>OY755082.1:13737219-16137219 GCA_963576655.1 Gastrophysa polygoni
TCAAATTTCCGTTTATAAAATTGGGTCCTATGACGTGTCCACCAATAATGCCACACCAGACATTTACTTTTTGTGGCCGTTGAGTGTGAACTTCCTCCATCCAATGTGGATTTTGGTCTGACCAATACCTACAGTTGTGTCGATTTACGTGCCCGTTTAAACAAAATGTAGATTCGTCAGAAAACAATATGTGGTCGACAAAGTTGACATTTTCGCTTAATTTATCCATAATAACTTCACAAAACTCGATTCTACGATCAAAATCGTCTTCACTCAATTCTTGTACCAAATGAATTGTATATGGATGGAATTTTTGCAGTTTGCAAATTTTTTGAATGGAATATCGACTCATGTTATGAATCAAAGCCCTCTGTTGTGCCGAATTTATTGGATTTTCCACCACATCTAACATGACATTCAAAGCATTTTCTTCATTTGTAACGCTTACTGGCCTTCCACTTTTTGGTCGATCTTTGACATCTCATGTTTCATGAAAACGCTGCAATGTTTTTGAAACGGTTGATTTAGAAATTGGTTCCCGATTTGGATGCAATTCATCAAAAATATTCAGTACTTGGTCACAACTTCGTCTTCTATCACCGAATCCTATGATCATTAAAATTTCAATACGCTCAATATTAGTTAAACGTGCCATTTTTGCGCGAAACTTATTTACACTAAATGTATTTTTGACATGTGTTATCAAGATCATCACTGTTAGACAAAAGAACGACGGGGCGTTGTTATGGAGCTGGAAACTTTCAAAGGTAACTTGATGGACTATGAACTTAATGGACTAACATTTTTGGATAATTTATTATAAGTTATTTTCAAAATTCGATATCTCGAAATCGGTTGAATTTAGGAAATGATGCGCTTCATCAATTTTGTTCAGAATTTCGAGCAGAATTGAAATGTGGAATAATATACAGGGTGTCCCATTAGAGAAAAAGCAACTTTGTTTCGTCCTGACTTTTTGACTCATCCTGTATACTTAATTTTTCATTAGCTTAATGGATTTTGAAAAACCCTACAACTTTTGTATCCTAACATTTTTCGCTAGCTATCTTATTTAGGAAATAATCGACCGTTTCCATACATATACATATACATATACAAAGGTGAATTTTCAAGAACATTTCCCACTTTGTCCGGAGTTCCACAGGGCTCCAACTTGGGCCCACTGTTCTTTTTGTGTATGATTAATGATCTTCCCAAGATTATCCATGACTCCAGTAGCTTATTATTCGCTGATGATTTCAAAATATTCCGTAAAATAAATAACGCCTCCGACTGTCTTCTTCTTCAGGAAGACTTGGACAACATGTATAATTGGTCAGTTAAAAACAAACTTCCATTCAATGTTTCTAAATGTTTTGTAGTAAAATATACCAGGAAAAATACTGTTATAGAATTTGATTACCATATCAATAATAAACTACTTCAAAATCAAAACACCAGGTGAAAGATCTTGGGGTGTTATTCGAAACCAATCTTAGTAGCAACTCTCACATCGAGACCCTTGTTAACAAAGCATATAAAACTTTGGGGTTTGTTATAAGAAACTCATGTCATTTCAAGAATGAAAACACCCTTATATATCTTTACAATGTCTATGTTAGAAGTATTTTGGAATACGCTTCAATCATCTGGTCTCCCTTGTATTCAGAACATAAAAATAGTATTGAAAAAGTACAGAAAAAATTTCTCCGATATCTATACTTCAAAAAATACGGCATCTATTATTTTGATATTCCATATGATACTTTGCTCACTGAATTCAAATTCCAAAAACTTGAAAGTAGAAGGATAATTGCAAGTTTATTATTTTTATTCAAATTGGTAAACAATCGAATCAGTTGCACGCAATTACTGAGTATGATTAACTTTTATGTCCCTCAATTCAATAGGAGAAATGTGAATGAATTATTCCGGCTAACAACTCCACGTTCCAATCTTGGCCTGGGAGCTCCCCTGTACAGACTGTGTCTCATAGCAAATGAATACCTACACAACGTTGACATTTTTTTCGAAACCTTCCTTAGTTTCAATCGTAAGATATCAGTTTTATTTCCACATTAGGTACTTAAATATCTTAATTATCAATATTGCATACTGAATAGTAAGTTTCTCTCCTCTATTTTCTTTACTTTTCTTTGTACGAATAACTTTTTTTTTTCTTTTTTTCTATTGTATGATCAAAGAGTATTTGTAATAAGTTTATTTTTTGTTGGTTTGTTGATATGGTGATTTGAGACATTTTTTCTCATTTTCTTTTTTTTATATAACTATTCAAAACGTACCACTTCTCACCTGTAAGCTTTTTTATTTATTTCTGAGTAGTTTTTCAATAATTATCATGTATCATGTTACACATATGGCTATCTCTTAGTATTGTTATGTAAAGGTGATTATTTGTATGTTGATATGGTGATTTGAGACATTTTTTCTCATTTTCTTTTTTTTATATAAGTATTCAAAACGTACCCCTTCTCACCTGTAAGCTTTTTTATTTATTTCTGAGTAGTTTTTCAATAGTTATCATGTATCATGTTACACATATGGCTATCTCTTAGTATTGTTATGTAAAGGTGATTATTTGTAATCTGTAAATGGATTTATTCTGTTGATTACACAATAAATAAATAAATAAATAAATAAATATCAGCAACCCTGTATAATAATAACTATATGGATAACACCAATCATTTCCTCTACACGTGAAGCCGAAATAAATAAACGTCAGCGCTATCGCAACAGAGACATGCGCATGCGCTGATTTGAAAAATTGATATACTTCTTAGTTTAGACTGGCGCAAGTGCATATATGAGCTGCGAAGAGCTGTCATTTGCTTTTTCTGGCTTCAGTTCCATGTCGTTATTATCCATGTAGATATTTTTACATATTATATACAATAAATTCCCACTACACCCTACCAGTGGAATATCTTCATGCTGGACGCGAGAGTCGTCTCCTCCACAGTAGTACAGCAATGCCGTTTCTACCTCTCCAGCAAAGATGTAATTTTTTGACAATAGCCTGATGTTTTATTTTTCACGTTTTTAACGTCTACTCGACGATTTTCTCAGGTTTTTGCCGGAAGCGTGATGCTTTTCTTTAGGCTTTCGCACATTTTTAATGGACGTGTGACTTTTTTTCAGGTTTTTCCGACGCGCGACATTTTTCTTCGCGTTTTCAACAGATGCGATTTTGTTGGTAGTTGTGGTGTATTTTGTATGTTGTAGAGTATTCTTCTTCACGTTATCAACGGATGCGGAGTTAATCCGTCAACGTGATAATGCGTGATAGAAACGTCGCGCATCCGTTAAAAACGTAAAAGAAAGACGTCACACAACCGGCAAAAATGTAAAAAACGTCACGCTTCCGTTGAAAACGTGAAGGAAAACGTGTGAAACAAATCTTTTGAAAATGTGAAAAAGCATGAAGAAAAACGTGACGCTTCCAGAAAATTCGTGAAAGAACGTCACCAGACATCAAAATCACATCTCCTTATAACTTGCTAGTGCTTCAGAAACGGCATTATTTTACAACTGCTAACAACTGGAGTTTTTTCGCCGTCTCAACTGACTTATTTTTTTTTCAACTGTTCGAGGAACATCGGCCCCTCTGAAGATTTTTTAACGAAACATTTCGCGCTTAAGCGTACCTGTGGAATATCTTCATGCCGGGCGACTTGCCCCTCTTGGGCAGCACGCCGTCAGCCTTGGTGACCGTCCACTCGACGGCCGCGAGCGTCGCCTTCTCCAGCGGGTCGCCCACCAGGCCATCGTCGAGCTGCGCGAGCGAGTGGCAGGTGGCGAGCGCGCGAGCGGCTCGTTCGGGCAGAGCGCTGGCCGGCGTGACGCGCCCGCCGTCGCCGCCCAGCGCCACGCCCTCGACGACGAGGTCGTCGCTGGTCAGCGTGCCGGTCTTGTCAAAGCAGCAGACGTCCACCTTGCCGGCGAACGGGATGCGGAACGGCTCCGTGCAGAATACGCCTGCGACGAGATACAGTTTGTGAGAACGGGCCAGCGTTATGATTACTGATTGAATGTCTTTGTAAGCGCAAGAAACATTAATGTTTATAATAGGGATACATAAATAAATGTATGATATACAAATAACGAACACAAAAAAGTGCAAATAGGTAAAATAGGTAAGAATAGTTTCCAAACATGAAATGCATTCATCAAAGTCTATATTTTGTGGAGTTAATCTTTCAATCTCTTTGCTTCCTGTATATTTTTCATCTCATTCAGTAATGAGTTGTATAGAATTATTCCAGTATGAAAAATTGATTGTTTGCCAATACTTCACTTCAATAGTGTGGGAAACTGAGATAACAGCTTCGCTTGAGATAGATGAACAAAAATTTAAAAAATGGTCTAAGCTCAAGAGCAGCACATTTCTAAATTATTTTGCGTTATACAGGGTGACTCGAAAACGCGTGGCGTAACAAAGTTATACCTTTTCTTATAGATCATCCTGTATTTTATGACATTTTCAGATTCTCTCTGTAAAGCTGAATTCATCGATCTGTCACACTTTTGAATTCAATATGGGTTACATCATCATTGTCACCTTTGCATTCATCAGAACACTCTGATTTTCGCTTAATGTTATCCCACCGTTGAACCACGGAGGATTTTTTTTATATATGATATTAAATTTGGGTACACACTCATAGAATATACTATACAATTATCCATACAAATATGTACATGCTTGATCTGCATCCTGAAATGGAGGAAATCATTTGATATAGTTGCTGCAGAATGGCCTCACGGAAAATGAAACATTCTCGGTGGCTTTTCACTAGAGGAGATGCCTTCATTGTATGTTCTAATTTTATCGAAATTAACAGCGCTGGGTGATGGGTGTCTTCTGTAACGAAGGGATCAAAAGTTCTCTCTACAGAACAATGATCATCGAAAAAAACAAGATCAAGAATACGATTATCAATGTTCACGATGATTTTATGTTGTTGCATGTCGAACATAACGAAGAATCAAATTTAGAGAGTTATTTAAAGTTTTACTTCGATGATTTCTTACATTTGTTCTCAAGTACATGGAATATTGTGAGATATTGATTTTATATTTATTCACCATTTCCATATATAACAAGAAATTTGAGAGAACAATATACAGTGCAGACAAAAATAGATGAATTGAGAAACTCATTCAAATTCATTTGAGTTCTTCTTTATTTAGATGTATTGAAAAACTACTCAAGACTGCCTATCCTATCAACAAGTTCAATAAAAAAATCTCTAGTGTATGCCGCAGCAAAGCTGTTTGACCATCTCCCGTTTAATCTCAAAAACATCTCCACTCCTGATCATTTTAGGAAATCTGTGAAGCAAACTCTTGTAGAAGTTGTATTGTATAGATTGGGATAATTATTGGTTATTGATCTAAACTTTTGTTTTTATAGTTGTATATATATAACCACAAAAAATGTGTATCATTTTATACAAGTTGTATTATTTCCAACAATTATTTTGACGTGATATTTCATCATTCTTGAATTTTTTGTTTTTTACATGTTGACCCCTTTGAGAACAAACTATGTGATATATTCATACATATATATTCATTTTTTTGCCTCTTGTCTGTATTTATATTGTATGTTTATGTATTTCTTATCTATTTTCATGAAGGGTAGCCCAATGAAAACGAAACAAGGTATTCATTTTACTGAGAGATCAAGGAACTGACATCAAGATGAATGATTCTTTATGTAATGTTGGATAGGACAGGATTTAAAATAAAAAAACACGTAAGGCACTTCTTAGATGAACATTGCTCTAACTACAAAATGAGAAATAGAGATGAAAGGGAAAAAAGCGGTACTTTCCATCACTAGCCGATTATTTGCATAAACTGCATTGAATTTCAAAAACAAGTTAGCGTTGGAGATTTCGATTACCTTCAAAATGATGTATCACTTGACTCCTTATCCAATTGAGATTCAAGGGTTGGAGCTCACCCCTCCAAAAAAAAATGAAATGAAAATGTTGAAAACATAACAGAACGATAACTATGTCAAATCGGCCTTTTTTCGTTTTCATTGTACCACCCATTATATCAAGTGTCCTACCCAGGCTTTGTCAATAAGATATTTTTATCTTCGACAATAAAGTATACTTTTGATTTTGATTTCTAGTGGGGTAATTGTGATTCATCGGTGCGATGCATGATTTGTTGCCAGGTTGAAAAGGCTGTAAAAAAACTGGGGGATGATAAACGAAATATCAAATAGAAATTCCAATAAAAAGTCATTGACTTGTGTGGATATTAAATTAGCTAATGGTAAACTAATATCCGATAATAAAAGTAAAGCTGACGCATTTAATGAATACTTCGTGTATGATGCTTTTTCGACAAGGCTAAGACAATTACCAAACAAAAATACATCCCAAATAACTACCTGAGGGATATCTCAGTGGGAACTACCATGTTTCTCGAGCCAGTCACAGAAACCAAAGTAATTAATATCATATCAGATCTTAAAATGAACTGTTCCCCTGGACCAGATAAAATTACCACTGAGATTATAAAAGATATGAAACAACATATAGCCGCACCATTGGTACACATAATAAATATAACATACCATAGCGGAATTTTACCAACACAATGGAAAGAGACGATTGTCACACCAATTCACGAAGCTGGTAATAAAGACCAATTAGGTAACTATGGCCCAATTTCAGTGATTAATAATTTCGCAAAAGTATTTGAACGATCAATGAAAAAGAGGTTAGTAGACTTTCTTGAAACTTACCGTAAATAAAGTTATTGAGGTACTGGACAGCTCAGAAAAATGCTTAGCAGTTTTTCCAGATCTGGCCAAGGCAACAAGTTATATAGGTACAGAATTCGAGGACCGACGTTGAATTTTTTGCGGAATTATTTATCAAATAGACTTCACAGGGTCAAAATTGATAATGAACAAAGCTCACCATGAGACATCACTGTAGGTGTGCCACAGGGAACTGTTCTGGGACCGATTCTGTTTTTTGTGTACATTAACGATTTGAGCAAGATAAATGACTTCGAGGGACATATTATTTCTTTCGCTGACGATACAGCACTAATATATACCGGAGTAACATGGTCTACAGTATATGACAAGGCTGTTAAAGGTTTGAAAAATACTAAAATATTGCTAGATGATAATATCCTAAGTTTAAATATAAAAAAAAAACTAAATTCATTACTTTCACTTCGTCAAATAATGATCAACCAGATTTCATTTCATTACCTATACATGCCCCCGAATGCTTGAACCATGGAGTTTGTGACAGTCCAGTAATTGAAAAAGTTGCAAATATCAAATATTTAGGAATCCTATTGGACCAGCATATGAGATGGGACGAACACGGTATCTATGTAACGAAAAGACTTAAACAACTAACATACAAATTCTATTATCTGAGAGAAGTTCTTACAAGGAAAAATTTACATACTATCTTCGTTTCACTTGCAGAATCAGTCATAAGATACTGTATTACAGTTTGGGGAGGTATGTTTAATAATATTTGACAGATGAACGAAATACCAAGTCTCAAACAAATATAAAAATAGATTTGAAGATAATTTATCTATCAATTTGCCATTCTTCAAAAGAACGCACAGACAAAGAAGTAATTCAAAACTCTATAACAAACTCCCAGTAGAATTGAAAGAAATCAATAGATTAAGTCGATATGAAACTGCCCTAAGAAAATTCATCACTCAAAATCTGACTGGGACATTCTTGAGACACTTTTTCACGAGGAATCTGAATCTGTCATCGTATTTTCCAAAACGTTCTTGATGCCAAAGTTACAATACTCAACTTTGTTTTTTCTTATGGGCGCCATATTGGATTTTTGAATTTTTGAAAAGTCTTTTTTTTCTGATTACAATGATGTATCACACGATATGTTCGAATCTGACATGCTGATTAAAATTGGGAAAAAATCATTTTTGTGAAGAGTGCTTTGGAAAGAACGCCAAACGTTTTGTTCAACAAACTAAATTTTGACAGTTCAATTGAATATACGAACAGAACTGTTGAATTCTTGAGCTTATCTACAAGAATGCCGTTTTCGAATGAAGAAAAGCGTGATATGCTTCAGATTTATTACGCCTCGCATCGAAATGCACAAATTACGTCCGAAACATATCTACAGCGGTATCCAGAGAGAGAGAGAGAGAGAGAGAGCAACCAGCTCAGAATTATTTTCTATTGCTCCATAGGAATTTGGCCGACTATGGTTCATTTCTGAAGCCTCGACGAAGTTACACCGATAGAGAGAATGTAAATGAGATGGCAATTTTGCAAGCTGTGAGTGAAATACATAGAAAAAAATGACATATGATTCGAATATTTTTCCTTTAGGTTCAAGATAATCGTTCGGTTTCCACACGGGAAGTTGCAATAAATCTTGGCATATCGCATCAAATGGTCTGGAGGATACTGAACGAACACAAATATCGTCCATTCAAAATTCACATCACCCAAGTTCTTCATCCCGGAGATGGAGGTCGACTGATAGAATTTTGTAGATTTGTAATGAACCAGTTGGAGCAAAATCCAAGTTTCTTGCGTAATGTAATATTCACGGATGAATGCAAATTCACAAACATGGGCATATTTAATCGACACAATGAACACATTTGGTCCATTGAGAATCCCCGTGAACATCAAGAACGGCGACCACAAGTACGCTTCGGCGTAAATGTATGGGTCGGTTTATTGGACGACACAATAATTGGCCCATACATTTATGAAGAAAATTTGAATGCTGATCGGTATTTGAATTTTGTGAGGACCTTTCTCACGAACTACGTTGACGACAACATTTGTCTGAACCGGCCGAATACCGTATGGTTTCAGCAAGACGCACCGCCACATAACGCGAGAAGGGTTGCCGAGTGTTTGTCAGAACTATTTCCCGACAAGGTAATTTCGAACAACGGAGACATACGTTGACCAGCGCGGTCACCTGATCTCTCTCCGCTGGATTATTATTTATGGGGAACTATGAAAGATTTGATTTTTAAAACTGTACCTACAGATATTGATCAGCTGAAAAGAACCATTATCACCACTTTCAGGACTAAGATGAGAAGACGGAACATCTCGCGAGCAATTCAGAAACTGAGGAAACGTGTAGAATTGTGTTTAGAAGTGGAAGGTGGAGTATTCGAGCATCATTTATATAAAACTGTACCCACAGATATTGATCAGCTGAAAAGAACCATTATCACCACTTTCAGGACTAAGATAAGAAGACGGAACATCTAGCGAGCAATTCAGAAACTGAGGAAACGTGTAGAATTGTGTTTAGAAGTGGAAGGTGGAGTATTCGAGCATCTTTTATAACTTTGTTTTGTTTTGCGAAGAATGAACTTTTAGCTTATTACGTCGTTCCTGATTCAAAATCATAGTTTTTAAGTAGGTGAGCTTGACGAAAATGTGAACGTTCCCGATCCACATTCAGTTGAACTGTTGAAATTTAGTTTGTTAAACAAAACGTTTGGCGTTCTTTCCAAAGCACTCTTCACAAAAATGATTTTTTCCCAATTTTAATCAGCATGTCAGATTCGAACATATCGTGTGATACATCATTGTAATCAGAAAAAAAGGACTTCAAAAATGCAAAAATCCAATATGGCGCCCGTAAGAAAAAACAAAGTTGAGTATTGTAACTTTGGCATCAAGAACGTTTTGGAAAATACGATGACAGATTCAGATTCCTCGTGAAAAAGTGTCTCAAGAATGTCTCAGTCAGAAACGTCTAGGTCTTATTGTTTTCGCTTGAAAATATAAAAACGAATATTACAAATTCTCGTTTTCCTGCAATAATTCAAAAACTAAAAATGACACATCAAATTTTCATGCAGATAATTGTTCAGCATGAAAATGCGCAACTTTGCCCTAATTTAACCGACCTCGTATCTCTTATAATAACTGAGATCCCCATGGTGGAGCTCGAAAAACGGGCACCCTGTATATATATATATATGTACTTTTTTTTTCTATTCCAATCAATTAATCACTACTTTCTATGTACTAAATGATATCTACTCGTATGTATGTTGCTAATATGAGATGTAATAGATCCATTTCGAATCGAAAGCAAAACAAGTCACTTTAAATTGCTCCGGCGTTTTATTGCTTTATCAGTGGTAAAAAATTCGAATTAAAAATTCGTTTTTTCGCTCATTGTTATAATTTTCTGCAAGTGTTTAGTGCTTTCTTCCAATATTTCGTAAGCTTGCTCTCAAAAGTGCATTATAAGTGTCGGTGGCCTCGTGCCAGTGTAATAAAAACAAATAAAATCGTGACCACGAAAAAGGTCGGGAACTGTTTTTCGGATTCCATTCATAGTCCATGAGCCTACACCAGCAATTCAAGCTTGTTGGAGTTTCACATTACTACAATGACCAATAAATGTTCCACCTGTGATGTTCTTCTAACAGATAAGTCTATTGCCTGTGATAGTTTCCATGCAACTATGCACCCCACTGAAAACTGCACCGGCCTAGCAGCCTCTGAATTACGGGCTGTTGTTATACAAAAACGAACTCTGTTCTATTTTTGTGTTGACTGCCGTTTAGCATTCAAAGGCGTGCCCAAACTCTTGCGAGAGATTGAAAACCTCAGATCTGAAGTTAACTCTCTGAAAAATGATGTTCTAAAACTCAGTGAAAACGTCAGCACACCTCCTCCTTCAACTGAAGAAATCTTATCCGAACTACACGAGCGTCAAAAACGTTCCAAAAACTTACTGATATTCAATCTAACAGAACTAGCTGCTACACCTACATCCCATCCAGGAATGCCTAGTACTCAAGAACTCCCCTCTGCCATCTCAAATGACATAAGTCGTGTTAGGACACTATTGTCTAACGCTGTTGGAACCACTGCAGATTTGAACAGTGCAAAAATTCTTCGAGTTGGTAAAGCGAACAAGAACGGGCACCGTTCCCTCAAAGTAACCTTGTCCTCCTCCCAAGATGTTTATACTGTTATCAAGAACAAACACAAGATTAGCCGTGAAGATAAAATTTTCATCACTCCCGATCAAACTCCCAATCGAAGGAAGGCTCTTGAAGTAGCCAGAACAGAACTCTCAAATCGACTAAGTAATGGTGAACAAAACCTTACCATGAAATTTATTAACAATATTCCAAAAATAGTCCAAAAAAACCATTAATATATTCCAACCAGGGCAATCTTTCAGTTTACTATCAAAATAGGTGCTCTTAACTGTTTCTACATCATAATTCTTACCGAGACATGGCTTACTACCAATATCGAAGACTCGGAATTGGGAATGTTCAATTACAACGTCTATAGAAAGGATCGTACCCCAGACTCTAGCAAACACAATCGAGGAGGTGGTGTATTAATTGCTGTCAAAAAGAAATTTTCAACTAACCTTATTCCTAGTGATCCCTCAGTTGAGCAACTCTTCGTTCACTTCAGTAATAACGATTACACGTGCATTCTCGGTGCCCTATATATTCCACCCAAATCGCAACTCAATCAGTATCAAACTCATTCCGATCAACTTACAATCATCAATGATACATTTCCCAACGCTAAGTTTTATCTTTTTGGTGATTACAACCTCCCTAATATCACCTGGGAAACTGAAGACTTCTGCTCAACTGCATCTCTTCAACCACTCATTCAACCTACTCTGGGCGAAGCTATCGAAGTTGTTTCTAACATGTGTGCTCTCCACAACCTCTTTCAATGTAATACAATCACCAACAGTAGGAGTGCCCTTCTTGATCTCATTCTCTCGCCAGTGGAACTTACAATATCTAAAACAGTAGACATCCTAATAACTCCTGATGACTTTCACCCACCACTCGAAACTTCCTTGCTGATTAGGGCCGAAAACACCAACACCCCTGGAGAAGAATCTTATTATGATTTCCGCAATGCAAACTTCACAGCTATACGCCAATGCTTGGAAGCGATTGATTGGGACGCAATCCTTGTCAAAAAGGACCTCTCCGACATGATCCACATCTTCTATGACGCTCTGTACTCCATCATTGAGCTATTTGTTCCACTGAAGAAGGTACGTACCAATACATTTCCACATTGGTACTCTACAGAACTCAGGAAGCTGATACGAGAGAAGAAGATGTCTCACATGATTTACAAAAGCTCAAGGTCACCGAAAAGCTATGAAGAATTCAGCCAGTTACGATCACAATGTAAACTTCTCTCAAGACAGTGCTACTTTAATTATATTCACTCTGTTGAAATTTCTGTTAAGAATAACATGAAGTCTTACTGGAGTTTTGTAAGTAGTAAAAGAGAAAATAATGCTATACCAAATATGATGTTCCTAAATAACTCTAAAGCCTCTTGTGGCAATGATATCGCAAATCTATTTGCAATGCACTTTCCATCAGTTTAGACTAAAAAGTCCCTGACTTCACAACAAGACCATATCCAATCTAAATTAAATGTAACGTCTTATCGCATCCAAATATCTACAATTTATGATAAATTATCCAAGCTCAACATCAATAAGGGACCTGGACCCGATGGCATCCCACCAGTTCTCTTGAAAAAATGCTGTTTCATATTATCCAGACCACTATTCCACATTTTCAACAAGTCTCTTGACTCTGGTGAATTTCCTGAATATTGGAAACTTTCTTTTGTCACCCCAATTTACAAGTCTGGTATGAAATCAGATATAAAGAATTATCGACCTATATCTATACTCAGCACTACCCCTAAAGTATTCGAGAATATTATAACTGAATTTCTCACTTTCGACTGTTCCAGCATTATATCCACACAACAATTTGGCTTTCGTTCTGGTAGGTCCACTGAATTGGGTCTGATTACATATGTTGATTTTATGTCCGAGGCCCTAGAGAAGGGTCAGCAGATTGACTCTATTTATACTGATTTCTCTAAGGCTTTCGACAGAGTGAATCATGAACTCCTAATTCATAAACTTAACCTGTATGGTTTGGATGGCTTAGCATTCCAGTGGTTAGGCAGCTATTTATCCAACAGGTCACAAATAGTCAGAGTGAATCATTACTACTCCCACGCATTCCAAGTAACATCTGGAGTTCCCCAAGGGTCACACCTGGGCCCTCTCTTGTTCAATTTATTCATTGATGACATCACTTCCTGTTTTCCAAATAGCAAGGCCTTATTATTTGCGGACGATCTGAAATGCTTCAGAATTATAAATGATCCCGAGGATGCTTTCCTCCTTCGATCTGATCTGGATAACCTATCAACTTGGTGCTTATCAAATGGCATGGACTCAAATCCCGAAAAGTGCCACATTATGCGATTCTACCGTTCCCATCACCCAGTTTTATTCAATTATGACATCAACAGGCAGTTACTAAACTCAGTTGACCAAATTAAAGATCCCGGAGTTATCCTAGACTCTTCTCTCAGCTTCAATCCCCATATTACTAATATAGTGCAGAAAGCCACGAAAATGTTAGGCTTTATCAAGAGAACAACCCGTGATTTCAATGATATAACTGCAATAAAAGCCCTCTATTGCTCCTTAGTTAGAGCTAATCTTGATTACTGTTCAACAGTCTGGTCCCCATACTACACAACCTATATAGCGAAAATTGATAGGATTCAAAATAATTTCCTAAGATACGTAGCTTTCAAATCAGGTCTTCACTGTGAATATGCACTACTGGAATACAATCTAAATATCCCCACTCTTGTGGTCCGTAGAAAACATAGAGAGCTTATTCTGCTCTTCATTATTATAAATGGCAGATACGATTGCCCCAATCTCCTTTTGAAAATTAATTTCTTGGTACCTTCTCGGTCAACTAGACAAACTCAAACATTCCACATACCTTTCCACAGGTCCAACTATACTTTCAATAACTTCATCTCACGAACACTCAGATTAGCAAATTCTCTCAAGGAGCTTCCATTATTTGGTACATCATTAAATAGTTATTTTGAGAAATGCAAAGCTCTCATAGTTATTTTTAACAATGTAAAGCACTCATATTATGACATATTACCATTGTACTTTATATTCTATCTGCTTATACAATGTAATTATCTTGCTTATACAATGTAATAATTTTTCCTAAATGGGTTCGCCCGTATAAATAAATAAATAAATAAATAAATAAATAAATGTAATCTGACCAATATACTCTGTATCAATCATAGACGTATCACAAGACAAGCATTCATATGCCTAGGTGAAGCTCTATATTTCTATAGGGTAATAAAAATAAAATGAATACCATCATGTAATGTACTCTAATAATTATGAATGAATAAAGAATAAAGGTACAAATTACACACATATACATGGTTTTAAATAATAGTTGCTTCATATCTAATAATTTGGATTCGGCATAAAGCATTTCAGTCGGGTATGTTCTTGGTTTTCGTAAAATAATTTTGATTTAATAAGAATAGCATTTCTACTGATAATGTTTTCGATAACTCACAACTTGTTGTTGACAGATATAATTTTGAAAATGACTTAAATACCTCCTGGGAATTTTGTTAGACTTCTACTGCGCTTTCACAAAAAGTCCACCACTAGCAGATCTAATGAAAACTGAATCTAGTATTTGTTAACATGAATCAATCATAGTATTACCAATGATTCTAAAATAATAATGGCAGAACTGGGAGGACACGTCTATCTATGGGCTACCAAACATCAATATTGTTTACACTGAAAAATTTCGATAGCTATCGTCAATTTACTAAACTATTTCACGGAATATTCAAAATTCTCAGTGCCCCTATCATTGTTATAGTACCTATAAATTTTTTTAGGACGGCCTCCGGATGTGTAAAAGAAGGTGGACACGTAAAGATACCGACTTACAGACTGTGATATATGATTTACTACTCACCTAGCTTAGACAAGGCGATCAAAGAGGTGTTCACAGCCAAAGACAGCTCTATGGGCAGCTCGGGAGGTATGACCGAAGTCAGAATCAGGGTGCACTCCAAGAACAGCTTGTACCTGCTTCTCTTAGGGTCTTCGATGCCCTTGGTCCACACATACCACGCGGCAGCGACGGCGAATATCAAGAGGAACATTATGAAGCTATGGAAAATATACGATCATCATTTTCAGAAAGTTAATATTTTTTGATTCATCAAGTAAATATCTTTGATTATTTATACAGTGTGTCTGTGTGTAAACGATCAGGACATCGACGTCACTATCCAATTAAATGAACTTTCATTTCATGGAAATGGAAATATAATGAATAATAAGACAGCAAGCAGTGACAGATAATAGCTTATTCATGGTTAAGAATATATGAAATTACAAAATATAAATAGAGAATTTAAAAAAAAAATAAAATTTAAAATATGATGAAGTGAAAGTAATCATAAAAAGAATGCATCAATTCATTGATATCTTTGATATCACATTTGGAATTGTCGTGTTGATATGAAGTTTGTTTGATTTGAGCTTTTTATTGATGATATACAGGAAATTTCAAAAGAATTGATTTCCTTGTCTAGATGAATTCATACACTGGGTGACACAAACTCATGGTACACACACTTTTCTCTTTTGTTTTTATATGTACATTTCTGAAATTTTGGTCACCCAGGCATTCACCAAGGATGATGATTAATGAGCAAGGATGATCACTACACTACCACACTTATCTACACTTATATTATCATTATAATTGATTGATTTTGTAATCAACAGTATAGCAAAGAACTTTTTGCAAGAGCATAGGAGAACTTTTATTTTTATTCAAAACTTGATTTTTTCGAATAGTACTAATATTGTAATTTGACCTCATTCGAAAGTAGCACCAATTGACAATTTATCCACATTTTGAAGTTTTCAGAAATGTAATAATATACAGGGTGTTCCCTCTAGCAAATACATTTGCTGTTTCAAATTTCATAAATTTAGCTATAAGTCATGAGTCTGTGTCTCCGCTATTGCTATTGAATAGTGGTTTGCAAAACCTTCATTCTCCCAACATTCCACTGCTGGCTAAACAAAAAAACCTATCGCATCCCACACTGCAAATGAGTTTTCTTTTCAAACACGAGGTCGCCATTGAATACAAGTATTGAAGAAGAAAAATGAGCCTCAACCGAACCTTTTGGTATCCCACACGCAATTTTCATCTTACAATACATTTTCAACGAACCCAAAAGTCTCCTTGTTGTTGGCTGTGACACGTTTCACCCCGAATAAGATGGTGCGCAACAGCTTGCCCTGAGACGTGTTGAAGCCGGTTCTGAGGACGTAAGCGACGCACCCGTTGTCTTGGGGGCGTAGACCTGTAGTCACTTTTGTGGGCGCAGTGTGTTGCACCACTTTGGTCCCTGAAAAAGCATCCTCCGCATCAATGATTTCTCTGCGGTGTTCGACGGCACCAATATAGACTGAGTACCAATCAGTTTTCAGTATAATAGTGAAATACTTCATCTAAAACTATTGAGTGATAGATCTATGAATTATAACGATTTCTAAACGACATAATCACTTATATGACATGATGACAGAATGAACAATCAATTGATATCAACATTACTCAATCGTGAAATTCATTACTGATACACAATATCAAAATCTCTCAATCACATTGACTTGTTAATTTGATAAGTTTTAAACGAAAGTACAGTATTGAAATCAGCAGCAATCCTTTGAAACTCTCACAAAATGCTATAACTCATTTTTTTCAATAGAAACCCCTCTTTCCACCAATATTATTGGATTCTACGCTGAAAATAGGAGCACCTCATGTTCTTGTAGAAAATTGAAAAAATCGAAATTTAGTAGTGATTAGAGGATTTCAAATAACCAATTAAGTTTGATTTGGAAAAAGTGGCCAAAAAACTTGTTCTGAAGGGTCAACAAACAAACAGTGTTAGTAATTTGACGTTTGAGAATAGTGAAATATAATGTCCCATTTAGGATTAAGCATTGAATATAACCTCAATTCATTAACAATAGATGAGGAATGAAACAGGTTTCGTTCTTTTCGTTTCTACAGTTTCTACAGGATCCACTCAATTTTGAATACTAAGGAGGTTGCTATTTGAAAAAAAAAAAATGAATTACCTAATTTTCGAGAGCCATGAAAATTTGTTTTGATGATTTTCCTGAAATTGAGAAAGCTATAGATATCAATAAGGCAAATACCGAGAATGTTTTGGCGTCGATCTTTCTGTTTTCGACATGTTTGTTGTGGCAAATTTGGGGACCGATTTTATTTCAATTACCTTTGTAGCAACTCAGTCAGCACATCAAGTAAATTCTGTGAAAGATAACATCATTTCTGTAAGACACTTTTCCGATAGATATCGGAAACCTTGAATATTCGTACCTGCGAGTTCATCTGAAATCTATCTGTTATTTTTTATATTTATAGTTATCAATATTGAGTATATTGAATAATGATAGAGTGATAGCTTCTCAACAGAAAACATTTTTTCCTCCAAACATGGTAATTTTATAAAGCTACAATGTTGCACGTTGTGGGAAAAACGACCGTTAAGGTTCCTCCGATTCCTTGACAAATCAATGAAAATGAAAACTAACCAAGAAGAAATGAAGCACGCAACCCAAAAAAATATTTTTAGGCGACTGACATGAAATTGATGTTTCACGAATCAGATAACATTCATAAAGTGTGACGTTTTTTTACTTTTCTCTAAGACTTTCTTCGCGACCATTTTTATTCACTTCACGGCTGCATTTACTTCACGGCCACATTCATTCAAAGTATACAAAGTAAATTGGGAGAGAATTATGAATTTTATGTTTGGTTTGTACTGTTCATTTAACATTTATCATTTGAGGAGATGCCTAACTTCCAACTTGAGAAATTATTGTTAAATGGCCATAAATGAGAATAAGATGTGTGCATGTTTGCTAATGACGTTTTGCGAGTGTCAACAAGTGACCCTTTTCTTCTGTTCTGTTCCCCGCTCTTATTCAAAACTGTATTGAGGTTATCTCTAACTGTATAAGAATATTGTCAGTGTTTTCAGGATTTTCGCGGATTTTTGTCATGGGTATCATTGCTCATTGTGAATCCAGACCAAGTTATTCTGTCAGTTCTGTGTCAAAGATCATACGTCAGTAATTACAAAGCTCAAATTATTTTTAAATGTTGAATATTTTCATAACCCAATCGATTATGATGTCTTAAATCTTGAAGTGATAAATGATAAATGTTGAAAGTTAAATTTTTTTATAAAGCTACCTCTATTTTCTACAATTACAACTAAATTTCTTAGGTGTAAATCCGCCACTGGCATCATCTGTCAAAAATAGTATAATAATATTTAGGGCATTTCATTTAAAATAACGTAGTTGGGGGCCACTTCCGGTATAACCAGAAGTGACAGAAAACATTTTAGCTGAAACACCCAAGCATACAAATTTTCAGAACAATTGCCCTAATAGTTTTCCATATACAGGATGTCCGGAAAAGATATCGAAAAACTTCAGAGGGCGATAAGAGACATCAAAACAAGCATTTTTGTGCGTAAATGAGCCGTTTGGGCTGTAGAGCAACAAACTGTTTGGTACTTATTTAGCTGTGCAATAATTAAAACACTTTTTACTTATCAATTTTGATTCATCAACAAATTTATTTTCTTTAATTTTCTTTTATTTTTTTATTTGAAACCCTATTTATAAATATGCACGTAAGTGATTTAACACTTGTGTTGTGCAGAGAGAATTTATGATGCAGTTTTCATTTGATTCAACAAATATGATATCTTTCCTATACTATATTATATTAAACAATTTTATAATTGATAGTAATAAGGTAAATTAATTTAATAGTTTCATAAATGATATAGTTGTAATTCATGAACTTTTTACATTGCATTGAAAAATTTTTGTTGTTTTCACTATTCCTAATACTCAAAAGGTAATGAATTGTTAGCCTTTGGGACTAGATGGTAAGCAAATCTTGAATGTACATTTTTATTAGAGTTAGATACTTTCAACAGTTTGCTCGTCATACTGGAGGTCACAATATTATGCCAGATATGATATGATCTTTCAGATGTTCTTTTTTATGCATGAATATTACCAATATATGAGAGTACAGCATTCTCATTTAGCATATATATCTTCCATAAAGTGATTCCACCATGTGGTGAGTGATTTGTACTCCAAAATCAATATATTTTTGCTCAAGATGTCCCTCAACTGATAGAATTTGTGAATTAATTTTCTAATTTGCTTTGTCAAATATGTTACATGTTGGTTCCATTTTGTATTTTTTTTATATATATTCCTGAATATTAAGTATTTTCAACTTCTTTTATGTATCCAATACACTTGATATTAATGCTGTGGAATTTAGGTCTGTTTATATCTGTGATGGTAATATATGGTAATATATGGTCTTATCTGCATTTAGAGACAGCTGAAACCATGGACGTATATTTCTGTATATCTTTGTTAATACGACCATGGCTGAAACCCATCCAACCACATCTTTATGACATTCATACCTTATTGAATGCTTTTCTTAGTAACTTCCCAATCATATGCACTAAATATGGCAACAGTGTCATCAGCATATGATATTACTTTGCTATCTATGTCAAGTGTTAAGAGAGAATTTATACAAATGGTGAAGAGTGTAGGCCTTAAAACTGTCCCCTGAGGCACATCCAGTTGAGGATCACTTAAACTTTTATCGACTCTTACATATTGTGAGCGGTCGTTTAGATAGTCTTTGAGAAAATTCAACACAGTACCACGAATTCTATATCTCTCTCACTTGTAGTGATTTTTTATGATGTACCGTGTCGAATGCCTTCGCCAAGTCCAAGAATACTGCAATACATTTTTTATTGTTATCAAGATTGTTCGAAACTTCATTAATAACCTTATACATGGCATCCGATGTGCTTTTACCTTCTCGGAACCCATACTGATATTCACTTAATATTTTGTTGCTCTTCAGAAAGTTTATTAAATGTGTTTTTAGACATTTTTCAGTATTTTTTCCGAGATTATCAATTAAGCTAATCAGGCGATAATTTGAAATTTTATTTTTGTCACCTGCTTTGTAAATAGGGGTTATAATAGAGTTTTTAAATTGTTTGGGGAATTTTCCATTATTGAATATTAAGTTAATAATATGGCTAAAAGGGTGCAGAATGTATCTTGCAGTTAATTTTAATAAAAAGGGAGTGATTCCATCATAACCAGGTGCACTATTAATTTTTTAAAGAATTGATGTGGAGAAATACTTCATTTTCTGTAACAGGAGTTAGAGATAAGGAGTTATTATTAATGGGAATATTATTTAACGACAAATTGCCTGGTATATTTTTTTTCTCAATCATTTTAGTGCCTATGCTAGTGAAATATTCATTACAAAAATTATCCATTTCCTTATTGCTATTGAAACTTTGTCCAATATCATCACATATATCAAAACTTGTATATTTTTCAGACTTTTTATTTGTCGCCTCAGAATAATTGTAATAATATTTCTTTATGTTATTTTGATTTTGTGTTATTATGTTTTCATAGTAGTTGTGTTAACTTTTTTTTTAAAGACTATTCAATCAATTTCTATATGCTTTATATTGTTCTTCCGAATCTATCGTGAAATTATATCTTTATAATATTTGTTCAAAATGTTGACCATTTACTTTAATGCAAAGAATCGACGTCGGGTCATTGGCTAAGCACAAATAATAAATTTCAAGACGATCCAAAGGTAGGAATTTTCAAAATGTTTATGATAAGGTAATATTTTTGCAGCTTGTGGTCAACTAAATGTGAAACTGACTGAAAAAACTTCTTTAATTATTTGCATATGATCCAAATAGTTTTTGCTTTACAGCCCAAATGGCTCATTCGCGGACAAAATGTTTATATTAACAAAAATGCTCGTTTTGACATCCATCATCATCCCTTGAAGTTTGTCAGTATCTTTTCGGGACACCCTGTATCTACCAAATTCTGCTTTGGCGCACATCCACCAAAAACCTCCTATTTATCATAGTCACCGAATAAAAACTCACCACCAAAGAGGACATGCAACTTCCCGTCCCCTTCCGGATCCAGCACTGTCTTCTGATCGAAATTCTCGATGGCCTCCTTCATCTGGGGCACACTCTCTCCCGTCAACATGCTCTCGTCCACGATACACGAACCCCGGATCAATAGCACGTCGCAGGGAATCAGAGTGTCACGCTGCGATCTGGTTATTGACACGACGTCGCCCGGTATCAGCTCCGAGGTGGGAATCATTCGCCACCGCCGGTTGCGGTACACCAGCATGTTGTAGGGCTTGTTGCCCATCTTGCGGATCTCCTCCATGTTCTTCAGCTGCTGCTGGACCAGCGTGCACTCAAACAGCACCAGCATGACCAAGGTGAAGAGCGAGTAGTACCAGAAGTCGTCCAGACACCACAGACCCACGCAAAACACTTGGAACACGAAGAAGGGTGCCGTCGCCCGTTCGAGGAACAGCTCGAAGAATTCGGGCACGACCATGTCGAGGTCGTTTTTGCCGTAGAGGAGATCGGCCTCTCTCACCTCAGACTCTTCTTGGAAGCCTCTGCATGACGAGTATTCGGCGAAGGTTTTGTTGACGGGGAATTCGACGCCGCGGAATGTCTTCTTGTCCGAGTCCCAGATGTACTTGGTTTTTTGGAAAACGAACCAAATCGCGGTGTCATTTTCACTCTGAAAAGTTATTTCCAATCATAATGTACACTCTACTAGTGGTTTATGTGAAAATTTACCTTCTTGCAGCACATCAGAAACAACATAGGTGCATTAAAGATAGAACACATGCTATAAGTCAAAACTGATGTGTGAAAAGTACAAGAAGAATAGTTATTTATGGTATTAGTGTGTTATGTTGAAAATAAGTCACGTGTGAAAGATTTATACCACGAGGCCGTCAGGCCGAGTGGTATAAATTCTCAAGTGACTTAGGAAACATAACACACGAGTGGCATACAATGTTTTATCCAACAAGTGGAAGAAATCATTTTTTTATGAGATAATAATTAAAAGTTTTGTGATCAAATCAAAGCTACTTGCGTCTCGATACCCTGTATATGTCAGAATGACTTGACAGTGACTTTTTTACATTTTGGTCAAGGTAGGTTGTTTGTTTAGTTGCCAGGGGCATAACACATTGTTGCAAATATTTAAATAAATTTTGACACTTGTCAGTTTTCCCTGCAGTAGAAGAAACCTTTTTTGAAGAAAAAAACGTATAGAAAATGGAGGAAATCGATGAAAATTACGTTACTGAGGATATCCTTAAGGAAGCGGAAGAAGCAGCGATGCAGATTTTGCCAGAAAAGTCCCGAGATGCTTACGACAAGGAGTTCAAAATGTTTGAGTCTTGGATGAATAAAAGGTATCGACGAAAATGTTCTATTGGCTTATTTTTTACATTTGCAAAAAAATTAGCCCTATCGTCGCTGTGGACCAAATACTCGATGCTTCGCTCGACTATTCACCTTTATAAAAAAATCGACATTTCGAAATATGGCAAACTAACGAGCTTTTTGAAAAGCAAATCACAGGGATACAAACCAAAGAAGTCCAAGACATTAGAACGACCTGAAATAGAGAAGTTTTTGAACGAAGCTCCCGATGACGAGTACTTGTTGATGAAAGTGGCTTTGATAATGGGGATATTTTCACATAGTTTTGCCAGACACTAAAACCAAGAAATCGAGAAGTTTCACCATACTTGAAGAAGGTTTTCCAGTCAACCCGATCAATTTGTGTAAAAAATACATGTCTTTGAGACCAAAGGATACCAGTTCTAGCCGCTTTTTGTTTTTTACAAGAATGGGAGGTGTACCAGCCAGTGTGTGGGAATAAATATGTTGTCGAAGATACCTTCAAGAATTGCAATGTTTTTGAAATTGAAGGAACCAGCGCTCTACACCGGTCACTGCCTGAGAAGATCTTCGGCGACTCTTTTGGCCAATGCAGGGGCTAACATGACTACTTTGAAGCGTCACGGAGGATGGAAGTCCTCGACGGTAGCAGAAGGATACCTAGAAGAATCGGTGCATAACAAAAGACAAATTGCAGAAAAAATACAAGGTTCCAGCACTATCAGCAGCTGTACCGATATGGGAGCGTCTGGTTCCAATGAACCAACCAATTTTACAATAACTTCAAATTCGAATAAACCGTTAGCTTTTTCCTTTAATATCAATATCAATGTGAATTCTGCTTGAAATGGTAATAAATAAATAGAATTCTACTTTAAATATGAACGTGAGTTATAATCCATAACTCACTAGTGAGTTATGGATTACTCACTAGTGTACTCACATTACTCACATTACTCACTATGGATAACTCACTAGTGAGTTATGGATTATAACACACTAGTGTGTTATTTGATACTTTACTCATCTAAAATGACATTAATAATGACAGTCATAACTGTCATGTGTTGGATAAATAAATAAATATAGTAATATGAGTGATATAAAATGACACTATACTGGCAAGTTATGTTTTTCAACTGAACTGAGTGGAGAAAACTATAACTGTAAATATAATTCATATATTTGTATTGTGATCTACATGGTTGATTGATTTGAATTCATAAAAAAAATGAGACAAATACAATGATAATTATTGTGACATGATGTTATATTAATACACAGGGTGATCCAAGATTCGATGTGAATCATCGTATCATATTGTTGAGATCAAAATAAGAATTTTTCATCAAATAAACATGTGTCCTTGAATGCACGCCCTCTGAACTACAGCCACTGTAAGAACGCTAACGGCATTTTCCTCTATAATGGCATTTATGTTATGGAATTCCCCAGAATATGGCGACATTTTTGCAGATTTCTGTACACATAGTTGATGTTTTGAGATTGTAATCATGTAGTTTGATCATTAATTGAGGAGTAACCTGAATTACTACTTCTGAATTAACGTTTTTATAACACTGATTGTGCAATTATCGATAATACTGATTTTGTTGTAATTGATGTGCCGCCATGTTACAACTAACATATGAATTTATATCAAATAAAAGGCTGTTTTCATGTTTTACAGTTTTGGTTGAAGGAATTGGATAGGCAAATACACATACTACATCGTTGCTGTGAGTTAGATTGAGTCAACGCATCATATTGATGCTTTCCAATACATAAAGAGAACACTCCTGGGATTTCAGAACATGTTCGACGTTCTATGTAAAGATGAATGGAATGTTGTATCGCAACAGGGGGAGGATATTTGCTATGAGATAATCAATTTTCTAATTGATAAATGTTTTTCGTTGATTACGATTTTCTGGCAAACAGTTAGTTATGTCTTGATAGCTGGTATTGAATAAATTCCATATTTTCTTCATATAAAGTATTGGTCAAGTTGTGACTATTTTTTCTTTCAATCATATGATAACAGTTTTTTCGGATTTAGATTTTGAATTTCAAGGATACCAAGTTTGATGGGGTAATGTCAAAACATTGTGGATTTTTACCAACATGCCCCTCATTCTTCAATAAAAAAATAGTACTGACCTAGAAAGTTTCCAACACCGTTCTCATTTTTTTTACTAATGGTTTTGATTAATTCATCTACTCAATATCATGTATCAGTAGCCCATTAAAACGTATTCAAAGTGGAAAATGGGTGTCAATGGAACATTTTACACACTTTTTTTACTTTTGCGCAAAATTAATTTTTATACATCCAAAGTCAAAATATTAATTCAATGGAATTCTTTTTTAGTGCACTCGTTTTCTCCATCTCCAATAACTTTTCTAAATGCAACCTCAACTGAACTGTTAATGCCTTCAAATAGGCACATCATCAATATTTACATAATTTATTTACAATTTTTCCCAAATTGATAAAACAATTCTACAATTTTTGGGCCTGAATGAACAAAATTAATCAAAAGTTTTATTCATCACCAACCACCATTCAAAACACGATATAAAAAGATACAACATGAAAAAATGATTCTGTTTCTTTCTGCTCACAACTTTTTCAGTTGATCAACAATTTGAATAGACAGCAAGGCTAGAGAAAAAAAATTTTTGCACTGATTCTGTATAACACATTCAGTTTTTGAATTGAAAGTATCCTAGAAAATCACAATTTTTCTTGAAACATAAAAATACAATACAAATAGGATATAACCAAATTATACCTTTTTCTTCAACTAATGCTAATGAATAATATCAGATGAATTTCATTACAGTACACATGATGTGTATGAGAGCTATGTTACTTCAGTACTCAAAATTCATCATGAATCGAAATACTGGCACAATGAATACTTTCAAGAAACCTGGTTTTAGCCCTTTTGCTTTTGGAAACTTGTTAGTCTGATCTTGAATATATACCTCTTAACGTTCCAAGAGTCAATTCCGAGATAGGATAAGATCCACATATTGACTTGACTTCATTCATATCTTATTTTTACCTCTTATTTGAAATTGTATAATAGTACACTGTCTAAATGGATAGATAGGCATAATTATGAAAATAAATTCTTATGCAATTCAGAAAAATATTTGTAAAAACTTATTGAGAAATGATGGTCACATAATATATTTTCAAAAAAATTCACCATTGATATGAGTGGGATATGTTCAACATTGGTAATTTACCTTGGTATGCCGAAGCCAAACAAGTTCTGAACTTCCATTGTTTGGTGTAGGTATAACTTTAACAACAGTTGCTCTCAATGGATCCCTTTCCTGGAACAGAAGGAATATATAATGAACAATTCATATGTCTTCAAATCAACTACCTATATTGAGGAACTTACCCTTCTACAAGAGAAAAAGCAATTCACATGAACAGACCAATAACATGCCAAACTGCATAGTACCTGGAGACAACCGATTGTAGCTAATCCGAGAAAACCCCCATCATAATATTCAGAAAATCCGTAAATTCCTAACCACAAGTATAACCAGGCTGAATAAATAAACCCAAATGGTAAGCAGTACAAGTGAAATAAGGACGGTATTCGAATATAAAGGGTGGCTGATTGTATCAGATCATCAATTTTTGGTGTTACACTCATCATTTTCGATATCCCATTTAATTTGTCATTGAATTTAGAATTTCATTCCCTTCTGTCGGCAAAATGAGAAAGCACTCATATGATTTCTTGACGTGTTAACAGAGAGGAAGACCGAATGGCAGTGTTGACACTGACATTTCATTGAAATTTTGACAAGATGACATGAGGTTGATTGTGAGCATAGAAGAGGGTATAGAAAAGTCGATTGATTTTGTGGAATAATCGATATTTTTATCGATATCCCAACAACTACCAACCACATATGTATTAACTACAATATTGACCAAAAGCCATAAGAGCAATGTTAGAAAAGTGATACTTCATTATATACCTCTTTCTTTGTCTAATTGGCAACGATGATCGAGAGCACATGCGCAAAATTCAAATTTTGAAACTTCATGTGTAATGTGTCAATATCTTCAGTTTACAGGTTATGTTTGTACCATTTATCTATTTTCTCCTTTGATCATCCTCATCTAAGATTTCCTCTGTAAAGAATCATGTTATTTGGAAGATATATATTTGAATATGTATATATTGATGGTAGACAACATAGCATATACTTAGCTTTGATATAGAGGGATCTGGTTATTGATGTGAAGTTATTGAATAGAATGGAGCAATCGATATTTAAAAAATGGTAGAAATCTCAGTAGAAATATAAGATATCCTCAGTATTGAAATGATGGTAATGATCATTTATCATGGAAGCAACACACCGAAGATATGAATTGGAGCTCTTGGAGTCGCAGAGAAAACAAATTTGTACGTTTTTTTTGCGAACATTTTGTGAACAGTTACAAACTTAAACTACGAATACCACAAACAACAACAACTATGAACTAACGTCTAAACACAAACACTGAATAATCCAGAATCGAAAAAAACAATTACTAACAATAACGCTAATTACGAGTGATAAAAATATTCAATTCTTAAACATAGACAAGACGACAGTTCAAAAAATCTGGTTGTTTGAATAATTGCGCTACACAAAAAGTATTAGGTATGAGACACGACGCACGATCATTCCCAATTTGAGTAGCAACGACAGGAGTAAGAGCGAAACAACACTAAGAGAGTCTGTCATCTTCCACTTTCATTTTGGCGCATGCGCATAAATAAATCCTTGCCAATTGCACTCTTTTATTTTGACATCAGATAGGCTGTCCTTATTATCAATATTCATAGTTAATACATGTATGCTACCAACTCATAACTTTAGAAAAATACGATTGGAATCCAATGAAAGGGGTAATAAAACAGCCTAATAAGATAACGATAACGATAATGAAAATTTCAGTTGTCTAAATGATTTTTTTTGATTTTCTCTCCCAAGTTTATCGAAATATAATAAATATTTTCGTTGATTAATCTGCATCATAATGTCACTGTGTTTGAAATTTGAGTTTTCAATAACTGAGAAAAGGGCTTGCTAGTCATAGAAAAAGTGAAAGAGATAAATATACAGGGTGTCCTTAAAAGGTCTTTACAAAAAGCTACCACATATTCTTCAGACCAAAACAATTCGATACAAGCAAACTTACCTCAGTAAAAAGTTGCTTAGTTTGGGCGCTAGACGGCTCTGAAGTTGAAATTTTCAAATCGATTTTGCTTCATAACTTTTGAACGGCTCATGAGATTTTTTTCAAATTTGGTACGTTGGCATAGACTCATCGGGCAATGAAACTCATATCATAATCATAATGAATATCATTCCATGGGCGTAGAACTTGATTTTTTCAGTAAATAAACATCTAAAACTCCTACGCCAATGGAAAAAAATTAGTTTCAATATGAAATCTAAATTATTCAACTCATTCACTACAAAAAAGGTACTCTTGACAAAAGTCGATTCCTCTCATGGTTTCGACAAAATTTTAATTTTAGTGATTTAGAGCATAATTAATAATAAAACGATTAACAGATATTTCATAAAAATTGTTCAAAATGTTCACCATTTTCACGTATACAAAGATTTATACGACGCAAAAAGTTGAGATGTACTTTTTGCATAGGTTATTTCTATTGAAAATAAGTAGCACTGGTTTTTTTTTCTGAAGACTATTATTATCTGCTCGAAAACAGTGATATTCACATTCTTGGTTTCCATAGTTTCATCTGTGTTGATTTGTCGAGTTTTATTGACGTTGATTGTTGATATCGGACTTTTCTGATTTATCATGGCCGTACAATACACCAATGAAGAATACACCGATATGTTATTGGTATTCGGATATTGTCAAGGAAATGGTCGAGAGAGTGTGAGGGTGTATTCGGCAAGGTTTCCAAATCGTCGCGTACCAAGCCACCCAACCTTTGCTGCAGTTGAGAGACGTCTTCGGGAGACCGGTCATTTTGCTCCTAGAACTGGTGATTATGGAAGACAGCGTTATGTAAGGATTCCCGAAGTCGAAGTAGAAATTTTAGACCGTATTGAAGAAAATCCAGAATTGAGTACTAGACGGATAAGTAATGAACTAGAAGTTTCTAGGAATGCCGTTCATGAAGTACTAAGAGAACAATTATTATACCCATACCACAAGACGCCAGTTCAAGATTTATTAATCCATGATTCACAAAGTCGTCTGATGTTTTGTAGGTTCATTAATTTGCAAAGAGAAATGAATCTGAACTTTGGAAAGAATATTTTGTTCACTGATGAAGCCTGTTTCACGAGAAGAGGAATAACTAATTTTCATAATGAACACGTTTATGCAATTGAAAATCCTCATTCCATTAAAATAAACCATTTTCAACACGAATTCAAAATCAACGTTTAGGCTGGAATAATAGGAAATTTTATAATTGGTCCTGTCATACTTCCACAAAGATTAACAGGAGACATGTATTTACAACATCTACGAAATACGTTGCCAAATTTGTTGGAAGATTTACCACTCCAACATCGGGTAGATATGTGGTTTATGCACGATGGAGCTCCACCACATTTTTCGGTGGATGTTAGGAATTTTTTAAACCAACAGTACCCAGACAGATGGATAGGTAGAGGTAATGATGCACCCGTGAATTGGCCACCACGTTCTCCAGACTTAACACCGATGGATTATTTTGTATGGGGTTATCTCAAGTCTACGGTTTACAAGACCCCTGTGAATACTGTAGAACAATTATGGCAACGTATCCAACAGGCGACGAATAATCTTACAGGCGATGAAGAAGTTATGCAAAGAGTACATTTCAACTTTTTGCGTCGTATAAATCTTTGTATACGTGAAAATGGTGAACATTTTGAACAATTTTTATGAAATATCTGTTAATCGTTTTATTATTAATTATGCTCTAAATCACTAAAATTAAAATTTTGTCGAAACCATGAGAGGAATCGACTTTTGTCAAGAGTACCTTTTTTGTAGTGAATGAGTTGAATAATTTAGATTTCATATTGAAACTAATTTTTTTCCATTGGCGTAGGAGTTTTAGATGTTTATTTACTGAAAAAATCAAGTTCTACGCCCATGGAATGATATTCATTATGATTATGATATGAGTTTCATTGCCCGATGAGTCTATGCCAACGTACCAAATTTGAAAAAAATCTCATGAGCCGTTCAAAAGTTATGAAGTAAAATCGATTTGAAAATTTCAACTTCAGAGCCGTCTAGCGCCCAAACTAAGCAACTTTTTACTGAGGTAAGTTTGCTTGTATCGAATTGTTTTGGTCTGAAGAATATGTGGTAGCTTTTTGTAAAGACCTTTTAAGGACACCCTGTATATGAATATATCAAGCATATAAATAAATATCTATTTCAAATTATTTCTTAGATTTTTCTGGAACGAATCTGTTCCCGTTTTCAACATGAAAAATAAAAAATTATTGGATTTTTCTTAATTTTTATGAACTGGAGGAAATTCCAAAAATTCTAGAGAAATAAATATACACCACCTTCTAGATTCGCCTACAGACAGTATTTGATAGAAATTTATTCATGAATCATAACAATTTATTTTTTGTCACGCTGCCTCTTGATCTGCCTGTTCCTAAATTTTTACTCTCAATAACGATGTAGGGTAGTGTCAGTACATCGTTCTCTCAATGCAGTCATACTGGGACATAGAGAAGGGTTGGTTTTAAGGAATAAAATGTGACTAATTATATACAAAATTTAATAAATAAGTCATTTATATTTCACATTTCGGATGAAGTTTTTTTTTCTATTATTACTTAAGAGTATACAAGTATACTATTTTTAGTTGAGAATGCCATCTTATCACTTCATCCGTAACTAGAAGATAGTATGGTAATATTGAACAAACAGTTGTATTTACGATGCAACTAGGTACTGGTATATATAATCTATTGATAAAGTCTTTGAGAAATTAGGTACCATATTAATGAATGTATGAGTAACACAATCAGAACACAAATCATTGAATCTCAAAGTTTCTGCAACGACATAAAATTTAGTTATTTGCGTAACAATAATTACCTTTTATTTTTACATTACATGTCATAACTATTGAATAATAAATCGATTTTTTCAATCCGATATTTCGACAGCCCTCCACTATCATTCAGTATAAAGGTCCACAATTTAGAGTGTACTTCTCTTTCTGGAACTAATAAGACCGAAATCATACTTTGGACCACTATGAGTATAAAAAAAATTTGTCTAATTATATCTATAAAACAGGGTGGATATAAGATGGTGAAACAATTCTCTAATTGTTAATTTTTCCAGCTTTTGTATGGGATTTTCTCTCCTCGTTTCTAAAAAATAAAATAAAAGTAATTGCAATTATTTCAATATATTTGTAGGATTTGTGATCTACCCCAAAATGTCACTGAGTTTGAAATTAAACCTTCAGATACCTGAAAGAGAAATTCTCTATTTGTCAGTGACACCTTGTGGAAATACAAATATATTTTTAATAAAAACAAAACTTCTAGTGGACGTTTCGGGGACAAAAAAAAAACAAAAATTCCACACAAAAGCTGGAATAATGAATATACCACCTCCTCGAATATGTTCAATGGTTTCTTTCCAAAATATCTAGACCCACCAAACAACCTCACTAAGGCCGTCCCGCTTGAGTATAGATGGCGATAAAATCATCGATTCTGCAAATCAGATTCGCTTTTACTAATGATAGTGATATTGATGAATATCTGACGGTTTAATTTTTGCATTCTTGTTGAATTTCAAATCGTGTTTTCTGGAGTAATGTCATTTGATGTCGATCTTGGGCAGCCTTAGTCAGGTGTTAAAATTGGACATGATCAAGTAGGCGGAAACTACATTTTTTCCAGTGGCTAGGGATAGAGAGTTGGAACACCAGCATATTTACATTATGCTACAAAATAAATAAAAATAAATAAAAGAGGTACATTGTACAAGAGTATATTTATGAAAAAAAAAACGTCCTTCTGCCATTTTTTTACACAAAAATGTGTTTACTAAGCAACGGTACGTTCTCAATAAATTGACTGATTTGGTAGAAATATCTATTCAAAAGCGTTCTGTCAATGGAAACTTCAGTTTGTTCATGCGATATATATTTCAATATCCACTTGTGAATCGCGCCAACTTCGTAATTTCGTGAACAATCAAGTATGCATGTTTGGGGCTGACGTTGGCGCCAACAAATAGTGGAAACCAAACAAACAAAATTGGACCCAATGTTGGAACTTTCTGGAACCAATCCATCAATGATAATATCAATTGTCGGTTTTGCGACGAAATATCGAAGGGGTAGGTAGAAGAAATGTCGAAATCGTCCCCACAAAATTGATATGCTTATTCAGAAGGTTGAAAGGAGGGTCCCGTTTCAAGGTTATAAGAAACCCTTTTTGCCGTTGACATAGAGAGAAAAATTAGAAGACAAGTAGCACCGTATCAGCATACGTGCACTCTCAAGGGCATGATCCCGTCCCGAGGACGCAGAACCTCCTTTCAACCTCCTTCTGAGAACTATGGATTTTGTAGAGGAGATTTCAAGCTAGTCTTCACTATTCCACTCTACTTTGAGTTACTATATATAGACTTCTACAAGAGATTATCGAAGGAAATGGTCGGCCTTATAACAGGGTGTTTCATTGGGAAATGCAGTAAGGGTAGATGAAGGACACCGAGGTGCTTCTAGATAACCTATATTTTATGGGTCTATCGTTCTTCATAACCAAGATTTATCAATTTTCCTTGATTTTCACATAATAAAAAGTATCATTCCAGGTCGGGCCTGAAAAAAATTAATAATTGGGTTCGAGTCAAAACAACATCCTGTACATCAATATTTTGAAATTTCATTCATAAATTTGGAAAGAGCAGAAAATATTAAGTGAGACTTAATGTATTTGGTGTTTCCGCATACAATTTTTTTACCTATTAGCTTGATTCAAATCTAGAGTGTTCCTTGATGAGGAGGCACAAAATTGAAGAAAAATATTTGAAAATTAGTCATTGAAGATGTAATTCGTCCCAAATACGGACATGTTCTCTCGATTTTCAATAATGATGTAATCCAAAAATTACGAGAATAAGAAATAGTTGATGATCTCATGGATAGAAGCTAGAAAAGTACGATTTGGGAAAAACATTATTTTTTTCAATTTCGTGCCACCTCATAATGAAAACATCTAGATTTGTTTCAAGTTAATTATTAAAAAGGTTGTATGCGGAAATACCGAATACATTTAGTCTCACTTAATTATTCACTGCTCTTTTCAAATTTGTGAATAATATTTCAAAATAATGGCGTATAGGGTGTTGTTTCGACTCGAACCCTGATTATTAATTTAAGGCCGGACCTGGAATGATACTTTTTTTATTATGTTTATCGACACCGCTGCCGACTAAGAACATGTGACCAAAATGTTACAAAAATGTATAGGGTCGTTCATAAGTTATGATCAATTGAAAAAATAGGGAAAATTAGTGAATCACCCTGTATCTTGGTAATAAGGAACGATAGACCCATGAAATATAGGTTATTTAGAAGCACCTCGGTGTCCCTCATCTACCCTTACTGTATGAGCATTTCCCAATGAAACACCCTGTATGAATTCAACTGAATGTTTACCCATATCGGTATCAATTTGTGAGAATTGTACCAAACATGAGCCAAAGTTAGCGCCAATGTATGGTTATGGCCTAGACATTCATCACTATCTAGGATGACTGATGTTCAAAGGAGAAAAAAACTACAATGTTCAATTTCTGACTGAAGAACGTTTTATGGCTTATTCAGTTTGCCGGATGTGCTACAAGATAGAATTATTTCAACTCCATATCCATATAAAACTACATTACCACTACGATCATCTCTCATGAGTCTATAGTTGCCAATGACTAGTCAGGATCACAATTGATTATCAGAGTAAACCCTTATAGGAAAATTTATTCCTAAACATTCGTCTATAACTCAATCAAACAAGATATTTATAAGATGGTGCACCGTTGAGAAATAAATATGTACATTTTAAAAAACGACAAAACATCATTTGAAATATTATTTACTTGTTGAAAATTATTGATTCTTTACTTTGTTCGACGTTGTCACCGTCAATACTAAACATAAAGAAGCCAAAAATTGAATTAACGTCACGCTAAATGAGACTTTGGACATGCACACCATCCTGTAAGTACCTTTCTTGCTCCCAAATCTGAGCTATAACGTCACTAAACTCTGAGAGCATGATTTAAATAACCTGAACAATGAAGAATCTGTGGTTAGTAATGCGTTGTTATCGAACGACTTTTTTTATTATCTTAAGCTTCATAGAAGCAAAATATTTGTAGCATCTACTGATGATCAACATCAACCATATCCTATACGTACATATAAATATATTTTTTTTGCGGAACTCAATCAATATAAAATCTTTTTTAACCAAAATCAGTCTATACAATTAATTGACTATCAGGTATTATATCACCAAAAAGATCTCAGATTGAAGAGATCTGAGATGTCAATCAACTATTTATTTACAATAGCTTCCAATCGAGTATTGAGTGACAATGAAAATTCAAACCACAGGTGTAGCAGGTGGAGTGCTGAAAAATAAACGTTATCATTATTTTTAAGTAGATCACTTACACAGAATACAAGAAAACAATTGATCAATTAAATACAGCAGATACAGATAGATATTTTTGAGTGTGAATGCATTTATATCTTTCCAAAAACTTCATGTTGTTCCTTAGTTATTTGCTTGAGTTGTGTTTTCTTCATCAATAAATATTATTGATAACAATAAAATAATGAAATACTTCACACTACATAATGTGTAAGAAAATGACAATTTTATAGCAACACCAATGTGCAAGACTATCTCTCATGAATCGTTTTTCCACTGAAGTCATTTCATCGGTTGTTGTAATACAACCATGTGACGAGGATCGAAAAATGATATAAAAAATCCAGGCCCGTCACGTCCTCGTCCGTTTCTCATAGGAGAAACGTTAGATTCCCATTAAAATATTCCCATTTTGAAGAAGGGATTATTTATTGAAAATGATGAAGTAACATTCATTTCATATTCCTCAACTCTCACTTTAAATCTAGAGGAGCAAAATGTCGTATATATGTCTTGAAAAATATTCAAACAACATGGTAATCACTGATACCTCTCTCACACGTCTCTCAATTATCTATTCGGTCTCGGCAAAATTGAGGAAATACCCATTTAGAATGAAGGTAATTTGCTTATTTCACATCAGTCAACATCATTGTTGTTGTGGATGAATAGTTTCGTCTGAAATTCTGATATTATATGAAGAATTGAAAAATGTTCGCTAATAATCATGCCATCTTGTCAAAAGGATCCTGCTGAATATTTTCGTCTGATATTCTGAAAGACGTTTCAAGTGAGGTATCAACTGGACACTCCAGGCTATTTCAAAAATCTTAGTCGCCATTTTGGAAGATACATATTTTAAACGTTCTCAAAATGTACACATATAATATATAGGATGCTCTTTCTGTTTTTGTATCATCAATAGATTTCATTTAATATTTTTTTTTTCAAAGAAAAATATGTGAATTCTATTATACATATGAATTGTAAGATGCCCTGTGTGTTGCTTTTTGTCATTAATATAGTTCGATCAACTAATTTTTACCTATCGCGTATATGCCAGTCTGGATTTGACCCGGCAATGTCATCTGTAGACTGAGAAGCTATCAACCTATCTCTTTCCAAAACCGCTGCAGCCCTGAAACAAACAAAAAATCTTTGTTAATATGTGTTAATCAATAAGGACAATTTTTGTAATTTTACTATCAATGTCATCAAGTTGAACAAGTGCTTATATGCTGAACAAAAAGTACTCCAGATTTCAAGAAGTCAAGATAAGAAAATAATCCATCAGTATTTGTACATAATCTGATCAGAATGAACGATTCTTCTAGAGAATACAATACGAGACGTACTTTGACATTCACCACGTCGATAAAGAGAATATTGAAAAGCAAACAGATAAATGAATGAAGAAAGTATCTTGAAAGTCTACAAAACTGATAGAAAATCATAAAAATGTGAGTGTTACAATGACGAATCAACGTCTCCCGAATTCGGGGACAAAGTTTTATTTTTTTAGCAGTTGCAAAATATCAGAGACGTCCAGGCCGTAATGCGTGTCCATCTCAGGGAGATCGAGTAGAAGAAAACTATTTATAATTATGGAATGATATATTGAGTGATAACCATTTATGGATATTCGAGTCCATGAGAAGATATATGTATAGCACGCATGTCCAATACAGATCTTTTTTCCACATTATCATTTTTTTTTTCAGATGACGTGTACCAAACTGTGAAAAGTCATTCAATGAAGTCTGTCTATTATACGAAAATCCGAAAACGATGAAACAGTGAAAACGATATGGGAAATTGTAAATAATTCGCACTCAACTGCATCAAATTGATGATAAAAATTCAGTTCCTATACTTACTATACTTTGAATTTATGAATGATTGCAATATCATTGTTGTTGAATTTAAAATTCTCATGAATAAAAAACTGTGGAGAATGTCAAGTCATACACCGGATGGCCCACTCAATAAAATGCTTGGACTCTAATCTTTAGGGGACATCTTATGAGATACATTTGTCATCTGTCATTCCTTCCACCTCCCATAATCAAATATCAGAAAATTTGACAAAGGGAAACATATTGTTCCATCATTTTTGTATCCGATCATTTGTTCAAACGGTATTCAATGTCGAAACAAATTTGACAAGTATTTCTTTCACAATGTCAAATGCCGTAAAGCTTTCCAGGTATAGTATAGTACAGTAGTTTTGAATTCTTTCCAGACAATAAATAACCAATTCAAATTATTCAGAACTAACATAGTGTTTCTGGCTCATATTTCATATGAATATCTTCAGGAATTAACAAATTCTAAGCCAAGATTCGAAAATAATCCACATTCTACATCGTTCTGCTGTCACATTAACTGCACAGCCCATTGAAAATACATTAAATAATGAAAATAATATGACAATTTCCATTTATTTAAAACAAGTCTATACAATGAATTTGATTCGTGGTAGATCTCCTATGCAATATATAATTCTCGTTCCTCAATCTCGTTTGCATAAAAATTACAAGAACTGCAGGTAATTCTGGTACTAGGATGACTCAAGCAAGAACCATATTCAATTAGATGAATAATCGAAGGTTTTCACAGATATTTCACACCAATGAAATTATTCAAGTTGATGAATATATATGTTGGTCTCAATGTTATAATATCAAAATGTTCTATACAAATAGTAGCTGATGGAACATCAATTTCGAAAGAGATTTTTCAACAAGACCACAAGTTGGTAGACTGACAACCAAATGCTCTTAATATAATGTTAACAGAATAAACAAATGAAAATTATCCAATGAGATTATTATTGTGAAAGGAGTTTCTATAACTTCAATAGATAATACTGGATTTCAATTTCAATAAAAAAAAAATACAACGATTTGAAAACAAAGTTTCTCATAATTTTTCTCCTGTTCAAAAGTAGTCCATTTCGAATAGTCGGCAAGAGTGTTATATAAGAATATTCGATAATTTCTTGATAGACGGTTTGAATGAAGCAGAACGATTAGTATCCATGATATCACTAAAAAATTGTAAAAAGGTCGGATTAATAAAATCGAACAATACATTTATTGTATCTTCATTTGATAAAGCTAGATGGCCAACAACAAGACATAAGCTAGATTAAAGCTGGAATTCGATAAGATTGAAAATATCAATTTATACTTACAGGGCGCTCTGTTCATGCTGCAATCGATCACCCGGTGTCATATTCAATGTCCCATTTCTCGATTTGTCTATGATGAAAAGAACAAACGTCGCTATCAAAGCACCTAAAAAAAAAAAAAATAGAAATCGATTTGTATGCAATCCTCACCTTGATTTACATGCCAAACTGCTTATGAAAAATAGTTCAATAGCTTCATAGCCATAGTTATCCACAATAACACCTGTTATGATAGAGATCAAGGCCAGTCCCAGATTTTGAATGGCACCAGCGCTGAAATGAATTTGAACTTTAAAAATATATACATAATCATCTGGCAATATTCTGTCCAACTGTCACAACATAATCCGATACAATTCTAGAACTGGAGGTAATGAATAATACGTTCCTATGATTCTGGTAAAAAAGAAATCGATATACAGGATGACACAATGTTTAACATCACTCGAAGAATCATTTTAAGAGAAGAGTTCCATAGAAGGCTTAGCTTGCAAGGCAAGGCATCAAGTTGAAAATATCATGATGAATTAGGTTGTCAGTAACATCCATGAGGATTCGTGACCAAATACACTCGGATAGGCAACAGAAAAAAATCAAGAATTTATAATAATATCTATTATGGTTGGTGAATAATAAAAATCAAGACTAATGTGGTATATTTTGACAGACGGACGTATGATAGAAATTTGACATATGATATTGAATACTCACAATCCGTAAGCAGTACCCAATTGATAGTCTGGTATGATAAGCGATACTAAAGGCCATAAACTACTCGCTAGGCACGAATATGAAATGCCCATCAATACCTAAAATAAGGATGGTTTTTATTTAATACATATTAAAAACTCGTTACAAAATTAGTAACTAGAGCATATAGTTATCTAGTAGAAGCATCTTAATAGGAGTCCATAAAATCCAAGTATCGCGGCTTATACAGGGTTATTCACGGAAAGCATCTTTTACACGTTCCTCGGAAACTATTCAGAATGGAATTCTGAAGTTCCTCATCAAAACATAATGAACAATGGCGGATTCGATTGCTATATTTTCGTTTTGTCACTTCCAGTAATACCGGAAGTAGACGTCAAATTCAAATATAACTGGAGTTCAAAATCTGAAATATTTGGGTCTTGCAGCCTGTAGACTCGTCATAAAATGATGATAATTGCGAAGTTGTATTCGAAAGCACAAGTACTTGATACTTCATGAAAACAGCCTTATAAGAGGGAAATATGAGAAGCTTTATATAGGTAATGTGAATATGAATCGTAGCAGAATATCTTTCACGAAAACGTAAAGATTTGTCAGATTAGTCAGGTTTACATAAACGAGAAATAATTCAATTTATTACAATAATACTTACGATTCCATAAAACGGATTGAGCATTGTGAATCCAAGCAATATATGAGATCCTATAGTCGCTGAGACTCCAAAGCAGATCCAATATATATTCATTCCAATTTTGTCTATCACCAAACCCAGTATGGGCGACGCCACTCCAGAAATTATGTATACGATACTACTGATGGTATTTGCGTCCTGCTTCGACTTGTCGAATCGTTTCATGAAAAAATCTCTGAAAGTTCGTTTGATCAGCATTCAGAATAGAATAATTTATACAGAGGAAGTAAATGGACGATTTGAACAGTATACAACTAAAAAATTCCAGGAAATAAGGAGTTCCAACCAAGTTATATCTATAATATATTCTCACTATCGGGAAACTTCACATTCTTTTATAAAAGGCGAGTACACAAATTTAGGAAAAAACGAAATTTCTAAAATAAACAAAAACGTGTGACGAATAGAGCAGAGAAATATTTTTTGCGACTTATTTATTAAGAGTTTGCCATTAGTTTCATCTTCTTAACCCAAAAACTTGGCATACTACAACAACTCCAATTACTAGCACCATCTCCATAAAATATATTGATAACATAAAAAGTAGAGGCTTTGACGAAAAACTTCTTTTTGAGTTGATTTGAAATCCAGTGGGAGCCTCATACAATGGACTCAAGTTCAAGTTAATTCCCTACAACTCCATCTGAATATGGATACTTCCTTTTGTTGGCGTAATGAAATGAAATGAGGTATAGATAATCATTGTAGATTCACAAGATGTCATCCAGATTTTCTTGGCTTTCTACTTATATGTTGACATTTTGTAGTTTCGGAAATTAGGATGTATCAGGTTATATATGTTAAAAAACACGGTACCACATGAAATACAATAATAATCAGCAAATGAAGTTGTTTGAAGAAGGTGAGACCTGAATGAGTCTTCGGAATTGAGAAATGAAAAGATATGCATACTCTTTGTTAATTGTATTAAGGATTCTTGACACCGTCGGCTGACCATATAACAGTTGCATCTGACATGATATACTAGGAAAAGATATTCTGGATCAGTTTTTGATAGATCAGATCATACTGACTCTGACAAAGAATCAATCAACTTACTTGGCTATCGTTATGAAAGGAAATATTGCACAGTAGTACAGGACGCAAATCACGCAGACTAACCAAAATGTCGCTTTAAAGTCTTTCACGTCTGTCAGTTTAACGACTTCACCGGACGCGTTGTCATTCCTTCTGAGTATCCTTTCAGCACGTTTGTCTAGTCCGCCCATCACAAGTGAACAAATCATGGAGAACAAACAAGTGAAACCGGCTGGAAGAAAAATTCAAAGAGACCCTTAGATTTATTGGTTCTATGGTGAGAATTGAAGAATTTCAATGAACAGGGTATCCCATAATTAGTCTGGCGAACTTCACCAGCTGTATCTACGATGAAAAATATAATCGATGGTGATGAATAGAAATACGATGAAATTTTGCACCCATCATGTGAAATCGAATTCCACAATCAAAACGTATAATTTTCGAGATAATTCAGGAAAAGAGTGTGAAAATTCACCTTCTCTTTTCGACCCGTTTTGGGTAGATATTATAGTCAATCGGAGTTTCGTCTCTCACACAAGATACTTCTTATACCTTATAAATTAAAGAAGTCGAAAAGAAGAAAAAACATCCTGGAAGAATTTAAACTCATCGAAGTTAGATTCATCGTCCATTGCATCCTTGATGAATCTTTCATCCTATGGAAGGTGCTGTCAACTGATAATCTGTGATATTTTGACTCGCAGAACTTGTTTTTAAATCTTTTTGACTTCTTGAATGTACAATTGAAGTATAGAAGTATTTTATTGTGAAATTCGGGTTCCTGAGGTCAAAATAGCTCATGATAAGTGCATTATTACCAAAAATAGCAAAGAAATGATTCAATCAAATGATGAAAGTCAAATGATTGCTCCCAAGGGAGCAACGGTCTCTTTGAATGGGGCTCCGGAAGATGGTATTCATTATTTCAAAATTTCATTCAGCAGTGTATGAAACAGGATGGGAGTACATTGAATACTGACCTAACTTTTTTGTATGAGAATTTTCTGACAATTTGTTTTGGGAATATCATAATTTAGACCCTTTACAAGCACAATATCTTTAATATCAAAAGCAATTATCTTTTGCTGGTGGAGTGAGAGTGTGAGTTACACCTTCCTCTTAGAAGATTGTTTTATCACGAAATGCCAACATTCACAATCCAACTTGCAGTCATGCAATTTTGCACGTGCGACTGAGTGGGAATATCGATGACAATTTTTGAACAGAAGGATACCTAGGCGGCAAATACAGGGTGTCCCTCCGGCAACTGCATCGATCAATATATGGTGAACTATGAGTAGGGCGAATTTGAAAATTTGGTGGCATACTACTGTTGATGGGGGCAACTCGACTAAAATATTTTCAAGATGCTGGCTGGCATTTCCGGTTGCACCGGAAGTTGATATCAACTTGTTCATTTTAAATGGGACACTCTATAAATTATTTCATTTTTAGATTCTAGGAAAAGATTCTTGCCCTTGGCAAAGATCATGTATAATGTCCTGTACCTAAGTCTAGCCATTTTCGACATATTTTGAATTTTATGTCAAAAATTACGTTTGCAGGCCTGAACATGACTTTCAATTTGTCCTGTATGAAATCTTCGATTACATGGCATTACATGTATAGATATTCAGAGAAATTTGAGTGATCATGGCAATTTTCGACATTTGCAAAGAAAACATTTGAGAGGGCATAAATGAAACATATTCAAAATGTAATTCACGAATTAGTATATGGAATAAGTATCCAGGAACTTGAATTTGATTGATAAATGTGCATAAAAAAACTTAAAGTAATATTTAACATAGCCCCACCCAATTTTGTACACTTCTGATTGGAATTACAAATTATTTTTCTTCACTGCATCACTCACTACAATTTAATGATGTTTTGCAAACATTCAGGAAATACCATCTCAGGAGCCTCCTTTAGGGAGGCTTCTACTTTGGGAGCCACTTTTTGACCTATGTTCAGCTGAATTGTTTTGTTTGTCATTTTTGATTGTATAAGCTCCTGGTGAAGCTTAGAAAGGTAAATAATTATCTGACAACCTGTATAGACCTGTATAATTTGATGAAAATCTGTAACTCACCTAGGAAGAGTACAATACCGAGAACTTGTTTTCCATTGGAATCAATGTCATGGATATAGTTGTACAGGTGTTCCATAACCAAAAAATTTACAGTACTGCCCACCCTCGCAAAACTGAGTTGAAGACCGAAAACCATGTTGAGTTCTTTGCCTTTGAACCATAGGACCGCATAATTATTTTGAGCTACTGTCAATGATTCACCACCAATTCTGAAAATACATAAAAATAATTTCATTGTACTTTCATAAAACAGCATAGTTCTAGTCAATTATCCTATTCTTTGGTTTATTCAGTATGGATCCATTCAAATATTTCTGGAGTTCTTATAGATATTGATTGGTGGTTATTACTCTAGAGCTCGTCACATTATCTTTGCCTCAAAGGGTACTTTTTGTAAATTTTGAGGTTGTCTTTGAAATAAAAAATATCGACCTTCATATTTTCATTCAGGATTGTTTTTAAAAAAATTTAAACAACAAACAAATGTAGGATTCAATTTCAATGTGCTGCAATAGATCAAATATCTCGGTAAATCTCAAAACTCCAGATATATGCACTTGATCCCACTACAAGCACATTTTTTAATGGTACACAACCATTCTTATTATCAGGTCATGTTTTTTTAATGGCACATAATTATTTTGAATGTGTTATGAAATCACAAATATTAATAATAATAATAACAAAATTGAGAGTTCAAATTGTCAATCTTCTTCTGGACAAAATCAACTTTTCAAGAAATATCTAACGTTTCTGATCAGCAGTAACATAGAACATCTTCGGTAATTCATGTTGGAGGTGATTATTCAAACATTACTATAAATTATTGTTTCAATAAATGAATTGATGATTGACTCGGTTGAAAATAAATCTCTGAAAAAGTAATATTTCATGTTTTTTTTGTGAATTATTTTGGTAGTGAAAAAAAGTAAATATTCACGCATCAATAGAGATGCAGAAATGACAAGTTTTTTCAACAGTACAAAAATAACTATTCTGTTAAAATGTGACCATTTAGAAATATTCTTGAACCGTAAGTTCGTAGCAAATATAAGCAATATTTATTTGTTAATGCTTGTTCATAGATATGGATGTAAGAGATTAGAGGAATTTTATTTCATCAACCATTTCATTCTGAGAGGAAAACTTTTTGGAATACAATAATTCTAAATACGACTGATAAGATCCAGCTTATCACGGAGAGACTATTTGTTGCACATTTACTAGATATGCTTCATATTTCATTTGATTGAACATATTTCACATATCAATATTTCCCTGTTTGGTCCTGGTTCCTAATGTAAGATAGTCAGCACAGATGCTTCAGCACAAAGCATATTATTCAGGTTTGAACGATGTGCCGGTATTTTTAGTTGCTTTGGGATGTTTGACATAGTTTTGTAATACATAAAATTCAAACAACAAGAAAATGTTATGAAACAAACACGAACACAAAACACACTTTTCAATGGTGGCTTATTTTTTTTTGAGAAATCAATGATGACTAAGTTACTCATCCATACGTAGAGCTAATTCAAGTGTATATACCTCCGAACAACAAACCCACTAGAAGGATCACAAAACAAATATTCTGATGCTAACATGAATTCCCAGAATTATCATAATATTAGTACCCAATCGTCGCCAGTGTTGTCATATCCAATCATCAAAAAGTGATGAATAGTCCATAATATTTAAAGTCCTTTATGAATTCGTGTAGTTCAATGCACAAATATAATAATAAATTTGAGTCATGACGATTATGAATCAGTTCTGATTAATAGAAGATTGCTACATTATTCTGAGACTCAGCAATTTTACTTTCTTGGGGGCTCGAGGACCAGCATGGGTATCGTGAATACTTTTTGCTCAACGTTGCAACACCGCAATTTGATATTGACAGTCGACGGCGATTATTGCTTCGTTTGGTATCTGTCATTATTTACGTTTTGATTTATCGATATTATTCAACTTGTGTTCAGTTTTGTGTACTCAGAATTCATCAGAAACTCAGTTTATTTCCTGTTTTGGTGATTTGATATAATGGTGAGACGTTGTGAGGTGTGTTAAAGACAATTTGAACCGGCGATCAAAACACGTCATTTCATAGGTGAGTTACCATTGACGTATCATTCGAGATTTTGAAGCATTTTCCCAAATGGAATGGATAAAAATGAATTTGAATTGAATTGATTAGATTATATTGATTATACCCATAGGTCAGCTGCGACAGTGTCTTGTGGTAAATTATGTAGCACTGATGAATGCTTCCTTATTTGTAGTCAAAATATGCGAAGCTGCTGAAAAATCACTGAGAATAATGAACTCAATTAATATTTTCGAAAAAAAATATAAGGATATTTCTATACTTCTTGTACACACAACAATGACAAATTTACCGTTGACTGTTTTTGATGCATTTGAACAACACTGATTTGTCTGATCATCCATGGTTGTTTTTCATTTCAGTCCTGTTTTGAATAAGAAACACTGCTATTCGCTACATCTTCACATGAGTCATGATTTTATTGTTGATATAACACATATTCATTATCGATTTTCATCTATCTACATGAAATGAAATAATCAGACATCAATTTTTTGCGTCAAAATATATGAATTCTGCTCAAGATGAAACCTCCTTCATTTTTGACGATATCGTGAAATGAAAAGTTTCATCTTCAGATTTGAAAATTACATTCAAATATGCAATCATTTCTATTTGCCTTGAAAACGAGTTTTTCACTTTTTTTGAAAATTATTTCCACTAGGTAGTAGGTACTGAACTTTGAAATCGTAAATCGTCACTGATCGCCAAATATATAAATGTTCATTATTCGAAATTGAACGTCATTTATGATTAAGACTAAGTAGACACACTGTTTACTGAATAGTAAGTATATTGTTTCACATGGCGTTGAGAATTGAACTTTTCTTGTGACGTGGTCATAATAAGTTTATTGATTACAAGCAAGTTACAAAAATCACCATAGGATTGTATGTATTCGAATTTTTCATAACAATGTGAAGGAAGTATAAGGATGTTCATTGTCCCACCAAGAAATGCTGAAAAGTATCACTGAAATTGTTACGGATTTTCAATTTGGTTTCATCAATTAATTAATGATAAAATCGACCCCCTCTGACAACACGGCACTGGTGCTGGGAGAATCAGCTCCTGATATCCTTGTTTAGACAAAGATAGATACTATAGATGTTGCTTCCAAACAAACTGTATTGCCAGGGGTGTGGATTACTTATCTAGTCAGTTCAATGATCGAAGGTATATACAAAGTGTATATACACAGCATAATATATACAAAGATACATATAATTATAATAAGTAATTCCAGGTATGCTTTTGTACTCAAGGTCAAGTGGGCGTTTAGCCAATATGAATGAACTAATGATAATATTGAAATGTGATACGACTAATATTTTTTTTTAATTTTACCACTCTGATCAAGTCGGTAATCACACCCAAAGGCGTACCAAGCCCTTCCCGTTTGAATTTTCATGTTCTTGAGCTTGGTATTGGAATACATAATAGGTTCATTTTAAATTTTATACACAAGTATGTATTCCTAAACTCTAGCCTAAACCATCAGCTGAACTTCAGATATACTCTAATACCAACATACTATTTTCTGTTAAAACACTAATCTTACTTCTTTAACATTATTTAGTCAAAATAATCTTACTGCAGTGTGATTGGCTAGCCCGAAAATCAAATTATTTGAGAAATTTCTTCATGCAACTCGAAGTGGTACTAAAATATAAGTATTCTTTGGGGCAAATGAATAGATTGAACTAGTAAGGCAAACCTTGTTGGTAGGTATTCACATCCCTTTTACATATCCCTAGAAATTATAAAGTATTTTTTTTTTCTATATTCCTAAACTTACCCAAAAATGAATCGACCTATGAGCATTAGCCAATATTGGCTGAAAAGAGCACCAGCTGCAAATGTTATCTGTCCAATCAGTGTCAGTCCAACATATATGTTGGAGCCCAGTCTTATTCCAAAGACTCTATCTATTAAAAACCCACCCACAAAGTTGAGAACCACATTTGGCCAAGAATATAATGAGTACAGAAGAGTATACTGAGTCTCTGAGAGTTGCAGGTCCTCCTTGATGTGATCTTGCAAGGAAGCAGGATTATCATAACAAAAATAGGAACCTGGAATCATTATTAAACACCCAAATGAGGTTTCCCAATGACTCAAATGGAAAGAATTTGTGAAATATATATTTTTTTAAACAAATGTGTCCAGTCTTACACCAATGGTGAACCAATCATTATATCATAATTTAATTCTGCAAAAACTATAAACTAAACTATCTAAACTAGATTATTTGAAAAAGTTATGGAAAATAGTGTCAACATTCTCCTCAAAATTGTCTATACAAGTTATTTAGTAGTATTGTCAATTGTGGTTTGTTTCAACAGAATGAAATAGCCTGGGGAACAAGAGAGAAAAATGATGAAAAAATACTATATTGCACCTCTAGAAGAACAATGAAGCAAGTGCATGAAACCAAATAGTTTGAAAGAATAATAAAACATTGATTACCTTCCTATATCTGACATCGAAAAATTCAATGTAACTTTGCCCAATCCACTTAAAAATTTTTACATTAATTTCAGCAAAGTGACTGTACCTAATAAGCTTAAACTATCTGAATCAGTCATGATCCTCTCCATATCTTCACTTCAGAGAATACGTTACAAAAATGTAACACATCCATTAATCTAATAAGTGAAATTTATAACCATAATAGCAGATCCAGAAATAAAATTTACTTATCACATGTGAGAACCACTGTGGCTCTAAATGACCCTATTTCAAAATGCTTCCAAACATACAATGCCTCACCAAATCATATTAAAGCCAAAGACAGCTATGCATTATTAAAAAAAGAATTGATCATTCATCCAAGTATTTGTAATATGTAATTGTGTATAAGTAAGTATTTAAAACACTTATAAATTGTATTGTTTTCTTGTTACCTGGAATTAGATTTTAGGTATTGTTAAAATTGATATAGATGTATTTAATACCGTTTTATTCACTTATGTTATGTTCCATCACCAGCACTATTGCTGATTTGGAATGATACTTACTATTGTAATTTTTTTTTTCATCAAATAAAGTAAGTAAAGAATGAAAAAAATATATATCACAAGTGATATGAACCAAATATTCTATGACCTATGAGTCAGCTCATATTTTTCCCATAAATATTTATTTCATAATAAATATTTCAAAATAACTATATCATCATGATATTCTATTCAATTGAACAACTGGACAAATCTTGGGACAAAGACCATCATAACATGACTAGTATTTACTTACACCGTATAAGGAGACAAAGGTTATCTCACACAAAGAATATTCCCATAATGAATTATGAGTTATAATGTAGTAATTCATCTAATTATTCTCAATCAATGACCATGGAAACAAATTCATGACATAATATAGAATTTATGTTTAATGTTTTTTAATAATGAGAATTAACAGTATAACAGGATAAGTATGGATTTTACTTACCAAAGCTGAGTAAACACATGAAAAATAAAGCTACAAATCTATGCCCTGTACCCTTAGGATGACAAAAGAAATTTGCACAACCCTTAGGATCAGGTTCATCAATAGTGGATGTTTCGGTTTCTTGTATATTTGGGCCACCCTCCATGATTAATTTATGAATCTAAATATAATGAACTCTCATTCGATATCAACTATTCACAAAATCACAGTAACAACTAAATTCGATATTCAAAGTTCTTTGTATTCTATTTATCATTTATCTGAAGATTTGATCTTTATTTGACGTATACAGATAAAGAACCTAACCTAGTTTATGAATTCTTGGACACCTCTCCTATGATGATGGCCCATAACATAAACAAACTATAGAGTATAGTTTCTATGGCTCATACACTCAATTAGAAAAGAAGACCCCAGTTGGGTTATGTTTTGACTTTTGATAAACAAGATTCAATTTTTCGTAGGCTTCAGGGAAAGGAATTTGGATAACGCAAACATGAGTTCTGCCAGTAAGGTGAGTATATATATTGTTTTTTCGTCTTCACGTTGATACCTACTTTCACATTCTTCAAGGTTGGAGAGATTTTCACTGCCGCAGGACAAGCATTCAATAGATTGGGAGATCTAACAATGCAGTTGCATCCAAATGCTGAATCCCCCACAGGGTGAGTATTGCATTTTTCTATATTCACGAGCTTCAACTGAGGAATTTTTCTTAGCAAATGGACTGACGAAGAAATTGAGATGCTACGGCAAGTTGTCAAACAATTTTCTGATGGTTTGAATCAAATAAGTGATCATATTAAGAGAAGAACAGTGTAAGTTCTCTGATCGCAATTTCTTCAGATGCTCGAGTAACTCTAACATAATCTTTTTATTAACATCAGATCCCAAATTAGGACAGCCTTGAAGAAAAAAGCATTTGAAGATGCAGGTTTACCAGTGAGGGCACCAAATCAGGTTCAGCAGCAGCCTCAATCACAGCAACAGACAATGATCAAATCTGAAGTGACATTGAATATGTTGAACGCAGCAGAATCTGAAGTGGATGTTGAGGGACTCCATGAAGAGGTGAAGTTGGAGTTTGATGGAGGAAATGAAGAAGTATCAACTTAGAATTCAACTATTGTGGATTAACAATTTTTTACTGTAAGGACTGATATTGTTTCAAATATCTGATTATTTAATATAATTTTGATGTTTTTACTTTATAGTTTGCATAGAATGAACATAGGAGTAATAATACATATATTCATTCTCCAATAGAAATAATGCTGCAGGGACTCATCATAAATGTTTCATGACTTACTTGACAGTCAATATTTCCAATTTTCATTGTTTTGAACAACATGAATTTTCACCAAATATATATTATTTAATTATTCTGTAACTTCAAGGAGATTTTAGACTTTGTTGTTTATAAAACAAAAGTTTCCTTTTCCACATAGTTCTTTCACTTTCCATAAGTTTTTCCATGCCACAATTATTCACAAGGATGTTCTCAATGTCCTTCTCCACTCTCTCTCTCATTTTTAAAGCTGAGTAATGGGGAAATGTGAAATTATTCTGTTTCATCCTCTTCATGGCAGTCTTATAGCACTTCCATTGTTGAGGTTCTATAACCAGTATTTCACTAATACTAGAAACATATTTTAGAAAATTATACAGCCCCAAGTCACCATAGTTCAAATGTATCCACATTGTTGTAGAAAAACAGAAAGTGACATTGAACATGGTCAAATTCTTTTCTGCTAGATAAGTCTTCATGATTTCATCTCTCTTAGTTGAATCCATAATATCTAAGCAAATGAAATTAATGTCTTCAGCTGCTAATTGTTTTGCTCTTTCTATCAATGTTGGATCAATATCTACAGCTAGCATGGATGCATATTGGTTCACATTTTCTTTCAAGAAGTGGCTCAAGGATACTGTGAGATTCTAAAAAAACACAGTTTTTGTGAGAATACTTTGATAGATTAATTTATGTTTTACCCCTGCATTGCATCCAATGTCTAGAGCAGTGCATGGTTTCCTCGACAAAAAACACCTGATTTTTTGTAACAATTCTATTCTTTCTTCTGGTGGGTGGAATTGATAATAATTTATAAAATTTCCATATTGAACTGCACCTGGATTTCCACCTTTGAATTTCAATTCGTCATTCCTTAAATCCATGAAGAGTTGAGACTCTGAAGAGTCTAAGTCACAAACAGGACAGGACAGACCCAGATCATCTATAGGTCAGACAGAGGAAGGCTTTCCGTTTCCGATTCTCTTCTTCAATTCTCGCCCCTCAAGCAATGATTATATATATGTATATAGCAAATTATTCTATGCCTCAAGTTCTGGATTTAGGTTTATTATATATTTTAACACAAACTAACATGATTCAATACAAACTAACCAGTATAACGAGGAAATAGTATCACGATACCACAGAATAGAGATACGCCACGCTCCCTGGGAGCGTAGCGTATCTCTATTCTGTGATGATACTATATACACCCTGAGGGTATTATGTATTATGGTTTCCAGCAAGGCGTATGTCGTCAAGGATAGTTTATCAACAGGATGGTTCATCCCGGCGAGAACCAATCAAAATGAAGACCGGCATGTCGTCACCGCCAGTCGAATGTTCGTGTCCGTACTGATCGTGCTGTGATTATTTGTGATTGTTGTCCACTGCCTTTACCCATTTTATTATTTATTTTGAAGTCAATATGTGTTAAAATAGTTTCTTATAGTGCTTACATCGAATATTAGTTAATGAAAAATACTCTGTTCTTGCCGCGAGAAAAAATTTAATTTTCAAATTCAAAATGGCAAATGGCAGGTGAGATAAAACTCAAAACCAGACATCTGTCTACCTCAGAACATAAAACAGTTACCGCGCACCAATGGGAACAGATATCGCCAATATGGACCAATGACGACTGTCGTCTAACCGGCGTGTCGTCATATTTTTATGCCAGGTATCTAAATGCGGGGATGAACCATCCTGTTGATTAACTATCCTTGGTATGTCGTATTTATTTACACCACGGTTTCTAGTGAGGTTTTTGGTTACTTCTTCTTCTTCTTGGATGTTGGCCTTTTCCTCTTAGGAAATTGACCATTTTCAGGTCACGTTTAATCATTCTAGAAAATTTTTTCGACAGTTAACGCGGATATGGCTGCAGCAAGGTGGATAAACTCTTCTTCCAAAACGTGTAGACCTGTCAAACAACCTCACTAAGGCCTAAGACAGGGGTCACACGAGCGTTGAAATGACGGACGTTGTAGCGCGCGTTGTATCGTACGTTGTAGAATATCACCAGCGTAGGATACTGACGTCAGTCACACCACCTCATCGCACGTCAGCCATCCTCTACATGGTCAGACATACGTAGCCACATGATATTCTTTTGAACGCGCGTCTATTTGACGATTTCATGCGTGCTGGAAGTATTTTTGTGATATGGCAACATAGCTGTCCGTATTGTAGACTTTTGTTATCATTTAACGTATTTTTTGGATTTATTAATAACAATATGAGTAAAGTCAATCAAAACATGGATGTAGAAGTGTTGATAAGTGAAGTCCAAAAACGTCCCTTGCTTTGGGATACTTCTAATGAAGAGTATAAGGACCGGAATAAAAAAACTACAGCTTGGTGTCAGGTTGCAGCATCAATGTATATTGACTATGATACAAAACTCGAGGCGGAACAAAAAGTTATAGGTGAGTACCAATCATGTTGTTGAAAAATAACTATAAGAGAAGTCGTTATATTTTTTTGTTTTGCCATGGAAGTCGACCATCATCACTAACAAAATATGCAGTTAGTGACTCTCGGTAGCGGTTAACAGTTAACAGTTGTTTTGGTTATGCAGTACATCTTCAAAGCCCTGAAGTGTTAAAGTATCTTCGAAGTCAAAACCGTCACTTTCACTTACATAGTTATGGAGTACGCAGCAACATTTCACAATATCAACAGCAAAGTCTACGTCAACATCGATGGGTCTATGAAATATACGCCATGTATTGGCTAATATCCCGAAAGTACATTCAACAAAACGTCGAGCTCTACAAAGCCTGTAGTTGAATATCCTTTTGTACACTGCCAAAGATTTTCCTCCGTAAGGCTTTAACAAATGTTTCGACGAGGGGAACGCATCATCGCCTATAAATGCATATGGCATTGATATATCAATACCTGGGATTTCTTCTGATGACGGGATGTGTAGTGTTTCATTTTCTATGCCTTTCCATGAAGAGCAATTCTCGAAGATTGTCGAATCTGCGTTTTTACCATAAGATCCAACATCCACATATAAAAATCAGTCACTGCCATCAAATTGATGGAAAAGTAGCTTTTGTAATTGAAATACAAACTAGCACTTCCTTTAGGCTTGATCAACCGTATATGTTCTCCATCAACTGCTCCTAGGCAATGAGGAAAGTTGGCTTTTTTATTAAAACCATCCGCTATCTCCTTCCACTTTTCTTTGTTTGGCAAGGATATGCATTCAGTTTTCATTACATTCCATATTTTCTGACAGACTAGTTACCATAGTGAATTTCTCGTAAGCTGCAGCCACTTGCAAGATACCTAAAATAATCATGAAATTGTTATAGATTCTTATATATTCAGCAATTGATGTTATGTCTTGATTATGCTTTCAATTTGATAGTTTCTCTTTGTTTCAGTTCAAAATGTAATGTCAAAATGGAAGTCAGTCCGAGACAATTTCATACGGAATGTAAAAAAAAGGCAGCAATAAAAAAGTCAGGAAGTGGTGCAGAGAGGCTTCCACATTATATTTATGAAGACCAATCCGCTTCTTATATAAAAATCGTGAAATGCGCCCCACAGAAGCTTCACTAAGTAATAGCGAAATAGAGGAGGATGGAGACATTTCAAATGATGTGCATGATGATACCATCACAAATGATGAGAATGTAGATGATACAGAGCTATCTACAGAAGTAGTTGAAGAAGTAGAAGCCCCTGAAATGCCACAAAACTTGAGCACCCCGAGAATCAACAGAAGAAAAAAGAAATCCAATATAGAAGATAATGTTTCTATGTTTATCGATGCCACATTGAAGAGACAGAGAGATAAAGAGGAGACCCAGACCAAAGAAAGTGATGATGGCATGGCTTTCTTTTCATCGCTATTACCAAAACATTAAAAAGCTTACCGAACAATGATAAGCTTCAGTTCCGGATCGACGTGTTGCAGCTGCTACAAATATATAAGGCGAAACCTCAAAGTACATCTCATATACATGAACCACTATTTTCCAGTCCCAACAATAATTATTCACATGAAAATAATTATGCATTCAGCAGTCATAGAACGTATATGGAATCAGGCTCTAGGTCCAGCAGTTCATAATAATAATAATAATAATAATAACTCGTCTTTATCCATCCATAAAATTATAAAAGTGATATAGATGAAATGGAAATCTACTGGATCATATTTTTCTGAACTCACGAGTGAATGATATTTTTTCTTAAATATTACTGTCTGTGACATTTCTTTTTTTTATCTGTGGACAACACGAAAGGGAAACCTATGATGTTCGAGGAACATCGTGTTAGCCAGCGGTAGAATTTTGGGAAAGAAGGAAGGTGTTGGAATTTTTCTTGAATGTTTGGAGGTTGTAAGCATCAGGAAAGACTTCACTAGGCAAAGAATTCCACAACTTTGCCGTTCTATTGATGAATGATGCTTGGTATAGCGATGTTCGACAGGTCTCGAGCCTGACAGTGTAGGGGTGACCAGCTTGAGCTCGTCTGGTTTGTCTACTAGGAATCGCGCGTGGTGGCATAATAGATGATATTTCCGTTGAGCACCGACCGTGAAAGTACCTATAAAAAAGGCAAAGATCGCCGACCTTTCTACGATGATCTAGGGAGGTCAATGATTTGGTGAGTGTTGTGTCATCGACTAGGCGAATAGCTCTCTTCTGAATTGAATCTAAGAGCTTAAGCGTATGTTTGGGGGCTGAGCTCCAAACATGTGAACAGTACTCCAGGACAGGTCGAATTTGTGCTTTGTAGATCATAAGCAATTGCTGGGATGTGAAGTATCTCTTCGCACGGAAAAGGAAACCGAGTTTTTGTGAAGCAGTTTTCGCAATGGACCTCACATGATCGTCCCATGAGAGAGCACTGTTGGTGGTGACACCCAGCATGGATATTGACGACCTCATAGGAACAGTGGTACCCGACATCATCAAATTGGGCATTGTGTGATCAGCCTTCTTGGTGAACATACAAGCTTGAGTTTTAGTTGCATTGAACTGTACTAGATTCTCAGATCCCCATTTCAGAATTCTAGTCAGATCCTCATTTGAAGCATCAACCTGTCTTCGCCTTGCACCTCTGGCCTCATTGGATGATATAGGGGCTCTAGAGGAAAAGGCGGAATGTAGTGTACTATCATCCGCAAAGCTATGAACTGGGCTGGAGGTCACATTCAACAAATCATTGATGTGGAGCAAAAACGAAGTTGGTGCCAAGACAGAGCCTTGTGGAACACCAGCATTGATCGTCATTGTATCAGACGAGACCCCGTCTACCACCACGTAGAGTGATCTATCTGCAAGAAAACTCGATAGTAAAAGACACAGTTGGGGCGGCAAACCATATGACGGAAGTTTCGCTAGGAGGCCTTGGTGCCAAACTCGGTCAAATGCTTTGGAGATATCCAAGGCTACAGCCAGAGACTCCCCATGTTTCTCTATTGACACCTGCCACTTATGTGTCACATAGGCAAGCAGATCTCCAGTTGACCTCTGGTGAAGAAAGCCATATTGCCGGTCGTTCACGATTCTTGAATTGACATTAAAATAAAGCTTTGCTAAATTGTTGTTACAACTCATGAAATCTCACAAATTCAAAAGTGCCACTTACCTTAAAGTTAATGCCAACATTTCATCTGGTGGAATAGCAGATCTCAGATTGAAGAGTTATGTCACCCCTCATTTTCAACAAAAGTTCATCAAAAGAAGCTTGGGACATGCGAAAATAATAAAAAAAAAGCATATTGTCTTCTCTCAAGTGATCTTATAGAGTATAAAATGATCCACATAGGAACCTTTCACTGTTTATAGGATGAACCCACCATTTACGTTTTTTCCTGAACTGACTTTCTTTACGTAATTCTAGGTACAAAATTAGAAATGCGGCAACATCAAGCGGATCTTCCATGACTGTCACATGTATATTCAACAAACTGACGCTCGTGACTGAACGCTCATGTGGCCGCAAGATGTAGTCGCGCGTTCCAAAATAAAGCCCGTTTAACGTGCGTTGCATAATGCTCGTGTGTCCCCAGCCTAAGATGCCGCGGCCGCACCGCAGGTATACATGGCGAAGCGATGGTCGATCCTTTGAAGTCAAATCCGCTTTTACTGGTAATGACGGATAACTGACAGCGACGAATAGCTCAATATTTGCATTCGACTCGAATTTCGAATTCAAATCGTGTTTTCAAGAGTTCCCAAGAAAATCTTCGCGATCGACAGAGGTGATGTCTTCGTTTGTTTTATGGTCGAAGGGTGATGTCTGGTGTCAAACTTGGGCAGGTATCGATTTAATCAAGTAGACAGCAGTATACAAATTTTTCTAGTGGCTGGGTATAGGAAGTTGGAACACCAGTCTTTAATTACACCATGGGCTGCAGTATCTTTCGAATCTGTCAATGGAATGGGCAAAATGACATGTCATGATACAAGAAAATTTCCCATGGTACAATTTCATTTTATGAACCATTTTCGGCTAAAATATGGAGGAAAAAATCTATTGAGCGAACAAACAGCAAAACAATACTACAATACTCACAATAATCTGTAATGAATCATGTGGTACCACATCTACTACCCGATAGATGACAGCATACTCGCAGACCACAGTGACCAGCTTATGAGAAATTCGGCCATTTTCGTATTATTAGTCTCTATTTTGTGTCTATTTATTATTGTAAATCAAGCAAAGATCTGTATTTGAAGTTTAACTTCGATTCGTGTTGACAATAAGTACAAGGGTTTTGTGCCAGGTACAGAGTTTCTTAGGTTTCCTAAAGAGAAGGAAATGCAAAGTGTTTGGATAGGACTGTGTAAACGCTATAGGACAATTTCGACTCGAAATTTGCTAGGGTTTGCTCAAATCATTTCAATGAAAATGCGTTTGAAAGAAATCTGAACCACTGGTGGAACTATTCTGCCTATTTGCCTATCTAATTTCTTCAACCAAAACTCTAGCGTACAGCTGTTTTCGTTATAGCGGCAAATCACTCGAATGTCAGTTGGTAGATAGCGACACAAAAATGAAAACAAAATCACTATTATTGATAATTGCACAGTTACTGTTATGAAAATATTCAGAATTAGTTATTTAGGTTACTCCCCAATTTTGGATCAAACTACATAATTACAATCTCAAAGTGTCAAATATTTGTACAGAAATCTGTAGAAATGTCACCATCTTCTGGGGAGTTTCATAACTATTAGGCCATTATAGCGGAAAATGGCGTGAGCGTTTTTGACGATAAAAAACACCATCAGTGACTGCACCAGTGTTTTGTACATCGTTGACGGTGCTAAACGGAAACACCTACCGCCAATTGCCACCACGAGCAATCGATAGTAGACACACTAGACGAGCTCAGGCTGGTCACCCCTATACTGTCAGGCTCGAGACCTGTCGACCATCACTATACCAAGCGTCATTCATCGATAGAACGGCAAAGTTGTGGAATTCTTTGCCTAGTGAAGTCTTTCCCGATGCTCACAACCTCCAAACTTTCAAGAAAGATTCTTCACATATCTCTCTCTCTACGACATGAAATATATGTGTTTTTAATCACTAAAGTGCAAGCAAGAAGTGAAACAAACACTCGAAGATTCTATTTGACCTGATCTACATTATTCCGTGCCAAACGTTTTGAAAATCCATCACAATGTGACGTCATGCGCGAACACGAACGAGTTTACTGTATCATTGTATATTGTATTATGTACAATTGAGAAGGTGATCAACCGATGAGAGCGCTGTTTTTCTAACGGAATGGCCGAGTTGTGGAGTGGTTTTTATGTTCACTTGTGATTTTTATAATGCTATCGTTATAAGTGTCTGAATTCTGAAAGAATTCTTGAGTTCCATCCAAGACTTGTACAAAATGGTAGATCAGTTGTCAAAGAAGCCAAATTGCACTTGAATTGGTTTGTATACATCATACATCAGATGATTACATGAACTCCAGAAACTACTTTAAAAATGCCCACTAGATGTCATATTCACATCGTAACCTTTTTGATCCTCATGGATCTATGCCTCATGCAAGCGCTGACAGAACTCGGCATGAATTCTAGTCACAGAAGAGGGGTTTACTTCTCCTCTTTGTTCTAGTCATTTGTCGATGAGACAGAACAACAATGATAGATGGCATAAACATGATATGTGCAAAATTACCTCTGAAAGTTAGACCATAGAACACAGTACTAGAAAGACGTATTTATGAATGAAGGAGTAAAACAAGCAATGGCGTACAGACGTTGCAATCACGCAATCACGGCTGAATAAAATGAGATTGCTTTATCTGATTGTTTGAAAAATGAAGTGTGCAGACGTTATCAGTCATAATGAAATGTGAAAAATCAATGTTATGTTCGATTCACAAGCGGCAACATGACACGAGATGATGCTTCTGAACAGATTACCTGTTGATAGGTGATCTGTGGCTTCGGTTTCTCATTGGATTCTCTGACATTAAGTTTTCAACCAATCCTGAGATATTCCTAACAATCTTGCTGCGGAAGAGAAAACCAAGTTTTTGTGAAGCAGTTTTCGCAATGGACCTCACATGATCGTCCCATGAGAGAGCGCTGTTGGTGGTGAGCTGGAGGTGGTGAGCGCAGCATTGGATATTGACGACCACACAAGAACAGTGGTACCCGACATCATCAAATTGGGCATTGTGTGATCTGCCCTCTTGGTGAACATACAAGCTTGAGTTTTAGTTGCATCGAACTGTACTAGATTTTCAGATCCCCATTTCAGAATTCTTGTCAGATCCTCATTTGAAGCATCGACCTGTCTTCGTCTTGCACATCTGGCCTCGGTGGATGATATAGGGGCTCTAGAGAAAAAGGCGTAAAGAAGTATACTATCATCCGCAAAGCTATGAACTGGGCTGGAGGTCACATTCAACAAATCATTGATGTGGAGCAAGAACAGAGTTGGTGCCAAGACAGAGCCTTTTGTGGAACACCAGCATTGATCGTTATTGTATCAGACGGGACCCCGTCTACCACCATGTGGAGCGATCTATCTGCAAAGAAACTCGATAGTAAAAGACACAGTTGGGGCGGCAAACCATATGACGGAAGTTTCGCTAGGAGGCCTTGGTGCCAAACTCGGTCAAATGCTTTGGAGATATCCAAGGCTACAGCCAGAGACTCTATGTTCCTCGATTGACCCCTGCCACTTATGTGTCACATAGGCAAGCAGGTCTCCTGTTGACCTCTGGTGACGAAAGCCATATTGCCGGTCGTTGACGATTCTTGAGCTCTCTAGATATCGGATGAGCTCGATGTTGATTGCTGTTTCCATTACTTCAGAGATCACAGATAATAGTGAAATCGGTCTATAAGTGTTAGGGAGGGTTTTCTTGCCCTTCTTTGGTATCGGTTGGACTCTAGCTTTCTTCCAGTTAGAAGGAAATACGCCGAGTCTGCACGGAAGGGTGAACAACCTGCAAAGAACTGGTGTTAGTTCTGGGGCACATTTCTTGAGAACAATAGGCGGTATTTCGTCAGGCCCCATAGCCTTCTTGACGTTGAGGCTAAGCAGAATGTGTCTGATTGTGCGTTGCCGGAAGATTATTTCTGGCATACGGTTATCGATGGTAGCGATTTCCTGGCCTCGTGTGGATCCAAGGTAGAATTGTCTGCAAACATTTTGGCGAAGGTGTTGGCTTTTTCTTGGGGTGTTGCAGCCAATATATTATCATTGTTTGTGAGGAAAGGAAATGAGATAGAAGTGAAATTTCTCCCGATTGCCTTGGCAAACATCCAAAATGAACGGGAAGCATTTGGGCACTCTATGAGCTTTGATCTTATGTTCGTGTTGTATGCCTCTTTAGACTCATCTATCGTTCGATTGCATGTGAACTGAATATACTACAAGTAGCACACCAAGCAGTACTTATTATATTCATCCATCATCATCAAACATTGTAGAATAAAACAAAAACAAAGAAGTTATGAGCACCTAAAATCACACATCCGTCGAATATACAGAACCACAGGAGAAAAATCATAATAATCTGTGTTCCTGACCTGATACGTTCGTGAATAAGTGATCCGAGTTATTTGTCACGTGACCTCACTGGATCGAGTTGGAGACCCGAAGTAGGTTTCCGAAAAAGCCTATTATAGACAACTTTCAATATGAACTACTATAACGATATTTTAGAAATATAAAATACTAACATAGGTATGTTCGAACAGTTCGAACATATAGGAACCATTTCAGGCACAGAACTCAAAGGACTCCTTCGAGCTCTGTGATTCCAGCAGGTAGCTTCTCAAAGTTGGAAGTGATGATATTGCTGCAATAATAATTTATATATGATCTCGAATATCTCATATTGATTCATCTCCATACAATACTTCCTTCCATTATTTTGCTTTGAAGCCATCAGGGGTCAATTTTCAGATGATTTCCAGCAAGCTTCTTCACAAACTTTTTTTTCCTTCCAAGAAATGTAAGAATTCTCTTTCACTAAATCTTTCCCAATTTGCTAATTGCTGATTGATCCTGGGAAATGAAATAAATTTTACAAGATGAATACATTCATTATGCTCGTACCACCTTGATGATTTCATTTGATTACAGTTTCCTAAGCTGATTCATTATGTCTGCATTCGGCAGTCGTACATATATACTGTTTGGTCGTACGTTCCTTGATTTCAAAATTCTCATTGATATTCATCAGTATAATAATTTTCAGGTTAGGTTTCCTACTATGCACAATGTGACTACAATTATTATTCATCACTGATTATGAGCGAAAAGATAAATCTTGGTTATGGGAATACCAACTCCAAAAGAGATAATTTATCAAATCTTTCACGATATCGCAGTTGTGTAAAAATCAACAATCGTAGTAAACCTCAAGGTCAATAGGAAATTTCCTGCCCTTTCTATAATGCGCCTGCTGGTATTATATATATATTTGCTATGAGTCTTATAGTTGGGCGTAGTCTGTAAGGCGACTGTGATAGGTAGGCACTGTGGGCACAAATATCATATCATAGGTGTGATATAGGGCAGAAATGCCATGTATCGAATAATAGTTATACGAACACAGATCTTACATAACACATACCACACACATGCCCGCCTGATGATTGATAATACGATTTCCTTTCATTGACCTTTTCATATTTTATTGTGTCTCTTCGATAAATGCATAATATTTTAAAACAAAACACAAACAAACCAGCAGACAAAGCAAACTATTAAAAACGGAGTAATTCTGAAGCAATACCCTGCTTACTTAATACGGACTGGTTCAAAGTACAATAAACATTAACAGGAAAATAATAATCTAAAATTGGCTACGAAACGGACACTCTGGGTCCCAACATATTTAGAAATATTATTTCAATACACCTATACCAAGGATATTTTTTTTTCGATTTCAAGTTTTTTTATATTGTACACTATAATTTGTACCGGGATATCTTTCGAGATATTCGAAATTCTGCGTAAATAATTGAATATTCAGAAAAAAACTGACTCTTCTGTTATTTTTTTTATAATAGGTGAATCAATTTTATGATATCAGATCAGATATTCAGAAGAAAACTGACTTTTCTGTTATTTTTTTTATAATAGGAATATCAATTTTATGATATCAGTATATAGGTTCAATTTTAGTGAAGTTTCTTTCCGCTGCGTCAAGATGCTAGCTAGTTCATATAAAGAGCTTTGTCTGATTCAGGAATTCGTTGAGGTATTCCTATACTTCTTTCCTTCAAGAATGAAGTGAGCGTGATGTATGGATAGTTTCACCTCGCTTCTCACTGTTCTAGACGCCAGGCGAGTCTGCACCAAATAATTTTTAGATATGCATATTATGGAAGTGATTATAGTGAAATCTCCGGTGAAATAAAATGAACTGGTATATAGAACAAAAATATATGAATAATACTAAATTTTCAGTGGTTGTTCTTGGGCTTAGGTATATATACTATTTCAAACGCAGCGTTTCTACAATTTGTTCTGACAGCATCGGGGCCATAAAAATAACTTCCCAATGTATAAAAATAATTGAGAAAGTTATTATATACGTCATCGATGAGAACTGAAATGTCATATATGTAGGTATAAACATAACAGGTCGAAATTTTGGCATGCAGATAGAATGGTTGCAATTGATAAAGAAAAGTCCGTTATTTTCCATCGTTAGCCCTTCCATCGTTAGCCCTTCCATCGTCTATTTCCTGTCAATTTCAGTCGAAGGACTCAATTTCGGAATCATGAACTTTCATCTTTTCCGATCCCTCTAAAATGACTTTGAGTATGGTTTGGGCCTCATTATTCCCACACATGTGACAAAAAAATCATAAATTCTTGAATTTTCAATAAGTATCCGGATCCCTAAAAAAAGTTCGCTACTGGAGTTGCCATATTGGTTGGTGAATAAATTCTAGCGACGGCACACCTTATTCCACAGTAACAGATCCTCAATGAAAATCACAATCGATCCATGAAAAGCTGAAATCCCACACAAACAATAATGTTAAACTTCTTCCGACAAAATAATATAATTTTCAATTTCCCAAATTCAAACCTGCCAAAGGGTTCTTGAGAACGCACAAATTCGTCCAAATACCACCAAAAACACACTTCTGCAGTTTTTCTCGTATTCGTAAGCATAATTCTAAAAACGTACAAAAAATTTACATCCTTATTACTCCGGTCTGTGCTTCGTAGAACACAAAAACCCATGATCATAAGAGAAGCGCTAGTTCATCCTCTTCCCAACTGGTTTATTATTCAATTTGATATTATTAAAAGAATAGGTATGCGTTGTTACACCACCGGTCTTACCATTTTAAAATCACATCACTCACATCAGAAGGTTCAGATTCGACGAGATCGTCAGAAAGACACCAAAATTATCCACATAGCATAGGTGGAAATTTGTGCGAAATTTCTAAGGGTTACAGAAATAATTGCTATCGGACTCCACACACACATACATATATATATATATATAATATATATACATGTACACATACAAAACGACGTCGAACATTTTCAATTTCATAAAATGATGTGATGAATAGAACAGTATTATTTGAATAATATTTTAGATGAACAAAATTCCTGTGAGCGTTTTTACTTAGTAAGGTATTAAAACTCGACTAAGACAAGACATAATAGACAAAGACTAGCACCAACGATTTTTCATCGAATTAAATTTTTGGCGAAGGCAACGGGTTGACCCATTTTTTTTGGCGACAAAATGGGTAAACAAATATAAAAAGATATATGAGAGGCAGAAATCAAAAAAATACTAAGTGAAAAGTCTATGCCTGGACACAATGATTTACGTCTTTTTGTTATCAGAATAAACATGAATTTTATGCGACTCCATCTATCGAGATTGTTGAAATACCCAAAGATTATCAAATAGGTGTAGAATTGAACAGAGAAATACCTCCGTTAAGAATTATATTTTGATTATCAAGATCGCACGTTGAATCCATATCTTAAGACATCGAATTAGACGTGATAATGACAAATAAGGACTATTATAATATTCTATACTTTCTCGAGCATCTTTTTGTGACCATACGATTGGACCATATGAACATTACTAATTATAATCGAGCTAGAGCCCTCGGGAGTTATCACATGATCTGTTCACATCATATCATCAAATTGTAAAGATGATGCTCTCGATAGAATTATGACAAAACTAATAGTAGTGTGATATTATGACCATACATATATACATATTCACCTCGCATACATGTATACAGGGTTTTTTTTCAGAAAAGGTATCAGAAAATAATAAATTCAATAAAACTTATATTGAACAGGTAAACAAAAAAATATGGCTTCAAGTCATGGCTTCATTCCCATCTCCTCGTTAGTATAGCTAACTAATGTTTTAGTGCACATATTGATTTATATTTCATACGATATTTGAACATTCATTTCGAAAATGGATAGATTAAATAAACCACATGTATATATATATATATATATATATATATATATATTTTTGAAATCAGAAAATATAGACATAACAGGTATACATGGTTATCCATTGAAATATAAACAATATGCCAAAATATGACATTCGCTGAAATAATTTTCAATTTTTCACAACAAATGTATAAAATAATGATTCAGAAATAACTTCTCGTATTTATCATTTTCTTGTAACAGCCTTGTAGGTGGGAAGCCTTATAGGTGAATCTAAGGACCTTTTTATATGCCGGTTACAATAGATCACCCATGAAAACAGCTCTTTCAACATTGTTTTGTTCTTTAGAAAGTAGCCCATTGCACTATATGGCAACAAGAAAGTAAAACGCGCTTAGTGTGGAAATATCAAAAAAACGCACGCTCGCAGTGTACGAGTAGTGGACTGTAGGTTCTGAGTGGGTTCACATGTGGAAATTGAAAATGAAAATGCAAGGAGGAACGTTTTTGCATTTGCATTTTGCATTTGGTTTTTTCTTCAAAGTTATTTTTCCTCCTGGCTGGTATTGAAGATAGCGTTTTTTGAATGCAAAATTTTTCTTCGCGTTCAAATACACACTTTTTTAGGACTAGCCGGAATCTCCGAATTTTTGGAGGCTCCCGGCAGTGGCGTCGTCACTTCTTGCATTGCATGGTATCGCGAGGTAGAATATATTTTTTGAGTAAGAATGCGTGCAACAATAATTGTGTATTCTGATGAGAAAAATACATCATTCCTGAATACGCAGTGATTGATGAATTCATTTTACTTGGTATCATCACATTTGGTAGCTTTCAAATCATATTCACCTAGATTGATTTCGTAAAATATTCGACATTCGACAAATACATATGAAGGGGAGAGGAGACGATGACAGATTTATTTATAATATCGATTAAACCAAAATAAGAATGTTATCGATATATATATACATTACATATTACAATACATACATTAGTGAATAATTGGAAATACTTTATACCTAAGTAATGTATATTTTCTCTAACGTCTGTAACATGTATTCAAAAACAAGGTATGCATTTTCTATGTAAATATAAGTATAATGAGGACAATATTTTTCATACAAATTTCCGACACTTCCAAAATGTATATATATATTTATATATAATATATATATATAATATATTTATATATATAATATAATGAGTTACTATTCGGAGATTGTGATTAAATACTCATATACAAAATATATAAAAACCCAAAAACCACAACAATATTTAGAAAGGCCTGAATACGTAATTCGGCATCTTCTAATTTGCCATCTTCAGTAGACTTAAAATGTAAAAGAAATCTTCTAACACATTCTCCAGAAATTACCATCGAAAGTGAACTGAAAATCACTGAAGATGGCAACTTAGTTGCCGGAATACGTATTTAGGCTCTTCTAAATATTGTTGTGGTCCTTGGGTTTTCTTTACTTCAATGGATAACTACAGATGATATCGTTTTCATCGATGATATCGATAATATATCTCTGGTACAACTAATATCTTCTGACACACGTTCATCCTATGATATCAGCACTCTCCGTCCGTCATTCATTTGACATCCTCTTGTCATCCCGGAAATGTTCTTAATACCGTTTTCGTTTCAATGTTAGAAAAATGGCAACTCAGTTTCCGAAATACTTTTGAGCTTTTATAAATATTCTTGTGGTGTTTTGGTTATTTATTTTGTATTTGAGTATTTCACCAGTCTCCGAATTGTTACTTTATAATGTGATGCAATATCAATCAATAACTCACTACCTACCTAGACGTAGGTATGCATTTTCTACGTAAATATTATACACGTATGGGTAAGTACCTCCGAACAACAAACCCACTAGAAGGATCACAAAAAAAATATTCTGATGCTAACATGAATTCCCAGAATTATCATAATATTAGTACCCAATCGTCGCCAGTGTTGTCATATCCAATCATCAAGTTTAAAGTCCTTCATGAATTCATGTAGTTCAATGCACAAATATAATAATAAATTTGGGTCATGACGATTATGAATCAGTTCTGATTAATAGAAGATTGCTACATCATTCTGAGACAATTTTTCTTTCTTGGGGGCTCGAGAACCAGCTTAGGTATCATGAATACTTTTTGCTCAACGTTGCAACACCGCAATTTGACATTGACAGTCAACGGCGATTATTGCTTTGTTTGGTATCTGTCACTATTTACGTTTCGATTTATCGATATCATTCAACTTGTGTTCAGTTTTGTGTACTCAGAATTCATCAGAAACTCAGTTCATTTTCTGTTTTGGTGATTTGATATAATGGTGAGACGTTGTGAGGTGTGTTAAAGACAATTTGAACCGGCGATCAAAACACGTCATTTCATAGGTCAGTTACCATTGTCGTATCATTCGAGATTTTGAAGCATTTTCGCAAATGGAATGGATAAAAATGAATTTAAATTGAATTGATTAGATTATATTGATTATACCCATAGGTCAGCTGCGACAGTGTCTTGTGGTGAAATATGTAGCACTGATAAATGCTTCCTTATTTGTAGTCAAAATATGCGAAGCTGATGAAAAATCACTGAGAATAATGATGGACTCAATTAATATGTTTGATAAAAAAAAGGATATTTCTATACTTCTTGTACACACAACAATGAGAAATTTACCGTTGACTGTTTTTGGAACTAGTCGAACTAATTTGGAGAAATATTTCACTGTAAGTCTCCATCATGAGGCAAATAAATTGAAAGGTTCAACGGAAGTTAGAGTAAGAAGTATGTTAACAAAAACAATCCTATTCAAAAATCAATAAATTATTTGTGTGATTATCCATGGTTGTTTTTCATTTCAGTCCTGTTTTCAATAAGAAACACTGCTATTTGCTACATCCTCACATGAGTCATGATTTTATTGTTTATATAACATTTCGTCATAATACTTGTCAGCACATATTCATTATCGATTTTCATCTATCTTCCTGAAATGAAATAATCAGATAATCATTTTTTGCGTCAAAATATATGAATTCTGCTCAAGATGAAACCTCCTTCATTTTTGACGATATCGTGAAATGATATATAAAAGTTTCATCTTCAGATTTGAAAATTACATTCAAATATGCATTCATATCTATTTGCCTTGAAAACGAGTTTTTCACTTTTTCGAAAATTATTTCCACTAGTAGGTACTGAACTTTGAAATCGTAAATATACTTACATGCACTGCCACTGATCGCCAAAGATATAAATGTTCATTATTGAAATTGAACGTTATTTATGATGAAGTATAAGTAGACAACTGTATACTGAATAATAAGTATATTGTTTCATATAGCGTTGAGAATTGAACAAGCATTGATAACAAGCAAGTTACAAAAATCACCATAGGATTGTATGTATTCGAATTTTTCGTAACAATGTGAAGGGAGTATAGGGATGTTCATTTTCCCACCAAGAAATGCTGAAAAGTACCACTGAAATTGTTACGGATTTTCAATTTGGTTTCATCATGAATTAATAATAAATTCGACCTCCTCTGACAACACGGCACTGGTGCTGGGAGAATCAGCTGCTGCTATCCTTGTTTTGACAAAGATAGATACTATAGATGTTGCTTCCAAACAAACTGTATTGCCAGGGCTGTGGATTACTTATGTAAGTACCTACTGAGGAATTGGGAATGTTTTTCCCTATAATGTCTGCAATATCTGATGAATGAATCACTACATTCGTAAATCACGTGAATGTTCCACGTGAATAATTGGAAATACTAGATACCTAAGTAATGTATATTTCCTCTAACGTCTGCAACATGTATTCAAAAACAAGGTATGCATTTTCTACGTGAATATAAGTAAGTATAATGAGGACAATATTTTTCCTACAAATTTCCGACACTTCCAAAATGTCCACAACATATGACGCAACATCTGATGCAAAATGTGATGCAATCAATAAATAAATCATTTGACAGTGACATGTGCATTTCCACATGCATACTTACGTACATAAGTACTGGGGAATTTGATCTTCTCTCATGAATATATTATTTTAGTTCTGCACTATTTCTTCATGACATATCGGTTATGTACAATCTTTGAAAAAGTGTATATTGACTCGGAATGCATTCTAGACTAGATGAAGTCAGGTATGCATGCATGTATGTTATTCTATTTGTATAAAAATCTAAAAGAGAGGTCCTATATGAACACGCACCTGTTATATTCAATATGCCTGAAAGATACTGTTTGATATCATCCAATGAAGCTGAAAAATTCAATGAAATCGGCCGGAGTAGTGAAAAAACACCGATTTTAAGAAAAATAAACTTCAAAACCCTGTATCTTTGGAACGAAACGATTGCAGATATACATGTTTAGTAACTTATTTCATTCTGACCGAAGATTTATGCCCTCAAATTCATGAAACATAACCAGGAAACACTCTATAAGGTATATTTTGTTTTCTTCCGATTATCGATCGATCGATCATATTTCCGAAATTCCGATTTGCAACTCGGAATTCCGACTTCAACTCCGAATTCCGAGTGACAACTTGGAGTTTGAAGAAAAAATAAGTTGGTGGCCCCTCTACGCATTCGTATCATTCTAGTAGTAGTAACATTGATGTAAACTAGTTTAATACATCAATGTAGTAACTATCTAACTTTGAAATTTTGAATGATTGCGAGCATTGTGGAAATATAACACATGACAAGCGCGATCAAGCCCTCACATAGGTATCTAAGTATATAAGTTGTTACAACGTTCGACTACCTGCAGACTCTCGTCTACAACCCCCTCCATCAGCGTCGTTTCCATGGATTTCAGTGCATGCCAGCCAGCCACCGCCGATCGCCGCAAAACAAAACACAATCAGTGGCGCGATGACATCGTTGTTGTGTGCACGCAAGTCTCTCTTCGTTCAGTGTTGAGTTTCGATTCGTTTTTAGTGCTCGTTATATTTTTTTCGTTGTGAAACCTCAAGGATTTTTCTTGTTTTGGATACTTACCTACGTTTTCAAGGTGAGCGTTTTGTGTTTGAGTCGACCGGCCCACCTCTTTCGTCAATGACATTGTTTTTTAATTCATTTTTTGACCTTTTCAATAACACCAAGTTTCGCAACTGAATACAAATTAGGTACCTGGCAAACTGTCCATATTATAATTATTTTTTCGTTATTGTTACGACACTTATTGGACTTTGTCATGTTTGTTTTTATCAAATCTAGTACCGCCATTCAAATATGTGCAATTTGAGATGTAATATGCCTAAATCTTTATGGGAATTGCTAAATAACTTGAATGAAACATGAATCAACGAATGAATGAGATTTTTTCTCGAAGTTAGACGTTGGAATGATACTCGACAATTATAAAGAATTTTTTTGTAAGATTATAAAACCTTATTAGGTACACCTAACTGACGACTAAGATCGAGAATCATCTTTTCATTCTTCTCGATTGATTCAGACCTTTCAGTTTATTGAGTATAAATGTTTCATGTATGTTGTATATACAAGCTTTCTATTTTTGTGTCCAGTTTATGAGGAAACTCCATGATTTCTTGCTTGACTTTGTTTTACTATAACCTAGCTTGAATAATTGTTTCATATAATTTTCATTATCTATCAATGGGTACCGATGATGCAAGTAGAAGTAAAAAGCTACCTATTCCTCATAAGTAGGTACTGAGTTCAAATTGTAACTTAGGTACCTAACGATATGATGATGATTTGATGATATGAATTACCTCGATTTCACTTACTTATTAACAAATTTTTGACAATAACAAAGAAACATCTATATTCTACTCACGTTAAAAATCATAATACACGTGATCCAACTATGAGTACCTACTCACTACCTGGTTTGGAGTCGTTCATAATACATCCTTTAATGTAAATATACCTACATCCATACTTATAGCCCTATAATCTCGATAAAGGCACCTATCCTCGACCTTTGGGGTTATCTAAGGGTTTGCATTTCACTAGAGATCTCACCCATCATGCATTTTATCCTCATCAAATGTGATTTCTCTTCAAAACGATATTCCAAAGATTTCTGAATTTCAATTTTGGGCATTCAAAAGGGTCATACTCGGTTTTAATATGAAGGAAAATTGATTTTTATTCGAGTTGTGAATTCACACCAGCTGTGTAAGTTGGCATTCTCAGAATTAATTCAACATAAGAACTAATACAATTTTGTTTTAATCAGATGTTATTCGTTTGTAATATGAGGACAAAAATGTAACAAGATTGATCAAAATTGAGGTAGGTACCGTATAATTCATCATCAATTTGCATTATTTGGTCGAAGTTAGATGTTGTGAAAATCACTAAAAAATTCAATACATAACTAGCTATAGAATGTAGAAAAAAAGTATTAAATTTACTTTAATCCGATGTTCAAAAATATCTGAAATTTATAAACTGTAAGAAATGATACCTGATAATTATTTTTTTTTTCGTATACGCGCCTGCCTGACAACGTATTGCATCAGAATTGAAAATTTATCGTCCCTTCGTAGTGAAGTTCCATAGTTTTTGTTTCAGCCCTTGATGCACCCCCGTAGCAGTGTCCCACCGAAATAACCGTCAACAAAAAAACAATACCACATCGTCAGTGCATCAGTGCGAAATCGTCCGAAAATAAATAGCGAATCGAAAAAAAAAAATGCAAAACGCGATGCCGGAAATATTACGCGTCCCGACGACGGTCGACAAGTCGTCGGAGGCGGCGCCCTCTGGCGGAGACGTCGCTAAAAAGCTGGTGTTCTCGCAGAGCCCGCGCAGCGTCGAGTGCCGTGTGACGCGCGTGACCTCCGACAGGGACCGGGCGGCCCTGCCGGGCGGCCAGCCGCCCCGCGAGGGCGGCGAGGCGCGGCTGCGCAGCGCTTGCATCGCCGACAAGTACGAGCTGTTCGAGCAGGTCGAGGGCAGCTCGCTCTACAGGTGCGTCGACGTCAACACCAAGGAGGAGCTGGTCTGTAAGGTGAGTTTACTTCTAGAGTTGGAACTTGCCACTATTTGATGGATTATTTTAGAACTATCGATACTATCGATATAGAATTTTATCGAAACATTGTTTCTCTGTTCCGGCACTCTAATTGTCTCATTAGTGGACGATTTTTCGTGTATTAATGAGCTACATTAATACACGATTTTTAGATGTTTTTAATTTGAGTTTTTCAAAGATTGGTGTGCCAGAATGTAATGAACATTATATAATCTACAGTACAGTACATGGCTGTGACTCTCTACCCGAGATCTATGTTAAACGAAGCAGGAACAGGAAGAATAACCTAAAAATAGTACTAATGTACGCTGCAAAATCATTAGAATAATCGAATATTGAAATATAGGAAACGAAAATGATAGCGATAGGAGGAAAGCCTATTATCATTATTATGATGAAAAACTCACTTTTTTTCTCAAAATTTTAACACCCTTCAGCTCAAAAACTAAGAGGTTTAGGGCATATGTTGATATACGCTTATCTCCTTATAATCACCCTCGGATTCACCCCCTTTATTATCGGCACTAAATTAATTAACACCCTGTATAAGAACTATCGATTGTTTCTATATAGTACAAAACTATCGATACTATCTCGGTTTGTTCGGATTATCTCTGATTGCCTTTCTAGCTCGCTTTCTAGTTGCACCAGTGTCATTTCTCTACAATACCTCTCCGATGGTCTATAGATCCTTATATTACTTTGATGTTGCTACCTTACCTTCGATCAAGCCTTTGATTATCTTTCTATCTTGCTTAGATTTATTCCTCTACGATACCTGGCTCCTCGCCTAGCTCTTATTGTCTTGAATGTTTTTATGAATCCTTCCTGGATTACCTTGAATCGTCTCTTTTGATTATATCGGTGTAAAAATCCTTTCTATATTATCTTGGATTACCTCTCGCAAACGCTCTCTCGAATTGTCAACGTTATATTCACAATAGATATCAGCTATTTTCTTACCTATTTCACCTCATCATAAAATATAAAAACTACTCAGCTACATAATATAATAACTCCAAATTCCTATCAATATAGCGCCCTACTGGGATCATATGGAATTGACAATTATCTTGAACTATGGGGAACTAAGATGTTGAAAAAATTTGCGATTCCCAACAGTGGGTTGTCTTACGCGCGAGGGGTGAGGGTAGAACCCTTTTGATTACTAGAGGATGGAGGAGCCCCACTGACATTGACAGATCGTTCTAATCACTCGTCGCTTTCAAATAGTTCTTATAATGCCTTCGTAATATTCGGTGTGATGTCCTTGTCCGTGTGATTCCCAAATTTGTGTTTTCGGTATTTCTCCTTGCAATGTATAGTATACTTAACTATATTAGTATATTCATGAATTCAAATACATTTGAATATCGAAGTACAGTGGTTCCCATATTCGAAGGAAATGCTCTTGAGTTAATGTTCATGTGTGAGCTTATAATAATTATGCTTTTCCGCGTTATTATTTGTTCCACATAAGAGGTTCAGAGATATTATTGGTTCTAGACTTATTTTATTAATTCGATACGGTTTGTTGGCGATACGAATATTGTACAGGATATCACTTAACAAACAGATAAACATGGTATTGTTGAAAAACAAATAACAAAGAACCAAGCAGCGTCTGTTCAAGTGTTATCTTCATTTCAATGCATGAATCAGGCCTCTAACCTATCAATAGTAATCCTCCTTGCAACCACAATCGATTAGTTCAAAATCTATGACTAATGAAAGATAATAATTATAATATGGTCATTGATCCCTTGTTTCCGACCTGAAATTGCTCCCACAAAGGTATTTCTTCCATATTTTAGGTATTATTGTGGATGACTCGGTGGTTGGTAATAAGGGATGTTCTGTGGCATCAAAAAAATGAGTACAATCTTGAGATCGAAAACCAACTTTAACTAGAGATAGTGAATACGTGGAATAAGGCGAACGTGGACGCAACTTTCAACATAACATAATGAAAACCATTTATCCCTTTCACCTGGCCATCAGAATATTGAACAGGGATTAGAGACTTTTTTAAAATTCAAACCTCGATTCAAACCCTCACAATAGGAATTGTGATTTTTACTAGAAACTGAAAATATTTGGTATATACCAACAGCTGGCGACAACAATCAAAATAAAATTAACACAAAGACAGGATTTTACCTGAACCCTTTGAAATTCCCTTATGATAAATTTCCTATTATAAATATAAATACGACGATCAATAGACTATGCAAATGTTCGTGTTCGATATGAAAAAATAACCCAACCCCATCTGATTGTGTGATTGCTTGGTAGGGGTGCATATATTTCCTAAATTTTCCTCCATTTTCCCACAACAAGAATTTAATCACCGAGCCAAGTAAATCACGATAGCAGAAATATATTATGGTTCCATAGATAGTAGGGTGCAATGCCATAGGAAACCAGTTGTCAGTTTCATATTATTTGAAAATTCCCATCATGGAGATCGGATCTCGCTAGCTGCTGGGCAACATTCTTCTGGACCAAGAACTGGTTCCGCAATAGTGATGCGGAGAGTAGTAGTTGTCCGAATTAATTTTGCTGTAGCACTCGGTGTGAGTTTAGCGTAAAGGGTGACCCTGAGAATATCTCCGGATTTTAATATAAAATATACTATAGAAGTGTATTGTCTATCTAGTATAGTAATTCTAACGGCAATGGTCATAGGGGAAGTTGTCGGCACCTTTTTTTTTTTGATTTATTGGAATACGTAATTGTGTGAATATGAAGCCACATTCATCGTGAATCGTTTTCCGACAAGTATTTAACATAAACAACGTAACCTCGAAAACAATTGAATGATTTTATTCCATTTTTGCACTCGAGATTTCCAGTCGACACAGGTCGAAGACAACACCACGAATGTGCGGGAGATTGAAGCCAAGGGTGGATGCGCGAAGGGTTGCTTGATTCCTCTGAGGATGTATAATCGCCAAGATATTCCCAAGGATTTCTATACAAAAGTTTTTTAGGGGTGACAAATGGCAGGGAATTGAGAGGTCATTCGCGATTTCAAAAGGAACCGGAATTACAATTGCCACAAAATGGAGTGGATTATTCCAGATAAGAATTTCAAACAAATATTCTCCTACCGGACACAGACCAGCTGTGGGTTGCAAGTAATCTGATGAAAATATACACTTCTTAGATAATACGCAGATGAATACAGTAAGAAGTCGAAGTAAATACAGCATACCTCATCTAATATTTTGCAAATAGATATACGCGAGGATATGAGTTTCATTATGTTCGACAAGGTGGAAAGTAAAAGATAGGTATATTAAAGAGACTGTATTGCGCAGAAAGTTTTCCAATTATCATTACTATTATTATATTCAACCGAGTATTCACCAGACATCCGCATTTTTATGGCGGATACTGGGTTATGATATGCTTGTACCATTGCCACGAATGACGTGCTATAGACTTGATGATTCGTTTATTTATCACAGTTTCGTCCTGCGTAGAAAAAATACCGTCATTAAATAAATTAAAGGTAAATCATTCATAAAATATTTCACAGGACTCATTCGTCATATACCAATTGTAGTATGATGATTATAAGGTTTGTGTGATATACATGTAACCGAGTAACATAAAGTGTTAATTTCACTGTAATTGTTTGGATGATTTTTTTCAGATTACTGGAAGAACTCATTCACGAAAATGATGTAGATGTAAGATCTGAATAAAAAACAGCAAGTCTTCGAGTTATTCTGTCTAATTTTCCATGAGTTGCATGTCAATGTAATTTCGAAACCCTCTGTATGATAATACTGAAACTGTCAAAGTTTGAGTATGTTATCATATGCTAATCACGTGCTCTGCACAGATTTTTCGGTTGGGATTGGCCAACGATTTCGCATTTCAAACGTTTCGAAATGAAATTGATTTGGGTAATAATCACTCGATAAATTCATTTTAAAAAAACATAAATGTTCGCTGTATAGTTTACTAGTTTGGGAATGATGAAATGAGAATCAACGGATGCCATGATGATACTGATGGAGTTCATTCATGAATCGATTTTTTTTATGCTGAATTTGACCTTTAATCTCGACCGCATCTCAGTGATCGAATTTCGATGAATAATTGCGAAAGTATTTTCAACCACGGCGTGTTGCAACATTCCTCGTGTCGATAATGAAAGTACAGTCCACGTAATAATTATTTTATTCGATAATTGAAACGAAAGATATATATTTATATTCGACACGTTCTGCGCGACCTCGTAATGACTGAAAATTGACATTCACCTTAGAGTGGTCATGAAATTCTAATGGCGGCCTTGAAAGGCATATTCGGCGGTTTGAATGCAAATAAAAGGAATAGTCAAGTGACCATTATTGTGTTGAATCCAAGTGACATTGATGTCGGTTGGATGATTTATTCGATTGAATACTTGATATTATTCAAAATAATGTTTAAGTTGGCCAGGAACGGACTAGATAAGATATTTTTATTTTCACACCCTGTATATATAAAGAATTACATAACAATATATATATATATATATATATAATTTCAGGCCGAAATTCCGACTTATCTTCATGCTGGATGCCCATTTGAGGGCTTCCTACATCCATGAAATATATGGTTATAAATAATATATATCAATAAAAGGTCGCTTTTCTTTCACTATATGTATTTAATCGTTTTATTTGTTCGTTTTCGATTCCGTCCTTGTTTAATTTACGGTACTTTTCTAAATAGCAATACAAATGTCAGAAACTTCGTGATAAAATTACCAGCAGGTTACATTCTCACGGTTTTGCAATAACTCACATCGCCGTTCAGTTGCAATTATTCATTTCACAAATTCACGACATATACAGGGCGTGAACAATATATTGTAACTGGTTCTGACTTTGATACGAGGTCCAAGAATTGCATCCCACCTACTTTTCACAATTGGACCTTTGAAATTTCGAGGGTTAGGTACTTCCTTAAGAATTTTAATTTTGGATACATAAGTAGATATGTTATAGTTTGAAAATGGTTTTGGTGGCTCAACTCTGGTCTATAGCAAAACCTACGTTTTCTTGATTACGAATCGTTTTAGAAATATACGAAGCAAACAAAAATTTCCAGTTTCTTCTTCTTCTAGCGTCTTCATTTTGAGAAATTCTGAAATTTGCATAAAACCAAACGAATCTCTTTCAAATTCTCTTCAATTTGTTATGCTTCAATTTCCAATACGACGTTTCGTTCTTCTAGGGCCACACTCAATCACAATTTTCAAATACGGACCTGTATTTTGTTTTAGTGAATACTGCCGTGTTCAGTCTAAATCCAAATATGTATCACATTGTCTGTATTGATTCATGAGTTTCTGACAGTAAAGAATATCATCATGTTTCGACGAATTTTGATGAAAATTCGATACTTGAAAAGAAGTTGACCTCGTATATGTCAAACGGTGATACTTCCGATTCGAAAAAGTCATCTTGTCGAGCCCGAACATACGCAACTTTTTTTCCCATTCAATCAACCTCGTATCATTTGCCGTTTCCGAGATACCAATAGCAGTACAACATAAAAAATACAACAAACTCCCGGACACCCTGTATGTATGTCACCTTTTCTCTCTTCGAAGTTCTTCTCAGTGGACTAACTGCATGTACTTTTCAATTTGAACCGCCTCATTTTTCTGTTTTCATTATAAAGTGGCATTGTATCGAGTGCCAAACAATATGATCAGACGACCCTGTATAGCGAGAAAATAGATTGGACTCTGGAACCCGAGACGTCAAGTTCAAATTGGCCATAATATCCACAACCTTGGCAATTGGTAATCTCCGAAACCTTGCCGGCATCGATCGCCACCTAAAAACCTTACGAATTCACCTTCGTGCACGCCAACCTGAAACCTTGAGCCGACCAAAGGTTGCGCAACGCGAACTAATCTTTTCTCATTTTTCCATTGACAATAAACAGTTATCATTGGCCGTGTACACACATCGTTTAAATACTATTTGCATATCGCCGCTGCGCTCGTGATAATTCATATGAGAATTTAAAAAATCATTGTGAGGTACAGTTCATACCTGTTGACATAATAGAGTTATTTATTCTTTCGAAATGTATAGCTAGGTTCGACTGCAGATGTAGCCTTATATGGTCTATCAATATCGTTCATTCTTGCAAATGCAACATTATTAGATCATCGTTTATGTTGAAGGTGTGATATCATATTCTCTCGTCTTGCAGCATTTTTCTCTCGTCATACGACTTGAACAACCTTCATGATGGTCCCAAAACAAAATAAACACTGAAAGTTTCCACCAGCGCTGATGGAAATTTCAAAAACCTGTCAAATGAAGAACGAAGAGCAAGTAAATTCCAGGAAAAATATTTCCATAAAATGCATGAATCATAACTATATACATGACAGTATTCTATACCAAATAGCAGGCTTCATCAGAACTGCTCCTGTTTGCATGTACATCAACAATATTTTCCCAAAAATATTGACTGGTCACGTGTTATTCATTTCGCCTTCCGCGTTGTTTGGCAAGTCTGATATTATTCCATAAACAAGAAAAATTGATATTACATAGAAAATACCGTGAAAATCCGAATCCGATCGAATATAAATGAGTAAAACATGAAAAAACATGAAACATGAAAACTATTATTTTCTAACATCAAATTTCACATAATTTACTTTCTTCATCCGCTTCAGATAATTCCAACGAACCATTTTTTTGCATGCACAGTTCATCGTTGTGAAACATTTGCGCTAATCCAACTGCAAATGCCTACTTTCTCTACTTTCACGCCATCAACTTCTTTGCTAATCTTATAAAAAGTGTGCTATCATTGTGCACTCGATCTCTATAATTTATAGATCTCATAGTTTTCCCTAATCGTAGAGCACTCGATATTTTATAGTCCTGGAAATACACCAAGCCGCAAAATGAAATACTTTCAGTTTTTTGGGTACCATACAAAGAAAACACATAATTCTTGAATATTTCAGATTTTGACAATTATTTGATGATTATTCGACATCATGTAAATCGGTGGGATTTGCCTTAGTTTTTATTTCTTCGACCTTTTTGGAAACTATTCAGTTCGTTAGTGAAACTTTGATTCGATATTTACTCTGATATGGAGGCTTCTACCGAGGCTCCCACTGTTCTGCTAACATTATTTCTATGAACTTGGCAGAAATAATCTTGTGTTATATAAAAAAAAGCGACTTCACTCAGAGTCAAAGTTTCAGATTGGTCATTGAATGGTTGGTTCATCATTATGATAAGTTCAAATCGCAAATTATGGAAAACAATCAGTGATCTAATCTTTCTATAGATCCCCCGATTTATCCCAAGTATCCATTATCACTACCGACTCGAAAATAATTCGGAATTTTCTCCTCCAGATCGTATCTCGCGATAGCCACTCCTTGGTCTCGGCCCACTACAAGCTGGACTTCCACAAGCGCGTATCTTCGCTGCACGAGGTGGTAGCCAGGAACCGGTACTTGTACTTGGTGTTCCCAAAGGCGCATGGCGACCTTCACTCGTACGTCAGATCGAGGAAGAGGCTGCGCGAATCCGAAGCCAGAAGACTGTTCAAGCAGATCGCTGAGGCGGTCAAGGTGTGCCACGAAAACGGCATCGTCTTGCGCGACCTCAAGCTGAGGAAGTTTGTTTTCGTCGACCAAGAAAGGTAAGATATTCTCATCATGACATCTCGGCTATGAGGCGTTCGATTAGTTCAATAATTTTGGATTGTCGCAGTCGGCACTATTGACAACACAGGATAGAGTTGCCGGTGTTCTTTATTGATATTAAATTTTGGATTCCATTATGAAGTATTTTTGGTGGAAGTTATCCCAAGTTCTAAGTCCAAGTTCAAAAGGGTTGTGATCAGTTGCCGGAATCACTCATCTTTTGTACCAGATGTCACCCCACAAATTCTAAGAGGACTGACTGGTGCCCTTCAGAAGTCGCTATAGGCGGCCCTTTGATTAGTTTGATTGGTAATATGGCCCACCTGGCCCCACTATAACAGGTGGTAGAAGCCAAACAAACTAATGGTATTCATGTTTGATTGTCTGGATCGAAAATTATAATTTGAGCCAAGAGCCAAGTTGACCTTTCGTGGCGACTCTTTTATTCTTCAATAGGGTCTGAAATGATCTTTTTGGTTTGGTAGCTCTCATAGAGATCGCTTATTGATTTCTGTTGTAGAAAGCTTGATTGTATATTGTCGAGATCTCGGTCGAGATGATATTTGACCTAAACGATGATGATGTAGATGAAGTAAAACGATGCCCTTACAAACTTTGCGTCACCCTGGCGTCTTTTTTCCGAGAATGGTCTTCCATCTTGGAATGAAGTTTTATCTACACTACACTACCTAGATCGCAGACACAATAAATTTAGCTGATTTTTTTTTCTCGAATTTCCTTGGTTCTTCAAAGGAAGTTTCCCCCAAAGGTTTCGCTTATGTAGCAAGTTCACTAAGAAAGATGTATTCAAGTGGCGCCAATGAAAGCGAAATTTTTTGCAAGGTTTTTTTGTGCGTTATATATATTCATTGGTTTTCAACTTTTCTGGCGTACAACCTTCCAGAATCCTGAGAAACAGAAATTCACGTAGATAGCATCAGTATTTGTTATTAGCACCTGTCGAAACTCTTTTATCTATTGGTCAACAAACATTTTATCCCGTATTATGTTGCAATGATTACAAACGAAACAACCTCCGCTATCTGAAAATCAATAAGCTAGCTGACGATAGGAATTCGTGTATACAAATTTCTCATCCATCCGTACGAACTAGTCAAACATGTGAATGAGGCAATACCCATCATCTCGACCATATTCACGCTATTGCTCAACCATTTCCATAGAAAAACACGTGGAGGACAAACGCGCCGTCTTGATTTCAATCTTTCAAACTACCAAGTACTTCCTGCGTTATGAATGAATAACATAACATGTACAGGGTGTTCAGGAAGTTTTCCATACTTAATTGTTGAACGTTCAGGACACTGGACTGAACCACTTGAAAAAATGCTTCGGAATTGTGAGAGGGAAGTTAAGAAAAGGATTACCGGTGCCGACACCTGTGCATGATACGAATTCAATCAATACCTTATGGACGTTCTGTAGAACTTTATGGTGTAGGAAAAGGATGATTTAACAACGATTGACGAAACGCTCCCTACCCCTGCCGATTGCTTATGCGAGTGCGAGTGACGAGAATCATTCGTAATTCGTGAATGCAATTTGGTAATCTCGATTGTGAGGAAACCCCTATTGTTCGAGCTGGAAGCGGCTTTTCAAAAGTGGGTTGACACGCCTTAGTGATTGATGATTTTTTGGAAATGCCAATCGCCGCCGCGATAAGATGATTTGCAACATTCTTGCGGTCGCTTATGTCTATTTATATATAGGAGGTGTCGAAATACGAATTGTTTCGTTATAGCTGTGGAACGTATGACGAAAACATGTATCGCCTCTGAGGTTAGGCTGGGTTTCGAAGAAATATTTCACATCTCGTCTCCTTCGTATACCCTAAGACCCACATGACTGCAACTTTGATGCTAGCCATAGTGTTGGTCGATTGGATTCATAAAAATAATATTGCATTCGCCTAGCAATATAAAAAACTTATACCACCTTCATAAACCAAGGAAACAACTTTTATGGGGAAAGGGAACGAGAAGAACGAGATGCTCACCGTGTCACTCTTGTAACTTTGCTTGGCGGTATGCTCCTTGAAAGTTGCATTTCGAATGTAGGTATGCATGAATGCTTTTTCCTACCTTTGCAACTTCCCTTCACCTACGAAGCCTTTGTTACTTCCAACGAATGCTTTTCTTCCATCTTGCCTTCATCTTCTGAGGCATGTTAGTCTAGTAACTTGCCTTAGCCTTCGAAGGCAAGCTACTAGTCTTCAAAGGCATGTTATCTTGCAACTTATCTTCGAAGGCATGCTACCCTTGTGAATGGCCTTCTGGATAGTAGCTTGGCGGTTGGATCGTCCGATGGTTCCCTTCGATTCGGCTACGAATATTTCAAGCGACAAGTGTTGTATATCGTGCGTCCACGGATATTGGTTGCCTCACTCACCGATGTGACTCCTGTCGGAGGGGCCTGCGGAGGGCTATGGGAAACGAATTTCCCAATCCGCTAACTAACTGGCTATGGAGCAATCGCCGTAATTACTGGCAATGATGCAAGCGGGCGATGACGACTGAAAATAGAGGCGGCGGCGGGGCGAAGCGTGCGTTTGGAACGCAGCCATTTCGGCAGATCGAGAGGTCAAGTTTAAAGGTCGTCCCGTGGGTATACTAAATTGGTTTCACAATGGACGACTTCTCGACCTTAGTTGATGAAATTTGCGACACGTGACAGGACCTCTCGGCGTCAGCGTTGGATGGTTGGTGTGAAAAGTATAATAACTGCTTTCCCAAACTAGTCCTTCTCGTTCATATTAGCCCCTCTAGCTACAGTTTCACAGGTCTATGTGATAAGTCCACCACATATTTCAATCTTCAGAAATATACAGGATCTTTGCACCCCTCCTACAGTACTTATTTCAAAAGTCATCAAAAAAATGATAAATACAAAATATCATGTTTCTTTCTGAACCATCAGTATTTCTTGTCAAAATTCCAGAAGTGATCTGTCAAATGTCATATTTTGACATTTTTTTTCTCAATGGAACAACCTGTGAATTATTTCTCATTTATAGAGAGCTATTTCTTCTGATTTACCTATCAGATGTAAGTTAAGATTGGTTTCAATTTTTTTTTTCAAATTATCAAACAATCCCTATGGGTAGTGTGCGAAGATATTAGTGAACATTCTAGTAAAATGTGGTGAGACTAATAAAAGAAATACTGATGTGATGTACCTCCCGTAGTTTTTCAGTAAACTCAATAGGCGCCTTCGACTGACCACCCAGTCTATAGAGAGCGACCCAGGGGATGGATGGGTCACCGTTTTCTTCTTTTCCACAAATGAGCTAATTTCAGCAAAACATTTAAAAAGGTGATAGAATAGCGAAGATAACAATCACTACTGGGACGGATAATGAAGAAGTCAACAAAACCACTGAACAGTAGACATATCACATAAATCAGAGCTAGTTTATTATTTTCGGCCCTTTTGTTCACGAAAATATTCGTGGCATCGCTTGCTTTCGCTAGCAAAGCAAAGCATTTCAATCACCATATATTATGCTGCATAATCACGCTATTTTTGAAATGTGAACTCACCACGTCAGCTCATGGTGATTCACACTAGGGAGAACCAAAGATTCTTCTAGAAAAATAGGGAGATGAATGATCGTCGGATGGACGGTGATGTAGTCTTCAGTATTTGAGACGGAATTGGGGTAAATTTAAGCAAAAGTGATAGAACGAAAATTTTGCTCCCTGTATTTTAGTGTATGGCCCTGTCTGATTCGCATCATTAGCAGTTATTCATCGCTCGGTTTTCAATTTCCGGAGGCGCTGGTCGCTACGATGCAACAACTCGCATATACACCGGTTAATTCAGGCCTATATTCATTTGTTACCCCGGAAGCCGCGATATGAATAGAGGCCATCTGTGGGAAACCGGATGTCAATGAAACATCCTTTGTGTGCCGAACAGATACCCGAAGCGTTTTTACCTACAACTCCTTCGCGTTACGTCGTTTCTGCGAGGAAGTTAATGCCACAGTATCTCCAGCCATTTTTACCGACTTCCTGTCTAAGTACGTTCTAATGGACCGTGTTCTAACAGGATTACGATTCTGGATACTGAGGGTAATCCTATTTTGCCGTATTAATATTTTGACAATAATTTGCAAAGGTATCTACCTACTGGTAAGCCGGTTGGGTAAGGTGAACATTATTCAATATTACAGGAAATGTGATGTGTCGGACATTCAGGTACTCATTTTTGTAGACCTAACTTGATATATGCGCTGTTCGAAATCGTCGAATATCAAATATAAACGAGTGAATATCAGTAATTATTGAAAATGAAAAATCTCGTGAAAAATAAACCTCTGAACAGATTCTGAAACTCGTCTTTTGATTTCTGTTCTTTGAACCATGATGCCATGAATGAATAATCAGTTCCTGCGAGGAAAATTCCTATTAATCACACTTTGCACAGGACGAAATACAATGCCAACGTGACTCCACTAAAATAGCCATGAATCGCAATTTGTTTTTCCACGTTCGATGTTAGAAGCAAGGTTAAACGGAGGCTTGCGAAATTTTCTACTATATAAACGTTCGTTTGTTCTTTGAGCGATTCATATCGCTTCCTTTTTGTTTATATAATCGATTTGCAGATTTCCAAGGAGTATCATAAACAGTTTGTATGTACCAGGTACCAGTCAGGGTTACTTATTTCTTCTGACTGTTGACTATTCTGTGTGTATGCAAATAACTCGATTTCAGTAGTAATCATTTCAATGTGAGCAACAAGTCGTTCTATCAATAGCCGAATATATACGGCTTTTCACTTTTCACTCGACCTTCCGCATCATTATTCTGTTATATTTTTAGCAGCTGGAATCACTCACTCGCAAACAGAACTTCCCATATACCTACAAAGCCGTTTTTTTTTCATCTTGGGAGCGAATGAATAAAACGAAGAACGAAGACCGAGTGTGCTTTGGCACGCGACAGGAAATGTCTCCTCTTGAAAAAGGAGTGAACTCTCAATGTCGGAAGAACGTAACATCCTGCCTTTTGCTAGCTGAGAATGTGTTGTTTTTGATACTTGATATGCGATGTCGGAAGGTCATTTGTTCCGCTTTATGATACGAGTGCCCATTCAATCCATTTGAAACGTATTCAAATGCTTGTCAGTCGTTTTTATAGACCTCCGATTACAGTCGTGTTAAGTGAGAGGAAATGCGTCATCCTTGAAACTTATTGGCCGCGAAACAGACGATCGAAAAAGTGTCATTCACTTTTGACAGAGAACTCCTGGCCCTGAAATCGACCGAAAATGAATGAGAACATCGCTGGCTAATAAAGATGATGGTAACCAGAGACCACAAAGCGAAATTTCAGTCGGGTTCTCATAATTTTGATTGATTCGATATACCGCGAAAAGGTATGAAACAAGCCCATGACGTGGCTGAATTCATCATTCTCTAAATATCCGACCATGACTCACGTTCATTAATCTTCTTCATTTTCCCCAATTTAATCCGAGCTTACCGGAAGAGTAGATAATAACGGACATTGACGTCAAAAAAAAACTGTTTTCTTAAATAGTTATCGACTGATACATCCTGTGGCGAAAAATTCGTTTAATATAGACCAAGGATGGCGCACACGTCTAAAAATACACTTTGTAAACGATGGATACGTTCGCAAAAATTATTCGGACGATCCGGATTCACGTCGTTGCGAAACTAATCAATACACGATACTGGCCAAGCAGTTATATGTCACCATTAAGAAAAAGGAATGGTTCCAAATAGGCGACCCATTCGAGGCTCATCTCAGAGATATGAGCTGCTATTTACAGAGTCAGAGTTAGGAATCTCTGTAGAAGCCTACGCCAACTTGTCACCGCAGTTTACGAAATATTTGTTCTGATGTCATCCATACAGCAGTATACGATTCTGCGCTATAGAGATGATAATACATGAAGTCAATAACCATTGAGCAGTATTGAGAGCGCTGTCTGAGGCTAACTACATCAAGGGTGGCTTAGTAATGCCAAAACTCCTAATAAGATCAGATACTACGTACTGAGTTACTTGCATCATCAGGCATCAGCGGACAAATATATACAAGCTTGTGCTCCCAAATTGTTGGAAGACTGTAATAGATCTACAGAGACCTGATCTCTGTCTTACTAGTTGCGAAAACGTGATTTGTTTCATTTGGTGTATTGAATGTGCATTGAAATGCAAATTATGGATCAGACAATGTGCACACATAAAATAAGCAAACTGTAGACAATTTGAAACATGATTGGGCAACTTAACAGTGGGATTACCAACTCCTGATGCAATATGTTTTGAATCTTTGAAATTCGAAGCAAGCCGGTTTACACAGATAAGTGTAAACAAAACGTCGAAGGAAAAACAATTTTCAAGTGTCACCTGAGGCTCGACAAAACTGTAACAGTTTCAACATGATCAGCGACAATTTGAACACAATAATGATAAATATGTGCCTACAGCCGTGTTGCAATTGTCTATTACGAAACTACGTCCACTCAAGGGCTAGGCACGTATAAAAGCATTTTTATTTTTTCTCTCCTTAGTAGGTATTATTCTTCTTAATAGTCTTCAACTTGCATTCATCTGAATGATGCTGAATAGATGTCAAAACGCAGTGTTAGTGGACATATCTACTATGTTTTGCATCTGAGAATCAAAGCTACCGAAAGGAAACTTGTTAGCTGATTTATTATTTTTCATATCTCAGTTGTTTCATCCTGGCACAATGTTAACCTGACTTGACCTTTATTCGTCGTTCTTTTGTCGAAAAACACAAAAGAAACCCCACCTTCGGTGTCCGAAGGTGCTATTGTATCTTGAACTTGCTTTTCGCTCGATACTTCGCACTCGTTTCAACATTCTAGTTCTTTTATATGTAACTCACAATACACCCATTCACCTTATTCTTGGTGAATAGCGATACTGCCAGGTGATAACAATTCAAGATATACGTTCATGAACTAGATCACACGATATTCATTCGTATCTGAAAGAAAGATTCAGCAATAACAGTTGTATCTAACATATCCTCAAACAAACAATCAAATTTCCAATTACAATATTTGATTCAATATTTGGTACTACTATCTCTCCACTCGTACTGATTATCCAGTATATCGTAATATTTATTCTCGATTGACCTTAGAGTATTAGGCAGTCTCCATTAATTTGTTGATACTTGTTATTATGACATTCCAATGTTATGACAACAATTCATACTTGACTGATACCAAAAGTGCCATTATTTCACCTTCAGACAAATTTCAACGACATGATCCAACGCAAGACTTGAAATTAGGTTGATTCATGTATCGGTCCCAGAATGGACCATCGATTTCAATCGGGTTCTCTGAATAATCCCATTTATTGAAACAGGATTCAAACACGAAGCAAAATTTCAAGGTTTCCTGTTTCCTAGGCAGACCCGACTCGGATGACCAACACTTTGAAGATTATCTTCTGCTTGTTATCGATCTAAACACGAAAAATGTCACTTCGTATACAAACAACAATGCTGTTGTGTCTCTAAATTTATAGCAGATGTGCAAAATTCGAATTTCTTTCTACTGCAGTCGACCTTGCAACGCGTGGGTGTCGAAAGTGTCCTGACATGCGCAACTATTGACTGGTCCGATTTTGTGCCATCCGCTTTGTATGGCGATCAACAATAGAAAGATTTTCGAACTTTTGTAGGTGTACGGTCGTACACCTGGATGGGACCCAGAAGAGAAAAAAAAATAATGTGATCTTTTTCGATAAAAAGCTTTGTCTGGGCGAATAGAGGGTGAATGGTGAACTGAGACACACGTCCTCGGCTTGCCAGATACATTTTGGTTACTTTTTTTATATAATGAATGCCTTTTCTGTAGGTAGTTATTTCTCGAAAAAAATGTGCAATATTTTACAAAAACCAGCTGATCTTTGAAGATTTCTCCGAGGTTACATGCAGTGTCATTTCAATAACCAAGCACTCCTAGTTGTGCAAATTTGAACATGATGAATACATTTATTGACATTTTGAAAAATTCTAATGGCCTTCGGATGCTGTTTCTCTTTCAATATTTGCCTCTGATATCAAGATATCTGAAAAAAACTCCGTGCAACTTCAGAAATTGCTAAACTGCGACATCAGATAAATAAATAAATAAACAAACTGGTATGTACATAGTTATCATATCATCACATTTGAGAGCGTTCTTGATGATAAAATATTTCGAAATCAAACACATCTAAAGATAGTTACTACAAGTAAGTACTGCATTTTTTGTACTCTGATGATGAAACGAAGATAACCACTTTTTTGTATCTTGAAAATCCCAGCCTAACCTAGCGGATGTTTAAAAAAGACCAGCAGATAACCTTTTCGGAAAATATTAATGATAGAGAAGTTCCTCATTCAATCCCTAATTGACCACATGTTTCCTGTTTTCATTATAAATGACTCTCTGCAATCAGATCTAGAACAACAAATAACAAATTCTACGTTAAACATCTGCCTTTGATTTCCTCTTTACCTGGCCGAAATAAAGGCAAAAAGGGCACAGACAGATTTCCTTTCAGATACAAGATCTACAATAGATACGAGAGAGAATTGTTCGCGTGTTCCTGCGTTCGAGATAATGTAATGAGGCCAATTAGTTCAATAACAATTTATGAAAGCTCAATCGAAGAAAACTGTGATGATTAACATTGATTTAGACTCAATAGCATCAGTATGTTGCAACAACAGCAGATATGGTACAAAGATGTCGCAACTGTCTTGGTATTGATTTTGTCTCCAAATGACTCGCTTGATTATTTTAATGATTTGAAGAACCATAAGTTGACTCGATTGTTTTGGATCACATAATTATGAGACTGATGGCATCATCGGACTAGTGAGCCGTTTATTCCAATCAACAGTCAAAGAGGAACCTCAGAGGATGTTCTTTATTGGAGATCACATAAAAATTCCCCTGGTAACAATGAGGTTGCAAGACGGCGACGATATATCGTAAGGAGGCGGATCCATTGTTCGGCCTTTTTTGCTTTTGACCGAGCGTTCTTCAACATCTGCCACGCGACCAGGCTGTAGTAATTTGATATCGACTTCCTTTATTATTCAGTTTTCAGTACCCCAAAACCCGAGCAACGAGATGAACTGATAAGAGTTGTGTTCTTGGGCTGATTTTTTCATAGAATCGCAATTTAATGGAATGAAATTTGTAAGATATCTCTAATATTGCTGGTTCAGCAGCTTATTTCTCCTCAGGGATTTTCTTCATTATCCTATAATATGTCGAAGTACTTTCGCAGGTAGCATATATGTAGACTTTCAGATTTATTTGTAGACTGTTTGCTTCCAGACAGCTTGGACAACGACACAGCGGCACATATTTATCAGGGCCATATTGAGATGCGACCCTAATCACATAAGAAAAAACCTAGATCTGCTGATTTCGGATCATCTCAGTATCCTTCAAGGATCAAAAGTAAATCTGCGGCTTCAAATCTCTCCACTGAGATATTTTATCAGTCTGCGGTAAAAAGACAAACAATGACCGCATCGAATCCCGAAGACCGCCGGCAACCTTAAACCGAGGCGTTTAGTCGCGAAACAAGGCCAAGTCTAACGAATGCAACTCGGTTCACACGGCAAGTGGGTTAAGGACCGCGTGTCGGTAGCGCAACGGACTTGCATCTCTCTCGGATACGAGGCGTCGGAGAGAGACGCTCGACGGACGCCGGTCGGATGCTGTTCGCGATTGGTAAAATTTGCGTATTGCTACAATGCGATCTTGCGTTTGCGACCCAGTTTTACGAATTGACGGCCATCGATTTTCTGGTTGTTCGATAAGTGCTGGTTTCTTTCTTGATATTGAAATTGAAAGTGAACAGAACCTATTGTCAAAAGAGGTAGGTAGCTACAAACAGTCTCGTTTTCAAATCCCCTACACAACCTAAATTATCGTTTTTTGAGTTGTATCTTTTTAAGAGAATTATTTTCCTACCTGTAACGTCTTTGATATCAAGATTCGCATAACAGTTCGCCGATATACATCAGCGGAGGAAAGAAATGATACTGTTTGAATATAATAGCCGTCGTTACAATTGACCTAGTGGCGGCATTAGAACAGCTTGAAGCCTTTGGGATAATTCGTATATCCTCTATCTTCAAATTACTCCATTAAGAATGCTTGTAACTCCATTCACATAACAAACTGAAATATAACCTAGATTCTCTTTTTGTTCGCATCAAAACGCCTTCAGATTGGAGCTGGAGCAATAAGTATTGCAAATATGATCTATGACAACATTACCTTTTTTGGAAATTGTTCTCAGCGTTGAAGATTGCCAGATTTGTCCAAGACTAATTATAACTGATAAAGTATATAATCTTGAGGCAAGAGAATTTATACAGCTTTTTCTACAGTTTTTGACTCCTCCAAGATGGTTTATTGATTCGTCATTGTAGTGGTATTGAGGTGATAAAACTATCTTGTGCACCAGTTAGTTTATATCTACCCCAACTTCTTATTAAATCAGCTATAGCCCATAAGTTTGCAGGATATCGTTTACATTCTCTTTAACAAATTACTCTATTGTGGATGCTTTGTTTCACATCCATTCGCACAATATAATGCAAAATAGCCCAGATTCTGTCTTTGTTCAAACGAAACGTCTTACTCATGGCCCCTCTGAGCTAGAGCTGCTATATCACAGATAATACATGCGTGATATCACATCAAAACGTGTGGCAAACAGATCAGTAGCAGGTATCGCAGATATGATCCCTTCGGTTAACTTTGAAAATGGATTTCTGCGTTATAGAAATTCACCGTAAACCCGAAACCTCCAGGAAATGGACACGTATAATGTTGTGATTCAGTAATGATGATATATCCACTGCAAAGTTGTGCAATCCTGTGATTCATCATGACAATTCAAAAACATGCAATCATTTTCGAACAACTGTTGCTGTGCTCCTCGTAAGTTGGAGGTGACAAACATCGAATAGATGGTGGTGATTAGCTTTCGGAAGGAAGTTTACTTCGTTAGGACTTGATGACACCATATTATGATTCCTTTTTCAGGCACGCTGTGGGTTAAACTCTTTATTAACTCTTCAATTCAAGTTGAAGAACCTCATTATGATACGCAACAATGTCGACATTTTTCGTTGCCTAAGGGTCAGTGTATTGACTGAATAATAAAGATGTAGGGACTATCACAACGATTATTAAGATTGCTTCAGATTGTTTACTACTTGTGTAATGATGACCTTTTGGGTACTCTGTAACTGAAAAAGCACTAATTGAGCGCATATCATTTTTGTAACTGGTACTGGTTTTCAACACTGTCTCTGTCGCCTTCTATTGCACCATTATGGATTTCAATCCTTGATCTGTTTAAAACATAGTGAATTAACGAATTCAACGCTCATATAATGCTGTTGCAATCCGATATGGATACATAAGAGTTTCAATATGAATCAATAAATGTAGGTGTAGCTAGTCTTTGGTACGGTTGTTTTTCAATTCAGTGGGAACAATAATCCTAATCAGTGAACGAAAGTGTAGCTACGCTAATAATTGTATAATCAACCCACCCCGAAGCTATTACCAGCGGTTCCATTACATCACATTCCCTGTTTTGGAGCGGCGCCTACTCGATTTAGCAGCGCCTACTCGATTTAGCAGCATTCGTTACCAATTTCCTACTTTCTACCCAATAATTTGCACTAGCCCATTTTGGCTGCTGCACAGTCGGTCAAAAGTATTACGATCGACAATGTCTTACACATATTACAGTCAGTGTGCAATCGATTACTGCATAATCTATCCATCTAACGATCGATCGATCTTTCCAGTGCCGTAAATAAGATTTTGTAGACGGATTTATTCACGTATAATCTTATGAATAATAGGCTTGAATTGATTCATTGCAAATTTATGAGAATTAATTCATCACCAAAATCGGTAAATTTCAGGATCAAAAAGCAAACTCAATAGCTAAACTCTGCTTGGCTCTTGCTACTTCAGGATCCACTTGTCAACTTATGTTGATGTGGAGCGTTCCTTAACTTTTTTGCCATTGAATCGCCCCTTGAAATATTTGCAATCTGTATCGGTTATATCAGGACGATGAGTAGAATTATATGCCGAAGTGTGCTGTGGCTAAGCACACTCTTCGTTGAATAATTGTCTGGGAGGCCTGTCATAAAAAAAATTTTATCAGTCGCCACTGTATTGTTCTATAACAACCTATTGCACCGATCAATTATTTCCTCTCGAGAGTTACACCTGTACGTAGAATTCGCACAAAGCAAAAATATTCCTAGCAGCAGCTCTCGCTCGACGCTCACGTAATTCCTAGTTGTTGATTGCGTTAGAATACACTAACAGAACCAGACTAGCTGTGATTTTAGCGATACCCAGAAAGATTATCAAAACTCGGGCCATTACGATCTTATTAATGGATTGTATCACGCAACAGATGAAGGAAAATCCGAGGGGAACTCTCCACTATTTGCTATCCACAAGTAGTGGCAATATCCATGATAAACTGTTTTGAAACGCGCTGTGGGAGCGTTTCGCAAACCAAAAGGCAATCTATCAAATAATTTTTCTTATTCAGGCTAATAGTTGGAGAAGCATCTAGTACCTATTTATGTTTATTTGAAATGAATGTTCTGCAACCTCGACAGAATTGATTTCTTCAGCAGCGCAAATGCAAGAACAGTTAATACGCTCGCATTCATAGCGTTGATAGCAAATTAGCATTTGCTCATTCCGTTACATAAATCCCGAAAGATATCACATGAGAATTGTGATTTGTCACTAAACTGAATGTAGCTGAGCACGATTTCCTAATATTACTTCATACTAACGCTTGTAGTCATTCTCAGTGTTTCTACCCTCGCCACATATTCCCTCTGATTATTCGTCAATCTAATTGAAACGATCACGGGAAAAAATGTTAGGCATGCACTCGCACCTCTTCCATCTTGTTAAACGAATGGTGTTACACCCAGTCAGCTAGACAATTCTGACATGAACATGGGCGTGTATGTGTATCGACTCGGGTTGGTTGCGTTACATCTTACGGTTTTTGTTACGATCACCACTACAATTTCCATCGATATCGTGCCGGAATCCGTGTGAAGGGAAAGAATGTCCGAAGAAAGTTCTTTCTCCGCAGAAACCGAGGCAATATGAATTGTAGCAGTGCCAAACTTGTATTGCTAGTTATCATGCTGTTTTTTAGGTCCTCAGATTCAAAAAATACTCTTTCCAGACCCGTCGTCTTTTCCATATTTTTTTTCTTCACTGATTGCTCAAACTTAGTTATTTTCTTTTGCCATAGTCTTCGACAGTGTTTCAACCATAACCCATGAATATCTACGTAATCAGTATGGTGTTTTCTCTGTAACTCCTTCATCTATTCAAATTATATCTGTTGATGTTTTCAGTCCGTATCAAAAGTAATATTTGTGTTTGACGCTCTGATACCTCCTTTTCTCGTAAATAGCGGCACTCTACCTTCGATTCCAGATGGATTATCAAGAGGGTCAGCCTTCAAAATCAACCGGAACCACGTTCAGCATGACCGAAGTATATCGGATACGAAAAAAAAAAAAAACAATGAGCTAGATTCGTCGACCGCCTATCAAAGAAAGTTTCCTTCGATGGCGCAATGCGAAAGAAATGTGTGAAATGTAGTGGTAGACTGAAAGTAGACGAGTTCACTGACTCGTGCCATAGTAGTTGTACTACTATCGCCATACCCATTACGTTCGTAACACTTCTGGCTGTCAGAACTTCTGTCGACAATCGGCTATTAATTGGTTTGTTTTGTTTGGCCATTGTTGGAAATTCCAGCTAGTTAACCTTAATGAAGGCAACAGAACAGTCACAGAAGAGGAAGAATACTGTACATATGATCATTTTTGAGTTGATTTCTGAGTTGATGATGACTCTCTCATTGTTGGAAATTCCAGCTAGTTAACCTCAATGAAGGCAACAGAACAGTCACAGAAGAGGAAGAATACTGTACATATGATCATTTTTGAGTTGATTTCTGAGTTGATGATGACTCTTTCATTGTTGGAAATTCCAGCTAGTTAACCTCAATGAAGGCAACAGAACAGTCACAGAAGAGGAAGAATACTGTACATATGATCATTTCTGAGTTGATGATGACTCTTTCATTGTTGGAAATTCCAGCTAGTTAACCTCAATGAAGGCAACAGAACAGTCACAGAAGAGGGAGAATACTGTACATATGATCATTTCTGAGTTGATTTCTGAGTTGATGATGACTCTTTCATTGTTGGAAATTCCAGCTAGTTAACCTCAATGAAGGCAACAGAACAGTCACAGAAGAGGGAGAATACTGTACATATGATCATTTCTGAGTTGATTTCTGAGTTGATGATGACTCTTTCAGTAAATTGAGTTTTTGATGTCTATAAATGGGATATCCTCTTAATTACAGTCCATAGTTACGAGGCAGAAACATATTAAAGTGAATTTTAGATCTGGCAATTTTGTGGCCTGTCAGAGCGCCTGTGCAGTACGACATCGTTTCAAAATTACTTAGTGTGAAATGGTCATGCAAATAGAGATGTCCACAATTATCACATATCACATATCACATCCCTCCAGTATTCTCATCCTACTTGAATAGCCCGTAACAGGTAGGTCGACGGTCCGGCCAGATGCATTTGTATAACTGGTCAGCCTGGGGCCAACCACAGGTGGCATCCGAAGACAAACGAAATCGCACTTCCTATTAGTATTCCGCGACCTTCTCGGTAGATTCGATACGTTTTCGTGTAACCTCATTGATAAAGACTAGAATAAAGATATCCTTTCTTAGTGGTGGGTGGGGCGTGCGTACCAAGTTCAACGCACTTTTTGCAGGACGAGAATGAACAGTGCAGTGCAATCCCCAACGGAAATTGCGATTTGCTGGTTGGATTGATTTTGCAATTGTCGACTTACCACCAACTATGTGACAACGTTCTCGCATAGCTTAAGAAAACTATTGATTTCGCATTCACAACTGAGTCAATGTAGCTTCTGAATTTCCATTGCCTAACTTTATAAGTGTATCGTAGCCAGCCAGTTGAATCCAATATTCTGTTCGTAACAGAACAGTTACTCATCGTCAAATCATATTCGATGAATTACGACACCGACGCTCACGCCTAATAGAAGTGTGTTCGTGGTGAATCACTAGTCCAAAATTTACTGTCGGTACACTATTATCTAGCTCATTCGTACGTAAATACGTGTTCCTGATGATACGTTTCCAGAAAGGGGGGCAAATCAAATATCGCTTAGTATTCTATGACCATAAATTATGTCAATGCGTCTGTCTTGTCTGCCTGTCTATCGATCGCATCTCTTCAGGAAATCTTGGCATTTGGAATAGTCGGATCGTCTCCACTAATTTCCTATTCCGATCTCATTTGAAACTTCCTGAAGTCATTAGTAGGCGCCAGATACTCTTCGATATAATGGTCTATCTCGATTAGTCATTTCAGAAGTTTAATGCTTCCATTAATACCATACTGGCTTGGAAAATTCAGAGGACTGAAAGGAGAAGAATTTTTCTGCAAACGGTGTAGATTGTTATCTCCAAGGCATAGTCATTTCCTTATCTCAATCTCATTCCTTATTCATTTATTTACGCTGATGTTAATAATCAAGAATTTTATTGGTGTCGGGAATAATTTTCCATCTGTTCATGGATAATTATAATGGAATTGAAAAAGACGCAGCTTCTGTATCCGCTGTTCTCATTTCCTTTGCTCTCAATAATTTCTACCTAATGCGATAATTTCCTTTGGGTTTCGCCTGAAGGGACAAAAGTTATCAACGTTTATCATCTTATATGCCACTGCATCTGATATACTTTTTGTATATTTTTGTGGTCCACCTTTGTTCCTAGTTGTTGAATTTTTAGTTTCAAGTATATCAAGTGTCCAAATTTGTGTCTGTCATTCTCGTATTTTTCCTTTTCATTTCATTAGTCATCAGCATTTTAATCAACGCATCACCTCAGAAGTCAGGTATACCTGCATAACAACAAATAATCGAAGGTTGAATGTTGCATACAGTCGGCTGATCGCCAGTTCTCTCTTTGCCAGCATCTTGTTTGATAAGTTGTATAACTCGTTTGATCTCATAGAAATCCAGTTATATATCTCTGAATAGAGTGTATAGGGTGTTAATGAAGATGGCTAATTTTTTCAACGGAGGGGAAATAACGTGGTGTTACAAAAAATGGAACCTGCATGTGGAAATGTTCGTGGATAGAGAAAAAGTATTTTTACAGCAAGAAAATTGAATATCCAATTGAATAACCAATATCATTTTCATATTAAATTTTTTCTGGTAATATTGTCAATTCCGATGAGTATAATGATAACTCAGTGTGAAGAAAATGTTTTTCTTTTGGAAACGTTGTAGTATAAGAAAATGGTACATACAGATGGAATTTTACCGTCCTATGATTTTGATGGATTGAGTTGGATTAGCAGGAATTAGAATGCCAATAGTCAAATACAATTGATAGGTAACTGAGTTACCTGAGTTCCAAAAAACATCTGCTCTTGTTTTATCGATATTGGAAGATATTCGAGAACGAATAACATGCGCCTACCTCAATTGTTATTATCTTGTATATTTGGACGTCTTAGACCCACATCGCTGGGTATTTTATGCTTACTTGCATTTTGTCTCTTCTTCCAGGTAAGTATACCAGATTCATGTGTTTGTTGTGTCAATAATGTCAGTCGCATTCGAAGGTCATTGAGACCTGTTTCCATGTCACAAAGATGTTTCATTTCTTCCAAGTTCAGTTGAAGGTGATTAGTTATCGTTCGAACACTTTCTGAGACCAATTTGCGTTGATGACGTTACCCATTTTGTGTTCGTTGTTCTTGATGTCCGCAGAACGTTTCTATTCGAGCCAAAAGACATTTCTTGCCTATTATGCAAGTCTACCGAGAAATATTCGCGAGACGTACGATTCTCTATTTTTTTTTTTGGCTGGTCACATGAGGTCGATTACACCGAGGGGTCTTCGACTTGAAACGTACGAGGCGGGACAGTGATAGACTCATTTATTGCCAAGACGAAAATAACGTTTCTACGGTCGTTTTGAGGTTATGCGTAAGCGATTGCGAAGAGTTTCGTTTCCAAATGACATTTTGCAATAGCATGATGTAAAGTAAAACACACACCTGTCCGGCTTTGTGAGAAACTCAGATCTGTATGTGTATGTGCAATAATGTATCGGTGGGCGTACCTACATAACAGGATTGCAATTACTGTTTTACAGGGTGCGACAAAGTTTTCAGCAGGCTAGATCGATGAAAACCAAGGTCCCGAGTTTATCTTCATGGTGAGAATACATATTCAATGAAGATGCCTTTTCGCTTTGCTACAGAGTATTCAGCAAGACAAAATATGCAGTAGATATGGTTTCTGGCAAATTTAGTGCATCGTATTTCATATTTACAAGAATATATCTTGAGTTCTTCAAACCAAGATCTATGTTGAACATGGCATAACTAGTTTTAAAAAATTGTGAAATTGCAAATTAACAAGATCAATGAAAACGCTTTTCTTGAGGACTGGGATCATAAATTTATGTTTGTTATTATATCACGGTTTAATAGCCCACCATCATAATGCAATAAATTCATGAATCGAGCTAGGGGGTCATTAATAGGTCACCATTTTTGGATAAAGTCAGCCTTGAGACAGTTGAGAACAATCTTTCAAATAATAACAATAAATACAGGATACATTTTGGACCTTCGACTGCAAAGTATCGTCTCTGTTGAAAATATTATGAAAGACTATGTAATTATATTAGGCGAGCAATTTTTCTAGTGAAAGTTTCGATCTTCAATAAAGAATGCATTGATTTCCTTGTTGAACCGAACTCAAATTATATTCTCTGGAAATAGAATCGAGGCAGAAAGGAACAAGAAAAGCATGGAAGCCACTACAAACTACAGCAATATAGTTTTCAGATGAAAATTTTGAATTTCATTGCACTAAAAATGATTTACCCATGTATATGTACAATATATTTATTCATTATTTCATAATGTAGTATTTTTTCAATTGAGCTATATATTCTTGAATTTGTTCCGTTAAGAAATTAGTGCGATATTTTTCATGAATCGAGACGAAAGGAAAACTAGAGTTGTCTTGGCTGACGCCAACTGAACCGTTAGAGATAGAGATACAACAGAACACTCAACGAATTAATTATTGTACATACAACGGGATTTACAAGAAAGTCAACAGCATTATCTAACAAGGAAGTGCACAAGATTGTTTTTTTTAAACTGGAAGCTAATAGTCGATATTGAACAAGGAAAATAATTATAGAAAATGAACATAAGTGACCTCTCTCATTTCCCACGAGAGCTTCACTTGTAACCGATCTTGAAACTGTTGAAAACGGAACGTATTACCAAACGATTCGAGCCGAGCATTTTCGAAATCACCGCCAGGTGCGGCCCGAAGAATACTTCTCTAATAAGGACGCGGAGTTTCTCAATTCTCAATTTTAGATTGTCGTCAATCTCTCACAATGCAACCAACAAACCGTTCGCCGTTTTGCAACGATCGGTGAAGAAATGGCATCCATCGACTTTCGTTATAATCAAGCGAATTGCTTTCTCCGGCTCTCGCCGCGGGTCGATGAACGATCGACCGGAGTCAAAAGCCCCGGAAAAGGAAAAGAAGAGACATCGCCTCGCGGTGGAGGAGAAAAGTAGCTTTCGGGGTCAACGAATCGTTCTTTCACTGCGCGAATTCATCAAATCGACCTCAAACGTGCAATCGAGATGTCTCATAACACGCCTCCGAAGTACTTCGGCCTTGTTTGTTTTCCCGTCGATCTTTGGAAATTTGAGTCCACGTTGAATTGGAGGCTGGTAAAAGAAGAATTCATATATTATAATACGCCTCTTTGACCTTTTTAGTTTTTTCGAAGGTCTTTGAAAATTTCAAATCCACAGTAGATACACATTTTTCAGACATTCAGTTTCATTTCAAACCTTTTGTTGACTATCAATGTCAAGATTTCCATTTCCATTATGTCGATCTTTTCGGTATATTTATTTGCGGCTGTGTGAAAACTTACTTGTACAATACCCATCGATCACTCTTTCTTGAAATTTTTGAGGCAGTTTTCAATTTCCAAATCAATGTCTTCATTGCCTTGCCTTCACTTTCTTTTTAACCGAGACTTGCTGTAGTAAAATGAACTTTCAACACAATTCGAGACATAAGGTTCGTTAAATCCTTCAGATGCTCAGTAAACACCATGTATATGTCAATCTAGAGACTCCTTCACCTTGAACAAAAACATACCCTAACGGTATGGCAATAACTCTCAAGTCGAGCATGCAATTCCAAGACTTAACTAGTTATCTAACACCGGTAGGTAATTCCTTACTGGTAATAACTGTTCGTGTAGATGTAAAAGTTGCAGAATAAAGTACAGGGCGTTCTTATGGGAAATCTCGACTTTTCCGAAACCAAACTTAACACAACATGGCGGAAAGATGAGGTCAAAGTCCAGATGCAAGTTAGGTGTAACTAAAAGTGCGAAAAAAATAATTTTGCTGACAGCGGTATGCCCTGGATGTCATTTCTAACTTAAACAAAGAAAATCCAACCATTCTGTCACGTTTTTAATATTATTCATATTATGGCAACAGAGTCCATGTTCGGGTGCGAAATGTAATAGAAATGCCAACAATTCCAGGAAGATCAGTAATCAATAAAGTCACGACTTTGTTTCCTGAATTGCATGGGAATAATTCGATGTAGAAAGGAGAATGCCCATGAACGAAAGCGTTGTTTGTTTTGGCCATTGGTCAACAACGTGGGCGGATTCGACTCGAAAAACAAGTGAAACTTGACCGATATCAATTCGGTTCGCATACGAATTCGCCAAATAATCTACCAGGACATCGTCCGTGATTGACCTGGACGCAAAAAACTCCGCCACAGATAATCCAAAACGCCAAAACGAATTCAACGTGCATCGTGACTACTGGTGTTGTGGATGAGAAGTTCGTTTTCGTAGTGGAGTGGATTTCCCTGTATAAAATCCCATAGAACTTTATGATATTTCATTTCTGAATAAGAGCTTTTCGAGTCTCTTCAACTGTCAAAACTAGAGGTAAACTGACTAACTTGAACATAATATTGTTGGAGGGTAGATATTCAGATGAATTCATTCGGAAAATGTTTTTTAGCGGAGTTGATGATTCCTTCACAAATAGCCAGAGCAAATTTTGTTGTCTTCGATGTGTCTGTGGAGGTCAAGTGATCAGGAACACAAAAAAACAATGATTGACGGAAATTAAATTGGTCATTTTCGGTTATTCTCAGCTACGCCCGACAACCAGTTGTCTGCTACACATAATTTCTCTCGAATTTTTCAAGGGATTCTGCAAGATGTTACATGGTGTTAGATGTTGTTTCGCATAAGTAAACGTAGTCCGTAAGTCTGTGGAACGAACGATTTATATCTAATTCTAATTGTCTGAAAGATCTTGCATGAAATAAAAAAAAAAACTTTAATTGATGACATCGAAAATTTTCCTGTTAGAATTAATACAGAGAGTTGCTTTTGACGAGATGATAATATACTAATTACTAATGTTATTGATCGAAATAAGAAGAACGTTAAATTTCATGCAATATGAAAAAATAATCAGTTGGAGTCAACCATCAGTTGTCAACGAAAATACTAATGAGAATTTCAATGCGATAACCTGGGAATTCTACATTTCAATCATAGTTATATGACTCCACATGGCATGTTTTCCCACCCTCATTGTTTCGTTTGCATATACAGGTGACGTAAGATAAGTATTCCGAGAAGTATTCACCATACTAGAATTTTTATCTTCCTATTACTATTTATCTAAATCCATTCATTTTTTCTCGGCGAGTACATTTAATTAAGCAGGGAACTGTGAGCAGGTTATTCGCATTTGATATATTATTCAGGTTTATCTATTTTTCATCTATAAAAATACATACTACACTACAAAAGTAATTATTTTCGATAATTTTGATTCATAGTTAGCTCATATGTTTCTGGCAAAGATGATATCGATGTTAAAATTATTTGAATTTTGAAATTAATATTGCATTACTTGCTATTGACGACATAAGTGATTTTTATTTCGTATTAAAAATTGTCACTGATTTTGACCATGGTTAATGTATCTTTGCACTAACCAAATATAAATATTCTTCTAAACTAAAGAATGAACCGATCCCATTCTAATCATGTACTCAATTTTGACATTGATATGACCTTTTTATTCACAAAGACGGGTTCGCAAATTCTTGAGAAATATTTGTGCAACATTTATCTAGAAGATATCACAGCACTACGTGAAATATCGTAAAAAAGTCGACTTGGAAATTACGAAATTTTGCGTACTTGCGTACGATGATACGATGATGCTCTTCGAACTCATATACTTGAACATTTTGCGAAACACGATTGCGGTGAGATTAAAATCTACTCGAATTTATTATTTATTAGAGATGACATGTAAATCATTAGAGATTTGATGATGATAAAGAATAAATAGAGGAAAACCTCATCGGTATGTGACAAGACAAAAAGATTAATTTTGATCACAATCATACGTTATCTTTCTTAATTGCGTCATTTTAATCTGCACCGAAACATTGCTAGTGTTATTCTCGGAAATATATATATGGGAAAATACAGAGCTGTCAGAAATTGCGATTTCCAACAAGTTGCACAATTTTCTAGTCTAATTCTGATACTTTCGTAAATTAGGTCATGAATATATATATATATATATATATATATATATAGTTATTCTGTAGTGTTTGGTATCATCAGTTGTATTCTATTACAGTTCGTATAGGTAACGAACTGAACCGGAGTCAATTTTCCGATTGTAACATCATGCCCTCAAATTTTTGCTAGCTTCAATGCCTCATATCCTGAAGCTCTTCAAAAACACTTACTATATATATATATATATATATATATATATTATATATTATATATATATATATATATATATATATATATATATATATATATATATATATATATATATCAGTACAGTACTTTTGAATATTGATACATTCTCCTGAATTCAATTCTTCATGTTCTTCAATTTTATGATAGTGTGCTGAATTCTGAATGAATAGGTAGAGAATTGAATATTCATAATTCTTGCTCTCTTCATGTCATAACTTCATTGTCATAGAATTTCTTTCCTGTGAAAAGGAAGAGTAAGATGATTAAGATAGAATCAATGATATATGAATGAAACTAAATTCTTCACACACGAACAGTAGAAGGGGATTGACAATTCTAGAAACCCAGATGAACAGCAATATATAAAAGATACCAGGAAACAGGCAATTATGGAAGTCGTGAAACATAACCCATTTGATTAAGCATTGAGAAGATATTTCTTAATCCGTTGAAAGATGAATTTTTGTGTGCCGTATTTATCAAGGTAAAAATTCATTGAAATTTATTGAATTCCAATGATTCCAAGATCTGATAGAAATCACGCAACATCGTGAATAATAAAAATACTGTGTATCGGTATTTCAACGCTATGTAAATATTTCTCTATCGTTTTATAATTAACAATTAATGTTAGTTAATACCGTGTGCCAACATTGTAAATATGTGTATTACAAAACAAAAAAACATACAGGTTACAAAACGTATTTCGTTTATAACTCCAATTTGTTAATATTTATACGAAAGATAACGCAAGACCGAACACCGTTTTGGCAACGCGATTTCGCAAAACGAACGCCGACGAACTATTCCATTTCATCGCCGTTGCTGATGATGATAGAAACAAATATGAAAGAAAAACGTATCGCAACTCTCGGCATGCCTGTCATCATATTAATACGGACCGAGGCTCGATTTTATGATGGGAACAGCAACGCAATACGTTTGCGAGATAAAATTGGCATCGAAAGGGATATTTAGTAATAGAATTATGAGGTTATATGCCGTCATGGGTGCACTCTATCTACCCGATTTGAAATCTTGCTAGAACTGGAGAATTGAAAATCGCTTTGCAATGCATGAAGGATCCAAGGAGATTTCATATGTCAAACATCATCTGTCCAATGTCATATGAGTTCATACGAAGATAGACACTACACACAGACATTACCGTACGCATCAATTATCAAACCTACCATATTTATCTTCCCGTTGGTAGTTGGAACATCTTAGAACGCTTCACACATCCCATGTGAAGGACATAAATAATCATCAATTTATACAATTTACTTTGCACTATCCGTACAGATTTGAACTAATGGAGACAATTTTCAATTATATCATTTTTTTTTTCACTTTCGATACGTTTTATAATTATATCTTCCTGGACGAGGGTGAGTGTTCGGGTGAGGGTGAGTGTTCGGAGGCTGTGATTGAATACTCAATATTTATTTTGTATGTGTTCCTTTTCGCATTGCATATCCAAACGCAAAAACCGATACTGTGATGAATTTTGCATTGAAAAATCTAAACAGAAATCGACAAAAACACGATAAAAGTTTGTTTCTTCTTTCTCATGAATTTCTCTATCTTGTTATCTTTGTGTTCTTTCCATCACGAAAACTACTGTGTGAGTGAACAAAAATATGTCTTCATTGATTTTCTCTCGGATGTCCTATATAATAACTCGATCTTTCCACATACTGTTCCTCTGTGGGGATCGTGGGGGTATACTATACTATCCGGTTCCCTGCTGTTGCCAACAGCCAAACCAGCGATAACTGCCGAAACCGTGTTCGTGACAGAAAATCGATCGCAGCGTCCTGATCAAAGTTTTCTTTTCTCCTTCCAGGACGGAACTCAAATTGGAATCCCTTGAGGACGCCGTAGTGCTGGAGGACGCGGACAGCGATATGCTGCACGACAAGAGGGGCTGTCCCGCCTACGTCAGTCCGGAAATCTTGAGGGCGTTCGCCAACTATTCCGGAAAGGCCGCAGACATGTGGAGTCTGGGGGTCATACTGTACACCATGCTCGTGGGAAGGTTTGTACTTTTTTTATCCCAAAAAAATCGCAGTAAATAAGATTATTTCAAATAGCAAAAATGAGGATTGACAGTACGATTTATTTTGACATTACTATTAAGATTGGCACAGACGTTTAGAAATTCAAATAGTGTTGTCATTTCTATCATGACTTGCACATACAAATCACTCGTTACCACCTACTTGTACGAACATAACATCACGTAGGCTCTCATCAAGTTGACCAAAGTCACAGGTTACCTACTATAAAGGTCTATGAATCTCTAGATGTTAGCTAACTGATCGATAGTGATTTATTGTACAATAATTATGAAATGTTGCCTCTCCTCCTCTAGGGCATCTATCATTTAGTACGATAACCCAACGATCTCCATGATCTGAAATTTCATTATTTCATTTCAAGAAATAGTTTGATGAAACAATTGGACTGAATAATTTTCTTCTATCATTTTTCATTTCGACACTGAACAGATATTTTCTAATATCGTTAGATGAGACAGATTGAGCAATGTGTATTCTATCTCGTTTGATTTAGTGCAAACAGAAATGGCGATAGATGGAAAATGAATTCAAGGATTTCGTTTGAAATTCAAATCTTTTGTTTCCAACAATAGGTATAACATCTTGAACTTGATTGTTGTTCTATGATTGACAATAACTATTTTGAGACCATTATCCTTGGATAAATGCTATAACTTCAAACATTCACTTATCGGTGGAACTTTCATCTTCGTGTAATAAAACACCCACATAATGTCGAAACTGTATTATTTCACGAAGAATAATGATTTTTGACTTGTGTGTGACAAAGGCTGCAATGATTGATGAGACACATATCCTTCAAATATACTATCACTTTGGTGTTCAAAAAATCCAACATGAGTGATACTGAGGTACAAAGCAAGGGTCCTACTTGAAGGTATGGATTACATTTGCTTTGTTCATATATAGATTCTATGTTGTAGATTGCTAATGCTCGATCACCGCGACGTAAAGAGTTTTATCTAACGAATAGATAAGAAAATTTTCTATGACTGCCATTCAAGTCGAATTAATTCTACAAGTCTTTGTTGCTGATTTCGAGAAGGTGTCCAAGGAACTTTCTCAGATATAGGTAAAGGTTCATTCAACCTCAAATTTTCGCGATAGACCGCCAGCTTAATTGTTGGCTGAAACAAAGAGACGACGTATTCTCTGACATATGCCAAATTACATAACATTAGCAAGCTGCGAAAGGCGAAAATATCTCGATAGTCGTGGCAGCTCGCTTCTGCGATTATCATCGAGGAGTCGGCCGTGCTCACCTGCCGGGTGCGCTTCTCTCTTGTTTCTTTTTTACCCCTATGCCATCGCCAGCTACTGTCAGAGAGAAAGAAGATGATGATGATGAGGGGCAGGTGAACGGAGATCGCATAAAATAATCTAGAGAATGTTGTGTAAGGGTTGAGGCAACGGGAACAGGTGAATCGACAGTGCCTGCGACTCCAAAAAGTTATATGGAAGGTAGTACGATAGCAGCTATTTTCATTTCGATTCTCGATAGATAACAGAAAGCAATGCGTTCAAAAACCTTTATATACATGGTTTGCATTATATCAAGAGGCTGTGACTGTTCTTCTCTCATACTATACTAATAATATCGATATACACTTGCCTATTGCTATCCTTGTTTGTTGGTGACTGTAAAGATGGTTAACTACACGAACTTGATGGAAAATGGGAAAATGTCTCATATTCAATATCAATAACAGCTCTAACACGTATGAAAACTTGCACAGTCGTTGTGCCAATTTCCGAGGTATCGAAACCGGAAAACTTCTAGAGCCATAGACCATTGACATTTATTTGTCTGAGTTATATTGTTGTTTGCGTGTTCTTGATTGTTCTTGATGATCTCAAAATAGTTCCAACATCATTTCGCTGCCGATTTTCAACGTACTCGATTGCATTTTTTGTGATTTGTAGTTTTCCGAGTCGCAAAGTCTAATGCCATGTTGTTCTGTTTTTTATGGATCTATAAAGTGTTTATGTATTTAATACATACTGCAATTAATGCCTATCTTTTGAATTGACGTACATAAAAATGCGTGGTAGCACACCTAACTTCTCACGTCACGATTTATACCGTATTCAGCTAATTCAATGCATGAATAATAGCTTATTTCGAAATGAAATTCCTATAACGTGTGGAGGAACATTTTCGACATAACTCGGCGAGATTTGGGTGAAGTCAAGTTTTGGGCGCTAGATTTCCTAGCTAATATGGAACAGTTTGAACATGATCATAAAACAGCTGGGAATTGGGGGCAGGTTTTTTTAATCAGGATTCAACAGAATGCAACAGAATATTATCAAATGCAAATAATGAATCTAACTCCTTGTTGTTAACAAATTGTGAGATAAGATATTCTGATTGGGATGGTTAAGGGCCGGTTGTTAAATCAGTGATAACCTATTGATATGGACTAAGCGGGGTTTACTAATTTTGTTTTGGGTTTCCATTGAAGGTTTATGAGGTTGAGGTTTATAGTTGAACAATGGTTCTCATGATACTTTGATACATAGTTAAATAACGAACCCAGTAAGGCCTCAAGAGTTAACAGTGGCTCTGTTGAACGATGCATTTCTGTACAAATATACTGAATTGCCTTCTATAACCTAGCTGAATCTGGTAGCGTTTCGAGTTACTTGAGTTACAATAAATGACTTCTCAGGGTATTTCAATTAGACGGATACAAATGCTCTTTTTGTGTCTGACGCATTGGGTATAATGATACAGGCGAGACGCATAATGTCTCGACAAAAGTGTCGTCACCGTATCCTAGATAGAACAGAATCAAGCAGGCGATCACAATAAATTATCAAATTTTTACACATCAAATACAGGAAACGAGAGCAATTTCTCTCATCGTTCCCGATATACAGTTTGAGCACCACTGTGAGAACTGATCTACAAGCCAATCTACATGTATTTTACGTGCAAGGGTTTTTTACTGGCAGGTGCGGATTTTTAAGGGTTTATCAGAGGTCCATTCCGATTCCTTTCCTCTTCTTCTAGACAGGGCATTCATTACGACAGGTGCATCAAGCTCATGTTTGAGTTTTTTGTGAATCGTTGCAGGTGAATCGGGAAGATATCGGTAATTGTTGGTCCGTGTTCCAACCTCCTCAGATGGTCATTATTTTCTATTTGGGACGCTAACCCCGTGCTTGGGTCTGCGTAGAGAATCATATGGCGTGATGCTTACGTGAAGAGGCTCCTATTTCAATTCCACAAAAAAAAAACATGTGATACCCGCTGAGTTGTCTCCAGGAATATGGAAAACACGTGCCACGGACACGTGTGTGTTATTACGGATAGATGCACAGTCAATTAATTCCGAAGTCGTTCTCGGAGGTAGTGTGGGATTTTTCATTGTTTTAGGTTGCTTATGGAAGTACATGTCTTGTGGGTATTATTTCTCACGTTCAGGGTTCGCTCATAAATTATTGAAACGGATTGAATTTGATGGTGATTGTTGTGTTTGTATGCATTTCGTGAACGAAAGTATTTGATTAGGACAGCATTCTTAAATGCGAAGGTTTTTGATTGAATTTGTCTCAGGTTGGGTTGAAATGGTAAAAAAGTTGCCCTTCGTTTCCTCATTTCAGGGAGCAATTGTCTGAAAATATTGAAAATTCAGTAGGAGTTCTGATTGTTTGCATACAGCATATTTTCTTGTAGTTAAATATAAATTCATTCGGGGAGATAATGTTTTATAATTGCTTGCATCGATTTTTTTGAATTCCATTTCATATGAAGACCGAAGACAATATGTCGATATAAAATTCATGGTTCGGTCTAATATGGTCGAAATGAATGGAACTGGGGAGGTTATCAGGTTACTGTAGCAGCGATTAAATTATATAATAAAATATTAATGTTAAATAGTTATTCCCTCATAATACATCAGACTCAAGCCTCACGCACCTCATTGAAGAAATGACGTGTGTTGTGAATGATACGAGAATATCATCTCCTGTAGTGCTTTCCTATTCATCATGGACATTCGATAATCAGTTAATACCTAATCTGCCGGAAATGATTCGAAACCACGTAAAATTCGTCATGGTCGCAACAAACCACCACAAAATCGCTGAAAGGACCATTGGAATCGCTCGCTATCAGAATAAAATAAATAAATCATTGACCGTGAAGCCTATGCACTTCCTGCCTCGCAACTTAGGGTCGATTTAATAATCGTAAATAACGATGCCGGAGTGAGAATATAGACGAGGAAGAATTCACTGCTGTCACGCTTCGGTTCGTTCAGGGTACAGCGAACCAGTGCTGATTTTTCTTCTCTGCTCTCGACCGGCTAGTCATGCTTCTAGCCACAATAATGATCATTGTTGTGCTTGTATAGCGCTCTGCGCGAGCCCATGAACGTGAACAACCTTGAATTTTCAATATTTTTATCATTATCATTATTATCATCAGTTGAAAAAACTACCTGTTCACCCACATAAATATCTGATAAACCTACATTCAAATGTACAGCTCAAACATGAATATGAGAGTGTCTGTGGAATTCGAACGAAGTTGCAATTATATCTAAGTTATCCTCAATGGGGCTACTGAATATCAGTAGTGACAGCTGACAAATGGCAATAGAAATGCAGTGGCTACGTTGCCAACAGACCAATTCATATCCAAATCAAGGTCAAGCGTTTACTTCAAAGAATTAATCAACTAATTATCGATTCACTTGGTTGTTCTTACATTGTCCCAAAACCAAACATGAGGAACCCCATTTCATTTCCCTTTTTCATCACCTGTTTTGTCAATCGGAATTCAAATGTTCAGACATACCTCCGTTTACGATCGCTTATCTATGCAAAGCCAGCTAATGGAGTATGAACGCTGCGTTTTACCCCTCGCCAGTTCTATCCCATTAAAAAAATTACGCGAAATGTCGCTTCCTGTCGCCTGAGAAGGGAAAAAGATCGTTATAACTTTGTCTTCTTCATTTCCCAAGCCGTGATGCGTAACGGATGCACCATATGCCGTCGAAAATAAAGACTCATCATTATCTACCAGTATGTACAGGTGAACCAACCTCTTTTCCACGATATCTGCGTGTCCGTGTGTGTGTGTGTGTGTATGTTTGGAGTGCAACAGTTGTCTTAGGGTGGTGGCCTGGAGGGTGGGTATTCTCACGTATTGATGACCATATGTCGGTTATTATTCTTCTTCTTCTTCCTATTCTTTTGTGTTTTCTGGGGTCGGAACAATAGAGCTTTCGTAATCATGGATTTCAGGATTCTTCGATGACACGCAAAGGTGGTGAACCTCGAAATGAAATTCATGTGATTTTAATATTATGGTCTACGCATCGGAAGTGATGAACTGATGTTTACGTTTTGAAAGCTTTTCATGTTTTTCATTCGTTTGACAAAGCACAATAATTGATTTACAAACTGATTGGTGCGAATAAAAATTAAATAATGACAAAATAAATTTTGTGGTTCTATTTCAGCAATAATAGCCTATAAATGTCATACCACAAACCTTTTTTATGGTTTATTATTCTCGGCAGTGACAGCATCTTTCGAGGCAATAACCCTTGTTTTAATCTTTTTGATCTATTCCTTCACAAAAGGTCTAGGTTGGCTCTGGCTCTTTCATCAGACTATATCACCTTTCATAACTAATGGTGTTAAAGCTACCGACAAATTATTACTGCATCAAATCTAGACTGATGTTTAGAAATTTGTAAGTATTATTTGCTTCAATTTACTCCTGCGTAATCGCGTACCTATTATGGCTACCGGCATGATGAGTTAGTATTGTGAACAAATAATGATGTTAAAATAAAAGATATTTGAATGTTGAACGTCAAATTTTCACTAATTTGGAATGAGGAAACTAGTTGTTTCTCTCCAAATACAGCAAAAATGAAATTCTCTAGCTGGTCAGCTGTTCTATGAATCAATCATTATTCAAGAAATGTTTTTACAGTTTTGGACTGACCATACAAGTAATTATTGATAGTAGAAAGTGCCAAATTCAAACTTCGCATAATTTAACTATAAAAAAATCTTGCTACTCAGACGAAATGGTGAATCCTCATTTTTGTGAATTTCAATCACATTCAAATCAGCAACCGAGTTCTTTGGACTCTTATAGATGGATGTCATGCCTTCCTTTCCAATATAAAACGTCCCTTTTTTGTTGCAGGTATCCCTTCAACGATTCCGAGCACGTCTCGCTGTTCGCGAAAATCGCCAGGGGCCACTTCGTGATGCCCGACTGTCTGTCGGCGCGGGCGAAGTGCCTGATCCGGTCCCTACTGAGGCGAGAACCCTCAGAGCGGATCACCTCCGACGACCTCCCCTTCCACCCGTGGCTGACCAAAGAGGACAAAGACTGGACTTCGCGGGCCTGCGATCAGCTCGTGCCCGATTGCAGCCTCTACGACGATTGATGTCCCCTTTATGCCGAAAGGAATCCGGATGACGTGCAAATCTTGTGCTGTGTTTTTTAGAGATAAGCGTGACGTGGCTGTCGGTTGTCGAAAAGGTCGCTGCGGGTTGTGCGAAATGGCGTCGGTGCCGCAACAAGTTTCCTATTTCCTATTTATTTTTTCGTGCGGCAGATGACGCGTATATACGGGAGGAGACGGAGAGAAAAAAAGTTCGTTCTGACAGGAAATTAGATGGGTAATTATTCAAACGAAAAATAGATTTTTTTTCTAATTTGGTTCCTTAAAAGTTTTGTTGGCTTTAAGATTGCACCATGGAATTCATAGTGGAAATAACAGGGAAAATCTGTGATTTTATCCTGGTTTCACACTATTTCCACATTATTCTTGGAATTTTATACAAAATTGTGACATTTACCCACTCGTTGAATCATATGATCCAAAAGAATTAGAAGTGTCATCTACCCACTGAAAGTATTGATGGTTTTCAAAATGAATCGTTGAAACATAGAAACAAAAAAAAAATAAGATTTTTTACAGATTCATAGTTCATTCAGTTGGTTCATGATAATTTGTGATCAATAATAATGAAACTATATTTATAGTATATAGTACATTATATTTTTAAACGATATTCAGTTTCGGACAGTCATTGTCCTTCAGCCAAATCATATAATTACTCTATATCTGGTTTGAGTAGTTGTAACTTCACAGAGTAGGTACCTTTCCAATCTTCTTGGAAAGAAATTATTCGTTTTTAGATGTCGATAAGATATATATATATATATATATATATACACACATTTTTCATATCAAATTATTGTTGACAAGATAATAGAACACATTTGGGGTATTTTTTTTTGGTTACATATTTGTGTATAATGGGAAGTATTATATTTACTGATCAATAACCAATAATAACTGATTCGACATACATCTTCGCTAGATGTAGTCATGCCTCTTATTATGACACATGGAGGATAATGACACAAAAAAATACTTTTCAATGCGATATTTGTCGCTACTTGTATCATAAAATTGACTGCCTTAGTAATGTAATTCACTTTCAAAACATATTTCTCAAGATATTTTCCAATTTGGTGGTTAGCGTCTCAAACATTGGAAAATTGTCATTTTAGTTTGATATTCTCAGACACACACGGATATCATAATCAGCTGTTCATTATATTGAAATAACAAATATATTATGAATAGTTGAATGACAAAACAGAATATGCAGTAATATATTGGTATTTGCAAAATAATTGAAAAGTATGCTGTTCATGGTGGGTAAATACAACAATTTATGCAGAGACCAACTTCGGTAAGTGAACGAACTGAGTTTTCATCGTTTTCCGTTATATTTGATGAATATAATATATTTTGCACAACTAACCTAGTGGGTACTGTTTCAATGAATGACAGCCAAAGTTTCGAAGCCATCGAGTAGATTTATGTTTTGAACGATGTGGTATTGTTTTTTGTTGTTTTCGTCAGTCAACTAGGAATGCAAAAAGTTAATGGTTATTCCTATTTATTAATTCCTGTTGTACATTTCTTAACCAACAACTTTTTTGCTCCCTATATTATACATTTCATTCGAATTCTCTTAAGTTTGCTTCAGTTGCGGATCTTGAAAGATAACTGACACGAATTCACTGTTTTTAGGCATCACGATACGATTTGAGCGATCGAAGACTGATTTGAGTTCGGAACTATGTTATTTTGGTTGATTCACACTGCCAAATTGTTACCTATTTTTTTTACAACCAAAAAGTTGTTTTTCTTTTATTCAATATTTGAATCTACATAATTCAACTATGATTGTTTTGCCACTGTGTAGGTAAATGTTTATACAATGATGAATTGTTAATCGTGATGCAGTCAAAAATAAGTATTGTGATCTCGGTCGACAAATTTGACCATGCTGTATATTTTCGAACTGATCGTGTATATAAAAGTTGTACATTTCGTTTTTTATTTATACAATGTTAGATGGTACTCGATGTATATCATTTGTAAATAGCTTCGCATTCGTGAGAAAAGATCATCGGTGGTATATTATACTGTTGTTCATAATAAAAAAAACAGTTTTTTTTTACCTTGGAAGTCTTATTTCTCTATCCTCGAAAAACCACGTTGCATTGGAAATAATAAAGTTGACATGTAAAAATTGAGTACTCACCTATAGTATAGACAAAAAGTATATGTTCAACACCTCAGAAGTGATTTCCTCTGAATTTTGAAATTGAAGGACTCCAAGAAAGGTCTTGAGAGCAATCTCAGAGTTTTCTGAAAATTCAATTGATTAATGATCTTTTCTATGCTTACTTCTGTTACAAATGTGTCAATCGAAACATAATGAAATATATGTTCAAAAAGAAGAATTATTTTGAAGAAACACCTAATTTCTTCCCATCTATCAGAGAAGTCTAGACTGGTGTATGACTGGAGGAAGTTTCAGCAGATTATAATGTGTATAATGTGCCTTACTCTATCCACTACATTGTACAAGAAGAAATTCTGTGGAAATTTCAGAAGAAAGGAATAGTATTTGACGGTAAGTATACTAGAAAGAGATCAATTAAGCTTGTTCATTCGTATAAAATGGAGTCACATATTGAGGTACAAAATATGTAATGTTTGACATCTTATGATGCCTATTTATAAATTAATCCACATTTCCATTCAAATAATCAAGCTGTCAATTTGGGTATTGATATATCCCAAGGTGGATATAGGATGGTGAAATAACTCTTCAATTGTTTCTTTCCAAAACATGTAGACCTGTCAAACGACCTCACTAAGGCCGCACCACTTGAGTATAGATGGCGATACGATCGTCGATCCGGTGAAGTCAAATCCGCTTTTACTGATAATGACGGATACCTGACAGTGATGGATAGCTAACAGTTCAGTTTTTACATTTATGTTGAATTTTGAATCCACATCGTGTTTCCAGCATTTCCAAGATAACCTTCGAGATCGGCATAGGTGACGCCACCTAGTTTCGATCTTGGGAAGCCTTAGTAAGGTATTGAAATCCGACAAAATCAAGTAGGCGAAGGTCTACAACTTTTTCTAGTGGCTGGGTATAGGGAGTTGAGACACCAGTCTTTATTTACATCATGATATATCCTAAACTTCATCTGTAATTAGCATGCATGCAATGAAAAAGTGTATGATCTGTGGTGACATATATCAATGTCAATATATTATCATCCAAAATGTACCCTTCATTACCTGAGTCTCATTGCTAAAACAAAAATACATCGGGATGAAACGATATATCATTGAAAATATTCGAGAAATTACCACAGAATCTACACAAAGTGTTTCTTGGGAGAGACGATTTGGCAGGAGGCGATTCAAATTTGCTAGCAAATTTCAGATCAATCTCGCTATTAAAAATTATAGTTTTTGATAAAGACGAAGAAGAAGAATTTTCATGTTCCTGGAAAAGAATAATAGCCTTCATCCCAGACAGTTCGGTTTTCGACCCCCCAGAGGTACAAATGATGCGATGTTAGCTTCACTGGAGGAGCTCTATCTACAATTTATTTGTGGTTGCAGCAGTTGTATTTTTGACCTGTCAAAAGCTTCGGAATTCGCTTCTTACTGTATAAATCACAATATACTACTGCAAAAACTTCAGGCCAATGGATTTAGCGGAACATTCTACTGTGGTTGAATTAACTTTTGACCGAGAGAGTGTAAACAGAAGCAATTAACAGAGTTTTATCAGTCAATAAAAAAATCGACTCAGAAAATGCGGAGTACCATAAGGAACAGTTCTCGGTCCGCTGCTATTATTCCTACCATATGTTGTCGACTTAACCTTTTGAAACATTCAGGCAATTCAGAAATTCAGACAATTTTTGCAGATGATACCTACCTCAATACTCTGGCGTGCTTCATTTCCAGAGTGTCCTGGACGTAAAGATCCAACAAAAGTAAAGAGGTGGTGCGACTGCTTATTTATTACCTTTGAATATCTTTTTTGTTTCGAGAAAATGCGCGTAGAATCACTTTTACATCACAAGGAATTCTGCCTTTAGCCTGTATTTTTGTTTGTTTGTTTGTGTGTATGTTTGATCCATAAAAAATGGGAAAATCATGTTTGAATGATATATTTCAGTTTGTTTGTAATTTTTTTCAGTTTGATATTTGAATTCATGTTAGTTTGTTAGATTTTACTCCCTTTGTCAAGGGAACTGTAAATTCTATGACAATGAACTATTTCTGACTCATCATCCACACATTTTCAATCCACAACAACAAAATCCACAACTCCTTCCCAGAAGCTGTGATAGTTTTACACTTAGTATGAGTCAAAATACTAGGCGTCGATTCGAACTACAGATCCCAAATCATACCTCAGCATTTTTTTGAACATAGAACTAGATACCTAGCGATAAAAGCAAACATTTTCCTTCCAAGAAGTATCAAATGCATAAGTATGAAATTATTCAGAATGGAGGAGTACACACCTATCGAATTTCCAACTGAAACCACCTTTTTAATACGAAAACATCATGTAATTGCATGATTCGTTCTCAAAGTTAACTCACATGCTTTATTTTCCAATTCAAATAACAGCCCTATCCAAAAACTCATTCAAGTTAATGACGTAAGTAAGCTAAACTCATGTCAAAGCTTCGTATAGTTTCTAGCCAGCCGTTTCATACAAGAGTAATTGTTATCTCTTTCAGAAACTATGAGTATGACAAAGAAATATAGTCGACAAGTATGTCGTGATAAATGAGGAACTATCAGTTCAACTTTGTTCGAGAGTGGGAGCCGAATGGCACGGATATTGACATCACTAAATCTGTTCGTTTCCTGCTACTATGAACATCGCGGGTTTCAATAATTATTCAAAAAACGTAGGAAGTACTTAGAGAAGAACGAAAACGCCAGGAAGAAAGTTTGGATAAGAACTATCGAATGATGAAATACAATTTTTTTTTGCTAAACATGCCCATTTCTTCTATAAAATATATGAAAGAAAAAATATTCTATGATTTAAAGAGATGGAACCAATAACTTCGCTTATTCATGATTACATAAATATAAAAAGCCTTGTGGAATACCAGCAGTGATAGTAATGGTATCATTACTTCGTAAATGACAATTGTTAACTACAATTACATCGCAAGTGAATATATGTATTGGTTTACTGTATGTTTATATTGAATAATGAATGATTTTGTTCCTAGGATGATCTAGCCCAACCCCGAAATTCAATCATGGGTGTGCCCGTGTGTATTCCTACTTAGATTGTTACATGTGTAGGTTCATGTTCATCTGATGACTTTGCTTATGTCGTTCTGAGATCTTATGGCCAAAAAGAATATTTTTATTTTCATTATATTTCAGAAATACTATAGACGTGAACAAAACGTCATTCAGCATTCTATAGTGAGATTAGTGGCTATCCAGAAGATTGTGATTACTTTCCAATCTTGGAGCTTATCCTTTCTTGTAACTTGTGACTCAGGTTAACACTCTATCCGAACATAGCAAATAATTATTATTATTATTTACTTAACTAGTACTCCCCATTTTGAGGCACATATTTAAGTCTTCGAATAAAATACAAAACAGACAACTGATTGATTTTCTTTAGTTGACACTGATCTGTCGTCTATTGGGTTAATCACTGTTATCATGTAAGTGCCTGTCACACCTAACAAATAATTAACTGCATTTTTTGAGGTGATTTTTTTCAACTCTTGACAAGGAAATTCTATATTGTTCGAAGAATATCGTGTTAGTCAATAACGGTGGAATGTTGGGAGAGTAGGAAGTTTTTGGACGTTTGGAGGTCGTAAGCACCAGGAAAGACTTCACTAGGCAAATAACGCATGAACTTTGCCTTTCTATCAATGAACGATGCTTGGTAGAGAGAGGTTCGAGCCTGGCGACCAGCCTGTGCTTGTCTAGTTGGAATCGCACGAGGTGGCATAATAGATGAGGTTTCCGTTGAGTGACGACCATGGAAATATCTATTAGAGAGGGAAAGATTGCCACCATTCTACGATGTTCTAGAGAGGTGAGTACCTATAGTATCACCGACTAGGCGAATAGGTCTCCTCTGAACAGTATAGGTACTTTATATAGTAAGTTTAGGTACTATTAGATACTACTACTACTAGATAATATTAGATAGGTACTTCTGTTGAGAACAGTAGTACCCAAACTGCGCCTGATTTCTTCATTTGGACTTTCCAAAAGAAAAGGTTTAGGCATGACATCCTGCTACTATTCGGGAGCGGGGAGCTGAAAGACAATGCAATGAGAAATTGCAGTGATAGGGACTAGGGAGCTAGTCATGCAAAATTCAGAACAGAGACTAGAATAATGCATCGAAGTGAATGGCAGTTATTTTCTCAGTTTCGAATTTACTCATGAAGGCTTCGATTATTTTTTCACAATTTTCGTTTTATTCGTATTAGATAATATACTGTGAATTGAATAGGTTCACGGAGAAAAATGATTCGTTAATATGTTTGGTTGAAATTATTCGTTTGAACGAATTAAATATCATTCATTTCAATCATCAGTTATATTCATCGAATGACACCATACTATTGCATGGACGAAATGGGATTCTTGAAACAATTCTCATATATGCTTGATTCGAAAATATGTTGATCAAACGGAATCATCTCCAATTCAAATTGAATGAATGATAATGTCGAATCAATAACATATCTCTTTGAACTGAGTGATTCAAAACTATCTATCCAAAACTATTACGTATCGAACGAATCATTTATCGTTTAACTTCGAACAAATGGTAATATCAATTCAACTCCAATACAGGATCGATTCAAACAACTGATTTTGCTCAATTCAAGAATATATAGTTATCAAATTGAATACGTCCTTTCTCACTTCCAGCTGATAATCATGATGAACTGAATTATAATAAGCGAATGGAATAAAATATGTGGATTATGTTCGATCAGTATCAGAACTTATTGACCTGAGAATTTTGGATGAGTTTGAAAACCGATTCTGAGCTACATTTGTGAATAACTACTAGATTCTACTTGGATATGGAGGTCGAAGATATGCAGAAATAATACATTATTTGTTCCTCAAAATTCAACAATTTCCATATCCTGAATGTATCGAGTGAATCATTTCATTCATTTAGGTACTTATATAATTGACAATCATATTTCAGCACAATAATTTTTGTGGATAGTAAATATATTGAGTATACCTAAAAGAATATTACTTCATCACTGTCAAAAATTAATGGCATATGGGTCAATCATTAGGGTGAATGACCGAATATATATTATTACATAACAAATCCAATACCGTATGGAATACCTGAAAGTACCCACCTCATTAGATCTATATGAAATTTCGATCATTTATTATATCAGTTATACAATATTTCAGAAGAGAATGCGGAAATCAAACGTAAATTTGGTACATTGGATTGAAATACTCATATTACCATCATGAAACTAGTCAATAGATGGCTCTGTCTACAAATACCAATTGGAGGACGGTGCCAATATATTAAATATTGGGATGGAATCACCATAAACAAGCGGAATGATATCTTAATTTGATGACAGTTTTAGTTTGTTCGATGGTTTCTTATGTTCAGTAGACCAAGAGAGGTAATTACACTTAGTCGGATTAATGCTCCGATCGAATGACACATTTTGTCAATCCAATTATGAGCAAATTTCATCCAACCGTTTACCAGAGTTGATTCAACAAAATATTTACTTCACTGATCCGAAAGTGTGTATGAATCCAAACAAAAGATTGTCTTGATATGATCATGAATTCGGTTGATTCGAACATTTTTCACGTTCGGATCAACGAAATAATCACTTGGATTGATGAATTATTGTATTAAAGTGATAGATACATGTTGTTGATGTGACATAGAATTTGGTCGATTCAAACATTTCCCACATTCCGATCAACAAAATAATGAATTGGATCGAATCAATTTCTGCGTTGAAATAAAACATAATGTAGTTGGTTGGACATGATATATTGTTCATCCAAAGAATATTTAGTTGATTGAAACCTTAAATTCGCTCTGGAAACAAGATCAAATGTTACTCGTTTCAACATTATATTTTGTCGTGCATATATGACACTTTTATTTGTTTGATCGAAGTAAATATTGCTTGAATCAACGAATTCTTTTTTTCCGTGTTCATTAAAAAATGATATCGTATTAAGAAAGTTTGACTTGAGGATGAAGAACATAGTTTCTGTTCATTTACACACAATAAATCATTTTTATTTACGAACATTGATTGTGAAACAACGTTTGAATCATTTGAATTTTGAAAAGGTACCTAGTTACAGCAATCAGTATTCGTAAAAAATCAAGACAATTATTCCTTTTGTGTGTGAATAAATAATCCACGACAAGCCACCACCATATATAACCATATTGAATTGTGATACATCATGAGCTCGTAATAACCTTGAACATTCGACCATTATTAGTGTATACATATTATAATCAAGGGTACCTACTGAATATTGCGAGTTGATTCATGCCTACCCAATTTGGAAAAATTAATTGATGCCTTAAAAATATATCAATTACTAATTCCAGAATGATTTCTGGATACATTTACATATACTTATTTTATCATTTTTTTCAAGCATTGGATATTCGCTCTATACCCATGGTTACAACAGTCAAATTGAATTCCTTTTAGATTAGTTATGACTTTCATAATCGATATCTGATTATCACGTAACGCCGCCTCTATTCCAGGTACTATGCCAATGGTTTGTCTTTGATGTTCAAAGTTCTGGCACATCGGAATATGTTGTGTGGTCAAGCACGTTTTGCACGTGTCACATCTAGGCCTCCTAGAGACATTGAGGAGGTGTAGGTGAGTCATATTTGTATGTCCGATCTTTTCATTCTACATAGGACTACTTGTTCCCGTCTTGAGTGTTTCAGTGTGGGTATGTCCATTTTTTCACTGAATGTTTTATTTGTTTAAGGTTATTATCACAGACATTCCACTGTGACTGCTATGCTTCGTAACAGGCTTTTCGGATATAGACTTTCAGGTCACTAAGTCATACCGGTATCCCTTCATCATATTGTGAATTCGTTGAATTTTTTGCTGCTGTGTCCGCTTTTTCGTTACCCTCAATATCGCAGTGGCCAGGTATCCACATAATTTCCGCTTCTTCGTTTTGTGACTCTAGATAGGTTATCAAGTCGTCCAATATGCGTATTGCCCAATCATTTTTGACGAAAAGATCTTGAAGCGATGAAATGGCGCTATACGAGTCATTACAAATGAGACATTTGTTATTGTGCCTGCCAGATTGCGTAGTTCTCTGCCGAGAATAAACTATTACTCATGCTTAATGTCCACGTGAGACAATGTTCATTCACAACGAATGCTGCCCCGATGCCCTCATTCGTTTTGGATCCGTCTGTGGAAATTATCAATCGATTTTGGTAGTGGAGGAGCATTCTATATGTAGATGCGGGGGTGCATTATGCAAAATTAATTGAGAGAGCTACCGAATCACTAGAGATGGAAATTCGTCGAGGATTGTGACAAAATGTCAGTATTTGAAGAAATGCTCAACTCAACTGAAGCAATTAGGATTCGAATCAGCTAACTAAACATGTAGATAACCATCATAGTGCGGAAGCAGTCAGAATTTTAATTCTTTAGGTTCGTCCATGAATACTTCGACTGCATCACACGGTTATTTCTCATTATTTTTAGTGTTGAATTCATCTTAGTTTCAATTTGTGCTTATATGAATCCTCCTCTACATGGTTAGGGACCTGAATGAATGAGCTTTGATAAGAAATGAGAAGTGCATGTTGTGGCGTTCAAGATCTTGTATAGCAATTGAACTTAGCCCCTTTATCATCCAATGAGGCCAGATGTGCAAGGCGAAGACAGGTTGATGCTTTAAATGAGGATCTGACAAGAATTATGAAATGGGGATCTGAGAATCTAGTACAGTTCAATGCAACTAAAACTCAAGCTTGTATGTTCACCAAGAAGGCTGATCACACAATGCCCAATTTGATGATGTCGGGTACCACTGTTCCTATGAGGTCGTCAATATCCATGCTGGGTGTCACCACCAACAGTGCTCTCTCATGGGACGATCATGTGAGGTCCATTGCGAAAACTGCTTCACAAAAACTCGGTTTTCTTTTCCGTGCGAAGAGATACTTCACATCCCAGCAACTGCTTATGATCTACAAAGCACAAATTCGACCTGTCCTGGAGTACTGCTCACATGTTTGGAGCTCAGTCCCCAAACATACGCTTGAGCTCTTAGATTCAATTCAGAAGAGAGCTATTCGCCTAGTCGATGACACAACACTCACCAAATCATTGACCTCTCTAGATCATCGTAGAAAGGTCGGCGATCTTGGCCTTTTTTATAGGTACTTTCACGGTCGGTGCTCAACGGAAATATCATCTATTATGCCACCACGCGCGATTCCTAGTAGACAAACCAGACGAGCTCAAGCTGGTCACCCCACACTGTCAGGCTCGAGACCTGTCGAACATCGCTATACCAAGCATCATTCATCAATAGAACGGCAAAGTTGTGGAATTCTTTGCCTAGTGAAGTCTTTCCTGATGCTTACAACCTCCAAACTTTCAAGAAAAATTCCAACACCTTCCTTCTTTCCCAAAATTCCACCGCTGGCTAACACGATGTTCCTCGAACATCATAGGTTTCCCTTTCGTGTTGTCCACAGATAAAAAAAAATAAAAACGAACATTTAATAATTTGCTGGTGACAATTGGAATACCCTTTATATAGTCAGTAAACAGTTGAGTTGAGAAAAAACATTTCTGGTTGTGTATAAATTTTCAGATTTGTATCAACATCAGAACTCCATGCAAATACTTCAAATCGAATAGGATAGAACGACAATAATCATTTTGTATTTAAGAGAAACCATCAGAGCAAGTGGCATTTCAAGTAAATGAGTGAATTATTACCTGATAGCTATATCGACGGATGAAGGGAATCAACTATTTGAGCTAACAATTAGGTGAACAGTCAGTCTATAAATTCTATTCACATGATAATTTTGAGTTTTATGTATTTATCATAAGATATATTTGATTTGTATATTTAATGTCTAATGTCACTCATGAAATTCATCATTCTGGATTTCAATAAAATCAATCGATAATAATATGATTGTGATTCTATATTTCACTCATTCTGCATTTTGTTGGAAGCAACACATGGACGGTTGCTTATCGCAACGAACTCGTAGCTTGTGGCTTATCATTTTGTTTCACGCCCGGCCGAGAACGCGGCTCGAGAACTGAAAAATTACTTCGATTCCTCTTCGGACCTGATTTATGGGAACTGATACGTATGTTCGCTTTTCACTTCAGTTCTGTGCCCTTCGAAAGGGGAGGTCACGGTATCTAATCTGAAGGCCATCCATTTTCCTCGGATTACCGATAGAACGCCCCCAGACAGATGGTCGATAGAATGAGCTGTTTTTTGTGTGACTTTGATATGTCGAGAGTACGATAGAACAAGAAATCAGGTCCATTCAAGGGAGTCTTAGGGATTTTGTTCACGAGGCATGGGCGTAGCTAAAGGGGGGGTTATTTACAAGTTGGCGCCATGTGAGTCACTCGTAATGCACACCAAAATAGTTCCTTACTGCCGCGTGACCACTATTAGTAGGTATCTCAGAACTGTGCCCTATCTTCTGCCTTTTATTCAAAGGTATGCTCGTTCATAGCAACTCCTCAAGATTCAATTCCCTTGAGAATTTTTGAATTTTGAGGAGGTCTATTCGTGGTATTACTTTCACAGTCAGCTGGCATGATTCCGATATGTTCCATCTTTTATGATTACTCATCTTTATTATGACTTTCGCCACAGAATCTACAGCTGCCGTCGTTCTCTAACCTAGCTTTCTGAGATATTCCTTGAATCTACTTCTTTTGCTGAGGTTCAACAGTATCTTTGATCTTGCTCGGTGGAAATGCCGAGGAGATCTTTAGCCTGCCGCAGTCCTGGAAGTCTTTGCCATTGTGTTACACTTATTGCTTCATCCGCTTTGTTGAGTTCTTCTTGAAAATAAGAGTTTCTAAAACCGCAGAATGGTTCTGGCCCGATCAGTGGCGTTGATGCTCGTTTTTGTGCTAGAGTATCGGCTTGTTCATTCCCCTCCATTCCAGTATGTCCTGGCACCTAAAGGAGGATCACTTTGTTGTTACTTCCTAGAATATTCAGCTTATATAGACATTCCCATACCATCTTCCAGTTGATGTTAGAAGAGCTCAACGCTTTGATGGCTGCTTGCCTATCGGATAGGATGGCGATTTCCTTGTTCCGAACTGAACGCACCTTTCTACAGCGCTTGAAAAATGCTAGGGAACTGGCATGGGTTTGGAGTATTTGGTGCGAGATCCAAACACTCCTGCTCCACTTCCCTCCGGGGTTTTGGACCCGTCCGTGTACCAAGTAATTGTGTTTTTCCCAGCGCTTGAATTGATTCTATGTTTCATTCTCTCTTGTTACTGAGTTCCGTTAGAAAATTGTTTTCGAAGCAGAACTTCCTGATAATTTCATCAGTAGGAAGGTCAGCAAGTTCAGTTTATCTGTTGGACTGTTGGACATCTTCTTACAACTGAGATCACAGCATACTTCATGTATCGTCGCTTCCGTTACCGAAAGGCATAAATTAAGTTTTCCAATTTTTTAGGAGACGAGCTTAAAGATTCTACGGTACAATCAAACATCGAATGGGCACTAGTAACACTAAAATCGACTTTGGATCTTGTACTCTGCACAGAGGATATGTAAATATATTTTCTTGAGAAAAATAGTATCACGTGGCATAGCCGCCTTTTTGGCATCACTAAAGTCTTCAAAAACGAGTTTTATTTAGCATGCAAATATTTTGCAACTACATGAAGTTACTTTGTGTATTGCAGTTCTCATTGATTTTTTAGTATTTTCCGAAATATCTACACCTTTCCGCTTTTTACATTGAAAGCAAATAGTATACCTTCATTTAGATCTCCTTGAATAATCTCTTGTTGTTATATTTCTGCTGCTTTTTTGCTTCTAAGATTTGATCTGCCAGTATATTTTTGGCAAAGGGAGATCTATGCATCTCACAAGATATGTTTCCTTTGTTTTCAAGTTTCATGTGAAGCACTCATTCTCATTCTATTCATGTCAACAGCACATTAGGATTATCGCTCATTGACCTTGAATTGGTGAATTTTTAATTGTTTTGAGCAGAATAATTGTGCTGTACATCATCCTCTCTCAAACACTACAGCTTACATAACAATATCTGGTGATTAAAATTTGAACTACTTCTCGTAACACCCGGATAAATAAAAACAATAATATTAATTAGAACTAAAACTTGATTAAAACCACTGGATAGGAGGCTTCACGCTTCAATAAATACAATGTAGTGTAGTTATTATAATCACCGATTTATGATAGGAATAAGAATAAAATCACCTCGTCTCGAGTCAGGCCAGCATAAGGGGCTCATTGCCCCCAGATTTGTTACACTTTGTTGAAGAAAGTACAATAATAAAACGGAATAAACTATTATTTCCCCTTGCTCTGGCGCTTCTCGTTAATTAAAACCGAATACCTACCGTGACTTATTATATTCTGAAAACATAAAAGCACTACCGTCTACAACAATTATTCATTTCGTTTGATGGCGTCTGTCTCCTAACCTCACACAAGGCCATTGGTGAGGAATCAAGTAGTGTTGTTAGTTTACTTTCAAGCGCTATTAATTCTGGATAATCCCACACAAAATTAGAAAAATTCGATTTTTCGGCTGTGCCTCGGGATTTTTCCTAATTTTAGTTTTTCGTAAACTACTCCTGTATCGAGGCGAACAAAACAAAAAAAATATTCATATCGATCGAGCCTATTTCCACTTTCTGCGAGACCTACGCACGGCATCTGATTTTTATTTATTTTGAGATATGTAGTGCGTCAGTAATGGCTCTTGTAGTTCTCTAATGAACCTCTAATGAATCAGTAAGGTGTATCACCTGTGTAGAAAAATAATAATAAACGGAAGTACTAGAGATATAGCCAATACTCGATCTTATTGACAACAATTAAAACCAGGAAAAGGGAGAACAGTTATTGAAAAAAGAATTATACGAAAAAAGAACGATCGAAACAAGAAAAAACAAACAAACATGGGATGAAACTCTGGATGAAACTTGAGGAAAAAAGGAAAAAGTGAGAAGAGGCAAGCGTGTGGCAAACAAATAGAAATAGGCGAAATTTCAATGAATGTGCGATTTTGACAGGATTTCTAGTCAAATCTCAAGATTTCGTAGTGGCAATTTTTCAAAAATAAATCATGCACACTGGATCCACTCACCTTTCAAAATAAGCCTAACCCAAATTTCTATTACCCACCTATCAAGGGTGGTCGAGGGTTGTGTTGTCACGAGACTAATAAGAATGAAAACAGTCGTTCTTTAATGCGAAATGTAAAGTTTGCCATCAGATCACATGTTGTTGAGACGGACCAACGTGTCAAATTTGGAACTTTGAGAAAAAAACAGACGATGGTTCAGAGAAGCTCCCTGCTATGCATCAAATAAAACTTTTTGGATGGAATACGCCTTTTTTTTTTCTTCGATCGACATGAACGTGCAAGCACAGCTATTTCTTCATAATTTTCATTGGATTCAATTTCTATTCAACATACCCAAGCTTCCATTTGCTTCATATATGTAAGCGCAAAGCCTCTAGTTTCATTTATTTATCTAAAGAATGTATCAGCTAGGTAAGCTACGTTTTCCCTATTGAATCTAAAATAAAAACGGAGTCAAAACATGATCGACAGTTATACTTTATTTCACTTTTGCCGGAATAATTGAAGATACACAATATCATCACCGACGTGTCGTCTGGCACTGTATAATTTCCTTCTGCGTATTCCATCCATTTTCAAACAAAACTAACCATAGCATGGCCAGTGAAACTGTTGGTAGGAAAATTTCGCTGAAGAAGAACAAATACCACAATTTCTTCTCGAATCGAATCATCTGCAGTAAGAAGTCGGCATTTCAAAGTGTAGTAAGTATCTACTTTGAAATGTAGAACTTCCTTAGTTTTGAAGTGCCTTGGTAGACTTTTATATTATATTAATTATATTTGGTATTAGCATGTACTTCATTTTCAGTCATTCCGGCCAATGAGAAGCATAGTGCATTTTTGGTTTAGCTACAAAATCATTATTACTTGGAATTTTTCGATCAAACTTGGTACAGGCCCGTTTTGAGAAGTTGTGAATCCAATAGCGTGCATGATTTGAAAAATAATGACTCTTATGGAATCCTACAATTTCACTCAGTAGGATTAACAAAGATATCAGGCTGAGAAGTTTTTGCCGCCCTTGCCTCTATAATTGTCATGTCTTGGATTTTTTTTATAATAGGAATGTGGCGCTTTTTGGTCATATAATCAAGTTCATCAAGCTTTACAATTTGATAAAATCTGGTCGATATTGCAAAACCAATAAATATTTTATAACGTCACTGAAGAACATATGGGTCACACTGTAGGTACACCAGGCAGAAAGAAATCATTTTTATGTAAGAGTAAAATCTAATCTACCCAACAAAGAAAAAATGACTTGAGTCACCAAGGGCGTCGATGAGATAGAGCGTACTGGGGTTAATTGCCCCCAAGGACTCTCAAGAGAGGGAGGCACTTGACAGAAATACTGAAACCTATCTGCAAAAATAACTAAGCATCCAATAGTAGTAGCAGGTTGATACTCCGCTAATGATTTAACCAACTTTTTTTGATCCTAAGTGCAATAATTAAGCAATAAAATAACTACGATAGGTACATGTTTTACTATGCTGACAATTTCATAAAAATTCTAAAAATATTAATAACGCGTTACGCCAATTTCTGTTGCAACAGCCGAACGCTGTTTTTCAACACTGAAACGACTGAAGACTTTCACGACTTTTCAAGAGTTCACACTTTCATCAAATATTAAGTTCCTCTTTTAGTACATTACAATCATTTCCCCAATGTCAATACAAAAAAGAGATCAAATGGTAATCAGTTTTCCAAAATTATTTTCCATATTTGTTGAGCCTCCCCTCCCACAAAGAAAAATCAATGGACGCCCTTGTAAGTAAGAGCATGGAGGGAAGGGTAAGGAAATAGCTACAATTTCGAATGGATTCGAGAGATCCTCTAATTTTTGCTTAGTACTTCCTAGTTCGATCAACTTTGCGATATCATTCCATATTCACTTGGTTCCACACTTTTTCCTATCACTGTGAGCAAGAATATACCTACACTTCATTCTAGTTTATACTTTTTCGAAATATAAATTCAAAAAAATATTTATTTTCCTCAAATATTTATTTTCTCTTTCAATACATTACAATCCTTTTCCCAGTGCCAATACATGAAAGAAAACAAACAATTAAGACTTTTGCAAAATTATCTTCTACATTTGTAACCACCCCCCACCCAAAAAAAAACGAAAAATATCGACGCCCTCTTAAGTAAGAGTAAGGGAATAACATAGTCTATGGGGAATAGCTACAATTTCGAATGAATTCAAGAGAACCTCAAAAAATGATTGCTCAGTATTTCATAGTTCGATTGACTTTGCCCATCAAGAATCCATTCGAAGGTTGTTCTACGCCGTATTCCGTGCTGCACCTGCTATTGCTAAACTCTCCGATTTTTCTTATCTTTTTTATAGCCGGCGAATGCATTCGGAACGACACGCGCTCTCGTAATAATAATATCTCGATTTGACAAGTAAAAGGTGCGGATTGGTTAAGATTGTGTTACGCAAAAGCTCGGGTTACAGGTTGCAGGGAATGAGGCAATGATAACTATGCTATGATAAACTGGTACCTATTGGAAAAATTTCAGCGTGAAGTAATATCTATCGGTATTATTTGCCTGAGTGAAATATCGTGTGGGAACTGAAAAGATGTCAATGCGAGATAGAAAATAAGGTTGCTCCGATCGCACAGACAATTAGTTTCGCATTTTTCCATAAGAAATCGTGTTTGGAAATGAAACTCACCCATTTTGTGTCCTTATGATCACTAAGTCTTTTGGATTTCCGATATCTGAAGTGGTGGTGAAGACAGATGGTAGGTAAATTTGTACTCAGGTTGATCTGAAATGATTTATAAGTTAGCTATAAGATATTCATTGAGTTCATTGTTAGTGATTGTTAGAGGGTTAATCAGCTATTTATTAACTACTTGATTGTAATACCTTGAATACGGTTATTACTCATGCATACACACTTATGTGTTATGGGCTATAACGTCTACTTATAATGTCGGCTGATACACTATGCATTTCTATCGTTGTCTGAAGATATCATCTACATTGATATTGTTCCTCTCATCACTTCTGTTGATACACCCATATTTATGAAACGCTGATCAATATTCAACTTATTTACAGAATCGAAAACCTATATTAGTCAAAAACGAAGATATAATTTGATAGATCATAATCAAAATATCGTCAAATCATGCTTCAGCTCACTCAACTTCAGTGAAAAATCAAATCTTGTCTGTGCCACGAGCGTTATTAGATGATAATATACATTGCGTGCAATCATCCTTTGGGCTGGAGGCCCTCTAGTGGATGTCACTCTCTTAGCGTTATCATCCCTATAAGCAGCGGTGCTATAAGGCATTTGTATGAATATGTATAAATAACTATTGAGCATCGATGGATCTATGGATAACGACTGATCCAGCCAGGGCTTCCGGCCCGAGGGATGGATGTCACCGGATGGTCATTATCGTCTTATATTGCTGCTTCAAGCTTAAATTTTTGACTATAAAACTCGATTATTTTCTTGAATTTATTAAGCATGATTTGGTAGATTTGCATGATATTTGACTCAATCCAGTTGTGTAATGACATCGACAATTGTCGATATTTTGAATTTAATTTAACACAGTTGTGAAAAATACATTTTTTTCATTCAGTGAAACCAATTTGAGAGAAAAAATGTTATTGTCAGATAATATCTTCAGAAAACGATCTAGCTGTCGTTATAGCTCATAACTCGATATCCTACAAGTTGAAATAAGTCTATTTCAGTAGTAACTAACTATAAGTTTTCCAGATAACAGAAGTAGTAGTAATGAAAAGCGAATACACTTATGAAGAAACTGTAGTGGAGACTTAATTATTTAATATTTTAAAGGTATTCCGGAAATTGTATCATCATTGGGAACATCATTTGGAAAATGAATTTCCAAATTATAATAACGTCATTGATGGTAATTTCTGGAGATTTCTTGAAAAATTGAAAATAAAATTGGACAGTAGAATAATTTGACACAACATTTTTTTCAATCACAATGGAAACATTTGACCATAAACAGTTCGTAACATGAAATACGCACGTTGTAGTAGTTTGTTAACATGCTTCTCGAATCTCAGATCGACCTCTAATGCAACACCTAAACTTTTTGTTGCTTCTACAACCGATATTCATTATTCAATATGATTTGATTTGATAATAGAGTAGAGAAATATAGCTGATTCAATGCCAATATCACTATCAGAAATTTCTCAATGCCACAAGTCTGTTCATGAACACAGCAACTAGAAATTTCAGTTGGTTACTCTAGCAGTATTTGAGGGCGTTGAAGTATTGACTAGTCAATGGTTGAAGTCACTGGATGTGCTGATTTTCTGCTGATATTGAAATAGTGAAATTCAATAATGATTACAAAACAAAATTAGGAAATACTTAAAAAAAAAACGGTTTGTGCCAGGAAGCTAGTATGAGTGAAAAAATATATTTTTTTTAAAACATGCCCATTGAAGATTTTCGTACAAGGAGATGAATAACAATATGCTTATTTCAGGAAAGCCTTTGTGTTGCTATATGCCTATATGTGAACAATCTCGACAGACTATTTTATAAACACTGTGTCAAAGATAAGGAGAGCCATCGGTATATAGATAGATAGATAGATAGATTTTATTGGTCCATTTAAAAGAACTTTTACAAGTTATGGGACAAGTCACGAAAATACTCATATATGTAAAAAGTCACTTTAACAGATTCAAAACATATCTCGGAAACTAGGAAAGATACAGATTTGGTTAAATTTGAGAAAAGTTGCGTGACTTGAGGACCAACTAAATGGCTTTCTGATATACTTTTTCGTTTTATAGTTATTTCCAGAAAACTGAATTTCCGGATATTCAATTTTATTTTTCCTGTAGTTGATGATGACATTAGGAACTAGAAAACTGAATAATCTCCATATCTCCATGGCAACTTTTCATGATATTTGATTTGGTATTAGCGATTTTCTGAACCAACGTTTCGTCTTTGAGCAACCATCATCAACTTTTTTTTTTACAAATACGGCTCTGAAATTCCTCATTCTGATTTCGACGATAACACATCATGGTTTCAACGCGTTTCGATCCTATTTTGACGCCATCTTCAAGTCATTTTTGGAATACGGATCTGAATTTATAATAATACTTAAAAAAAGTCTTATACTTTGATATGGCTATCGAGCCATACTATGTATCTTATCGACGTTTCTACGTTCAAAGACGATTTTGATCTGAGTATCTAATCATTTATTAATTGTAATTTGTGAGATGTTATGAAATTATTTCATTGTTGGCGGAATTGCATATTAATTTTGATTTAGCATTCTCAAATGTTCATTTTGTTGACTGAACCTTTTTTTACAGCATCATGAAAAATTCAGGTTCGTATTCCAAAAGTTACTCAATGATGAAGTAAAAATAGAGTCGAAACGCGTCAAAACCATAATGTGTAGCATATCGTTGGAATCAGAATGAGACGGGCCATTCGAATGTAATATCAAGATATCAGGGCCGTTTAAAAAAAAGCTGATGTTGGTCACTCAAAGAATGCCAAATCAATCAACATCTAAAGTTGACATGAAGATGTTTCTTCAGTGCATTATCAAGTTGTTATGATTATTGTTGGTATTATATTGAGTAAAATGCAGTTCTCAACTGCATTATTAACACCAGGGAGAGATTAAATTGAAAATCCGAAAGCGAAAGATCATAGTAAAGATCATTTGTTGGCCCTTCAATTGCATACCTTTCCTCCCATTTAACCTGTTTCTCTTGATCTCTTGTAGTTTTCCGAAATATCCATACTGGCTCTTCTTATCTTTGACACAGTGTTTGTACGTGTGTAACTTGAAGGTATGTACTACATTTGAGTGTGTATTCCTGAAACAATTATAGAAAGTAGTATAGTAGTATTAGTAGTAATTATAAGTATAGTTATACAGGGTGCCCGTTTTTCGAGCTCCTCCATGGGGATCTCAGTTATATATAAGAGATACGAGGTCGGTTAAATTAGAGCAAAGTTGCGCATTTTCATGCTGAACAATTATCTGCAAGAAAATTTGATGTGTCACTTTTAGTTTTTGAATTTAGTTTGTTAAACAAAACGTTTGGCGTTCTTTCCAAGGCACTCTTCTCAAAAATGATTTTTTTCCAATTTTGATCAGCATGTGAGATTCGTACATATCGTGTGATACATCATTGTTATCACGAAAAAAAGGACTTTTCAAAAATGCAAAAATCCAATATGGCGCCCGTAAGAAAAATCAAAGTTGAGTATTGTAACTTTGGCATCAAGAACGTTATGGAAGATACGATGACAGATTTAGATTCCTCGTGAAAAAGTGTCTCTGGAATGTCCCAGTCAGAAACGCCTAGGTCTTATTGTTTTCGCTTGAAAATATAAAAACGAATATTACAAATTTTCGTTTTCCTGCAATAATTCAAAACTAAAAATGACACATCAAATTCTCTTGCAGATAATTGTTCAGCATGAAAATGCGCAACTTTGCCCTAATTTAACCGACCTCGTATCTCTTATAATAACTGAGATCCCCATGGTGGAGCTCGAAAAACGAGCACCCTGTATAGTATAGTGAACATGTGTCTCAAATTATCCGGTTCTCAAGATACAGTATGTCAAAATTTCTCTTTTTAATCGATTCTTCATTAATATTTCAAATATTCATTTGTCTATATCGATGAAATTTGGCAGTGTCATTTGTGGTGATTAGTTACTTTTCTCACGATAGCAGTCTATGCAAGTAGATGGTTTGATATTTGCAATTCCTGCTCTAATTATCCAATTCCCTGATCCAATGCTCTTTTAGCCTCATGCTCTACAATACCTCATACTATTTTCGCATACATTACCTGCTCAATCGATATTCACTCGAAATACGAGGAGTAAAAATGGAAACCAATGGAATTTAGCGATTGCGTTAGGTCAAGTATAACTGGGCTAAGAGGGAGCACCGTCTCATCGAGATTCAATAACAAGGTCTTGTATATACCTCCATTCAGGTCGGGGACACTACACACTGCCAGTCGAACGGAAAATAGTTAGTTCTATATGACATAATGAACAATGAGAAGAACGATTTTTCAGATGATTGCCCGTAACCTACTTCGACTGCAATCGAAAGGTTGATACGATTATTTATACTTTTCTATTCATTCACGGAATATTAATACAAGAATATTGATGTGGCATTGATTTGCACAGTGCATTCCAATTAAAATGAGCCACCCTGAAATTTTTCAAGATCATGATTTCCAGGAAAAACTAAAATATGCCGAAAACGATAAGACATAGGGACAAATTTCAGCACAATTACACTTGCTGTAACATTCACCCAACACGCACACAGACGAATGATCGAATCATTACTGGAGAGCCTACATTATACTGGGTGTAACTCAGGTGGTGATTCATTGTCATATTTTATGAAAAAAAGTTCATAAAAACGTGTTTCCTAACTTGCTCCGTTTCCGAGTAACGGGGTGTCCAAAGTTCAATGGAAAATCGGTTTCTCATGAATTACTCAAAATTCTTATCGCCGATTTTGATTGAACTCCATGTGTGTGTTTTATTTGTGATATTATGCTTCTTTTCATGAAATTGGATTTTTATTTGTAGAACGATGCTTCTTGTCATGAAATAAGATTTTGAATTTTGTTTCCAGTGGTGTCGCAGAGGGTAACCTGATTGAAATTTACGATAATTACGGGATAAAAACATACCAATTTTTTTCAAAATCGACGTAAAGACTTCTGAGTTATTTTAATAAAAAGCCTATTTCATGATAGTAACACTTCGACACCTCATTATGATGTTCGACAGTGAGTAGTGAATCGAAGTGCTCCTGATAAACAGCATATTTTTACTGAGAAAACGTGCCTTGGAAATTTTCAAAATTGGCAGACGTCCCCATTGAACCTCTAACTATCGACTACTAAGAGAATTTTTGAATTATGGTTATAACAAGGGGAATAAGAGAAGGAAACCAGAATGCCGTTAATGAAGCAGTCAAGAAATGCCTAAAAGATCAGGTATATACAAAAACATTAGCAGCCAGTGTCTCGGAGGCAGTTGAAAAAACAATTGAGAAGAAACTAACACAGATGGAACAAAAAATAGAACAAATAAGAAACGAACTCATCCGCGAACAAAACATGAATATAAAACCAAATCAAACATATAGGATGACAAAATACAAAAACAAAAAGATGATAACGAAAGCCTCATAGGGAAAATTGGAACAAGAAAGTAAAATGAACAATCTAAGAATTTTCAGCCCTCCAGAAAAAATAAAGAAAACACCAGAAAAGAAGTAATTGAATTCCTAACTTCGAAGACACCCACAAAATCAAGAGATGAAGACATATTACTCTGTTACCTCATGGGAAAAATTTATGAGAACGGAAAACCACGGGCATACTTCTGAAACTGCGAAGTTACGAGTTCACTTCTGAAAGGGACTGGTGTTATAGTCAGAGAAGATTTAACCAGATTGCGAGTCGAACTGATGACCAAATCAATGAAACAGGTGTGGACCGAAGCTGGAAAAAATTATATAAACCACGATAATAAGATTTCCATCATCAAAAATCCTAATGACTTCAACAAAGTATTCCTATAATCTGAGTCTTATTGAGCAAAATGAAACAATCCTTATTCTTTTTATGTTTATCAGATGTACTCATTCTTCATCATCGTTAAATTTAGTTAACTCTTTGCAATTTTGAACTGTAATTTTAGTACTTTATTTAATACTTATTCAAATTCAATCATCTACTACGAAGCGTTGAATATTTTTGTCTTTTCCTTGGTACGTCTGTTTCTGGGTTGATATAAATTGCAATGATAGAATTCTTTGAAGTTTTATATGACTCAAAATGTTGTAAAAACTTTCTTTCCTCAACTATACAGCCAAAAGAGAACAGAGAAAACTAAGAAAGTTGGTATATTTCATTTCAATATCAGAAGCATGAAAAAAAATACTGACGAACTCATGGTATATATAGAAAATGGATGCGAGTATATGAGCTGGAATCTAGATGCGGTAAGTGATTTTCAAATTCCAAATTTTCCAATATACTATAATGAGTCGGAATATAATCGAAATGACGGTGTCATAATTTATTTGAAAAAAACACTACCAGTTATTGCGAATATATTCCCTTCATCAGAAACAAAAATATTGAGAATCACAATGACGGTTATCAACTCAACTTTCGGTGTAACTGTTCAAATCGGCCTCCCTCAATGAATGTTAATGGAAGAATTATCAGAATATCTTTCAAATATAGAAAAACTCAATGAAGAAATATTCTTAGGAGATATCAATATTAACCTTGTCGACAAAACCTCTGATTATGTTAACCACTATTTTAATATCTTGACCGAAACAGGTTTTATATTCTACCACCAACTCGTGTCACAGAAGAATCGAAAACTATTATCGACCATATATTCATCAGGAAACAAAAGCCAGCTGAAAAACTATCAATACTTCTCTCAATAATTATTGGAACGAACATAACAGATCATTTCACTACAAGCATCATCATTTTAATAAATAATACTAGCAATAACGATAAACAAAATACTAACATATGAATTAATATCATCATACGAAATTAAATTATGACAAATTGAAAACTGGGCAGAAGTTTCAAATTCCGATGACGCAAAACAGACCGATAATAATTATTCCATAAAACTAGAAGAACATATTCATAACTGCACAACACATGAAAAAATTATTATCAAAACTCGTAAACCTTGGATTAGTGCCCAATCGAATCAATAAAACACAGAGATGAAATAAAATTAAAAATAAATAGGGAACTCAACCCAGAACTCAAAATGGAGTACAAACGATATAGAAATGAACTAAATGAATTATCAAGAATAATAATTGGTATGATAGTTATTATCATCGAGATGATTATAAGTTTGTCATAAGCTGCGAGGCATAACATAACCTCTGAATCCATTTGATTCTAGGCAAGCGTCACAAGAACGATGTACAGAACACTGGTGGAGCTATTCTGCCTATTTGCCTATCTAATTTCTTCAACCAGAACTCTATAGTACAGCTAACTTGATAACAGCATTTCATTCGTTATAGCGGAAAATCACTCAGATGTCAGTTGTTAGATGGAAATTAGTATTATTGATAATTGCACAATCAGTTGTATGAAGTAGTAATTTAGGTTACTTCTCAATTTTAGATCGAATTACATAATTACAATCTCAAAACTATTTGTACAGAATTCTGTAAAAATGTCACCATCTTCTGGGGAGTTTCATATTAGAGCCGAAAATGGCGTTAGCGTTTTTGATGAAACAAAACACCATCAGTGACTGCACCAGTGTATTTAACATCGTTAAAGCAAGCAAGAGTCTAGAGGTAGGTAACAACATTTGACAATACCTGATCGCTGTAGCAGCTAGTGTATAGATTCATCGGTTGCTCAAAGCCAAGTGTATTTAGTCACACCTCGTTACTTTTTTATTGCCTTATTGAAGACAATTATTGTAGGAAGCAATGAGAAATTCTTTATCACTCATGTATAAGAAGGAAGAGACACCATAATATTATATCCACAGAGTTTCCCACGCAACTTGTACATCTTCATACCTATCTAGGAAATTGATATCATACGAAGAAGTTGTTCACTGTCATATGAAGTTCTTTTTTCAAATGCAATCGAATATACGTATATGGTGATCTTTTTGGTTGAATGAGAGCTCGCAACAAAATTGTTAGTGGGAGAAAAATGAAATAATAATGTACATGATTCAAATCTTTATGGTCGTAGGAAATACCTAGTAGTTTTCCTACGACCACCTATGAAAACGGTGCTTTCAGCATCGTTTCGTTATTCAGAAAGTAGCCCATTTCACTATAGTAACAAGAAGGTAAAATGCACTAGTGTGGAAAAACGAATTTGAAAAACGCAGGCTTGCAGTGATTGATGAATGTAATGATATTTTACCTAGAAATTTTACTGCTGGTATCATCACATGCTACTTATGTCACAATAACGTTACTTTCCACACTATGTAATATACTCTTTTACAACAAGTGTGGATATGATGTCCAAATAGCACGAAAACGAAGTTAAAGCACGACGCCATATATATTTTCGCAGCATATTTTTCCTTCGACTACAATCACTTCTTTTCAAAAAACATAATTACCTCAGTATTAACCTAAAGCCGAGTGGTAGTGACCATAGTAGTGATCAATACTCGTATATTGGTAAATATAATGAACGGATATGGATCAATACAGGGTGGGCCAATGGAAACTTTCCACTGTACTTTGTAGGACTTGAAATCAAAATTTTTGAAGACGCTCGAAATCGTGTAGATTTTTGATTTGAGGTCGAACTAACTTTCAGCTTTTTCCATCCCCGTAGCGTCAACCCTGTAGCAGGAGGGTGAAAAAGCCTCAAAAATTTCATAGAGGAAAGGGTTCGTGCCATATACCTCTTATTGAAGGTCTCATCGAGTTCTTCGTGAACCTATAATTCTGCTTCATTATTTTTAGCGTCAACGAAATGACAGCTTGTCAGAATCTGCATTTGCAAAATCTATGAAATAATCTATAATATAAATCATATATGAATTTCCGATGATTGTTCCTTTTCTCTACAGAATTGTCGATACTGGAGCGATCCACACCACATTTATTTAGATAGTGCCATACTCAACATCCTGAAAATGTGTGAATAGATGTATCTTACATTGCTTAAAGAAAATATTTTTCCTAGGATAAGAGAGGTCATTGCCGAAGATAACAACTAGAAACACTTTTTCCACTATGATGGAGCTACATTATGCAGCACACGTTCAACAATTTATATATGAAATATCAGAGGACATTAGATTGGCCGTAGATGATCTAATGAGTGGCCTGCAGGGTCTCCTGATCTTTCCTCTTTTGACGATGAACACGCATAACTGTAGTGTCAAAGAATGTTCAATGAATGTTAATGTTGTCGAATGTCAAAGAAGAGATAGAGAATCGATTTTATTATTCGATGTATAAACCTGATTATTTTATATTTTCATCACGAAAACAATAGTCCATTCCCAAGATTTCGACCATTACTGTCATTTCAATAACGATGTTAAAAATAAGCCAAGATTAGAGATATGGCACAACCCTTTTGCAAATTTTGAGGGTTGTTTTCACCTCCAGCTACAGGGTTAACGCTAAAGGGGTGAAAAAAGCTGAAATTTCAATAAAAAATCTACCTGTGCGATCGTTTCCCAAAATTTTCATTTTAAATCCTACAAATTAGGTTGAGAAGTATCCATTGGCCCACCTTGTATATCCATTCAGTTGATTGAGATTGACTACTCATTCAATTCACTCAAAGGAATCAGACAATATAGAAGAAGTATTCTAGGGAGTAGAAAAAATTGAGTTGGTACATATAACTCGTTGGAAAGTGTATTTCTGGCATTCGTTTCCGCATCACTAGTTTTATTTTCTAATAGACACCCCATACACGTTTTACTTTGCTTCAACTTCAACCTTACCTCACCAGACACCATCCGCCTGCACTCTGTGTTGTCCTTTGCACCGAAAAGGAATCTCGACAAAGGGCCTGAGCAGCTGTCTTTTGATTTTTTGTGGTCGATACGGCGCAAGGAATCGAATGGAAAGGACTGACGTGATGTCGGTACATCTGCCGTGTAGGTACTTAATTTCCATCTACTTTTTTGTGGCGTCCTGAGGGCGTCCGGAGATATGTAGCACCTTGCTTTTCTTCAGACCACCCTCTTTCGTCTCCGGTGTTTGGGGGCGGCTGAGAAGGTAGGTGGAGATTTTGTGCAGGGTGCACAGTGAGAGGGTCCTTATTTCTCGACTTTTGAAAAATTACTGCCGCATAATATGATGCTTAACACTTATAATAATAATATTCCTCCATTTCATCATTTGAATGCACAAAGGTTGCATAAATTATCATAGACGCCAAAATTACATTTACATTGAGCAAAGACATGTCAACAATTACAGATTCACTCAAAAATGTGTATACTGGGTGGTCAGTTCAATTTGACAATTAGGTCTAATTGTCAGTTCGAACTGGAAATTATGGCTAATTGCCAATTCAAACTGGCATTTATCCCTAATTGCGAGTTAAAACTGACAATCACCACTAATTTCCAGTTCAAACTGGCTATTTTCTAATTGACAGTTCAAACTGGCAATTATAAAAAATATATCATTACGGTCATTATGATTATTTTTTATAATTGCCAGTTTGACCTAGCATTTATGGCTAATTGCCAGTTCAAACTGCCAATTAGCACTAATTGTCAGTTTGAACTGGCAATCAGGGATAAATGCCAGTTCAAACTGGCAATTATAAAAAAAGTCATCATGGCCGTTCAGTGCTTTCGTAAATTACAGTACTGGTTCTGGTATATCATTTTACAGAACTAATGGTGAAACTCAGGTAAATATCGTTGTTTATGCAATATCGAGCGTTATTTCCCTGAATTTCACAATGTGTTTTTTTTTCAGTATATAGTTTACAGATTGAAAAAATCATTATCATAATTAGAAATCATCTATGAAGTGAGAACACTCACGAATTAGGATCTTCTTCAGCCATGATTTGAAAATATTTTATATAATCATCAAGAGCCTACAACCAATACAATAAAAGTTGGTAGAGCGATGTACGATGATGATCAGGATGTAGATGATTTTTATGACGTGTTTTATTTATATGTTCATAGATATAAGTACAAGTTCCCGTATATATAAGCTATACACTGTAAATATACCGAGAGATATAAAGTATCGACGACAACTGGTTTTCGTATATCAATACTTTCAATGATTCGAATTGCGTATTTTTGAAGGGTGAAGATTAGATTAATACCGGCACTGTTTCTCCAATTCAGAATACCATACTTCATGTGGGAGTGGAAGTGTGCTGAGCGTTAGCAGAACATTTTTACTTCAGTGGTCATACAGGGTGTTACAGAACTATGGGATCAAACTTCTAGGGGTTATTCAGTGCAACAGTAGAAAACATTCGAATAGTGGGTCCCATGTCCGGAAATGTGTCACTATGGCACAACGGCCCTAAGACGCGTTAAAATTCAGAAAGACGATGAATTGCCTAAATAGCATTTTATGTATTTAATATTTGCCTTTTGTACATGATATCATCCAAACAATTCTTCAAAATGTCTTCCTCCAACCTGAATACACCGATTTAAACGTCGCACATGATTTCGGCGGACTTGACTAAAAATTTGATCCTCTTTTTGGATGATTTCAAATGCTGCTGTAATTCGTCCAATTAAGTCTTGTTCTGTTTCTACTGGAGTTTCGTAGACCAAAGACTTTACATGTCCCCACCGGAAAAAAATGTAGCGACTTCAAATCAGGTGACCTATGAGGCCAAGAAACTGCTCCACCTCTGGCAATCCAACGGTGCCCAAACCGCTGAGCCAAATCCTCACGTACTTGAACAGCAAAGTGAGTCGGCGATCCATCATGCTGAAACCACATTTGCTGTATAGAACGTTTATTCTAACATTTTCAAGAAGTCACTCCAACAAACGCCGGTAAATAGGCCCTGTTAACCGTTCCGGTAGAAGGTATGGCCCAATCAAATAATCTTCAAAAATGCCTGCCCATACGTTGACAGACCAACGTTGCTGATGTTCTCTAGGAGAAATTGCATGGGGGTTTTATTCGTCCCAAACGTGGCTATTTCTACTATTGAAAATACCGTCTCTTGTGGAAGAGGCTTCTTCGATCCATGAAACATAGCTTAAAAAATAATGAAATAAATAATTGCCAGTTTATACTGACAATTAGCCATAAATGCCAGGTCAAACTGGCAATTAGCCCTAATTGTCAGTTCAAACTGGCGATTAGCCCTAATTGTCAATTCAAACTAGCAATTATAAAAAAAATTAATGTCCGTTCAGCGCTGAACGAACATGATGATATGTTTTTTTTATAATTGCCAGATTGAACTGGAAATTAGGACTTTTTGCCATTTTGAACTGGCAATTAGTACTGATTGCCATAATTAGCCATATTTGTCAGTTCAAATTGACAATTAGGTGTAATTGCCAGTTTGAACTGGCAATTAGGGATAAATGCCAGTTTAAACTGGTAATTAGGCATGAATGCCAGTTTGAACTGGGATAATCATGGATAAATACCCGTTCAAACTGGCAATTATAAAAAAAAGTCATTAAGTCCGCTCAGTGCTATTGTAGTTTGGAGTGCACAAAAAATAACAATGATTCAATAACAAATCAATTACTAAAATATGATCCACCATTTTTTCATTGAGTTTTTGGAAAGGCCTCAGAGGACGCTGCCAGTAGTCTAAATTTCAGAAAAAACATTATATGTTATGAATCCGATTAAATATTTTCAAGTACATTAACTAACAACTGATAGTGAAATATGCATCAGCGGTCTACGAAACAATAAACTCATAGGACTTGAGCGATGAATTCAGCTAATAAGATTCTTCTTCTAGAACGAAGAAGACTTGAGGAAGATTTGGTTTGGCTTGTTTGTCGGAATCATATTATGGAACTTATGTTGGAAGCTGTATGGATCGTCCGGTTCGACTAGTAATCTTGATATCCAGTTGTTCAAAAACTGGGACAAGATCGACCAAATATATCAAATATAAATAAATTACACCTCCTCTTACAGTGCAGAAAATGTTAAAGCAGACAGGATTTTTTTGCCGAAAATTACTTCACGTATAACAGCAAGAAAAGGCTACGAACAATTATTATATCTCACAATTATTTACTCAGGAGGATTTCCTGAAAAATATATTGCATTTATGAGACCTCCCAGTCTTCACCGTACCAGATTGATTGCAAAAACTAATTTCTGCTTGAACATTTTCTTGTTTAAACATCAATTATTGAAAAAACTCAGTCTGCACTACTATAAACCAATCTGAATGAAATGAAGGTGCACATAATTGCCCAGGAAGAAAGAGCATTGATATCAAACACGATGACAAAAACGATTTTTCGATTTTTCCAGATATCCCTTTTAAAGTAAACAATTTTTCCAACACTGTACAGTGGCGAGATTTTTCAAGGCCCCTGAAGGATAATATATTATGAATGTTGTACAATGAATTTTTATCAAAAAAATATAATAAAATGAATGAAAATGAACTCTGATTGACTGACATCAACGTAAGGAAACATTCTTCTGGATTTCTTGTGTTCAGTCTTACTGAAAAAGTTAAGAGACGAAAATGTTGTAGTCTCAGTGATTTCATCTGCATGATTGAGAAAAAATGCAAAAACTACCTCAAGGTTATACTTGCCCTTGACTGGGTACGTCCCTGAAAAATATGAATTAAAATTAATCACTCCAGAGGACGTCTGATATTGGTATAAAAAACCGTGTAAATTTCATATAAATAAGCTGTTGGGGCTGTATTCATATTATCATCGGTTGTAAATGAAGAGTTTTCAGACTTTCAATGAAAAAAAACGATTTTTCCAAATAAATCATTACCATTTATTTCAGAAATGAAACATTTTTGGACACCAGGTTTGGATGAACTCTTTCCATATTTGGATGAGCTGAATCTCTCCCAGGCTTTTGTCACTTCAACTTTGAAACACCCTGTATAGTTACTTCCAGTCATATTGAAATGTTATTTGACTTTTTCATCATATTTCAGAGTTTCATGATTTCAATTTTAATGCCACAAAATATTGTGTTTTATTATGCCTATTATGCCTATTCATTATCACGAATTATTCAATATTTTTTGTATCTGAATTATTTTCTCGAATGAATCTCTGTCAAAAAGGTTTTTTAAAATGAAAATAAAAAACTATAGGAAAGCAACAATTTCTAGTCTGAAGGGCGGCATAGCATCGGGTGGCAAATTAGCCTTAGCCGGCAATCTAAAGCTGACTGAATGTCATTTATATTCAATAAATTTGTTTCTTCGATGAAACGAGTCCTATCTTCGAGTTTGTAATTATTTCTGGTAATCAATCCATTTTCTTTCGAAATATATGATACTGAATCTCCATATCAATACGAATACTCATTGCATCACGATAACGATGTAGGTGGATTATTTACAAATTAGCATAAACTCGCTATGTGTAATAAATATCATGTGTATCGAGTAACCATTGCCAAATCGTTATCAAATATTTCGCCATATTTGAACAAACGGAATAAACCACTGTGACGAAATCGGTCTAATTAGACTAACATCAGAGTCATAATAAATTATGAACTATTTTGTGGAACCAGCAATATTCCGTATGACACAGGGTGATCACAAGATGACAAGATTCAATGAATGGTCAAAATTTTCATATAAATTCAACGATAGTTACCATGCATCATGAATCGATTCCTTCACAAAATAGGAGATGTCAAATTGATGTTGAAACGACAATTTTTCACTGATATTTTGAATAACTTATTCAGGATAAAATCGGCGATTTTTGGTATTACATAATAATACCGAATCATTGTCTGTTGCTTGATTGATGGAAGAGGTGGTAAGTTTCTCTATAGATGTTGGGTTCAAGTCGGCACGAATGTCAAAAAATATTTCCTGAACAACAGGGTTGGTTGGTCAGTGGTCAATCATATGGTCTTAGTTGACTCCAATAATTTTTCATAAACAAAAGCTCTCGTTATATATTACAGAAAACACCGGGTGAAACCAGCATTTCTGAATGGTCCCCGAGAACATAAGGGGAACAATCAAAATGAATTCTGTAGGTGTTGCAATATCCCATTTCATTCTACTCTGTAGGTAAATGAAGACATCACCTGCACCCGTCAATAAATCTATCGAGAAAAAAACCAAACAAGCAGGTTAAGTGTATCCAATCCAATCTTTTACGATAAGAACCGTCAGTTCTTTTGTATGCTGGAGTAGGTACTTGACTACTAACACCTGGCACAAAAATTCACAAAAGGGTACTTTACTAGACTATACTCTCAACCATGAAAAAATTCTAATGCTAATTTATGAACTACAATGAGGTATTAGTTCTACGTGTTTCCACTACCTACCCTGAAGAATCTTAAGATATTCACCGACATTAATTGATGTAAAGTTTGACTTCAGAGCGACTTTCTGATTTCAATAATAATGAGTTCTCAAACAGGCCAGGATATCTGATATTAAAGAGGATTTTTTTTTTGGTTCGGAAAGAAATTGGAAATCACAGAGATAATTTAGGTAGTTATTGTGGCAACTTTTGAAGAATCTTAAGAGACATCTCATCTTGAGAGATATGAAATTGGTTGAATTAGGAAAAGTTGCGTATTTCTATGCTGGTTGATAGCCTGTAAAATTTCAGTAAACAATAATAGATTTTCAACTACGACAAAAACTAAAGTTCGTTATTATCATTTTTATTTTTTCAACTGAAAACCTATATGAGAGTTTGATCTTTATGAAAACTAATCAAGTTAGCTATTCCCAAATGAAATATTGTCACAGTTATTTCATCAAGAAAGTAGAGCTGACCGTCTGTTTCCATTGATGGTAATAATGAACAATATTATATTCAGATTCCTTGACGGAAACTGGAGATAATGCTTTAGTTAGAAATGGCTAACTTGCTTTCCCAAAATAACGTAATTCCGTTCTTTTCGCAATAATCATGAAACTAATCATCTCAAGTCAAAATTCTGTATAGATTATTAGCCAGCTTAAAACAGCACAATTTTGCCTTGCCAAGATAACCATACTCTCGAAGAGCGGGCACCTTGTGTAATATTGTGAAGTTTACTTGGAAATATTTTTTCTGTGTAATTCAAACTATTCCCTGAATGCTTTACCTGATGAAGAAATGGAAATATATGTACTGAATAGTAGTGATCCACGTACTGAATCAAAAAATAAATATATGAACCAAATATGATATCAAATATTCATATTATTATATTTCCAAACGATACTCAAATTCAAACAGGCATATAAATAACTGAATTATCAAAAAAATACTGTTGCTAGATGACTTCCACTACTAAAACTCAAGTCATCGAAGTAAAAAGACAAGGAGGAGCGGAAATAAATTATGCGGCATTTGCAGAATTATTTGGAATACGTTATTTGGAAACCACTTTTATGAAAAGCGCGTTGATAGACTGGTCTTAAATTACTTATAATACGGGGTGGGGTGTCCATGAAACTGTGGTAAACCCCTCGGGTTCAGATAGAACCTGGAAAAATAAGGATGACAAGTTCCTATATTACCTTCCTGAAGGTCCTCTTCAAGGAGACATCCTGTATAATAAATAACATCCTGTATTGAAAAGGGCTACAAAAATAAATTTCCGTAGCTTGAACCTCAAATTAGGAAAATTATGTAGGGGGGTTGATTACTGCCTGTACGCCCCTGTGAATGTGCCCTTGGCATTTTCTATACAGGGTGTCCCATTTTTAATGCGAAAAAATTCACAGGTGCTCATGGGAGTCGATTTTGAATCCTATCTCCTATATATAATATCTCGCCTTCTGAATACAACACAGGACATTGAAATTCGATAATTTCCAAAAAATTTCTAAGTACTCCTGAATGGTGATGATTCGTTGACTTCAAATTCACACATAGCTGAAGGAAATTGCAATAATCTTCCGTATTTTTTTTTAAATATTGAGTTTACAACTTTCAACTGCAATTGAAGATCAGAAATGCCACTTTTCGTAAGCGGTGCGAGGATATAAAGGAATGCGAAACTAAACATGGAAATCTCCGTCAAGCCTTTTCAACTCAATAGTTCGACTCGAAATCAACTCTTCCATCATATACGTCTTTGAATTATAATTATTATTTATTAAGGAATTCTGCATTGTTTTTGAAACAACAGTGACCCAAAGTCGAACCCTGCTAGAATGAATCAATATCAAAATATCACATATCACATCACAAACTCTACTGAGGACACTATACATTGTATTGATGACAACAATAAGACTCAAAGGCTACTCACTAGAGACAAAAAGCTTTCAACCACTTATTCGTCATCGTGCATTATGGTTTCCAGTGTTTTGGGTAAACATTCTCATTGTCGAAGATTAAAGCTATCGACTGATGTCCAGGCAAGCCTAATAGTAAATAACGACAGTCGTTTCTCAAACAACAAAATTGATCGGTAGGCACTCAACTTTATCATTGATAACTGCATAAGGCCACATACAGGGTGTGCCTGAGGTGTCCCACTCACTATGTGTAAAAATACGACATCAAGAGTACGATGATTTTGAACTACCATCCTGAAAACACTTTTTGGTCCGAATAATAATCTACTAATATACAGTTGCATCTGTGTTAATTAGGAGGAAATTCGGATATTTTCATTCAGAAATAAGTGTTTTCAGTACGGCAGGTCAGAGCCTACGTACAAGAGAATAATTTACCTTTCCTAATTTTCCGTATTTCAACTGAAAAAGCTGATAGATTATATATTTTCATGCGGAATCTGAAGCAATATACGCAGTCCTTATGCAGAACTCTGAGTCGATATGTGTATGGGACTATTTTTTAGAAAATTTTCAAATGTGGGGTTTCCGAAGAGCTCGTTTCAGCCAAGATATCTCCAGTTATGTGTGATATTCCGTTTGAACCGGAAGTGGACCAAAAATTCATCTGTTCCATCATATGTCTAAGGATCTTGATTTTAGATTCATTTCGGTTTCGTCGAAATTTTTGGGCAGATGCAACACTCCAGAACAAAAAGAGTATTTTTAAATCCAAAAGAGTCACGCTAAAAGTATTCAGAATTTGCATAAGTAATATCTACAGCTTTTTGAGCCTCTGTAGCTTAATTTATGAAATGACAACCCCCTTTTTTATCAACATCAGTGGTTTCCACGCTGAAAAGTGAGGAGATGTGTTTATAACCCTTTATCTAAAATGGAGAAATGGTTTTTTGCAGAAACGTGAAAAAAACAAAACGTTCGTGATAGGAGAATTCCAAATTATCACTCAGCTTTGTTTTGGAAACATCGACAAAAAAAGATCCGAAGTATCAACGAACAATTAATGCTCTAGTTCCTACAAAAACCTATCATAGATATAGGGATATAAAAATAAAGTCACTTTTTTTATCAGCTTAGAATTCACTAATGATATTGAAAAAAAAATGAGTTACAGAATTATCATTGTAATGTAATTTGACGGAAATTTCTAAGGACCTGTGAAAAGTTTAGACAAGTTATAGATCTTAATAAGATTTTTTGGCTTCAATCTTTCGAGTGTAGTATCACCGACTAGGCGTATAGGTTTCTTCTGAAAATAAGGATTTTTGTAGAATTAGAGTTGCAACTAGAATGAAAAAATATTGCATGTCCGTTATACGCCTTCGTATGATCCTCACCTCCCTATACTTGAAATGAACCGTTTTTGAGTTATTCGCGTTTTTAACAAAAAATCAGATGCGGTCAGTCGAATGCGGTCTGTGTAACACACGTCATATTTTTATAGTATGCTATGACTGGATCAGGAATATTGAAGGTTGAATGAATCACTCACCATTAACATATCCTCTGAATAACAACATGAATATCATATTTCGATTCTGCATAATAAGATGTTTACCAAATTTCAGAATCGCGCTACAGTCAGTTCTAAAATTTATACAGGGTGTCGCAAACTTAACTCAAACAATCGACAGACTTAAAATATCTAATAACGTTTTTTTTTTAAGTTCCACCGAAAACCATTTACAATACACGGGGAGTTGAAGTTCGCCTGGATTTTTTCTTTCGAATTTTTATCTATGTTGAAACTAATGCTATAGAATTGAATCTTGCTGAGCATATCACTAAGAATATTCCATATGAATATGTTTGTTGAAGCCATAATAAAATATTTTTTTTTCTTCGTGCCATCTGATATTGAACCATTCTGAAATAATATCAAGCAAAAATAAGAAAACTTCCAATAGTAGTACCACATTAATACTCCGCTAACGATTTGAGTCCCACGTGCAATAATTGAAAGATAAAAAATAACTTCGATAGGTACATATTATACTATTCTAACAATTAACAATGAAACTCTCAATTTCACCCTTCCTAATGTGGTTGTTTGGTTGTGCAACTAAGGTTTATATCAAAATGGATATAGGATGTTGAATCAACTTTTCAATTGTTCCTTCCCAAAACATGTAGACCTGTTAAACAACACACAACATCACCTTACTGAGGCCGCACCGCTTGAGTAGAGATGGAAATACGATCGTCGATCCTGTAAAGTCAAATCTGCTTCAACTGATATTGACGGATATCTGACAATAGATGGATAGCTAATGGTTCGAATCTTGCATTCGTGTTGAATTCCAAATTCAAATCGAATTTTCCAAGAGTTCCCAAGATAACAATCGAAATCAGCATAGGTGACGCCATCTAGTCTCCATCTTGGAGAGCCTTAGAAAGGTATTATTCAACAAAATCAAGAAGGCGAGAATCTACATTTTTTCCAGTGACTTCAGGGAGTTGGGACACCAGTTTACATTTACATCACTTTTTTTCATCAAATATTAGAATTCTCTTTCAGTACATTGAAATCCTTTTTCCGGTGTCCATACACAAACAAAAGCAAAATCGATGATGAGTTTTGCTGAAGAAAAAATTATCGTCGACCTTGCCCACACCCGGGATTAGGTATTGCTTTTAATGAACTGATATATGTATCATTAGTGTACTTCACTCAAATAAATACTTCAGAGGGTTTTCTATCATATGGCTGGAAAAAAAGACCCCGTATAGCTTTGAAGCATTCATCATTACGGAATATTCATACTGCCGATAGTAACATGCTTAGCAAGTTTCAAATCAATGGCTTTAGTTTTGACAGAGATAAAAATTCAAGAATTCAAATGAAGTCATGCTATGTATTGAAAATCATTTCCTCCTCCAGCAGAAAACGCAGAAATGGTTGGTGAAAATAGATTTTTATATTTTTTATCGTTTTTTGTCAGACTTTTGTACTGTATTTTTGTTAGCTAGTTCTAGTTAGCCGCTGAAACTCTCATAAAACTATTACAGGTATTGCTATTTTTCAAAACATACCTCCTTGTTCATCAATGAAATACCCGAATGGGTATAGGCTCTAGATTGTGATCCATGATATCTTCAACTATATATTTATTATAATTTGGAGTTGGTTGGGAAAAAGTCAAACCAACTGGAACCTCTATGTATCTGTTGCCGACGTTTCGACTTAAAGTCATCCTCAGGGGACTACAATAGGGATTGTGATTATTACATAGGTATAATAGAGTAAATTTATGAATTATGAAGCACATGATAAAACCATGAAAGAGTTTATGAAATACATACATAGTTGATACTGTAAATATTTATTAGTATCAATACATAAAGATAGGTCAAAAATGTTCAGCTATTCTTTTCTTCGCTCAAAAAATTAAGAGAAAAAATGACAATAGCTAAGTTTTATAACTGTATTCCTTCGTTCACTACGTTGCCCTGTGAAAACAATTGTTGATTTTTTTCTGGAAGGAAATACTGGGTTCTAATATGATCAGATCTCAGAACAACGAATCTATTTTAGTTACACCAGTCCGGTAAGGACCCACCACCTGTTCAGTCACCATTCTACCAGGTGATCATGTGTTAGATCAGTTAGATAATCAAATATGCATATGAGTACACTTGTATTTGAACGAGATCCGTATACAGTGCCGGTTTCAGGTAATTTGCCCCCAAGTGCTATGACGTACCTGCCGCCCTTTATAAATATTTCAAATAATATTCCTTTCCTGTAGGTTTTTTTTCAAGGTGCTCATTTTATAACTACCTCATGAAGTAATGATGAAGATTCGTTGAAGGAAATAAGATATATAAAATATTTATTCTTCATAATAATAAAAATATTAATAATAATAATAATGTGTATTCACCAGTATTTATACAAGGATACGTACACAAGTTTCAATATGAGTGTGAACAAACAGGGGCATCACTGAAGTAATAATTACAAGTAATCATCACTTGTGCGTGGTATAGCCAATCTTCTCTATAAATTACAATTCTATAAATATTGAGATTCTTATTTCTACCCACAAGTAAATAAATAAACAAGTCACGCATACATAGTTACCTACTATTTTTCAATATATTATGGTCCCAATAAGGACAAGTGGTTTATGTGCATGGTTTTTAAACCTAAAATAGCCTAAATAATACTATACTTATACTACTTGTAACTCTATTGATTTGATATTGATTGAGATTTTTATCTTTGTCTCTAATTAATTGTCAATCATGTCATGTATTGTCGAGGCGTTTCATATGAGTGTCGATTAACAATTTTTTTCAGCTTGGAAAGGGAATATATTCTTTTAATATTAGCATGTGGTAGTGTGTTGATTACTTTCGGTCCTAAGAATTCATGTGATTTCTGTCCTATAGATTTGGCAGCAAAAGGTATCAGGTACCTGTGTTGTTGTTTTAAGAGATCCTTCTTTTCTTTGAATAACAATTCAAAGAGCCTTATAGTGGAGTTGTCTTATATCGTGGATCTTTGTTTCATTAAACAGATTCTCAGTTGCATTTCAGTGTATTCATTTAGTATTAGTTTTAGGAATCTTCTCTAGTGTTTTCTGGTAAGTTTTTGAAATCATTCCCCAGTCCACTATACAGTATGTTATGCGACTTTGAACAAGGCTGTGGTAAAGTATTTTTTTTATGTTTTAGGTCGAATATGTATTGGAATTGGCGAAACTTATATAGAACACATCTCAATTTCCTTACAACATAGTCTACATGGTGATTCCATCGCAAATGGGAGTCGATAATCACTCCGAGGTATTTAATGAATGGAACAGATTGAATTTAGTTGGTTCTATATTGTCAAGTGATTGAAGTCTGGAAGAGAAGTCTGGTAGTTACAGAACGGGAGGAAGCTGGTTTTTTCAGCCCAGTTGGCCCAGTTCCGTCCAATGTAGAATATGGCAGTATCGTCAGCAAAGCTGATAATTCTGCCAGCGCTTTCTATAGAGAATAGCCCGTTAACGTAGATACAAAACATTAATGGTCCCAGTACCGTCCCTTGAGGCACACCATGTTCAATTTGTTCTGGGTTACGTTTAACATCACCTATTTTAACCACTTGTTCTCTATTGTGGATATAAGATGTGATCAATTCGAGAGCATTGCCTCTTATTCCGTTGTTTTCCAGAGTATGAATTAGTATCTGATGACTAACCGTATCAAATGCCTTTGATAAGTCTATGAAAGTGCCTAGTGTGGGCTTGCTGTTGTCAAGGGCTCGATAAATGTTTTTAGTTAACTCAATCAGTGCATCTTGTGTACTTTTCTCATACTGAAATCCGTATTGCGAATCGGAGATGGGGTTGTATTTTTCATTTTCCAAAAATTTTGCTGAAATTTGTAATTAGAGATACCGGTCGATAGTTCGCTGGCTCGTCTCGGCTACCTTTTTTGTATATAGGGATTACAATCGATGATTTCAGACACGATGGAAAATGTCCAGTTACTATAATTTTATTGAATATTCAAGCAATAGGCTTATGCCACTGATTTCAAGCTTTCTGCTTTTGGGTTGTCATCTCCTGGCGCTTTACGATTTTTGAGTTCCATTATGACATTATGGTTGGTGGGTGGAAGAAAAATGGATTGTTTGTTAATAGTTTCTTTAAAGTTATGATGATTTGTTCTAGTTTTTTTTGTGACAGCTTTTTTCCTGTTCGAGGATATATTTTGTTGAATATATCCATCGGTCACAAGCTGCCAATTTTCATCTTTGATACAATCTATTTCTACTCTTTTGTCATTATCATTATCACATATTTCAGATACAGTTTTCCACAAGTTACTAGCATCGTAATAATTTTCGTTTACCTTCTTTTTGTAGTAGTCTTTTTTAGTTTTCTGGATGAGCTGTACATCAGATGCCATTTGTTCCATTGCACTTACCTGCAAATTTTCTTAAATATCGTTCTTTTCGTTTGAAAGATATTTACTCGGTTCCATTCTTCATTCCAACCCTGTATATATACTACATTATATACACTACTTAGACATATCTCATTGCCTAAAGGCCTGTTCGCTGTGTACTACAATGAACTACAATATTATACACTGATAGATATTGTGAAGCACTCAAACTGTTCGGTGATTCTGGTGTACCATTAGTGTACCATTGTTTCCATCGGCACTGACTGTAATGTAGGAAGTTATAGTGTACAAACCTGAAAGTAAGCACCAGAAAAGGAAGGATTTACCTGCTTCACCTGATGATAACACCTCAAAGAAGCCAAATCTGAGACGGAAAAATTAGGTCCACGTGTTTTATTATTTTTATTATTATTCTTTTCCTACTATACTGTGTTTTGCTAACGAGCATTATATCCTTGACTTTGTTCTTATAATTCTCATCAATAGTTATAATCTGTATCTCTGCTTTATTTTACATTAGCAATGCTCTTATCTATTTGTCATGTTAATACCAGGTCAATCACAAATGGGTTTGCGGAATTTAAAGATAAGGTTTTCGATGTTTTCGATATCATAACTATTTCTGAAACCTGGCTGAGTGATAGAATTGACGATGAAACTATTGCTTTGCCTGGTTACGACCTATTCCGTAAAGATCGTGGAAGTCCTGGTGGGGGAGTAGCAATTTTCATAAAACTTTCTCTAAATGCGTCTCTGTTGAACAGTGTTAATAACGTTGTCACAACTGAACAACTATGGATATCATTCTTATACAATAAGTACAGATACGCGGTCGGTGCTCTCTATAGACCACCAAATTCAATACCATCTGACTTTTTCACGGAATTCGATGACGTTTTATCGCAAATCGCACCTATTTTCGATCACATCATTTGTGCAGGAGATCTCAATATTGATTTCTTGGATCCAACCAGTAGATTACACATTCAGCTGGATAACATAATCTGCTCATATGAGCTACATCAGGTAATAAATGAACCAACTCGTTATTCAGCTTCTTCACAGAAATTGCTCGATGTTATTTTCTGCTCTCAATCTTTAGCTGTAAGCGACCGTACTGTATCTGATTGCTCTAGCTTTTCTGACCACTGGTTATCTGCTTGTAAAATTGACACACCATTTCATATGAATGATGATTTCGAATATACGTTCAGGAATTTCAAACACTTCAACTCTAATGAATTTCAATACACTTTAATACACTCTTACTTTGATTCGATTTTATCACCAGGAAGCGTAGATGAGAAAGTTCAGCGATTAAACTCCCTGATAATTAAATGTTTCGATCTCCATGCACCTATCAGAACAGTTCATATCACTAAAAAAAAGGCGCCATGGTTGACTGATAATCTCAAACTCCTGATGCGCCTGCGGGACCGAGCTCTGACCAAATACAAACGAAGCAAGTTACAACATCACTGGGAATACTACAAACAACTTAGAAACCTGACCAATCGAACAATTAATCTGGAAAAGAAGGCCTACATAGAATTTAGCTTGAGAAACAAGAACAGTATTTGGAAGGAGCTCTCGGACTTGAATATTCATAACAAAAAATCGAACACTATACCACATCATCTCGAAAATGTTGAAGAAATCAATGATTTCTTTATTAAGGGCTCGACCAATGCTCAACCCCCTGACGGTGATCTACTGAATTTTTTCTCCAGCAATCACATTAATGGTCATTCCAACTTCAATTTCCATGGAACAAATGATGAAGAAGTATTCCAAAATATTCTTTCGATAAAATCTAATGCCGTTGGCGCAGATAGTATTAGTGTAAAAATGCTTCTCCATTGCTGTCCCTTCATCTTGCCTTATATAACACATATCTACAATGAATGTATTGAAATGAATGTCTTTCCAGCAAGTTGGAAAAAGTCCCATGTAATTCCATTAGCTAAAACTAGTAAACCACAAAACTACAACGATTTACGCCCTATCAGTATCTTATGTGTCCTCTCTAAAATATTTGAGAAAATAATAAATAAACAAATTCGAATTTATATAGAGCAAAATAATATATTACCGCCAAATCAATCTGGCTTCAGACCAGATCATAGCTGTACAACAACTCTACTCAATATTGTAGATGATTTATTGGCTTCCTTTGATAATAATCAATTATCTCTCCTTGTACTGATAGATTATTCAAAAGCTTTCGACAAAATAAATCATGAACTATTGTTGAATCTAATGAAATATTTGGGATTTTCGTTGAATGCCGTGCAACTTATTAGGGATTACTTGATTAATCGCTCGCAACGGGTAGTCATGGGTAGCGTCGTGTCAAACTATCTCAATCTCCATTGCGGCGTGCCACAAGGCTCAATAATCGGTCCGCTCCTATTCGTTATTTATACCTCTCAATTTCCTAAATGCCTTAAGTACACCAAGATTCAGAGTTATGCCGATGACACACAAATATACAAAACATTTCCTGAAAATATGTTAGATACAGCTTGTGAGCAGATCAATGAAGACCTAAATAAACTCGTAAATCTCTCCAGAAACTATTGTTTGAATATAAATTCCTCAAAAACGGTTGTTATGCTTTTTGGACGGAAAAAAATGAGACTAAGATGTATCAACAATATTGATATAAGAATTCAGAATCAGAAGTTGACTCTAACCGATTCTACTAAAAATCTAGGACTCATGTTGGATTCCACCCTGAAATTTTCATCTCACGTTTCCTTAATCCTGAAACGGGGTTTCAGTAATCTAAAATCTATATACTCCAATCGGAAAATTCTGAATCCAAAACTAAGGCAAGTTCTATGCGAATCTCTTGTACTTTCTCATGCAAATTTTGCCGACTCCGTGTACGGTCCAAATTTACTACAAACAGATAAAAAGAGACTACAAAAATTACAAAACTCTTGCATAAGACTCATTACTGGAACGAGGAGGCGTCAACATGTGTCGCATCATCTGAACAGATTAGGATGGTTGAATATGGAGACTCGGAGAGTATATCACTCATGCGTCCTATTTCATAAAATCATCTTGAAGCAAAAACCTAGCTACTTACACAACAAAATTAAATATAGAACTGATATCCATAACCTAAATTTACGATTCAGAAATCAGCTCACTGCACCAACTCACAGGACTTCTGCTTTTCGTGGCTCATTTTCATACAACGTCGTATGGCTTTTCAACCGGTTACCCAATAATCTCAAAACTCTATCCCTGGGAGGGTTCAGAAAGCAGTTATTTGAGCTCCTCAAAAATGGACACTTAGAACTGGGATTTTAGTTAGTTATTTTCAAAATGATGAACTTTAAATCTGATGGTACCGTTTTATTGTATCTTTTTTGTTTTTTTTTTGTTCAGGTATGAAATGATACTGTCAAACATCTCTGTGTTATCTCACCATAATTAATTACTTTTGATCTTCTTAGCAGTTAGTATAATATATTTTCATTTTATGAATCACTTACGGGTTGAATGGAAGAGCAAGCTCTGAATATAAGTCTCTGACGATGTATTCAGAAATTGAATTCTGCCTTTTGATAGTTACAAGTGCATTTTGCAGACTGGCGTACTCTAGCTGTGAATATTCTATCTTTAATTTTTTGTACTTGTTACCTAACAATAAAATCATTATTATTATTATTATTATTATTATTATACATTTTTCATGCAGACACACCGAAAAAACCTTAAGTATTTATTGAACCTGTCGTTTAGTTCAAATCCATTACTTTTTCACTACGAAAATCTGTCTTTTAATTTATTATCTCATTTTTGGCAAATAAGCGACATGCAAATAAGATATGTTTCTAGTGATTGCTCAATGAATTGCGCAATTTTAGTGAACTATCTCAACGCATTTATCATTATCTGGATAGCAAAGTAGTTGACTGACTGCCTAGGCTGCGTTGGTAGTTCGTAGTCTCACAGTTTCCCCATAATTTGTGCATAAAATTTGATACGTTATAAAATCAATACAATAGTTGTACACACATACGTTTGAGCAGCATACACGCTTGCCGCTCTCAAAACTTGCCGCCAGGGGCTATATAGCACCCAAAATTCCGGTCCATATAGGCACCGAACATATAAGGTCCAGGCGATATAAGGGACAAGAGTAGGTAAAGGTATTGGGCTAACCATCTACCACTAAAACACTGGGTACACCCAATGAGCCTGTTCATTCAGTTCCACGGTATCGGAAATAACTCACCTGAATTAGCTCATTACCACAAAAAACTGTTTCTTTTCAAATACTACTCACTTAGCCAACTCAGAAATGGATATTGCTGCCTAAATTAAGGCAACTTATCGTTATAATAGGCTTCGAAGGTTAAGGTTTATCTTGAATCCAGAATTCGCATGGACTGGCTTATAGTTTTTTGTGTGACGCCATAAGCATGTTTTCTATTTCGGGTCTATGATAAAGTCATTATGACACCCAAATGCATATCGAAATATCTTCCATTACGATAACGATGTACAGAACACTTGTGCAGCTACTCTGCCTATTCGCCTATCTAATTTCTTCAACCAAAACTCTAACGTACAGCCAACTTGATGACAGCATCTTATTTGTTATAGCGGAAAATCACTCATATGTTAGTTGTTAGATGGCTATACAAAAATGACAACAAAATTAGTACCTATTATTGATAATTGCACAATCAGTGTTATAAATATGTAGTAATTGAGTTCACTTATCAATTAATGATCAACCTACAAAATTACAATCTCAAAACGTCAGCTATTTGTACAGAAATCTGTTAAAATGTCACCATCTTCTGAGGAGTTTCATAACTATTATGCCATTATAGCGGAAAATGCCGTTAGCGTTTTTGACGAAACAAAACATCATCAGTGTTTTGTACATCGTTATTACGATACTATTATTTCATTTCCTTGACATTGGTATTACTGAACTGTGAGCTACACATCAGAGATATGCCATCATAGTATATCAACGATATGATATATATTCCCTTCTAGAATAAACGACCATAAGAAAGAGACGCAGCGATACATCACATGACTGCTAGCATTGTCAAAACATTTTGATGTGTCATGCCAGTGTATTGAGAAATACGACATTTTCATTCAAATCGAGTTAATAGTTTGAGATTATTCACTCAAATCTATTGTTTAGCAAAGTTGGTAATTTTGCACTTATCATGCGATGGGTTTTTTTCGATTTTTTTTTTGGTACTCACGTATTTTGACCTCAGGAACCCGAATTTCACAATAAAAACGTGCGCAAACTTATATTTTTCCAGATATTCCAGGATAAAGTATGAAAATCAACCTTCTTTCTCCGGCTCGTTTTGGGTAGGCATGAAGTTTCTTTTCTCACACAGGATACATTTTATACCTTCCTTGAACATTCAAGAAGTCAGAAGAAAAAAGGGAAAACATCCCCGAATTTGTTGAATCAACGTTCTTTAGCATCTTGAAGGAAGGTGGATCCAGCATTTTTCATATGGACGGCGCTGTCAAATGAGAATCTACGTCAGAATCACTATTTCTGTGAGTCAAAATAACACAGACGCGCATCTGACAGCGCCGGCCATATGAAAGAAGGCTTCATCAAAGATGCTAAAGACGATGATTAAACTTCTTAGAGGATGTTTCTCCTTCTTTTTAGCTCCTAGAATGTATAAGGAAGAGTACCTTATGTGAGAAATGAAACTTCGAATGGCTATGGTGCTTACCCAAAACAGGCTGAAACAAGAAGGCTAATTCTCATACTTTTTCCTGGAATATTTCGAAAAATATAAGTTTGCGCACGCTCTTATTGTGAAATTCGGGTTCCTGAGGTCGAAATACGTCCAAGAAAAAAAATCGAAAAAAACCTATCGCATGATAAGTGCAAAATTACCGCAAAGTTTATCAATCCATGTTAAAACAGACTCAGTTTTACTTGTATTTCAATCTCAAAAATTCGTAAATATTTCTAGTTTGTTCAGCCAGTTCAGCGCATCAAGTCAATGAAGGATTTTAAAACTTTGTTCGAAGTGGTGTTGCCCTGTTCAGCCTATGGCTGTTCTATTAGATTGAAGGCGGATGAATCCAACCGATGAAAACAGCAAACGAGAGAAAGGCAACCAGCAGTGATCATCTGACTGCTGACAAAATTGTACTTTTCTTTGTTGCACATCCAGGCGAATCGATAGAACTTTCTTTTTCTTATCTTATAATCATTGTAGTATATCATCTGTTTATATACAAAAATCACTTGTTCATTACATGTGGAAAAAAACGGATTTTTTTTCTTACGCACAATATGTCCACAATATGAATATGTTTCATAACCATTTGGGATACTTTCCTAACATACTAACAGCAATCGATGTTTTGACAGGTCCACGAACTGGTAGTCATTTTGATTTTTTGTTCGATCATTTCATCAGTGTTGCCAAGCGTTGCCAATACTATTGCTTGATATTATATTCAGCACCAACTCATTTTCAATGAATAAAAAAAAATAGTGTATGATATACGTTTATATAAATCGCACTCGTTTCTTTTGGAGCACTTTTCCCTTCGCTCGTCGTACTCCAAGAAATTTGTGTGCCTAACTAGCGTCTTATAAAACTTCAAAAATATGCCTGGTATATTTCTATCGGAAGTCCACTGTATTAGCCTCAAATCGAGCCTCAAATTAATGGATGACAATAGAGGTCAATTCTTTCCCTGTTTGTGTTTTATCACTCAACCTCATTGCCAATTGTTAACTAGCTTTTACCCCTGACTCTGGCTGTGTGTATTGCCTTCTTTATGGGGTGCATAAAATGATTAGATGATCATGACACCACTGTTTATTATTCAGCAATGAGTCAATCCCTACATAGAGAAGGAAATATATTATCAGTGTAAATTTTTGAGCATTCATTTTTGAAATTTGTATTATTCAATGAATTATTCTACCATTCTATATTGGTCGGAAAACTACTATATAAGGCATTTAAGATACCGAAACGACAAAAGGATCCAATACGGTACTAGAACTAATTTCCTATGCCAATGGAGTGAGGAAAAAATAATTTGAAAATTTCATTCAGGAGTGTATGAAACAGGGTGGGCCTACTTTAAATATTATTCTTATATATCATCCATCAAAATATATATTATATATCACGTTGTATATTCATTTTTTTGTGAGCAGATTTTCATACGATTTAGTACGGATCATGAAAACCTATTCACATTGTTTCAATACGAATTGAATTTACTCTTTTTCCATTTTCGAGAAAAATCTATTCAAAAGTATTTTTACCTCCCACAGGTAATGTACAGTCAAAGCCTACAAGTATAGTATTTTTGATGCTTTTGCTGAATATTTCAGTTGTCTCTGGTAATAGAGAATAGCGGTATTCGCATGGTTATTTTATTTGTGAAAGCTCTCCAGCTCCTCCTGTTGATGAGAGTAAAATGTTGAATTGAAGCATCAACAATACAATTATGTCAACTTTTATATAATGCCGATGAGCTTGCAAAAATCTTAATCGAACTATAGAGAAATATAAAAATATGTTAATTTTCTAAAAATTTGGGTTTTCGAAAATAAAGGGAGTACGCTATTATACGTGGATATTTATACAGGGTTGGTATAAAGTATGGAACGAAAAGAAGGAAATTTATGAAAAGAAGGATATTTATGAAAGAACGAAAAGAAGGATATTTATGAAAATTTGCAGGTAAGTGCAATGGAACAATATGCATCTGATGTACATTTTTTTCTCAATAATATACTTCCGGTTCAACTGGAAATGCTATCAACTTCTTCAATTTAAATGGGACACCCTATATATTTTTACAGATTCGGAAAGAGCTTGTTATTTTGAATTCATACATACATTGCTATCCACAAAAAAGTGGGAAAGTAATGTGAGAACCGCAACTCTCTATCTCCAAAGACATTCGTGATATCGCGCGAAAGCATCGGAAATTGTTCTCATCCACTTATCACCTTCATTTTTTCGATTCGATTAAACATTCTTATATGGACTTTTTTTTTGGTTTCAGACGATGGTGAAGTTTGTATTCATATCATTATATTTATAATTGTTCATTAATGGTGTTTTCATCAGATTTGTTCTGAAGGAGTTTTCAGACTTGGTATATAAAATATTGATTTTGGATATTTCCATCATTAAACTAGATCCTGTGATTCGAACCTGCTCTTATTGAACAATTGCTAATAGAAAATAGGACTATTTGAATGGCCATCGAAGTTTTGAATTTTACTACCTACTGTACATACTTATAAAATAATGTAGAGATTCTCAATTCATCATCACGTTAACACATGTTCGAAACCTGACAACTTCAAGTCGATTCAATGATTCAATTTTGGTATGCGAGGTTATCAACCATACGAGCAGGGTCAGCGATAATGTTAATAATAATTGTACCAAACTTGTTTTGTTCTCTAAGCAGTCTACCATTCCACCTCCCACAAAAACAAGTCAACAAATCCTCAGGAACGAACATGTCCGATGAGTCATCCATTCAAGATAATTTTTACGGACTACGGTCATCTATTTTTCTGTGCATCCACTATCGAACGGAGATATCATACGGATACGGAGGCGTACCTGCGCATACCTGATACATCGATTCTCAACCAGTCTAGACTTGTGCCTTCCTGATGAAAAGAACAAGATGTGATTCACTCGGAATGTTGGAATCTGGCTGGCATTCGTTTCAAACTGGGCGCATATATCATCAGTATTATTGTCGCTTATTTTTTTATTTTGGAAAGTGAATATGATTTTTCGATATGTGCCTAAACTATTAGGAATATTTTTCTGAAAATCTGCGATCCTGCGAAGAGCTCGTTTAATTTTTCAGTCGTCTGCCACTTCCAGTCATACCAGAAGCGGACCCTAAGAAAACTTCATTATTTTAAAAGAAATCTTCACATATTATCGTACTTTTCATTAATGATGTGACGATATATCCATCGGAAACCACAAAATTCTTAGGAACACACATTGACTCTGAATTGAACTGGAAATTCCATGATAATCATGTGTGTAAAAGGATCAGCAGCAGTTATTTTTATGCTCTAGTCCAACTCAAGAGAGTTCTAGAACATAAACATCTCTTAGATGTTCACTATGCAATGGTTAACTTGGTTGACTCCTCACATATAATTTTGTGTGGAAATGGAAATAACATAAGTTGAGCCTTCAAAGCTCAGAAACGAATCATTCGAATGTTATATGGTCGTTTTCGAAGGGAAGAAAATTTTACCATACCCTCACTCTATATTTACAGCTGTTCGCTTTATGCGAAAAAGCACGAATCTAACTACGGATCCAATTCAAATTGCCACAATTATCCAACAAGATACGGCTATCTAATCAAACTACAACAACATCGAACAATAATGTTACAAAAGTCACCTTCTAAAATATTCAATTGTCTGCCTTCACGTATAAAGAGTATCATAATTTTTTTCAGCATCAAACAAAAGAATAGATCGAAAAATTTATTTTGGGTGATTGTTTCTACTCCACCGATGAGTATTTTGAGAGCTCATATATTCATCAATAGTGCTACTTATCGATATTTATTTTGTCTAGGTTAGTTTCTCATGTACATAGTATGTATTTTATATATTTTATGTGTTTATATATTTATATTTTTTTCATGTTCAAACGATTCATGGTAGAATGGTCATTCTGAAGAATTAATGTATTATTATTGGTATTATAGTTATTATTACCCAGTTATTTCAGTTTTTATCTGAATGTTTGGTGGCTGCAGCACTCTACAAAAATGAATGATATTTCAGAAAGTCAGGCCCATTTTTTTCTGGATTCGTATAATAAAATCCTACAGATTCCGGAAACTTGGTTCCGAATTCTATCGAAAATTCTTAACTCAGTTTCCTCGAATGGCAGCCCCATTCGTTATTTTAAAAGAAACAGCCTGTAGGTACATGCCCTTGCATTTTTGGAATCTAAGATGATTTCGAATATTATAACTTCATTGGACACATATCATGTCCAAAGGGCTTCATTCCAGTTCTGTTTTTTCGAAATTTTTGTTAGATGCACCAATCCACAAAAATACTTGATACTCGAAATTCATTCGTACCGAAAACTTTCAACATTTGCCTAATCAAGACATACATTATTCTCAATCTTTGGAAACCCAGAGCCAGATTCGACCATCTCGTAATTTGTAATCCAGCTTTTTCGAATGGCAACCTCATTGTTATAGTCTGCTGAACGTTTCACTCGGTATTCTCATATCAAATATCACGAAGTGACCGTTCTTGTGTGTTATCATAACACGAGATATTAATTCTGATTGTCCTAATATATTTCGAAAAACTGTTTAAAACATAAAGGAAATGAAATGAATATATTTCGCTGAACCCTTCAGCTGGTCCTTCATTTGTCGAACACCCATCAAAATCAAAATAAGGAGGCTTTGTGTTTTTATCCCTATATCTAGAATTGAGGGCATTATATCATTATGATCACCATCAACATAGCGCCCACCTTGCCTGTTCAAAATTCCCCTTTTCCTAATATTAGTATGATTTCTACTTATGATTTTTCTTGTCAGAGATGAAACTGTCTTTATGCATATAAAGTAACATGAACAAATTGAATGAAATAAACGCATTTGTCATTCCAACATCTTGGGCTATCATTTGAATTTGAAAAAGATTTTACTTTTCTCTTTTTTGAGCTGTCCAATTTTTGGCGCCAAAATCTACGATGGATTAAAAGATTTTTGTTCGTATTTTGACAACATGAAAGGCAAAGCTATAATGTTCGAAGAACATTATGTAAGCCAGCATTGGAATGTTGGGAGAGGGGGGAGGGTATTGAAATTTTTCTTGAAAGTTTTGAGGTCGTAAGAGTCCGGAAAGACTTCACTAGGCAAATAATTCCACATCTTTGCCGCTCTATTAATGAATGATACTTGGTAGAGCGAAGTTCGACAGGTCTAGAGCAACTAGATTACATAAAATATTACTATCGTTGTTTTAATGTAGCTTCCTGCACGTACTAGCGTATATATAGGGTGTTCCGGAAAGATACCGACAAACTCTGAGGGGTGATAGGGGACATCAAACCAAGCATTTTTGTTCATATGAACATATTGCGGCAAATGCGCCGTTTGGGCTGTAGAGTAAAATAACTCTTTGTTACCTCTGCAATAATTAAATCTGTGTTTACTTTACTTTAAATTATGGTTTACAATAATTATTCGAAATGTTGACCTTCAATGCAAAGATTGCACCGTCGGGTCATTGACTCGAGAATCCTTCGGAATATTCCAGGAATAACTTCTACAAGGGTACAACTTGCCATTATCCTTGCAAAAGATTTTCCTCATTACGAACAGGTATTTCCTAGACTGAACTTTTCAGGTAACCCCAAAGAAATATATGAATAAATAAACCACTGATTTTATATTATAATGGCAACTAATCAGAAATAATACATTTGACGACGATCCCAAGGTGGAAATTACCGATATGTTTTTGCATCTCGTGGTCAAATAAATGAAAAACCGAGTAAAAATATATAAATAAATATATATATATAAATTATATGCATATGATTTGAATCGTTTCTTTGCACTACAATAATTTACCTAGTAACATTTAATGTGACCTAGTTGCTATCAATATGTTATAGCAAAAAGTACTGCCATAAGCATAAGTGACAATAATAGTGAAATACTATGTAAGTACAGTGGAAAAAACTATACAATACTGAAGATGACAACCTTTTATAATGAATTCGACTAAAATGTATGAGGTTCATGAAATAGGGAAGATTACAGATGCATAGTTATCAGACGTAATATCAAATGCGATCAAAACATTTATTCACTATATTCCTCATAGCGAATACTGATGAGATTTCAACGGTATTAAATACCCCATGTTCGTAATGAAGTTGACTATTATATGGATACATAATCCAGTACCTTCAATAATTCACTCGGAAGAATGTCTGTTCGTGCATCAACTGTTTTTACCAGTGAAATTAACTTTTATTCTAGTATATTTTACGGGCTCTTTCTTTTCTTGTAGTATCATCGACAAGGCCAATAGCTTGATGATTGATGAATATCAAAAATATTCAATTCATCTATTCAGAAAATGGTGTTTACCTTTTCCACACGATCTGAATAAAGATGAAAAAAGCGTAAAGAAAGTCGAAAATTCATTCTACGGGGCCAAAAATATTATGCAGTTCAGAAATAAGGCTACCATTGAAATCTTGACATTCATGGCCCACCACCCTGTACATAGCGGAGTACACAATGGAATATATATATCATTTATGATAACATCTAATTCATTCATCGCCTAGTAAACTAAATGAGGGTATATATTTGTTTACGAAGGGTATGAAATTTGCAACCTTGGTTGGTTATGTACTTGGACATTTGCATTTTCAAGATAAAATATCTTTCCTGATAGCCCGATATACAGGAGTGATAAAAGTTTACCTACCCCAACTTTCCTTGTTACTGGATGATCAAAAGGAATTTGACGGCAGACTATATCAGTTATTTTTATTGTTTCTCATTTCTCTAAAAATGTAGGTACATAACAGGGATATAGATTTTTGAAATCGAAAGGTGACGAAGTTTTCTAGTTACATATCTTCTGGAATATCGTCGTAAAGCACGGCCAGAATTTCATGACACATAGGTAAGCGTAAAGTGTACTAATAGAAAAATATATTCAGTCAGTAATAATAAAGATGTACTCCGAATATGATATTCATAATGTAAAAGAAAATCGTATTCCTTAGATATCACAGATAAGTGGTATGCTTGAAGAATCCATGAAGATATCCATATTTATAACGCCTAAACGCCACTGTTTCAAATTGTATGACTTCTGATTTTATAATTTCATAGATGAAGTTTTAGACTGTTTCAAATTGACATTGAGTAAGGGCTGCAACTTCTATATCGTTGTGGACTATCATTCTCTCCGCTGAACCACATTTTCGCAGCCTATCTAGTATTCGAGTAACGTGATATTTTCTTATAATATTGGCTACTTTGTTACACTCCCATAATTCTGCCGAAAAATATATATATAGAGAAAACTGAGACATCAATCAAGTTTTCTACTTGATGGGAACTTCTACTTGTTTTTTTTGTCTTAGGAAACACGAATATACAGAGTTTCGAATTAGTTACGCAGTCACTGAAAAAAAAAAATTACAGAAATATTGACAAACTTCAGGCCAGGTAAATACAGAAATGCAGAACGAACTAAATATATGTCTTTGGAACATTCTGTTTTTTATTCATATCAGTGTATGCCATCTGAAAGTGATTTGTTATTGACATTAGTAAAAGTGATTGAATTTTGTGTTTCGCCACGATCACACGTTCGATTTGGTGACCGGTAGATTTAGAGATTTATGGTGTTTCTCTCGATCTTATTCCAAAACGAAGTTATAGCAACGAAAAAAAATCCGGAATCAGTTTCTTCTGCTAACGGCTCGCCGCGTGGGCACGCCTCTGGTGACTTGATATTGAGTCCAAAAAATACCTCATCAGGATATAAACCAACAAATTTCATCAACATTGGTTAAAACCTTCTGTAGAAATAAAAAAATCTAGGGAACGAATCGAATGTATAAGTTTATTTACTTTTCTTTTCTATTTTGACCCAAGAAAAATGACCTAGTTATGTTTTGTATAATGGCGCCACCTTCCCTATTCCGTTCATTTCATTTTCATGCCTCAAACTTCAAATGTTTGGGTATGGGCGGTGTCTTCATTTTCATCTGTGGTCCACATTTTGAGATTACGTCAATTTATGTTCAATTCTACATTTCATGAGATAAAGAGAGGAATGCGAACCACAATGAAATGAAAGATTCATGTTATACTTCATTCTTTTAATGATAAGGGGGGGAAGGTAATGGTGGTAATTTCTTCCCCCTCCCCCAAAGATGTTATCATCGAAGAAAATTGAGTGTTCCCATTGAAATAATATCAAGATTAACAAAACTATATCTTGCAGTTCCTATGATTTTTTTAATTTTTTTTCAAGAAAGCCTTACATTCCAAAACTGCAGCCCCACAGAAACAACGTAGAAATGGAAAGCAATGTTCTCCAATATGTAGACTTTGTGTTTCTCAGGTAGATTCATTATGCAGAGTTATTGTCATTTTTTCATTGATTTTATTATTTTTATCGTCTAATTATGGAACTTTGTAAATTAAGTTTGTTTCGAGATTCATTTGTTGAATGAATAGAATGAATAGAACTGTTATTCAACTATCCTCAAGAACATCAACAGATTCTGAAAAATTAATACTGTCAAAAGGTATGAATTTTTCAATCACTCCGAATCATATTCCAAAATTAGATTTGATAACAGCTATTGAACAAACTGCACAAAGACTTCCTGATGAATTTTCTAATGAATTATTGAGAAAAAACATGAAATAACACCAAACATCACAAGAGAAGAGAAAAACACACTTAATAATCTTAAACATGATGATACAATCAAAATACTTCCAGCTGATAAAGGCAACGCTACAGTCATTATGAACAAAAATGAATATAATGATAAAATAATACAAATTATAAATGAAGGCGATTACACAAAATTGAATAGAGATCCTACATCAAACATAGAGAGAAAGATAAGAAACATAATGAAAAAACACGAAAATGAACTTACACTAACAGATAGGAAACATATATCCAGATACCATAGCAAACCCCCACATTTTTATGGACTTCCAAAAATACATAAACCAAACAATCCATTAAGACCAATCGTGAGTTCGATAGGATCTCCTTGTCAAAATTTATCACGATTTCTTTTAGATATAATAAAACCTTTATCAGGAAATAGTGAAAGTTTCATTAGAAATACTGCTCATTTCTTGGAGAAACTAAATAACATCCATCTCGATACAGATGATATTTTAGTAAGTTTCGATGTAGTGAGTTTATTTACTAATGTTCCTATAGAAAAAACTAGGAGATGATGAAAAACTCATTGAAAGAACTAAGCTGAGTGTAGAAGGCATTTTAGAATTTTTGGAACTATGTCTCAAAACAACTTACTTTCAATTAGATCATGATTTTTATCAACAAAATTTTGGTATGGCCATGGGTTCACCATTATCTCCTATTCTAAGTAATATATTCATGGAAGATTTTGAAGAGAATATTGTGAAAAAATTCAGTAAACAACCAAAGACTTGGTGGAGATATGTGGATGATATTTTCATTATTTGGCCACATAACCGTATGGAACTAGATAATTGTCTAAATTATATAAACAATATCGAACCAACAATCAAATTCACTTTAGAAATCGAATGTAATAATCAATTACCATTCTCAGATGTCCTCATTAAAAAATCAGGTAACAATTTGATAACAAGTGTATATCGTAAAAATACACACACCGACAGATACCTCAATTTTCAATCGAATCATCATACAAGTATAAAGAAAGGAATAATCAAATCACTTCATGATAGAGCCAAATCCATATCATCGAACCACCAAATTTTCAATGCCGAAATGAACCATATAAAAGATGTTCTACAACTCAACACTTATCCGAAACATTTCATTGACAAAACAATACACCAAATTGAGAACAGACAGAATATACAACAATCACAAAGACAACCAACACTGATAACAAATGTAATCCCATACATTCCCGGAATATCTGAAAAAATTAAACGTGTTGGTGACAAGTTTCGAGTGAAAACAGTGTTCAAGACAGAAAATACAATGAGATCGATTTTTGACTCATACAAAAACCGAGAAATGAAGAACAGTCATCAAAAAATTGTATATACAGTATACCATGTGTTTGTGGAAAATATTATACCGGTGAAACCAGCAGGCCTCTATCAGTAAGGATGAAAGAGCATAAGAACAATATAAAGAGAAGATATACTGACAAGTCAAAATTAGCTGAGCATATCCTTACTGAGAATGGACAACATATGCCCGATTGGAGTAATATTAAGATCATAGGAAAAGAAGACAACAACCAAAAACGGAAAATCAAAGAGTCTGCTTGCATTCTCCTGAACGGAGACAATAATATTGCTTCTTGTTCAGTTGATATAGATAGAACTTGGCATCCACTTCTGAAACTTGAATATGAAAATGGAAAATTCGATATCAATTAATGAAAACACCTTGTAACCAGAATTCCTCCGTCTGCCAAATTGTCACTTTTCAGTGTCAAAATCGGAAACATCGAAAAAAGTTTACGAAGAAAAATATTTCAATTGTGTTGAGAACGGGAGCAGATTCGTTCCCGAAACGTCCACCAAGATAAGTAGAGGTTTTATTATTATTAAATATATTTGTATTTCCAAATTTTTTCAAAAACAAGGTGTCACTGACCAATAGAGAATTTCTCTTTTAGGTATCTAAAGGTTCAATTTCAAGCGCAGTGACATTCTGGGACAGATCCTAAATCTGTCCTCACTACAAATATATTGCAATAATTTTTAATAACTTCTACTCTCTTTTTTAGAAACGAGGAGAGAAAATCCCATCAAAAGCTGAAAAATGAATGTACCACCTCCTCGAAGAACTTACAGACAGTATTTGTTGATTTTGATATAATGAAATGATCTTGTGCTTCTCTACGGTGTCGGTAGGTAGATTTTATTTGTTCGACTATCCTTTCTGACTATCCATCTTTCCTACCTATCCCATATCTTCCCGAATTACACCTCCTGTGGAGCAAAGCTGTATACGTGCCTGGCTAAGCTGATGGTACTGTTTATTTCAGATATATGAGTTCCAGGTCTATAGAAGACAATTTCAGAGAGAGTCGGAGGGTTTGGGATCAAATCAAAATGATGATAATTGTTTTATTATCATTCCTCGAAAACTAGATAAGAAAAATAATCCGATTTTAAAAGTTAGGATAATCCGAATCTAATAGAGGGATGCCTATTTCGGAGACCTTTTCCCTCGTTTACCTATACTTAGAAGTATTCTCCGATTACTTTTCGCATTAAGAATTGTAATTTAGTGAGACACCTACATAAGATATATATCTTTCTGCCTTGCTGTTTGTTCGGCGCAAAAATGGGAATGATTAATGACGACAACGAACAAGATTTCAAGAAAATCTGGGAAGTAGACAAAACGAGTATCGATAGTGAGGAAAGCACATTGTTTTCCTATTCCGAATCAAAATGAGTTTACAGCCCGAACTACAGAAAGTATGAGTAGTATTCATCTCAATTTTTCAAAATCATTTCGTTGCATTATGTATAGATATAAATAGTCTTTGAAATACGAGATGAAAATATTATACTGTCTCAAGCATCTTAAAATATCGTTCCATTCATGGGCATTTCATGAAGTGTCTAATTAGTATACAAAAAAATTTTGTTCCGTGCACTTTATAGGTTGTACATACTGAAATTTTATTTGTAATGTAGGTACATAGCAAATTTAAATCAATCATGGCAAAATCCAATATTATTAATGTTGAACCAGTTGTCAGTGAATAATAAATCAAGGTTCATATTCGATTTCGATTTCAAACCGAAAGACCTTACTTGGCGGATTCAACGAAATTTCTTCGAAAATGTGTATGTGTATTTTTTCTAGCAGACTTTGGAAAGTATAATTGTAAGATGAAAAAAAATATGGATCAAGATAATTTTTTCAACTCATTGATTTTCTGTTCACATCTTGTGTAGATTCTACAATGATGAAACTTCGTGTTCGATGTGTATTCGTAGTGAGTTCCTTCATTCATTGAATGAAGAATTAGAAAAATACAGCAAACAATTCAGCTTCTTTCATCGAACAATAGCAGCCTTATATACCTAGCAATAGCCTTAAAAATATGAATATTATAGATTTGTCCACATTTACGAAGGTCATTGAGTACCATATCAAAAAAAAATTATTTTGAGAAATCAGTCAACGGGTTTCATGTCTATAAATAAGCTAACTGTTGTAAAAATAATTAACTGAAAGATTCTTGAATTTCGAATCAGCCCAAAGAACAGACAGATATATTTCATCAAATTTATCATGATTATCCATGTATTTGATTATTTCACAATATGACCGAATGATAAAGTTGTGTCTCAATTAGGAATCTTCTCGAACAATATAGATAAGTTGCTAATCACTGAACAATGTAGAAAATTGCATGTACTAGTTGATAACAAAACTCTTCTGAGGATTTTCGCGTGATTTATTATGAAATGTCGTGAAATTGATATCTACTTGAAAATACCTATCTATTGTGATGGAATTACTGGGATAAATAATTTACATGTGATGTTGAGGTGATTGGCATGGGAACTGACTCTCAGAAAATCCCGCAGGTGTCATGCTCATTTGATGCGACTCGTTAGAACTAGCTAAGTTGAGTTAATCCTTTTTTTTATCTGTGGACAACACGAAAGGGAAACCTATAATGTTCGAGGAACATCGTGTAAGCCAGCGGTGGAATTTTGGGTGTCTGGAGGTTGTAAGCACTAGGCAAAAAAATTCCACAACTTTGCCGTTATATTGATTAATGATGCTTGGTATAGCGATGTTCGACAGGTCTCAAGCCTGACAGTGTAGGGGTGACCAGCCTGAGCTCGTCTGGTTTGTCTACTAGGAATCGCACGTGGTGGCATAATAGATGATATTTCCGTTGAGCACTGACCGTGAAAGTATCTATAAAAAAGGCAAAGATCACCCACCTTTCTACGATGATCTAGAGAGGTCAATGATCTGGTGAGTGTTATATCATCGACTAGGCGAATAGCTCTCTTCTGAATTGAATCTAAGAGTTTCAGCGTATGTTTGGAGGCTGAGCTCCAAACATGTGAACAGTACTCCAGGACTCGAATTTGTACTTTGTAGATCATAAGCAGTTGCTGGGATGTGAAGTATCGCACGGAATAGAAAACCAAGTTTTTGTGAAGCAGTTTTCGCAATGGACCTCAAATGATCGTCCCATGAGAGAACACTGTTGGTGGTGACTCCCAGCATGGACTTATCTGAAGAAATTTGCCCAAATGTGCTAGTTGAAATCCAACATTCTTCTTGGGGACACCACCGACTCTGGAAATTTTTCGAGTTCCTAAGATTGATGACGTGGTGTAATTCATCGAATATGGTACAGCCATCAAAATTTATCAAATGAAACTGAAGTTGCATCTCAACTGTTGTAGTTGTAGACTGACTGCAATTATGTTAGTTCTGATGTTTCGATTTTCTCAAGTATCATTGACGACTTTCAATACAAATATAGTTTTGCAATTGGGGAAGCATGATGGATAGATTGATAAAACATAAACAAAAATAAGAGATATAGAAGGGAAGAAAATAGGTTGAAAAATAGGGGATATTCACGGTGATTCAATGGCAAGTACCATAGATAGAGTGCTTGAAGACAAAGTTAAAATTTCCTGGAAATGTCTTTTTATCGAAATAAGGGGTGATTTGACTGTCAGCTGACGAAACAGTTCTTTTATTATATCGTTTTCGAAGAAAACAGGCATCAGGAAAATTCTAAGTACAATGGAAACACCCAGTTGCATGGATTCCTGGATTACGTGACACTTTTGTCCCAAAATAAAATTCTGAATACCTAGGTGTGGATTGTTACAAAAATGAATACTTGTAAAATTTTGATAGGATGCATAGTTTTTTAGAAAAATTCTCATAGGTTTTGTTGGTATTTTTAATTTCATTACTTATTTTCTAATACTCTTTCAAATATACGACCTGGACAAACAAATAGATTTATCTTCTAGATTTACTAGAATTTTTATTTTTTGATATCAGGAATTCTTGATTTCGCTCATATGAAACGATTGTATTTCTCGTTTTTCACCAATCTGAGACTGTTCTGCTCGACCTAATTTTCAGTGCCAGGAAATAACAGAATAAGATGACAGTATGCATATAATTTTTTGGAGCCACCTGTTTGACCAGATGTTACCAACTTTTCGTTTCAAATGTCACCCTGTTTATTTCCACAGCTTATCTTAGTGGCGTTCAAATTCTCTATTCAACCAAGAATCACAAATTGGCATTCTTGTCTCAATTGGCAGTTGAATTGAATCTCAAAAAAAACAAAACATTGAACAAATAACCTTCAACTCCCATGTTGTGTATACCGTCTACTAAGCAATATAATACTGAACATAGACAAATAGACTTGAACAGAGGAACAATTTCAATTTTATATTTCCAAATGAAGATCATGTTATGACTACATGGCAAAAATGTAAGACATCATTTCTTCACAAGCAGCCAAATTAGAAAATAAAATGTGTTACTATCTAAGATTTATCAGTATCGTGATGAGTTATTTTAGGATTTTGTTCAACACAATGAAGTTATTGACAACCTAAAGGAATATATCGAATTATAAACAAATTTCAAAGAATAATATCGACTAATAATATTTGGATTTCAAAGTATCGAACTATCATCGAATTCGGTAGCGAACTTGATTCATTCCAATATAATGCAGTTCACAGGCAATCTAGATATGAATACCAATTTGTGATATATGGTGCATAAGATAAGCTAGACAAATATACTTGGTGATATTTAGAAAAAAGTATGGATACTTCTGGTCCAGCATGAGGTTGAAAATCATTGTCGTCAAATTCAATAGAGCGCTTTTATTGATTAGTATATCCTGTGAGTTATTTTTTAACTCTTGAAAAAACACCATGTTGCTACATATCTCTTGTATTTCCTGGTATGTGTAGGTGGAATTTGACGGTAGGTCAGCTGAATGTTTTACAATCTTGGCACCATAGAATATGGCTGAAGTACGTTGATGAAATACATCCTTTAGTGCAGTTTGTCGCCGTCTTGTACCTATACACAATAGCCTTCATGTTCACATTTTCTCTTAATTTAAAACTTTCCAGTCAGCACTGCCGCGTGCTGCCTGACAATGCAGGAAGAATCATCACTAGCATCATTCAGCAAACTTTTAATATAGAGAGTAAGATGAATGAATTTTCCACACCTAAGGATAAATCTTCGAAAATATTTGAAGATTTAAATTTTCACCTGAATTGATTTATTCATTGCTTCAAGGAGCGTAAATTCGATGAGAAGACATACTAATAGGAAAAAAACCTGTATAGGAATTGTGGAGAATTGAAAATAACGTCAAATATACATTTCATCAATATACTGAATTTGTTGTTTTGCGATCATTCCGTTCCGTAAATAAAATACATAACACTCATTACAATGCAAAGTTCTCAAAACCTGAATTATCCCAGAATAAATAAGCAAAAAGTGACTCATGGCGAATTCAACTAATGCATCGACAAAATGTTCATCAATAATGTACAATCATAACCTGATTGAAATTTTCTAGTGCATAACAAGATTGTTCATGTGATCCGTAATCGATTCACTCCGACCCTCTTTCATAGCATAATAATAAATATTGATTCCAAGTATGTAAGTTGGTAAGATTGGTCAAAATATTTCGTAACAATATTTATTTGAGTTTCAGAAACCTGAGAAATTTATATCAATCTTGCATTTACGATCTTAGTATCTTGTCATAAACGAAACTGTTAATTAATCTTAAATCTTGAGAATTAGATTTTTGAAATGTCTTAAAAATCTATCACTAGTCACCATTAGGATAGTGATATAAAAGAATAGGAAATAATATAGAAAACTGTATTTACATAATATGTCCGCCAACATAGCTAGTACTTTTTAATGCGAGGGACGGGCCACTTTATATAAAACTATGAGTTGACACTGATATTTCGCTACGAAGCTCTATAAAAAGTCTGTATTAAAGGAACGAAAAGGAGCGGAAATCAGTTGTTAATGTCAGAAAGGTGTCGGTAATTGTAGATCACGAATTTCAATCAGTTTGCGTTTGAAGAATTTTTGTTGTTGCATTTCAGCAATATTATACATCCGCTGAATCCGACCTTCAAATCCATAGTATTCATTCCATCCCTCGACATATTCACAGCGCTCTCCTTAAACCTAAGGCCTAACATTCTACTAATTCCTGGCTGTTGCACGCGACGTCGCCTGGTGGTATTTGGCCATACGCTCTTCGAGTTCGGGCCTGAAGTGCCTGATGAGGCCCTGCACGGGCCAGGCAGCGCCGTCTGCCAGAGCGCAGATCGAATGACCTTCGACCTGCTTGCTGATCTCCCACAGCATGTCGATCTCCTCGGGCCTGGCGTTGCCGTCCACAAAGCGGTACATCATCGTGTTCATCCAGTTCACTCCTGCGGAAAACAAACTGTTACAGTCTTGTGTTCGTTGTCCTTCCTTGATTTTTTGCGGTTTTGTGGAAAGGGGAAACAATCAGAGATATTTGGAAAATATTACCGACACATTCGTGGCTTGTTCGCGAAACGTGGCTCCTAATGAGCTGTGGATATTTCATGGTATTATAGAAATATTGATTATATAAATTTTACCGGAATGTATGTCAAGTTGCGTTCTATACTTTTCAAAGAATTAGGGTCGAGAGCCAAAGTGAGAAAAACAAATAAAGTGACCCTAACTTTCGAACTCGGATATTGTGAAAAAAGACAACTAGTCAACAAAAATTTAACGATACCCATACAGATAAACCGAGCAAGAACAATCAGTCAGTGGCGTAGCAAAATCATCTTAACATGGAGAAATCTTTCGAATGTTGCAAAAACAAAGAACTCAAAATTTACAAAATATGTTTCGGAAGAAAAAAAGGTGTGATAAGTTTAGAAGGACACATAGAAGATTGCCAGCATAAAGATAAGGAAGAAGGAGAGAAGGAGAAAATTAAACAGAAGATAGACAAGCAGAAGATGAAGCAAAAGAAAAGTGTGCGGAGGAAATAGATACACTGAATGAAGAAAATGCTATGAATGAATATATAAAAGAATTACAAAGAGAACTCGCGAAATTTTTGGAAATAAGAAAGAATATGTTAGATACTATTAGAGCACTAACGACTGACATTGAAACATATGCTGAGGAACTACGCAAACTCAAACAGGAATTTACAAATCAGACTACTTCTAAATCTGAATATCTACAGAGTACCTGTTTCTATACTATCTCGGAATACATCCAACATGTTCATGCTCACACTTTCTCATGAGACATGAACAACATACTAGCCCAACATTCATTTTATTGTGTGATGTTCAGTGTTGTGTAGATTTTATTCGTTGTAATTGATTGATTGGATTTTAAATTTTCATTTGTATAATTATGTGTATATGTAACATTACTGGACTTGCTACAAATGTATATTGTACATGAAGTCGTCAATAAAATGTATTCTATTCTCTTCTATATATTTTCTTGAAAACTGGTTGGCCTTTCAACCAAGAAGACCTTTTGATTGTTCTATTTAGTATAAACCTGGACTGTACAGAGAATATGTTTCTTACTTTTGCAAGAACCAAAAAGTAATTAGTTTTCAGCAAGGTAAAACAAGTACATATGAGTCAGGGTCAGTAAGATTCAACAATTTGGTCTAGATCCCACTGTGAAGATAGGTGGAGGAATGAAACCTTCGACGTCCTTCCTCAACAACCAATTTTTGAATCATAGTCAAAGATCTATATTATAGGGGCATCCGAGATTTATTTTTGATGAAAGACAAGTCAGATCCAACAGAAAATGAAATGTCAGAGGAGATTTGCAATTCAGCAAACGTAACTGCCGATAATATGGCTCGGTCGGCCAACACCTGGAAGTAGTGTACCTGTCATCCAAACAAGCATCTAAGTTAGCCTCCGAGAAAATAGAACACTTAACAAAAAAGTTTCAGCATTCCAAGCCTCGATTGAGAAGGCTTCTGAACTATCCATCCAACTTCTAGCAGGAACAAACATGATGGGACCACTTCAAACCAATTTTGAGATTATCACTCTTCAAACATTTGTAAAAAATACTCCTCATTCACGATGAAGACGTGTGACTGGATAAATAGTTCGCTCACTCACTCACTCACTTTTTTTTTTAATTTTCATTTTTTTATATTAGGGTAATGTCAGTTGTACAATTTGACTGTGAAAGCAAAAATGGTAACCTCAAAACTTACCTTCTCTACAAGGAGTACATTGCCCACAAGATTCGTGTTTGTAAAACATCAAGAGTCTCGCAATTGCCTTCACTATGTCCGTCTGTTTGTTCATCACGATTATGGCAGCAGTGCCCAAACTCGTTTGACAAGCGACTAGACCATCAAAGTCCATCAAGGCATCTTCACAGACCCTGAAAATTGAGCACAGAAAGATAATTCAAAACTAAAATACACAAACCGAATAATATAATGAATATGAATCTACCTTGACCTATGACTGAATAAACTTTAATAGCAATGTACCAAGAAAAAATCAAAACGATAATACATGATAATTCAGATGAAAGGAGACTAGTTTTTGGTATCACCAATTATTGGTGCTCATAGAAGATGTCCAAAACTCTTGTGAATATATATATATATATATATATATATATATAAATATAAATATATATTGATTGTCTTCATTACTACATTATTTTTCATAATAGACATAAGTAAATAATAAGAGTTATAGAGAATTATTCTTATCTAGCTAAGCATTGAAATATGATATAAAATATTGATTGATTGTTCGCCAATATTCTTGACTGTATTATTTTGTTTTTAAGAAACTCAACTGTTCAGTGCCATATTTATATAGCAAATATCATTATCACTTTTTGACAACAAAAACAAACGAGATGCGATTTCTGATAATGTGCGTATTGTAATAAAGAATGAAGATCTTCAAAACGTAAGGGAAGCCAAAAGTTTGGGTATAATATTGGATTCTGATCTGAAGTTTGAAAAATACATAAATTTACTTATACAGCGTGCATACTTCACTCTCAAAACAATATATGGCAATAGACATTTTCTCCCAATAAATGTAAAATCAAATCTGTGTGAGTCGTTAATACTGTCCATATTTATTTATGCAGATGTTTTATATGGACCATTTTTATCTAGCCTATATCAGAAAAAAATACAAAAAGTACAAAATTCATGCTTACGACTAATATTTGGTATCCGCAGAAGAGAACATATCTCACACAAATTGAAAGATAATGGTTGGTTGAATATGACCAACAGGAGGATGTTACATGCTGCTATTCTTTTTCAAAAAATAATTCTCAATGAAGCACCTTCATATTTGCACAGAAAAATAACCTATCGATCCGATATACATAACCTAAATATCCGATATAAAGGAACCCTCTCACCGCCAACTTTCAGACTAGAAATTTTTAGGCGCAGTTATACTTATCAAATATGTTCATATAATCAGATCCCTACCATGTTTAAAACTTATAGTTTGCAAAGATTCAAGAAGGCCTACAAAAAGCATCTGTTTTCAATGCAACATTAATCTCCGTGCGATAAATATTAGATATTAATGTATATATCTTTTTTGCGTTTTTTGATCAATACATTGTTTGTTTAACATGAAGTCTAACATAAATACCTAGTGATATATTAGAGGTTAAGTGGAAGAACAGTTTGTAAGATGATTTTATATCATCTTATAAAGTGAACTTCGCCTTTTGCTTTCATGTTAACCTTATATTATTTGTATTTTTTTTTGTATTTACATATGGAAGCAATAAAGTCGTTTATTATTATTATTATTATTATTATTATCAATTTTTGAATATCCAGTTGAATGAACTATCGATAGAAATAATGAATATTTTGGAGATCTTGTTCCAGAAACAAATTCAAATATATAAAGAGACAAATCAATTTCATTTATAGGGAGAAAGCACTATATAATAAATACTCTCAAAATCATTATACTAGACTTCTTTCATTTCGATGCAACTTTTATTTTAAAATTTTAAAATATTTTATTATAATTTCAAAATTGGGACAGAAACATGCACTTAATGATGTTACAAATTCCATTAACACTATGTGATTCCAAAGTGGAGTGAAGAGTGAAGAAACATATTTTCATGGAAAGGAATAATTACTCATGAGAATTTCTCATATCTATTGAAATATCGAATCCTAATAAGATATTATTATATATCAATATGTACCTAATTTCTGTGAAATTACTATTTGTCATTTCATTGCTTCTCAATCATTTGTGAATTTACAAAAAATCTGTCTGATTATTCACGATTTGTTCATAAGAAATTATTCATTTTAATGGCAGGCTCAATAATATAAATCAGGAAACACAAAGTAACAGAATAATATCGATTTCATGGTTTCTCATCGAATATATTTAAATTTACGAATTTTCCAAAACCAATGTGTCACTGACAAATAGAAAATTTTTCATTCAGGTATCTAAAGGTTCAATTTCAAGCGCAGTGACATTTTGAGGCAGATCACAAATCTGTCCTTACCACAAATATATTGAAATAATTTTCAACTTCGAATTTATTTTTTAGAAACGAGTAGACAAAATTCCACAAAAAGCTGAAGAATAAATAACTCATTGAAAGAATGAAACAATCAAAAACGATAATTATGATAACTAAGATTCAAGATGATGATGATGAGTTCATCAAATTGTTGTTGTTCCAACCAATCCGCTGTTCAGTTTAATTTATTTATCATATCTTCTTTTCATATTCAATATTACCTTCTACAGTTGTTCTGAGGTGAGTTCTGCTCAAGCTGCAGCTATTCTGATGAGTAGTTTTTTTACTGAATGGTGTCTGGACTTGTGAACTTTTTTTTTATAATACGGCAAATTTGTGGTATTCTTTGCCTACTGAAGTCTTTCCTGATGCTAACAACCTCCAAAATTTCAAGAAAAATTCCAACACCTTACTTCTCTCCCAAAATTCCACCGTTGGCTAACACGATGTTCCTCGAACATTATAGGTTTCCTCTCGTGTTGTCAACAGTTAAAAAAAAACATTAACAGTACCGCTACTCTGGAAGTTTATCAGGATGAAATTATCTGGCAGCTTCTCTTGATGAAAGAGCATTATCTCCGATAAGGCGCACAATTTCATCTCTCACACTCAGCTCTCTAATAATTAATCCGTGATTTTACAAAAAATTACTCTCAATATGCGGGCAAAATCAATACGCTTTGTGACAGTTGTCTTTCGTTTCTCGCGCCCAATCAGGAGCGCACGAATTCGCATACCCGTGCTCACCAAGATATGATTTCCAAGGGGTGAGACATGGTATATCATGGTATCAATGTGAATCTTGATTTGACACATGATTATCGTTCACGAAACTAAAGATCTGGGTGTGACGCTAGAAACAAAATGAAGTCATACTTAATACTCATATAGATAAAATGATCAATGGAGTGAACAGAATGAAAACTATCACCTCCCTATACTATGCCTTCTTCAACAGCAATCTTAAATTCGCGTCAGTTATTTGGAATCCCCAATATACTGTAAATTCAAAAAGAATTCAAAGTGTTGAAAATAAATTATTTTGATTTCTAGCTTTCAAAAACAACATTCCAATCTAGGAGCACGATTACCAACCGATTCGGACACAATTTAAAATCATGCCACTCCGTAAAAGACGAAAAATGTCAGATCTACTCACCCTCTACAAAATTATCAATCACCAAAGTGACTGTCCTCATTTACTTGCGAATATAAAGTTCAATATTTCCGACAGAGATAACCTAAGATACTAAGTTACCTTCAACATTCCTTATTGTAGAACGAATCTAGCACAAAACTCCCAATAATTTCATGAGCAGAGATCAATCAACTCATACTGTAGTGACCCTAATTTATCACTCGATATTTTCTCCATAAACCGGAATCAACTCAAGAATTTTTCGAATGAAAACTGTTTCTGAACTGTTTTGATTATTATAACATATTATGTATTATGATCTCACCATTCTTATTTGATCATATATTATATTGTAACTCAAGTATTTTATTGCAGATGCTATTTTTGGACTTCTGTTCTGCCAGCAACCTGAAGTTTGTAAATAAATAATCAAATGAATATCGCATATTTTTTCATGAAATTATGGCGATTTTGAATTTGTCGTAAAAAATCGCTAATATGATTTATTGAATTTTAACCTCTGAAGGAGAAGTGCCTTTTCCTTCCTTGAATGATTACCCTTAAAATCCTTGGAGAAAAAGTAGCACTTTCCTCCCTACATAAAGTTATTATATGCACTCTGAATAGTTCTAAAAACAAATCGAAAGTTTTTTCCAACTAGACGATTGTTTTATTCATGGGCATCAGAGCAGTCCGATTGTTATCGAGATTTACGATAAGTGAAGGGAGATAGATTCTGACTTGGTGTATTTCTAGTACTTCATCTCACCTCCGAGTCACTTACTTTTTAGGAATGAGCGGCGTGGAAGAGCCGCCCGGGATGATGGCCAGCAGATTGTCCCAGCCGCCTTGGACGCCACCGGCGTGCATCTCGATGAGCTGCTTCAACGGGATGCTCATCTCCTCCTCGACGGTGCACGGTCTGTTCACGTGGCCGCTGATGTTGAAGAGCTTGGTTCCCGAGTTTCGGGTGCGGCCGAAGGAGGCGAACCAAGCACCGCCCCGACGGCAGATCGTCTGCGAGGAATGATTGTGAAAATGAGGACGTTCCATGGGGAAAATCGTTGATGTGACAGGCGATTTGCTGTCAATCTATTATAGGGAATTGGGTTGCAAATAGGCAGAAGCCCAAAACTGCACCAACTGATTCATATCATGTTAACAATGTGAATGATACTATAACAAATCTTGTATAGCCAAAAAAATAATATAATAACAAATTTAGAGGTAATGAAATGTATATAATTTCGGTTTCAATAATCCTTTCGAATTGACTCAATATTTATAAGAAATATCTACGTTGCCGCAGTATTTGTTGAAGTTGTCACTCAGTCTACTAATTGGTAAGTTCAGTCCCAAATTGGTGAGTGACGGAAATTGACGTCATTTGACAAAAATAATTTTAGCCTTGTTGGTGAAAGTGGCACGTGTAATGCAGTGGCGTGCAATGCTACTCACTTTAGGGAAGGGTAAGGTGGACAACAATTTAGAAAGTTACTAATCATTGTCCACCAAAATTAGCCCTCGTTCGGAAATTTCACTAGAGTAGTCAATGATGCATTAAACAGCAATTAATACTAAATTTCGTGAAACAGTAAACCAGTGGGTTCTTGAATAACAAAACCGAGGTAACAAACACACACATCAAGATCTATGATAGCGATATAATCAATATGCATTGCAACGCTTAATTTGTAGCTGAAAAAGGCTCCCAGGTCCTCAATAAGAGATACATTTTCCAAATGTAAACTATTCGAATTGTAATCAAATATTACAACGTTGTGAATCCTAGCAAACCTTATGCTGAAACATTTCCTCCAACTCAAATTAAGTCTACTGAAGGCTCACTGAAGGTTTTTTGTGTCCATGCACACTATAGTACCTCGCTACAGTACGATTGGAACTGAATAACTTTTTGCTAAGTGATTTGTTGGAGTGCAGGAAATAATAACTAATAGCAGATTTATGCAATATTTACATAATCATAGTCTTAATTGTATGCATAGTCTTTGTGCTGGTTTTATTCTTAAGAATATGCAGGATTTGAATCATGAGTTTTTAGCGAATCTATGATTGACGAATTGTCGAATTTTTGTGAAAACATGCGCACATAACACCCCAACATGTGCATAATCATAAAAGTCCAAGTTAATTAACTTACACAAGGTCATTTCTTAGGCTTGCACTTATGCTTGAAACTAAAATAGCTGTAAACACTGGTATTTAAGCTGTTTTGATTTCTAGTAATGCTCGAGTTTATGACTAAAACTATGCGAATGTTGTATAAATCCGCCATTACCTGAAAATCTGGAATGCAATATCCGCAGAATCTGCAAGAATCTGGAATTATTTGAATCATGAGTGAACCATTGAGTCCACAGGTGTCGTTATGTTCTTGCATTGTAGGAAAATAAATTTGCTACCACTTCACTACCGATCGAATTTCGTCGTAGGATCAGTATTTTACCAAATATTTGTACGAAAGTTGACCAAGAACTTGGAAATTTCACTGTCGGGGAAAAAATACCTTAGTTAACTCAATTATACTTAATTATATTATATAATTACCTCATACTTAATTATCAAATGAACATTTCAAGAATGATGAGACTTACAGCACTGGTGTTGAACTCAAGTTATGGCAAATTTAGTCTTATTAAGACAAGGTAAGTGTTCATTGAGCCTGACGAAATATGTTTTACTATCAGTGAACTGTACGCCTAGTTGTCCTCATCTATGGATTTCTTATTCAGGAGGAACTAGTTGAAAATTTTTAAACAGTTCCAACAACAATTAAAATTTTGTCATTTTGTGTCACCCAATCATGTCAACGTTACACTGATAATTGCTAGGGTACCTTGATGCAAATTTGACGTATTTGTCATCTTATCAGGGCATTGGCAGATCATAGCTCCTTTCTTTTTTAATGATCTAGTGACTTTAGTTTTGTGTACTGGAGTACCTGACAGTGCTGTCACATAACATCCATAGGCGCCACAAAATTTGAATTATCACCCAATACGATATTTTCAATTGTGTTTTGGAAGAATGGCAAACTGTGCTACATTAGGCTGTATAAATCAATTGGATGGCAAATTAAAATTTGTCGGCTTTCCAACAAATGAGAATATACTCAGAACTTGGAAAGTCAATTGGAAAGGAATTGGAAAATCGGTAAATACAGCAGAATATGCGAGGTAAAAATAATACAAAATTACATATACATTTTACAATATTTTTAGATGCATTTTACTAGAAACAGTTACGATAAAAACGGGCGATTCAAAGAAGAGACATGCCCTACCATTCATAAAACTATAAATTCGGAAAATATTGACTGTACTCAAACAACAACAAGAGATGACAACATGAATATTTGTTTGGAAAAACAGAGAATAAAATACTGGGAATATTGAAAGAAAATCAAAATCTTGTGAATATTGAGAGAACACAAGAAGGCAGTTTATAAATTATTCAATGATGACCAAATTTTATGTTTGAAAAATGAAACCATACGCGAATGGAGTACACAAAACACTAAAAAGGCTCTCTTAATTGAATTTTCTTGTGGTTCTTCTGGTTATGAAACACTTTTAAAGTTGAATTTTTCACTCTCAAGTATTCGATCTCTGTCCAGAAAAATCGAACATACAGATTTCAAACCTGGTATTGTAGCTGATGATTTTTTGCTGCATTGGTTTTTCCAAACCATCTCTGTATTATCTGAATAATAAATGAATGAAATCTGCTTTCATATTCTTTTCTTCATTTTTTATATCAGTGGGGATTCACCACACATTTTATTACCTCAGTAGGTAGGTACCTACTTTTCGTACTAGACAAAGTATGAAAAGTTTGATACATAGTGTGATATTAGTCAACACGATAAATTCTTCTTTGAGGTAAAGTTGGGTTTCCAAAGTTATATTTCTCAAACATGAGGCTCATCAGTTTGAGACCAAAATTTTTCTATCAACATCTATGCATCTCATTTGGTGAAATATATTAAATTACCACATAAAGTGCTCAATAAAACAAACAACAAATATCAAGAATCTAGTGGTTACCTCCAGAATTGAAACGGACGAAATTGTATAACTGTTTCACAAACACTTTAGAGTGAGAGGAGACGAGGATCTGTCCATACCTTGCATCAAGGTAACCTAATAATTGCATTCAGTGCAATTATCAATCACTACAACAACACAATTGAACTGTCAAATAATTTTCCGCCAAATGTCCCTCGGACATTGACAATACGTCATAATTTTATGACAAAGTGCGTTGCAAATGACAAATGCATCATATTTCATGAAAAATTTCTCAAGATAAACTGATCTTGTCTATTATCAATATCCTAGGGATATTACTACTGAACACAAATTTTACTTCAATTCGTCTGAGGGAAACTTCCCCGTTCTAGTAACACACCTAACCAACTTACTGGTGATACAGCCACAGTCTCCACGTTGGTCACGGTAGTGGGACATCCGAAGACACCGACGTCAGCGGGAAAAGGCGGCTTCAGCCTTGGCTTTCCTTGTTTGCCCTCGAGGGACTCGATGAGGGCCGTCTCTTCGCCGCAAATGTACGCCCCGGCGCCGCGGTGCATGAAGACGTCGAAGTCATAGCCGGATCCGCAGGCGTTCTTGCCCAGAAAACCTGCCTGGTAAGCCTGAACAATAACACAAAACAATACTTATAAAGAATTCTCATAGCCGAAGTGACGATAGTGTAATTCCAATGTACTTCGAGTCTGACGTCAAAAATTCTGCACAGGAACAGGTTTGACTTCATCAGCAATCATTATTATCTTATTCTAACACTTTGGAATTCAACACTCATCATGCTTTCTCAATATTTGTTGGATATTTTTATAATTAATTATCACAATTTCGAGAAGATTGAAAGAATTGAAATATATTTTTAAAGTGGACGCTATAACTTCGTGTAAGACTTTGTTCGTGAATGGCAAGATTCTTACATTACCATGTCTTTATATATTGGAATCCGTGTGTCTCATTCATAAACATCAGTATCATTTATATAGACAACAAAATGCAGTCAATATAAGACTTCGTCAAATTCCCTTGATGACAATTGGTAAAAAATTCTCTCATTTACAATGGAGGGAAGATGCTTAATCACCTCCCTCTTTCGGTGAGAAATATAAGAGCCAATGTTTATTCAGGAAAGCTGTTAAAGAATTTCTACTTTGTAGATCATACTATGAGATTCGCGAATATTTTGAGGGAAGAATATGAGATGTTTTCTGATTTCATGAATGCCTATACTCTGTGAATTTGTATTGTTTGACTATCAATTTAAGACTCTGTATTGCCTTTGTATTGTTTGTCTTATTGGCACTTAGTTTTATATTTGCTTTGTCCATAAGATGTATCAATCTTTGACAATGAAGTATATTTGATTTGATATCTATCAACAAAAAATATACCCTTTACATTTTTTCAGAATATCAACTGAAACACGTTGTATGAAGGAGATTGTCAGGTACTAGGCTTATAGTCAGTGATGACTAGTCAGTGACACTTCACAATCTTACTGATGTTAGGGTAGCGTTCGAAATAAATCTAAAATGAATAAATCAGTCAACCGTTATGAATTTATGAATTGCCATCTGATAGTGTATTCATTTCCTCTACATTTTCTGGGGTTTTCTCTTCTCGTTTCTAAAATCAAAAATAGAAGTTAAAATAATTATTTTAGTACATTTGTAGTATGGATAGATTTGTGCTGTTCCAAAAGGCCACTGTGCTTGAAATTTAACCTTCAGATACCAAAAAGAGAAATTTTCTCTTTGTTGATGATATTTTTTGAAAATTAGGAAATAAAAATATATTTTTTGATAAAATCAAAACTTCTACTTATCCAAGTAGACGCGTGGAAACGAATCTGCTTTCAACACAATACATTTATTTATGTATTCATTCATTTATATATTTATTAATGCACAAGCCAATTAAACAATTTTACAAAAAGAAAATATAAAATACAGAACACATACATATGTCTACAAAAAAAGACTGAAACATTAAAATACAGTATACTAAAAATGATTAAAATGTGGATTATAAATTGACGAAAAGAATAAAAATATTTGGATTATAAATAAGTGATTAACAGTTTTCAATTGATTCTTCTGAGAGAACTTAGAGATGAGTTAAACAGTTCAATTTCGTGGTTGTGAATATTTGCTGTTTCCATAATTCTCATGGATTCATTTTGGCCATAATAAGTCCTACAAAATGGTGTCTAAAAAATATCACTATTTCTGTTTCTTCTAGTATTTGCGGAAAGTGTAGTCATTTCAACAATGTCAGGAGAGTCAATGTGGCCATTGATAATTTCATATAGGAATACTAGATCTATTTCCATTCTCCTATGAATCAACGAATTCATATTTGAGTTATCTAATATTTGTGGGTATGTGTATTCATCCCTATTGGATCCCATGTGATATGCACAACTTCTTGAAAATTCATTTTGTTAACTCTCTAAAAAAATCAGCATCTACTTTGTACAAAGAAGACCAAATTGAAGAATTATATTCTAGAATAGACCTCACCTGTGCACAGTAAATAATCTTTACAGCGCTAACAGATAGTTTCTTAGTAGAACACAAAGAGAAGCCTAACAGCTCAAGATGATATTTTCATAATGTGATGCTTGAAGGTCATTTTCAAGTCGAATATCATTCCTAGGTCTTTGATTTCATTGGTCACTGATAAGTTTGTGTCATTTGCTCTGTGAATATGATCAATAGCAATTTATATATATTTTTTACATGATACTGAAAAGTGACAAGTTGTCAGACAAAGGCATTCTGGTTACCAGGTACTTAAATTGATATAGAGATAAATTGATATAGAGATATTTTCGAATAGAGAAGCAATATAATTGTCCCCTTAAGAAGAATGCAATGTCAAGATTCTTTGGTTTTTGTTTTGGTTGTTGCCTTGATGATTGTTGTTGATTGATGATCTTAATATTACTCCAATTCAGTAAGGATGTTCAGCTAATTTTGGTTTAAATACTGTCTGTAAGTTCTTCGAGGAGGTGGTACATTCATTTTTCAGCTTTTGATGGGATTTTCTCTCCTCGTTTCTAAAAAATAGAGTAGAAGTTATTAAAAATTATTGCAATATATTTGTAGTAAGGACAGATTTAGGATCTGTCCCAAAATGTCACTGCGCTTGAAATTAAACCTTTAGATACCTAAAAGAGAAATTCTCTATTGGTCAGTGACACCTTGTTTTTGAAAAAATTTGGAAATACAAATATATTTAATAATAATAAAACCTCTACTTATCTTGGTGGACGTTTCGGGAACGAATCTGCTCCCGTTCTCAACACAATTGAAATATTTTTCTTCGTAAACTTTTATCGATGTTTCCGATTTTGACACTGAAGAGTGACAATTTGGCAGACGGAGGAATTCTGGTTACAGGGTTTTTTTATTAATTGATATTGAATTTTCCATTTTCATATTCAAGTTTCAGAAGTGGATGCCAAGTTCTATCTATATCAACTGAACAAGAAGCAATATTATTGTCTCCGTTCAGGAGAATGTAAGCAGACTCTTTGATTTTCCGTTTTTGGTTGTTGTCTTCTTTTCCTATGATCTTAATATTACTCCAATCGGGCATATGTTGTCCATTCTCAGTAAGGATATGCTCAGCTAATTTTGACTTGTCAGTATAACTTCTCTTTATATTGTTCTTATGCTCTTTCATCCTTACTGATAGAGGCCTGTTGGTTTCACCGGTATAATATTTTCCACAAACACATGGTATACTGTATATACAATTTTTTGATGACTGTTTTTCATTTCTCGGTTTTGTATGAGTCAAAATCGATCTCATTGTTTTTTCTGTCTTGAACACTGTTTTCACTCAAAACTTGTCACCAACACGTTTAATTTTTTCAGATATTCCCGGAATATCTGAATATCGGAATATCTGAAAAAATTAAACGTGTTGGTGACAAGTTTCGAGTGAAAACAGTGTTCAAGACAGAAAATACAATGAGATCGATTTTGACTCATACAAAACCGAGAAATGAAAAACAGTCATAAAAAAATTGTATACACAGTATACCATGTGTTTGTGGAAAATATTATACCGGTGAAACCAGCAGGCCTCTATCAGTAAGGATGAAAGAGCATAAGAACAATATAAAGAGAAGATATACTGACAAGTCAAAATTAGCTGAGCATATCCTTACTGAGAATGGACAACATATGCCCAATTGGAGTAATATTAAGATCATAGGAAAAGAAGACAACAACCAAAAACGGAAAATCAAAGAGTCTGCTTGCATTCTCCTGAACGGAGACAATAATATTGCTTCTTGTTCAGTTGATATAGATAGAACTTGGCATCCACTTCTGAAACTTGAATATGAAAATGGAAAATTCAATATCAATTAATGAAAACACCTTGTAACCAGAATTCCTCCGTCTGCCAAATTGTCACTTTTCAGTGTCACAATCGGATACATCGAAAAAAGTTTACGAAGAAAAATATTTCAATTGTGTTGAGAACGGGAGCAGATTCGTTCCCGAAACGTCCACCAAGATAAGTAGAGGTTTTATTATTATCAAATATATTTGTATTTCCAAATTTTTTCAAAAACAAGGTGTCACTGACCAATAGAGAATTTCTCTTTTAGGTATCTAAAGGTTTAATTTCAAGCGCAGTGACATTTTGGGACAGATCCTAAATCTGTCCTTACTACAAATATATTGCAATAATTTTTATTAACTTCTACTCTATTTTTTAGAAACGAGGAGAGAAAATCCCATCAAAAGCTGAAAAATAATTTTGGTTTGTTAGTATATGTTTTCTTTATATTGTTCTTATGTTCTTTCATCCTTACTGATAGAGACCTGTTAGTTTCACCATCATAATATTTTCCACAAACACATAATATTCTGTGAATACAATTTTTTGATGATTGCTACTCATTTTTTCGTTGTCCATGAGTCAAAATCGATATCACTGTATTTTCAGTCTTGAATAATTTTTCACTCGGTTGGTTGTCAACTGATTCACAATTATTGATTGTTTGTAAACTTTCCACAACACACAAACGACAAGATGCTCTAAAAGCCACTTGTGTTGAGAGCATTAATAGCAATAAGCGTGACCGTACAGGTCGAAAAGCTCTACTTCCACTTTTATGTTCACTGCTAGGAGGGTGTAAGTAAAGACCACTCCAGGACAAGTGGGTGTTGAAAGGCAAGTCTTTGGGGAATTTTATACAGCTTAATGGATGGAAATCTTTAAGGATGGGATTCACAACAGAGAAAGAAACCTGAAGCAATATCTACAGTTTCAAAACGATGCAAAAGTTTTCGTTGGAACAAACCTATTGCATAATTACCTCGGCGATGGCCACCTGCATGTTGGAAGCCTCGTTGTAGAACTCCCCGCGAATGTATATGTAGGCCGCCTTGGCGCCCATCGCCCTGCCGGCCACCAGGCAGCCCTCGACCAGCTTGTGCGGGTCGTGGCGCATGATCTCCCTGTCCTTGCACGTGCCCGGCTCGCCCTCGTCGGCGTTGACGACGAGGTACTTGGGCCGGCCGTCGCCCGGCTTGTTCATGAACGACCACTTCATGCCGGAAGGGAAGCCGGCGCCGCCGCGCCCGCGCAGACCCGACACCTTCACTTCGTCTGCAAAGAGATAAACCAAATAACTATCGGTGGTCAGTCAACTGTGAGTGAGTTTGTTCCACTAGGCGCTCAGCTAGATAGATATATAGATATTATTCATTCTATCGAAGACTACATTTTTGTAATGTAGCAAGAGTTACAAAAAAAAACAAGCATAGATAGATACACACATACACCTAAAATAAAGTGCTCAAATAACTATGTTGACAATTTTCAAGTTGCCATAACTTTTTAAAAAATCTACCAATTTTCAATCAAATTGAAGCATTCAGAAGCTGCATTCTTTCTGCTGAAGATTCATTACTAAAAACTTGTCGAATTTCACCGATTCATGATACACCAGGTGTACAACAAAAAAGAAAAAGTTTGAATGATCTCTGAGTCAATATCTTTGAATTCAAATTTTGCCTTATCTTTTACAGGATGTGAAATTCAAATTTTTTGAATTTTATGTATTTTCACTCATCTCCAAAATGAAGCAATGTAAAACATCTCAGGGAAATGATTGGCACCCCTTGGGCAACAGCTGTAACTTTCGAACAAATCTGGCAAAGGTTTGTGAGGTACTATGTGCGTGGCTGAGTGAGGTGTTAATATTCAATAAGCCTATAGTAACTACATATGCAGATTGTAGTTCATAGTATTTAGACTAATGTAGACCAATTTGAAATAAACATGATTAGCTCTGATACTGTTGGGTTACTGATCTTTTAGATGGTTAAACAAGAGAACTATGATCATCAAAGAAATTAAGTGACTGGCTGTATGGACCAACTGAATTAACAGAATGGGCAAAAAATGTGTTAGGACCATAATATGTCCTATGAAGAAGCATACTGAAAGTGTTCTTTGACCATTTGGTTCTTCAATGATCAAAATGGTATTTCATAAACCTCTATTCAATTTCAAGAGAACTCTTTATCACATAAAAATTCTAAATAGATAATTACATTTAGACGAATATGATTATATTCATACTTATGGAGAACAAAATTAATTGTAATAGTTTGATGACTCACATATTTTTGAATCACAATCACAAAAATTTGATGTGTGGATTCTCACAAATAGATTTGAATTCATGTTCAAAAATCATTGAATATCTTATTCATCCACTTAACTCTTCAATTTATCCTATAAATCAAACAAAAACTCCACAAGTGGCAATAATTATATTATTCTTCACAAAATTATGGATAAATTAGGAACATTATAATTTTGAACTTGAGAGTAACAATGAGGAACATTAGTCAAATTCAGTATGAATCAAGGTTGAGTGCCAGTTAGAAATCAAGAAGAATCAATTAAGAAAAATGCCATTTGAAGGTAGGTACAGCAAGGATCAAACTCTCAATACTATCAAGCATTATTATTCTATTCTAATGATGTGATGAGAAATTCCAATTCAAGTACGAATTCTGTGCTACTTCAAGAAATTAAGCTTCACTTCTTGGAATCAACAAGAGATTCCTGTTGAGCTACTGGTTGGCAATTTGATACTCACTTATTATCCAGTCAGAGCCCTTCAGTAATATTTCTTTTGTCTTGTACCAATCCCCACGTTTCATGGATGGTTTCAGCCTCCAATCATGCTTCCCATACAAATTGGTGAAAATTCTGTCTTCATCTGCTAAGGGACCGAATGTGGTTTTGGTTTGTGGTGGAGGAGTGCCGGGCGGCGGTCCCGAATAGCAGGCAACTTGTACATGGTTGATTGAGGGTAAAAGTGATTCTACAAGTGAAATTACCAATATTCATAATTATGTAACTGAATCAGGTTAACCATAATCTACAGGAAATGAACATTTTCTGACAACCAAATAACGATACTTACTTGCTTGAGTTTTCCCAAAGTTTGATATTCTTATCAAGGTTCCTGCCATCAGAAATGTTATTAGATCCCAATATTCAATAAAAATATGGAATAACAATCCAGTAAAAATATACAACGGTGACAGGGGATTGCAAGTGACATTGATGACACTGACAAGATCACAACTGACGGCATACGTTCGGTGAGTTGTTCTCATGTTGCTCTTGATCTGTTCGCGGGTGTTCTTGTTCTAGTAGTCGAAAATGCATGACGTCATCGCAAATTGACGCAAATGACCAGTGACGAAGTGGAGTTAATAATAATAATAATAATAATAATCGTCTTTATTTGGGCGAAATTTAGCCATAGGCTATTCTTACATTTAACCCATATTTAAATAACTAACTTAACCTAACCTTATGCACAGACGAGAAACTAAATTTTTATAAAGATTGTGTTGTACACTCAGTGAGAACCATAAAAATTGAAAAGGGGTTCAAATCAAGAATTCAACAACTCATGCTTCAATTTGTATTTGAATTTCGTAGCAGCCAGTTGTTTTAATTTGTCTGATATCGAATCATATTTTCTTAAGCCATAAATAAAACGACAACATGTGTTTTGGATGATCTGGATACGATGTTTGGTGGTTTTATTCAAGCATGGATAGTAAACCAAGTCACGATATCCAATTATCGATACTCTCGCATAGTGTCTTTTTAATGGAGAAATTCAAGATATGTTCATTCGAGTATAGTAGTTTGAGAGTAGAATATGCCCTCTGTACAATTTTCTTCACCTGATCTTTAAATCTTAGCTTTTCATCAAATATCACTCCCAGATTTCTCAATGACTGCACTAAGTTCACAGTTTTTCCATCAATCTGTATTTTACAGTTACTCTTCAAATCATCTCGATATCTATCGGCACAGAAAATAATTGCATCACACTTTTCAGGATTGAGTTTCAAGTTATGTTCAATAGAAAATGATGAGAGATTATCAAGGTCACTGTTCAGGTCTGCAAAATGATCATAAGCAGCAGAAGGATCAAAGTGGTATAATATATTGCTATCATCAGCATATGCTTGTATACTAGAGTTGTTTACTGATTTGAACATATCTGCCGTATAAATGATGAATAGAAGTGGTCCCAAAATCGACCCTTGAGGAACCCCAGACGAAACACTTTTACTTTCTGACACAAAGTTTCCAATTTTAACTTTCTGAGTTCTATCCGACAAATAATACTCGAAAAAACTCAGTGAGGTATCATCAAACCCATAGTAACGCAATGTAGCACAAAGGAGCCTGTGATCAATAGTGTCAAAAGCCTTTGAGAAATCTAAAGCAACTAGAACAGTCACCATTTTTTTGTCGAGTGCTCCAAGTATATTATACTCATCTCCAGCAGTGAAGTGGTAGTACTATGGGCCGATCGGAAACCAGACTAATGCACCGGAATTATGGAGTTATTCTTGAAAAAAGTATGCATTTGTTTATAAATTAGTTTTTCGAGTAATTTGGCCAATACGGGTAACAAACTGATAGGTCTCAAATCTTTTACGGATGCTGGTGAGGATATTTTTGGAACATGGCATATAACAGACTCTTTCCGTTTTTGTGGAAAGTAGCCGCTTTCTAGACAACAATTCACTATATGGGTTATGAATGGAGTGATAACTGCCGAACAATATTTAATCATGGTTAGAGATATATCGTCACAACCCGAAGCATTCGATTTGATATCAGACAGAGCAGTTTTATCTTCATTGCAACTCACTGATGAAAATTGGAATGAAGATCCATCAGTGAATTTGTTACTATTGTAATGCTCGATTTTGTCTTCACAATGAGAACTTGTATTATAAACACTGAGAAAGTATTCGTTTATTTTCGTTACGTTTTTGATATTATCTGGAATTACGCTGTCCTTATTTGACTGGATGTTCATTGATTTCAGACTCTTCCAGAATTTATTCTTATTTTTATCTCTATAGAGTTGACTCAAGAAGGCTGCCTTTTCTCTACGTATAGACGCTAGTGTGAAATTTCGCAGTTCTTTATATTGATTCCAATTCTCATCGGTTGAATTCAGTTTGAATTTTCGCATAGCTTTATCTCGTTCCTTCATTATCATTTTGATTACATCCGTTATCCATGGACAAGGCGGCTTACTTACTCTGACATTTCTCAAAGGAGCGTGCTTTTCGAAGAGGCCATTTATAAAATCTGTAATCATCATAACTTTGTGGTCGATATGACAGAGCCGAATAATCGTGTGCCATGGTATGGACAACAAATCTTCATTGAAACTTTCTTGGCCACAATGCTTGAAATCCCGGTACGTTATAAATTTATGACACAATTTATATTCCGGTACTTTCATTTCACAGTACACGTATTCGTGGTCGGATATGAGGGTTGCATTTCTTACTCCAGATTTGCAAACTAGGTCGCTACATGTGAGAAAAATTGGGTCCAGAAGAGTAGCTGAATGTAATGCAACCCGGGTGGGTTCGTTTATAACTTGTACAAAACCATAAGCGTCCAGACATTCAGATATACAATTTTCCAAGTTCAAAAAATTCACATTTAGGTCTCCCAAAACCATGATATTTTTATAGCAAGGAAGAATATTAGATATTATATTGTCTAGTTTTTCAACACACATAGTATATGTCAAATTTGGAGGACGATAAAAGACACCAATTGCTAACTCTTGGTTTTGAAATAAAATGCTACACCTCCTCCTCTACCCTCCGGCCTATCTTTACGAAAGAGTCGGTAGCCCTGAATTCTAACAGAGTCAGATGGAACACCATTTGTTGACCATGTCTCTGATACCTCAAAAATATCAAAATCATTATCAGTTGAAGAACAGGTTGAGGTATGATTCAGAGTTTTCAGAAAATGATTCATTCGTAAACTCATAGGGATCATGAAAATCATAATGCCTACACAAAATTCAAATATTCGAATTTTTCTATTTGAGGATTCCTCGCACTGTCCTTCTCCAACATACATTATATATTCCCGTCTCTTTTTACTTTTATACTAATCGAGCTCCAACAATCCTAGAACAGTACAGCCCTGAAAATGACCACTAGAAAAGAAGACATACCAATTTCGCCACTGAGTCACTGTAGTCTTTGCTCTGCTGAGCTCAGTTGTATGAGAGGTCGAGCAACTCTTCAATTGTTTCCATCCAAAATATGTAGACATGTCAAACAATTTGCTTCAACTGATAATGACAGATATTTGACAGTAATCGATAGCTAATGGGTCAGATCCTGCATCCGTGTTGAATTTCAAATTCAAATCGTATTTTCCAGAAATTCCAATATAATCGAAATCATCATGGGTGACGCCATCTAGTTTCGAACTTGAGAAACCTTAGTGAGGTTCAAAAACTCAACATACTCAAGTAGGCGTAAGTCTACAACTCATTCTAGTGGCTGGTAGGTAGTTGGGACACCAGTCTATGTTCGTATGTGATCTGTGTCTTCTGTGATGAAATGGTTATGTTGGCGTTTTATGGTGAGGTTCACTAGTTTGAAAACATGAAACAAGGTCTCTCTCGCCGCACCTTTATGAAAGCTGATTCTCGGTGAGTGGCACATTAGACGTTTCTGGTGAACCAGGGAATGGATCACTTCTAAATCGTCTATTATGACTTCTCAGTTCAGAAATACTATGCTACATCTCCTGAAGATCTTTCGAAGTTGTTGAGCTCACGGGTATGTCCCCAAGGCTTGGAGAACAGCTTGAATAATATTCATACCAAAGCCTGGGAAATCCGATTTCACGCAGGCAAAATCGTTTCGGCCCATCAGTCTCACATCGTTTCTCCTGAAAGCGCTAGAGACACTGGTAGACCGCCCATCAGAGAGGAGCCACTGAGCAACTTCCCACTCAGTGGTCAACAATTTGCATACCAAAGTGGCAGGGGCACCGATGCGGCTCTTCATCGACTCGTCCATAGAATCGAGGGAGTGCTAGACTCTGCCCTAGGGATATTCATAGACATTGAGGGTGCATTCGACAACACATCATTTGACTCTATATGTCGTGCAGTAGAAGAGCGGGGCGTTAGTCCAATTTTGATAAAATGAGTACACGCACTCCTCTCTCAGAGGATAGTGGGAGCGACTCTCCAAAACAGCTCGGAAGAGGCCGTTGTATCGAGGGGTTGTCCGCAGGGAGGGTGCTATCAGACCGCCCACTTTCTTACATTACATTACATTACTATGCTATCAAAATTTGGTTTGGACCTAGTCAGTGGCGGCTCCCCAGAGGAGGCAACGGAGACTGAACCTCCTCAAGAATTTCAAACCAACGAATAGTTTGATATACTCGTATTGAATGATACACTCAGGAACATCTAACATTCGTTGGCTTCATCGGTTTTATTTCCTGATATCAAGAGGATATTTGTCATATATGGATCTAGAGAATTTGAGAACTCTGGCAATATTGCTGCTGCTCAAAAGTATTCAGAATAGAATCAAAATTACTGAGTTGGCAATTTGTTTATGAGTAGTGCTCGGAAATCATCTCGTGGTTGAGGAAGGAGGGGCGTAGCTTCGACCATAAAAACGGGAGACCAGGAGAAGGACAGACCAGTCGGAGTTAGAATACAATTTCGGTACAATTCGACCCTACACCTCCCCATTGGCTTTTGATGGACAACAATTAATTAGCTATATATTCCGCATTTTTAGGTAGAGCCACTTGTGTTGGTTTCCATGTTCCAGCCATAGGTGTGCGTTGCCATGCCTTGGTATACTTTGGCAACGTCATGGGTGAAAGAGGAACAAAAATAAATATATATCCACACATGATATCACATAGAAATTTGAACAAAAAAATAATGGAATATCTCAGGATGTTTTATTAAAATAAGAAAATGCCAATTATTTTCTCCTGAAATCCTCTTGTTTTCTGAATACATCGAATCACTTTCCATAATTATTGTTTTGATATGTCTTTTTTCGAGAATTTGTTATTCATGTTCTGTTATTTTTCGTACTAGACTTTTTGGTCACTTTGGTTTGTACTAGCTTTTATATTTCTGACTGTAAAAAATACATGTGTGGGGTGAAAGTATAGCTAACCACTTTGAACATGTGATTTTGACTCCTCTCATTTATGATGTCACGATTGTTCAGAAAAAAATATTTTATAATTATATACGACAAGATATTATGCCATTCTCTGGAATCGTATCGTCAATAGATGTCACTTTCTAAATAAAAATGGACATACTTTTGTAATTATTTATTACAAAATCTCATTTTTAGGAATTCGTGGTGGGTCCGTTCCTAAAAACTTCCCTGCCTATTTCCACCATCAATGTATCACAACATGTAAGTCCAAAAATGACTAGGTTCCCATAATATTCACTTCCATAAAAACTGAAGTAACCTCGTTATCACTTCGCCTCGATCACTTTCGGCGTACGTTCCTCCACATAAAACCGGTGTGTTCCTCTTCTCCACCATCGCTCCTCCTTAGGAAGAATCGTTTTCAGCACATATTTGTATTCTATGAATGGGACCGATTCTTGTCGCAACTGTTGGGATGGGTGACCTGTAGAAATAAGAGTGAATGAGTAATCCGAGATATTCAGATAATAATTATAATGACTTCGATAAGCCACTTCAGGAGCACAAATATTGACTGTAAAGTGAACGTCACATCAGGAATAGAAGCTGGAGAGTTCACTGTCAACTCACAAGAACGTACAAGTTTCTGTCCAGCTATGACTGTTTCCATTGATTTGTTTTCACGCGACTCATGACGCTTGCCCAAGATGCCCATGATGTCCGATGTTTCTGTGATTCCTTTTCTTCGACTAATTCCCATACAACACCCACTATCCTATGGAGATCCAAATCATGTCCAATTCATGCCAGAATATCCTTGGACTACTTTTGGATATTCATGGGATATCCAAGATTTACCGAAAGGAGATAAAGAAATGTAGAAGTCAGGAATATGCGAATCAGTTCGAATTCATATGTATTGAAGTTACTGGAAATTAGATGTAACACTGAATAACGTTTTGAACAGCGTTCTTTTGGTCATCTAATGGATATCCATACGACATCCTGTTTGGACCATTGAATTATAAAGTTTCCTCAGCGCATATACAAAATTAGGATAATTTCTTAATTTTTCGTTAATTTAAATGAATCTAGAAAATCTTTCATTATGTGTTTCACGTTATTAATCGTTGGAATCATTCTTAACACATCGATGTGTTGTTATTACTGTTATTTCAAACATACGTTACATCAAACTACGTTGAAAAATATATATAATGTAAGTATATATTGCACAAAATCGGACGCCAATAATGAAGACAGATGATGAACAGCGCGGAACATGATGAAAAATAAGCGCGGTTTCCATGACATTGACCAATATACGGACACCTCCTGATCTTGAAGCTGAATAATTTATGAAAACGTTTCTTATATACTATGGTTAGAATAAGGTGAATCGAATGAGTGCAAATTCAATCTTTCTTGACCATCGATTTGAATTTTGTTGTAGAACTTCGAATGACTGAACCACTCGGCTAACGCCTCATGGTTCAACAAGCTAAACGCTTTCCATTATAAGGTTCATATTGAATCAGTATTATCATTAATAACAATTTCAACTCGAAATGATATGATGCCTGCCCGTATATCGTTGTTATATTAATGATGTACCCATCCTTATTACTTTCTAACAACATACAGAAAGTATGTTTAGGTATATGTGTATGTGCACTGTTTGCAGTTATTCAATTCAAACTCGTGAACATTACGCGATAAAATTATGTTGCAACATTGATTCATTTTACTAAAATGGTGAAAATGTGTACCAATATCGTTGTTTATAATTTTTATTCGGTAGTGTCGGATGAAGATAAGGTAGGAAAAAGACTATAACGAATATCAACAAGTATATAGGAATATGTATGCTAATTATATTTTCTACGAATTTTTGGTTTCAGGAAACCGGAATTTTCAAAAACAGTGACTCACCTTCGTTACTGTAAGTAGGAAATCCCATTGCAATGTAGCTCGTCCACGCCAAGAACATCACAATCACTTTCCACAAATGCATCGCTCTCACTTTGCCGATGAACTGAAATGTGATCACTCTAAAAGTAGAATATTATACCAATATTGGTCTGGGTGGAAGTCTGAACGAAGTCTGTGCTGAATATTATCAATTACATGCACATGTTTCGAGATTCATTCGAAATGCGCTCTCGAGAATCCAACCGAAATTACGGAGAGGAGAGTGTCGACTGCGAGGAATACCTACCTTCGACAGGGGATGAAAAGAGATTGACAAAATAATACGGGATTAACCCAATCGGGTTAATCTGTATCGAGACAATAATCTTCTTTCTTTAGGGGTGACTCTAAACCTTCGAATCTAGAAAATCTCAATTAGGTAAATAAGATGCGGAAGAGATTGATCCGAAAATGATTCTTAAAATGAATTTTCATTATATACTTCGAGCTTAAACAAAAAACACCAAATGAAACATGAAATAGAACGAACAGTCAATGAAATCAATAAAACAAATATCATTTCAGTATATAGTGAATAAAGTGACGAAACTTTTCGAATTATTCTATAGTAGAGGAAGGTGAACCACAAAAAAAGACAAACGAAATCATTCATATGAGAAAAAAAAATGAAACCACCACATTAGAAATTGGACTTTCTTAGGATATCGGAAATGAAATTGAAATGTCTTCCACATGATGCCTGTGAAACTGAAAGCGTAATATATATTTATGTATACATTTTCTTGACATTTTGAGAGGCCTCGAAGTATGAGTTGTATTTGTGAAAAACAGGTAGCAACAAAATATAAATTTCCTGCAGAAGTGCTGATTTGGTGAGCAGAATATTTCTACATTGACATGAGCACCATCATCCAGGAGATACCTACGCTCCTGACAAAGTAGTTCTACCTTGTTCACCGATATTATTTCTAGTGCCGGTTGTTCCATGCAAGTTTGGTCTGCAGTATACTGAGTTTGTTATTCCGCCCTGTAGATTGAATCAGACCAGACTATAGATCTGTAAATCAAACTATTGTTCAAATATATTTATCTCTTGAAAATTTATTCTCATACGTGGATCTGTCTTCTACACCTTTTCCCAATTTTATTTCAGTAACCGCTATGATAATTTCAAGAAGTATCTATTGCATTTTGAATTAGTCAATTAAATTACGAAATTTGTCGAATGGTTTGCAAAATTATCAATTCTTTTTCAAAATGGGTCAATTGTATTCCAAATCAATCGATTTGATTTCAAAAAGTATTATATGTATTTAAAAATTAACAATTCAATTTGAAAGTTCGTCATTAATTTAAAAAAATGTCATTCCAATTTCAGAAATCATTCTACAAAAAATTACCACAATCTCTAAATGTAGTAACTACAGGGTGATGGAATATCACATAACACTTTAGTCACATGTTATACATAGTACCTTCCAAACCTTCGCCAGCATTTTTCCCAAATATGAATGATACTTTATGAAATACATTTGACACCTTTGGAATTGAAAATGACTCTTCTGGAATTGCAATTGTTAGTTTTTCAAATTAATTAGATATATGCGAAATTCAATCGACACTTTTTGAAATTCAAATGGCTATTTTATGATATACCTTGAAAACAATTTTAAAACTTATATGATGCTTTTTGAAATCCAAATGACTATTCGGAAATACATCTGACTCTTTTCGAACTACAATTGTAGTGCATTTTTTATTTTGATGCTCTATCCTTCCCTCGGACGAGTTCTCAAGAATAATTCCCATCAGGGTACCCTCATTGGAGAATAAATTATTCTACACGAAATAATCTTTCGCGGGATAACACCCTCAAGATATGTATGTAAGAAATGTTTGTTCTACACCATAGTGTGAAATAAATTATAGCAAAACAGTATGGCCAAATGAACGTAAAAAGCGATATGAATTAGGGTAGAATAAATGTGAGCAAAAACTGTTGTTCGGATAACAAATTGCCGCAAAATGAACATGTCCAGTTGTGAACTATCTACAAAAACCACATGAGAAAATATCACCGTGGATACCAGCGAAATAAATTTATCTGGTGAAATACATGTTCGTGCCGTTCATTACAATGGAAACGAATGAAGTAGATAAATATAAAGTATAAATACTAAACAAAAATACTCGTATTTGATGGCGGTAAATTATCCTATTATATTGTCCTACAAAATCTACATCTCCTGTAGGGATCATTTCCGAATGTGCTACGAACAACGTTATTTTGGGCACCCCTGTACTCTTATAATTATTGAGTTCTCATGAATATGAAGGGCTTTTCGTGATATTTCATCTTGTGTTCAATAATGGAAAGCAGCAATTTACATCGGATGGATCGTTGATTGTGAAATGTAAGGCCTCGTTTTGTTTAGATTTTGCGAACTAGTTCCCAAAATAGTCTTGTGAATAGTTATTTAGGTTATATATTGATGATCGCTACTCAATATACAAGTTGCGAAAGAAAAAATTTTTCAAAGAAGGACAATAAGAGGAAACTCACTTTTGGTATTCATCGGGGTTATCCAATTGCAATGATTACACAATCTGGTAGGTATAGTCATGACAGTCAACTTGTCAGCCATGCGACTTCAACATTTGTCAAAACTATATGTGAATGTGAAACACTTTTTTCGTTAAAAATAGATCAACGAGAATCACTAAACGTCCTATAACCTGGTTGAATATCTGAAATCTTGATTGATATCCATTTTTTCCAAAATGGTAACCACGATGTATGTTGCCAACGGTTGCCAATACCACCATCATGCACTAATAGAGAAAATAGGGGCGAATAACGATCAATTTCATAAACATTAAACAAACTCGTTGATACGAGGTCGACGGAAAAAATATCTCACCATAATAACTGAATTGAAAATCATGCAAAAACAAGTGTGCATATTTTTTTAGTATTCCAATATCAATAATTATCCGTACTGAAATTAATTCAATCATGACTTAACATTTCAACGATCTGAAACGAGGTCATAAGCGCAGTTGGTCCATTCTGATAGAATGATTATATGTTAAACCGAGGGCCATAGTTGCGCCTTCGTAGGCCACGGTCAAAAATTCCACGAAAGCACCTACCCTTGTACTTCTTACGGTAGCAGTAACAAGGTTCTTACTTGAGATTATATCCTACTTGGTAGATAGATTCAGGTTACAGAGAAGTGATGATGATGAATACCTACCTGATGATAATGAGTACCTAGCAGGGCCGTAGCCAGGGGGGCAGACAAGGCCCTGCCTTTTCCTGAAGCAATTTTTCAGGTTCCAATAATTAACATCGAAACTTACTGTTGAATTCCAATTCATTGCGAATATGAATATTTGAAATAGTATCTCAAAACATAATATCAATATACAGTGTGTCCAACTTTGAGCAGCACCACAAGACAGATTTTCGAGACAGTTTTCGAGAACGAAAAATATAGTATTCGATATATGATTCATATTTCCTGAGCATTGAATTCTTTCATTGCACGTTGATGATAAAATTACAACGTCATCATTATATTGCTGATATCAGACATTTTTTAATAATCATCATAATGATAATAATATCATTCATTGACAGACGAAAAAAACAGAGTGTGTATGAAAAAGTATCAATGAGGTAATAAATGATTCTACTCAATAGTGACTAAACACTTGTTTCGAGAACAAATACAAAATTACTATGAAGGTGTGACAAAATAGAACAAATATAACATATAACAAATAACATATCTGAATGACGAAAGTATATTAAGAAAATTAGAATAATGATTCGACATATTAAACATATAGAAATAACTCAAAAAGTAAAAAAATGAGTTCCTACTTATCAAGAATTCGGTTCAATTATTCTATTGCACATCGCTCTCGAGGTTTCGTGAATGAATTTTCAACTGTAATTTGGAACATATTGAAGTTCATAACTTCTTTTATTTTTTCAGGAATCGAATTGAACGCTTTTGGTGCTATATATGAAATTTATCGTCGACAAACTGTTATATATATATATACGCAAATAGTATACATATACTTTTTTTTAGCCTTTGTGTCAATGAAATCTCTGATCCTTAATGAAATCACAGTCTGGACTACGGCCCTGGTACCTAGGTATCCATATTTCGTATTCCGGATATACAGTAAAGGTCAAGAAATTGGATGCCGACTCTTATCTCGCCTGCATCAGAGGAACATACATGGTGTGTCAAAAAATTAGAGAGCACTACTTTACTGGCCTATTTAGATCGATAAAATCAATACATCAATGCTTCGTTCTTGAGATACATGGCGTTAAATGTTTCGAAGAACGGTTTTCATGGGATACTTTCGAAAAGTCTAGATGAAATCAAATGAAAGCTAGTACAAGTTCAACATACCATCTCATATATTAACGAAGAATGTTGGTCTCATATAACGATCAAAACTGTATAAAATCAATAGAATTGATTAACCCTACCCAAGAATACTAAAATCAGAAACTTACTTAAAGGTATATAAGTTAGTACCGATGTACCTATTTACCTAAGTACCTATGGACAGATTTTAAAAAATGAAAATAAATCCTTTTTTCAGACGCCATCACTACTTCAGCGTGTAACCCAGACCCTTCAGAAAATGAAAAATGAGAGGAAAAAATATTGCAAATCGATGGTCAAGTTGTGAAACAGCGCAAGCTGAACTTTGCCTTTTCATCGATCTTGTTAATTTCTCTCTTGATTTGTGCATTCTGTAATATCTAAATATAATTGAAGAAGAAATAAATATATTATTATTATCATGGAAGCCTAGTAGGGCTTATTTTTCTTTATTTTTTTTGAAATTCCGAGATGCAACTCGGAATATTACTGAATTACGAGTTACACCTAATATACTAAATTTCACCATGATTTACTAAATTTCATAATGATATCTTCTTGGTTTTGGTATCAAAGACTACATTGGAGATGTCTGATATCGGTATTTTATCAATTTAGGCAGCCACATAATATATTGAAATAACTCGCTTGGTATAATACAGTTCTGGTTAGCGAAAAATGTCTGAAAATAAAATTACTCATTGTCAATTGAATGAGAAGAATTTTAAGGGTTTTGCTTCTGTTATATTTTACACTTACCTCTGGTTGACAAAATGGAAAAAAAAATGGAGGAAATAGGAGAATGAAACACACCAGACATCCAAAGAGCATCAGTATATTTTTCTTGAAAAAAATCAAGCGTTCAGTACTGCAAATGCCATCGAGTGGAAGATTGGAACGCAAATGAATGTCGACTCACAATCGTTGTTATTCGATAAATTGTTCAATCAATAGATTAGATGAGTATACAATCTGATAATGTTGTTCTCATATATATAGAAACCGTGAGGTTGATGGAATTCTCGTTATGTTTTATAATTATCGATTGATCAACTCATCCATGTGAAAAGGTGATTCGAATAAAAAGTATGTCCTCGTTGTCACGGATTCAAGTAGTATTTGATTGAATTTGTTGCTGAATAAATTGAATAACCCATTGTTAGATGCAATACATATTCAACTCGGAGTTCGCTATTTATAAAGCTATCCCTATAGACGACTTGAATATTCAAAGGTATTGAACCTACACGTACTTGAATTAGTGGTCACGTAGTACTTTAGTGAGTCGACTGAAGAAATATTGAGCTTCCTTAAATGCTAAACGGTTCAACTAGAAATAACAATTGGATTTATCCTTCCAAGCCATCATAATAATTCCAAGAAAATGTTTAGAATTTATTAAAATCGGAATCGGAATGGGGAATAATCATTGAGAATTTTTCCATAAATTTGAGAATCTCGTCAACAAAACTATTAGAAGGACACTTTTGTAAAGTTCTATTAGAAGATTATTCAGAAGAAGCTTTTCAAATCATCATCTCCACAATGATTTCATGCATGCCCCATTCCATATTATGATATAATTAGATATAATAATATATATATTGGATTTTCAAGTATATTCGAATGAAACCACATTTATAAATCCAATTTTTCACATTATTTACACTACTACCAACAGTATGATCGCAAATCATGATTCGAAGAATAAAATTTAGGAGACGATCTCAAATTATGTATTGCCAAAAGTGATATGTTGAACGACGAAAAAATCGTATTTAACAAATCACAATTTCAATCGACGTGAAAATCTGATATAAAAATGTGTATGAATATTTTGTAAGGGGAACGTTTTAGCGGAAAATAATGCAGCAATATTCCATCCACATATCATTCAAAAGCGTCGAAAATTGTAGATGAAATGTTTTTTTTTGCATCAGGTATGCAGAAGAAATGATATGAGTTTCGGACAGAACCTTTCTCAAAATATATACATGGAAATGAAAATGAACTTAGATCAAGTTAGATTTCTCGATGCTAATTCTTCAAGGAAATTCAATAGTGTTCACATGATTTCATGAAGTATTGCCTGAAAATATCATTTTTCTGTATTATGTACAACTTTAGTTTTAATTTAAAACAGCTTCCCACTAGATATGGCTTTTCATTTGCACTAATAGATTCGTTTCAAAGACATGCCTATACAAGGTGTTACAAAAATCCAGAACTAGCGAAATGTACTATATAGATAGGTACGTTAATTGAAAATAAGGGTCATTCAGATTTTGAAATGCAACTTTTTCTGAATATTTCTCAAACCATGGAGGGTATCGAGATCCCAGTGATGATTGTCGAATTTCAGTAACCCTGTATATGGATTTTGATGTTCAGGAAAGATTCCTGTTGTGTAATATTATTTTCTGGTATATTGCCAGGAGTATGGGAGTGAATTAGAAGAGTTATGACAACTTGGGACGTTATGTCAAAAAGTATATCCATATACCATGACCCATGACAACGATGTACAGAACACTGGTAGAGCTAACTTTATGACAGCATTTTAGCATGTCAGTTATTAGATGGCGACACGAAAATGAAAACAAAATCAATATTATTGATAATTGCACAATCAGTGTTATAAAAATGTTGATTCAGAAGTTTAGGTTACTTCTCAATCTGAAAACATCAACTATTCGTACAGAAATCTATAAAATTGTCACCATCTTCTGACGAGTTTCATAACTATCAGGCCATAAAGCGGACAATGGCGTTAGCGTTTTTTACGGAACAAAAAACGATCAGTGACTGCACCAGTGTTTTGTACATCGTTCCCATGACCAAGATGATGTTCAGCTGCCACTTTGACATTCGAGTGTCCTTGCTGTCAGCATGTCTACCACCAGCTTAGAAGTAGAGAGTGAATTGTATTCCAATGCATGAATTATCATCAGGGATGAGATATTCATCATCAGAAATGTGTCCAACCCATATGCAAGCTCAGTCAAGTTCGAGTCTATCTGGTTTATCATCTGCACTGAGATTTCGAAGTCCGTGAGGAGTGTATTACAGAAGCCAATTATGTGAGGAAAGAATTGTATCTAGGTTATTCAGTTATGATGTTCACTGGAATTATCGAAATTTGGATAATTTTGCGCTCATCATGCGATGCTATTTTTACCGAAAATTTCATTTGGTATTTTGATCTTGGGAACCAAAATTTGAATATAGAAGCGTGCGCAAACCCAGGGAAATTCATCATCATTTTTTGGGGCGTTTTGAGTAGGAATCATAGCCAATCGGAGTTTCATTTCTCACACAGAATACTTCTTATACCTTCATTATACAAAGAATAAGTCAGAAAGAAGGAAAAACATCCACGCAGAAGTAGAATCAACGTTCTTTTCAGAATCTCGGATGAAGGTGGAATCAGATTTTTTTATCTGGACTCCGCTCCCAAATGAGAACCTATGTCAGAAGAACTAGTTCTGTGAGTCAAAATATCACAGATTCTCATTTGACGGGGCCGTCCATATGAAAGAAGGATCCATCAAGGATGCAAAAGGAAATGAATTTCTGAACTTCTTTGAGGATGTTTTTCCTTCCTTTTGGTTTTTGGATACAGGGTTCGCCAAGTCGATGACGTATTAGAAGTTTCTAGAGAACGGAGAATAATATCTTTCTAAAAGGTTGGATACGCTCATGGGATGCTAGGATCTAGCTTTCAAAAATATTCTCACCTGTGCACTGTTGTCAGATTTAATGTTACTAAGAGCCAGTTTGAAATTTCAAATGGAACACCGTATATATTATTAGATTTTTAGATTCTACTAGAAGATTCTGAGCATATTTTCTGTGGCATATCCTATAGCTATCTTTCAATGTATCAATTTTTGACTTTCGACGGCAAAAACAGCATCATTAAAAATTGCAATATTTTTCTGGCCAGTACTAACAGAAAGCTGCAATTTTGGCGGCTTCTTAAAACATAGGGACATATCATATCATTTGGAAGGTAATGAAGATTTCAATTCATGGATGGTAGAAAATACTAGGTGTTCTATTTGGAAAAAATCGAACTTCTTCAGTTTACTTGTAGCGGAGTTTGACGCACCCCTCTTCACACTCTGATTCTTTCTTCACAATACTGATTCAATATGCGTTAAAATTCATGAGATACCTATGTTTGAGGAAGTCCGATGCTGTTTTTGAAATTGAATTTTGAATTGAAGTTGCTCTTAGTAACAGTAGATCTGTCAACAGTGCATAGGTGGAAATATTTTCAAGAGCTAGATCTCAGCATCCCATAGGCGTATCCAAAATTTCAAAAAAATATATTTCTCGCTGTTTCTAGTAGTATTTCTAGTACGCCATCGAGTTTGGTGTACCTCGTATATAAGGAGGTTGTGAGAAGTATTCTGTGTGAGGAATGAAACTCCGATTGGCTATGATGTCTACCCAAATCTGGTCGAGAACAACAGAAGGTTAATTTTCATATTTTTTCCTGGAATATCTCGATAAATATGGGTTTGCGCATGTTTTCATTGTGAAATTCGAGTTCCTGAAGTAAAAAAAAAAAATTCGAAAAGAATCCACCGCATAATAAGTGCCGAGTATATTACTGGAATTCGTGGGTAACGAAGTGCAGTCATGTGAACGATCTATTCAATGAAGATCGGCTAATTTTTAGTTTCAATGTGATAGCATAACCATTATGAGAAATGGTTGGGAAAGAAAGACGATACGTTTTAACTTTCTTCGTCAGGTGAGTATATTCCAAAATGAACTAATGCGCTCCTAAATCAGCTCATTTAGTTTCTAATCCAAGTGGAAAAGTAGTCATATATAACATAACAACCATTATGAGAAATGGTTGGGAAAGAAAGACGATACGTTTTAACTTTCTTCGTCAGGTGAGTATATTCCAAAATGAACTCATGCGCTCCTAAATCAGCTCATTTAGTTTCTAATCCAAGTGGAAAAGTAGTCATATATAACATAACAACCATTATGAGAAATGGTTGGGAAAGAAAGACGATACGTTTTAACTTTCTTCGTCAGGTGAGTATATTCCAAAATGAACTAATGCGCTCCTAAATCAGCTCATTTAGTTTCTAATCCAAGTGGAAAAGTAGTCATATATAACATATCTATGTGAATATTGAATTCTAACATTTTGATGAGAAAATACTGTTTCTTTGACAATTTGTCTAACTTCACAGGATATCCCAATGCGTTCACCTGACGGAATATAGACTACAAGTCTGAATACTCATTCCGACAACTTAGTTTATGACTCTGGTAGATGTGAAGAGAGAAGAATACTCAGATGTCAAAACTGAATATATTGGAAAATTCTCAAAAAACATTAAAATGTGTGCCCTGAAGTAATACTGATTATTGGAAAGAAATGGAATAATCTCACTAGAGTCACATTCTTTTCGACCGACATTGTTATAACTGGGATTCGAATTCTCTCCTGATGATGATAATAACATTTTCAGAACACATGTGAAAATTTCCCAGTTTTGACTGTTGCTTAGTGTCTTTGTAGAGATAGCTGATATTGTATCTCCAAGTGATTAATGACGCTTGGCTACCCTGTGTGTGCAAATGCAATAATGCCATATTACATTTTATTTGCTTCAAAACCTTGTTACATGGTTTGTGAATGAAGAAACATTCGTTCGCTTATTTGTACGTTTCATATAACAATTTATTTGCCCATTGCAGTATTGCACCGTTCGAGAATTATGCAAACATCCCTAATAATTAATTATTTATCGATATTCATTGTAATTCATTTATTACTAATATACTTCATTTTTGCCATAAGGTTCGTCGAAAATAATTCTACGAATAAACGATGACGATACCGTGAGTATAAAGTTTTTTGATTAAAGTTCCGATCGCTGATATTTCAATATTACAAACGATTCCAGAAAATACTTCGTCTCATTCGTGCATCGATCTTCTAGCGTATCGAAACATCCAGTACACCTATATCATATTATAGAATTTGAAAAGAAATCGAATCAATAAAGACCAATAAAAATGATAACAGTCCAACGAAGCTGATCACAAATTCAACAATGGAAACTTATTATTCTAAACACTATACTATCACAGACTTGAAATAGTCAACAATTCACACGGTGATTCAGTACAACAACTGTAAACTCCAAGAATAAAACTCCCATTTTTATTATCCATATGTACCAACTTCGATTCAGTCTCTCTACGACTATTTCATACTGCATTCATAACATGCAATTCAATGAATTCAATTCGTGACAATAAATCCTAAACTTTGAAACTTCACTTCATATGACTTTTGAAACTAAGCTGCGAAACTTTCACAGTAGTTTTTTCCTTTTACATGACTCAGTTCGGCTTCTGCATATTATTTGATACCAATTTAATCTGCGTAGTGGCCAAAAATGACAATATTATACTCTAGTTGAATAATGTAGATATATTACATAGGTATCATAATCTCCGGACTGAGAATTGAAGCTCATCGATGTTATCCTGAATCACCTTGTACGTATAATAAAAATATTAGTGAAGGAAAAAATCACCGTTCGAATCGACATTGAAGAAACGATTGATTGAGTTATGAAAGTACTCACAAATTCTATGTTTCATCAAATATCTCTATCTCTTGTTCCAAGATCTCGGTTGAGCTAAAATATTTATTTACAGAAAGAATCGTAGAACTCTAAGTTATCCAAGGCGAAACTAACTCATATTATTATACAATATGTTCAAGAAAACAGTTGTTCATATTCACAACCTTTTGTGACTGCTAAAATAGCAATGAAAATACAAGAGGCGTCAATGAATGTGTAGTTTCTCAAGCATTCAATGATCTTATAGAAATATTAACAGTTTCCTAATTTTACAGAATATTGTATCCAAATATTGGGCGAATGGGCGCTAGGGACACTCTAGGTCCTATCTAAAAATTGCATTCTTGACATAACTTGGGAAAATAGAAAAATTCAGTAAAAAGTTTCTATCTCAGCTTTAGTTTCTGCTGTATTGATTATCATGAGTGTTTTGAAACATCTAAAGAATGAGAAGGCTTGGAATGGTTAATTACCAATTAACACTTCGCTCACCTACCTCTGGTAGGTTCGCCATAGATTGTTGCGGTGGATGAAGGATATTTCATTCGCCGAATTCGACACATTACAACAGCTCGAAATATCATGCTAGAAACATCAAAATATAATGAATCGATCTGGTAGTAACAAAATAGTAACATTGATCTAAGGAACTGAAATTGGAGATTGAAAAAGAATAAAACGGAATCGAGTCAACATGCAACTATACAATAAGGACTTGAATAATTTGTTATTTTGTGGAAAAGAATCGATAATTGAACCGAATTGTGACTGACGATCTTTCACATGAAGAACCTAGAGGCCCGAGTAAAGGATGTACACGGATCCGAACTCAAAATGGCCGCCGCTGTCATCTGTTACATTTTAACAGTCAAGCGCGAAAACATGTCGAAAAAGAGTGAAGAAGGCGTCAAAAAACTTTCGATGGTTTTCGATTTTCGTGACTCTTCGATCATGCTTTCTCAGATGACGAATGATGAAAGATGACTGATGTCAACTGCGACAATCTTGGGCTGGACCCACTGGCCCCAAAACCGCCTAACCAACGCCCTAATGAAGGGTACAAAAATGGCTCTGCTCTCGTCCAAACTAAATGAGCACCTCATCAGAGCAGTTCTGTGTCTCTCATACTTGCACCGGGCTCTTCTTGTCCTTCTTCTTGCCGCTTCCGAGCACCGTCTCCACCGTGGTGCATCGCGGCCCGTCCTCCGGGCTGTAGGACCACTTTACCTTCTCCTTGGGTGGTTTCTCGACATCCGGCGTTTTACTTTTACGAGTCCTCACAAACTCGTAAACCTTTTGTCACTGGATCTCGCAGAAAGGCAGCTTCTGGCCCTCTTTGGAGGTATCCGCCGTGTCGGCGGTGCTCAACTCGTCCGCCCCCTTGGGGCTATCTGCATTGTTTGTGCCTCCCTGGTTGCCGCTGCAACATTCACGAAAAGATTTGAAGGATTTCCAAGAGTGGAAGTTTTAGATCCGATAGAACTAACTTTTCACGAATTAGGAAACTGATACCATATATAGGCAATAGATCGAGATTAATATTACACAACAAGTGTGGAAAGTGACTTATACACCTACCCGAAATCGAAAGTTATTCAAAGTTCCGCTCATCCTCGACAGCCACCACTCAATCCAAGAGACAGTAGTCAGGAACGAGATAACCCAATGTCGATTTCATGACAATAAATGTATACGCGAATATTCCAGCTACAAATCTTTGGTAACCAACTTCATTCAACCGAGTCAACGTCTACGTTATTTCGTTCCTTGCCATCGTCATAAATATAAAGTGTGAAGGATATATAAAGTTTCCTGGGCATTTTTAACCTTCGGTTCTTAATTCATAATATCCACAGAGATTAAAATTATAAGAGGGAGGAGGTGATGGTCCCATTACCAGACGAATTTCGAAGAAGGAACGAAGGTAGTGGATTGAATCATTTCCCGAAAGGTTTGGATGCAAAATCGATCTGAAATGTAGGTAAGTACCATGTGTGATGATGCCAGTGGAAAAATTTCCATGTAAAATATCACTACATTCATCAATCACTGTCTCTAATATTTCCACACTAGTGAGTTTTACTTTCCTGTTGCCATAGTGAAATGGGCTAATTTCTGAATAACAAAACGATGCTGAAAGCGCTGTTTTCTTGGGTGGTCGTAGGAAAAAGCTCCATTGACCCCAATGACAAAGATTGACCTTCTGACAGCCATGTATTAGGGAGTCATTTGGGTTACCCACCAGACAAAGTGGCGGAACATCATAGTCATCTCACTCTTTTTTCTGAGTCATTCATATTCTCACTCATATATTATTTGATTGTTATACCTTCGAAACAGTTACTCTAAATAAACTCATAATGTCCTAGGACGTAATCAGCTATAACCCCTGTTCATGATGATCGCTGATTATTAAACTGTGGATAGACTATGTATTCCTGTCAGAGACAGGCCACTGAATAGCATGATACTATAACTAATAGAGTCACACAAATCAGTGAAATCATACATAGGCGGCCAGGTGGTTGAGATGATCGAGCGACATCATAGTAATCATGAGTTCGTGGTTTCGATTCCTGGCTGGCCGTTGGATTCGGGTTTATTTATGCGCTATACAATGTACCTAAAGTTCTACCATAGAACTATGCCAAATGCCACAGTGGTTTGGATTCCACTTGTATAAACTGTAGATCCCCGTCTCCTTCACTCGCACAAGCCCTTCGGGGCTTCTGAGGGTTGTTTCGGCAACCAAGGAGATGAGTAATGATAACATAAATCAGATTGCTCAATTAAAGACGATAAATCAGTTTCCAGTGGAAAATTAAATGTTGTATACACCACGAACGTTATTAGATGATAATGCCCATCGTGTGACATCCATTCCTTGGACCGGAGGTCCTCTGGCTGGATCAGTCACCCTCCTTGCGTTATCATCCCTATATAGCATTTGATGCATAGATCGATGATGTCACTTTGAAATGTTTTCATCGCCGAAATGAATTCGAAGATTTCATATCAAGTGCATCGAAATTGATTGATATTGCTACCAGGCAATTCGTAAATTCAGTAGAAACAGGGCTTAAGGTATGAAAAGCCAACACCTCCGCCAAAATGTTCGCAGACAATTCAACCTTGGATCCACGAGGCCAGGAACTTCCCAAAATCGCTACCATCGATAATCGTATGCCAGAAATTGTCTTCCGGCACATTCTGCTTAGCCTCAACGTCAAGAAGGCTATGAGGACTGACGGAATACCGCCTATTGTTCTCAAGAAATGTGCCCCAGAACTAACACCAGTTCTTTGCAGGTTGTTCACCCTTTTGTACAAACTCGGCGTATTTCCTTCTAACTGGAAGAAAGCTAGGGTCCAACCGATTCCAAAGGAGGGCAAGAAAACCCTCCCTAACAATTATAGACTGATTGCACTACTATCTGTGATCTCTAAAGTAATGAAAGAAGCAATCACCATCGAGCTCCTCCAATATCTAGAGAGCTCAAGGATCGTGAACGACCGGCAATACCACCAGAGGTCAACAGGAGATCTGCTTGCCCATGTGACACACAAGTGGCAGGTGTCAATCGAGAAACATGGGGAGTCTCTGGCTGTAGCCTTGGATATCTCCAAAGCATTTGAACGAGTTTGGCACCAAGGCCTCCTAGCGAAACTTCCGTCATATGGTTTGCCGCCCCAACTGTGTCTTTTACTATCGAGTTTTCTTGCAGATAGATCACTCTACGTGGTGGTAGACGGGGTCTCGTCTGATACAATGACGATCAATGCTGGTGTTCCACAAGGCTCTGTCATGGCACCAACTTTGTTCTTGTTCCACATCAATGATTTGTTGAATGTGACCTCCAGCCCATGGTCCAGCCCATGGTTAGTCAGGTATCAAAATAAGTAGGCTGCAGTCTACAACTTTTTCTAGTGGCTGGATATAGGAATTCCACTCTTTATTGACATCATGGATGTACCTATGCCCTATTTCTCAGTTCCTTCTACGTCTATGAATTGTTTGACAAATGATCCAGCCTCCAAGATCGTTTCTGACAGTTGACTAATACTAGAGAAGTTGGAAAGACTGTGGAAAATACATTTCTCATTCCTATATTTCATCACAAATGCGTATTTTGAAAACAGAAAAGGACACAGAAGTGTCCATACGCTAATCTAAGGTAGATTATATAGAGAGTCTCTAGAAGAAACTAACTTCAATTAACATACCGATACTTCGTCATTTCATTTGAAAGTGCATTAGATTACATCAAGTATGGAATATGTTATTAAATAGCCGTCTCGCTTTGCTGTGCAGCGCATATCGGAAGAAGACCAATTTTCGATGAATATATCACATAAATCAGACAGGATATCACTGACAGCGTTGGTCGCCGATAACGACATCGCTGACATCGACATTGTCGAAACAACAGCATAACCACGTCTTGTTGAATAATGTCGTTGAGATCTATATCTCAATTCAGACAAAAAAAATCTGCACCTCTCGCCAGTGACAGTTACGACGAATCGAAATCCACATCAGAGAGTTTTGACGGATGTATTGGCAATTAATGGGTCTCATCATATGGATTGTTTAGTTTCCAAATGCTACAATTTTGTTTGGTAACATGGCCATGTATCCAAAAATGGGTCTTGATTGTGGAAAAAAATTAGATAGCGCATAAAATGTAGCTTGAACTAAGCACTCATTTAGATACTCTTTTCCCATGATGATTTGCCCGACTTCAGAAACACTTCGACCTCCAAATGTGACAGCTGTAGCTCTACCAATATGATCACTATATACTGTTAAAGTTGAAGACAGCCTATTCGAAAACCCATAAGAATCAAGCAAAAGAACATAGATGCGAGAGGATACTAGTGATACCATTCGGAAATAAGTTTCGATACAGTCAATGAAGGAGTTACTGAGGTTTCAAATAGGGCAGATCTTCCTGCACTATAGCAATAAATATACAAATGATCAAGCATGAAAACATGGATATAACTTCAAGAATGACGAAAAATTACTATTAGCTTAACACATTCATCCAGAAAAAGTAGAAAGAAATACTTTGACACTATGAGTTGAGGCTATGAGAGTGATTATTTCTTGATTCCTTCATATCTGTCTACTATGTCTACTATCTATTGGTCGAAACCGACGAAGTGTTTCTTTAACGACAATCCGAGATATTGGGGGGGAGGGGGTTGACATGCATTAATCAGTTCCACAAACGAATAATAGATGTCGCATCTATCTCCCTTACATATAGCTATATCTATACATCTTCATCAGAATATCCATCGACAAGGAATTCCTTCACATTACTACAAGATTGACCTTCGCGGTCGAGATGAATGCAGGTTGGTCGGCAGGGTTGCATGGTAGCGCGTTTGATTTTTTGATTTGGATATAATAATTATCTCAGAGACTACAAGTAGATGAGAAATAATAATAATTCCATCTATGATGGATTCACCGACGACGTTCTTACTATAGATCTAGATATAGACGAGTTCATGAATTCAGTTCACCTTACCTTATGGAACCAGGGGGGCACATTGATTGTCATCTAAGCGCTAGAGTGGAAACCATAGGAGGTCTGGTCGGTTTGTTTTCTAAAATACGTTCGATTTCGGCAACCATAGTGGTATTGAGTTTCGGAATCAGCTGAAAATGAGATAAAATGAATATGAGATTACCTACATATCATGATGAACAAACTAACCAACAGATTTCTTTTATAAATGAATAAGGTCCAGTCCCCTACGATTATAAGAAAGAAAGGAACTAGAACTCTCGTTCTGAGATGGGATTCCAAAGTTCCAAACTCACTGCCATGATTACACTTATACCAACTCACCTGTAACGATTGTATACTATCGTAGAGCTGCTCGACAGATGTCGCCCCCAGCAACAGGCATTGAACGGATTCATTTTTGAGGCACCACGATATGGCAAGCTGCGTTAGAGTACAGCCGAGTTTCTCTGCCAAGGCGTTCAGTTCTCTCACCCTCTCAGTCTGTCTCCGAGACTCCTCCGGCTGTATCCGGTCCTTCATCCAGCTGTAGCTCTGGAAATATCATGGATTGGATAAAAAAATTCCTCCGATAAATACGTATAACTGAAGAGCTGCTTGGTATGGATTCGCTATCCAAATTATCGGATGGGCTCTTACCTCTTTGTTTGCAGCCGTAGTTTCATCTTCGGTCCAGGAAAAGGAACTGTACTTGTTGCGGAAGCTAGCTCTGGAAAAAAGTTGAACGCTGCACCCGCTGCCACCCTCGTCTCTGCCCTGAGTGAATCCCATCGATATAGGTGACCATGCCATCAGACCTGAAACCAACGGGAGTCAAGCCATCGTCTTTCAGAAAGATAATAAAAGTATAGTTAACGACAGTAATATAATATATGCTCACCCACTCCAATTTTATTGTACAACTCAGGCATGTACAACTCCGTTTTTTCTCTGCAAAACATGTGGTACTCGGTCTGTTCAACTATGGGAGTGACGCAATTGAACTGCCTGCAGTTTGTGTACGCCTCCATTATCTCCACTGCCGACCACCTAGCTGTCCCCCAGTACATAGTCCAACCTTGTGAAATGACGTAGTGCATAGCACGAACCACCTCTGTAACAAAATGATTTTTGGAAAAAGAAACTAACGATATGAGATTTTGGGATTGCGAATTCCGGAGCTTTTGTAATATCAAAGTAACGAATTTTCTACTCTGTGTGATAGATACAGTTATCTCGAATAGTGAATTTATGAACTCAACCAATTTAAGAATTACGAACTGAATTAGGAATTAGGAATTAATAATAAGGAAGTTTATAAAAATCATTAGTATGGGCACTCACGGGGTTTCCTAAAACTATTATATCTGAGATGAAGGCAGTGCCAGATCTAAGTTTCAATAAATCCAACAACTGAGTTCCAACAAATCCTCTTTTTGTTTTAGAAATATACTATCTGGCATCTGTCCTTATAAGATATCTAGTAACAGGTAACATTTCTCTGAACTTTGGACTTGATTTGTCTATTCACTTTATTTACTCAATGAAATATTGACCTACATAGGTATTCAATTTTTTGATTCGATTGTTGGAATTATAACTCGCTGAAAGTACTCAATGATTGTCATACATGACGAAGATGTAGGCGACTTTTTGTGATGTAAGTCCATTAAAATTGGTGGAGAAAGCTTCCACTTGGGAATGTTTCTGACGTCATCAGCTGCCTCTATTATATTCTACTTTGAATTCGACTGGAAATGTTTTGATTACTGCAAGTATTACTCAGGAAATACCATATAACGTTTTCCTTTCAGAATTTCGTCCGTCATACTTTCATATGATATCTCATAACGGATGGAAGCTTTCCGTTGCATTGAGAACCAGCGCATTCATTTTTTAGGTGCTTGATATTAACAACCAGCAGCTGAATTGAAGTAATAGCAGAATAGGCGACCAGACTGCTAGGCAAAAACAATAAATGTGATGAGAAATACCTGTGGAAGTTCGTGCACACCTATTTAGATTAGCAATGCATCAATGGTGACGGAGTAATGGGGATGATAAAAAATGTGCCATAAGATATCAATGCAGGGTGTTTCTATGAGATCTACATCGAACAATCAATACATATGTGGAAAACTATAAGTAGGGCAAATTTTTAAAATTTGGTGTCATCCTATTGTTGATGGGAACAATTGGGCTAAAATATTCACAACATGCTGGTATTTCCGCTTTTACCGGAAGTTGATATCAACTTGAATACTGTCTGTAAGTTTTTCGAGGAGGTGGTACATTCATTTTCCAGCTTTTTGTGGCATTTTCTCTCCTCGTTTCTAAAAAATAGAGTGAAAGTTATTAAAAATTATTTCAATATATTTGTAGTAAGGACAGATTCTGCCCAACAATGTCACTGTGCTTGAAATTAAACCTTTAGATACCTAAAAGACAAATTCTCTATTTGTCAGTGACACCTTGTTTTTGAAAAATGTTTCCAAATTTTTGGGGCAGATCACCAAATCTGTCCTTACTAATAAATTATATTCTATTTTTTTGGAAACGAGAAAAGAAAATCCCTCATTTTGTCAACAGGACACCATATTGAATGTTATTTTATTTTCAAATTCTACGAAGGATTCTTGGCAAATTTCATTTATAATGTCATATACTCAAGTCTAACCGTTTTTCGACAGATTTGGAAATGTATGTCAGAAATTACGTTTGCAGGTCTATAAATAATTGAATGAAATTATTTAATTAATTCTGTACGAAACAAGTGCGACAGCAATTTCATTCATTTTATTCATTCACCTATTTGTTAGTTTTGTATGTTGTATGTTTTCTTATCGAATGAAGTTCTTATTGTCATTATTGTTATCATCATTGTTATTATTATTATCATCATTATCATTATTATTATATAACTATCTATTTCTACACATGAAATCCTCCTCTAATTTCCCCTTTCAACAATAGTATGCCACCAAATTCAGGCTTTACCTTCCATTGGACACATTGGATCAGCTTTGTGGACAATGACCACGTCTATGTAGGAGAGTTGCAGCCGCAAGAGACTAGCCTTCACACTTTCTATAATATGTTTGCGAGAAAGACCTCTCTCTTCCGATCTGCAAAAAAATAATCAATCTATTATATCACAAGACCTTTGAATTTAATAGATTGAACGATCAAAATATTTCGAGCATAATTCGTTTGGAAAATAGATGAATGTACAATAATTCCATTAAATCCAACAATGCTATGTGGTCGAAAGTTTTCATTCTGAAATTATTTTACATGAGAGTATTCGTCAAAAAGCAAAAAAATATCAATCTTACTATCCTATACCATAATCCATACTCTATATACTATGCTCCTCAACTATAATCCATCTAACATAGTTCGAGTAGAATACGGCTAGATCAACTTATTTTATAAACTGTTGCCGAGAATTGTCAAAATCAGTGGTAAGCGACATAACAGAATCCAATATGGAGGACCAAAATTTAACCAAAAAAAATTGGTGTCTGATTGGTCTCTCCCATGATCAGGGAAATGATCATAGTAAATATACGTGAGGCAACAAATATCGATGATAATATCAATAGACTTGCATGTCGCATATCGATAAAAAAAAACTATACTTGATGGATACTACACGCAACCATTCTGAACCAATTGAGAACTCTCTGATGTATACCATCTCTTTTTCTTTCCTGTCTCTATAATCTTCTCCATTTTATCTCTTTTCTGTCTACTCTGGTTACTCATTCTATTGTTCTCTCTTTCCTACTGCCATTATTCTTATTCTGAACATAATTTTCTATATAATCCATTTCAAGTTTCACTCTATCATCAATCCATTTTCATGTGTTTGTATCTTTGTGTTTATGTGAGTATTTATATTGTTTTCTCCCATTATTATGTTTCTTTATTATTTATCCATGAACAAGTACATTTCATTCATTTACTTTGGGGGTACTGGTTTTGTATTTGATTTTGGAAAAGTTACACAAAATTTTTCACAGGTTAGGTGGTTAGGTTTTGAATCCTCATTATGTGAGAATCTAAGTATAATATTATATTTAATAATCCTTCATATGTATTCATAAACAGGTATATTTCATTTCTTTATTGTTCTTTGGGGGTACTGGTTTTGTGAGTGATTTTGAAAAATTCACCTATTTGAAATATTTCACAGGTTAGGTGATAGAGCAAGACTTGGACAAGGGGAGTACCTGAACCTGGCCTGGGACATTGTAATTGTTTTTTTTTAATTGGATAATCAATCAGGTATTTTCATTCGTCAACTCCATCAGTCTTCTTCTTTCAATTACTGAGAGTATATTTTGATCAAACATGATGCACCAATAATTTGTTATGCTATTGGGGGGAGTAGCGAAGCTGGGAACAAAATGGGGAGATCTAGATTAAAAACAATGCCTACAGAAGGAATGACTTGTTTCTTGATAAGAGAACTCGAAAACATCATTCCAACTTCTCTTGATTCATTTGGATATTTCTTGGAGCAATGTAGACAATACCACAGAGTGCAAACTCATAGCCTGTTTAGAAATTTAATGGAATTTCCATCAAAGTTCACCAATCGAACAGATCAATACATCATTCGCATAAGGATTACTCCCTCCAGTGCTCGAGACCTTTGTTGTTACAAAACTCATCAAGATGAATTTAACTTAACGAGTTCCCGATATACAGGATTTCATGGAGCAAACGGAAATTATTGATAGAGGAGGTCATTTGCAACAAAGAAGTCTGCACAGAGAAGTCTGATTCTTTACGGTTTTCGAATAGATGGGCTTCCTGTGATGGGTTGTAACTACACTTGATGAGAAATTACTAAAAAACAGGAAGTGTTTCTGATGACTGAGCGGTCACAGAATGATGAATGGATTTTTGCATTTTGGAAAGCTGATGAATCAGTGCTGCAGGAATATTGGCGACACTTGAACACTGTTGAAACGATCGGAGCTTCAGAATGGCTACCAGGGTAAACCTGTCACCACATCAATTGCTGTAAGACAAAGACGAAGATGCATTACTCATTGTGCGAATGAAATTGAATTCTGATATTTCCAAATGTAGTGTTCAATGGAAGATATAATGTATAAGCAAACTAATAGGCACCCAGTGGCAAGAAAATAAAATCAGAGTATGGAAATGGAATATTAGGTACACGCATTTAAGAATATTATAGTCACATTATATTATTCATTATGAATCGTAAGTTACAGAAGGCAACATATGAGTCTGAAATAATAATTATTACTCCATTAATACATTAATACAAACGGAAAACAGTGGAATTTTGACGCTTGATGTGGCGGCGGATTGTTTTGTTATTTGTGTTTCAAGTTTGAATTCCTTCAAAATTTAATATCTAGATGGAATATAATAAATTTTTGTAATAGTCATAAATTGGTTATTCAAGTAGTCATTTGATAAACCGAAAATCTTGCAATAATGGACCACATTGATACACAAAAGATAGTGCGTTTGAGGCTATTAAAGTACGAAAGAAAGAGAAATATAATTTGATGCTCATCCGGATACTTGGATACTACCGTGACAGGACCACCAATGGAGAATTTAACAAGTTCAAAGAGCGAAAAGATTCAATTGAGAAGAATATTCCGAGAATGGTTGGATTAAAGTATGGAAGAGGTTTTTCAAGATCATCTGTAACTATCTCGTGGACGCACTTTTTATTCATTTCTCAAAACTTTCTTATTCTCAACTCGTTCAGAGATCTATCTTATTTCATTTCCTATCCCATTTTAACCACTCAATTAGCTATTCCGTTCCGAATTTCCCGATAAAAACCTATGCTTGAGTTGATTGTGGATGACTTGAATGCAGTATAAAAGATCTTTTCCTGAAGGAGTTTCGTGATCATTCAAATGCTGCAGACTGTCCTCGGAGGGATCATAAATTCTCTCCGTTTTATCAGCATTTTATCATAAACGGAAATCGATTCGTGTAGGTTCCATGCAGAGTGAGCTCTTTATATTTGCGAAAATTGCGATATGGTGTGGTTTTATGGCGACGGAAGAGCATTTTCCGAATTGGATGCACTCTGTGTAGATCGTAATCTAACAGGAGCTCCAATCTACAAGATGTTCCTTCTTGCATCTCGGAATATCATTTCATGGCATGCAGATAGGGTGTCAATGACCTGTAGAGTCTATTAGGAGAATTCCCAATCCCAGAAGTGAACATCTCCCAATAATAGCTTCTACTGATTTTTTTATGAGAACTTGTTGATCGTTCATCTCATCATGAGGTTCATGAAACTCCTGAGGAAAGCTTTGAAAATCAGTCATCCTTGGAAGCTTCTTCTCACGTAATGGACGACTGAAAAGTAATTCATCTTGTCATTCCAATCCAACCTGATATGAATCTATGGTTCTGGATCGAGTGTTCATGAGGCACATTCCAGTCGAAGTGGTGTATTGAATTGAATAATTTTACTTCGTTAGTTTGAATGGAAATGGGTTGGTAGGAGAGAGACATCAGTTTTGATATGAATAATATGCTACCGCTGTTATCAGCTATTCCTCAGTATAGTCATTCTATTTCTGATTATCATCACTAACTTCATACCTGAACAGGAAATTTCAAAGCAGTAGGTATAGTTCTGCTAGCAGGCATTGTGAGATCGCAAACAATGCAAAATGTGAAGCTTGCGGTGTATCATCAATATTTTTCTCCCTTTTGCATACCTCGTGCTCCAGTAAATCTTGGTCGTAACGATGTAACTCGTCCTTTTCCACCCTCGCCTGGAGAGAATCCTTCCTAATTCGACTTCCGCTCTAGTGCCTGAAAGCAAACAGTCACGATTCTCATGTGCACTTTTTTCACGAAGTGAAGTACAGGATGCTAAAGGTAGCCACTGAGATATATTGTTGAAAACTTTAGAGTTTGATCATTTAGTCGCTTCAGATTCTATTGAGAGGATGTGGATTCCAGACGCTACCCGACCATGACAAATCTAAGTCATTATTCTGATTCTTCATCTAGATTTTACTTTGAACAAAACAGAAAATGAATGACATAAGATGTTGGAACTCACCTGAATGCGCTTCCGATAGATCAAACACGTTGATACCGCTCTCCACGGCCAACACGATGATCTGCTCTGCTTGTTCCTCGCTCAAATTCGGCCCAAATGTCGGCCAAGTACCTGCAATCAACTGATCTCTAGAGATAGAAATATAACTGACGTTGTTATGCATATTGAGAAGTTCATGCAAGTGATCACAAGGATAACCTGATCCGCAGAATTTTCTGGATATAGCCAAACGAGCTCGTAGAGGACCTCGCGATATACCTATAGTTCACTTTCATTTATCTCCCTCTGGTTCTGCTCCAGCCGAGAAATCAATTACGAAAATTCATCATCTTGTCTGTACCCTACTTCAGATGATGAATAAAGCACTCACAAAGCAGCACTGCATTTACACCTATTATTTCATTCATGTGACAGTGAAGCTGAAACAGATGGAGGTCAGCGCGATCGCAACAGATATATGCGCATTCACGGATTTGATGAATTGCTCCTTTTTTCAGACTGCGCATGCGTATGCATGAGCTGCGAATAGCTGTCATTTTTTTCTGGTTTCAGTTTCTATGTTGTTGTTATCCATGCAGCTGATAGGGTTATGAGTGACTCTATATTTTGCTCACAGCAACAGCAAAAATGATAATTTGTCCTTTTAGCGCGAATTAGATTAATGGCATTGTTTATAGCTACCGCACTCAAAATTATCCCTAGTTTGGAATTGGATCAATCGACTTTGTAATGCAGAAAGTCATTATGAGCGGAAACAGACAACAGAATGATTTAGATTCTCATTGTTCTGAAATTTCAATCAGTTGTCATGGTAGTGAATCACATGTTATTAATCACAAAACAGAGGTATGCATTTTTTTAACGCTCACCTATCTCGCCAGATGTAGTATTTTTTCATTTTTCTTTTTCAAGTATTAGTATCCTCACGTAAACATGGTAAAATATCTACATCGATAAGTTTGTGAAGGTCAGGGATTTCAGTGATTTTTTGACAAAACAGAGAGCAGATTCGAATGGAAATATCTGTAAAAGTCGTATTTCTCAATACAATGGAACGTCACATCAGAATGTTTTGACAACGCTAACAGTCAGCTGATTTCTGATCGCTAGGTCTCTTTCTTATGGAAGTTTCAATTCCTCTGTCTCTCTCTCTCTCTGAACTCGATCTAGTAGATAATATATAATCATCATATCTTTCACGCTAACAAAATGAAGACGTGACACTTATACGCATTTTTTAGGCCAGATATGTGAGCATCAAATCACGCATACTATTGGTGCCAGAGAGAGATCATGTTTCCTCAAGTGGATACTTAGATGGTTATAATTTTTTTCAATTCCATATATTAGAGAACCTTCATCAAAACTTCGGTATTGGCAGTCTAAAGTTTCGAGCTTGCTTTGTATTACGATATGATCAAGTACACATGGTCATGATTCTATATGACTTGAACAGTGGTAGACAAGCCTCTCAGGTTAATCGCTCTGTGAATGTTCTTCTGATACGCAGAATGATGATATGGGTACTCTGTAGGTCGTGAAGTCACTGTAATGGTTCAGAAATCGAATTCAAGAACGAAAGGCCACCAGAGGAGCGAATGTATATATATACTCACCCAATCCGATGTTGGACACCCTCAGACCGCTCTTGCCGAGGTTCCTGTACCGCAGGCCAGGCGTGATGGAAGTTTGCCGGGTCAGCTGATGCCCGCCGACAGGCGCAGCGTGCGTCAGCCCGCCCAACAGCAGTTGCTCCTTGGTGACGGATCCGTCTCCGCCGCCGCCGGCGCGGTCCGCCAAGGCGCTGAGGGCGCTGCCGGCGCTGAACTCTTCCATGCAATCGAGGCTGGCAATCGGTGCGCGACACCTTCGATCAACATAAAGGGAGAGATACTTCAGAGATCAGGTCATGTCCTGGTGGCGTAGAGTATATACAAGGTGATTAAATAGTAAGTGAGTAAGATCTTTTCAATTCCTTATTCATTTGATAAGAGAGCCCACCTGAGCTCAGCTTGTATTGTCGGTCGTTCTCTTATCATATATTTTTGATTCGATTCGATTGTAAAATTGTGAACTATAATCAATATTCAAAATCAGTATTATAAGAAGAGGAAAAAATAACAGAGAAATGGGAAAAGACCTTGGTAATTGTAGAGTGTTGTATGTAATTATTCGAAAATCGGTTTCAGGACATCCATATAATGTAATTGTACAAACATTTTGGCTTGTTCTTTGAACTTATTTTTATTTTGTATATTTCTAATGTCAGTAGTAGTAGATTGAATAGTTCATTAGGACCATCATAGGTTACGAATTTCTGTGTGATTGTGGTTCTATACAAGGGGATAGGAATTTCCTGCCTTGCGGTTCTTCGGGTAGGATGTAGGATGATAGTGTGGGAAACTGAAATAACGGCTCCGCTGTTTGAGATAGACGAACAAAAATTTAAAAGATGGTCTAGGCTCAAGAGCAACAAATCTCTAAATTATTTTGCGTTATACAGGGCTGCCAAAAACGTATCAAAGTTATACGTTTTCTTATGGAACACCCTGTATGTCATGGCATTTTCAGATTTGCTCTGGAAAGCTGAATTCATCGATCTATCACACTTGGGGTCTACCGGTACTGATTGCAGAGATATGAGGTACCATCCCGTATGTATTTCATTCAAACGTCGGTAGATAGTGAATTGAAAGTGATGATGGGGACATGAAAGCCGTTTTCACCAATAATGAATAGATTCCAAAAAAAAAAAAATCCTAGAGTTGAAAAATCACATCCTCAATTGACTAGTCTTGCGTTGTCTCATAGTCTCAACAATGTGTATTACCAGTGAACTTTTAATCATGCTCTTATTTGAAGTGGTATAGGAATTCGATTGTGAAAATTCACGTTGCAAACTTTTATTGTATATTGTGTTCCACAAAGCGAAGTTTTCAGTACACTGATTTTGCACAACTTATATGCGACACACTGTTACTTCGCTGATTGACGAGTATTGATATAGCCATATGAAAAATCATAGTCCCAAGATTCACCAATCAGAAACTCGTGATGGTTGGTAATTAGTACAAATTAATGAATTAACGATACGTGATGGCTTTTGATGGAAATGAATGAATTTCTAATAGAGCTATACACGAAGGTAGGTTTTTCTAGTAAAGGTACAAACGATGTTAAATTATCTTCATTTTGGTATTTCTATCAAATAATATAGAGTAGTGCTTGGTGAGCTAATGTGAATTTCGAGCTCTCATTATACAGGGTGTTCCGTTGATCATGTTCAAACTTCTAGGGTAGATAAAACACACGAAAATAAGAAAAAAAGTTCATGTGAACATGGGTCTGGAAACGCTTCTTCAGGGAGCTAGGGCCCTTCGAAGATGACCTCCAAAAACTACTTTTCGTTTTATAGCTTCGGTACTACTGCAGCTATCGCAACCAATTTCGGGACATGAAATCTAGTTCGTAGGTTCATCAATTTGAGCCTTCCGGATTTTGTCACCTTTAACCAGGGGCGTACAAACCAGGGGGGTATTTGGGCAAATTTGACCCTACTTCTCTTAGGCTTCAATTCCTTACCATTTTTATTATTACATAAAAAAGGTACTCTTGTAAAAATCGCTATCTGTCACCGTTTCCTCCGAAAATGGTTAAATCCAATCAATAATAAATTATTGGTCTTGAACCAATTATTACGTTGAAATATGAGAATGAGGTTCAGTACAGATAGTTGTCAAATATCTGTCAATAAAATATTGTGTCGAAGATTTGACTAACTAATAATGCTCACTATCTGTACTGAACCTCATTTTCATATTTCAACGTAATAATTGGTTTAAGACCAATAATTTATTATTGATTGGATTTAGCCATTTTCGGAGGAAACGGTGACAGATAGCGATTTTTACAAGAGTACCTTTTTTATGTAATAGGCATTGGAGAATCATAATCAGATATAAAAATGGTAAGAAATTGAAGCCTAAGAGAACTAGGGTCAAATTTGCCCAAATACCCCCCTGGTTTGTACGCCCCTGGTTAAAGGTGACAAAATCCGGAAGGCTCAAATTGATGAACCTACGAACTAGATTTCATGTCCCGAAATTGGTTGCGATAGCTGCAGTAGTACCGAAGCTATAAAACGAAAAGTAGTTTTTGGAGGTCATCTTCGAAGGGCCCTAGCTCCCTGAAGAAGCGTTTCCAGACCCATGTTCACATGAACTTTTTTTCTTATTTTTGTGTGTTTCATCTACCCTAGAAGTTTGTAACATGATCAACGGAACACCCTGTATATCTCGTGCTTTTTCATCTTCCCAAGTAAAGAAATACCGGTAGAATGAAAAATCAAGAAAACTTTCACATTGACATCGAGACACAGATCACCCTATCTGAATATGGTAATTTGTGGAGATAGGAGTAAAATAGATAGTGAAACGAAAACTTGTAAAACCTTGAAGTGAAAAAATTGATACAACTGATTGTTGAGACTGTCTGGTCAAGCTCATGCATAACAATGATTTTCTCTATCAAAGTCATATATCACGTAATATCTACTTCTTCTCTGCATATTGAGGATTTCTTACGATTTCTATAGTTATATAATTTTGACGAATTTTTGGGCTAATTGGTAATCCAGGTCATGATCATTCATCATATCATCATACTCAATTCATATTCATCATTTATCATTATACATCATTCCCAGATATCGTGTTAAAATAGATTGATTCTTTTAACATATCAGTTTGTTCTACATATCATTATCAGATTGCAAAGTATGTTTATTTATACTGTATTATATTGAACTCACTCTAGTAGCATGCTCAACTCTGAAAATAAATTTCAATGCTTAAAAAGAGAATAAAGTCGCAGTACATGTGAAAAAGTGATCAGGCACAGTACTGTACTAGTGGCTAAGAAACCCCTGGACAGAGCACAGTTCAGAAAACATATATCTATCAGTTCCGGCACTATTACCCGCGGAAGTCGCTTGCTACCCGACCTGATCGCAGTAGGTCGGCAGTAGGCGGACTATTGACTAGTGGGGTCACTTGAATGTTTATACGGTGCCAATAGAAACTGAAGATCAACTTCGTCAACAGATCATTGCTGGATATGACGCTATACGAAATACACCTGGTATAATGAAACGAGTACGTGGGTCTATGAGACGTCGAGCAGACGCATGCATAATGGTGCAAGGTGGTCACTTTGAACAATTACTTCAATCAATACCCTCAACTCACTGTTTCAGTATCAATTCGGTCTTAATTACTGTTAATATTATCAGTATCAAACTGTAATATCAGCCAATTCCTATTTTGAAATGGAATTAAAGAAAACTATTTTCCCTTACTTATTGAATCAATTTTGAATTCCAACTTCTTGCCATTCCAGATTACTTGCATTGACTGATGCACCTTTTCTGATATTTAATACTCAGAGGCGACTCATGAGCCTAATGAAAATATACATCGATTATTTCAAATCCCAATAACTCGAAAACAGCGCAGCGACCTCTACCAGGAATATATTTTTCACACAAAAGTGTAAAATCTTTTTTCCTACTATGAAACGTGATACGGTACGCACAAAAAAGTAATGACATTTCAAATGACTCAAAGGACATGTAGGTGGCGCCACCCCCTAGAAAGAGACAAACTGACATCAAATTTAATATTGTCATTGAGAAATACCCCTAGATACCAAACTTCATTCAAATATCACAATTATTTTGAAATTCATTAACAAAAAACAAAAATAAGAATCCAACTTTGACACTCTGTATCTCAGAAACGAATAACTTCCGGACATATATAATGATACGATTCTGATTTTGCCGTCAGCAACATATTCCTGAATTTTCTACACGTACTTAAGAAATACCCTGTAAATAATTATCTGCAGAATTGGCAATCCAACTATAGAGGAATTGATAAGTTTCACTTCATTTGTTCAACCCGATGGTTCCAATCTGAGAAATTGTTTTGCTTCGTGGGACTTTTTCAGAACTTTCTCTAGCAGTAGCTCAGGAAATAATGTGAAATATATCATGAAATGCATGTGTTAGGAGAAGTTTTTCATCTTCAGAAGCAGAATGTTATTTCTAATTCTGGATGCATATGACAATGGTTATATGTAGTTCGAATTTCGATTTCACAAATATACACCAAGTGAAACTGCGAAACTATAATTGACATTTTTCATAAGTCACTGAGCACATTCGTGTCCTCTATATTCAGGATTCTCCTGCTAGATACGGCTGATGAGGTCTGTTCTTCCAAGTAATTGATAACCCAAATAGTATTTCAGTTTCAGCACTCAGCAATGGCTGGATTCTGGCTCGGTCATTATCTTTTTCAAATGGTTCGCCTCATTCGAATGCTCAGTTTATCTGAACGGCCATGTCGGCCTATTTGTCTGATTCCGGATGAATCCAGATTAGTCATTTCCTTCCCAACGAATTTCGAACGTGTATATTTTTCGATGCAATCAACCGGGCTTCAGGAAATTTGCCCGTATTACGCTAGGATTATAGGTTTATAGTGAGTGGGTCTCATGGAGTCCTCTAATATGGAGAGTCCCTCATGACCCAGCGAAGCCGATTATATGAATGGGTAAGTGATTTTTCTTCAGGTTCAATGTGTGAAGCGTAATGTTTCATTTATTGAGGATGTGGAAATCCTCCAGTCTTCGTGAGCTTCACAACAATGGTTTTCCAAATAATTTCATTTTCGAATCCCAGGTATGGAATAAGATTGCTTCAGTTTGGAAAAGTCGATACTTTTTCCTAGTCATATACCTATACCACCAAATCTGTCATAAATTGGTAGAAATGAGGTGAATAATTCACCATGCACAAGCAGCAGCCACCAATCTCTCTGATGGGTATCGAACGAACGATAGTTATTTCATCCTCGCTATCAGTTGCCGTCGGATCACCTGAAGAATTAGTTGTGCGTGCAGATTCCCCATAAATGCGAAATTGGGGCGAACGTGATGAGGTGGCACGTTTTTCCTATGATTAAAAGCACCAGAGGAGTGCCTTCCTGGGAACATTAATTGCACGTAGGCGTTTTAGATTCACGGCCAATAATGTGATATCCGAAAGGGGAGGAGTTAGGTGTGATGGCATCTTACAACTAACAAGGTCTAATTATCTTGATGAGACCGTTAATGTGTCCTCCAGGCGAATGATTAGACCTGAGTCATAGTCGCGAATTAGCGGAGAGCGCAAGCTGCAAACGGAGAGTAGACGACCATTTTATACTAGAATGGTGGCTGTTTTAGCGCTTTATGTGGTTTCCATTATCACTGGAATATATAAGAATGATGTGATGAAAGAGGCCGAATAAGTAGCTTAGTGGCCCTAATCCTATTAGAGGAGAGAATTGTTATTTAGATTACATTATTTCAATTAAAACTGCCAGCCATTACATTGCAGAGGCATCGGAGGCAAAGGCAGAGGCAAATGAATTTCGTACACGAGTCATCAAATCTTTCTCTCAAATGAATGGGTAGGAGGGTTCAGATCTTGATCAGGACCAACCTATTATAGGAATGTTGATATCTTCGAGAGATCTAGCAACATTCTTGGCTTTACGTCACCTGGGCGAAGTCTATAGTTCCTCAGAGTACTCAGTGAGAGAATACAAGATGCCTCATCATCTTCCAAGCACTGTCTGTAAAGAGTCCTTGATAGTGATGACTTGCAGGTGTCTTTTGATAATAATAATAATAAGAATATTTATTTGCAATTAAACAGAAAACAGAGAAATGGCAAAATTTACATTATTCAAATAAATATTATAGGAACCACAGAAGCAACAAAAGTTACTTGTATGTGTGTAGTAAAATATAAATTGAGTAAACTCTAAAGAATATTATATAAACTAAATCATAAGAAATATAGATATGACATACATATGGGCACAAAAACTAAACTAACTAGAATAATATTAATGCATCTATAAAAAACACCAAAGTTCTATTTAAAATTCGACACCTTATATTGATGAATAACACATATTTAAAATAGAGTTACATAAGTATACAATTATTCAAATATCAAATGACGCAAATATTAATTTACATATATATTTAAATAAAAAGTCACAAATATATACATATATATACATACATATTCACATATATACATATACACACACATATATACATATATACATACATACATATATATCTAGTAAAATCATTCAAATGTAAAAGTTCACAAAATAAAATCACACAATTATAGAATAAAAACTCGATTAGTATGTTTAAAATTGATGGAAATACTTTTTTTTTTTTTTTATCTTTTGATTGGGTAAGGAATTATACAATTCGGGTCATATGATTCATGATGGATCTGTTGTAGAAACCTAATTTTTCCGGTCAAAGATTTCACTAATACTTCTACGAGGCTTACATGATATAAATCTATGAATAACTTTTTTCAATCGAGAAAGTGAATGGGTATTTTGTATATTTTCTGGTAAGGAGTTGAACACTGTTGGACCTAGAAAACGATAAGATCTCTGCCCTATAGTTTTGAGTGCAAATGGAATTGTATAATTATTTTTGTGGCGTGTGATGTAGTTATGGCTTGGCCTATTGAGTTTTTGTAAATCTTTATATTGATTCAAGACAAGTGTTTTATAAAATAATTGCCTCAAGTCGAATATACCGGATTCTTCATGTAATTTGTCACTACTATATCGAAGAGGCTTATTCAATATTAGTCTTATAAATTTTTTTTGGATAACTTCTACTGGACGCAAGTAAGTTTTTGATACTCCACCCCACCCTATTTGGCAGTATATTAGGTGACTTTGTACCAGACTATAATAAATGATTTTTTTCTGTTCTTGATTTAGCCTGTCTTTGAGCTGACGGAACTTATATAAAACAATTCTCAATTTTTTCACAAGGAGTTTCATGTGAAAGTCCCATCTTAAGTGAGAGTCTATGATAACTCCTAAATATTTTATATGTGTTGCTGAGTATATTTTGAATGTACTTCGCAGTGTAATGAATTTGAAATTTGGTAAAGAAGATTTGTAGTTACAGAACGGTAGATAGTAGGTTTTTTTGAAGTTTAAGGAGAGCTGTTTGTAGTCGAACCAATCTTTTATAAATTCCAGGTCCCTCTCAGTTTGTTCTTTGACTCCCAACCATGTTTCCCCAGAATAAAAAACAGCAGTATCGTCTGCAAAACTAATTATTCTGCCACTAGCCCCTATTGAGAATAATTCGTTGACGTATATGTAGAATAGTATTGGTCCTAGAACCGTTCCTTGCGGTACTCCACATTCAATTGTCTTTTTACTACTCATTATATTTCCTATTCTCACTATTTGTTCTCGATTTTCTAGATAAGATTCGAATAGATTCAATATGTTTCCTCTCATTCCCATATTCTCTAGAGTTCTCAATAGGATTGAGTGGTTCACAGTATCGAATGCCTTCGACAAATCAATGAAGACTCCTATTGTTGGTTTGCTTTTATCAAGGCCATCGTAGATTAGGTCTGTAAGTTGTAATATTGCGTTTTGGGTAGATTTTCCTTCTTGAAAACCATATTGTGATTCGGATAATATTTTATATTTTTTGAGAAATGAGTTTAATCTAACTTTTATCAATTTTTCTATGATCTTGCTCAGGTTTGTTATCAAGGATACCGGTCTATAGTTAATCACTTCATCTCTACAACCATTTTTATATATAGGAGTAACAATTGATAGTTTCAAACACGATGGGAAGTGCCCCTTTTCCACTGCCTGGTTGAATATGTATGCTATCGGTCCTGCAATGTACTCAGCTATTAGTTTTAGTGTTTCACTTTTTATGTTGTCTATTCCGGGTGCTTTATGATTTTTTAGCTCCCTTTTTGTATTTAAAACTTCTGTTTCACTTGCTGGATTGAGAAATATTGAGTTTTCATTTATATATTGCCTAAATTCATAATTTGATGACCTTTTTATTCTTTTCGCTAGTTCTTTTCCCGTATCTATATAAGTGCTATTGAAAGTATCAACTATTTCATTCATATCATAGGTTATATCTCCTTTTTGATTTTTTATGGAATGTATTCCCACTTTTGGGTCCTCACAAAACATTTCATTTATATGTTTCCACAAGTTGCCAGCATTATATTTGTTTTCGTTGATTTTGTTTTTGTAGTATTCGTTTTTGGTTTTTTGTATAAGTTATTGAGAGTGTTCTTATAATTTTTGTATTCGGTTTTCAGGTCTATATTATTCGGATCTTTTTTCAACTGAAGGTACAAACAATTTTTCTTGTTTACCGACTTAATCAGAGATGTTGATATCCAGTCTTTCCTCTTTTTTTTATTTCCTTTTATTGGTATATGACTAGTGCATTGCTCAATTTCGTTTTGTAAAGTCATCACAAATTTCTCAGTCATTTTATCCAAGTCGTTCTCTAACATATTGTCTGACCAGTTTGTATTCTTTATTTTTTCCACAAATTTTTTCTCATTGAAACGTTTTATAGTTTTTCTCTCATTAATTTTTCTGTAATTATTTTCATCAGTTATTATTTGGACAATGATGGTTGAGTGATCTGTGATGTCTGAGCAGGTTACGATAGGTATTATATTTTCAGTATTTTGGCCACTTTTTCTCATGAAGATGTGGTCAAGACAGGATTCTAGGCGTGTGGGTGCATTTATAAGAGGTATGTATCCATACTCTGCCATATTGGTTAAATAATCGTTAACATTATCGTCATTTTCGTCGAGAATGTCAATGTTGATATCTCCTACAAAAATATTATATTTATTTTTATTCTTTGTTTGGGATTCTAGGTGATTTTTTAGATTGTTATTGAAATGTTCGATACAAGTGGAGGGGGACCTATAAAAGGCGTTAATTAATATGGAATTCCCATGAAAATCAACTTCCAAGTTCAGTAAAACTGAATCATTGAATGGCAATAGTTCGTGGTTTTTATACATTTTAGTTTTAATATAAACAACAGTTCCATCATTCTGATTCAAGTTCCCTTCATTGTAAATCATTTTGTATCCTGGCAAATTGAATACACTAGTGTCTACAATTTTTCTCGTCTCTGTGAGTACAATACAATCATATTCAAATTCAAACTGTTTGAGAAAAATCAGAAATTCGTCTAGGTTTTTTTTAATACTTCTGATGTTATTGTGTATTAGTTTGAAATTATTTGATTGGTTATTGATTTTCAGCACTTCGTTTGTTTGAAATGCTGAATCTAGCGTAAAGGTCTCTGTTTTTGTCACATCAAAGTATCTTACATAAGGATCCATTGTTAATTAACTAAAAGTTTGATAAAACGGAGTTTGGTATAGAGTTAACTTCTATGAATTGAAGTAAGGGGGATTGGAAATGTAGATTTACAAGTTTTAGGATAAAATTTAGATCTAGGCATTAGTAGAATATATAAAATAAAATCACATTACAATGACATTGAATAACGATCAAGAGTCTTACTTTAGTTGTTATGTTTCTTCTTTCATTGGTTTTTGTTGATCGAGCGTGTTCTCGGTTTTTCCGGTACTGGTTTGTAGATCGGTGGAACGGTTTATTTTGCTACTGAAGTTTTTGGGGTACTTGGGCCTTTTCGCAAATCAGTGGAGACTTTCTCTAAAGGTTCAACTATTGGGGTTGAAGGTGCACTGTTATGTTTGGTTTCCAGATAATCTTCTTTTTCTAGGTCTTCGACTCCATAGGATATTCCATCTATGAATAGTCTGTCTCTTCTGATGTAACAATCTCTATAATTTCCCTCTTGCTTGGCGAGAAAAAGATGTTTTCTTAGTATTTTATTCTCACTTCTTTGGGTATATGTTAGATCGTTGGCTATGGATATGTTTCTTCCCTTTAGCTTATTACAATTTGTTAGTACTACTTTTTTCTTAAGGTTTGAGTTGAATTCGATTTTTATTGGGCAGTTGATTGATTTTCCTAGAGGGTAGATGTCACCAACATCACCTTCCCGCAGTTCCACACCAAGTATTTCGTTCAAATCTCTGCACAGGTTCTCTGCCGTAATCTCCTCTCTCTCCTTTTTCAGTCCGAATATTATGATATTTTTTTTATTTTGGATTCTCTTTAGGTTTTCGACTTCCTCTCTGAGTGTATAATTTTCTTTTTCTAGTTTCGAAACTGTGTTTTTCAGTTGTTCAAATTTCAGTAGAAGCCTGGTTTCACTAGCCTCTATACAATTTTTTATTTCGACACGATTTTTCAGGATCTCTTCATGAATACTTTTAATCGACTTCTCAACTTCTAACATCTTGAATAGGTCGTCGATCGACGTGTGTGGTTTCCTTTACGTTCCGACTGTAATTTCTTCTAATGAATAGTTGTTTACGTTTTTTTTTGTTGCTGCCTTCAATCTTGTATGCTCTATTGAGATTTTAACAAGATTATTTATGCTTATGATGAAACAAATTGGAACGCCACTGCTCATCTAAACTTTAAAGCATTCAGACAGTTTTTTATTTTTCAGGTCTGGTGAATGTTTATCAGGAAGTTTTTATTTCTTCCTTTTTTATTTGTATTTTTTTCACTGATAGTCGTTTTTGATGATGAGGTGATTAATGATTATGAGTTAAAACTTGGTATAACTGATATGCAGATACGATTAGATTTTAGATCACATGAAAGAGTGAAATTTCACTTATATTTTGATGTCAAGCTCAACATAAAGTCAATTTGTTAACCACTGAAATATTCAATTTACTTGGAGCACTAACAGACACATGTGCACTTGCTGACAATTCGTATTCGTTTTTTGAGATTATTGTATCCTATTAATAATGGCAAGACCGCTTCTATGAGCTTTTGAAAAAAGTTTCATCAATATGGAGCTAGATTACGTCTCTCCCGATGTGTTCGACCAGGACCTGAGGGATTGCTTTCGGGTGATGTGTCTCCCTTCACGTTCCTAGAGACAACTGAGTTTTTCGAGACCTAAGTCAGTCTCCCAAGGCCTTCCTTGGGACAGACATCAACCCTCGGTCTCTCTATAACAACTATACAGGGTCTCTCACCGAGAACTGCATCGATCCCTCACAAAACACCGACTGAATGATTTTTGTATTCCTTCATTCAACAGTGTTTTGTGAATCTTGATGCGACATTCAATTGTTTCCAATACAACCACGGGCACCATGGCAAACTGAAAATAACTCAACTCAAGAATACGAGATTTTCTGGAATAGAAAGATTTTTTTTATCTGTGGACAACACTAAAGGAAAACCTATAACATCGTGTTAGCCAGCGGTGGAATTTTGGGAGAGAAGGAAGGTGTTGGAATTTTTCTTGGAAGTTTGGAGGTTGTAAGCATCAGCAAAAACTTCACTAGGCAAAGAATTCCACAACTTTGCCGTTCTATTGATGAATGATGCTTGGTATAGCGATGTTCGACAGGTCTCGAGCCTGACAGTGTAGGGGTGACCAGCCTGAGCTCGTCTGGTTCTTCTACTAAGAATCGGAAGTGGTGGCATGATAGATGATATTTCCGTTGAGCTGACCGTGAAAGTATCTATGAAAAAGGCAGAGATCGCCCATCATTTCAAAAACTACACATATTTTTGGAGTTGACAATCTCATACATAGGTAACCTCATTTTTGATGTTGAATGGGAAGAAATTATAAAAATAGGGGGTTTACTGTCTGTAAGTTATTTGAGGAGATAGTTGATTCATTTTTCATCTCTTCTGTGGGATTTTCTCTCCTCCGATGGAATGAATTATTTCAGGACAAATTTGTGATCTGACCCAAAATGTCACAAATCTGTCCTTGATACAAATATATTGAAATAATTTCCAAAAATTTCTTCTTCATTTTTCAGAAACGAGGAGAGAAAATCCTACAGAAGAGCTGAAAAATGGATAGGAGATTTCCATTCGGAAAAAATGACTTTCAACGATTTTCAATGTTAGTTTTTGATCACCCTTCATTCATTTATTATCAAAATATCAATACAGTGCGCTGAAGTAGATCTCCTTCTATAAGGAAACCAACTCCAATCGAATAATTGAAGATTTCATATAGGAGAAATTGATGCGAACGTCATTTTTGACAATAAATTCGAAATATGTCGAAGCATCTTGAAAATATTTTAGCCGAATTGCCTCCATCAACAGTAGTATACCACCGAATTTTCAAATCCACTCTAATTATAGTTTATATATTGATCGATTGATCGATGGAGTTCCCGGAGGGACACCCTGTATAGAAAATATAGCCCTCCTACGATTGAATATGAACACGTTACACTCATAACACACACCCTATCGTAGTAGAAGACTGAATAATGCTATTGAACTCGCACTAGTTGATCCTCTGTTATATAATAGACCGTATATGTACAATAGATCGAACAGAATAGGTCGACATAAGTATAGGAACAAAGCTCGTCTTTCACTTTCGTACTTCGAGAGCTCTAGATCCTGTCGAAGGCTCCTTTGTGTCTGAGGAGACATCAACGATTGAAAAGTGTTGCGATGCTTCGTTGAGAGCTCAATCAAGGATTTCATAACAAAACAAAGTGGCTACAATAGAACACCGGGGTATAGATTCTGGTGAAATGAAAAGAAACAAGCTCACTGAAATCATCAGTTTTCCTTATGATATTGGTCGTGCTCAAGTCAGAGAATGTTTGCCCATCATGATCCATTCAAAGACATGACTCAGTGCAGAAAATGTAACTTGGCAAATTTTCAGTTAGGAATGGTTTTGTAAACCCCTCATATAATTAATCCATTTTATTTTGCTTCTAGAATCATTATGGATTTTTCTCATCAATCGTAGTCGATTGAGATACAATATAATCAGATATCCTCAGAAGACACTTGAAACTTTCATTCTTATCAATGAAGTATAGCATTTAAAGCTCACGAAACTTCATATAATATCTTGTGAGATATCCATTTCGAAACCCACTTCAAGTATACCAAATATGCCCATATGAATTTTATTCTATATTATGTTTCTCAATTCCAGTATATCATCAAAACTTTCGTCTAATCAATCACATGCATTCAGAGAAGCCATTTTTAGTTAGTAACTTTTCATTTTACAACATCGCTAACTCAAGTTTTGTACCAAACAATCTGTTATTGTTTTGTGAAACTTTCACCATTATCGAAGTGAATAAACGTCTACTGCAAGAGCTACCCACTATTTATTTTGGTTCACCACATTTCGGAAACCTTCTATGTAATCACTGTGACCATTCACAGGAGTCCTCTACTCCCATTGCAATGAAAGGGAAGATTACAACAATGGATATAAATTATCATTGTACAGCTGTTTCTTCAAATAATTCATTTCTGAAAAATGATATGCATGGGTGAAGAAATGATCATTTCTGGGTGTTCCTAAAAAGTCTTCACAAAAACCTACCACATATTCTTCAGGCCAAAAAAACTCGATGCGAGCTAAATTACCTCCGTTCGAAGTTACTTAGTTTGAGCGAAAAACGGCTCAGAAATTACAATTTTTGATTTTTCTTTGCTTTATAACTTTCAAATGGTTCACCCAAATTTGGTACGTTGGCAATTTAGATCATATTCGAATATCAAAACGATCAACAGATATTTCATAAAAGTTGTTCAAAATCTTCACCATTTTCACGTATATAAAGATTCGTACGACGCAAAATGTTGTAATGTAGTTTTTCATCACCTGTAAGATTATTTGTTGCTAGTTGGATAAGTATTGCCGTAGTTGTTTCACAGTATTCTTAGAAGTTATGCAAGAAGTACATTTCAACTTTTTGCGTGGTATAAATCTTTTTATTCGTAAAAATGATTACCATTGTGAATTTTTTATGAAATATTTGTTAATCGATTCAGTGATTGTTCTTGTTGTAAATTAGTTGCGCAATCCAGATTTCATACTCGAACTGATTTGTTTTCATTAGCGTAGAAGTTTCAGAGGTTTGATAACTGAAAAAAATCAAGTTCTACGCCCATGGAATGATATTCGTCATATTCATGATGTGTTCCATTGCCGCAAAAAGCTTTGTCAACGTACCAAATCTGAGTACAATCTGATGGGCCGTTTGAAACTTATAAAGCAAAAACGATTTGAAAATTGAAAATGGTAACTTCAGAGCCGTCTAGCGCCCAAACTAGGCAACTTTGCTTGTATCGAGCTGGTTTGGCCTGAAGAATATGTGTTAGGTTTTTTGAAAAGACCTCTGAGGGACACCGTATATATCACATGAACCAAGGTATTGATTTCTCTTTGCGCGTGTTAACCTATCCACATTTGTTTGAGACTCTGTTTACAATCAAATATTTATATATATATATATATATATATGTATATATATGTATATATAGAACTCCAGAAGTTTCATGGTTGCAGAAGAATACAATCTTCAATGAAACTCGACAGATGCTCTGAGCTTGGAATCCACGAAGTTGATGTTGGATACTGCAGATTGTTTGGAATCCCCAGTGAAGTTCTGGAAAGTTCTCTCGACCAAAAACAAGCCTTCATTCCGCGACCGAACTTCGAGAATTGACAATTTCTGTCGCAAGACATTCAACTACTCATCAGTTGTCTTGGGGATGAGAAAGAGAGAAGATGTGATAGATGGATATCTAATCGTTGGGAAAATCGCCTTTGTTATAACCATTTCTACCAATAGTATTTTCAGATCAAATTTTATTTCCAACGGGAACTTGTTGTCTGCATTGGAAAATATGTATTTCTGGGCAGAAACTCATTTCTATTATCCTCGATTGCCGCATGTGCGTCGCTCATACATTTAGAATTTTCCAGATGAAAATTTGCGGTGACATGCTTTTCAATTCGCGAATAGCGGAGTATGATTTCGAAGGAAATACGATTTCCGGTATATGCGGGAAGGAGTATTAGAGATTGTGTTGTCATTATATCTATTTGAGGTTGATCTTTCAATGATGAGGGTTTCAAAGTAAATATATAGAAAATCAGGTTACGAATTCAGATCTTCCAAGAATAAGTTCTACTCATCCTTTCTCGAAAAATTGGCAAGTTACTGAGACACAAAGTTGTTTGTTATTCGTGCGCATTCACCAATATATGGTATAAGGATTTTAATACTTTGACTATTTCATTCACCATTTCACCATGTCATCTTGTAAACCTCAACAAACCAAATAAAAACACTGATGGTCCAGAATTCATATTGAATATTTCAAAAAATCTTGGAATTATAGTGAATATCACATTTATGCAGACATACAAAACTTCTATGAAGAATCACATGTTAGGTTAGGGTATTCCATCCCTAGTTTCCTACATAGAGTAGCATGATCTTAGTTTTTTTTCTTCCATTTTCGTAGACCTCTCTATTCTCTAGTACGGCCACCTATCCCATGATTCAGCTGAGTGTGTTCATTTCTATATTGAAATTCAGCAATTTTCTCACCTCAATACCCTCAACTTCCTTTGATACATCGCCACCTATGTGACGTGAATGTGTATCTATATATAGAAATATAACATCATCTTTCAGGCACCATGTGACGGGGCTGATCCTTCTAGGACTTCAATCATTGTCCTGAGAGTATCGTAAATGACAAAAACTCTTTTTGTGATCTCTAAGGTTCATTCACTTGGTTTCGCATGCCCTGTTCTTGGTGTATCCTGCTATGCAGTATGAAAATGCTTGTTTTTTTTTCTCTAGATGAAGATTGGTTCCAGTTCAACCTTGAGACTTTTCCAAACCTATCTTGGCTGATTTATTCATTGTACGATCACCTACCCAATGATTCAGCTGAGATTTTCTCAGCTTAATCCTTTCAATTTTCTCTGATCACAATCAGCAGTTTTCAAAGAAATCTCCCCTCTGATGCACTGCTACTTAGGCACACATATATCATCGGTCTTGGAAACGGTCTTGGAAAGTCACTTGAGTGACAAAACCCCTTCTGTGATATCCTCCAAAGGTTGATTCAGTTGGTTTCGCTTGCCTCATTCCTGGTAGGCATATCCTGCTATTTTGACGAAATGCTTGCTGTTTTTCTTTGTGCGAAGATTGGTTTTGATTTGATCGGGAGTCCTTTCCAAACCTCTTTTGGCTAATTTGCTCTCTCCAGGCTCCCCTGAATGTATGGGGCTGACAATTCTGATTTCAAGATGTGGTTTAGTCAAAGCGTAAATTGTAGCTTCGTTTCTTGAGCACAGGTAACAGGCGTTTTTGATTATATAATTGCACCCCACCTATAGAAGATATCAAAAATAATGGATACATAACTTCAATGGATTCGTACTGTCACTAGAATTTCTTATGAAAAATTAAAAAAGATCATTCAGGCAAATCTCGAAGGTTTATTTAACGTTGATTTTTTAAAAGAGAATATTTTGTATACATTGTGCTGTATCGACATAGATAAATCGATGAAAAATGCCTGCCTTATCCTGAACGGGGAAAAATTAATTTATACAGATATGTTATTCTAATCGAAAAATGCTGGAGCTGAGTGATATTGTACAAGATGTTCTAACTAAGAATGAAAAGATTCATTCAGTTGGTTGTAGCCACCAAATGTAGTGTAGAGAGGGAAGTAATACTGAAAAAAATAATAGTACTGAATAAGAAGCGGAACAAAATACCTTATTATCAGTAGGCAAAAAAACGTTGTCAATTTGGAGTCATGATTTAATATATTCGCGCACACCTCGGGGTACACTAAACTTGTATGTAACTCCACAAATGAATATCCATATCCAATCAAATTGTCATGGTAGGTCATTCGGTGGCAGAACTTTTCTAGCGTACCTATTCAAGAAAGATGAAAAAATATTCATAAAGTTTGTAGAAGTAAGCATAGACATAACATAGACACATTGCGTGGTCAGATTTGTCATAATTTTGATGCTCAGATCCTGTATCTTTTAGATTATGATCAATTTGGCAAACCAAGTCTGTGGTTTGTATGGAAAAGTGGTTTCGCTACCAGTCGCTTATCTTGCGGATTTCTAATATATCTATTTTTCTTTGCATTCTTAGGTAAATCACTCTGTATATGAGCTGTCCGTTATTGAGATATTCTGATAAGCGTCTCTACTGTTCATTGTTTGAGGTGAAATTCATTATTCAAGGCAAATACAGCTATTTTGCTGTTTATGCTAGGCTTATACTATATATACGTATACCTTTTGGCGTCTCATTATGTTATACCGATTTATCATGAAATTTCGCCAAAATTCACAGTCAATGAAAACAGAAATATCGCAAAGTAATTCATCATACCCGATTGTTTCTTGAACGTGGCTGTGCTGTGATGTACACATAATGCCAATATGATTTTTGTCTTGGAAAATATATGAGAAGATACCAAATGTTCCATTAGACTATGGCAAGATTTGAATTTTCAATTGATGTTTGATGGGAAGTAAGTTCTGATGATTCAAAAAACTTTCCAACGAGTAGTTGGGGTGCTAAGAAATTTGGGAGAACCCTGTGCCTATCATCGCTCCAAATTTTTATCGATTTCACCCTCGATTGTACCTAGCTCGTGTTCAAACTGAATTGCATGGAAATGGATGAAGTAATATCAAAAAGGTTCTGCAAGGCGTGAGCTTCCAGGCAGAATAACTTAGGAGAAATGCGTCACAGGACATGAAAGCATGGAAACTTAGTATTTCTTTTAAGAAACCCTCACAAAACTACAGTGTTCAATTTTTCGAAAGACATCTTATACATGAAGAGTATAATAAATCATGATGATAATAATATAAGTACATCTCCCATGACAACAATCACAGCGAATATACACTTAAACAAACCAAAAAAAACTTCAGAATTCCATAAAGGCGGACCTCGAACGTGGATGTATGAAATATGAATACATAATGTCGAAATAAATATAAGGTGAGATGGATATCAGAGTATATACAGGGTTGGGATAAAGCATGGAACCAAGTAAATATCTTTTAAACGAAAAGAACGATATTTTTGGAAATTTGCAGGTAAGTGCAATGGAAGAGGATGCATCTGATGTACATTTTTTCGTTGATAATATACTTCGGGTTCAACCAGAAATGCCATAAACTTCTTTAATCCAAATGGGACACCCTATAACTTCTTACATATTTTGGAAGAGCTTGTTATTTTGAATTCATACATTCATACTTCATACTGAGTTTAGCATAAAAAAAATTGTGAAAACGAGCAATATAGCATTTCAATCAACCTCCTTTGAGTTTTTTGCATTGAAGCAAAAACAATCGAATTGAACTAATTGATGTTGTTTGTATGCATAGAAATAAATAAACGTACAATTCACAAATTGTTCAATTTAGAATGGTTCAATTAAGTGAAAAAGAGGAATATTGAGATTTTAATGATAATCGGTTATGGTGATTGTAAAATTTATTTCCGTCAATCAGAATTTGACACTTGGAGAACAAAAGAGTATTTTATTTTGATATTTTACTTTGGTGCGTTGTTTTGCATTTGTATCGGGTATCATGATTTTGTTTGATCTGTTGGACCTTGCTCTTGAATTTTTGATGTCTCTCCATTAAAGACTGAAAAAAGAGTTGTCTTACATCTAAGATTCGAGCTCCTTCGGAAAGTTGTTCGGTCGGATGCCTGTATTACTTTTTCAATATTATTTTCAGTAGCCATTTGTGGGTGACTTCTAATTTCTTCAAATGGCTATTCATGATCCCTCCCCATGTCAGGATAATGTATGTTAGGATAATATTTGTATTAAGGACGAATATAGCACCTTCAGAAGCCTCAGCATATCGAATATTTTTGTATATATTCTGAATCTGTGAAGTAATCCTCTTAGTTTCTCAGTCACAAACGTAGCCTGATGATTCCATCTCAGATGACAGTCAATACTAATAGCAAGATAATATTCAGTTTTGTGCTCTTACGACACTGTTATTGTTTTCCGGTTATAGAGTCTGAATTCGGGCAGTATATTTGCTGTGTTACAAAAACGTTTTTTGGTAATTTAAACTGAGCAGCCTGGAATAGTTATACCATGTTTTTCAACAGTTCCCAAGAGGGACTTTTGTAGAAAACCATAGTATCATATGCGAAGCATTTATATTTTGTCTGTTTTCCTGATGAGCAGCCACTCTATCGCTGTACTGTAATCATTCCCTGCATGATATTCCAGATCAACTCCAATTATCAACCCTCTTCGTGCCCAGCCTCGGTCGAGTCTAGACAATAATTGCAAAATTATAATTAGAGCCAACAGGATAACTACCGAAGTTCACAGAATGACTACAGACGGAAATCGTTTTCATGTGCTGCCGACCCGCGAATCGTAATTTGCAATCAAAATTTTCCGGTGGGCTCGACCCGATGGTGCATAATCTTTGACTCGCTGGCTGGTATCGCTTGTGTTGCGAATTCGACACACAAAGCATATTATGGCTCGTCCAAATTGTAGGGTGATTGCTTTATGGTGATCGAAAGTGTAGCCGTACTGCGTTGGTTGTGGTTACGATAGCTCAATGGCAAAGAGGCAGCTTCGAACGCATATTGATATATTCGAGATACAATTATTCCCACTATTTCAGACAATCCTTATCCATTTTTTTCAATTCGATTCAGTACTCGAATTTTTTATTTCCATTTAGGAACTTCTTATGCCTCATTACAAAATAAGCTTTTCTATTTCTATTGCGAAATTTCGACTTATATCTCAAATTCTCTATAATATAACTGCATCTCGAAAGTTGATATTTCAAGATGAAAGTTAATATTTCGAGATGAAAATCAAAATTTCGAAATGTAAGTTGAGATTTCTCGATAGACAAAAAGAATTATCGAATTCGAATTGACTAACACGTAACCAACCAACCCTCTTCTTGAGAGAACATTTTTTAACAATGGTCTCGACCCGCATGCACAGGGTTATCCAACCCCCATATTTTTGTTTTTTTTTTCAGCCGAAAAGATAAAACCTCTGACAAAAACTTATATATGTTGAGTGCCGTGATGTTTCCAGATTTCATCAGATATTATACAGGGTGTACTCAGAAAGCGTGACAATCTACAAATTATTTTTTTAACAGAGCACCTTTTTTATATCTTTTCGAAATCTATGATCGCTTCCGATCACGAATATACATATATACAGGTAGATGAAACTCGAGTTGGCACTATTGTTAACTTCTTCATTATTGAAGATACGAGGTCGGAAAATAGTTTTCTCCATGGGGGAGTTTTTCGTTGATATCTTCATACTCGTTAGACGTACCCCTTTCAAACCTTGTATTTTTGAATTTCCAATAATACCCCGTTACCAGATATGGAATAATATACCGGGTGTTCTATTTGAAAATCGAGAACTTATGTCGTTTCTGACTGAACTATTACATAAGTGGATTTCCTGTGCAGATTTAAATAATAAAGTACAAAGAACATACCATATTTTCGGAACGAGCGGTATACATCTCGCATACTCTTGTGATTTGGTGAATGTAATGAATAACTGAAATGGCCACTTCCTGTCAGCATGATTATTGTAACCTTGTGAAATGTGGAATCCACGAGAACCCCTCGAAGTTCTGAAGTACCATTTGGTAGCATACAAATCGATTAGCAGTTATTTGAAGTAGATTGTGTGAGCTCAGGATCATAAGGTTCTGTGTTGAATGAATGAATAAAATAGCAATTTACATCCTCAGATCTTGTTCTAGTATCTTATACTAGTGATCGTATGAGCTTTGCTGATACAGTTGAGATATAATTTTCACATGTGTGTAAAAGCATTTCCTTTGGAAAGTCCCCATATTTCTTGTATGATATTCGCAAAATAACTCCAGATTTCTGTGGAGTATTTCAGTACCTATTTTTATTTCGAGCCAGATGGAGCAACAAGTCATATTGCAAGGGTTGGTAATACTTTCAGACAATTCCTAGAAATAGTTTACTATCTCACGGCAACAGTTTGTTGAATCTTCAAAGCATACATGATTTGATAACAGAGTATACAAACTGAATTCAACACGAATACTCAATACAAAGATTTTCAAATGAAGTGGCATTGGCTTCAAATATTGTCATGCTAGCGGCTACAGATAGATAACTATACTATACTAAAACTAATAATATATTTTCTTGCTACTCTACGTTGTACTCACTATAAACTATATTCGAAAAACTAGTGTGTTTACCTATAAATGGTCGGCACTTGACTGGATTCCTCACTAATGTTGTCGTTGTTATTGTTAGTATCGTTGTTTCCATAGTTACATAACGCAACTTGAGACATACTTTTTTCAATTTGTTTGATATCTTCACAAACTACCTATTTATCTATCCACTAGGTCGAATGAAGATGCTTCACTGAACGTTACAATTACTTATTTATCGACGTGTCTTATTGTGAATCCGGAAAAGACGAAAACAATATTTACGGTGCAGTCCAGGCACTACTAGGTTGTTCCTTTTTCGTTTAATTATTAAGGCAACTTATAAGTATTCGTTCCTCAACTGGAGAACATGGAATCTGTAAAAACATTGGAGTTTATAACTGAATATCTAAATACAGTGCTTATCAAAAGTCCCCTCCTCCCCTCTTAACGATTATACATAAACAAGTGAAATTTGGAAACTGAATACTACTAAATAGGCTTATTTGACAACTATCCAGAGAAGAAGCTCGAATTTTGAATTTTAGTATTGACTGATTTAATTTATCCCACCTTTGCTTTTTTGGAAAGCGAGTTGCCAAAACTGCCATAAACACAAAAACAAATGAGTATCATTGAAAAGGTTCTTCCGATACCTTTCAAAAGAGGTGTCGCTTGCCGTAGAGTTCAATTTGAAATTATTGGCCATAATGGCCTTGTAACGTCATATTCGACGATTTCGTCATCTATCACCACCAGCACAACCTTTAACATTGAGTTTCCAAATTTCACTTGTTTATGTATAATCGTTCCAAAGATAAGAGGGGGGAGGGGACTTCTGAGAAGCACTGTATATTATTGGAGAAGAATAATCAAAGATGAAAGAAGAGGGCATTGGAACTACAGACAAGCAATCGATCGATTCTATCAGTTCGATGAGTACATATAATACTGACAATGTTACTTATATCCATAATAAATAGCTACTTCTCAGCACGAACATTTATATAAACTGAATCATCGATATAAAATTTAGATCTTGCTCACAAAAGCATTGAGTTTGTTGCATATATGGCGAGTTAGAATCATATCAAGCATACATACATATTCACATAAATTATGCAAGAAAAACGTGGTTTAGATGTTGCCGAATCAATTATATGGTCGAAATCATTTCTCTCCAACAAACTGCATCTCCAAGCCCATCTTCTCATCACCAAAATATGCCAAAATGATTTCGCAATACTAGAAAATATTAATGTGCATAATTTCCTCGACAATTTCATAGCTCAACAAGCTGCGTAATTCAGTTGATATTGAACACAATATGGATGAGAAGTTATTCTTGAGATGAATTTATATACTTGGATTGATAGGAGTCAGATATACATTTATTGAAGGCATACCTTGATATTGAAATCAATCTGGAAATCAACATACATATCTAAAGAAATAAATTCGGGAGATATCATCAACATTGCTAAATACCTATACCTGATATTTTATTCGGTATATTTGTTATATCAAGATTTCGTTTCCTCGATACGATAATGGAATTTATGGAAGCAGGAGTCAGTCCTGTCACCTCAGGAAGGCTGTTTGACAAGTTGAATGATGATAAGTTGAGAGTAGAATGGATCAGAGATGGTGCAAAAAGTTTGACATCGCAACAAGTTGTTATTGAAGTTATTCATACGTTATTTATTGATATGTTCTGTGTAATCGTTATCGATATATTCGGCATTGATACGAATTATTGAAAAAATATTGTTTTGGTCCGTGTAGTTGAAGAAATTAACGATCAAATTGCGTTCTCATAGATTATTTCTCCGCCCGTTCCACAACTTCTATACTATAGATATAATTATTATATCGAATCGACTATATCGACATGACATGGGTATCGATCCACATCTAATGAATATTATGTTAAATATAGAAATTATGCAGTTATATTCTGCGAACTCAGCTACAGTTGAAGATCTATCTATATCTAAAACCTGGGAACTAATTGAAAATAACAATAAAGTCACGAAAATAAATTGCATCTTCAATAATAAGTACCTATCATCTATAAGTATGACTATTGACTATTGAAAATATACTCATGCTATAATCATATTACGAATAAAATTTGTGTAGTATCATCTAGTATAAGTACCTGAGATAGTAGAAATTCAAAATCGACAATAACCCTTGAATCTCATCCATAAAAAAATCCCTTATACAATCAACTCATCCTTCCAACACGAGGGGCACTAACACTCATTCGAAAATAAAAGACAGTATTGTTAACATTTCGAGAATTGCGAAACATTCGTGGCATATCGAGGCACTTCAGAGAACTAAGGATTGTGTTCGCATCGAGTTTTGGATGCCAAATTCTTGGCAAGCTTTCAAAAAACTATCACCAATAACTGACTAACCTATATAGAATCTTGATCTTCTTGAAAACAGAAAATCGATACTTTGAATTATTGTTACCAATAGTATACGCTATCTATGAAAATTGGAGCAGCATTTTATCGATATCACACTATATTTTTTCGCAAGGAAGAACTAGGTTAGGTAATGCATCAACGCTTTATCATGAAAATGCTTGTAAAAACACGTTTTATGTACACTTCGAACGCACTTTGTTATTAACAACGCTTCGTTCAACTATTATTAATAATTTCTTTATACCGAGATAACCTCTAACTCGTTTGATTTCCCATTTTTATATCGATTCACGACGAATCTCGAAGTTATTTACACGCGACGACTTCAGTGCGGTTTAATTTTAGGTTCAAAACAAGTTTCAACAAACGGTCACAACATATTTATAACGAAAATCATAATTTCAGTAGGACGATCTAGTAACATGGGCAGTCAGAAGTGCTGTCGTCAACGTCATTGCAGCAACACGACTCTCTACGAATCCGGCCGACATACTGCGGAGAATTTTCCGGATTTCCATTAGTCGGTAGGCTTGCGCGAGAAAATTTATTGGAATAGTTGGAATAGGAACGTATAGATCCAGAGCAAACATTAGGCACAAATATTAAATGATTACTTTTTCACTTTGTCAAAACGTGACGTTTTTGTTCTATCAACATATAGTAATGCATAATCCTAGCCAATCGTTCAGTTTCAAAACGGTACAAAAGTCTCATCCTCGATATAATCGATAAAATGTTGTTTACCATTTGTAACGTCACTAGTTCTATCATTCTACATGCATCAATTTTTGAAAAATCTAATATGTAATGTTTTCGATCGTCATTCAGCATTATAACTTTGATAATAACACAATCGTGTTGTATTTCGTGATTAGAATCGTATTATTTCCATCAAGAGGGATGATGCAATAGAATAAATAGTGAATTATTCTTTATACTCAGAACTCGTTCTTAAATTGATGAGATATTTTTCATTTCCTTCACTCAAACTGGATAATTTGGAGCGAAAACATTCAAATACCTTCCCAATTAAGTAAAATCATATACGAAAAAAGTATTGAAGTTTGGGAGACTCATGATATTATTACATTTGATAATAATACCAATTCAATAATAATCGCAGGACGCATAATCATTTATTAGGTTTTGCGCCTGATTGTATCATCAAATATCAACTAATAGTCATGCTATCCTCAACACGTGCACTCAAGACCTAGTGCAGATAAAAAAAGATCAGGCTATATATAATAGACTACTGGAAGAATATTGCCATAGTGTCGAAATATAATGAAAAGTGAATGTTCATATGCAATCGATGAATTTTTACTGGAATGAATATACTTGACTGTATTGAATATGCTATGATATCGTTATCATATATTGAAGTATCATATGTGTACAATACTTCATGGAGAATGAAAAATGCCGTATTTAGGATAGCTTCAAGAAAGTACCTGCAAAAGTTCAGAACAATCCGGATTTTTTTTGAAAAAGCAAGATTCCACTGGCAGACTGATGCATAAGAAAGCGAATGCGAGGTAACTCGTTTGTGCAAACTGCATCAGAAGCAACAAGATCCAAGACAACGATGAGCGAAGAAAATATTTAGGACTATTGCACTGCACTTTATTGTACATCGTTAATTGTGATTGCGTCGATACTCGAGGCTAGATGCGATGACTCGTAGTTCCATTTGAAATCTCCTGTTGGATTGTTGTTATAAATACAATTTCGGAGTAATATTTTCGTGATCAGTTCTGTTCATTATGAATAGTATCAAGCTTATATAAGATCATTGTGTTATTCCATGTTTAGTGCATATGTATGTTTGTGAAAAGTGTGAGTATATCTGTAAACCTATACGTATATAGATGATACCTTTCAATTTGTTATTTATATCATTCAATTTCATCCTAAATATTTATATTATAATGATAAAAACTCTTATCTTAGAGTTAAGTTATTACTATTTCCATTCTCATTTTCTTGGTACACTAATGTGAACCCACTAACAAGTGTCAACACTTCAGTGGGACATCCATGTGCTTATTTGCTACTTGCAATCAATTATTAATGTAACTTGTAATCCAAACGTAATCATCCGCAATAAACAATCAAGTTTGGCCTGAAACTGTCACAAATGATTTATTTTCCAAGGCAGGTTTATAAATACAATCTAAAAGAATTGAATCTTCAACTTCTACTGTATCTGCAAGTAGACGGCAGGTTGTCTGGAAATATATAGTGAGTGTTGTTTTTTGTGTAATAATTTTATACTTCTTTCTCGTTCTATCATCAATGTATTGTATTTGTTGAAAGAATGGTAGTAGTGAGAAAGAAGTGAAACATGCAGACTTCCCGAATTATCATAAATTTGATAAGATATTCGAGTACTACTGTCAAGTACACGTGGAAGAAAACGCAACAAATCGCATCCACCAATATATTTAATGAAAATTGTATTATGGTATTGTGTTGAGGTTTTTCGAAATAATTGTAAATAGTTAGCACAGATAAATGATCTGCTCCAAAATGTCACTGCCATTGGAATATACTTCGAATGAATTGCTTGCTTATAGTCAGTGGAATCTTATTGTTTAATGTTTCGGAAAATTCCATACACAGAGTCGCATAGAAATGGTGGACAGAGTGTATCGAGCAAGTCGTGTAATCATATTTCGTATAGAAAGTTTTTTTTTGGAACCCATAACGTACACAGATACAGGGTTTTATTTGAATTTGTCATATCACTTCATCACAATCCATTGAATTTGGCCATTGACTTATCTTTATTGGAACTGTATAAGATGACATTCTATGAAGAAAAAAATCCAGAGCCGGATTTGTTATGTTGAAAAAGTTGACGTCCTGATCGTTTTTTCTTTGCAAAAATTTTCGATACTCTTCAATTTGAAAAAAAAAACTGTCGAATGAGTAATAACTCATGAATCAACAATAAACAACTATATTTGAATTGATATCACAATCTAGCTATCTTTGGACGATTTGGTGTAGGATCTACATTCTGCCGTTTTTGACACAAAAAAAAAATAGAAAATATCTATTGTATGTGTCTGATATATCTTTGACAAGTTAGAAATGTGCGAAACTGGTGTTTTTCCACTAAATGATTTTGAATTAGATAAGTGAATACCAAAAGTTGTACCTATTACTGCACATGAATTGTTTTATTTTTCAAACGTCTCGAAAATCCGACTCAACGAACATTAACACGATTTGCAAATAAAATGAGAACCTGCTGGCTATTTTAGAAGTGTTCTAAACTTTCAACTACAGATATATCGTGAACGAAACCTCAAATCAAATTTTCACAAGAGTGACATTTCCTATCTAAATTGAACAGGAAATTTGGAGATGTCAATTAGAGAAAAATCCAGTGAATTATAAAATAGGGCGGGAAAAGAGAATCAACTCTTTTGTATCTACGCCACTACAATTTTGAATGTCACTCACGTCAATTAACCAGCATCCATTCCATGAGTATATATTTGTAACAGATCTGGTCGAAAACGCTTCAATGTCGTGAGAGTTATGGCAGAAAAATGATTCTGAAACTGAACTTTGATGGGATCTGTCTCTTTTAGGAAGCGTTATGGAATGAAAAATATATCAGGCATGTCGAGTTATTCTTCGAATGGTGAATTATTGCTATTGACCTGGAACACCCATTATACAATTGATATCACAATCTTGTTATCTCTGGACGTTTTCAGCATGAAAAGTTGATAATATCTCTGTAAAATTGACACTTTTCGGTGACCAATAGAAATGTGGGTTACCAGGTAATTGATTCAAACATTTTCATGATCAACTGAACAGAAATTAATATTCATTGTCTCAGAAGACTATAAGCTATAGTTTCAGTATTATCTCAACCAACCATAATTCATGCGTAAGGCGATGTTCCCATGATTTTGATTTGTTGATTCTTCTTTGAATATTTTAATTTCATATTCATATGTAGAGGTGAGGTATGCAGAAATTCATTAATTGAACTGTGGTAGAGGTCTGATTATTTCAAATGTATAGTTTTCTTCTCAAACACAAGGTATCCTGTAAATATGTTCAATATTTTGATGATCGTTCTCAACTTTTCGGTTCCATATATGTTGGAATCGATCTCATCGTATTTTCAGACAGTATGTCATTCCTGTTCGAGGAACAGTGCCCACGTAGCGCGCTAGAGCATCACCACCACATTCCGCGCGCATTTCGAACGAATCCAGGTCTCCTGCCGTCGCAGGAGCCTCTACAGCCGTCGAATTCCTCGAGCGCCTGAACGTGACACGCAGCTGGGAGTCCTTTTCTTGTGGCGCGCTGCATAAGGGCTGATATCCTGCGCTCGCAGGATGCCGCTCGGCACGTTGTTCTCGGCACACAGCGGCTGTTAGTCGATGGGCTGGATAGCAGGAATGCCTTTGGCATCGAGGTCGGCAGCTAGATCCATCAGATTATTCGAGAAATTCGTTCGAAGTATCCGTTGGTCAAGCGATCCAGAATGATCCTGAAGCGTTCTTAGGAATGTTGAAATTCCCATTCAGAACACTGATCGATTCTCCGACAGATCAGATCGCTCGCTTGAGAATAATAACATGAGGTGGAGGTACACAATATTGACTACCTGATCTTCAGCGCTTTCCCATCCCATACTGGTATTGTTAATAATTAAAATATTACTAGCAAATGTTTCAAGAGCTCAATAACGATCAAAGTCTACTAATGAAAAAAAAAATATAGCGTAAAGTGTTCGTGAATAAATGGTCTTTTGAGACAATTGCTTTATTTCGAGCACTCCGGCTATGCCGTCCTGATGCGTTTCAAAGACCTTTATCGTACCATTGAAGATCAAGACATTCTCATTTGAAATCTTTATTAATGATTATCAACATAATTGTTATTTATATTCCGCCAAACAATTCCACTGAAGATTATAATACTGTATTTGAAGCCTTTTCTTCATTAGAATATTTGTTTCACTCGGAAGTTCTAATCGTAGGGGACTTCAATATTCCTAGTTACGTGGAAGATAATTCGAAAGATTCATTTACTCCCACTACACTCGCTCTTCAAAACTTCTGCTCTTTCTTGGACTTTGAGCAATCAAATAATGTGAAAAATGTGAACCACAGGATTCTAGACCTTGTTCTATCAAATTGTGGTTGTGTTGTTGAAAAAGCACACGATATTTTAATTAATGAAGACCTTCATCACCCACCAGTTAACATATTCTGTAATTCAAAAAATAATCTAAAGAAAAATCAAAATAAAGCTTTTCATGCATCAGTTCACGATTTCAGGAAAGCTAATTTTCCAAATCCTTATAATGACTTTCTTGAATGGGACTGGTCTTTTTTGGAACAATATACAGACACAAATATTGCTTGCAGTGCTTTTTATGACAAAGTTAACTCTATTGTAGAACCTAATGTCCCAAGAAAGATCAGAACTACTCGTAGTTACCCACCTTGGTACAACTCAGCCCTAATCAGAGATATACGTCAAAAACATAAGTTTTGGAAAAGGTTCAGAAAATCTGGTGATGAAAGAGACCTTGATGATTTCAAAATATCAAGTATAACATTGTAAAACTCCACCGTGATCACATTCTTTATGTAGAAGAAAATATTACTTCTAATTCCTCCGCATTATGGAATTACATGAATTTCAAAAAAAGTAATATAACCGCACCTTCTAGCTTCAACTTTAATCAACAATCCCTATCTGAGCCGCAAGACATCTCAAATGCTTTTGCCCAATTTTTTCAGCAGTCGTATGCATCTCCCAAAGATATAACTTTCACCGATTCATTTAATAACAATCCTTCTTTGGTCATAACTGGAGTGACTGAAGAGCAAGTTTTAGCCTCATTGAGGAAACTCAAACCCAAATTAACTAGTGGACCTGACAATATCCCCTCTTTTGTCTTGCGAGATTGTGCAACTGCCTTCGTAAACCCGCTTCGCACTTTATTCAATTTATGTCTGTCAACTAATACTTTTCCCACACTATGGAAAGAGTCTAAAATCATACCGGTTTATAAGAAGGGGCTCAAATCAGACATTTGCAACTACCGTCCTATAACAATTATTAATAATTTTTCAAAAACTTTTGAAATCCTACTGTACAATCACATTTATTCACATGTTTGAAGTCAAATCACCCCTAATCAACATGTTTTTTTCAAAGGGAGGTCAACGGTAACAAACTTAGTTTGTATCACAGAGCAAATATCTCATATTATTGATGAAAGCTCCCAATGTGATACAATATATACGGATTTTTCGAAGGCCTTCGATAGGCTTGACCATGGAATTCTTCTTCATAAACTGTCAAATTTTGGACTAACCCCAAACCTCACATCTTCATTTCAATCTTACCTTCATGATCGTAGACAGTACGTCAGCTTCCATGGTCATAGGTCTATTGAAGTCCTTCCTGCATCAGGTGTTCCCCAGGGGTCTAACCTCGGACCCTTATTTTTCATAATGTTTATCAATGACATTGTGGGTACTCTCACCGTCAGTCACTTATTGTATGCCGATGATTTAAGGATATACCATAAATTTAACACCAGAGAGGACTGTTATCTTCTTCAAAACAATCTTGATAGCCTCAATGCCTGGTGCATCAAGAACAGCTTGTTTCTTAATGTTTCTGAATGCCATGTTATGTCCTTCACCGCCAAGCTGAATCCAATTATCCACAATTATAGACTAGACAATGAGGTATTGAACCGACCTGACACTTTCCAAGATCGAGGAGTAGTTTTCGACAAAAAACTTTCTTTTGGAAATCATATCCAGCAAGTCATCAAAAAAACTTATAGATCATTAGGATTCATTATCAGAGTGTCGAAAAATTTTGGAAGGAATGAGAAATCGCTGTTGCAATTATATTTCACGTTTGTTAGATCCACTTCTGAGTATGCATCAATAGTTTGGGCACCATATTATCAGGTACATATATCTGATTTAGAAAATATCCAACAAAAATTTTTGAAGTATCTATGTTTTAAATTGGATGGAAAATACCCAGATGTGGGTTATCCACATGAGCAACTTCTCTCAAGATTTTCAGTTGATTTACTTGAATTTCGTCGAAATAGGTCACATGTTATCTTTCTTTTCAATCTCATTCACAACACTTTGGACTGCAGCTGCATTTTGGAAATGTTGAACTTTCATATTCCAAGATTCACATCCCGGAAAAATAATACTTTCTACCTTCCGCTTTGTCACACTAATGTAAAACTTCATGCACCTGTTTACAAGATGTGCTCCACATATGACAAGTTGAATGAAACCATTGACATTTTTTGCTGCAATTTGACCTCCATAAAAAAAACTGGACTGTTCTGTTTTTTTTTCTAATAAGTGATGTAATTAGCTATTATGTTTGAATAATTCTTACTGTATTTTCCTATTCTGTAATTGGATCTTGTATCTGTAGAATAGTGTAATAAAAAAAAAATAATAAACGTTTCAAAACCTACATAAAACCTAAGTTACTCATGATACATAAGTAACCATAATTTAATATGCTAGTTACGAGAGCCTAATACCACATAATATCAGAACTAGTTTTCATGAACATGTAAAACAATATTTCGACAGTTTTCAAATTTAATTGGTACACTTTTGCCTTTAGCGTCCACTATCATAGGTATTTCCTCTGAATCCAGCAAGCGTTCCTTTCGATTTCGTGCGGTTCCTCAGTGCCTGTTGAATTTTGCTGGCAATGAAAACTTTTTTGGTCACACCTCCACCTCTAGCAACTTTCGGCTGATTTCCATCCACAAAGTTCATGTAGGTCTAATATATCTCCTCCAGCCATAACAGAAAAAAATTCCGAACTTCTTCTAACGCAGTGCCTGATATTCATATAATTTTTCAAGTGAGAGATACTCAGCTATTCTTCTAGGTATTACCGTAACGACTGTACCGTACATTTCCCTTTTCTATATGATACAAACAATCTTCGGTGAGTAACATGGACTAGCCTTAATATTGTGTACTTTTCAAATAAAAGCACAGGATTGACTTCGCCGTCAGATACCACAGCGATAATTTGATCCTTGTGGGTTCTGCGTAACAATCAGCTTGTCCTCCTAAACGTCAACATTTTCCGTGGTCCTCTTCGCTCATTCATTGGTTCGACTAGCTCCTCCAATTCAAATTAAAAAGCCACTTCAATCATCAAAAACTCCTGATCTGGGGCAGAATATGGGGAGTCTCTGGCTGTAGCCTTGGATATCTCCAAAGCATTTGACCGAGTTTGGCACCAAGGCCTCCTAGCGAAACTTCTGTCATATGGTGCCTCAACTGTGTCTTTCACTATCGAGTTTTCTTGCAGATAGATCACTCTACGTGGTGGTAGACGGGGTCTCGTCTGATACAATGACGATCAATGCTGGTGTTCCACAAGGCTCTGTCTGGGCACCAACTTTGTTCTTGCCCCACATCAATGATTCGTTGGATGTGACCTTCAGCCCGGCTTATAGCTTTTCGTATAATAGTACACTTCATTCCGCCCTTTTCTCTAGAGCTCCTATATCATCCAACGAGGCCAGAGGCACGAGTCGAAGACAGGTCGATGCTTTAAATGAGGATCTGACTAGAATTCTGAAATGGGGATCTGAAAATCTAGTACAGTTCAATGCAACAAAAACTCAAGCTTGTATGTTCTTATTCTTCATCTCTTTTGGCAGAACCTGTACAGCAGTTTTCCTGCCAGACCTAGTGCGTTCATACGTTATTTGAGCTTTTTTAGCCCTTATAAATTAGTTATCGACCTATAGAATCCTGCATGAAGCATTTGTTATTATGAAATTTTCATTCCGAATATCGATCAATTCATCGATGGAACAGATCAAATTAGACTAACTTAGATCAGAGGGTTGCTAGCCTGTACAGTGCGACTAATTTCAGATCTATCGTGTTAGCCATCAAAGAGTTATTTATCTATTCTGATCTTTGGTATGAGACCTCATAGGCTAGTTCTCAGATCTTCCATCTCTGAGAGCTCTCAGTTCTTCTTGTCCCAGCGTTAGAAACCTCAATTCCAACAGAACCTTGGAGTAGCAAAGAATGGCTGCTGTTTCCTTCTCCTCTTTTTTGCAAAACCTGCACAGCAGCTCTTCTGCACTCGTATATTTTTACTGAGCTCATAACGCCCTATCAGAAGTCAATCAAGATAATTTCAGTAATGTTTTTCGTAGGACGACTATGCCAGAGCATTGTTGGTGAAGCGACCTAGAGTGACCCTAAGGCATTATATATAATGATTCGAAATCATTCGAAACATTGGTCAATATATTGCTAGATCAGATTGAATTAAAGTAGCTTAGATCAGAGATCAGATGGATTCTAGCTTCTACAGCGCAACTTATTCTTGATCTATCGTGTCTGTCATCAGAGATTATTCATCTAGCCCTATCTTTGGTATGGTATGAGACCTCATAACAATTTCTGGAGGCCTACCGTTCTTATTCTCTCAGTGTTAGGAACCTCAATTATAACAGAAGTTTTGATTCAACAGATGTTGAGTCGATTTCTTCCATTGCGGCTTGGCCGAAATTTCCATGGTTGATCTCACAAATTCTTGCCTCATTTCTTGTCTCGAAAGAAGCCAAAAATATTCATTCAGTCCAAATCATATAATTTCATGAACGTATAAATTGATCAACTCACGTTGACAGCTCATGAACCCTAAGTGGACTACATTACAAAAAGTTCTGGTTTTTTCACTGCCATCAATCATGAAATCAGTCTATGATCGGTAACCACAAAAAAATGCTCTGATAACGACAATTTATTTGCAGTTATCCATGGATCCGAGCATTCCACAGTGACAATTTCTGAAAGTTAATTCCAGTTGTAGATTGGAAATTCCAATATTTTGAAGAAACACTTCAAATTATTGGATCGTAGGAGAAATATCATGTGCAATATGTACAAAAAGTATATTTGTTGCACTGGTTGCAGCTGTCGTTTCGAAATCTGAAACAAATTTGCAGTTTTTGGACTAAATCCAGAAATAACTATTCCAACCACACACGAGTTCGAAAAGTAAACTGCAGTACATAATTTGAAAACGCATATATCAAGTGAATGACTCACCAGATTAACAAAACAAATCATGAATATTCTATTAAAAATTGAAGTAATTTTTTTCATATATTCAGCTTACAACAATAATAATCGCTATCAGAATTCAGCACAATTTGATATGTACTGGGTGGCCCAATGAAAACGAAACAAGGCCGATTTGACATAGTTATCGTCCTCAGAAAAAAAAAACGCTCGCACCGGTCGATTTTTATTTCGAGGGGAAATATTTTGCTCATGTTTTCAACTTTTTCACATCAAACCCCTCCGAGGGGTGAGCTCCAACCCTTGAATCTCAAATTGGAAAGAGGTCAAGGTAATCGAAATCTCTTACCAAAACGCGTCCTTGTTTTTGGAATTCAATGCAGTAGTTTTCGAGAAAACACGTCTATGAAAATAATCGGCTAGTGATGGAAAGTAACGCTTTTTCACCTTTCATCACTATTTCTCATTTTGTAGTTAGAACGATGTTCATGTGCCTCATGTGTTTTTTTTTAAATCCTGTCCTATCCAACATTACATTCATCATTCATATTGATGTCAGTTTCTTGATCTCTCAGTGAAATGCAAACCTTGTTTCGTTTTCATTTGGCCACCCTGTATACTGATGATTGCAGATCAGCTCTACTTTGATCAATACAGATTTTTTTTCTGAATTGAAATATCTCCAGATTCATTTTTTTTTAGTACACTACAGAAACCCATTCAAGATTACAACAATTTCCATAATAATTCTCATAATATCCATAATAGGCCTCTTTTGATAAGAAAATCTATTGAGTAATAAAATCAGTGTGGTTGGGAAATAATTTGTAACGTCCATATTTAGTTTGGAGGAGTGAGTATCCTACAAACTTTACTTTTTATACGACTTCAAATTGACACAACAAAAAGGAATAATAGGTTCGACAGATTACTATCGAGTTTCTAATGTAATGTTCCAAATCTCATGATTTTCAATTTGTGATCAATATTTGTTTATTATATGTGTGCCCAATGGTATTCTAGTGGTAAGAGTATAGACCCAATTATAAAATGCCCTTTGTTCATTATAAGAGAAAACGCTTGCTAATCGACTTTTTTATTACTCTCGAAATTAGTTCGTTCTGTGCGCCGTTATCAACTTGAAACTCCATCTCTTATGAATGCCTTGTTATTCCCGTTGTTCGAAAAGTTCCATCCCGCAGGAATTCAGCGTGATATAAACGGGACGAGTTGTGACGTCAAGACGACACGCTGTTGCATCCGTAGAGCCGCACTGCAGCTAGCACGTCAAGCAAAGTCCGATTTATTGGAGCTATACGGGGTGATGCATTACCTACCCATTGTTATAATATGTTTGTGAATAGCAGACTTGGTAATATATCACATCCTGGTGCTTTATACAGGGTATCCCTAAGAGGTCCTTACACAAACCACAGTTTAATAAATAAATAGTATTCTATAGTATAAATTAGTATTCTCTATACTGTGCACAAACCTTATATTCCTTCATGGGCATGTTCATTAAAACGAAATATTTCATCAATTGATAGGACTCATTCGAACTATACAGGGTGTCCCAACGTTCCACCCGGATTTACTGGGGAATGACAAAAATTATTTTGTAGGGGGACACATGTTAGTAATGGATTCAGTCGAGCAACTTCATCCCCCGGACGGGGGCGGCTACCCCCTTGCGAATCATCATAGGGAACGTGGGTCGAGTGATACATCATCTGAAAGCTCTCTTTATTCTCTATCCAAACGTGTATAATTTTTCCAAAATCGAATGAATGGTAATTGAAATTAGTGTTGTTGACAGGTTCAATGTAATTAGTCAATATCTCACCTGTTCTTAGTCAAATTCAATTTATTAACTATTTTAAGACTCAATGAGTGGACAGATAGACAATGGCAACATCCCATCCGGTCAGGGAACCCAGTCACCCCACGAAAAACGAAAACAAATTAGTCAAAATAAAGTAAGTAGCCAAGCTGGGACTATTAATTGCGAGATCTTTCGAACAAGTATCAGGTTGATGTCGCTATTCGCGAATACAACAATACAAGCGGAAGATGCTCACCCCAATTGTGAGCGAAACGTCCAAAAGAACCTCTTCCACAGAGGTGAACCGAAATGTATTTATATCTTCTTGAGAATGCCATTGATCCTATGGTAACGGATATTATCGAAAACGATGGAGATTATTCGGCAGACAACCTCCATTTTCAACAAGATGGAGCACCACCTCACTATGCAGTAGCGGTTAGAAACTTCCTGGATGAACGATATACCAATCATTGGATAGGGCGACGAGGACCAATTGAGTGGCCAACTAGATCACCGGACCTCAACCCGTTGGATTATTTTTTATGGGAGCATCTCAAAAGCAAAGTTTTTGCCACTCCGCCAGAGTCACTAGAGGATCTACGTGGTCGAATTGTAAACGAGTGCGGCAGCATAACTCCAGAAGTATTGGAAAACGTTCGTAATAGTTTCGAAAGTAGACTCTATCATTGTATGGAGGTAGGAGGGGCTCATTTCGAGCTATCAATAAATTGAATTTCGATAAGAACAGGTACGATATTGATTATTTAAATTAAACCTTTTACCACACTTATATCAAGTACCAGTCATTCGATTCTGAAAAAATAATAAACGTTCGGATAGAGAATGAAGAGAGCTTTCAGATGATGTATCACTCGACCCAAGTTCCCTATGATGATTCGCAATGGGGTAGCCGCCCCTGTCAGGGGGATGAAGTTGCGTGACTAAATTCATCACTGACATGTGTCACCCTAGAAATCAAAATCGACGTGTTTCAGCGTTTCCGAAAATAATCCAATCAGAACGTGTATTTCTGTCAGATTACCATAGCAACGGATGAATTTTATCGGAAATTTTTTCCTGGTGGGTACCCAACAGCGAATTATACTGGAAATTTTTTTGACATTCATAATGACAGAATATTTTTTTTGACAATCTAATTTCTATCTGTTTTCACACATAATAATTCATGGACCATTATGAGTGATCATTTTCCTATTGTCATATCCACGGATAGTCCAAGGAGCCGAATATCTTTACCACCAAAGTGGCTTGTAGACAAAGCGGAGTGGTCTATATTCGATCAACATCTCGAACTCCCGGATGATTCTGATGACGTCCACCAAGAGGTCGATAAGCTCACTCATATCATAAAAGTAGCATCTGAAATGGCAATCCCAATCAGAACGCAGCTCCCCGATAGGCGCACGGTCCCTTGGTGGAACCCGCAAGTGAAGGATGCCATACAGGCCAAGAAGAAGGCTCTTCTTGGCCGGATAGAAACTGGTGAGATCTCCGACTGTCCACATATAATCTCTGAATGTATGGCAAACCATTACTGTGCTGCAAGCAGCAATCAGAATTACGAACAAGAATTCCTACAGTCTAAAAACCAACAAGAACAGCCTCTCAATTTCTTTTCACATGAGCAGAATCATTATAATTCTCCCTTCACACATCCAGAATTTGAATATGCCCTCTCTTGCTCGAAACCATCATCTCCAGGACCTGATTCATTAGGCTACGAAATAATTAACCACTTACCATCTGATTTCAAAAATTCGCTACTCACCTTATTCAACAAAATATGGCAGTCGAATAACTACCCATCCCAGTGGAAAGAGGCAATAATTGTTCCCATATTGAAAGAAAGAATGGATTCTCTACTTCCTTCCAATTATAGACCAATCAGCCTTACATGCAGCATGGGCAAGATTCTGGAGAAAATGGTGAGCAATAGGCTGGTCTGGTTACTCGAATCACAGGGATTTATAGTAGATCACCAGGCAGGATTCCGAAAACATCGTTCTACAACTGACCAACTCGTTTATCTCGAACACATCATACAGGAATCCTTCAGGAAACGGGAACATTGTGTCGCTGTCTTCTTCGATCTCGAAAAAGCTTACGACATGACCTGGCGATATGGAATCTTGAGAAAGCTTCATGACTGGGGATTACGTGGTAACTTACCGTTATTCATATCTTCTTTCCTTGCTGAAAGAACTTTCAGGGTGAGAGTGGGTGACACCCTGTCCTCGCTCAAATCCCTTGAAAATGGTATCCCGGGTTCCTCTCTGAGCGTAACTCTGTTTGCTATAGCTGCCAACCATCTAGCCACCTCAGTAGCCAACAGTCGAGATTTGTTTATATGTGGATGATCTGACGATAGTTGCCTCTGCACCTACCGTTGGATATGCAAGCCGTAAGCTACAACGATCGATAGATCAGATTGTTCTAAATGCCAGAGAGGTTGGGTACAAGTTCTCCAGAGAAAAAACTAGCTGCGTCCACTTTTGCAGACTACGTAGACCTCACTATGATCCTAGGTTATACATCAATAATACTTTGATTGAATGCAAAGAATTTATCAAATTCCTGGGACTGATATTTGATTCAAAACTGACCTGGCGCAAACACATAGAAAATTTGGTATTGGACAATGAATATAATAAAATGCCTTGCTAACACGAGCTGGGGAGCTGATGAAGCTACATTATTGAATGTTTACCGATGTCTAGTACTCGCGAAGATAGACTATGGTTCCATAGTTTACTCATCGGAGCGAAAATCAACGCTGAGACTGTTTGACCCCATACACCATGCAGGTATGAGGTACTCAATAGGTGCTTTCCATACAACGCTTATTGTGAGTATTTGCAGTGAGACAGGTTTTCCGTCCCTACGATTACACCGCGAAAAATTGTTAGCAAATTACATCTCCAGCATGCGAGCACAAACTAACCATCGAAACTTCTCGGCATTGTTAGGTTATCCCGACGGATACGCCGATAGACCTACCATTACAAAACCAGTAGGAATAAGGGCTCGCGAATCTCTGCCCCCGCTAGAGTGGCATCAGTTAAATGTTCTCCCAGTGAATAAGTTTGAAGTGCCTCCCTGGCAGTGTCCAAAAATTTCCATACGCTTAGATCTAACTTCCCTTTCTAATGACTGTACTGCCCCAGTGGTCCACCGTCAGCGCTTTTTAGAAATCTTGCGCGAGTTTCCCCACGCAACAGTTTTTTATACGGACGGATCTAAAATATCAACCGGCACCGGCAGTGCTTTTTCCATTGATAATGTCGCATATTCTTGGTCCTCTCCCCTTACGCATCCATATATACAGCTGAACTTTATGCCATTTGGCAGGCCCTGCAGTTTTGCCATATAGCAAGATATGATAACGAAACTATTATCGTCTGTGACTCTCTCAGCGTTCTCGAAGCAATTTCGAACCCATTCTCTGAAGACCCACTAGTCAAGACCATATCATCTTCTTTATATCATCTCCATAATATCGGTGCAGATGTTAAATTCATTTGGGCACCAAGACATGTTGGAATAATGGGCAATGAAATCGCAGATACAGCAGCGCGTGACGCTGCTCAGAATCAGACAACCGAGGTGATGGTCCTGAGGGCGGATGACATAAAGGGCGAATATAAATCCCTGATAAAGGAGATGTGGCAGCGCGAATGGGATCAGGTCAACAACAACCTGAAGTCAATCAAACCATCTATTCAACCTTGGCGACCTGCAGGGGCACTGCCCAGGGCTGATAGAGTTAAAATCCACAGACTGAGATTTGGACATACAGCATTAACACATGCATTTCTTCTGGAAGGGCAGGAACCCCCGATATGCGATAGTTGTGGTGAATCAACCACGGTATTGCATATCATTTGTGATTGTCCAAGATATAGAAATATGCGGCAGATTTTTAATATATCCGAACATCTCTCAGAAAACTTAAAGAGTTTCTCTCAAATCAAAAACTTGATCAATTACCTGAAATCAACTGACCTTTACAAACAAATTTGAACATTAAATACGAAAAAGAAAGAAGTTTGTTCCTTCAAATTCTGGTGCTAATGATCCTATTAGCAATCGATGCACCTTAATCCAAGAAAAAAAACAACAGGATAATCAAGTCACCAGTTTGAATGGGAATTCGAAAATAAATCATGTGAGGTAACTCTTAGACTGAATGATGCCATTTCATGATAATTTTGTGTATGAACATCATTTCAAAGGTGGTTTCGGTTGGTAATTCGATAGATGTTTACACCCCCATTGGGGCAAACTCAGTAAAAAGTTGCTTAGTTGGGTTTTCAAATCTATTTGCTTTATGACTTTGAAACGCTCACTCAAATTTGGTTCGTTGAGTTATAATAATAATAATGATAATAATAATAATGATAATAATGATAATAATAATAATAATTATAATAATAAGAATGTATATGTATATTCAATTATTGATAAATTTGTAGATAGTAATTGAAGAGTATATAACAATAGTATTCATCCCAGGTTTCAAATTTGCAGGTCGGCAAGATTTTTTTATAAAAATATTTTAAATGAGTTTTTATAACGTTCGGTACCGGATTGCATGGCGGTATATTCAGTTCTGAAAGGCGATATGATCAATAACCCCTCATTTCTGATGTTTAAGTTATGCACGTCTGAACGGTAGGTTATTGTTCTATAGAGAAAAGGTGGTGATTTTTCAATAATGAATTTTATAGAAGAGGCAAACATCATGAAATATTCGTCTATTATTCATTTTCAGCCAGCCAATTTTTAACCTTTTGAATTTTTTTCTTGAAGTGAGTTGTTTAAATTGGTCCATAGAAGGGATCGGCGTGATTGAATATAGAGAGAACTAGTGTTTCGCATAATACCTTTTTTGGTTTGAAGTAGTAAAGGCGATTACCATAAGTCATTCTTAGATTATTATAAGGCGGCTGTAGTAGTTTATCGATATGTCTTCCGAATCTCAAATCGGTGTCCATAATAATTACTCCAAAATTTTTAGCTTCCCTAACCTACACGAGTTATACTTTTTGCCCTTGATTTCTACAAATACTGCTATAGCTATGAGAAAATAATTACAGTATCATCAATGATCAATGATAAAAATGATTTGTTGCCTTTGATTCAAGATACTGAACTGATATACCGTATCTTGATTCCAAAAGAGGTGTTTTTCATTCCCAGCATGATTTTCTTTCAATATTTGAACGCTTATATTTCGAAAATGGATAGATGAAATTAAATATATGTATATATTTTGAAAAATCATCATATATAAGATTAGATAAGTACAGGGTGTTGCACTGAGAAAGAATTACATGTCAAAATATGAGTTTATGACTCTCAACGTGTTGAAAGTTCATGTGAGTAAAATGTGGGATCAAAGCATTACCAATGAAAAAAATTGCAACTATATATTTCCGATAAGCTTGATGAAATGTCAATCGAACATTAGAGGAATTTTCGGTGATCCATTTGAAAAAAAATAATATTGACTTCATTTTCTAAAAATGAGCGATCATGGAAATGAAAGCAGTTCGCCAGTGTATTATACGTGAAAAGCTATACAAGATCCTGTTTTCATCCTATCGATAAGTCGAAAAGGAACCGAGTTCCTTGGTGCTCGAAAAGTGAGAATTCTCAATTGCGCCCTGTTTCTCAGAGAGAATTTTGTTAGAATTTTGGTGATGGCATTGTTCGTTTCATAAAAGGCAGGGCAGTGATGTGAAAGCTGTAACCCGCAACTCTCTATCTTCAAAGGCAACTAAGATATGTACATCCATCAACCAACTTCCTGATGATGTCTAACTTGCAACAGGCATCTTATACAGACTGTTCCATTGATATTGTGAAAAGATCCAAAAGTAGATTCCTTGCTGAAAAATAACAAAATATTCTTCAAAAACTTCTTCCAAAGACTCTCACTTTTTGAGATGAAGGTTATTAAAATCTGTCAAATGAAAAAACGATCTTTATCATTTTTTTTTTCATCTTTTTTCTCAATCCTCTTGAAATTTGATTGGTTCGATTGCAATAGTCATGTTGATAATAATGAAAATATTAAACAAAGAGTACACTGTCAGTATTTGTTCATTTGATTCGAGGGCGTACAGAAAAATACATTTCATTTTCAAGTGAAACGAAGCAAGATACAAAAAAACATTGAGACACAAAAAAGTTATAATTTGAATTACCCAATCTTGAAAAAATATTTCACTTCCCTCGGTGAGCTAGTAGCAGAAGTATCTTGTTATTGCATCATCAAATTGGAAGGGAATCGAAAGAAGTATTTTTCAAAAAATTTAATTAACCGTTTTGACACCCTATATGCCGAAAACTACGTGTCTTTGACGCTTTTGACGCTTTCTGCTACTGAAGCCTGAAGCGGTCAGATAATATCACTGAAGAACTGATATTATTCACATCTTCCTTATTATTGATTCTCGGCAAGAAGTCTGTGTGACAGAATCTTTCGTGTTTTGATGTACCCACGGCCACAAAAATTTAGTGAGACAATTTTTCAGTCCACCTGTTATATAGATATACATTGGATAATATCCACTCGAGTAAGTATATACTATTCATGATACTTTGAAAACTACCTTTGCCTTGAGTTTTCGTGAACAAGTGAAAAAACATGAAATTCGAAACTGAATTTCCATTTCCTTTTATGATCCTATAAATCAGAGAACACTGTAAGGAATGCCTCACCATAATGCATTTATAAGACTTTAGTGTCCGCTCGTTTGTGTCTAGAATGATCAACAGAAACAAATAAACTTTCATTTATTCGCCGCTTAATACTGGAACCTCACAAATAAAAAAACGCCAAGGCGTTGGATGAATAAGGATAACACTTCAAATGTTACAGTTATACAGTTACCTGCAGAACTTATGCAACAATTGAGATTTTCCAGAAAATTTTACTCCTCAAAAAGTCGCCTTATCTTCCCAAACTCAACTTCAAATTTCAATAATACAGGGTGTTACAGAACTATGGGATCATTCTTCTAGGGGTTATCCAGTGCAACAGTAGAAAACATTTGAGTAGTGAGTCCCATGTCCGGAAAAGTGTCACTACGGCACTACGGCCCTAAGACGCGTTAAAATTCAAAAAGACGATGAATTGCATGTATAAATATGAAAACAAACTGAGGCACGACGGAAGTGGTTGTTCGTGTTATTGCCTCCTGATATAAAGAGGTAATTCGATAATAATAATGATGATAATCATTACCGAACTTATTTACCGAACAATATTTTTGGTAATGTGGTGTTGCCACTTCTAGTAAGAGAGCAGTAGCATATACTGTATATAATATTATTCGATATTTTGCTATGCCTGTTTGTTACCATTGTGTTATCGACGTCAAAAATGAATATTTCTCTTTTCGTTCGGAAATCATGACCGCTCTATTTTCACTTGGGAAATTCTAGTAGTTTCTAAATAGTTGACCTAAACGAAATGAAATTTGATTCGTATGCAAACTACAGCATCTTTTCAAATCATCGATAATATACATGGTGTTCCATTTCAAATAATCAACTGTCGAACACTTTTTAAAATAAACGGAATAACCGTATTTTCAACCACCTTGTATTGAAGTAATTGAGATTAGGCTGGAATATAGAAAGCTTCCAAGCATTAAACATCATATGATTCCAAACTGAATTTCGATACCATAGTATATCTGATCTCGAAAATATCAGCATTTTAGAGGTGAAAAGGCGTGCTTCCCAACGAAAAAAGGGGAAAATGGTTACAGATAGGTATAAAAAAATATCATTTCATTTGAAAAACCAAAGTTACCACTGCTTTCTGATCAACACCACATGATCGTAAATATTTTAGTTGTGTATAGAATGTCCGATTATTCTCTCCATCATATTTTCCATGTGATCCGTTGTCGGGTTCACCAGAAACGTATGGGATAATCGTTCTTTTACTAAAATTTCTATTCAAGGCTGGACTCAGGGTGTTCTCAAAGTTGGTGAATCATTTATTTCAAAAGCTTGTAGAACTCGCAAAGAGAAGATAATCTACCAAAAATCGTTTACATGGAATTCGCAGAATGAGAAAGCTATACATGATTTCCGATTATGTGCTTCGTCATTAGAAAATTGAAATTATAGTAGAAATGTACCCTGTTCAAAGAAATTTTCAAAAATGTCCCAATTTGCTTGGTTAACGCAAAGTAGGCGTACCCATAAGTGACCACAATGTTGAATGTTCCAAATGATTTTTCATTGTTTCCTTTGGCAACTTTCAATGATAGGAAAACTCTGACTTCATGAATAAAAGTAATTTACAAGGTGTCACCACATTATTTCCCCAAGGGTTAACAAAAAAATTGAATTTCTTGAAGAAATGATACTGTTTTTTGGTTGGGTTCTTCCCTGATTGTACAATATGTAGAGCTCTTTCTTGTCTTGGTGATTCTTTCTCTTCAGGAAATTCTAAGAACACTGGTTCGATACGATTCAATGAAAACGTTCTTTTCTGTTCCTTCCATCAGTAATTCGAAGTATTCGTCTTCGCCTCTATAGGTTTTTCGATAGTCGATCTGATTTGATACATTCCTAGGCTATGTGAAATCTTATATTCAATGTATAAGTTGCCAATTTGGCCCGATCTTTACCTTTATTGGCACATGTAAGAATTCTCTCCCTATATGGATCTGAATGCTTCTTCACACAAAGGGCATCTTGCATCCACTGCACTAATGATTCTTTCTGATCAAGTAACATGGAAAAAGTGATTGCAGAGAAGAAGTTTCAACATGTTACCACTCAACATTGAAACTCTGCAGATAGCACAATTGTCTTTCAAATTCACTTCGTAACTCGAATTACCTACCTATATAACTATTATTATAATGTCAAATTGAAAGGTGCCAAGCGTGGAAGCGTTCCAACAGGGTGAATAAATGTTACCTGACACCTCAGTCACATATTATATGGTATGGAACAAACCTTTTCCTGCATTTTTTTGGAGTGAAAGTGATGTTTTTTCGAAAATTTATTCGATATTTTTTGAAATGAATATGACTATTTCGGGAATTACAATGTTAGTTTTTGAAATTAATTTCATCAATTCATAAAAAAATTGATACTTTTTGAGATTCAAATGACTATTTTGAAATAGAATTGATGCTTTTTGGAATTCAAATGACTATTTCGAAATGCAAATGATATATTTTGAAATTCAACAAACAATTTCGGAATTGAAATGATGCTTTTTGAATCCAAATGACTATTTGGAAATACAATTGGACCTTCTTGAACTACAATTGGAAAAGGTGTAAAAATTTTTGTGCTGTGACATTTTTTTTTTCGAATTTGGTACAATTTGATGCTTATTTTTCATACCTTCCTTCCCAAGAACAATTTCAAAACCTTCTTCCTCTCTCAACATTCCACATCTGCCTACTACGATGTTCTTCGAACATTATAAGTTTTTCTTTCTTGTTGTCGAAAGATAAGAAAACCTGATTTTCAATATTGATCTAAAGAGTAGGTAATTTTGCAATAAGCTGCCATTGTTGTGAAATTACAAAGCTGCTTTCCGAGTTTTATGAAATATCTCTACCGCCCTATTCGAAAAAGGATGATTAGCAGTTAATCGAATGTGCTGAAATCCTAACAACTTACTGAACTCTTGGAAGAGTAAAGATTGAAATTGCCTTCCTTGGTCTGTAGTTACTCTGAAGGGAAATTCTCTAGCTAGACTGTTTCTACAGTGATATTTTCTAATAGAAAAGCTTCTGTCCATCTAGAAAGTGGAAGGAGGAAGTGGACCAATGATGTCGATATTTATATATATATTATATGTTCGAAATGAATTTCCTGCTCTATGAGTTTTCCAACAGGAGTTTTGGTGTAGAGATTTATTTTATATTTTTTGGCAGCCGAATTCAAATGAAAAATTAATGACTTATTTTCAAGGCATTTTGAGTTTTGCAACATTATTTTTTTACGAAAATCAATTAACACATATTAATCGGTTTTTGTCTGTAACACTGATAGTTCCAGAGAATATCCGAAATCTAATTGGATTTGGTCCGCCCTATACAAACACTTCGGATCAAAATTCTCTTTCCTTCCCTCTGTTAACTTTGAGAATAAACCGGAAGTGAATCATGATAGATTATACAGAATCAAAATACCTGCCAAATGAAATAACACCTTACCCCACTGGCCATTTAAAATGCATTGAGTTGGTAGTGGCCTCAGCGCCGTCTGCCAGAATCGAACAATATCTTATGAACTAATAAATGGTTCAGCTAGCTTGATTTACTAATGATTCATTAAAATTTTCTTCTGGTCTGGTCCAATAGTTGAAGGAAAAGGGGATTCCAGACCCTCACTGTAAAAGTCTTCAAATAATCTGGTGAATATATCATTTTTTATTATCACGTATAGATGAAATAATATCCAACATCAGTCAAACTTTAAATGGGTTACTATGTAAATCATTCGTTATGGTTATTTCTGACTATAGCTATTATAAAACTGTTTTGGCACGTTTCCAGTGTCAACATTCAAGCGTAGATATGAGTGAAAACATTCTTGATTGTATTCAAAACAATTGCCTGAAACTGCCACCTGGGGTAGTTAAGAATGAATCTTTTCAACAAGCAAACTGAATCATTGGTTTTCATTGATTCGTGTCGCTTGTTACATTACTTCGAACATTGATTAGTGTGATCAATTTATACTTCGACATCATTGCTTTCAAATCAGAAATACTTCCATTTTTTGGATTTGAGATCCGATAATAACATAACCAAATTGGTGTTTGAGTGTAGACGTGTATTGGAAAATCTTGCGAAAATGAGGAGAGTCAGTCGGTACCAATCATAAAAATACCCAGCAGCATGCTTGTGTCTTTCATAGAGTGACAGCTGTAAAATAAGTGACTCCAGACATGCTGGCAGGGCACACCAAGGATAATCCAACCAAAGTTCCATATGAAGTTATTTTCTAAGAGTCTCACAAGATTAGCCCATCAACAGAATTGAAAACCAACATTTATGAATTTCAAGTTCAACAAACTTTCTCTAAACTGAAAAATTACTTTTAGCGTTAAAAAATGAAGAAATACGTCATGCCATCTGCTTGTTCTTGAAGACAGAAATTTGAGCAATATAAAGTTGTTGATGAATATTTCTCAATTCTTATTCAGTTCTAACATGAAAAAGGCCTTCTGGTCTATATGGTTTTATGATACTTCGATTTTTTTTCTCTATTGAAATTCAACCATATGCTTATATTAGAACGTATTACAAAAGGCAACATATTCTAGGACGAGTCAGAAACTTGGAAATGAGCCGAAAAAATTTTTTTCCACCAAAATAGTGACAGTAACGGAATTTTGACACTCGATATGGCGACAGATATAGTTTTGTTATTAGTATTTCAAGATCGAATTCTCTTATAATCTGATATCTGGGTGGAATATGATATATTTGTAAATGATAAATCAGGGACTGCCATCGGTGGCAGAGTAGGTGTATTATCATTACTTCCAACGAGAACGACAAACAAAAAATCGTGTATCGATGTGCCGAAACATGATGAGAATGAATATCTGAGTTCATTTGATACCGTCAAATTCATCCGAGATGCTAATCAAGAAGTCATTGGAAATGAAAAATGGCCCAATTAAAAGTGCAATCAGATTAGAACTCAATACGGATACATGTTGCTTCTATCTGAAGAAACTGGAAAGCTGTGTCGTACGTTAGTCGTTTTTTTTTTCAATAGGAAGTGAGTAACATACTATTTATATCCAAAACGGAAGATTCTGCTGACTCCACCGAAACTCAAAACCCCTGGATTCCGAGATGTCGAACGAGCACCGAGGTTTCTTAATTCCCATTTTCACTGCAAACCGCAGTCAGACTTAATATTCAAACGCATAAACATCTCTCTGTAACTTATATTTTCAGTTTATAATAAAAAGTTAATTTTTAAAAAAGCAAGTCCGTCGTTGCCGAACTTATTTGGCGCAGTCGGTAGGATTGCCGAAATCACCGCGAATCGATCGGAGTGATTTTCGTTTCAACGATTAATCGGTGATCGAACTTTTAACATCGTGAAAATTAGTGCTGGCAGAAGTTAGAAGCAGAGCGGCTCCTTGGACCTCAGGACACCCTGTCAATCGTTGACCTGCCAAAGATCATTCCAGCCCTGTTTTTCGAGAAGAGGAACCACATTGTTCTCTTCTGTAGGAAAGAAGTAGTTGGAGAAGACAGAAATCGCTTTTCTAGCACAGACTTCCTATAGTGGTAGAGGCGAAGACCAAAGGCTTGCTTTTTATGTAAGTGTGTACCAATTTTATGTCACTTGAAAATCTTTTCGAGAGGTTAAACCAATTGTCTTTAACTGACTCAGACAATACCGATTCAACCCCTCCTAATATTCAACCCATCGTTACCCAAAGTAATTCAGATTTGAATATTTCATACAATTCACCAATTTCAACCGATACTAATAATATGGCTAACCCAGCTGAGACAGCACGTTTCAAACCAGAATATCTCAGTTGCGTGCCTAACTTTGATGGTAATCCAAATGAACTGAATAGATTCTTAAGTACTTGCGAGTCTCTAATCAATGCATTCTATGACGCAACCAATCCAAATAATTTCCAAAATTTATTCTTATTGAACTCACTAATAGGAAAGTTAAGTGGCAATGCCAAGCTCGTCACCAATATACAGAGCGTGACAACATGGAACGACTTGAAAGACACTCTTTATAGGAATTTTGCGGACCAACGTGACGAGGCTTGTTTGAACAGAGATCTCGTAATGCTCAGACAGTCACCAGTCGAAAAACCGCAACAATTCTTTGATAGGTGCTTACAACTTTTGAATTTACTGTGCTCATTTATTAATGCGCACGAACCTACTCTCGAAGCACGTACCCTCAAAAGAGATTTATATAATAAATTAACCCTAAGAACATTTTTGTCTGGACTACGTGAACCGTTTAGATTAGATTAGATTAGATTAGATTTTATTGGTCAAATTATTACACCTTAGTGCTATGACAAGTCAATAATAAAGCTACGTATAATATAAATGTAAATTAAAATTTGAATATTAAAAAACCGAGAAACGGTAAAACGAGTAAAGTAAATAAGTATATAAATGTAAAAAAACAGAAATACATAGAGACGGTACATTGACAATGGTCACTCGGTAAATTGTATATAATACGAGCACAAATCAAGATAAATAAATATATAAATGTAAATGTATTCACTCAGTTAAGCTGAAGTCAGACGCATCATAGTAAGCATTGTCTGAGAGGTGTTTTTTCAGTTTCCTTTTGAAATTAACGAGGGTTGCATTTTTCATTGATTGGGGCAGTGAGTTTTACAATGGTATGTATGAGTTACATCTCCTTGTTATTTCTAATCTTTGTTGTGGTGCTCTTAGGTACAACTATTAGAAGTATGCGCACAGATAATTTACATCAAGCGCTTCAATTCATCATACAAGAGGAAAACGTACATTATTATCAAAATCAAGCGAATAGAATTCCCAGTAGACAAAGTCCACATCATTCGCGAGATACTCGAAGTATGCAGTCAAGAAATTCAAATAATTTCAGTAATTTCAACAGTAATACTCGATATGATCAATTTCAATCACCACAGCCTTCCCAAAATAGATTTCCATCCCAACAAATCAACATCCAACCCAGAACGAACAACCCACCTCAGAGATTTTTCCGTAATTCTCAAATATTTAGGCAGCCTAGCCGAAATCGAAATGTATTCAAACCGAATACTAACCAAAACCTTCCAAATCCTACTCCTATGAGTATATCCACCAGAAATACATATGTTCGTCCTCCGCAACAAAATCATTTTCGTAATCAGAGTCGTCCTCAGAGAGATTTCATCTCTGAAGAACTCTATAATGTCCAAACTGATGAAATTGATCAATCGATGCCAAATACTTCAGTGAGTAATCAGCAAATGGATTCTCAGATATTCGAAAACACTTGCGATATGTATGATGACGATGGTGTGAATTTTCAAGAACAGCCTCAAACCTCAAATCAAACATAGTGCCTCCAGTTATATCAATAAATAATTCAAATACTAGCGAATTGCCATATATCACTTTGCCAGAACATAACCTACAGTTTCTGATAGACTCAGGTTCAACAAAATCGTTTATCGATCCAAATTTAGCATTTAAAATGTATCCAAATACCATTCAAAATGACCCGTTCATAGTTTCAACAGTATTTCAGAAATCAGCTCATAAATTTAGCGCATCGATTCCGATCTCAAATATATTCAAAATCACCGGAAATCTAAAATTCTACTTGTTTAAATTTCATAATGTTTTCGATGGCCTAATCGGTCTCGATAATCTCAAACTGTTGCATGCCGGATTAGATTTTGATAAAGGTTACTTGATTACACCTCACACAAGGATCAAGTTACAGTTTCATAAAATTCAAAACCAGCTTAATCTAATATCAGTCTCACCACGTTCAGAACAAGTGATAAAAATAAGAACAAGCATAAAAAATGGCGAAATTATCATTCCTCATCATAAAATACATAACTGCGAGATTCCCGAATGCCTCAGCGTCGCGAAAGACGGAGAAGCGCTGACAACTATATTAAATAACACTACACGTAATATTACATTGGATTTCTCGGAACCTATTGTTGTCGAGCAATTTGATAGAGTTAGGATAAAAGAATTCAATTTCAATAATCTTGACGAAACGGAGAAACCGAAAATTGACTTATCTAGAATTAGAACAAATCATTTAAATATCGAAGAAAAATGCATGATCGAAAACTTATGTAAGGAGTATTCAGATATTTTCTATCAAGAAAACACTTCGTTAACATTCACTAATAAAATTAAACATTATATAAAAACAACCGACGAAGTCCCAGTCTACACAAAGACATACAGATATCCCTTCATCCATAAGCGTGAGGTCGAAAAACAAATAAACAGCATGCTGGACCAAAAAATCATCCGCCCCAGTTGTTCACCATGGTCGTCCCCTATTTGGGTAGTGCCCAAAAAGGCAGATGCTTCAGGTCAGCAAAAATGGCGAGTAGTGGTTGATTATCGGAAATTGAACGAGAAAACAATCGACGATAAATACCCACTACCCAATATTACGGATCTATTAGATAAACTGGGCAGATGTCAATATTTTTCAACTTTAGACCTCGCTAGTGGCTTCCACCAAGTAGAAATGAATGAGGAGGATCTTTAGAAGACCGCTTTCAATACGGAGAACGGACACTATGAATATCTCAGGATGCCATTCGGCTTGAAGAACGCCCCCGCAACGTTCCAAAGAATTATCGATAATATCCTTCGTGGTATACAGAACGAAAAATGTCTGGTTCACCTCGATGACATTATTATTTTCTCCACTTCCCTTCAGGAACATTTAGAACGTCTCAGAGTCGTATTCCAACGTTTGCGAGAATCGAATTTTAAGATCCAAATGGACAAGTCCGAATTCTTACGCAAGGAAGTTGCCTATCTAGGTCACATTGTCACTCCTGACGGCGTAAAACCAAACCCGGATAAAATACATGCTATCAAAAATTTTCCAATTCCTAGTACACCCAAACAAATCAAAGGCTTTTTAGGGTTATTAGGCTATTATCGACGTTTCATAAACAATTTTGCAAAAATCACTAAGCCTCTTACAAAATGTCTCAAGAAAGGCGCAAAAATTATTCATGACGAAGAATTCAAATCCTGTTTCGAAAATTGTAAAAATCTTCTAATCAATGACCCTATTCTCCAGTATCCCGATTTTTCCAAACCTTTCAATCTCACTACAAATGCGAGTAATGTTGCTCTCGGTGCTATCTTGAGTCAAAGACCCGTAGGAAAAGATCTTCCAGTGGCGTACGCCTCACGTACCCTCAATGATTCCGAGAGAAACTACTCCACCATTGAAAAGGAGTTATTGGCGATTGTTTGGGCTACCAAATATTTCAGGCCTTACCTGTTCGGTAGGAAATTTAATATATTAACAGATCATAAACCCCTTCAATGGGTATTTTCTCTCAAAGACCCAAGTTCTAAATTATTACGCTGGAGAATGAAACTCGAAGAGTACGAATTCAATAATTATTCCTTATTTATTATTACCTATAAAAAACGGAAAGCAAATACGAATGCCGATTCTTTATCACGTATAGAGTTGCATACCAAAGAAACTGATAACATTTTTTCATTCATAGATGAATTCAATAAAAACTTAGCAAAAACTCAACAAGAAGACAACATTTCCACTCAAGTACAAACCGACAATGATTCGATAAACAAAATTGATAATAATGACGAAGACAATGACCTCCAACATGACAACGATGACGTTACTGTTCATACGAACGCCGAAGAAAATCCCATAGTAGAAATTCCCATTTCGGAACAACCTGTTAACTTTGGTCAAAATCAGATGATCATTCGTTCAGTTTTACATTCACCGGCAAGACCGAAAATAACCATACTTTTCGAAAAGAAGCAACGAATTAGTATACAAATTTCTAAAAAATAATTTCGACGAGGACATTATCGACGTTATCAGAGATTACATTGCCCCAAACGTTCAGTATCATGTTTACTTTGAAAGTCCCGAAATATACGAACCCTTCTGCGAAGTAGTACGAAAAAATTTCAAATGGCCCTCTCTGAAATTCAAAAGGTGTAAAATTAAATTGATTGACATTACAGACAAAAATCAAATTTCGGAACTAATTCAAGCATATCACGAAGGTAAATCAAATCATCGTGGTATTGAAGAAACAGAAAAACGGTTGAGGCAAAAGTATTATTGGCCAAATTTGAAAAACTCTGGGCAGACATATATAAACGATTGTGAAATATGTCAACAGAGTAAGTACGAAAGACGCCCCATCAAGACTCAAATGAATATCACGCCGACAGCAACGAAACCTTTCGAAATACTACATATGGACACTTTTACATTGGAACAAAATAAATTCTTGACAATAATTGATAGTTTTTCCAAATACGCCCAGGCGTACCACCTTAATTCTCTGGACTCTACACAAATTGTAAATCGCCTAATTTCGTTTTTCTCACATCATGGAGTACCGAAACAAATTGTTGTTGACAATGGAACCGAGTTCAAAAATACCGTAATCACTGAACTATTAGCTCTTCACAATCGCCCAATCATCCCCAGTCTAATGGCCAAATCGAAAGATTTCATTCCACCGTGATTGAGCACATCAGACTTCTGAATACCCGTGGATTCTCAAAATCACCGATACAAATGAAAATGACATACGCTATACTAGCTTACAACCATTCGATTCATTCTGTCACCAAATTAAAACCAATCGATGTAATAAACGGACACCTGAAAATCGATAATCCTTTTGACATCGATATAGAGCAAATTCTAATTAATGATTACGTTAACGAACATAGGGATAAAACCAAACTTTTATACTCGCATATAAACGAGAAACTTCCGAAAATAAAGAAAAACTCATTTCTAAATTAAACACAAATCGTGATAATCCTGACCTATTCCAACCCGGTTCAAAAGCTTACATAAAGAAACATATCAGACAGAAAACCTCAAATAAATTCAATAATCCCACTACTATAACTAATGTAAATATTCCTGGAAAAACAGTCTCAACGCCACTTCAAGAAAAAGTCCATATGGACAATCTGAAAAGACCCCTGAAGAAAACATATGATTTCGATAAATAAGTGAATTCATTTTATTTCAGATTACCTCTCGTCTTCGGACCAAGATACAATAAATTTGCAAAACTTAGAAAATAACCCAGGAATAGTGCCGCTCAAATAAGGAACTGCCAAAATTGAAGATTTTGGTCACACTCTGATTCATTACTTCGATTTGAACCCATTTATCATGGAAATCAATAAATTGCACCTCCAAACAACAAATCTCATGCAGTCACTAGAAACCAGTAAAGCATATTCCGTTGATATTTCAAATTATGTAAAAATCTTACAACTAACGAAAGAAAAGACTGAAACTAAACTCAAGGAAATCATTCCACATCCTCAAAGGATGAAACGAGGATTTTTCAATGGTATCGGATCTATTTTTAAATCAGTAACTGGAAATTTGGACGCTAATGATGGTGAACGATATGAGAAATTGATAAAGGAACTCCAAAACAATCAAGTCAAATTAACATCAAATGTTGGGAAGCAAAATTCTATATCAATAGATATGATCAATAAATTCAATCGAACTATTCAACAAATTTCACACAATGAGAAGTTACTACAAGAAAAAATTCTGCAGGTCGCTTCAATTGTCGAAAAGGCGCCCTACAGAGAAAATTCTCAGTTCATCAAAGATATTTTCAATCAATTGATAAATATGTACGAAATTATCACATCTGTTTTACAAGACATAGAAAATTCATTATCATTCTCCAAATTGAACGTCATGCATCCTAGTATCATTAAAACTTCTGAACTGTTTATTGAACTATCAAAATTACAAAATATCTATAATTCCAATCAATTACCATTCAAAATCACTTTAGAGAATACTCCAAATTTCGAGAAATTGATAAATATTGAATGTTTCATTATGAAAAATAAGATTACCTATTTACTTCGAATTCCTATCACAAATCCTTCTATTTTCGACTATTTCCACCTCTACTCTGTTCCTGTATACAGTAAAGGTCAGTTCAAGACAGTTATTTCTAAATCTAAATATTTTTTGGAAAATGGTACACACTTCGCATCCGAAGGCGATCGTTGTGCCAAAGCCGCACCACGATTTTATGTCTGTAAGAAAGCGTTTATTCAAACAAAACAGCAATAGATCTCAAATGCCAGGATCAAGAAGATATTTCCAAAATTATAGGAACCTATTTAATCAAAATTCCGGCCGGATGTTACATTACCACCAGCCAATTCAAAGTGTACAGCGAACATCATGTGACCAATGCAAATCAACCCATTGTTTTTCCCGAGCTAGATGAAGGATCAGTTTCCACATCCCAACCGAATTTGGACTTCCAAATAGACGATATTAACCTCGACGACCTCCACGACCTGAAAACCCAGCTTATTCAGAACACTCCTGAAATATCCTTCACTGCAGGCAGAATAATTCGAGCACCCAGTATATGGAGCCTAGCTGCTTGCATCATGATCATCACAGTTATAGCAGTCTACATCTACAAGAACTTCCTGCATTACCGATATCAAAAACCGAGGCCAGTCCAGCCCTCGAGACAACTCGAAGAAATCAACCTTCCAGTCGTTCAACTACCCCGCTGCACTCCGTAGTTGAATTTTTGAGGGGAGGAATTATATCACCACCAAACGGAAGATTCTGCTGACTCCACCGAAACTCAACACCCCTGGATTCCGAGATGTCGAACGAGCACCGAGGTTTCTTAATTCCCATTTTCACTGCAAACCGCAGTCAGACTTTATATTCAAACGCATAAACATCTCTCTGTAACTTATATTTTCAGTTTATAATAAAAAGTTAATTTTTAAAAAAGCAAGTCCGTCGTTGCCGAACTTATTTCACTCATCATGAATGCAATGATCCCAGAAGTTTCTGGAATTTCGTTCAACGCAAAAAATAATTCAATAATAAGAAATGAATAATACTAAATTATTTAAGGAAGACAATATCCTTGAAGATATAGTTGAGATATAGTTAAGTTATAGTTAAGATATAGTTAACGGATTTGCCGCGTTCTTCAGCATTACTTCCCCCCCCCCCTCATATCGCCTTTTACACAGAATCAAATGAAATCTTTTTAGGAAATTACCCAATAAGATGACCTCTGGTAGTGATTTGATTCCCAGCTTTCTTGTAAAGGACTGTGCTCAGGTTTTTGCTTGTCCATTGACAAAAATATTCAATGAAATCCTAAGCCAATCTCATTTTCCCGATCGATGGAAACTATCAAAAATTTGTCCGGTTCTCAAATCTGGAAACGCTGAAAATGTTGAGAACTATAGACCGATATCGCGAAGGCCTTTGAGATATCCGTGTATCACCAGCTGATGCCACAAGTCAAACCAACATGACTTTCTATCAAAGAAATCAACTGTGTCAAATCTCTACATTATCGATCAGTTTTTATCAGAAGTAATGAATAAAAAAGGTCAAGTTGACATTATATACACCGATCTTGCAAAGGCCTTCGATGGAATTGATCATTCCGTTCTACTCGAGAAAATAGATCATATGGTTTCAAATCACTCACTAACGCAACTACTACGCTCTTATTCAGATCAGAGAACCAACGTTGTCTGCTATAATGGATTTGCATCTACACCATACATATCATCATAGGGTGTGCCACAAGGCTCAAACTTCCGAACTTTCCTATGGCAATTTACTTTTCGCAGACGACTTGAAAATCTTTTCAATGAATGTGAAGTAATGCAAAGTTTGCTCTTATACACGAAATGCCAATGTTATTGAATTCTCTTATACTTTCGAGGATGAAATACTTCTTCGCGAAGAAGCAGTCAGAGACCTAGGGGTCGTGTTCGACAGCAAGTTAACATTTGTTGACCACACAAATAACGTCGCACCATCGGCCAGAAAGGTATTTGATTATGTACTTCGAAACTGTTAAACATTCACAAATATTCGTGCTTCAACTCTACTTTATACATCTCTAGTTCGCTCTAAGTTAAAGTACGCTACTTTGATTTGGTACCCTTTATATAATATACATAAAGATACTTTATAAAATGTGCAAAGGCGTTTTCTAGAATTTCTTGCACTGAGATCTGATGGCGTGTACCCAGCTAGAGGAACTGACCATTCCACACTACTACAAAGATTCAGCCTGCCTTCTCTAGAACAACTTAGAATTTCATCAAGCACATCATTACGTTATATTAAATTTTGCATGGTCTCATTGATGCACCCTCAATACTGAAACAAATTAATTTCAATGTACCTCAAGGTATACAACACGTAGACAGATTACCTTCTACACTCCGTTCACCAGATCCAATCTTGGGAAAGTGTCTCCCATAAATTTGATGTGTGAAAATTATAATACGCACTGCAGTCAATGCGATATCAATTTCGATCCACTGAGGATAATTTTAGCTAACAATCTGTCATTTAGTACATTATCATTATTATGCATAACACAAATCTGTCAGCTTTTTTATGTTTTTGGCCTTGAGTGGCCTTCATTTACTCACTGGTACTGAATTGTTATAATTATATATTGTCCTTCAAATGGACAATAAAATTTGTTGGACAATAAATTTGTTTTTTCTTCTTTTTCTTAAAGAAATCTAGTCTGTCATTGCTCAACTTCGAACTTGAAAAATTTTTCCAAATGTTTCTGAGCCCATCCACTAGCGTATGTATGGAGAAGAGGAAGAACATGGTGAATTGGAAGTACTTAACTTACTGTACACCTTAGCGCCTTAGCAGATTAGTTAATTGGCATAGGCTCATCACAGGGCCATTTATTTGCAGCATGGGAGTTGAAACGGTAAACGAAAGTTTACAGTAAACCCCTGTACACGTGTACACGATCATCTGATAACATTAATTGGCAATTAGCAGGAACTAAATCGGCCTCTGACATCAGGGACTGGTATCTCTATCGATCGAATTAGAGTTCCATTACAGAAATCCACATGTTTGTGTACATTCTAGGGAAACTTTCAGATGATACCTATGAATAAACCATTACCGCACAAACAACTGAAGAGATAAATGCTCATTGAACAAATAACTAAACACTTTGAGATCGTTCATTCGAACCGAATCGGTTGTTCGACAAAACAGCAAGCAATGTTGGCCTCCTGATGATTAGGAAATGTATATTTTTAGACGTTCGTCTTCGAAATACTGTTTTTTTGGTTCCTTTTGCGGGCTGAGGTGCATCTTGACAAGGCTACTTCAGAAATTCTCCTATACAAGACTAGATCGGAAAGACACCATTGACACGAATGATGGAATGAGCTGACAGTTTACAATCAACTTTATCCATCCAATGTAGATCGCTGCTTAATATTGACAATACAAAAAGTCTCGAAAACTACTTTGCACGTGAAAGAATTTTATAAACGGTGTCATTGTATCATTAATTTCAGGAGATGATTGTCATATTTATGAATGAAGTTTATATAAACGTGTGTTCTAACTTCCTTCAATTTCAAGATATTCTGACTTTCAAGCAACATGTAAATGAAAAAACACGTGAACGAATATACATAATGAATATGTAATCATTATGGCGAGGCTTGAGTAAATTGGCCACCCACAAAAATCCTAACTACTATCAAAAATAATGTGTCAACACTGGCATTATGTTGAACATTACTTTTGGCAAGTTTTTGCGACTGAAATATCATGGCGAGTCGATTATGCATTGAGCTGAGTAAATTCAGTGCCGAAATGTTTGCATGATGTGGAATTCGTAAAGTTGCACCAGAGATCACTATTACGTCGGTCATTTTCTACAAGCAAATCTCCATATTTATGTTACGATCATTGCTGCCCTTCGGGAGAAAGTAATTCCCAGAGTCTCTCCATTTTTTACGTCTTTCATCAGCTGCCGAGGTTTTATCTAGTTTGGGGCGGCTATAAAAGTGGGGATCGACCGAAGTTTCATTTTCCATCACAGAAAATGATGTTATTCCAGAAAGGCGGGCCGTTACTTCCTGGGGCTAGATTTCACAAGTTTCCATCAACATTTCATGCACGTTTCCATGTCTTCAATTCGTTCTGTGACTGTCAGTCAGCTTCACATCTTTTTCTCTCGCTATGTTTCGGGGGCATATTCTTCATTCGTCGCTCTAAAAGTATTCGACAGCTCTGAATTTATCAATATAGGACACGATTATATGGTGTCATATAAATAATATTCCAACCGAAAATTCTCGATGGATTGAGTCCAAACACTACAACGTCCAGGCTCATTGTGTTCCTAGAAATGCCATCAATAGATTTTCCAATCTGTCACTTTCTCTGATGTCAGGTCACTCCTTTGGAGTGTCATTAATCACGCGATAACGTGCGGACTGTTGTTTCACTGAGAGCGCAGATTCAATTTCCATCAAAAAATATCATCATATACATCATCATCATATAAGTCGAAATCTATCTCTTCTCATTCATCCTATAGTTGCTGAAAATCTCTAAAGAACTGAACGTCGAAACTTGATTCATCCATTTTGATAATTGAATTGTCTCTGTGACGGAAAAGAACACCATGGTGTGATCAAATTGTCAAGATCTGAAATATTCCAGAATATACAAGATATGTTATATATATTCATTACTAGATCAAGCTCAGAGAGAGAGAGATAGAGAGAGAGAGAGGAATCGAAACGACCATTAGAAGCGCGACCATTAGACGCAGCGATGGAAAATTACATGACTGTTGGCATTCTCGAAACATTTTGATGAGTCATGCCATTGTATTGAGAAACTTGACATTTTCGAGAATTTTCAATCGAATCGAGTTAATAGTGTGAGATTATTCACTCAAATCTTTCAGAATTAGTGTCGTCCTGTTCAGCCTATGGTTGTACTAATGGAGATTCAAAGAACAGAATATATCATTCGAAAGGTAAGTTATAATAATGTTGAAAAATTTCGAATAGACCCTAGTTCACGCCAAGAGAAAGGCGGAGGAATCCAACCAATGAAAACAGCAAACGAGATAGAGGCAACCAGCAGTAATCAGCTGCCTGTTGTGAAAATTGTTACATTCTTTGTTGCACAAACTACGATAGAAGGGACAAGCGATGATTTTTCGTTTATTTCGAGTTTGAACTCGAAAATTTTTCTCGAACTCGAAAATACAAAAAAAATATTGTCGAAGGGGCAAGGTGCATATTAAAGAATATTCAATATTAAATCTTTGACGGTAACCAATGAACCGATAGTGTTTTATATTGTGTCTTGGTGTGTTGCTAGATCGCATATTAAATAATGTTATTCAGTCATATTGGAAGCTTAATATAATTATGATTGAGGTTATGAGTTGAAGTTACTCATGAGGCAATATGAGTATATTATATTGTGTCACAAGAGCAGACAATAAGTTTCAGCTGGCCGCTGCTTTTCAATGGCAGGAAAGAAATTGTTTTCTGATGAATATACAGAATGAGAATAATTTTTTTGCACAGTATAATCAAGAACTGAGATAGAATGTAAATTCTCAATTTGAAAATATTTTCATTTTCAGATTCTTATAGTAGCTATTCAGTTCATCTCCAAACTAACAATTAGTCTTTAACTAACAAATAAGTGGAATGAATGAAAATTCTAATTTTATGAGAGAACGGTTGAAGACAACATACTGTTCATTTCTATTTTTGTGATGACAGATTTCGAAGGAATGGAAAACAGACTTGTTCTTCAACTTCAACTTGTTTTATATTGTTCTTTTACTTTTCAGCAAGAAATAACGAAGATATGAAGGTGGGCACCTTCAATGAATAACTCTCTACAAATAGTGTGTCAATTTGAGAACTTTGCATCGTTATAGCTCTAGGGATTGCCTTTTGAAATGTTGGAGTTGGGGTAGCCACCCGGCTAAGGAGATAACTGCCACGACTGAACTGCTCTCCTTTTTTAAAAAAAAATCAATCCTCAGACCTGAAGCCAATTTAAAGTTTCGAAATTTCCACACTGTATACTTATGTCCGCAACGTGGCGAACACGGCGCTTGTTAATGGCGTTTTACAAATTGAATTATATGATCAACAAATTCTGATAAACCTTCATTGTGCACTTACTTCTTGTCATATATGATATATTATTTTGGAGTGGTGTCAAGTATTTAAATAGAGTTTTGTTATAATCGCGCAAGCTGTCCAAATGTTTTCAAGGTCGAGAAATTTTTGAGGAGTATGAAATCGTAACATTTCCATCTACCAATATTTAAAATATGTCAACTTCATCAGGAAACATAAGAGTATCTCACGACGAGCTAACATTTCCCTTTATCGAGAATCAGTCAATAGAAATGAAAAAGATGATAAAGATGATGAAGATAAATATGTATTATCTCAATCAGTGAAGGAAATATAAGGCAGACATATCAAGGATTTGATGTAGATTATAAAAATTATATCACATACAGGATATTCCATTCGAAATATCGAAGTTCCTACTACTTTCTAGTTGAAGCGGCAATACTGCAATCTGAGCATAGATATTTTTAGGAACTTCATAAGATTGATTCTCGATATACAGAGAGTGTGAGCTGGTCGTGACATTACTCTGTATTTATCATGAATTTCAAGCAACAATCTGGTATTCATGATTATGATATGAGGACCAAGAATATCCGTATCCCTCACACTCATAACACAACTATATTTCGCGAATCCACCGTGTACAATTGAATGGAAATAGCACTCATAATTCATTCAATTCAATGGCGTAATAGATATTTACGATATAGGTATCGTAAAGATTCATATTACGATATGAGATGGGAAGTTGAATAGAACAATCTTGTTGATGCAGACCTGGAAGATATGCTATGCCAGTTCATCGAAGACTTGCATTTCTATTCTTAGATGCACGCTCAATGCAGTTTCCTTAGAAAATTCAATAATAACAAGTGAACCAGACACCAAATTTCTAAGACTTTATGGAGATGAGGATCGACCTCTCCTTTAATAAATCAAATTTATGCAAAAAACTGTAATCAGACAGCTTCGCAACTGTAGGGTAATTTTGAGAGAACTGAATTTAGCAGTGGTGAGATCTTTCAATTTGGATTGACTCTCATCTGATATAGAATTTTTTCTTGCATGGGAAAACAGTTCCCCATCTTATAGTGAAGTCTTGATGAAAATTATTGCCCAAACATATTTCGCATTTGACGTGTGGATCCGATATATCAGATCGAGGATAGCGCATTGATTGTTCGTCGGGTTCGAAATGAAAAATGATGGCTTTGTTGTGAATAACCGGATCTGATAGAAAAAAAAACTCATTGTATATGAAAAGCATAGTTAATGGGTAAGTACAGACATCTAGAAGGATAATTATTCTCTGAAGAGAATATCAAACAAAGAACGGTGCAACGCAAAAATATAATGAGACTTTCCTCATTATGCTTCCAAACCTGCTTCGACAATTAACAAAACATCCTGCAGATGGTTTGGTTTTGACATCGAATAAGGCTGCTCTTCAAGATCCGTTTTCACATCACAAATGAAATAGTACATTGTTAACGAGCATTCCCCACGAGTATGTAGTTCATGAAGTCTAGAGTGTCGCCTACGGCTCATTCTGCGAATCATACGAGTTGGAAATGAGCATTCCGTTCGAGTTATACACTATAACTTCTCTACGGCTTTTCTTTCTATGATATTCATTTGATTTCTGAGAAATTAATTTGATTAATGAGTAACATTTTCTGAATATGGAGCTGTGAGACTATGCCTTTGTTAATCTGTGCAATATTTGTCAAACTTAAGCAAGTCTGATTTGCGGAAGAGTCGGTTCTAAATCACTTTCGTTGTTCATTATCATGATTGTTTGACACGTTGGACACAATAAAATCAAACAGATCTGTCATTAGTATATTCAGTATTATTCACTATTCATTGCTTGAAATCTACCATTCCATTAAAGACTTGATTCATTGTATATAAATACAGCGTACCCGTTTTTTGAGCTCCACTATGGGGATCTCAGTTATTATGAGAGATACGAGGTTGGTTGAATCAGAGCAAACTTGCGCATTTTCATGCTGAACAATTATCTGCAAAAAATTCTATGTGTCATTTTGAGTTTTTGAATTATGGGAAGAAAACAAAAATTCATAATTTTCGTTTTCATATTTTCAAGCGAAAACCACAAGACCTAGACGTTTTTGCGTGGGAAATTCTCAAGGCACTTTTTTACAAGGAATCTGAATCTGTTATCATATCTTCGATGACGTACTAGTTGCGACAATCAACTTTTTTGAAAAGTATCTCTTTTCCTTGTTACAATGATGTATCACACGATATGATGATTTCCAATTTCCAAAATCCAATATGGCGCCCATAAGAAGAAACAAAGTTGAGAGTTGCAACTGTGGCATCAAGTATGTCATGAGAAATATGATAACAGATTCAGATTCTTTGTAAAAAAGTAGCTCGAGAATGTCCAGGCAAAAACGTCTAGGTCTTTTGGTTTTCACTTGAAAATATAAAAACGAAAATTACAAATTTTCGTTTTCTTCGCATATTTCAAAATCTAAAAATGACACAGAATTTTCTTGCAGATAATTGTTCAGCATGAAAATGCGCAACTTCGCCCTAATTTAACCGACCTCGTATCTCCAATAATAACTGAGATCCCCATGGTGGAACTCGAAAAACGAGCACCCTGTGTATATATATATCTGATAACACAACAAAGACCTCATCGTTTTACCAGGTAAGGAAATGACAATAATAACTGACATCTCCATGGTGGAGCTCGAAAAACGGGCACCCTGTATATATATAGCTAATAACACAACAATAAATACCTCATTGTTTTACCAGGTAAGGAAATGACAATAATAATATGAATTGAATTGAGGAACTGAATAATACCATAACGATCGAGTTATTAACGTTTGTTATCGAGTAATAACAAAATATCGATAAGAGAAAAACATAATTTTATCATGTTGGTGATAACCGAGGTGATATAACGTTATTATGAAACGGACCTTTTATACTTCACTCTTTTTTCACCTGAGTTTTTCTTTTCATAAGTAGCATTTGAATCACAAAACTTATTATTAATTATTCAATGATTTTTGATGGAGGATAATGGTCCAGCCTTGTTAGACTTGATTCAATACTTGTGTCGAAAACTTGAAATCTCTTAATTAATCGTAATAAATTACGGGGGCGCTCCTTCGAATGAATTCTATGACTAAAATCAAAAGACTCATCTAAAGAGTGAGAATTAATCATTCCAAAATCATACATCGAAATGGTATTGAAATCATGTAATCAGAAAAGATCTACTTCGTTCACATATCCTGAAATGTATTGGTAGGTACGTTGATAATGCAAATCAACTAGTGACAGCTTGTGCGCAATATACATCATCCACAGATCTTCATATTAGTTTTGTAATCGTGTTCATATTAATTTCGTAGTCTCGATATCAAAACTTCTATAGGAGCTTTGATTATCATACAATAATAGATACTTTTTGTCTTGATACTCAAGGATCAAGGAGGTCTATTAACATCATAATCAAATCACATAGCATGAACAGAAACAGAGTTGATGAACTCGATAATGTTGATGGATACACCTCAGCTCGTTCATTCGTTGGATGATAGAATAAATTGGATTTCCGGAAATCCAGTTCCTCAATATAAACATTTTTCAGATAGTATCCAGTTGTATCTGAAACTTATATGATATTATCTGAGTGAAACATCTGACTATTTTTATCTACAAATTGTTTCTTTCATTTCCGATGCAGGGCTAATTATAACTAACACAGTTCCTTAACCTCTGGTAAAACGATGCTGATTTAGAAGGTATATTCCTCGTTCTTATAATGTGTACAATACCAATTCTTATTTCAATAATGTATTCAAAGTCTATCATATATTCATTATTGCTTATAGATGGTCGATACCTCACAAGTTAGAGAGTTACTTTTATTCAGGATAAATCGTTCTGAATGATATAAATGTTCTTTAGAATTGCAGAATTTGCTTTATTTTTTGGAAGAATGATAATCGTCTTTTACAATCGTCGATTCTTGAGTATCAGATGCCTTAACACGAGGTTATATGCGGAAGAAATGATGCATACCTAGTTAACGCAATTGAAAGAATCTGCCTACAGTTCAATATATGTTAAAAAATCAACAGAATCAATTGCAACTGAAGTGATATTTTAGCTCAACAGTTTCAAAATACATCGCTGTGATATCGTGAAGTCTCTTCGAAGAATGAAAATATAGATATATCGATGTCATTCGCTTTATTTCAGCGATATTTTCGCCTTCTCGAATCGTTGATTTCCTATTATCTGATAGTGCACAGAGCGATTCCATGAGGAAAAGAAAAAACTTCGAACGAACCCGAGCAAAATCGGTCAATCCTTTCAAGGGTTATCGCAGTTTGAAGTTTTTCCAGCATAAGAATACGTCTTCAGCACCATATATCTCAAAAATAAAAAAATTCCAAGCGAAACTTTCAAATCACTTCTTGTACTCCAACTACTATACTATGATAATCTCTCATGGCTGACAGAGAGCAAGATAGTTGTCGAATTTCATCATCAAAAATCAGAAAAAACTTAGGTAGTTTTTTACTCACATTGACTCTAGAACATAGTCGTCTTGCTCCGAATCTAACAGCAACCTGTGGTGGTCGGCTTGTTCTTTCTGCTCCCGCTCTCTATCTCTCTCAGACTGGCGTTGCTGCAGCAAATCGTTATCTAATTGCCGGATTTCCCACTGTTCGCGTTGAGTTCGATGGTGTTCCTGCGAATAAAGAGACATGTTGAACTATGCAAAACTACTTCAAGTGACTAGAATATTATCGAAACTACAAATGAACCCACGAGATATGAGAGAGATACAGAGAAAAGATAAAGAAGAGGAAAATATGTGATAAGGAAGATGAAAAGATGAAGGAAATGAGAATTATGGAAATCGTAAGAATAGGTATAGTGAAATTTATTTATGATTATTTCAATGAAAATGGGCAGATGGTGAAAACAAACTCAGTAGAAAAACTCTTTGAGAATTCAATATTTCTCGACATGTATAGATGATCTTCTGTTTTTGGTAGATAAGGAACTCGAGATGATTTCAAGTAATCTCCCTTTCCTATGTCGTTTTTGGAGCATACTATTGTACTTTCTCAACTACCTCAAGTTTCTTCAGATATCCTATTGACGGGATATCAATAAGCGATTTCTTTCATAACACAGGCTGATGAACTAAATTTCGTTCATCCAGCATAGCAAAATCCACCCCTTGGCAAACAACCCCAGAGAAACGACCCCTTACTTTTGTAATTCAACTTGCATCCCCATATTTGCTTAGGTTCAACTTACAGTCCATTCCAATCGAGAAAATTGAATTCGTTAGTGGGTACTATTGATTGGACTGAATGAATGGTTCCACGTTGTAGAGACAAGAAAAATGTGGATGTGAAAGGAGAAGAGTCAATTGAAATTCTAACATTATAATCAACAATTATCAACAAACCAACTACACTCATGTTCGATCTTTCGTTTTCGAATAATACAGTGGACTCACAATATCCACAGAGTTAAAATCATAAGAGGAAAAAGATGATGGTTACATTACCAGACGGCTCTCGAAAAAGGAACGAAGGTAGTGGATTGAATCATTTCTCGAAAGGTTAGGATGCAAAATCAATCTAAACTATGAGTTCCATGCGTGATGATACCAGCAGGAAAATTTCCAGGTGAAATTTAACTAAATTCATCAATTACAAGCAAGTGTGTTTTTGTTCAATATTTCCACATAAGTGAGTTGCCATAGTGAAATTGCCTACTTTCTAAGTGACAAAACAATGCTGAAAGCGCTGTTTTCTTGGGTGGTCGTAGGAAAACATATTTTTGGTCCTTCGAGCCGGATATGAACCAGCGATCTATGGTGCACAACGACGCCGACGCGCCGAAAAACCTCAAAACTCGAAAGTCTTATAAAAGATAAAGCAACAAACAACATCGTCAGAACAAAGTTCATAATGGAAAGAATACAGTAAGGAATTGCTAGCTATCATTGTTTTTTATTTATTTATAATTTAATTTCTGTTCTCTGGGACAAAGGAACCGAATTCCTCTGAAATAATATATTTTCGAAATGAGAGTACGCGAGTACGAAAAGCTCCATTCACAGCTGAAATATTGATAAACATACCTAATACCTGGATATTCTGTTAACCTTTGGAAGTTGACATGTTGCATTATTGAAATATTGTTTTGTTTCAGTTTTTCGATCAGTTTCGTCCTGTCATTTATGAACTAGTGATTTTGATGTATTTCTTTTATTTCTCTCACATCATAATAATACATTACCTTTTGAATTTAAAAAAAAGTTGTAACACTAGTATGTACCTCAATGGGAAAATACTTCTATTGCTTGTACTTGTGAAATATCAGAATGAAAATGAATTTATGAAAATACTCTTCGAAATTATTCTTCAATAGTGGCTGATGATGCATGACTTGACCCGTATCTGTTCTCACATAGAAATTTGGGACGTTATTTCAAATTTGCACAAAGGCGCCAAAAGTGCTATAGGCGGGGGCCTGCTTAGGATATAGCAAACTGTCTTTTTTTCATTTTAATTTTAATTTTACAGAGTACAGAGTGTTCTTTCAACTGTTCCACGAACCTTCACGGCGATATCGTACTCCAAGAGACGCTGCTCCCTCGACGCCGCCGCCGCCGTTCGCTTCTCCTCCTCCGTGGGTGGACCCTTCTCCTTGTCCTTGGCGCCGGTCGAGCTGCCGGCACCCGGCGGCGGGTACGATATCCAGAACTGGTGGGCCAGTTTGAAATGAGGGGAGGCGGGCGATGGAGATGGGGTGAGTATCAACGACGGGGGCTGTTCATCTGGAACAAATAGAGACGGTGGTGATTGCTATTTAGTAGGGATCGATCGGAGGGTGGAAGAATTGAAGGAAGAAGAAGAGACGCCAATCCACAAATTTCATCGATATGGGCTATTGATGAAATGAACAAGCTGGTGGAGCTACTCATATACTTATCCTGTTCTCATATGTCTTGATATTGGTCAACCTTGATAAACATGACTGAAAACTGCAAAAACTGTCTGCCTAGTTTCCAACCAGATTCGCAGGAACTAGCACAGATCGATGAAAATCAGATATTTTTTGGTGTTTCAAGATTTCTCTGTGTCGCCAAAAAGATTGGTATATTCTTCGAGGTTATTTTTGATCTTACTGTTTGTTTTTTTTTTCGAAAGTACAGGGTTCTTATATTTTCATTCTACTTTATTCCAATTTGGAACTATTTCATATATTTATCTCATTATGAAACAGTGTTTTTTAAACTGAAAGATTCATCAACCACAGTGCAAGAGCTGATGGAAATTCATATGAAATTCGCATATTCTGAGATTGTTTCAAAGTGATAAATTCGTCCAAAAATTGGGAAATATTCATTAGCAATCATTAGAATTATTATAAATGCTCCTTCTTTTTTTCAGCAAGTATTATTCACATAATCAACGCGATGCTGAAATCATTCAATTGTCAATTGTCAATTGTCAATTGTCAATTGTCAATTGTCAATTGTCAATGTCAATTGTCAATGTCAATTGTCAATGTCAATTGTCAATTGTCAATTGTCAATTGTCAATTGTCAATTGTCAATTGTCAATTGTCAATGTCAATTGTCAATGTCAATTGTCAATGTCAATTGTCAATGTCAATTGTCAATGTCAATTGTCAATGTCAATTGTCAATGTCAATTGTCAATGTCAATTGTCAATGTCAATTGTCAATGTCAATTGTCAATGTCAATTGTCAATGTCAATTGTCAATGTCAATGTCAATTGTCAATGTCAATGTCAATTGTCAATGTCTGAGAGATATTCGGCGGAAAATATGTCCACAGTTAAATCGTATTGTCATAGTGATTATTAATTGCAGTGAATGCAGTTATCAGTGTAATGTTGACATGATTGTGTGGAATTGTTTCATATGACACAAAATGAGAAAATTTGAATGGTTGTTCGAACAGAATAGAATAGAATAGAATAGAATAGAATAGAATAATAGAATAATTTATTTGGTGTTAATAAACATCAAGTTTTTACACAGGTCAACAACACAAGTACAGATATATAAATACACGTATAAAATTGATAAAAAATAGATGAAAAGTAGATGAAAAATAGGCGTCGCACAATGAAAACAAATAACTAATTAAAAATTTCAATGTCCTATAGCATTCCAAAAAGTACATTACATATCGATTCTGCTGTTAAGGAATTCATCATAGCTGTAGAATGCTTTTTTAATCAAGTAATCTTTCAATACAATTTTGAGTTTATTTATTGTGAAATCCCTAATATGGTATGGTAGTTCATTATAGAATTCTGGGGCATAATAGAGTGAAGCATTTCTAGATTTATTAAGTCTAAGGTTGTTCATTCTAATATTGTCTCTTTTTCTTGTATAGTGATTATGTATGTTGCTTTGAGTTTTGTACTGGCTAATATTTTCTCGCATATAGACAATGCATTCATATATACCTTGACGGAATGGTCATAATCTTGAGATCAATAAATTTTTGTTTGACATCAGCACGGTATCCCAAGTTACTGAGTACACGCGCTGCTCTTCTTTGGATGCCAAATACTCTGGACGCATGAGAGGAGTGTCCCCATACTATTATCGCATACGTACAAACTGATTGAATGAGAGCATGGAAAGTCATTAAACACACTTTCTGGTCCACTACTGGTCTAAGATTTTTCAAAAGGTAAATACTACTACTCACTTTACTTGCTATATGATTTACATGACAGTCGAACTTTAATGTAGGGTCTAGGTATACTCCCAAAAATTTTACCGTTTCTGGATTTTTCTGGATTTACCGTTTCTGGATTCATATATATCATTCTGGTATGTGGAGAAGATCATTGATTCAGTTTTGCTTTCATTCAGATTCAAACGTTCCGCGGTGAACCAGTCTGATGCTTTAGACATTGTAATGGCCATACTAGCTTTTAAAGAATCAAAATCTCCCTCAGAGTTAGTGAAAGTTGTGTCGTCGGCATGAAGTACTATAGAGCTATGATCTAGAGCATATTTGATATCATTTATATAGATTAGGAACAGTAGTGGTCCCAGAATTGAACCTTGGGGCACACCATGCCTGTTGATTCTTTCCTCTGAGAGAAGTCCTCCACAAGTTGTAACTTGTCTTCTATTTTCTAAGTAACTTGATACTAGATCCAAACTGTTACTATCAAGGTCATTGAATTTAAGTTTTTTTCAATAAAATATCATGTGATACACAGTCAAACGCCTTCGACAGGTCACAGAAGGTAGATCCCACCATTTGACTGCTTTCTAGACCTGCTATTATGATTTCACATAAATCATTGACTGCTAATGCAGTTGATTTGCCAATTCTGAAGCCAAATTGTTCTTTTATCAATAGGTCGTTTCCCTCAATGAAGTCCTGTAGCTGGTTTTTCAATATCAATTCCAATATCTTAGATAAAACTGGAATAAGCGCTATTGGTCTATAATTGTGAGTATCCATTTTATTGCCTTTTTTGAAGACCGGAATGATTTTGACGAGCTTAAATTTAGTTGGATATACTCCATTTCTAATGCATTCATTATAAAGTTTGGTTAGAGGAATAATTAATACATCTTTCAGTTCCTTGATTGATATTATGTTCATATCGTATATATCCTTGCTGTGTTTTGGTTTTAATTTTTGTATTGCATCTCTAACCTCTATAAATGTAACTTCCCTGAACGAGAACGTAAGATTTGGATTTGGAGATGGTGCTCTCTATATAAATATTGTTCATATGTTATTTGTGGTTCTTCTAAGCCAACTAAAATGTTGTTGGGTACTTCAGAAAAAAAGTTATTGAATTCATTAGGAGTAATATCTGTTACATCTGTATCTTTCTTTCTAGTTTTTCTTGTGTTAATGACTTTCCAAGAGGCTTTGGCAATAATGTCCGATTGTTCAATGAATTCATTATTTGCCGTCCGCTTTGCCCTATCAATAGCTTGCCTGTACTTATATCTGTGAGTTCTGATTCTCATTCTTCACTGAGTCGTTTCATCTCATCCCTCATTTTTCTAATGTCATCAGTAAACCACTTAATTGTATTGAAATTATTTTTTCGGATACTCCTCTTCAACTCCGGGAATGATACTTTCATATATTCAAGAAATGTTCCGTAATATGTGTTCCATTTATCGTTAATATCGATATCTGTGACTATAAAGTCATAATTGTGATTTTCTAAAAATCCATACATCATGATTTTCCCCCTGGAAGTTAAGGGTCTGAAGATACATTTTTCATTCACTGCTTCAAATTCCGATAGGTGAGATATATTTATTTTTATATCGATAGCCCTATGATCAGATAGTGACGGGTCGTATACGCTACATTCAGTGTTCAACTGATCATGAAAATTAACGAAAATATTGTCGATACAGTTATTCAACCTTGTTGGCTCAGATATCATTTGAGTGAATCCATAGGAGCTTATGATGTCCAAGAATTTGAATTTCTTAGAATTATTTTGGTCAAAAATTATGTTGAAGTCTCCATTTATGATATTAGTTTTTTGGAGTGGAATATTTTTTCTAATAGGATTACCAAAACGTCTAGAAATGTTTCAAAATCTCCATGTGGCGGCCTGTATATGCAAATGATAATGAAGTTTGATGATTCTACAGCTGATATCTCACAATGCATTTCACGGCTAAGTGCTACTAAGTCGACTCTATTTTCAAATCTTGAATTTTCTCTACACAAAATAAGCGTACCGCCGTGAGTGTACCTGCTTCTTGCATATGAGGATGAACCTACATAGTTTTCTATATCCAATACCTGAATTTCGTCATTGGTTAAAAAATGTTCACTAAAACATATGAAATCATATACAAAGCTAAGACTTTTCAGAAGCACCTCAACTTCTCCTACCTTGTTTCTTAATGATTGTATATTCAAATGGAAAACACTGAAGAGTTTGTAGTTATTAGCATGGATAAGCTTCAGATTAGGTTTCTCTGGAATTGACGTTATGCTTCTATTGAATCCTGGAACGAGGCTGGCCTCTGAAGATGTTCCTTCTGTTTCCCGTTTAAATGATAGTCATGTGGTTGATCAAGGAAGTGTTGCCCTTGTCTGAAATTGAAGCGGCTAAAGTAGATGTTACGGGGCCAGAAGCTGGGCTCCTACACTTGTGCCTGGAACAGCGGGTCTACTCCAATCATGAATGCTTGGTGATCGGTTCTGACATTCCGTGTTGGAAGCTTTTTAACAGACACATCTTTAGAGTTCGTGTGTTTTTTAATATAATTTTCTAAGTTCTCTGCCGAGACTTTGTCGGGAACCTTAGGGACAAAGAGCCAGATTTTTTTAGTTTTTCCATCTTTACCCTGGAACTCTTCATCTCCTTCACCACTTCCTACTTTGTGATTACTCTTTTTCTTTCCTCTCTTCACAAGGGTATATGGCTCTTCTGGTCTTTCATTGGGGATAGTTTTGTTGAGATTTATCAACTCGTCGGATTTTTGTTGGGTTTGAATTTTATGAATTTCGGCAGAGAGCTGATTCACCGAAATAATTGGTCCACCTTGTAGATTGGAATTCCCATCGTGATAATTACCCACTATTGATGAAGAACTACTTGTTTCTCGAATGTTTTTTTGTGGTTCCACTATTTTTGGAGGTCGCGTTTTTTGTCACTTTATTTGTAGTCGTTTTGTTCTTGTGATAGGAATGACTGTTTGCAGGCGTTATTTTCGATTCAAGAATTGAAATTTTCTGCTCTTTGTCTGCTATGATTGTATTCTTGTCCACAATCATTTGCTTCAGCAGCTTATTCTCTTCATGCAGGTAGGCCTTTTCTGCGATTTTACTGTACGACGATGATTGGGATACTTCATGTTTGCATTCGGCGTTTTTCTGTTCACTTGCTTGCTTAAGACAAGCAGGATGGAAAACTTCACCACACCTCACACACTGTACTTTTGTCACAACTTTTTTCTGACAATGTTTGCAACAATAATTTTCCTTTTCTTTGGGAGCAAGTAACAGAGAACCTGTGCCACTCGCCATCGCATCGCTATTTGCTATATACAGTAACAGTAACATTCAATGTATCAGAATTGTGAACTCTCAAGATAAACTATTTTGACACCCGGTATAGACAACCGTGAAGCTGAAAGAATCTGAATCTTGACAGTGAATCTGCTCAGGATGTTTTCTTAGTAGACTTCACAATTTTACGATTCAGTCGTGAATACAGCTGCATGTTATTTTCAAACTTATACGAATCAGTAATACGGAAGTTACATACGGAAGTGTATGGGTCTGAAATCAAAGGGCTAAATGGAGGAAATAATCATGAAGGCCACTTGTTTCCATTTATCGGAGAAAATTGTTGGCAATAGAGAAATATGTTCATATTCTGTATTCACAGTTTTTCGTTTCTTTAGAACCAAATAAAAATCTTGATAGATCTCGAAAACATAATTGGTCAGCTTGATCATGACCTGTGATGTATTCCTTGGTAAGCCGCTTATTTATCGACAGATTAAGTGTTCACAGAATAAAAGTGTTGAAAGAAATGTTTCATAAAATTATACTATAGCAAAAGCAGTCGGACGAAAAACAGCTGAAAAGATCCAGATCATTGAAGATATTACAACAGAGAGCAGTAATGACAGCAATAATGGAAGTTTCTTTTTTTCTGTTGACAACACGAATGATGTTAGCCAGTGGTTGAATTTTGGGAGAGAAGGAAGGTGTTGGAATTTTTCTTGAAAGTTTGGAGGTTGTAAGCATCAGGAAAGACTTCACTAGGCAAAGAATTCCACAACTTTGCCGTTCTTTCGATGAATGATGCTTGGTATAGCGATTGTCGACAGGTCTCGAGCCTGACAGTATAGGGGTGACCAACCTGAGCTCTTCTAGTTTGTCTACTAGGAAACGCACGTGGTGGCATAATGAATGATATTTCTGCTGAGCACAGACCGTGGAAGTATCTCTAGGAGATTTCCTACATTTTCTTTACTCAAATGTGCAGACAACTGGTTTTGAAGTGTTTATCGCACATTTCATGTCGATGAAGTGATAAACACCTCATAATTTGTATCTAGTAAAAGTAGATATTGAAGGCATGTTTAATATCACACGTTCGGAGAGTCGATAAATGAATTTTCATGCATTGAACAAACATTAAGATCTGTTTGCACTAGTGCAGCAATTCATTTTTAATCAAGAAGCTCCACATCCACCAACTGAATGTTTCCTAGCATAGATCCTAATTATAGTCACGTGACTGGGAGAAAGAAAACATACCTCTCTTGTGGAAGTTGGCAATTAATCATTTAGAGTGTCCTCGTTCGATATCGACCTGGATTGATATCTTCCGAATGTTCTACAGTTCTATATGGGGTTTTCGCCAGATCTCACTGGAGAAGTGGAGCAATCCAAAAAGTAGGGGAGATTTAGGTGACATACAAGGCTTATCATTTTGATATATTTACACTCGGTATAACATCCATCTTCGATCTTCTAGGATATGTTCTCCTAGATGAACAGATTCAAACCTTGTGACCATAATTTTTCCGTCTGCCAAATTGTCACTTTCCAGTGTCTCTCCAGTGTTCACTTTTCATTTTTACTAAATATATTCATATTTCCAAATCCTTCAGAAACAAGGTGTCTCTGATAAAAAGAGAATTTTCCTTTTATGTATCGAAAGGTTCAATTTCAAACGCAGTGACATTCTGGGGCAGATCACAAATTCTGTCCTTACTACAAATATATTGAAATAATTTTATAACTTCTATTTTATTTTCTAGAAACGAGGAGAGGAAATCCCATAAAAGGCTGAAAAATTGATTATTTATCATCCGAAACTATTTTTTGAAAAATCTATCATTATTTGGATCAACAGGATTGTATCCTCGAAGAGGAACAGACTATTTCCTTCTAATGATGTATCAGTCAAATATACTATATCTGAGTACACGACGACTATTCGTCATAATCTTTTTTTTCATAACTTGTTATACAATAAGATCTCATGCACCCCGCCTATCAATTTTCATATTCCACGACTGAATTTTAGACATCGAATGACTTTATATGTGGATTATAGTCGGGCAAATGGAAATCGTAGGACTCTCGTGTCAATTCCATCGTAAGGTTAGGTTATGTTTCGCATAGATTAAGGTTAATCTATGTGTTGGGTTTGATGAAATGGACAGACTGGAACCAATAGAAGCATGCACTGTTTCCCTGAGCTGAACATATTTTCTCTCAGATCCGTAAAAGTGCAGATGCTTCTGATGATCTTATTAGACTATTCAATTCAATGACTACTCTTTTGTGTTTTTGTGCAGTTCGGGTAATGGTGTAAGCACATAATTAACGGCAAAACTCAACACAAACTAATAACACTCGTGAGTATCAATGACAATTGATTAGCAGTACTAGCAAGTCCAATTATTGTCAACAAAAACTGCGAATCATGAAAACTAAGTGGCTTAATCATCGTCAATGGAACTGGATGGTTTTCATTAATAGCGTGAACATAACCCAGCTAATATCGTACTATTTTTTTTGCTGTAGTATCATTCAGTTTATTATAATATATTAAATAAATAAGTTGTAGCGTTAACATTCCGGATAATCATGTTGCCTTCATCGATTTCTTAAAAAATTGGGAAAATTCAGTTATTTTAGTCGAACATAATATTATCTGTATACAATACATGTCAGCACGAACAAGACTTTCAATGAATTCGGTTTGTCAGCCAGTGTACTAACATAAGAGTGTAACCCACACAGATGCTGGTTACATCAAGTCGTGATGATATAATTGTGCATTTCAATTGTAGTATCATATTTCGAATGTTGAATTAGTGAATGAATTAATCAAATGAACAAATCATTCATTCCAGTCACAATTCTTTTTCTTCACAAATAGAGTAGTCAAAAGTCTACTACATCAGAAACTTGCAATGGATGATTTGAAATGATATTAGTTTGTATTTTATTATTAGCAATATGTTCTTTATCATTAGCAATATGTTCGAGAAATCTCTCCTATGAGCTTCAGCAGACTTCATCTAGGTTATTTATTCAAAATATTTGTCAATTTTGGATATCTGATATCATTTTTAAAATTTCAGAATTTGTTTCAGACACATCTTGAAATCGAGTATTTCTTCATACAGCTGTTTTTCAATACTTGAGCGGATTTTGTGAACAAAAGGAAATGGAACAACGAAATGAAACTAATCTGAATAATTGTGTACATTGTTTTTTGTACTGAAAAGGTTGGACAATATTTGAGCGCCAAATACTCATTTCTTGCACGAATGAAGTCTGTGTTAACTTACTCAATAATAAACTGTCACACTATGAATCTTCCTTATATCGAACTAAGACTATTGGTGAAATACTGAAAGTGTTTGATTCTTTACAGGGTAACTCAAATTCCAGCGTCATCATCCATTAATCATTTTTATTTCGAAAAAATGCTTTTTCTTCGAAACTAAATCGATTCTTTGAAACTAAACTAAAGAACTCCCATCTATTCTTCGCCTCATCGCACCGGTATCTGGTGAAATTTCAATTAATATTCTTGGGACGTCTTCTTGGTGGGAAAATGAAATAATGCTCTAATTTATATTATATGTCCGCTTCATCTTGATAAATGGCCGCCCGTTCCAAACCCTTGGACAAATAAAATATTTGCATGTTGGTCTGTGAGTGGCGTGTGAAATTACACTTTCCTCGGAAACGCGAAAATATTCTCTCTGTATCGGCAGTGGAAAGACATTCCCTCACGCATTTTGATGCTCTCGTTCTCGTTCATTTTCATTTTACTTTTATGTTTGCTTCCTAGGGTTGACATCACCGTGGGCACTTTTCAACCACACGTGCGTGCTTATATCATTCTGTTATCAATATTAGCAAGCAAACATAGTTGAATGTATGATCTACCACGTTTCAAGAGAAAACTACGAAACCTCTGGAATCGTGGAACATAAGTAGAATATTGATAACAAAAACAATAGCGGATATCAAAACGTTTGAAATATGGTTTGCCGCCCCAACAATGGCATTTACTATTGAGTTTACTTGCAGATCACTCTCTATGTGTTATTAAATTATCTGTAATTGTGCCCCATCAGGGTCTGTCTTGCCACCAACTTCGTTCTCACTCTACATCAACGCTCTGTTGGATGTGACCTCCCGTCCAGTCCATAGCTTTGGGGGTGTTGCTTATCATTTTGTCCTTGAGTATTCAATAATCGAGGTATTCAATGCAGAAGAGATGATGCCACACTCAAGATAATATTGACTGTTCAATTGTTCAACTGTTCAATTCTATGGTTTGTGCTCAACGAGAATTTTTGCCTGTAGTAAATCCTTTCCTGAGGCTAACTTCGAGAAAAAATCCCAATATACATTTCTCCTCTCCCAACCATTGGCTAGCACGATGCTCCGTCATGTGAGAAGATGACAAAAATCAGCAAAAAATCAAATGTCATTAGCAAAATTTGAAAAACAAACAATGCACAAGTGGAGGTCTTTTCACAAAGAACACCTGGTTTTCTTCACATTCGGACATAACATTGAAATTTAGTTTCTTCTTGACATGATTGCAACTGTCATCAATATCAATATATCTTTCATGCATCAGATATACCAGGTATTTAAAGTTTTGCAATATCATTTTGAGAGAGTGGTAAAATACCCCAAAAGATGATATTACCGCTAAAAAGTCTCAAAACGCTTTCTTCAAAAATGATTTCAACGATGTCAATATCAAAAAAAATTATTTGCGCTCTTCTTTGAATTATTGCTCGATGCAACGGATATTTGCAGAATATGCACATAAATATCAAAGAGAGTCCTACTATTCCAATCTTCTACTATCTAATTGATGATATGCCATGATTAGTACTCCTGAGCAGTCAAACGAATCAGATATTTTCAAAGCTGAGTAGTAAACTAATGTTCATCATTTTGGGAGATTCAGTGTTTGGCTTCATTTTTGGAAAAAAAAATCCTCAAGATATCGTATCTCTTGAAACAGAGATTTCGTTATACAATTCTAAGTTGATGTTTTTTTTTCAATTATTATTCATGCTCATTCAATATTATATCAAAAAACCCCTTCAAGACAAAATCTCAAGACCTTGTAGACCCTATGTAGGTCCAATGAGATATTTACTCAATATTGGCGAAATAACAAATGTTACACGGAGAGTTACTATTTTTGAGAGCTATTTTTTTTCGGATTGTTTCCATATCGATATTCTCGGATGCATCCACTGGATTTTTTAATCTATTGTGAATATGACGATATATCACCATGAAATATCACCATGTCGTGATATAATATATTGCCTGATTTCGACCGAACGAACGACACAACCACAATAGTCTGTAGGCAAGTAACCGTAACGGTGTGCTGCCCTAAAGATAGATAACCGAGAGAATTTTCCAGTCCACTTGAGTCTTCGGTCATTTCAAATTCTACTTCTCTCGGAGATCCACCGTTTCATAACTATGTTCAGTAAAGTTTTCCTTTGTGAAGATAAAATTCTCTGTGGAAATGCTCTTCATTACAGGGAATAATAGTTATGCGTTATGCTTCATAACGGTTGGATTATCTTCGTAATCATAACCCTTTGTTCTACGTTCCATGTGTCCTGCTACATACAGCTAACCGAATACAAATCATTGCATTGTGCATGTTCACTGGCTTCGGAGCATGATTGGACTGTCACGGCTTATGATTGAATCTGTGATCCTTAACACGTCTGAATCGATGATTCAATATGAATCCTTTGGACTGTGAAGATAGGTGATATTTCGGTAACAGCTTATATGCATTGAATGACGAATTACACAGAGAAAACGCCCAATACCCATACAACACCGAATATTATACGGACATCCAAATCAAGTCCAATTTATGTCGGAATAACCTTGGACTACTTTTGGATATCAATGGGATACCCAAAATTCACCCAAAGTGGTAAAGAAATTCAGAAGTCAGAAATATGTGAATCAAAAAGGTATAGGAGTTCAAATTCATATCTAATAAGATCTAATGAGGTTTTGATCAGCGTTTTTCTGTATATCCTCTTCAGACCATTGAAGTACAAAGTTGCCTCACATATCCGAAATTACGTTAATCTGTGAATATTTCGTCGATTCAAATCGATCTAGGATATCTTTTATCGTATAAATCATAATGATGAATTGATCGTTGGATTAATTCGCCAGTCATCATTCTTATTGTTATTACTTTGATGTGGAAGATACCTACGTCGAATATAACGAAAGACTGAAATTGGCATTCGTGCAACACTATTTTTCTATATTACAGGCTGGGTACAGGCCAGTTTATTCTTCTGTTTCATATTCTCTGTATAACCATGAACTTGTTAATATAATGAGCACATCATCACACACCTCAAAAACTGGTTAAGATACATATCTCAACAAGTCTGATGACGTCAATGAAGAATATCTTATGGGCATTCAGGTTGGTGGCCAAATGATATCCATTCCACGTCCATGGGATATCCCTTGGACACTATTTGGAGGTCCATTGGATATCCATCATATGTCAATGTATGTATGAAATATATAGTCATTAGTGCAATGTGAATAGCGGCAAACACAAATTGAAGCAAGAGGTAACAAGACTAGTTTACTTATCATCATTATCCATGATACAACGACCATCATTAAGCGTATCAGTTGGTGATATGGAGTTTTTTCATCAGGTCCCATTGAATTCGCCAAATGAGAAAAACAGTTGTAATGAATTGTATAAGTATCTGCCATGATGAACAGCAGGAAGTTTAGTTTTTGATTTAGTTATTGTTTTTGATCAACACCTACTTTCGAAACAGTTAAAGATAAACATTAAGTGGAATTCAGCACATTTTCTTGAATTTCTGGAGGCCGGTTGAGTAGGAATTGTACTAGGTTGAGTAGATATTGAGTAAACCGGGATCATCATTCACTTATGGATTGAAGAATTATGCTTTCTCAAATAATTACAATTTCATGTCATCAGATCGAATTCGGTGCCATTTCGAATATTTCGGAATGTCAAGACAATAACAAGAATTTTCCTCATGATATAATGAATAGTCAAACTTGAATTCAACCTGAGCAAACTCAAGCATTCAATTTTGGTTACTGAAACTAAAAAAATCATTTAGATATGTCGGAAAATAAATGAAAAACTGAATGAATATTACTGATTTGTTTTGTTGCTAATATCATTGAATATCAGTTCTACAATATCACTGACGATTTCGTCTGACAGCCGAAATTCATTCAAGAATCCTGTTCTCCCCATTTTCCCTAATAGTTTTGACGTTGTCTCAAAACTGACTTTTTTCTTCTTGGTGCAATAACATCAATCGGGTATAAGTCGCGTGTCAATCATCTCTAAGAAATCTTCATCGTAATCGTTCTTCGATCATTCTTGTAGGAAGTAAAAAGTCAACAGTGTATCCGTAGGTTAGAAAACGGCAGATTATCATCCATGCATCGCCCCGCATCGTACCTTGTCTTTCAACTAATATTATTCCCACGCTACGAAAAGAATCGAGAATCATACGAGTCTGCAAGAAGGTGGCTGAATCAGATATTCACAAGTACCGCTCTATAGTAGGTAATCCTTCATTTCTGAGTCACCACAAAGAAGATGAAAGGTAACAAATTTAGTTTGTATCACAGATCAAATATCCGTTACTATTGATAAGAGCTCTCAAAGGGTAATATAGTTTACATGGATTTTCCGAAAGCCTTCGATAGGTTTGACCATTGTCACCGAAAACGCTTCTGCAATTCTATTTCACGTTCGTTAGATCGAATTTAGAGCGCATAAATAGTTTGGGATACCCAAACTCTCTTGAAGTAGTAGCTATACAGGGTTGGTCGAATCAGAGAAACATTTCGGGTTTTGATGGTGAACATTGATACAAGGTGTTACAGAACTATGGGATCAAACTTCTAGAGGTTATTCAGTGCAACAGTAGAAAACATTTGAGTAGTGGGTTCCAAGTCCGGAAAAGTGCCACTATGGCACAACGGCCCTGAGACGCGTTAAAATTTAGAAAGACGATGCCTACATAGGATTTAATGCATTGAATTTTTGCCTTTTGTACATGATATCATCACAACAAATGTTCAAAATGTCTTCCTCCAATCTGAATACACCGATTTAAACGTCGCACATGATTTCGGCGGACTTGAATGAGAATTTGATGATTCGTTTTGAATGATTTCAAATGCTGCTGTAATTCGTCCTATTAGGTCTTACTCTGTTTCTACCGTTTCTTTCGTAGACCAGAGACTCCACACAGGAAAAAATCAGCGGTTTGGGCATCGTTAGATTGCCAGAGGTCGAGCAGTTTCTTGGCCTCCTAGGTCACCCGATTTTATTACATTTTTTCCTGTGGGGACATGTGAAGTCTTCGGTCTACGAATCTCCAGTAGAAACACAGCAAGACCTCATTGGACGAATTACAGCAGCATTTGAAATCATTGCAAACGAGTATCAAATTTTAAATTTTAACGCGTCTTAGGGCCGTAGTGCCGTATATAGTGACACTTTTCCGGACATGGGACCCACTACTCAAATGTTTTCTACGGTTTCACTGAATAACCTCTAGAAGTTTGAACCCATGGTTATGCAACACCCTGTGTATGACGAATTTTGATGAAGGAAAATGCTTTCAAAATATGTCATAAAAAAATTGAAAACCACTTGATGAACAGATAATGAGTTTAATTTTGGTACACAACCCGAATAATACATGCAAGGAATATCATGAAAATATTACATTTTAGTATCATTACATTTCAGTTTTTTTATGACGACCATATTGGATTTTAGTGCCATCAATGTAGATAATATCCAACAAAAATTTTTGGAGCATCTATCTGAGCAACTTCTTTCGATATTCTCATTCGATTCACTTGAATCTCATCAAATCCGATCACATGTTATATTTCTTCTCAATCTCAATCAAAACACTTGACTGAAGCTGCAATAATTTCTGCAGAACAGCACATCATGTGAAAAAATGTTGATGATTTGAATTTCACAATTTCAAATTCAATTCCATCTTCACTTAAAATGAAGTGAAGTGAAGTACAGTAGAGTTACTAAATCAGTATATTATTACACAGTTTGCTGACAAAAATTTATGCATGTTTCTTTGACTACTTTACATTTATTTGGGCGAAAAATTTTCATAAATGGGTACTCGTGCAGGTGACAGGAGGAATTTCTCGATCTTTTTATGATCGAGGTAGAGAAATTTCGAGAATTATCTGCAGAATCAAGAACATTTCAGAAAGTGTATTATGAATAGAGTTTGTTCAAGTGTGTGTTCGTATATTTCACCTGGTAGCCATAAATAACCTCCGCAGAGCCAAGGACGGCTTACAGAGAAAATGATAATGAGGATCAGAGAATTTCCGAGCATTCAATCAATCGTTGGCTTATTTTGATTGTTGATGACACTGATCCAATGATTAAAACTACAAAATAGTTGCAGTGGTAAGCACAACGTTTTTAATAAGCACCGTTGCTTTCATGGCTATGTTCCTCACTGTGAGCAAAAAATTGATGAATTCCGTAATCTTCGAATGTGGTGTTGAATGAAGGAGAAAATAAAAATTTCGTATTAGAGAAGCTGTTTCGATTCGATTTTGGTGTCATAATTGAGAGGTTAAATAGAAAGAAAATCATAAAACAAATTTCCTATCACCTCACGCTGTTTCTTCTTTGGGGGTTATGAACTCATTGTCTTCAAAAGACCAATGACCTACGGAATTCTTTGGTACACTTATATTCAAATGACGTTTTCTTCTTTTCTCGCCAAGCGATATTTGTATAGTGCATATACGACATTGCATGCACGGTTCGTGAAAGCCTTGATAATTCAAGCTGAAAAGCTCATCTGAACGGGGGCTTCGATTTTTAGAAAACTCCGTGCTCATTTGACTAGTTCAATGAGTTGGTGTGAAAGAATATGCAAACCAACGAATAATTATCATACCTAATCGTGAAAATCGATTATGAATTCGTCAAGTGGAACACAAGCTAGAATCGAACCGACAGGCAGTAGGACAGAATACGAAAGTGAATAAACTGGGTAAATTTGTCAGATTGCACAAGAGAGAACGCATATATTGAAAATCGCACAGGAAACGGGCGTCGATACCTACAGAAGATTCATGAAGTAATTCGGATTGTCATAATAACAAATTTTTATCGACGAATATTTTCGTTTTTTTTCCACACGAGCACCATTTATTTCAACGCACGCCTCGAATCTCTTGCATTTTTACGTCCAATTGAATGGACACCTCGATCCCCAGGACACACACTCTATTGGATTTCTTTCTTTGGAACCCAATCAAAGCCTAAGTGTGGATTCATGCAGCCACATTTAACAATTATCAAGTAATATTTATCAATTAGAATTAGCATGTAACAAGTAGCGAAAACATTACCTTTTATGCACATCAAATTAAAGAGTAGAAATAAATGATACGTATAGACGCACAAGTCAGTCCCAAGCCTTTGAATTCCTTATTTTCTTTAACGTAAGTCACTGGAAATTACGAACGAGATCGACTCAGCATAGCATCATCCAGATATGTTTTATAAAATGGTTTTCCACCCTAAAATAATCTAAACTATGAGAAGTAAGGTTAGATTCATCATCGCTCAGACAAAGTCTGACCAATCACAAGGCTTATCTACCAGTCTATGAACCAATTGGCGGTCGTCTGCGTACTAGAAGAAAACCTGGTTCAATTAAAGTGAAAAGTTGAAAGTTGGTCATCTTCTTACTTGTTACTTGTTAATTGAAAATTGTTAATTGTCTTCATAAACACAGCCATTGAAAACAAGAAGTTCAACTTAAAATTGTTAATTCTCAATTGATGAATATTACTTGATAATTGTTGAATGTGGCTGCATAAATCCACACTAAGTATAGGTGCAAATGATGACCAAGTAATCGAATGAACTGAGAAGCATACAGAAACAAACAGAAGCATTTATTACCCATAATGAAATGTCTCAGATAGTGCGAAAACGGTCATTGAATTTTATGATTAATTTCCACATTACCTGTCCTGCTAGAAGACAAAATATTTAATTTCACTCACCTAACATATTGAAATTTTGGCCGCTATATACTATGTGTTCGATACATGAGGGGCATCAGTTGGATATATTCCTATACAATGTAGCAACTATAAAAATCACTTTAAATCACATAGATTTTCCTTAATTGTCGAATTTTCACATGATTTGAAATAAATGAGTAAACGATGAGTTCATGGAAATATAAACGTGGCCATGTGGACATAACTGAGATTCAGAAAAATGTTGTGAAGAATTCTGTAATTTCAAATTGAGTTGGAATCCCTCTTTGTAAGGAAAGATTGAACTTTCTGAATAAATTTCTATGTGAGATATATTTGAATTCGAATTTCACTAATGTTTTGAATTTGTAACTGTTAAATACTGCCTGACTGAATTTTCGGAACTGATCAAAAATGAATGATCTACTATTGGTTGAATGAATTGGTTGGTTGAATTGAGCAAATCAAAATTCAATATCGTGATATGTTGTTGAGAATAAATATTTCCTTCTTGAAATTTGACAAAGAATGAAAAATCACTACTTTACTATTTTTCTGTTCGAACATGAATTTTGAGTTTACATTCTAAAAGCGGTAGAAGTTTCAGTAATTCACGGCAATGAGAATTTATTTTGGAATTGGTCAAAAAAAGAAGGACTCACAAGAGTGTTTCAATATGAAGTGAGTCGTAAAGGCCGTTTCTTGTATCATGTCTTAACATTGTTGTACTCTAACTGAACCATTAGTGGTAACTCAACCATTAGTGGAACGAAAACAACAAATGTGCAAAAAAGTTGATGTTTGGAGAGCATTATTGGTTCAAAAAAATCAACAGGGACTTCTCAAATTATACAGGGAAAGCTGAGACTGAAATTTTTGTTTTCCACTGATAGAACTTCCACTCCAGAAACTAACAAAAAACAGAAGAATTTCCATTGTATCTAAAATTTGCTATAACAGTGTACTGATAAGTATTCATAACGACTTTCCGTATCTCCGCAAGGCCATCATCGAGTCATTGTTTTTTTTTATTGTTTTCCAATACAGTTCGAAGATTGAATAGTACATTATAATTGCAAATTTCTGATATCATAATTGAACTTGCTTCTTCAATCATTTGATTATTTTTTTCGAATTAGCATTCTTAGTATAGCTCTATGTATAACTCTAGAAGGGCGAGAGGCATTGTACACTTTTTCTGACCGAATGCTGTCCAAAATAGTTACCTTTCTGCCTCTTCAATCATCTTCGTATATCTGTACGGCCTGAACATATATGTAGGGCCTGTATAAAAAATTATGATGTAAGTCATGGGTACTCCGCACCCAATGATGATTTCTCATGGGTGAGCACTCACGGAGTCGGCGCCACTGCATTTGAATCTTTCGAAATTCGCAGCCAATTACCAATCCAAGACATGAATAAATTGAAGTCTCGCGGACCTTCGTAAACCTCCGGATTTTAGACATTTATGGCCGTTAAATCGCGGATTGCTATAAAGTTCATTTGTTCCGGAATTAATGGCGTCTCGAGCAGCTCCAGCTAGAATTACCACTGTGAAGGAGAGCTATACTCGGAGCTATATAATCGAACTCATTCAGAAGAGGGTCGCCTTTCTGGATGTTCTATCACGTAACGAGAGGGATCAATAGACTCGAGTCTGAAATACAGGGGGTCCATTTTTCAGCAATCCAATCTATAGGTCAAAAAATTGGTGGTTGTTACCTTCATAGAAAATTGAAAACTTTTTCTGCACTGAATGACCTCAGAACATGTAATAGCCACCTTCTTGTAATTCCTCCTCACTCCTCTACAATTTTTACGAAATGTGTTTCGTACAATGCTGCCAAATTTAACAATCAGTTATCCAATGATTCCAGACTATACACACTGAGTAACTTTGAAAAGCTATATATATATATATATATCATAATAATAATGTCTTTATTGGACAACAGGATATGAAAGATGACAATTTCAAAAAAATAATTATAATGTCCCAGGCGAAGTTCAGGTAGAAACTCCCCCTAGGGAAAGTCCTGCTCTACCTGCTCTCCTCTTTTTTTTCCATCAAGACGTCAAGTTGAAAAACATCTGACACTTCGCTGATTCATCAGTAATTTTGTTCCATTTTTTTTGTGGTAACTGAAATGATGAATAAAGCCACTTTACCATTATTATTATTATCAATATTATTGTCATAAGGAATTGGTGGTTGTTCTCCAAAAGCAGATTTGAAATTAATATTAACGATTAAGTGTCGTGAAAATTCATGTTACGACATGAGATCGTGCATTTGTTGAACGATGCCGTCAAGCCTCTATATCATCCAACGAGGCAAGACGTGCAAGACGAAGACAGGTCTGAAATGGGGATTTGAAAATCAAGTACAGTTTGATTCAACAAGAACTCGACCCTGTATGTACACCAAGAAGGCAGATCACACAATGCCCAATTTAACGATGTCGGGTACCACTGTTCCTATCGGGTCGTCAATATCCATGCTGGGTGTCACCACCAACAGCGTTCTCTCATGGGACGATCATGTGAGGTCTATTGCGAAAACTGCTTCACAAAAACTCGGTTTTCTTTTCCGTGCGAAGAGATACTTCACATCCCAGCAACTGCCTATGATCTACAAAGCATAAATTCGACCTGTCACATGGAGTACTGTTCACATGTTTGGAGCTCAGCCCCCAAACATACGCTAAAGCTCTCAGATTTAATTCAGAAGAGAGCTATTCGCCTAGTCGGTGATACAACACTCACCAAATCATTGACCTCTCTATATCATCTTAGAAAGTTCGGCGATCTCTGCCTTTTTTATAGATACTTCCACGATCGGTGCTCAACGGAAATATCATCTATTATGCCACCACATGCGATTCCTTGTAGACAAACCAGACGAGCTCAAGCTGGTCACCCCTACACTGTCAGGCTCGAGACCTGTCGAACATCGCTATACCAAGCATCATTCATTAATAGAACAGCAAAGTTGTGGAATTCTTTGCCTAGTGAAGTATTTCCTGATGGTTACTACCTCCAAACTTTCAAGAAAAATTCCAACACCTTCCTTCTCTCTCAAAATTCCACCGCTGACTGACACGATGTTACTCGAACATTATTATAGGTCTCCTTTTCGTGTTGTCGACAGATAGAAAAAAACTCGGAAAAAAGCTTCGAATTTCACCTATAATACACCCCCATAAACCTGTCAGAAGAACATGGAGACATGGAAAAGCTAGCTTTATATCAATCCAGCAGAACCACAGTACAAAAATGCTCTCTTTCCAATTTCACATAAGCCAAAATATATTATTCCATTTCTACTAATTCATCAATTCATTCATCAAGGAGGGAATCGTGAATTCCGCTATTATCTTCACGTCAATCTAGCAGAACCAAAAATCAAGCAACAAGTTTATTATTTTTATTATTTCTAGGTAAATTCAGTGAAGGAGAGCGTATATAAATTTCAATGATGATCGGTTATGGTGATTGTAAAATTCATTTCCCAATTAGAATTTACAAACAAGCTCAATCAGTTTATCTCAATTGTTTTTTGCTGTAATGCAAAAAAAAGGAGGTTGATCAAAGTGCTATATTCTTCGTTTTCACAGATTTTTTCACACTAAACTCAGTATATATGAATTCAAAATAACACGCTCTTTCAAAATCTGTAAAAATATATAAGGTGCCCCATTTTTATTGAAGAAGTTGATGGCATTTCCGGTTGAACCGGAAGTATATTATTCACAAAAAAATGTACATCAGATGCATTATGTTCCATTGCACTCCACTGCAAATTTTCATAAATATCGTTCTTTAAGTTTGGTTCCATACTTTGTCTCAACCATGTACATAAATTTGAACTTCTATCCTTTTGATATTTCTGAATTCTTCATGTCTTTATGCCCTTGGGAGTCGAACATGATTTGGATGATCATTAGGATATCCATAGTGCTGTATGGGCCCTTTCTTGATCTTGCTAGCTAACCTAGTAGAACCAAAACTCAGATAACACGTTTTTGGTGATTTCTTGCAGTGTATAATTCATTCCTTATCACTGATTGATCACAACATCCGCAAATTCATTACTTAATTACTCATTATTTATCATTTCAGGAAAATAACCAACGGCTCTTCATGTCAACCGAGCAGAATCACTACATATTTTTTTTCCAAATTTGAAATGTGTTATAATGTATCACTCTATTATCATTATCACTTTCATTATTCATTATCATCAGTGTAGTAATGTTTGACACTCGACTTGACATTACATATTGGTAGTGTAAGGATAGTTTTTCCCAATTCCGACGTACAATATGAGTGACGTAATAGTGGGTAGATTTCGGATTTGTGTGTTGTGCGTTATTGTGTATTTGTTGTGGATATAATTTGTAAATGTCTTCGTCAAACATGCTTCGCCATCAATTCAGTCAGAACAATCTCTTTCAAACGCAATACGAGTACATCGAAAGTCGATGGAAAATAGACAGGTTTTCGCTTTGCTTACCCCCCATGTTCTTGTACTTTCACGATGTTATCATGATGGTTCTTGTTGATAATATGTATATTCTTCGAGATTTAGGGTGTGGGAGTAGGTGTTGTTGAGGTTTTCGCAAAAGAGGCAAAATAATCGCTATTTCTGAGTGCTCTAGCGCCGAAACTGCTCGTCAAAAAACAAATTTGGTGCATGTGGTTTGTAGGAAATTGTATCTTCTTCAATGTCGTATGAATTCGTGATCATCGAAAAATGCAGTTTCCGACAAATAAGCGGAAAACTGGAAAAAATGCGTAAATTTTGATGCTTTTGGCCTTTTTGTTGTGGAGCCGACCTCCTATAAGGCAGCAAACTGAAATTTGGATCGAAAAACTACCATTCGATTGGGCTATAAGTATCTTCAGAATGGAAAGAAACATATCCTCGCATCCTAAGGTGCATTTTTAGCATTCAAGTTTGGTTATGTCACAGAAAAAAACATGAAAATTCTCCAATTCTGGTTAATTTCTAACGAATAAAGTAATTACCGCCCAACTAGCAATTTTATATTTTATTATAGTTGCGGAAACGTTTTCAACGAAATAGAATAGAATAGAAAACACTTTCACTCCCTGAAATGTTTTCGATACGTTTTGGCAACAACTATAAATTTGTTCATATAGTTTTATGGAAGATTTTCATTGTATTCTATAAGATATTCTTGGCATCGATTTACATGAATCAACTCAACAATGAAAATGAATCATGCGTTGCCAACTATAAAATGAAATTGTTTCAGAATGATGCTCAAATGGTTTCAAAAAGTATAATTTGCAAATTGTGGAACGAAACAGACATACTGAAAATACAATGTCGCTTACTATAATATTTTCGACAAGAGCCATTCAATATGTATTCAGATAATATTTGTGATCCAGAGGATATGATTTTTGATGCGGTTGAAAATTCATTGTGGAATATATGGCATATTATCATAAACAAATTGCAATCGCGCCTCTTGTTTATGGGTGATATTCGTTAAAAAAAAGAATCTAAAAATGAGATCTGACCATTTCATGGTTTATGCTTGATGGCATCTTCTTGTGAAATAATTCCGTTTTCTGTCAAGCAAGCATTTTGAGATAATTCAGCTACCATTCCTATGAAATATTTGTAAAATAGTTGCCTTCGGAGCTGACGGTATTGCGACAGGACCGAACTTTCCGAAGTTTCCAGCAATGAATCGTAGGCGGCGAATCGTACGAGTGGAAAGTGAGCATTCCATGCGAACTATACTTTTTCTAAGGCTACAATATTCGAAAAAGAACTCATAACGATGACATAAACGAAAGTTATGAAAGATTGACAGAACTTCAATCGAATTTGAAAACTGATGTTCTAGAAATAAGCTTTTTATAAACTCGAGGACGTGATGTGCAGAGAGTTCTTGTTTTACAAAAACGTATCCTAAGATTAATTTTTAATCTACCCTATAGAACTTCTTGTCTTGAAATTTTCAAGCAGTATCAAATCTTGACAGATTCTTCAATTTACTTACTGAAACTGCTCAGTTGCATGTATATCAACAAGGATAAACTAACAAAAAATAGTGACATCCACAATTACGACACAAGACATAAAGATAATTTTGCTATTCGAAGAATGAATCATTCACTTAGCGGAAAAGCTCTCATTAATGCTGGCATTTGATATTATAATAAACTTCCGGCTATCGTCAAGGATAGCGAATCATATGGTATATTCGAGAGAAGGTCGAGAAAGATCCTTCTCGAAGAATATTTTTACAATCTGAAAGAGTTCGAAAGCTACCTTACTAACACTTAATAATCACATTTCTGTAGCAATTGTCACATGCTTTTCACTCCTTATTTTTTAGTTTTTTATTCTTGTAAATGTAGTTTGCCTGTAAATTGTAAACGTTTGAAATCTTCTTTAATCTTATTGTATATATGTATGGAAATGTGATGTGAATGACTATCTGTCCAGAAATGTACATTATCTATCTCTGACAATATCTAATCTATTGTTTATTAGTGAATAATGCAATAAATAATCTATCTATCTATCTATCTTTTCAATTTCTGAGATGATTCATCTCGTGATTTACTAAATTATGCAAATTAAATATTTTCCCTATGCCAGTCTGTGAAGGATTTGTAGGCTTTTCTTCATTTAAATAGTTAGTGGTATTCATCGCTTGAAATTTGACATTCCTAGTAACTAACACAATGACCTCATTCTTTAATCAAGTACGGATATGAAATTGAAAACATACAATGTACCTCATTGTTGTAGCCATAGAAAAAAATATTAGCCATTACATGTCGTGTCTCATTAGTCGCAGGCCCAGTTACAGGCACCTTATCAAAAAAATGTGATCGATGATTAGAAGTAGTTTTGGAGAAACCCACAGAGCCCCTGAAACGTGATGAACTGAGTTTTATGTCACCAGAAGTCAACGAACAAAGAGGACTGAACTGAAATAAAGATTGAAAAAAAGAAAATATGTCGAGTTTTTGACAGAACAAATCTCAAACCGGAAGAAAATGTATGTGGTATTCAATTTTCAGTTCAGAAATTGAATCTTAAACCTACGAATGCGTATAATGAAAATGTGATATTTTTCCTCATTTCGACTTCATCATGAAAAATAAATCAAAATTACTGCTTATTCGAGGTACATCGTCAACTTCGTTCTAAATTGAGAAAAACTCGGAAAAACATCGTATGATCCGTTATACGATATTGCATGAACCGAAAGAAACTTTGTATATTAAGAGGAAAACCAAAAAAGTTGAGCTACAAGAAACCAAGTCTGGATGCTCTAACACTTGCTCTAACCTAAAAATTAGCCCCTTGGAACGTAAACAGATGTAAATGTGAAAAATTCATTCAACACTGTTTCAATATCACCGAATTTTCCAAAAAGTATTATAAAGTAAAGGAGAAAGTAGACTGTATTCAACATCAGTGCTTCCTGCAAGTAGGTTGAAATTATATAATAGAAATGTTACATTTTTCATTGTGAATTGAAAAAATTATAATTTGTACGCTATATATACATGGTGTTCTCGAATTTGGACAATTCATTTTAACATGTTGTAGAACTCGTGACGTGAAGCCAATTCACCAAAAATCGTTTACATAAAAATTGCAGAATGTTATTTAGTTAAAAAGTGATAAAGTTATGAAGTTAAGGTAAAAATATTTTTGTTGTTGTTTTAGAAAACTCCGAGGAAAACTTGATTTAATGGAACTTTATTTAACAAACGAAAAGAAAAAGAATGCCCAGAAAGAACAATAATTGGTTCGAATACGATGATCATAATATACAATTGGTCCAGTCCATTAATATCCATGCCATATTTTTTACCGACTGTGTCCAAATTCAAGTTTTATTGTTTCCAAAATTCGCTTAATTTTCTTCGAAATCGAGGAATGATTTTTTGTTGTTTGAACTTGATTTTTCAATCCCACATTTTTGCCTCGCTAATATTTTCGAATCTCGACAAACTTACTGGAATCTGCTTGAGGCATTTACAATTGTCAAAGTTATGCAACGCGAAACTCTAGCGTTGCCACGGTAACGTTAATTATCCGATTTTTTATCCACTCGCATTTCTGTTCCTTCCCATTAAGACGATAGCAAACTACGATTTTTGTACTAAGGAATGGGAATTATTATACGTCATCATTATCACACATATCATCATTATCATACGTATTTTACATGGAATTGTCGGTGAAATGCATCCTCTTCTACAAAAATTATTCGAAATTCACAATCCATTTGCACGGATAACGTCTCGTTTAACGCAAAGTCTTGCTCGATGTACCATATGAGTAACTACAATTTTGAATTCTTCAGATATTTTTTCTACAGCCTACTTCTACAAGCTGTTGAAACAAATTACTCAACTTTGAGACTACCCTGTATTTGAACAGGGCCATCAGGAAAATCATAGATTCACAAATATAAATTATACATAAAATCTAATACTATCCGGAAAAATGCTACTCTTGTAGCAGTCCTTACATGCAGCTAATTGCTCGAAAATCTTTGTTGATTGAAGAGGTATCCTTCTAGCTTTGAGATAAGCAATTAATCAACCACTCCTTCAGAGTCTATGTTTCTAGAACACATCACGTTTAATGGACATCAGCGAAAAACTTCGACGTCAATCCTTCTTGAAGCATTTTAGTACTCAATTGATTTTTCGCTCAGTGAGTGATTATCGTTTTAATTTCGCAAAATCAACACTTCATCGGTAATATCGTTATACGTAGGTGACCTGGCAGGATTAGATTTTTCGCAATCTTTCTGAAATGAGTAAGGTATTTGATATTTTTAATGGTTCACGTAAGATGATAGTAACTTTTCTTACTGATGTACCTGTGAAACTATTTTATAGTTTTCTAGTTATTTGCTTGAGAACACGAAGACCATCAGAGTTCCTGATGGTATCGTACCACTTCATATTTTGAAGATTTCAATTGAAATATTCTATAGTTTTCCGAGTAGTTTTCCTCACATATACTAAAGAGAGTGATCGATTTATATGCTGTATGGAGAATAGATTTGGTGAAAGCGTATCCGATTATATTTTGCGAAAATTCATTTTGATCAGCCTTTCTAATATTGGGGTGAATTATTTTTGCTCGAGGATAGAGTTCATCAATTTTAGGTGGTCCGAAGTTCACCAGATCATCTAGTATTTCATAAAGATGTGTTTGCAAGAATTTTCTGGAGTCAAGGTTTTCGTGTTTCGAATATTCAACTGGCATTCATTGAGTTTCCCCATGAGATCAGATAATTGATTATTGCATTTGTGTGCATGCAGCGTTCATTCTTTAATTCTTGATATTGCATAATATTTCATATTCGATTTCGTGTTAGTTAACTGTTAGTCCATTTGATTCTGGAATTCGAGCTGGAATCATCTATATGTTAGCTCAGCAACTTTATTGTTGTAGTTGATTCCATTGGATTATTTTCTGACCGGCAGATTAGAGAAGATGAAAATAAAGTAAGTGTGACAAATAAGTTTAATGAGGATAATGAGGAAGAATCTTTTCCATTTCTTGACAACGTCGGAAACATTAACGAAAACTTGCAATCAGATGCAGAAGTATATATTTAGACAAAGATTGCAGATAAGCTCTCGATATTGTATCGGCTCAGGATTTTGATTTCTGAATATTGAACAAATGATCGAGGAGTCAAATACTGCATACCAATAGTGCATATATAAAATTGTGAACAAACATGCTCCCATATGTATGTGCAATCTCTCATCGAAACAGGATCGGAAATCAAATATTAGAAGTTTATGATGCGGAAAGTATATTTCAAAGATGTAGTATATTGAATAATGTAGCTTTTTCAAAAATGTGAAGACTCTATCTGAATCTATCAATTTATCTAAAAGACCATATCGAAGGGCCATAGTGCTGACAGGGTGTTAAATGAAGTGTTTTTCACATGTGCGTGCACGTGTATTATTCACCATCTGATCCAGTGAAGCCCCAAGCATCAATCAATAGGGCAGACAAGAATTATTGTCTAATATTTGTCTGAGTTCTCCTGGCAGGACGGACAATACGATGACCCGCACATGTAGAGTTATGGTCTACCTATTCGAGGTTGAAAGCTACCTTAAATATTAAAAACTCGATTGAACATAATATTGATTCGGCAAAACATCTGAAGTTAAGAGGCCCCAGATGGAATGTATTTAATTTTTCTTATTATCATTATCATTTTGTGTTGACCCAATGTCATTGTCAATTTTTATTATCAATTTGGCTCAAATTATCACTTGGAACGTTGCATGGCATCAAAATTTGTTCTGCTTAACAGAAAAAGACCAGTTTTTCTGACTAGGCAGTCAAGATACACCTTTCATGCCTGTCAAGTGTAATTAAAAAGCCACGCTTGATGTCATTTGGATAAAAAAAGATTTTGAGTTATGTCAAAAAAAAAACATGGAGAGTACATATCTAATTCTCATAATGGACAATATACTTCTTACCGTTGGCTGAAAAACCCGTTATTTCAAATTTCGCAATTGACAAGAAATCCAAGTTTACCAAACACAAATTGTAAAATTTGTGAGTAACCTTCAATCTCGTCTTCAACCATGAGTTTAGTATCGTTACCCTGTGGATCACAGCATAATTTTTGAATTCTAACATCAACTCCATTGATAGAGCTATTGTGTATACAAATAGGATTCTGTTTTGGACATCAACAGTTCTCTCGAGTTCTCTTCAATGACATGTATCGTAGAAAAATAGGTATCGGTCTGATTACATGCCGAGCCTTATTTGTACTTGCTTATGTGTATGTGCATGGGAAAAACATGTGAGTTATGATATGAGAAGAAATTGAATGAGAACCAAGTGGTGGCCATTAGAAGAATCCGCCAAAAAGAGAACTGCAACGAAAGTGGGTTCAGTTTTTACGAAGGATTGAAAATAATTCTCAAACGGGTGTTGTAGGAAGAATCAGAAAAGGTCGAACTCTCATGCACCACGACCTCAACAATAGATTTCTATAGGATCAAAAGAGCCCCTGAAACCCACCCTGGAGAAACCCGACGCCACATGCGGCGATGAATCACGAGAACGAAAAACACACCGCACCGGAGCATAATCCGAAGAACGTACACCTCCGGCCGGAAAAAACCGTACCTTGGCCTGGTCCAGCTCGTCGGCCATCAGCCGGGGGGGGACGGTGGCACTCGGAAGGGCGGCTGCAAGGACCGACGGAACGAGCTCACCGAGGCGGGCTGCGCGGGACCGAGTACGACATGGGGAGTGAGGCAGGAGCCGACAGGATCGACGCGTCCGATTTGCGGCGGGTCCCGAAATAACTGCCTCGCCGCCTCACGTTCCTCGATCGCCGAGAGTCGCGAGCAGGAGCGACGTTGCCGCACTTGGTGGGGAGAATTCCCCAGGACGGGGAATCTCCAGCAGTGAACATAAGTGTTGCCGGTTTGGGCGATTTATCGCCAATTGGGCTACCTTCAATACTATTCTGTCCAGCTAACAACAATTGTCGCAACTCTATTTCATCACAAAATATCGGTACAGAACAGCGTTTCATCACACGTTTGATCAACGGGATGGAATTGAGGCATCCTTGGCGCCACCACAAAAATAGGTGAAACAACGAAGTTTGTTTCATAGCTACACGTCAATTTTCGATGCATTTGCTAGATATCTCAGTTGTTGTTGGAGATCTAGTTGCATATTCCACATTACTGCCCTTTTTTTGTGGGATGAACAATGCCGCCAAAAAACTTCCACAGCACTCCAAGTCGCAACTCGGAATTCTACTAAATTCGGAATATTAGTAAATTCCCAGTTGCAACTCGGAATATAAAATCTTAAAATATATATATAAAAGTTGTGACAGGAGTTAATAGTTTTGGATTAATGAAATTATTGTAAATTATTATTTCGACTACCTTTGTACCAGTTCTAAACTTCTAAATCACTGCGATTTCTTGAGACCCTCTGAATAAATGAAGCCTGAACTATTGAGTAGATCGAATGAAACCCTACAACTTATGCATTTGACTTTTCTTTGTGATATGTAAAATAGGGAAGTTGCGGGAGACGACGGACTTTTGGTCCTCATTGTATATTTGCGATAAGCTTGAAAAAATGTGGGTGAAATTGTGAAGTGCCCCATTTCAAAAACATATTTCACGTATTACGTACGTACAACCAAACCAGGAGAGCTGTTTGCGCAATTGTTCGTTTACATTGAACATTAACATTGAACAATAGGACAGAAATGAGAAAACGACAACTCTCTTCAAAGACAACTGCGATTATCATTCAATCTGACATTTGCAAAATTCAAGACGCGCCTTCATAACTTTGAATATCAACAAAAGCTTTTGAAAGAATAATATTTCTTTATTTGAACATAAATCGTTGGTTGTTAGACAGATTTTAATACAACTCAACAGTTTGAAGTCTATTTCAAATATGATGTGGAAACCTCGCTTGAATATCCGTTTGCCGGTGAAGTCGCAAATTCAGGAAAATGACTCGAACTGCTTCGCAAGCGACATCGGCATTTCCCGTGAGAACGTGTTGGCTTATGTATAAATACATAATTGCACTTGAGCATATTGGGTGAGAAATCTCAGGGGAGCCAGTCAAGAGGGGCCAGGCCTCTCTGGACCCCCATAGTTACGGCACTGCTACCACCTCCCAAAGTTAACCTAATTGTAATTTCCAATATTTTCAGTGCGAGATATCGGTTGTAATAAGTTATTGTGTTATAAAGAAATGACTTGGAAACCTTGATGGACCATTTGGTGTCTCCGCCGGAATGAGAGAGCAGACGACATATTGGTTGGTCGAGAACCCAGACAAGGATCAATCATAGGAATAACCGGCGGCATGGTTACCTCCTCCGATGAGGGCTGAGCAGGGCACATCGGGAATGAGGAAATCGAAACTTCGTATTGAAGGACTATCGAAGAGGCACAAGAGAGGTGACAGATAGGCAATTCTGTCGATAGCACGCCTTAAAAGAAATCCAAGACTCGCATTGAGGCCGTTAATGCTCTCTCTGCATCCAAATGCATCCAGACGGAAGGAACCACAAGTAACTTTTGTCTGTGCTGAAATGTTACAAAGTTGATACTGCTGCTGAATGTTCCTTATTTTTTCATTCGCTTCTGAAGAGTATACTCCAAAAGAAAATTGATAGGAGGGTGCGACATTCTACGACTATTTCTTCATTTAGTTGTTCTTGAAGTTGTTCATCTGTCGCATCAGTGAAATGTAGCTGATGTGTAAGTGCAAATCCAGAGTTCGATCAGAGAAAATGATTATAATTGAAGAAATAAATGGAGAAGCCGTTTTGAATCTTCTGGTCGTAGGGAAGGTGAATCAATAATTTCCGTGGAACATCATGTCAACTAGCAGTGGAATGTGAGGAGAGGATGGAGGGGAGAAATTTGTCTTGATAGTTTAGAGGTCGTAAGCATCTCTAGGCAGAGAATTCCACAACTCGGCTCAACAGCAGAACTCGAACCTGACACTAAAGAGGTGACCAGTGAAATAATAAACCAGATTTCCGAGGACAGCCGACCATGGATATATTCATATAAAGGGAGATATCGTCCACCGTTCTAACAGGAACACCTGGGAAACCAGGTACGTTCCACGGAACACCATAGTGCGACTACGCTGATAGACAATAACTGTTCACAGTTGTTGCTTGTTCTGAAACCATTCACTTCACAAAAATGACATGACGCTCTTAAAAACCCTCAGGCTGAGCGAAGTAAGCACGACCGTAAAGGCCGAAAATCTCTGATGCTCCCACATTTAAGTTCGCCGCAAAAGGTTCTAAAAAATGTGACGTGAGGGCCACTTCAGGAGGAGTGGGGGTGGATGGAAAGTCCTTGGGGAATTCTATCCAGCTCGAAGGATGGAATTCTTCAAGGATGGGACTCACAAAAGGGAAAGGAACCAGGGGGACAGCAGCGGTTCCATAGCAGTCCTCTCAATGGACCTCACAGTCGTCCCTTGAAAGAGTGCTGTTGGGCATTATCATATTGGGCGATATATGTAATTCGCCTTCCTGTTGAATATACAAGCTTGAGTTTGAACTCTGCTAGATTTTCAGATTTCCATCTCAAAAGGTGTCACTGACGAATAGAGAATTTCTCTTTTAGCTGTCTGAAGGTTGAATTCCAAGCGTAGTGACATTTTGGGACAGATAATAATTCTGTCCTCACTGCAAATGTTCAATTAATTATTATAATTTCTATTTTTGTTCTTTAAAAACTAAGAGAGAAAATCCCAGTCAACTTCCAACAACCCAATTCAACTTAGAGACGATATTCAACTTACAGGCAGTACATGGCCTCATTAGACGAGATCGCGAATGAGCAGCGTTCATGAAAATATGTTTTGAAAAAGAAGAAGGGATGGCCTTAATGACCTTAATCAAAGTCTCAATTGGCCTCACATAGTCTTACCATAACAGAGCGTTGTTGATGGTGACACCGAGCATGAATATTGACCACTTCATAGGAATAGTGGTATCTGACATCATCATAGTGGTCATTGTGTGATCCGCTCTCCTTGTGAAGCTTGACTGTTTGTTGAACTCTACTAGATTTTCAGATCTCCTTAGGGATTCGTAAAGCTATAGACTGGGTAGGAGGTCATATCCAATAGATCTTTGATGTGAAGAAAATACAAAGTTGGTGCCAAGATAGATCCTTGGGAAACACTAGCATTGATAGTCATGGTGATAAATGATCTAATATACAGTGACACATACAGTGATCTATATGCAAACAAAATCGATATAGTTGAGGCGGCAGACCATAATGAAGGAACTTTCGCTAGATGGCCTTTGGGCCAAACTCGATCGAATACTTTGGAGATATTTAATGAGTTTCCCGCGTTGGTACATTGTATAAACTACATACTGCGAATTGAATAAGGCCACTCGAAAGTTCCGGACCAGAAAAATATTCTTTTTTCACCTCCCTTTCACGAGGCCGTATATACTTTCTTGTCGCCCAACATTCTCTTCTGTACTGACAATCACATACATCAGATTTTTTACTACTACTACTTTCAAACACCTGTTGGTTTGGACACGGATTCTAGGGAAGTATTCTCCAGAATCTTTAATTAGGTTGCTCCTACTGGTGATGGAATTTGTTGCTTTTTTTGCAGCCATATACCAACCCATTTTCACAGTTCAATGATCCACAAGAGCATTGAACTGTGTCCATTATTTGAATTTTCAGAATTATGTCAAGGGAACAACACTCACTTTCCATTAGGAGAATTTGCGTGTCATATTTATTGAATAAAACTATGTGTATGATAAGAATACTTTATTTCAGCTACATAATGCGAATTAACATGTTTCACACAAATTTATTTCGTGTATTTGTGAAACAGAGATAAGAATTGGCCTATAGCATAAAGTTACGGGTTGGTGATAGAAATAGCAATTTCAAACAGTATAAGTGTTCAAAAATAGGATAAAGATTTCACTGTTTGAAATCTGAAATTTGAAAACTGTGATTGAGATATATAGTGCAGCTAGTGATTCAATTTATGAATTGTTGTTGAGTAGAGTTAAATAGGAGTACGAAGTTTTCAGTATCTGAAAAGGAAAATTATAGCATTAAATGTCTCTCTAAATCAATGTGAAACAACGTAGCGAGGGGGAGTGGGACATTTTCATCTTTTTGCAATTTCTTTGGGAAATTTAGTATCTTCGATTATAAACGCTCGAATACAAACATATCATGGACTAAAACTACAATAGAAGTTTACTCATTGGGAACCTGCGAATTCTGTATTAGGGTTTCCTGAGGCGCCTCCGGACATGTAACGTACAACGTTAAAGCACCCCTGTATTTTTGCTACTAATAAGTGAAAGTTCAAGTGGAATAGAAAGCAACAATCTACATCAGCCAGATGGAGTTGATGGTAAACGTCAGGCGGCCATTAATATATTATCCGAACTAGTCATGCAAAAGGAAACTTTCGGTTCTCGTCTCATAGAGGAAAAAATTCAGCCTGGAAATAGGTCGGAAAATATGACTTCTTAGACGGGAGCCTGAAAAACTATTGACACAATCCAATTCGTCAAATAATTCAAATAAGACAATTTTGTTCTGGATTGAGAGACTCATTTCCGTGAATTCAAAAAAACTCTCTAACAATCTTTCCTTCTCGAAAAGTTGACACATACTCATCATTTCATCTATCTCAATTATTCTGAAAGACAACTCAACTTCATAATGGGTTCTCAATGTGATTGACGATTTACAATAAATAGGAATGTATACTATTTCACTCACTTACCGCAGCAAATAGCGCATAAGAAAGATTCCCAACAGGAAAGGAGTTCATCTTCAGAGGTATTTGACATCTGGCTGAAATGAATACAATGTCTTTCCAGAATTTCACGTCTGCCTCGTACCATTTCGAGCCGTAGATTGAATCTGTCACTGAAACACTCTGAAGATATTTTCTCGTCAATTGGCATTATTTGAATCAGAAAATATAAATTGTGTCTCAAATCATTATATTGATATGACTAATTTTCTAGAAATGATGGTGCAGCCATTCGTGCAAGAGCTCAGCGGTATTTGTGTGTTTTGATCGGTGTACTGAGGCAAATGTCGTTTCACAACATATATCTACAATAATTACAGTTGTAGAATATTATGTATTCCGTACTCTGATATGACTATTCGATTTCACATTATCATTCCCATTTTCCAATCAACAAGTTAGGATTGTGAACGTGATTTTATTACCCTAAATCCAATAATTTTTCAAAAATTTTCAGTTAAATGACTACGATCCGAAAAAACTTCCATTTACTTTGTTGTTTCATGATACCACACAGTTTTTTTGAATCAATACACCTATTCTACAGGCAATGATATTCCTTCAGGAGGTTTTTCAATAAATGATAAATATGCATTCTCAATCATATTGTAAATGGTAGGGTTGAAATTTTCACCTTGATGACATAAGAGAATTTTCCAGAGGGGCAAAATATTTCATCATTTCATTATAAAATATCGAAGGATAACTCAAGTGCTCAACGCAATCAAGTATAATCAGGAACTTAGGGAAACTGATGAATATTATTTTTCAATATAATTGCATAGACGGATGAGTCCTGGACAATTTTCGGACAATTTTTATTCAGAATTCACTTTTGCCCTAATTTTAGTCATTATTTCGTCAAGTTGTGAGTGTTTTCATATAGTTTGTGATCTTATATCAATATGGCAATGAAATCACATGAATTTTATATTATGCAGTGGAGAACAGAAAATTGAATTTCAACGACACAATCAGGTGTCTTATGTAACTTTCAAACCTCATAATTTTTTCACATTATGTTCCTCCTGGATTCATCACACTTTCTTTCTCTTAAAAAGATTCGAAATTTCGAAGAGAATTACGCAACTCACAATGAAAACGAACTGGTAAAATGGCCTCCATGCTCATTCGCAAACCGACAAATACTTTTTGAAGAGTGGGAAAATATATATATATATCATATTGCAACGGCAAATGATGAGTAGGCAATACATGACATTTGATTTTATTGACTTGTTCCAAATTTTCGATTTCGTTGTAATTGGCATGTCCCTAGAATAATGATATGATGCCTGATTGAAATGTAATGATTTGATTGTTTGCTTGATTGTTTTTTCTTTCAATTTGCATAAACTTCTATTTGGACCAGTTTTCAGAATGAAGTCAATATAAGACATGTTCCAAAAAGATAACGTTTGAAAAATCAATGGTGTCGCTGGATTTTCCCGTAATGTCTTTCACCCTGAATAATACAAAAATCATATATTGCGACATAATTACATGAAAATTTTTGCAATATGAATATAAGATAATTACCAAGAGGAAGGAACGCGCTCACAACTTGACAAAAAAATGGTCAGAATCAATGAAAAAATAAAAAAAGGAAAGTATCACAGAATTACTATTCTTCAAAAAAAGTGCCCTCTTTTGTATCTTCTTCCTCCGGACTCCTATGCTTGACAAATGTCAATCTCGATTATTTTCGAGTTTTCTTTGAACAACCTCATCAAGTCTCTGGAGAATATTGAGAGAAACTAAAGAACGAAGTAATTTCCTCATGAATCGATACATTTTATTACATTTCAAATTGTGAAATCAAATCTTCACTCCCCCAATTATCTGTTATTGTCAATATCAATAAAAGTCGCATACAATTAATCTGTATGATTTATAATATATTTTATGCAATAACTTGCTGATTCGAAAGAAATAAGTTGTTCAAGAATCATATTATGCATTCATATTGAGAAATGATTCACAAATTCTAAATTTCCTTCGTTCACAATTCTTCGGATGATATGTGAGGTACCTTTCAGACAAATCCTCTTCGATTACATTGTGAAAATATACATTCATTATCGACCCCTTTTTTAAGCACTCAAATTGCACTGCTCTGTCTGAAACATTTTATTTATCTCCATTCGAAGCTACTTGATATAATGCGGGGGAAACATTTTCACTCGCATAAAATCACCTTAATGGCTATCCGGGAAATTTAACATACCACGTCATAAAGTCTCTGCCCTGCATGGCACATCAATAATACTCCACTGGCATATCCGAAGAAAAACGAAAAGGCTCCAGGGGATTTATCCTGAAAATATATAGCTACATTTGAATGGTTGTTGCCAGGAGCCAATTTATCTTCATTGAGTGGTCGCTTGCACAATGGTCACCACTGGGAATTAAAGGAAAGATGGTTCACATTTGGAGAAAGTTTAAAGGCATTCGCTGGCATGAACAAATTCGAAACTAACATCAAAAAACTCTTACGCGCAAACATGTATCCTACGATTTGGATGAATTCCATACAACTACTTTATGCTTAAAAAAAATAAATGAATAAAAAATCTGATTCATAACTTTTCATATTAGTAAAATCAAGTTTCAATCAGTCAGCCGCTTTCTTACGCCTACGGCAAGAGATAATATATACCCACATTATAATTGTTTCACTGATGAATATTGTAATATCTCATTGGGAAATGAATCTAATCTATCTAATCTAATTCAATCAATTAGTCCATGATTACTTCGTCCTCAAATGGAGGAAATAACTTGCTAATGCTGAATGCTATATAATTGCAGACACAACATTTCTTGAATGTAAGAACCCAGTAATCATGCTCCCATCGTTGACATCGAAAATTTCATATTTTGGGCGGTGTCAACGTATTCTTTAGGCAAGCCTTGGTTTCACGACTCCCGAAAGTGTGACGATTCCAACTAGGTATGGGGAATCGGAATAATGTTCAATATTTTATCATTCATGTCTATCAGATGGGTTGAAGTGAGTTCAATAAATAAAGTAAAAATGTTTCTGAATAATCAAATGTACCAATTGTTCGTCTCAAAACCATGTGATTGTACTCAGAATCACCCGTAGGATACAAAAAAGTGAAAATATACAGGGTGTTTCGAAAAACTCAAGTTGGGGATGATTCCGGTGAAACCGGAAGTGATGGGAGGGTATTATGAAATATTGACGGATTTTCCAATCCTCGAATCCAACACCCTTGCCAAGTTTGAATCTCATATTCCCGGAACTCTGGAAATCAAGGCTTGTCTGAAGAATACGTTGACACTTAGAATTATTTCTGCTAGTATTCATGAAGTATTTGTTGGTTTGCCTTACAAATTTGCTAAATATTAGAGCCTTCGAACGCAAACTTGCCATTATCATCATTCGATGACTTTGATCTATTCAACGTATTCAATGTGTCATTTTCAGCGCCAATTGCTAATAACATGACAAATGTTGAACTAAGTTTTGATCGTTCATTAGGTGAACATTCGAGGTAAACATTTTATGAAAACGGCAATAGATAATATAGATTAAGGGAATTTGATATGAATCGTAGCAGAATTCAATTCTCTTCAAGATGAAGTGCAAAACATATATTTGGAAAATAATGAGTTGAAATCGATTAAATGTCAATCTGATGAATGGGTGGAATTTAAACCACCCTGTACGGTGAATTGAGCTTTATTATTTGTATGAATTGATAATTCATCCACATGGATGATGTGAGATGAATCCGTTTCATTCACGCTGATATGGAAAGAAAATAGATTATTTGAGATAGGCTACGAAACTAAAGATCCTATTTTCTTTGAAGAAAACCGCTAGACTTCTAAACTGACTCCTAGACTGAAAAACTTCAATAACTAAAACTGGATGGAAAATTTGAAGATGATAAAATCTACAAGGTCTTCCGGAAGTTACTCGTTAACGAAAATATTTCAATCGATTCCGTCATTGTAATTTATACAAAATTAAAATATGAATGCATTTCGAAGAACGTGTGAAGGAAGCTCTTTGTGAATCACGTATAAGAATATATTCCATACATATTTTGAAAGAGCGAGAACGCAAAAAAAAAGTGATGAAGAACAATACCTGATGGAAAGTGTTCACTTTCGGATTACCTTTGCTATTTGATTGCCAATAGATCCAAAAATCAAAGGAGAAATCAGCACGCTTATTCCAAATGTACCTTTCAATAAAACGTTCATTTGATCAGCCAAGCTGAAAAAGAAACATCGAAATAAATAATAAAAATATTATTGATGAGAATGAAATAATTTGATGTCAGGCATTAGTGATGTTCGAATGAAATTATTCATTCACAACTGGAGAGCACTATAGCAAAAATTTCGACAAAGTGTTATCCAAGTCATATCTTGGAGCTATGCAAATGAAAAGTGGACTACAAATCAATGATAAGCAAGATTTTCAAAAACTGTAAAAGTTTCAGAACAACAATAAATTGAACCCAGACATGAAATATTTCAGGTCATAGATAAATGGAATGGATGGGCTCAGATGATTTCGGATTAGAGGTTTGATATGCCCCATATTCACCTACTTTATGGTGTAATTGTGATAACGAACACCTGTTCTAAGCCTCTCACGTATCTTCTCCTCGTCTTTGAGACTGAATGCTCCGACGAAGATGTCCTTCACAGCATTCAAATGGGCGATCATGAATTCCGTACACTCCAAGCTGAGGAAAGCGGTATTCATTGCAGCAGTCCATTGGAAGCTGGCAAATATCATTTGTGCTAAAGTGATAAGAACTAAAAAGGAGAAAAAAAGTAGTCAGGTCACAGTTCAATGTATTTAGTATTCTGTATACTTTGGTCAGGTCAAGATAATAAGTCCGTTTTATGTCTCATTCATATTGGAAATAGCACACAACTCTGCAAAATGGTGTACTTCAAAGGAGAAATCAATACTTCCAAAGAAATATTGGTAATCTGTCTGTTTTGGCGCAGTCAAAGGAATAATCATATTTCCTATTAATTTCCCACATTCACATATAATAGTTCTCTAATATCAATTCTACATAGTTGTTTTTGGGAGATAGAAGTAGGTCACTTCTGTCTGTTCTCAATCTGATCATCGTCAATACATTACGTTGATCTGATCAAGGATGTGAATGATTTTCATGGAGTCCTATGACAAGTTGAACAAAGGCTTCTCTTTGATTTCAGATTGGATATCTTCATATTGTGGATCTCTTTAGTTCGAAGACTGAGTCCAGGAAATTTGAATATGTTTTTTATTCGGGTCTTTGTCCATGCTCAAGTCTGTATTTTGAATCTCATCCATTTTGTATGGAATACGAGCGTCTTTCGTAATATTATATTCTTCATCGTTTCCCTCAATGTTGCAATGTCCATGTATACAACAAAGTTTAATTTCAAAATTGCTTTTTTTGGTGTTCATGCCATATTTCCTTCATTCACATACACAATGTTATGTTTCATACATAATAATGATAATGATATTGATGATTATAACAATAATAATGATAATACATTTACTTTCAACAGGTATACACCCAATAACAGAAGAAACTCAAAGTAGAATATAACTACAAGGTAGGTCGCATTAAAGAAGTCAAAAAAAACAATCTGGAGACGCTCATAAATTGATAAAATGAAGTTAATATCATTGAAATTGATATCACAAGATGTACAATTCTCGTCGAAGATTTTACACATTAAAAAAAATTGGTGACTTGATGAGGAGTACATTGATGCGAGGGGCCGAATTGGAAAAAGTAATTTCTTGGCGGAAAACTAATCTACCTCTAATCTAACTACAAGAAAATTGATCTTACTCAACAAATAGGGACTGTCTATCATTCCGTTCAATAATTTATGGAGAGTGGTAACTGCCAAGCAGTCTCGTCTTTCTTGCAAATATTGAAAGTGAAAAGTATTCAGAAGGACTTGATGGTCATATCCTCTTTCGGGGTGACAGCCATAACATTTATAGAATGTATATTCGAGATATTTCCTTCGAACAGATTCTAAACTGTCTATAGCGTTTTTATATAATGGTCACCAAATGACTGAGACATATTCAAGGTTTCTTCTGATAAATGAGAGGTATAGTATTTTCAAGCAAAGTTCGAACAATTTCTAACACAGTAATTTCATTGAATTCATTACAATTTTGATGAAATGTTCCCTGAACGTAAGTCCACTGTCAAAAATTACACCCAAATCTTTGTAGCTGCAGCATATTTCAAGAACAATGTCTAATGTCAAAAATTACACCAAAATTTTTGGAGCTGAAGTATATTTCAAGAACAATGTTACTTATTTTGTAGCTGTAGGCAATTGGATAGTATTTACTCGAGAACGTGAGGGTTTTGCATTCGTTGATGTTGAGTTTGAGATTATTTCTGGTACAATAGTGCTCCAACGATGTTAAATCATTTTGTAGTAAGGAATAGTCTTGAATACAGGTAAGTGGACTGTATATTTTCGAATCGTCAGCGAATAGAAGATGGGAGTCACTAAGTTCGAGTGATAAATCGTTGATACATGTCAACAAATCTCAATTCATTAGAAGAACCATTGTTACCTTCTACATATACGCTTACTTTCGTTATTCTATAGAAAGATACAGATAGATAAGGATTTCTGTTAACTCAACGATGTTTATACCGCAATTTACAAAACTCTGACAATTTTTCTGCCATATAATAGATTCATCAACTCAGGAGTGAACTAAATTTTATTCATGAGAAGAAAAGGTGAAGGAAGAGATAAGAGATAAGTTTCCACAGGTCCGAAATCATTTGATTATAGTAGGTATATTTTCATGGATCAAAATTCATATCCATTGGAATAGAAAGGCTTATAAATCTTAGTGAGATTAAGCATCAAGAATTTTCTTGAGCACCAAGCAGTCAGTTGAAGTACTCGGGAGTACAGTTCTTACGAATACAAAAGTGCTTTTCTACATAGGAAAACGAGTAATAAAAGAAATCAAAAGCACGGTAGAATTTATGACTTGGGTTCATCACTACAAACATATTCTCTCTTATCACTACTCCGGGGTCGTATACAAACCTCACGAAATTGAAACTCATGGGGCGTCAAGAAGAGCGGAGCCTACAGCTTAGTGGAATTCGAACCACTTCTAGGGAAGTCGAAATTATACTATGGTATTATAGAGCAGAACATGATTAAACTATGGATTGCTCAGGAGAATATCGTATATCTGTATCAGAATACTAACACTGCATTCTGGTTGTATCAGATACTCACCCTTTATTTTTCGAGGAGAATAATCGAATGGCACCCATATGGGCGAATAAGTTCCACACATCCCCTCTTGTTGACATTTATTGTCGGAATATATGGCGAGAGCATATGCGACGATTCCAATCTCGCAATACCTTACATGAAAGAAAAGTTAATTTCATGAAAGATGAAATAATTTCAAAAAAATTCATAACAAGTGAAACGAAAATGAAATGAAAATGAATGAACATGACGATATCCACAGTATTATACATAGGTACCTGTTTGTGGAATCAGACAAATATAAATGAATAGGAATGAAACTAATGATGGATAAATGAAATGAATGTATGCATGAAAATTGATACTTTTATAGTTAATAAAATTTTAAATATAGTATAGATGAACATAAGTGATTTATTTTATCTGTAGACAACACGAAAAGGAAACCTATAATGTTCGAGGAACATCGTGTTTGCTAGTGCTGGAATTTTGGGAGAGAAGGAAGGTGTTGGAATTTTTCTTGGAAGTTTGGAGGTTGTAAGCATCAGAAAAGACTTCACTAGGCAAAGAATTCCACAACTTTGCCGTTCTATTGATTAATGATTTTTGGTCTAGCGATGTTCGACAGGTCTCGTGCCTAACAGTGTAGGGGTGACCAGCCTGAGCTCGTCTGGTTTGTCTACTAGGAATCGCACGTGGTGGCATAAAAGATGATATTTCCGTTGAGCACCGACCGTGGAAGTACCTATAAAAAAGGCAGAGATCGCCGACCTTTCTACGATGATCTAGAGAGACCAGTGATTTGGTGAGAGTTATATCATCGACTAGGCGAATAGCTCTCTTCTGAATTGAATCTAAGAGCTTTGGCGTATGTTTGGGGGCTGAGCTCCAAAGATGTGAACAGTACTCCAGGACAAGTCGAATTTGTGCTTTTTAGATCATAAGCAGGTGCTGGGATGTGAAGTATCTCTTCGCACGGAATAAAAAAACAAGTTTTTGTGAAGCAGTTTTCGCAATGGACCTCACGTGATCGTCCCATGAGAGAGCGCTGTTGGTGGTGACACCCAGCATGGATATTGACGACCATAGAAACAGTGGTAGCCGACATCGTCGAATTGGGCATTGTGTGATCTGCCTTCTTGGTGAACATACAAGCTTGAATTTTTGTTGCATTGAACTGTACTAGATTTTCAGATCGTAATTTCAGAATTCTTGTCAAATCATTTGAAGCATCGACCTGTCTTTTAAATGAAAAGGCGGAATGAAGAGTGATATAATCCGCAAAATGTGCAGCAAGAACAAAGTTGGTGCTAAGACAGAGCTTTGTGGAACACCAGCATTCATCGTCATTGTATCAGACGAGACCCCACCTACCACCACGTAGAGTGATCTATCTGCAAGGAAACTTGATAGTAAAAGACACAGTTGGTGCGGCAAACCGTATGACGGAAGTTTCGCTAGGAGGCTTTGGTGCCAAACTTGGTTCCTCGATTGACACCTGCCACTCATGTGTCACATAGGCATCCACTTGACCTCTGGTGACGAAAGCCATATTGCCGGTCGTTCATGATTCTTGAGCTCTCTAGATATCGGATGAGCTCGATGTTGATTGCTTTTTCCATCACTTTAGAGATCACAGATAGTAGTGCAATCGGTCTATAGTTGTTAGGGAGGGTTTTCTTGCCCTTCTTTGGAATCTTCCTTCCAGTTAGAAGGAAATACGCCGAGTTTGTACGAAAGGGTGAAAAACCTGCAAAGAACTGGTGTTAGTTCTGGGGCACATTTGTAGAAAATAATAGCCTTCTTGACGTTGAGGCAATTTCTGGCAAACGGCTATCGATGGTAGCGATTTTGGGAAGTTCCTGGCCCCTTGGTTCCAAGGTAGAATTGTCTGCAAACATTTTTGCGAAGGTGTTGGCTTTTTCTTGGGGATGTTATAGCCAATGTATTATCATTTTTTGTGAGGGGAGGAATTGAGCTAGAAGTGAAATTTTTCCTGATTGCCTTGGCAAAGGTCCAAAATGAACGGGAACCTTTTGGTCACTCTATGAGCTTTGATCTTATCTTCCTGTTGTATACCTCTTTAGACTCATCTATCGTTCGATTGCATGTATTCATAGCTTCAACATATTCATCGGTTTCTGCGCCAACGACGGTATGCTGCTTGCTTTAGAGCGACGGCCCTAGAACAAGTTCTATTGAACCATGGTTCACCAGTGGTTCGAGATTTGGTGGTATGTGGAATGTAAGTTTCCATTCCCAGCATGATGATTTCCGAAATCTCTTCAGCACATTGTGTAGGATCTACCGATTCAAAACACATTCTCCTCCAAGGAAATTCAGAGAAAAACATGCGAAGGCTATCCCAGTCGGCTGAATTGTCATTCCAAACAGTGCGTGGGTGTGTTGGACTGATTCGCGGAGTGATGCAAATACATATCGTGGAGATGAGTGTGTGATATGAGTTTCCTAGTGGTGCACGGACTTTCACTTCATACGGTTCCGGATTGTTAGTGAGGAATAGGTCGAGCGTATTGGCATGATGATTGCTGATATCAGGAATCTGAGTAGGTTCATTTATCAGTTGCTCAAGACCATAGGTGATAGCGAAAGCCTCAGCCAGACGTCCTGCGTCATCAGTTTTTTTCGAGAATTTAAGCCAGGTGGAGTTGTGGAGTGTACATACATACATTTCTATATCTGCAGAAATATTATAGGTAATGAATACTAAGTATATACCCACATATCTCGGGTGTCCCAGAGCTTTTAGGTCATCAGATATTCCAGAGGTATTTCACTTATAAAAATACGTGTCGTAGCAAACCATAAGCTCATTCATGCAGCATAGCAAAATCCACCCCCTGGCAAGGCAAATCACCACCGAGAAACCACCTCTAATATTTGTTCATCAAATTGTACCCCATTGTTTGTTTTTTTCAATATGATGCTAACAGCACCATGTAGTATTTCTCAATACAATGGTATGACACATCAAGATGTTTCGCCAACAGTCAGCTCTGATTTTTGATTGCTTCGTCTCTTTCTTATGGTTGTTTCGATTCCTCTCTGAGCTCGATCTAGTAGAGGAAATATAATATTTTATCCTTGACTCAGATGCATCATCAAGTAATGAGCAAATTTATACACTCGTAGAGGTGAATCTACATGACCTCTGTGATGACGTCGCTATGGATTGGAATCAGTTACGAAGAAAAGTAACGTTAATCCAACACTCAATGCAATAATTCATACTCATGATAAATATGTACCACTTTCTTAAGATCGGTCGCAAAAACTACGAGAGAACAAAAATATTAATCTTTTCAGTTTTTTGGGGTTTTCCTCTTCTATTTTCCTTGTTTCTCAAAAAAATCTGGACAAATTTATAAACCACCGTCCCGAACAATTCACAGATAGTATTCAACAAGATATTCGTAACAAATGATGGAACTGATTCAGTATTTTAGAATCTACCAGCGGATCACCGCGTAAAAGTTCAGAAAGATATAGTTGAAATTTAAAATTTCTACTCTCTGGGTACTGCGGTAAGGAAGCATTAGCTGACCTATTTTTTATTATGAATTTCAACCCCCTCCGTATGTACATGGTATTTAGAAACATCCTGTATCCTTCACACAAACGTCGTGTATCAATGTTCAGTTCACAAACTTCCAAAGGAACACTGTGTTTCCTACTCGATTCTTGGTCACGCTGGCTTTATTTCGAGAGTGAAATATTTCCTTAGTATATCAAATTATCATGAAATGAAGGAATATAATATGTATTCACCAAAAAGCGAAAGCTGCCATTCTGTTTCCAACTGCCTGTACTTTGTCGAAACCAGGTGGTTTCCCAAATTCGTTGAAATTCGTGATATCGAACAAAAGTCTGGTCCAACGTTCATGATGTATCCAAAACAGAATAGCAATACTGTTGGCTCCCAAACTGGCAACTGATATTGCTATATCTTTGGCGTAAGATACGCTCATGTGGCCTGGAATAATAATTTCGATGAGAAATAGATATATACTTGAAAACTCGTTCGAAACTCTTGTTATGAAACAACTTTGAGTTATTGAAACTCCCTGATAGGTTCAAGATTATAGAACTATCAAAAAACACTATGATATTTCGGTGCAGATTTACGATAAAACTAAGATATGAATTACTCAACTTTGTAAGCAACAATCAGGTGTACTAGGCACAAAACTACAAACACTAAAATAGTCATCATTTTCATTAAAATACTGAAAAAATTGAACAAGTGCAACACAGTCCTATTGGATCGATCGTTGTGGTAAACCAGAATATATTTCAAAATTCTGAGGCTTATATAGAAAGGTCCATTTTTCTGTATTTTGAACATTGTAAAAGCTGTAAAGACCTGGCTATACTGACTGTTGCCAAGAGAAGGATCGCTAATACAACTTGTTTTTCATGAACTTGTTGACCATATTCTGGATTTTCAGAACTGTATAATCATCAATTCATACAAGCGGTTATTATGCTGATACCAATTCAATAACATCATGCAGCTAGGTACGTATATTTATTAAGATCATCCGATTCTTGCATGGAATTATACAGTTTTTAAAGTTTGCCTAGAAACCTTAAATATATGGAACAATTGTGAATATAATGAATCACAAAATATTATGCTGCTCCCACATCCTGGTTTTCAGAGATATCCAACAAATAATGAACTAGTGTAGGTAACTTGCACACACGCTTGTATTTCAATACAAAATCTATGTATGAAGGCTTCAATATTCAAGTATATTTCATAACGGAAATCCAACGATCCTCATCAGACACTAATTTGGACCATGGACTATTGTATATTGATAGATTAAACGACTTACCTGAAGGAAGTTCAATCTTCATTATACGATTGACCACGTTCGTATAGACCACCATGTAGTTTCGCTTCGGAACGACGAGTGTGTCACTGTTATCAAGCAAAACAATTTTTTGCTGGGCCCGGATACCTGAGTCTCACCAATATTTCGTCAATACGTTTGAAGAACAAATCTGATACCTCATTCGGGTTGATCACACGGGGAGGGAGGGGTGGTCTATACGAACGTGGTCAATCGTATAATGAAGATTGAACTTCCTTCAGGTAAGTCGTTTAATCTATCATTATACTTCTTGACCACGTTCTACTAGACCACCATGTAGATGTTGAAAGGTGAATCTGTATCAGATTTGTAAGGTCGATGAACATCATCCGATCATTCGGATATCATCATTATCATATTGGAATAAAGGCCTGGATAATCTAAACATGTATGTATATTATTCTAATAATATCAAGGCAATTTTCGTGATATAATACAACAAAAACTAAATAGCTAGTCATATAATCGATGGAAACCATGCGAGTATAACAAAACATCTAATAGGTGCACTTACTTCTGACAAACAACTCTTTCAGCAAAATTGTCTTCTGTACAGAGAGGCTTATTATAAAATTTTGCAAATACATTTGACTTTGCTGTCCATCCAGCCGCATTTCTGATACAATCGATGTTCGCACCTGAACGAAGTGCTGCTGAAGTCGACGCGTGTCTAACACTATGAGCTTTGAAAAGGGTGATGTCTAATCCTGATTTCTTAAGCACTTTTTTTTTTTTTTTGAGCCATCTAGATATAGACTGTGCTGTTGCACTATGATGTGGTTTCTTGTATGTTAAGAATAAGTTATCATTATCTGATTTCCTAAGCGGTGTTGTTATTTTTAGGTAATGCTCTAATGTACGGGCAACACATATTTCTGGATTATTATAAAAAAACGGTTACACGAGGACAGGCTGTGGCCTGTTTGGGGAAGATGTCTTAATTGATTCGGAAATGAAAATTTTGTAATTCGTGCCCCAAAATTTTATATCGGACAACTTGATTTTTGATAATATTTGAACTCTGTGTGAGGTAACTAGGGACACCAACATAGCTAATTTATGCGTAAGTAATTCAAGATTTATTTTCTCTAAGGGAAATAAAGTAGCCAGATAACTAAGGACTATCTGAGGATCCCAAGTTACCTCATACCTAGGATATACGGGTTTTTCTTTGAACATTCCTTTCATGAATCTTCGTAAGAAGTCTTCATTTTCTTCGAAATTTGCAATCACTTTCAGGGCAGATTTATGACAATTCAATGTATTATACCGGGCACCTCTACTATATTCTTGATTGAGGAAGAACAAAATTTCATTAGTGGAAGGATTGAAAAAATTATAGTTATTCCGGAGACAACAGGACCACCATTTTTTGAAGGTGCAATCATACTGTCTCAGTGTGTTACTACTGAAAGAAGATATCATCGTCGGAATAACTTCTTCGATGACGCCTTTTCTCCTGAAAGCTTCCCGGACAGTTTCCCTGCAACCAGGGTAATGTTCGGCCATATTGGGTGACTTTTCCTAAACGGAGAAAGGATAAGATCAGGTCTTGGATTGAGAATAATAGGTTCTGATATGAGATATTCCATAAAAATTGGGAACCAAGGTTGGTTTTTCCATAAGGGAACCACGATTACTCCTTCCGCTTCATCAGAAATTATTTTATTGATAGTTTTGAGTATCAAGGAGAATGGAGGAAAGGCATAAAAGTTCAAGTTTTTCCAAGTTATCGAAAAAGCATCAACGGACACAGAACCTGGATCTATTTTCCATGAAATATATTTTTCACACTTTTTGTTCGCATATGAGGCAAAAAGGTCGATTGATGGATTCTCAAAATGTCTCGTGATAGATTCGAAATCCTTATTACACAAGGAATATTCAGTCTCTGTTTGTCTAGACCGAGATTCCGAGTCAGCCTTATTTTTCTTCGATTTAACATAAGAAGCAAAAATGAATATGTTTCTTCGTTCACACCAGTTCCAAATAGATTTTGCTAGCTGGGATAAACGAATATTCTTCGTACTCCCCATTTTGTTGATACATGCTATAGCAGTGATATTATCAACTCTTAACAATATATTGATGTTCGATTCATTCCTAGCGAATGATTTCAATGAATAAAGAATAGCTAGGAGTTCAAGATAATTAATGTGACATTTCGCCTCTGATTCATTCCAAAATCCACCTGATTTTTTATTTTGACAGAAAACACCCCAACCGGTAGTGGATGCATCTGAAAATATCTTATAATGATACTTCCTTTGTATAAGTGAAAATCCGGATTTATATATATTATCATTCCACCATTGTAAGTCTTGCAAACATTCATTTGATAGTGTCATTTTCGAATCGAAATTCTCCTGTGAATTTTTCAAGCCTTTATGTTTGAAATATTCGAGGCTTTTTGTATGCACCCATCCATAAGTAAAAGCTGGGCAGATTGATACCAAATACCCTATAAGCTTGGCGAAGGTGCGAATTTTCACCTTATTGCAATTCTTTATCATAGAAATATATTTAAGAGCTCTCAAAGCTTTGTCTTCAGGTAAACTTAAAAGCATTTTTCTACTATCCCACAGAAAACCCAAAAATTTTATTTTTTGATTAGGGTACAAGCTGGATTTCTCAAAATTTATGATGAATCCTAATTTGGACAGTAAGTTTACTGTAACAGAAACATTTTCTGAGCAAGATCTCCTTGTATCCGCCAATAGAAGAAAATCATCTAAATAGTTGACACTAAGAAAACCTCTCGATCTGAGATAACTCAAAATGGGTTTAAATATCTTACAAAAAACATACGGTGCTGTTGATAAACCGAAGGGTAAAGCATTGAATTCGAATAACTGACCTTGGAAGGAAAATCTCAGATATTTCTTAAATTTTCTATGCATAGGGATGAAATAGTATGCCTCTTTCAAGTCCAATGTGCACATGAAACAATTTTGAAAAATTATGTATTTGACCGTTTTGAAATTCTCTAACTTGAAGTGTGAAGTTTCAATAAATGAATTTAATAACTTCAAGTTCAAAACAAATCGATATCCACCGGAAGACTTTGGAACAAGAAAATATGGCGACAAAAATTCATCTTTTCTATGGGAACACACTGAGATGATTCCCTTCTTTAGAAGGCTATCAATACTTTCCTTCAGAAGATTTTCCTCTTTATTGAAAAATTGTCTAGGTATCGGATCCCTAGACTGAAGTGGTTTACAAATAAAGGGAATTTCATACCCGTTAACCCACCTCAGAATATTAGGGTTTTTTGTTATACGCGCCCATTCGTCATAAAAAAGCGAATTCTTCCTGCGAATTTTTCTGATGTGTCTACCTTCAATGCCTCCGTTGGTAATATTTCTGGCGATATGGCCTTCCTGGTGGTTTCCGTGATGACTCGCTCTTCCTGCTGTATCGTGGATTCTGTGATTTCATTTTGGATCTCGGGGCCTGACGCTGGGAGTTTAAATAATTCGAAGATCCTTGCAAGTATTGTTTCTTCACAAAGGCAGATTTCTTGAGTTTTATATCGATAGTGGTCTTTTCCAATGTTTGAGCGGCCTTACATTTTTCGTTCAAATCTGAACCGAAGAGGCTAGCATCTCTATTCGACTGTTCCGCAACCTTTTGAATGGTGGAACACATATAAGGGTAAATTTGATGTTTACGGTGGTTTGATAATAAATAGTGAACTTCACAAAAAATCTTGGCCGACTGCGCCGTCTTAGGTGTTAGGAGGGCTTTTAATTCTATCGGAAGTCCGTCTGAGGATAAAAGTAGTGAAATGACCTCTCCCAGCAACGTTAGGCCACGTCCCAATTTATCTTGAATGGAGGACAGAGTAGTATCTTTTTTCCTCTCTGGGATCGATAAGAGTTTTTCGACTTCGGCATTGAGGACTGGACCTGCTAACTGTGTACAATTTCCCGGGAAAAGAATTTTCGAAAATTCTTCTCTTGATACTTTATCGATACCTTCGGTCAAGTAGCTTTGCCAGCGGCAAACAATATCTTCTTTAGCACGGTCGCTCTATTTCAATTTTGACCTAAATAATCGCTGCACTATGCCTGCGAGTTCAGAAGTAACCTTGGCAGATTTGTACAATTTATTGAAAGCAGTTGATCTGAAATCCGATAAAACCCAAGAACAGCTTGCCGAAATTAAACAAGAATTGTCAGTTGCTAATAACAAATTACTTGAACTGGAAGAAGAGAATAGAAATTTGAAAGAGCAAGTTCAATCTTTGGATAGACAGCAGCGAAGAAACAATATTATCGTGTTTGGTCTGCAGTCTGACGATACTGACGAATCATTAAAAGACCTTGGTAAAATACTGCAACTGAATTTAGATACTCAAGAAATCAATAATTTCTATTCTATCCAGGATAAAAACAACCGAAAAATACTGAAAATAGAGTTTGTCTCCTATTTGAAAAAACTTGAGTTACTGCGCAACGTTCATTTGCTCAAAAACACAAAGATCTCTATAGCAGACGACTTGAGCCCCGAAGATCGCGTTGTTCATAAAACATTACGTGGATACTTGAATACGGCCAAGAAAAACGGATTGAAGTCTACGATAAGGCAAAATAAATTATTGATAAATGGTGCAAAATATACTGCCGACCAACTCGCTACCAACCCAGACTTATTAACGAAGCAAGTATCTTCAAATATCGAACCGATCAATACCGCTTCCGACTCCAAACCTGAAAGTAAGCACCAGAAAAGGAAGGATTTACCTGCTCCACCTGATGATAACACCTCAAAGAAGCCAAATCTGAGACGGAAAAATTAGGTCCACGTGTTTTATTATTTTTATTATTATTCTTTTCCTACTATACTGTGTTTTGCTAACGAGCATTATATCCTTGACTTTGTTCTTATAATTCTCATCAATAGTTATAATCTGTATCTCTGCTTTATTTTACATTAGCAATGCCCTTATCTATTTGTCATGTTAATACCAGGTCAATCACAAATGGGTTTGCGGAATTTAAAGATAAGGTTTTCGATGTTTTCGATATCATAACTATTTCTGAAACCTGGCTGAGTGATAGAATTGACGATGAAACTATTGCTTTGCCTGGTTACGACCTATTCCGTAAAGATCGTGGAAGTCCTGGTGGGGGAGTAGCAATTTTCATAAAACTTTCTCTAAATGCGTCTCTGTTGAACAGTGTTAATAACGTTGTCACAACTGAACAACTATGGATATCATTCTTATACAATAAGTACAGATACGCGGTCGGTGCTCTCTATAGACCACCAAATTCAATACCATCTGACTTTTTCACGGAATTCGATGACGTTTTATCGCAAATCGCACCTATTTTCGATCACATCATTTGTGCAGGAGATCTCAATATTGATTTCTTGGATCCAACCAGTAGATTACACATTCAGCTGGATAACATAATCTGCTCATATGAGCTACATCAGGTAATAAATGAACCAACTCGTTATTCAGCTTCTTCACAGAAATTGCTCGATGTTATTTTCTGCTCTCAATCTTTAGCTGTAAGCGACCATACTGTATCTGATTGCTCTAGCTTTTCTGACCACTGATTATCTGCTTGTAAAATTGACACACCATTTCATATGAATGATGATTTCGAATATACGTTCAGGAATTTCAAACACTTCAACTCTAATGAATTTCAATACACTTTAATACACTCTTACTTTGATTCGATTTTATCACCAGGAAGCGTAGATGAGAAAGTTCAGCGATTAAACTCCCTGATAATTAAATGTTTCGATCTCCATGCACCTATCAGAACAGTTCATATCACTAAAAAAAAGGCGCCATGGTTGACTGATAATCTCAAACTCCTAATGCGCCTGCGGGACCGAGCTCTGACCAAATACAAACGAAGCAAGTTACAACATCACTGGGAATACTACAAACAACTTAGAAACCTGACCAATCGAACAATTAATCTGGAAAAGAAGGCCTACATAGAATTTAGCTTGAGAAACAAGAACAGTATTTGGAAGGAGCTCTCGGACTTGAATATTCATAACAAAAAATCGAACACTATACCACATCATCTCGAAAATGTTGAAGAAATCAATGATTTCTTTATTAAGGGCTCGACCAATGCTCAACCCCCTGACGGTGATCTACTGAATTTTTTCTCCAGCAATCACATTAATGGTCATTCCAACTTCAATTTCCATGGAACAAATGATGAAGAAGTATTCCAAAATATTCTTTCGATAAAATCTAATGCCGTTGGCGCAGATAGTATTAGTGTAAAAATGCTTCTCCATTGCTGTCCCTTCATCTTGCCTTATATAACACATATCTACAATGAATGTATTGAAATGAATGTCTTTCCAGCAAGTTGGAAAAAGTCCCATGTAATTCCATTAGCTAAAACTAGTAAACCACAAAACTACAACGATTTACGCCCTATCAGTATCTTATGTGTCCTCTCTAAAATATTTGAGAAAATAATAAATAAACAAATTCGAATTTATATAGAGCAAAATAATATATTACCGCCAAATCAATCTGGCTTCAGACCAGATCATAGCTGTACAACAACTCTACTCAATATTGTAGATGATTTATTGGCTTCCTTTGATAATAATCAATTATCTCTCCTTGTACTGATAGATTATTCAAAAGCTTTCGACAAAATAAATCATGAACTATTGTTGAATCTAATGAAATATTTGGGATTTTCGTTGAATGCCGTGCAACTTATTAGGGATTACTTGATTAATCGCTCGCAACGGGTAGTCATGGGTAGCGTCGTGTCAAACTATCTCAATCTCCATTGCGGCGTGCCACAAGGCTCAATAATCGGTCCGCTCCTATTCGTTATTTATACCTCTCAATTTCCTAAATGCCTTAAGTACACCAAGATTCAGAGTTATGCCGATGACACACAAAACATTTCCTGAAAATATGTTAGATACAGCTTGTGAGCAGATCAATGAAGACCTAAATAAACTCGTAAATCTCTCCAGAAACTATTGTTTGAATATAAATTCCTCAAAAACGGTTGTTATGCTTTTTGGACGGAAAAAAATGAGACTAAGATGTATCAACAATATTGATATAAGAATTCAGAATCAGAAGTTGACTCTAACCGATTCTACTAAAAATCTAGGACTCATGTTGGATTCCACCCTGAAATTTTCATCTCACGTTTCCTTAATCCTGAAACGGGGTTTCAGTAATCTAAAATCTATATACTCCAATCGGAAAATTCTGAATCCAAAACTAAGGCAAGTTCTATGCGAATCTCTTGTACTTTCTCATGCAAATTTTGCCGACTCCGTGTACGGTCCAAATTTACTACAAACAGATAAAAAGAGACTACAAAAATTACAAAACTCTTGCATAAGACTCATTACTGGAACGAGGAGGCGTCAACATGTGTCGCATCATCTGAACAGATTAGGATGGTTGAATATGGAGACTCGGAGAGTATATCACTCATGCGTCCTATTTCATAAAATCATCTTGAAGCAAAAACCTAGCTACTTACACAACGAAATTAAATATAGAACTGATATCCATAACCTAAATTTACGATTCAGAAATCAGCTCACTGCACCAACTCACAGGACTTCTGCTTTTCGTGGCTCATTTTCATACAACGTCGTATGGCTTTTCAACCGGTTACCCAATAATCTCAAAACTCTATCCCTGGGAGGGTTCAGAAAGCAGTTATTTGAGCTCCTCAAAAATGGACACTTAGAACTGGGATTTTAGTTAGTTATTTTCAAAATGATGAACTTTAAATCTGATGGTACCGTTTTATTGTATCTTTTTTGTTTTTTTTTAGTTCAGGTATGAAATGATACTGTCAAACATCTCTGTGTTATCTCACCATAATTAATTACTTTTGATCTTCTTAGCAGTTAGTATAATATATTTTCATTTTATGAATCACTTACGGGTTGAATGGAAGAGCAAGCTCTGAATATAAGTCTCTGACGATGTATTCAGAAATTGAATTCTGCCTTTTGATAGTTACAAGTGCATTTTGCAGACTGGCGTACTCTAGCTGTGAATATTCTATCTTTAATTTTTTGTACTTGTTACCTAACAATAAAATCATTATTATTATTATTATTATTATCTAATGGTGGGCCTGCGGAGGTTAATTTCTTCGGATCCATGCCCAATAGAGTGTCTATAGTTGTAACGGATGAGGCTATTTCCGCAGTAGGAGGATCGTGAATTTCCGCAACAGTTATTATTTGGGACCCCTCCTCCTGTTCGTCATCCGGAGATGATGAGATGATTTTCTGAATTCTCCTAGGCTTTCGTACAGGTGGTGGCGGCGGTGACCTTATATCTGTTTCACTTCCACCTGAAAGGATGTGCACGAAAGTCAGCAACCTGCACCTCAAATGTAAGATTATTCGCTGCATAAACAGCCGAATATTATATGGTTTCGCTGACGAGTCATATCACTCATAAGAGTAGGTCATACTCATATTATAGTTCTTTTCCTGTTAGGTCCGTTGCATAAAACAACCCCCTGTACAGTTCTTATAACCACATTATTGATATGGTATACAAAGGGATGATGTGATCGTTGCATAAACAACGATCTACTTGCTCGGGTCTGTTGCATAAACAACGCCCTGTGAACTCTAACCAAATTATTGTATTTCAGAGTTTTTAGAAATTGAGGTGATCGTTGCATAAACAACGATTTTCTCAGTGTGGTTGTATTGGAAAATACGATTGACACTCCAAACATTTAATCATTGCTCCAAGCACACCTGCATTCTTCATTTTCTTCTAACATGAGTAGATTATAATTATATCATTGGAAACTCACCTGAGTCATTTAAATAATCCTTTTTTAAATTTTCCATTGTTTCCTGGAGGCGTTTCATCTTTTTCGTCACATATCTCAATTGATCTTTACGCGTTCTTTTTCTCATTTTAACAGTACACACACTTCTCGCACTGAAAACGTATTGACGAAATATTGGTGAGACTCAGGTATCCGGGCCCAGCAAAAAATTGTTTTGCTTGATAACAGTGACACACTCGTCGTTCCGAAGCGAAACTACATGGTGGTCTAGTAGAACGTGGTCAAGAAGTATAATTGTAATTCGCAATAGAGGAATGATTAATCACCGATTCTTTTGCCATTCGCAAATTTACTACTCTTTATTCGATGGAAAACACTATCGGTTCTGCTGATTCTGAGCTTTGAATCAATCTAAAAAAAAAACCGTTTATTGTCCAAACAGAGGTGAGGCACCCAATTACAGGACAAGCAAGACAGACACATTACATAATATACATTACATTGTCGATAAATTTACACAAACTTTTATGTATGATTACTGAAGGAAAGGTTTCTTAGGTGACTTTTATAACAACCTATTTTTGTTGAATAAAGATCGATTTTGTCGCAGACATTATTTAAATTGCTACATATTATATATACAGGAGACTTTGCCAGGATTTTCGTTTTTGGTGTCTCAAGATAAAAACATAATTCGTTTCTGTTGCTCGTACGAGGTACAAGAAAGTTGAGCTGAGACAGAAGATCTGGACAGTCGACAAGATAATGTGTAAGCTTATAAATGAATACGCACGAATAATAATTTCTTCGGTCTTCCAGTGAGAGAAGTGAAAATCGATTCAGTGATATAGAGTTATCAATTCCTTGCTCTGAGTATACCCCATCGATTTTGTAAACAACGTATTTCGTAAATGTTCTCTGCACTGATTCCAGGTTTTGTTTATGAGTCGAATATATAAGGGACCAAATCAGTGAACCATATTCTAAACGAGATCGCACGTAAGAATTGAATAAATTTATAAAGCTTGCTTCATTTTTGAAATCTTTACAATTTCGAAATATCATACCTAGCATTCTCTTTGCTGACGATATGATTTTAGTGATATGTGGTGTGAATTGAAGTTTCGAATCGAAATGAATACCGAGATCTTTTGTTATATCGTTTTGTTCTAGATTTATACCTCCGATGTTGTAATTATATTCAATTATGTTCAATTTTGAGGAATATGTTGCTGAGTGACACTTTTTTATATCGAGAGGTAAATTATTCACAGTGCACCAAGTGGCTATTTGATTGATATCATTTCGAAGCAATTGACAATCAGCTATTGAATTGATACACCGAAATAATTTCAAATCATCAGCAAAAAGGATCATTTTACTAGATATGTTATGGGTAATATCATTATTATAGAGGGAAAATAGCAATGGAGCTAAATTACTCCCCTGCGGTGCCCCACTAGTAGCGGTGAATGAGTGTGATTTGTGTCCCCTATATTCAACGTACAGAGAGCGGCCTGTGAGATATGACCGAAAAAAGTTCAACAAATCGTCATCAAATCCTAGATTTTTCAGTTTTAAAATCAGTATCTTGTGGTCCATTTTGTCGAAGGCATTTGAGAAGTCTGTATATATCGTGTCTACTTGAGACTGTGCATCAATGGTATCGCAGGCCATTTATGTGAAACACATCAAGTTTGTAATGGTTGATCGTTTGGTTATAAACCCATGTTGCTCTAATACTATTTTATTTTCATTTTTGGAAACAATCTATTATATACACAGATTTCGAATGCCTTCGCAAAATTTGACAATAAAGTGATCTATCAGAACTACTGTACAGAAAATGCTTTTTTGTAATTTGTATTATGCCATGATAATTCATCAATCTTTATAATTAATGCATTTACATCACTTGAAAATTCCACCTTTCACTCGAATAAAGAAGAATGGGTTGACATCAATATAGGGATATTGGCGGAAATGACATTTTTTTTTCAAATTTTGAGATCATGGTGAGGAATTAGTCTAAAAAAACTTGTTCCACTCAGTGATCATGCTAGCTTGCCAAAGAGATGCTTTTTTTCTCTGAAACAACTACTAATGAATTCACGAATGTGGTGATCAATTGAGATTAAAATTCGTAATGAGAAACTTGTGATATGAGTTTTGGTTCTATTGGGTTAACATTAAGGGGAACTCGTGATATCTCCTTTCAGATGGAAGGTAAAATTTTCGAGTTTGCAGAAATGAATTGCTAATGAAAATTTGAAAAACACATTTCATGAAAAGCCGTTGATGTTTTCCATCAAATGACGAGTTATTAACTGGTGATATTTACTAATGAATTATGCACCGGATTATCAAAAAACTTGATTTTTGAGTATTATTCCTGCTAGGTTGACATCATGATAGGGGTATTCGCGATTTCTTCCTCCAAATGAAAGGTGAAATTCTCGAGTTTGTGGTGATGAATAAGTGGATGATAAAAATGTCATCAATATTTGGGATAATTTAAATTCAAAGGAATCATTTCCTGTACTGTGGCTCTGCTATGTTGATATAAAGTCAGCAGAGTAGTTTCTTGCATCTAATGAAGAGATGAATTATAAATTTGCGAATGTGATACTATGTGATTTAACTATTGCGTATTCAGATTATGGAATTGGTTCTACTGGGTTGATGAGGGTCAGAAATTGACGTCCGGCAGTAAAGAAATAATTTTAGGCGAAACTTTAACTTTTTTCAGACGAAATTGTAAAAAGCCGGAAACCGAGATGCATTTTAATCCATTGCACTTACCTGCAAATTTTCATAAATATCGTTCTTTTCGTTCAAAAGATATTTACTTTGTTCCATAATTTATCCCAATCCTGTATCAATCGACTGAGCTCGTCAAGCTGATTCCGAAAATACCATCAGAGTTGACTCAAAAACACCTCAGAATAAAATGAATGTGAGCCAAAACATCTACTAATAAATTTCAACTAAGTATCGGATTATATATGTCAATATATATTTTATTTCCAAACGATACCTGCCTTTTCAAATCCAAACAGGCAGAATAATTCCCATCAATGCTGAATAATCAAAAAAATACTGTCATATACCTCTACCTACTGAAACTCAAGACGAAGTAAAAGGAAAATGAGATCATCTGAAATACGCCATGAAAAACACTTTTATCTGTCTGTGTTTATATGTGCTTTGTTAAGTGAGTGATCTGAATAACTTCATTACTCAAAAAATCATGAGAGAGGTATTATCCCTATAGTTTTCAAAAATAGTAGTTTTCAAAAATAGAGTGTACTGTTCTCTTTCCAATATTCTTCGTGATTTCGATACCCCTGTAGTCTGATCTGGATCTGCTCCATTCTATTGAGTTTGTCGCTCTTCCACAAAGTTCATAATAGTTCTAGCAGGTGAAGTATAGAATAGTTATATACTGAGGATTATAAAAATCAATGTTTTTAATTTTTCTCAATATTCAGGAAATATGGCATTGGTCCTCGATTTCTCTCTATATCCTATATAATATCGATAATTTCCATCATACAGCTGTTAAACTGCCACAATCAATTTCAATCTATCGACCACCAAGACTCTCACCGTTCTTTCCAAACTAATAATCAGTAGTGCAAGGTTAGTCTACGAAATCCAAAGTACCGAACCGTTATCTCTCCGATGTCAATGAAAGGTCGGAGATAATCGCTCAGTAGCACATTTTGTTATAGCTATTGTAGCACTACGAGCCATGCAGAAGACCCTCATTGCTGGAATCGAGGCCCCTGCGTTGTACCCACCGACACCTGACCCGAACCCCCTCGACCGAGGCAGATGGCTCGAGTCGACAAGTGGACTCTTCTCCGTCGAAGTGTGCCCCAACAGAGCCCTAGATGCGGCAGCGTTGGCGAGAATCGCACCGAAAATGTGTTCCGTCACTTGGCATGCGCAGAGCGTGGAGGAGGGGATGCCTGCAGTGCGATTGGCCGAGGATTTACGTCGTCAAGGTTATGAAGTGTTGTTGCATTTGGCGGGAAGAAATCTGAAGAAGGAGCAAGTGGTGGAGATTCTGAATAGTGTCAAAAGTTTTGGAGTAAGGAATATTCTGGCCCTACAAGGAGGTAAAATGTTGGTTTATATAAATACGAGGGTCATTATTTACTGTCATACTCCATTCTCATTATCAATCACTTTTCAAGGACAATGGAATCTATTATCACTTGTCCATTGATTAGTGAGTGTTCGCACATCTACGAAACCAATAAAATGAAATATATTCAGTTAGTTAATTTTTGCAGATCCTTCGTCGATTCTCGAGAAAGATGACACGAAATGTGATTTTCCCTATGCTCTACATTTAGTGGAATTTATTCGAGAAAAGTATGGAGAGTACTTCGTCATTGGTGTTGCTGGTTATCCAGAAAACCATCCAGAGTCTAAGAATGAAGACCAAGATATGGAATACTTGAAAAAAAAGGTGAGATATATAATAACAAAATAGTAACGAAACAATGTTGAAAGCGCTAAAAAATATATCTTACGAAAGTATAGAGGAGACACAGCAATTTAATTTTCTTACAAAATTCCAGATCTCAGCATTCCTACTTCATTCCTTTTTGGAATTCCGACTTTGGTCTCGGAAACAGACTTCAACTTATTATTATATTATTTTATTATTATTATTATTATGTTACACCATAGTTGGCTGTTGGTAATGGCCAGTATATTTTTCTGTTTCATATTTTCTGAAAACTATATGAGCTCACTACTAAAATGAGAAGCATCATCAGACATCCCGAATATTAGCGTGAGTGGTAAAGATGTTAACCTGATGATCGAAAAATCGCGAGTTCAATTTCATGCGACAACAGCTTTATTTTAATTTTCTAACGCCCATGAAGGATATCATATGGACGTCAAGGTTGGTGGCCTAAGGCACCACTGGACATGCATGGAATATCTTTCGGATAATATTTGGACATCCAGTGGGTATCCAAAATACGCTGAATAGATATACATTGGACATCCAATGGATATCCATGTGTTCAATGGTCAATGTATATGTGGATGTCAATGATCAGCGTAAAAATCAAAGATTGACAAAATTTAATATGTCAATAACAGTGGTGCGGCACACCCAAGGTAGAATCGGAACTGATTTCAGGTGTCCTGCGGTGCAGAGTTCATCATCACCCAAGCCTGTTTCACCTTCGAAGCAATCTCGTCGTTCACTAAACGTTGTAGATCCGAGGGAATCACCGCGCCCATCATACCAGGCATCTTTGTAATCACCTCCTGCGTGACTCTGAGGGCCATGTCGACCGTCTGCCACGTGCCGGTCCCTCAAGACATCCTCGATGCCGTGGAACGCCTCCAAGACGACGCCGACGCCTTCAAAGAGTTCGAGATACGCCAGGTCGCGCAGCTGGCTGGGGAAATTCTGGCCGGCGAGGGAGATTTCGGTGGGTTCCATGTGTTCACGCTGAACAACTTTGAGGTGCTTGAGGAGGTTTTGAGGAGGATGAAAGTTTCAGGGTAGTCATAGACGAAGGAACTGTGAATAGAGAGCATTTTGGAATGCTATAAAATCCTTTTTTGAGAATTAAGTACCCTTGGTGCTCTTGCGGATCTTTTGAAAATTAAATCTGTTCTTGTCAGGCTGACTAAGTTACAAATATTAGAAATAATCATTAGCTTTGATATTATATAAAATTCTGATGACCTAAAAAATTATTGTAATTTGGTATTTTTCGATATAATTTTGTATCATTAGGATTGATTAGTGATAGGAGTATTCATATTTAGTACATTCCCACAACAAAATGAGATTCGTAAATCTCAGTCCATATCGATTTGTTGAATTACAATTTGTTGAAGAATTTTTTTTTTTTTGAGAACGGTTCGTTTTTGGCATTCTAACAGCAGTATCTTTTTGATGTAAAAATGTTTGAGAAATCATATTCTGATACGAGGAATGGGATGAATTGTGAAAAAAAAATTGGGACATTTTCAATATCATCGGATACGAGTTACGCACCTCCCTGTATCATGTTTTCCATTCCTCCAAACGTTTTCTAAGAGCAAATTACCTAAAGGTACCAAATTTCGTGATTCTAAGATCAATGGTAAATGAGATAATTGAAGAAAACTGCATTTAGGGACCTACCGCCAAAAGGCTGTTGCGATCTTAGGAAGCATTTTCGGACACATTTTCGGTAGGATTTTTTTTTATTCTTTTACAAAAGGTTGGTGTTACGTACACGACATCGCGTCGATATCAAGGAAGTCCAAAATAGAGCAAGTATGTTAGTAAAGATGTATTCTGATTATTTAGTAGAATGCTTTGTTGAGGAATCTCCACAATAGTCCGGAGACGAATAACTGTCACCAATGTGCGTATCGACAGCGATCAGCAATTGCAGTGGTGAGCAGCGTTTTTGTTGCCCACGTATATGGAAAAAATATCATATCAAATTGAATCAAACTCACTGGTGCCTTTGAACCATGACGATGTTATTGAAAATTATGCAAGACAAAAACTTTTAATTTTTTCCTTTGACAAATGTGATTGGTTGGATTAATAATTGTTTTTTTTGGTACCAATTCTAAATGAATAATTTCATTCATGGCATTATCGTTTCTATGTGTTGAGAATTGAATCCCACGTTCATAATTGATTGCAAAAACGAATCATCTGCCAAATGATAACGATATTCACAATAACTATCCCTCTTACTTTCTCCCACTTGAAGCACCACTGTATATTCCGTAATTATTCAGGTATTTTTCTGAAACTCGCGATATCGAGAGATATATCAAAGGCACACTCAATTACCACGTTGGGTCATCTTCAGTGACAAACTCTAATCGCCAGCAGCCATATGGATGAACCACTGACATTTCCGGAAGATGATATTAGGAGGTTGGTCGAAAATCTCTTCGGATTCGAATCCAGGACATTGAATTCCCTAAAGATACATTTTTATCTGAAAAATTCTCAGTTCAAACTACTGAAGATGACCATATCTGGTCAATACGTTTATCTTTGGTATCCTTCTTACCCCTGCAAGTCTGAGATACCTACCAAATTAGAATTTTCCGAAATGACATTTTTTCAGGGATGAATTGCATCTTAGAGGAATCTCTCTTACTGATTCCTGATTCTGAATCCGCAGAGATTTTCAATTTCTTCAATTACAGTTCATTCATTAATTTCTCTTCAAGTGTACATCATATTGATTTATATAATAATACTTCGCCCTTCTGATGGAAAGGCTACATCTGAACACCCATGGTGCTTGTTTAGGTAGGTGGACCCCCACGACTCTTTATTTATGGGCCGTACAAATCTAAAGCAACAATTTCATTTTCAGAAGAAGGGATTATGAGATGTTGTGCGGGCTTTGGCATCATAGAGCATTCAGCTTTCGGACAGATGTCACAAGTCTTGCATATTCTTTTTATCCGATGTAAACTGTTGAACCAAACTTCATGACGTAGTGCTCTCCAAGTTTTGAAGACGCCAAAATACCCCTAAGAAACATGGTAAGCTGTCACACACTCGTCAACTAAGGCGGCAGGGATATACAGCAGGTGAGATCCCTCCTCATTTCCATGTTTGTATAAGATACCTCTCTGCATAACAAACTGTCTCTGCAGTTTTTCATCGATGGGTAAGAAAGTAGCAATTTCCTGTAGCTTTCTGTCATTTTGATGCAGTTGTTGGATCTTTTTTAAGATAGTCAAGAATGAGCAGGGTAATTTTATACCGATAAAATTTGGAAACATATATCCTCACCCTGCGAATACTCCCCACAAGCATGGCGCGAGAGGGCATCTGCCACGACGTTGCATCGCCTTGGGACATGCTGTATATCAAATGTGAACTCCCGCAAAGATAGGACCCGCCCATCTTGTGATCCTTGGGATCAGGAGCCTGCGAGTATTTAGGTAGGTGAGTGCTTTGCAGTCATTGCTCATCAAATACACTCGCCAACGTTGAAGCGCAAAAACAACTGCTAGCATCTCATTTTCAGTTGCCCCATAACGGGTTTCAATGTCCAATAATCGCCGGCTTACCCAGGCCACGACTTCCCTCTTATATCCCACTATTTGTACATGCCAAGGTAGGCTATGTACCGGATGATATAGTATGGTGGCCTCATGCAAGGCAGCTTCAACTTCCTTGAGGCTCTGTTCCTGTTCACTGCCCCAGGACCATTTGGTCAGTCAGAGGTTCTATACGGGCGGAAAAACGGGAACAGAAAGATCTTTCATAGCTGCATATGCCTAAAAAGCGTTGAGGTTCTTTTAGGTTTTTAGGTATTTGGTATAGTCCTGCCCGCGAGAGTCTCGTTTATTGGTCTCGTCTCGAGTCTCGTGTAAGACTTCTCGTGTCTCGTGCGAGAGTCTCGTATGTAAATATTTCTGCGTGCCGACTGCAGACTTGAGAATTTCATCTATAATACAAAATATTGAGAAAGAATTCAGAAACACAATCCATGATTGTTGTAAAACGAAGTATTGCGTGAAACGAAAACGGACTATTCTCTCTCTTACGGCGGAGGAACATAAAGGCAATACTGCAATAACGACAGATCGCGAATTGAATGACCTGAAAATCTATAAATAAGTCTTTTTGTGCTAAATAGTCTGAGATAAAGAATAACTTTGTTTTGAGGGGCCGCCGACGCCGCAGTTGCATCGTCTTTTTTTTATCTGTGGACAACACGAAAGGGAAACCTATGATGTTCGAGGAACATCGTGTTAGCCAGCGGTGGAATTTTGGGAGAGTAGGAAGGTGCTGGAATTTTTTTTGAAAGTTTGGAGGTTGTAAGCATCAGGAAAGACTTCACTAGGCAAAGAATTCCATCGCCTTTTATGCTTTGCACTCTATTCCGACTGTCATATCATGGTACTTTCTTTTCAATGAATAAAGTTATTTTTGTTGTAATTTTCTCTTGCTACTTCTACATTATACCTAAAAAGTAGGTAAATATCCCGTACTAGACTAGAACAAGATTATGCATGACGAAATTGCCATACATTTGCGAGACTCTCGCACGAGACAAGAGACGAGACTGGAGGCTGCAAAACGAGACTTGAGACAAGACTTCATATTTCGTCGGCGAGACGAGACGAGGCTTTATGAAAGTCTCGTCTCGTTCATAAAGCCTCGTCTCGTTGGTCTCGTATGAATCACTACTTTGCTAATCCAGAATAGCTTGCATACGCTTGGGGTCAGGCTTGACTCCTTCTTGAGTGCGCACATAACCAAGAGAAGAGATTTGTCTACAGAAAAATGTACATTTCCTGAACTCAACTGTGAGCCCAGCATCCCGTAGTCGGAGAAATATTTCTCACAGATGCTGGAGATGTTCGGAAACACTATCTGACAATACCAACAAATCATCCAAGTAAGTGTTAACAAATTCATCAAACTCGCTTTCAAACACAATCCGCATGCAACGTTCGAATGAACTCACGGCCGTACTCAACTGAAGAATCGTGAACGACCGGCAATATGGCTTTCGTCACCAGAGGTCAACAGGAGCTCATTTTTTTTATCTGTGGACAACATGAAAGGGAAACCTATGATGTTCGAGGAACATCTTGTTAGCCAGCGGTGGAATTTTGGGAGAGTAGGAAGGTGTTGGAATTTTTCTTGAAAGTTTGGAGGTTGTGAGCATCAGGAAAGACTTCACTAGGCAAAGAATTCCATAACTTCGCCGTTCTATTGTGGAATGATGCTTGGTATAGCGATATTCGACAGGTCTCGAGCCTGACAGTGTAGGAGTGACCAGCTCGAGCTCGTCTGCTTGCCTATGTGACACATAAGTGGCAGGTGTCAATCGAGAAACATGGGGAGTCTCTGGCTGTAGCCTTGGATATCTCCAAAGCATTTGACCGAGTTTGGCACCAATGCCTCCTAGCGAAACTTCCTTCATATGGTTTGCCGCCCCAATTGTGTCCTTTACTATCGAGTTTTCTTGCAGATAGATCACTCTACGTGGTGGTAGACGGGGTCTCGTCTGATACAATGACGATCAATGCTGGTGTTCCACAAGGCTCTGTCTTGGCACCAACTTTGTTCTTGCTCCACATCAATGATTTGTTGGATGTGACCTCCAGCCCAGTTCATAGCTTTGCGGATGATAGTACACTTCATTCCGCCTTTTCCTCTAGAGCCCCTTTATCATCCAACGAGGCCAGAGGTGCAAGGCGAAAACAGGTTGATGCTTTAAATGAGGATCTGAAAAGAATTCTGAAATGGTGATCTGAGAATCTAGTACAGTTCAATGCAACTAAAACTCAAGCTTGTATGTTCACCAAGAAGGCTGATCACACAATGCCCAATTTGATGATGTCGGATACCACTGTTCCTATGAGCTCGCCAATATCCATGCTAGGTGTCACCACCAACAGTGCTCTCTCATGAGAGGATCATGTGAGGTCCATTGCGAAAACTGCTTCAGAAAAACTTGGTTTTTTGAAGAGATACTTCACATCCCAGCAACTGTCCTGGACTACTGTTCACATGTTTGGAGCTCTGCCCCCAAACATACGCTAAAGCTCTTAGATTCAATTCAGAAGAGAGCTATTCGCCTAGTCGATGATACAACACTCACCAAATCATTGACCTCTCTAGATCATCGTAGAAAGGACGGCGATCTATGCCTTTTTTATAGGTACTTTCACGGTCGGTGCTCAACGGAAATATCATCTATTATGCCACGACGCGCGATTCCAAGTAGACAAACCAGACGAACTCAAGCTGGTCATCCCTACACTGTCAGGCTCGAGACCTGTCGAACATCGCTATACCAAGCATCATTCATCAATAGAACGGCAAAGTTGTGGAATTCTTTGCCTAGTGAAGTCTTTCCTGATGCGTACAACCTCCAAACTTTCAAGAAAAATTCCAACACCTTCCTCCTCTCCCAAAATTCCACCGCTGTTCCTCGAACACTATAGGTTTCCCTTTCGTGTTGTCCACAGATAGAACTCAACCCAAAAGGCATTCTGCAGAATCGATAGCATTTTGTGCCAACCATAAAGGCAGTGTATTTTTTGTCCTCACCACGCAGTAGTATTCAGTAGTAATTATGGGACAGATCAATTGAGCTCATTATTTTCTTTCCACTGATTGACTTTAAAATTTCCTCAATAGGTTTTGGCGATTCTCTCTCCGGTATCAGGACAGAATTCAGATGTCTGGCATCCAGACATATTCGGACAATTCCATCTTTTTTTTGAAATGGTCAAAGAAGAATCATATGGGGCGCAAACACAACGTTCTATAACCCCTTAGGATCTGTTTAAGTGCCCGTTCCACTGCGCCCCGGTGCGCCACTGCTATCGGATAGGGTTTGACAAAAAACTCCTTTTCATCTCTCAAATAGATCTCGTGAATATATTCATGTGTCCTTCCTGGTTCATCCGAAAACACGTCACTATATTTCTCAAATAATTTCAATAACCTTTTTTTCTCCGTGTAATTCGAACTTCCCAAGTCATACGCTCATTCTCTTGAGTTATAACTCTCCGAGACATCATTCACTGATTTTTCAACCTTCAATACACTACACTTCACTAATAATGACATCCCCACCTCATCAGGTGGTTTGGAATTCGCGATAACAAAAAATTTTTGGCACCACTATCACTTCAATATTCACTGAACATAATAATCTTTCAGTAGCCAAATCCATATTAGCATTTACTTTTCTCAAGAAATCTATCCCAATTATAAACGGATAAACGGATAAAAATCTTTAAACACATTTTGAAATCAAGTTGTCCTTGAAGTGGAACCTTTTCATGTTTTGCTTTGAAAGCTCTCGTAACTTTCACGCCAACACAATTGAAATGAGGTATTGAACTATGAAAATTTCCTATCTGTGCCCATACTTGTTGAGAAAAAGCGGAAATCTTGCTTCAGTATCACACAAAGCTGGAAATGTGAAATTATGAACACAAATTGACACTACTGGGGGCCTGCTGCAAGAATGCCTATGGACTGAATCACAATTATCCTTCAGCAGGTCCTGTATAGGGTCGTGCAACACCATATCAGCCCTATTAACTGTAGCCCTCACCTGCGGGCTTATCTCAGGTGAGATTCCTCACGGCAGTGGACAATTCCTCATTCACTTCAAGTACTGAAATATTTATGTTTTGTTGGTTTGAGGTCCAGAAATCCTTATTTTCCATATTGTATTTGTTTGGAGGGTTATGTTTATTTTGGAAAAATTATTTGTTATCTTCATGTTATGTTCTAGTTTGCCTATCCTCTTTATTTATGTTTGGGGGAAAATGTATTGCTATTGTAGCAATTATTACCGGATCTGAATAAGGAGGCTGTGAATATTTAGCCATGGCCACGTGTTTATTGAAATGGTTCTGAAACGAACCTTCTCGATATGAATAACGTGCCGTTTCCAGTTGGCGTTCAATACTTAACTGTTTTCCCCAGAATTGTAATAAAAATCCTGATTTGAATTCATCAAAATTATTGAACGTATTGAAAAAAGAATTAGCCCATGTTTTTGCTGAATTTTTGAGTTGTTAATCAGACATTCTAAAGTTGCAAAATCAATTTGGGGTGTATCAATATTTTGTTTAGTTTTCTCAAGAAATCTAAAGGGTGGAGTTCATCATTTCGATCATCAAAAACGGGAAAAAAATTTAGCAGCCTTCAAGATACCTAGGTCGATAACGCCCTGTACATCATTTCGCCTAATCCTAACGTTTACATTAAATTACATTGAAATTTCTTGATTTGTTACAGGTGGCAATTGTTTCAGCAGATTGAATACTTGGGTAGCGATACGGTGAATATCCTCAGGTTGCAATGTTCCTGGTACCCCTCTGGAATGGTTTGACGTTTCCCCCTGCGGGGGTGGTGGAAAATTATAAGATGGTTGGGGGGTGAAACTTGCTGTTGGAAATCAATGAAGCTGTAGCTCCTGTTGTTCGTACTCCACTGAAAACCAGTTGGACTAGCAATTGAGGATTTTGAAAAAGTTTCCTCCTACCTTGATTTTCTTTGAAAATACCATTTCCACATGCTACAGGCGTTTCATCCGGTAGCAGACGACGTCAGGGTGCATTATTCTGCTGTCGACTCTCTCCATTCCCTGTCGTATTTACATCAGATCTGTTTGTAGGTGAAGTACCTCTTGGAAGATTCTTATCTTAGAGAACATTATAAATGAACCATAGGAAAAAAAAGGAAAAATAGGAACATGGCTGGTAGGAGATTTTCACTATGATACAATATGATTATAATGAATTTGAAAGGGTTTCATAAGATGAAATGATTTCTTCCAGAAGAAACTTGAATTTGGTGAAGTTTTGACAATTTTTCATTTCTCTTTGAAGTAGTTCATATATTTTTGGTCCGAAGTAGAAGATTCTCTGAGAAGGTTCTCTGAGTAAGTTTTTTTGTGTAATGGCACATTAAACCCAGCATCTATATTGGAACGAGTTGCTTTGTTCTTATTGATGTAATATTTGTATTTATTGTTGTACATCCAAATTTGAATCAAGTTTATGTATAGATTTTCTATAATAAATATTCTGGTATGTTCATTCAACTGTTCTGATGATGTAACGTTCTTTTTCATAGTGTAGTTTTTGAAATTATGTGAGGCTCCTTCAAGATGTTACTGAACATCCCTCCCTACACAGAAATACAGTATACAGAAAGGTTCAGCTGGAAATGATAAACAATGATAAAATTTTGTTTAATACTGTCTGTAAGTTCTTTAGATAATACATACCTCAGAGTATACAGTTTATCTAATATAATAATAATAATAATATATGTTTATTTCGATAAATACAAATCACATCACATATCATAAGGAACATATAAATAAACATAGAAGTAATCACGGAAGTATGTTGCAACACACTTGTGATAGAACAACTATAACTGAATTCAAAATGTTATTGCTCTCGATAAGAAATATGTTACTATATATATATATACTATATATATATACTATATATATACTATATATATATATATATATATATATATATATATATTGATAAACATCATCAAATATCAAAATTTTAAAATAACCTAACCTATATAAAGTAACTTCGGCTAGTATAGAAAATTTATAAAAAAAATCACAAATATACAAAAATATGCTTACTAATAAAACGCCAGGATATAAATCAAATCAAATCAATTGAGGGAATTTATGAAATGGTGAATTCTTATTCTGGAAGTGGTCATATGATCCATTTTTTAATTTTTTGTGTGAAAACTTTAATATTTTTGCTCATTTTTATATCTTCTGGTAGAATATTGTATTACCTTGGAATCAAGTAGGTGTATGTCCTTTGGCCAATTGTTTTCTTGGCTTTAGGATTTTGACATTCATTATTTTTATTTCTTGTAAAATACATATGATCAATATTTTTGTTGTTTTCCATATTTTTGTATAACATTTTTGAAATCGACAATAGAAATATTTGGCTTGTATCCATAACTTTATTTTGATCATAGAGAATGTCACTGGAGAATGTCCGATTTTTATTGTTTATAATTCTGAGGAACCATTTTTGAAGTGTGTTCAGATTTTTCTGGTAAACATCATTTGCCCCTCCCCATCCTATAATTCCATAGCTCAGTTGACTACGTACCAATGCATAATATATAGCAATTAATTGTTTTTTTTATCTAAGTATTTTTTAAGATGTTTAAAACGTGGTAGCAGTACCCTAATTTTATTACAGAGTTGTTTGATATGTACATTCCACCTGATGTGTCTGTCAATCATTATCACTAAGTATTTAACAGATCCTGCTTCAGGGATTTCTTCTGCTTCCATTTTCAATGGTCCAAAATTTGGCAAATGGTTACTATAAGAGGTGAATGGGAGGTAAAAGGTTTTTGTGAAGTTAACTGTTAAAAGGTTACAATCAAACCACTCTTTAACTCTAAGGAAGTCGTTTTCTGCGATTAATTTCAAATTATCCCAAGAGTCAGCTTCAAAAAAGATTGCTGTGTCATCTGCATAGCTTAGTATATTCCCAGATATTTAGATATCAAGTAAATCATTAATATAAATAATAAATGAAATGGGACCCAATACCGTACCCTGCGGAACCCCATATTTCATTGTTCTGAGTGTACTGGTAATATCTGCTATTTTTATTAATTGTTCCCGATGTGATAGGTAACTTTCAATAAGATCATAGCAATTTCCTCCGATTCCATAATTCCTGATTTTTTCAACAGTTTCTCATGACACACGGTAGCAAAGGCTTTCGCAAGATCGACGAAAATGCAAAGAGACGGTTTGCTTCTATCCAGAGAACTATATATTTTACTTGTCAAATCAACGATCGCATCTTCCGTGGATTTTCCCTGTAAAAATCCATATTGACTACCTGAGAAAATGTAATGTTTGTTGAAAAAATTTAGGATTCCACTCTTGATTACTTTCTCGAAAATCTTGGCAATGTTAGATAGTAATGACAAAGGTTTGTAATTTGAAATATCTCCACTCTTGAACAGCGGTTTGATCACACCCATTTTCAGTGCATTTGGGAAGTCACCTTTTGCGAAACTCAAGTTTATTAGATAGGCAAGGGGGGTAGCAATGTCATGCGCTATTTCTTTCAGTGTTTCTGATCGGATTTCATCAATACCTGGTGCTTTTTTGGGCTTCAAATTACGTATTATCCTAACTATCTCATCTTCGTTGGTAGGAGACAAGTATAATGAATTTTCAACATATTTTTTGGGAACTTGGTTGTAATTTTCAGGTAGTTCAATGTTTTTTGCCAACTGCTCACCTACATCACTGTAATGGTTATTGAATGAATTTGCAATGACTTGTTTATCCTTTATAATTGTATTTCCCACTTGCATATTGCTAATAGTTTTTGAATTGTGCCCTTTTTTCCGCAGAGTTGGTTGACCGTTTGCCACATGCTTTTCGAAGAGTTAGAATTCTTTTCGATACTGGATTTATAGAAATCCTTTTTAGTTTTCAGTATTATTTTTTCTAAATTTTTTCTATATTCTTTAAATGTTCTCTCTGAATTCATGTTTTGAGGATTTTTCCGCCATTCAATATACATATCATTTTTTTTTTTTGATTGATTTAAGAAGTCCTTTTGTCACCCAATGTTTCCTGATTTGTTCGTTTGGTTTGATTTTAATTGATTTAGTGTTATGTCGGATATGTTTTTTTAGTTTTTCTATAAATAATTCGGTGGAATAGTTGAACAATTTCATCCCAATTTTCACCCCTTAGTGCATTTTTCAGATGGTCATGATTCGTGAAATTCCTCGTTCTAACACTGGCGTTATTTTGTTCAATAGTATTTTTTGTGTTGATGCTCAAAATGATAGGATAGTGATCAGTGAGTTTGAAGTTATGTATAAATGGATGGAACATTTTCAAATCGATATTTGTTCTCACAAAATAGTGATCTAAACAGGATTTTTGATCTCCTTCAACCCGGGTGAAATCATTAATGAAAGAAATGTACTCGAAAGTACACAAAACGTTAAGGTATCAATATTCAAATCTCCTGCCAGTATGTGAATGTCACTATATTTTTTTTTCCCTAGATATTTCAGTAGTTCTCCATTGAAAATATCAGGATATGTACTGGGTGGTCTGTAGATTCCAGTGATCTCGATTTCCAAGTTATTTTCGAGTGTTATAGAAACTTCCAAAGCTTTTATTTCTCCGATATTCACGATTTTACTAGTGAACTGCTCAAAATGGTCCCTCAGGAAAATAACAACACCATCATTTCTGTTAATGCCTCCTTGGTTATACAATATTTTATATCCTTCAATTTGAAACAAGTCAACATCATGTATCTTAAATGTCTCTGTGAGTATCAAAACGTCGAATTGCTTTTTGTATTGTTTAAGATATACCTCAAGTTCATCAATATTTTTCGAGATACTCCTAATATCAACATGAAAGACATTGAAAAATTCTCCCTTAATCTCTACATTTATTCATCATTTTGGTTTCTATCGGTTTCAAATCATAAGATTTTATAAAAGGGTCCATTTTTTCTTTCTTCAAGCAGATATTTTACACAGTTCAACAAAGGACGAGGTGAAGTATAGACGAGTTTCACTAACAATGGGGAAAATTATTCTTATTTTTGTTTGTTTTTGTCGAATAGAAATAGAAATCACTTGATTTTTTTTATTTGATTTTTCATTTACAGCTTGTTCTTCTCGCTTGGATTTTTGGCGGGTTCTTCTCTCTTCAGTTTCTTCCTCCTTCTCAAATTTTCTCAATCCCAGTGGATCTGTCTTCATCTCTGACACCTCGTGAATTGTTTCGTCGATCATCAACTTTCCTTTCACAACTTTAACATCTAATTTATTTTGAACAGCTAATTTTTTATACTCCCATACAATTTTCCTCTCTTCTAGGTCTTCTGTTGTTAAATCATCACTGACGTAAACTCCCGTGTCTTTTAGTTTAAAGCAGTTTTTTAAGATTTCACTCTTCACTCTATTATGCAGCATTTCCAATAGTATTGGTCTAATTTTTCCATTGGTGATTTGTCCAATACCGTAAATATTTTTTACAGATACATCATCAATTTTCACGTTCAACTTTTGTTGAAAAAATCTGATAGAGATTCTAAAGTGTTCTCATTTTCAGTTTCCACTAATCCATGTACTATAACATTATTTTTTTTGTAGCGTCTCTCAATTTGAATAACTCTGCTTTTGAGCTGATGATTTTCTTCCTTGATTTCCAAAATTGATGATTTAAGTTGTTTTATTGTTGTTTTATGTGTTGATGATCTCGCTTAATGCTCAGAATCTCAGCCTTTATGTCATCGTTTTGTTTTTTTATCTCCTCATTTTGTGATGTAACTCTTCGTATTTCAGTTAAAAGATCACCCAGAGATACCTCGTTCACGTTAGTCATAACTTTGTGTAGGTAGTTTAACTCGATTGCCACAAAACCTCCTCGATATTTTATTTTTTTGTATGCTCGATAAAGAAGATAAGAACTTATATATCAGAATCCTTTTGATAATGAAGGCAAGCGTGTTCATCCCATTTCAAAAGCTGATCCAAAATAACACCTAGATATTGAATTTTAGATTTCCAATCTATCACTATTCAAGCATTTGTTGCTGTATATTTCCATATTTTTTTCTCTTGTAAATCAGTTTTCAATTTTGAGAAAGTTATGAATTTGTTTTTTTTTGCACGTTTAATATCAGTGCATTATAATTCAAGCATATCTGAATATCTTTCAGTCCTTTCTCAGCTGTTTCATGAAGATTTTGCCAGTTTTTTTCCCGAATAAATTATTGGTGTATCATCCGCATATGATATAATATACGACCATCAAACTCTTTCAAAAAACGAATACTGTTAATATACACCAGAAGATTTTCACTAACTTCATTGCCAATTTTAACTTCTCGCTGTCTATGTGATGAATAATCTTGAATAATTTACAATGGTGGGCATCTCACTCCATACCTAAACAATTTATTCATCAATTCTACATGTGAAACTGTTTCGAATGCCTTGGCTAAGTCCAGAAATATGGCCAAGCACTTTTCGGACTTATTCAAGGCTCTGACAGTTTGATTGAATAAATTGAATAAATTCAATACTGCTAGTTTCAGAATTATTTATAGAACCAACTGTCTCTTGGTTAAAAAATTATTGGATTTGAAGTAGTTCAGCAATCGATTCTTTGTCGAAAAATCTTTATCTTGCCTCCTAATGTCATTTTCCAGAAATGTAGGTTGTCCATGGATCATATTCAGTATATTACACTGAACATAATCCCACTTGGTCATTGATTGTACCCGTTGGTATACCCCACACTACTGCGATTTCCAGAATCCAACCTCCCTAAAAGGTGCGAAAAAAAAGCTACCACAGCTCCTGAGGCGTAAATATGACGATCTAACTCAACTTACCTCAGTCCAAAAGTGGATGATTTCAGAGATACAGAGTGTCAGAAGTTCAATTTGATTTTCATTTTTTAGAAATATTTTTTTTAATAATTGGTGTATTGTCACAATATTATTATAATAATTTAGACCTGGCCATTTACGAAGTGAATTTTAAAAATCCAGATATCTCAAAAACAGCTGCTCAAATCAACTCTTACCACGTATACATTTTTTATGTAAAAGACGTTGGACAATCCGAATTTTCATTTAAAAATTAAATTAAAGTTATTTCGTTTTAAATGTGTGCAAGGTTCCGCAAGTGGCGCCCTCTTAACTTTACAATAAAAATGATAGCAAATTCTGATTTCTCAACCAGCAAAACCCCCCCCCAAGCCGAGTATTGTGACAATACACCAATAATTAAAAAAAAACATTTCTTAAAAATGAAAATCAAATTGAACTTTTTACACTCTGTATCTCTGATATCATCCACTTTTGGACTGAGGTAAGTTGAGTTAGATCGTCATATTTACGCCTCAGGAACTTGTGGTAGCTTTTTTTCGCACCTTTTAGGGACACCCTGTATACACACTATACCTATATATATGTGTGTGTATACAGGGTGAGTCAAAAATGTGTACCGAGCTTTCTGGGGGTGATAGAACATTGAAAAATAAGTGTAGTTTGATGATTAAACTCATGGCCCAAAATGCATATTAAGGGAGATATATCCTTCCAAAGTTGATAAAATTAAAATAATTTCTCCGCATAACTTCTGAACGATGAAAGCCACCTGATTGAAATTTTGTGCATGAATGTATGTTGTCAAAATACATTTTTTCGTCACACTTCCACATTTCTGATATTGTTATAAAGGGTGTTTTCAGAGGGTGAGTCATGATACAGGGAAAACTTTTTTCCCTGTTTTATTTTCGGTGAAAAAACAGGAGCATTTGATAGAGCGAAGAAAATTACATGAAAAAGGTACTCTTATTCAAATACAAAAAATTGAGCCGTTCTTGAGATATTTGAGTTTTTGTAGTTACATGATATCAGCAGATTGATTTTATTCATCGCGAGATTCATCGGTATAACGATATTTCAGCAGCATTTGCATTTCCGAAGCATAAAAATCACAGCAAATTTTAGATACGTACCATTCCTTGTAGTCACCCATTATACAGGGTGTACCAAGGGTTGATGCAAAATTTGGATTCCACCAGGACAAACCTACCTCAGAACAAAGTCTCACCGTTCACAATTTATTCTCAAATACAATTTCTCAAGAAAGCAATGGTATAATGATAGCAATTTAAATTCATGATAAAATATCATCGAAACACGAGAAGTTGACCCAGAAGTTAGACTACTCTGTGGTTTATATGTCTTTTGGAATGGTATGCACGTGTCATTTCGGCCGTTTTGTGTGTCAATTCATTAAACAGGTTCTCAACTGTAAGTATTGGAGAATTCAACGAGCATATTTTGGTGGATATTATCGCGGTTGAAGTTTACTACACGCCGTAGGTGAGGCTGTAAAGAACCCCCTCAACTAATCTGTCTCAATAAAAAATTCACTGTTTGACCCGTAAACCTTTGTCGGGTACACCACTGAATTAATTTTTTTTCGTCACATTTTATTTTGAGGACCTTCCACTTCATTTTTGTAACCATAAACATACATTTTTTTTTGTATGCCCATGTTGTTCCTTGCTAAGAATTCTACCACCATGCAGAAGCAATTTCATCAACATGAATCCTTTGAAAAATTTCCGAACGTCAATTTCTACATGAGAAGTCCTATCACTTTTTTGTTCAAAAGTTATTACCGTTACCAAATGATTTTAGCAGGCCATTATGAATAATTTTGTGCTCAATTTTGACGCTCATGTCATCAACATTCGAGTCAAAATTGTTGTAGTCGATTTGTTCGTGTGGTTTTTCTGTGTCATTTATCACTGCGATTATCAACTGAGATTTTAAGAAATATGGCAGGTTATTCGTTCTCTGAACAAACTGATATGCTTCTAATGCTTGGCGAGTGCTTCGGAAATGCAAATGCTGCTGAAATATCGTTATACCGATGAATCTCGCGATGAATAAAATCAATCTGATGATATCATGTAACTACAAAAACTCAAATATCTCACGAACGGCTCAATTTTTTTGTATTTGAATAAGAGTACCTTTTCCATGTAATTTTCTTCGCTCCATCAAATGCTCCTGTTTTTTCACCGAAAATAATACAGGGAAAAAAGTTTTCTACAAAAAATCATGACTCACCCTCTGGAAACACCCTTTATAACATTATCAGAAATGTGGAAGTGTGACGAAAAAATGTATTTTGACAACATACATTCATGCACAAAATTTCAATCAGGTGGCTTTCATCGTTCAGAAGTTATGCGGAGAAATTATTTTAATTTTATCAACTTTGGAAGGATATATCTCCCTTGATATGCATTTTGGGCCATGAGTTTAATCATCAAACTACACTTATTTTTCAATGTTCTATCACCCCCAGAAAGCTCGGTACACATTTTTGACTCACCCTGTATATATATATATACACTCAAGATACAGGGGTGATGGCACTGACCTGATTCATTTGCAAATCTAAACAATACCACAAAACCACGAGGAAAGTAAGCCCCTAAAATTTTCTGTCTATTTTACTATTGAAAATTCTTATTCGGACCATCGTAGTAGCAATGTGAGACTACACGTTTTTTTCATAATCAAAAGTTTATACCACTCTCGATTACACCGGAAGTGAAACAATATATTATGTGTTATTCAAATGGAATACCCAATATTTCATTGAATTTTCAGAAAAGAGCTGCACATTTACAGCATAAGTGCTCCATCAAGTTTCAATTCGATTTCTTCAATTTTCTTTGAAAACTACTCGAAAACGAAAAATCAGTCTTTAAAAATAATTGTGAACATCTGTTATTTGCATAGCAACATCAACTTTCAATTTCATAATCTGAAAGATACAATGTTATTCGAGGATTATAAGCTGAAGGCCATATGACCCTATTGAAAAGGAACAAAGGAATGATTTTCCGATATTTATTTTTTGTTTTCACTCATTTTTTAAACAATGAAAATTGGAAATTCTCATTTTTTTTTCTATCTGTGGACAACACGAAAGGGAAACCTATAAGGTTCCAGGAACATCGTGTTAGCCAGCGGTGGAATTTCGGGAGAGAAGGAAGGTGTTGGAATTTTTCTTGAAAGTTTGGAGGTTGTAAGCATCAGGAAAGACTTCACTAGGCAAAGAATTCCACAACTTTGCTGTTTCAGAGCTTGAGCGGTTTGTCATTAGAAATTATTTAAGAACATTTTCATGACTATAATAATGATATAATAATAAAGTTTATTCAAAAAAGAAATGTTTTTACAAATTTCGAGTGAACATTTTGAGGGGGTGTCGAGTATATTTTGGTGAAAGATATTTTCGAATAAACAAGTATCCACTAAGGCAGAGCCTGTGCGTGGGCGAGTTACTTATTCTAAAATATTGACAATCATTTGTATAAGGCACTTCAAAATGGGGTTCAGTTCATTTTTATATGTAAGAAATATATATCTAAAATTTGCTAATAAAATTTAACATAATGAAAGTTTACTAAATATAATAAAACGAGGATAAATGAGACATACAAATGAATCTTGAAACATAAATATCACAACGCAGGTACTTAACGAACAATTTTCCAGCCATTTTCATTCGAATTTCAAATGATATATCAAATATGCAGCTCTTTCTGAAAATTCAATATAATAGTATTTGTTCCATTGGAAAAACAGAATTCTTGGTTTCATTGTGGAAAAAACGTTCATTCTTTCATTCTTACGACGATCTGAATTTCAAACTTTTATATAAAAATCACAGCAAATTTTAGATACGTACCATTCCTTGTAGTCACCCATTATACAGGGTGTACCAAGGGTTGATGCAAAATTTGGATTCCACCAGGCCAAACCTACCTCAGAACAAAGTCTCACCGTTCACAATTTATTCTCAAGTACAATTTCTCAAGAAAGCAATGGTATAATGATAGCAATTTAAATTCATGATAAAATATCATCGAAACACGAGAAGTTGACCCAGAAGTTAGACTACTCTGTGGTTTATATGTCTTTTGGAATGGTATGCACGTGTCAATTCGGCCGTTTTGTGTGTCAATTCATTAAACAGGTTCTCAACTGTAAGTATTGGAAAATTCAACGAGCTTATTTTGGTGGATATTATCGCGGTTGAAGTTTACTACACGCCGTTGGTGAGGCTGTAAAGAACCCCCTCAACTAATCTGTCTCAATGAAATATTCACTGTTTGATCCCTTAAACCTTTGTCGGGTACACCACTGAATTAATTTTTTTTCGTCACATTTTATTTTGAGGACCTTCCACTTCATTTTTGTAACCATAAACATACATTTTTTTTTGTATGCCCATGTTGTTCCTTGCTAAGAATTCTACCACCATGCAGAAGGAATTTCCTCAACATGAATCCTTTGAAAAATTTCCGAACGTCAATTTCTACATGAGAAGTCCTATCACTTTTTTGTTCAAAAGTTATTACCGTTACCGAATGATCTCATTCATATTTCTCATATAAATCATAATTCACTAGTGAATTATGAATGTCACAATGCTCGAAGAAACACGTGTAATTTGAATATTGTATACAACAGTCAGTGGACAAAAATGTTTACTCAAAATGTTCCATTGGCGTGTCATCAGGGTGGAAATGTAAGAAAAATAATTTATACATAAATAATTTACATAACACTATATTTTCAATTAACTTGAGAACGATGAGACTTTGTACTGAGGTAATAATATTCAGAAATTCTAGATATTTCACATGCATTCAAATTATCTTCATTGAATTATTTTTTTCGTGGTGATTTTTAATCCGTAAAAATTAAAAAAAAAATTCTTGCAACTTCATTGTGATTCACTGAACTCACTAAATTTCATTCAATTCATTATAATATACTGTGACTGCTTGAAATTGTAACTCTGATATTTCGAGGACTTCTTGGTTCAGATGGGGAAGACATTATAGCAGGATAATAAAACGTCAACGAATATTACAAAAAAAAAATTCAATTATATACACTTCATTATATTATACATAGTGATGTCCCTAGAATTATAGAAGAATAAAAGATTCAACACAACAAAATTCTCGAAAAAATTAATATAGCCGATATTTGAGAAAAATATGTATGGAAAATTATAAAATCTCATTTTTCAGGGATTCAAAAATTTCATTATTGCTGTATCTTGTTGAGATTATCATAATGAGATGCGAAAGTAAGTACTTCAGAAGAAAATCAAAATGGTATTTTTTTGCAATCCTTCATATTTCAGTGAAAAAAATAGGATTGATCATATGCATAATTGGAAAACACCAATTTAATACTATTATTTATTATATGATACTAAAAAGATACAGCAAAAGTAATATTTTGAAAAGGAATCAACATTAGATCTTTCAAAGATTATTAAACATTTCTCGCCTAAGCAAATCATGTTGTTAAAATGAACATCTGTTCTTTTCTCAATATGAGAAAGTTGCTACAAATAGTTTTATTATAATCTCGAATATATTACAATTGCTTACAACCGATGATGAGACTTATTCTAACTGAAGTAAGTGTTGTCATTTCTTCTTCAATCTGCTGACTATCCATTCAAGACCTTGATATAAACTGAAATTGAAAAAAACATACAACCTGTTACCACCCCCTTGAATTCACCAATCATTTCTTACAACTTCATTACGAAAATGCGAGGAGAAATGCCATTATTTCAGGCATGTTCTAATGCGAAAACCTTGAGAACCATAGTGTGAACTAAGACAAGATAACATTAATATTTGATATGATTTGTTCATCATTCATGTCTCAATTTGCAACCAAGAGGTCATTGTTGTCATTTGAGATGAACTACTTAGATATTTTTCTCCTTGATTGCATCAAAGAAAATATAAATATAGTGCATGAATCATTATATAGGATTAAATATAATAATATTTTGAATATATTAGAGTATGTCCTAATACTAATACTAATAGAACCTAACAAAATAAATTTAAATGAACTGAGCCCTCGAATATGTAAAGAGGCAGATATTTTATTGAATTTTCATGATATTTTGTTGATATTTTAATTTTGTATCATTGTATATAATCTTATGTGATATAATTTTTAAATGTGATGGAAAGACATTTTTTGTATATTTTTTGTATTGATATATTCTAATGACAATGTAGTCAAGTTAGTAGATTACTGTAGTGTCCAACTTGTACTAGTTTTTCAATTAAAAAAGAAAAAAAGGATTGATGGCTGAAATATTGCATTTTTACCAAGTCAATTTAGCCATTTGCCCAATATATTTACCTCAACATTTACAAGAATTTTATATCAATTTGTATCAGTGAAAATCATGGTGATAATTTAATGTTTCAAGTCACCTACCTACTTGAGACTTCAAAATGGATGCAAATCAGGCCTAGATTTCACAAATCCTTGAAATAAGATCTTCACATGAAATTTTTGATATTCCATTGGTGATAATAAAGGGACACAGTGTAAGTGTTCATTCCAGATTGCATCAATTGGATGAAGTCCCATTTACACATACATATTTCTTATGACAGCAATCATAATATTCAGAAATAATCAGAAATATGATTATTTGGCTATTCAACAAATTTCATAGATGAAGTCATGACTTGATAACTATAATGACTCGACTACCAAGTATGTTGTGATTATATGATAAAATATGCCATGTACCTATGAAAACACAATATTTTATGTTCAGAATTATGTAGAAATGTGAATGATTCTCTCATGAAATCAAAGGGAATTCAATATCTTCTTGATATTTATGATAGATAATTAATTTCATGACTTGAATCCCACCAAATATATGATAAGAAAAACATTTTGCCATTATAATGAAAGTTGTAGATTTTTTTATGAAAATGGATTATTGTCTTCCTTCTGAGTACTTTACATATTGGTAAATACTCACCCTTCACCAGTAAGTGCACAACATGACTGTATATGCCATTGTTGTTGTTTGATGGAGGTCAAATCTAGTTCTTTCGATATTTCTGAAACTGTCATAGATCCTTTAACATCCTGCTTATTGGCATACACTAATACACCAGCTTTGGATAATTCTTCATTGGCTAACATTTTGTACAATTCTTCCCTGATCATTGACAATCGTTCTTTGTCTGTTGAATCTACTACCACTATAACAAACTTAAAGAAAAGAGGACATTATGTAATGAAACACCTTTATGAACTACACTTGCTTCTGTATTTGTATAATAGGTGCTCCAAGCTGCTCGTAGAGACTGTTGTCCTCCCAAGTCCCACATAATAAAGTGAATATTTCGCCATACAACCTCTTCGACATTGGAGCCTATCGTAGGGCTGGTATGTACAACTTCGTTCATCAAAAATTGGTATAATATTGTAGTTTTACCAGCATTGTCCAACCCAACAATAACGATTTTGTGTTCTGAAATTACAGGCAATCAGATTTGATCCTTGAAAATTCACCGACTTACCCTCAGTGCCGAAAAGATTCCACAGTTTGGTAAATAGTAATCCCATGTTCAGAATAAATATTGTATTGTAATAATGGGCGAAAATAAAATATAAAATTAAAAGAGAATGAATGGGATGAATAGAATATCACAACAGTGCTGTTCACTTCATGAATCCCGTGTTTTCCACATTCAGTAACACAAATTCCATTCTATCACTACAGCCAAATTATTGTCTATGCTAATTATTTAATTAGATCATGTTTGACACAGTTCTGTCCGTTATGGTTGAATGATTCTGTATTGTGAAAGCTGAACTCAAGAAAAAAGGGAGAGGAAAATCATATGGAAAGATTTGAATGCATTATTTTTATGGTAGTGGGTAGTGGCTAATCATCCCTTTCGTCTGACAGGAACATGTTGATGATATTGATAAAGCACACTTTCGATAAGCGATTTTTGGACTGGTAAATTTTGTCAATATGAAACTTGAAACCAGCTTTATGGATTATATGAATCACTTATCACCTCTTCTTCCATGTATCAACTTCTGATCTATCATTACAACTGTTGTACCTAGAAATAAAATTATTTTATTTCGTCCAGTCTCCAGTCACCATTTCAGTCCTGTCTTATCGGACTAATAGTCACTTTTAATTCCATTGAAAAGCTGACAAAGGAGTGACGTTCAAGATTAGCGGCTGTGACTGTGTGACGCATTTGGGTGACATCACAGGAATCATGGAATTAAATATACAAATCACGACTAGAATGTATCGATAATTTTCGCGCTCTATCGATCCTTGAGAATGGGCATGTTTAGCAAACAAAATTATTTCATTTGACAGAACTCACCGAAATTATTGCTTCCTGGCGCAATCCGATTTCTCTGAGTACTTCCTACATTTTTATATAATTATTATAGAACTTTGCGATTTTCATATCAGCATGAAACGAACAAATCTTGTGATTCCTCAATACAAACTGATAGCACAGGTAATCTGTGTTGATCGATTGACCACTCGAAATTAATGCGAAAATTCCTCATTCCTCTGGAAGGGTATTTCCAGAAAGTGTATACTGTGTTCAAAGTTTCTGACAGAGATAAAAATACCATAAAATAATAATTATTCTTGCATAGATACAGCAGGCTAGAAGTGTCATGAAGCGTTGACAAGAGTCTACCATCTGGCGGTAATACATGGAGAGGAACGATAAATGCAGGATAATTACGGCCCTAGTTCGAATGGATTTCAAATTGAATTCGAAAATAAAGCATGTGAATTGACTTTTGAACGGTTGAGAGGTAGTTTCAGTAAGGAATTCGATACACCCTCCCACTGATTATAATAAACGTAATAATCATTGAATATTTGGAGAGAAAAGAGAGTAACTGCAATGAAAACGATGATTATTGAGCTAGTAGTGTTTAAGACATGAGCTCATCAGACCTCAGAGATGAGGCTAATTCATAGATAATAACATTATTTATATTTCACTTAGAATAACGAACCTTATAATACCATCTTATGATGATCCAATATATTTCACTTTTCAAAAAACTGGGAAATTCGCAAAATCATCTTGCAATGACCGCATTGTATAAAGACTTCATACCTAGAGACTTGTTCATAGCGCCACCATATATCTAATAATATTATTAGATATATGAGCACCCCTAGAATAACCGATTGAAATTGATTCGAAATATATAACCGTTCACTCAGTTACTTATCCCTGTCAAAATATACCCTTGTTATTCTGTGTGTCTGATAATTTCTACACGTGCCACAGAACGGACATTATATACATTCTGTGAGTGAAGTCTGAAGTTTGTGACATTTGACATCATGATGTATACAACACTTGCACCTCAATGTTCCGCACTTATTTCAAGACCTTTCTTTTGATCACCGACAATGGCGGAGTTCGTGAATTCCCTAGCCTCGGCTTTAGTTTTTGAGTGTATTTCAAAAAAAGACAAAAACTTAGCAAGTGTTTTTCAAAAAAAATTCAACGCCGTAAGTACTGATTTCATTTTGCTAGCATTTTATGTTCGGTTAAATCAATATATAATGAAAAATCATCATTGTCGGCGTATGCTCACCACGTGCGTTTTCCACATGTATTTTTTGTCTTCTAATTCCGAACTTTCCTCAATTCTAGCCCACTTTGGATAAAGGTCCCAATTTAACTGAAGTATTAAGTCATTATTTGAAAACTGGTCCGAAAGCTAAATCTTTTAAATTGAGCACAGCCGAGAGCGAGGAGAGCAGCAGTGAAGAAGACGATAATGCCAAACATAAAATAGCAAATGGGGTTGTGAAAGGAACTAAAAAACCTGGCCAGAAGAAAGCAGAATCTAGTAGTGAAGAGAGCTCAGAAGATGAAAAGCCTAGTGTACCTCCTTCTCAGAAATTACCTGTGAAACCAGTGAAAAAACAAGTGCCTGTACCAAAAGAGGCAAAGAGTAGTTCAGAAGATTCTGAGTCTGATTCAGAAGATGAAACTCCGAAGAAACCTGCAGTGCAAGCAGTTCCATCAAAATCTTCTAATAAACCTACTGCTGCTGTGAAAAAACAAGACAGTAGTTCAGATGATTCATCTGAAGAAGAAACACCAGCTGTTAAGAATCCAGTAGCAAAAGCGCCCACACAAAATCCTACTGCTAAACCTGCTGTGAAGAAACAAGAAAGTAGCTCAGAGGACTCATCTGAAGAAGAAACACCAGCTGTTAAGAAACCAGTAGCAAAAGCACCTACACAAAAACTCACTGCTAAACCTGCTGTGAAAAAACAAGAGAGTAGCTCAGATGATTCATCTGAAGAAGAAAAACCAACTGCTAAGAAGCCAGCAGTACATGCAGCTAAGCCAAATCCTGCTGCTTCTGCGAAGAAAGAGGAAAGTAGTTCAGATGATTCTTCCTCTGAAGAAGAGAAACCTGTTCCCAAAAAACCAGCCGTACAGGTACCTCATCAGAAACCTGCTGTCAAAGGCAAAGCTGTGAATGTAGCAAAGAAGGCAGAAAGTAGCTCTGATGATAGTTCAGATGAAGAGGAAGTTCCTAAAAAAGCACCACAGATGGCACCTGTTAAAGCTGTTGCTGTTAAGAAAAAAGATGAATCTAGTTCAGAGGTAAGTGAAGTTATCATTAGGAATTTTTGGAAATTCTTATATCATATCCAGTTAGGTACTACAGTAATATTTAATATATTTTAAACATTCCAGTTGTATAATTGTTTTATTTTCTGGGAGTGAGATATTATTTTTTCACTCAATCATGCATGCATCGAAAATATTTGGACAAACTAATCAAAACATATGTGGGTATATCAATACAAACCTTTTCAGATAATGCTGACTAACCTAAAATATTACTATTTTCATGGCCTACTATTTTTTGCTGTAGTTGAAAAGTTACTAGAGTTTTCAACTCAGGCATAGTTGAAATACCCTCATACAGAATTTGAAGAGATGCTGCAGAAGCTTCATCATTGTAACTTCTGTAGATAGATGTCTTCAGGTTTATGAGAAAACAATAAATCTCGAATTGAAAAAATTATCATAATTCATATTTTATTCTGAGAATATAAAGGGTAGTTTCCTGAGTTGTATTTCAACTTCCTTGTAACAACCTCATGTTAGTAAGTAATGTTTTATCTTTTTAACAATGTGCTTGATTTTTACACTTACATATTTTCTTTGATGTCTTGATGAAGGAAATAAACATATCCAAAAGCTCTGCTCAATTACAAAAATTTCTCTCTTTTGAAGGCCAAAATTCTTACTTCAAGTTTGAAGTCAGGCAGTTTTTTTTTCTTGTTAGATAGATAGATCTTTATTTGAAGTAGGCATCCTAATAAACATAATGTTTAGACATAATATGTATAAATATAAAAAATAAATAAATTTAGGTATGATATATATAAAACATTACATGAATAAAATGGTAGAACATTTGAATACAAAAGAATGTATACTAGAAATAACAAATAATAATAGATGATATGTAAATGCATATATATGAAGATTTTGATTATGGTATACGGTATATGGGACTGATATAGACATGAGATATAGACATGACATGATATATGGGATTGATATAGACATGAGAAAAATTATGGATGAAAATACATACATACATACATAAATAGATACATCAAAATACATATATATAACATGCATAATTAGCAGGACAAATGATGTCAGTAGTTCACTGATTTTTAATGAGGAGTTTGATATTTTTTTTGGAAGTAGTAGGAGTAGTGCTGTTTTTCATTGAATGAGGTAGTTGATTGAACTCCTGAAAACCTTTGAAAAAAAGAGAACTCATGGTGCTTTTACGGTTTGTTCTGGATATATGAAAATCACAATTTCTGGTGAGGTATGGATGGACATCTCTTTGGAAAACCAAATAAGTTTGAAAATAAGATGGTGCTAGATTATTAAGTATTCTGAAGATGAAGACCATAGTGAGATAATAAATTCTTTGAGAGACAGTAAACCATTGCAAAGTATTGGACATAATGAAAATGGACGTATATCGGTTTGCTTTTAAAATGATTCTCATGCCACGATTTTGTAGCTTTTGCAGTTGGTTCAATTTATTTAGGTCCCATGAAAATAATACTGATGCGCAGTAATCAAAATGAGGTTGAATTATTGTGTTATACACCGTTATTTTTGTTACCATTGAGAGATTTTGTGCTATTCTAGAAAAAAAGTACAATTCCTTTCGTTTTCGAAACATTCAGTTTGAGTTTATTTATCAACAAATATTTATGAACATCTTTCAACACTGAATTCATTTTTTGAATTGCCCCACCTAAACTGCTATCACTACAAGCTAACAACGTGTCGTCAGCAAAAAGGTTTATAAATTCACATTAAATGAATAGCTCAATAACATTTAAATATAAAATGAAAAGTAGTGGGCCTATGACACTTCCTTGAGGAACTCCAACATCAACATTCAATTCTTGTGAAACATATCCATTGAAACATACTCTTTGACTACGATTACTGAGATAGTTATTCAGCCAATGATATACCCTACCTTCGATTCCGTAACTTGATAATTTTTTCAATAATATTTTACGATCTATGGTCTCAAAGGCTCTTTTCAAGTCCAGGAATACACTGACAACATATTTGTTATTATCTAAGTCTTTTTTGAATTTACAAAGCGTGAGTTGTAAGGACGATTCACAAGAATATTTTTTCCGAAAACCCGATTGGTTACTTATCAATATTTCATTATCTACAATGTGGTCCATTAATTGATCATATACAGCTAATTCTAAGATTTTTTCCAATGGAGGCAATGTATTTATAGGTCTGAATTCGGAGGCATTAACGGTATTTACTATTTTCTGTATTGGAATGATAGTACTAGTTTTGAGTGCATCAGGTATCATACCAGTATCAAGTGAAGTATTGACTAAGTTCAATATAACATGACCAATTGTTTCAAGAATATCTTTCAGCATTTTGGCATTAAATATTTCATGTACCGATATCTTAGAATCCAAGGTTCCAACTATTTTTCGTAGTTCAGACAACGATAGTAATCTGAATCTATACATCAAGGGATACAAATTATAATTAGAATTAGACCAAACTCTCGGGGAATCCAAACCTTCAATGATTTCATTTATACTTTCAATGAAGTAGTGATTGAAGTGAATAGCTATAGTTTCCTTATCTCTTACCATTATTTGATTATTGCCCTCTTTGAACAGAACACCATTGGGATGATTTTCAACTCTTGTATTAACTATATTCTTCAAAGTTTTCCACATTTCTTTGGGACTGTTTTTGTATCTATCAATTTTATCAAAATAATACTGTTGCTTTTTAGTTTTCATTAGATTGACCACATCGTTTCTAAGTTTTTTAAACGTCTCCCAATTGTTATCTTTCTCCCCTATATTACACGATTTGAATATTTTATAAGCTCTGTCCCTATCTTTCATTTTATCATACACCTCATTGTCAAACCATGGTAGTTTAGATTTATATGGACAATTTACTACAGGGGCAACTTCATTTACCACATTCTCATAGGTCACAAAGAGTTCATTATATAATACATTAACGTCAACAGAATCGAGATTCCAATTATACATCATCAAGTTAATTTTAATGGCATCCATATTTTTAGAACCAAGGTTTCTGTACATTTTAGTACTATACTCATGATTGTCAACATTATTGCACATATTAATTGAAATAATAGAGTGATCTGTGATTTTTGGATAATCATGTACTCTTACTGTAATATCATTTTGATTCGATAATACATAGTCAACTAGTGTTGCACTTATGTTAGTAACACGAGTTGGTTCAGTTACATGTTGAGAAATGCCGTAAGTTGCGAATAGATTGGTTATTTTATTTGTGTAGAAGCTGTCTGATAAAAGGTTAATATTGAAATCACCCACTAGTATACATCGATGATCCATGGTAAACAACCTGTCACAGATTTCTTCAAAGTGTTCAATAAATTTAGAATCAGAACTTGATGGTGAATGGTATAAGCAGCCAATTACCCATACAGAAGATATTAAATCAATCCTCAAAAAACGCGACCAGTAGTTACCTTCTAATACAAATGAGTTGAAAAAAGAAAAACTGATATTATTTTTCACATAAAGTAAAGTACCTCCTGTGTGTCTGCTTGAAGAGTTACACCGAATACATTTATAATTATCAATTTTAATTTCAGAATCCTCAACGTCACTCGTTGTTCTTGTTTCACTCAATAGGATTATTTTTGGTTTGTAGCATACTAAGGTCTCCCGAATTTCATCAATATTCATCAGAATACTTTGAGCATTGAGATAAATAATGTCTGTATTCATTAGTATATTAGGATGATTCACTAGTTTTTTTTCTTACATATATATATGTGTATATATACAGGTTTGCTGATATGTATGGAAATGGTCGATTATTTCCTAAAGTAAGATAGCTAGCGAAAAATGTTAGGATACAAAAGTTGTAGGGTTTTTCAAAATCCATTAAGCTAATGAAAAATTAAGTATACAGGATGAGTCAAAAAGTCAGGACGAAACAGAGTTGCTTTTTCTCTAATGGGACACCCTGTATATTATTCCACATTTCAATTCTGCTCGAAATTCTGAACAAAATTGATTGAGTGCATCATTCCCTAAATTCAACCGATTTCGAGATATCGAATTTTGAAACTTACTTATAATAAATTATCCAAAAATGTTATTCCATTAAGTTCATAGTCCATCAAGTTACCTTTGAAAGTTTCCAGCTCCATAACAACGCCGCGTCGTTCTTTTGTCAACACATGTTAAAAATACATTTAGTGTAAATTAGTTTCGCGCAAAAATGGCACGTTTAACTAATACTGACCGTATTGAAATTTTAATGATCATAGGATTTGGTGATAGAAGACGAAGTTGTGACCAAGTAGTGAATATTTTTTTTTAATGAATTGCATCCAAATCGGAAACCAATTTCTGAATCAACCGTCAAAAACATTGCAGCGTTTTCATGAAACTGGAGATGTCAAAGATCGACCAAAAAGTGGAAGACCAGTAAGCGTTACAAATGAAGAAAATGCTTTAAATGTAATGTTAGATGTGGTGGAAAATCCAACAAATTCGGCACAACAGAGGGCTTTGCATCATAACATGAGTCGATATTCCATTCAAAAATTTGCAAACTGCAAAAATTCCATCCATATAAAATTCATTTGGTACAAGAATTGAGTGAAGACAATTTTGATCGTAGAATCGAGTTCTGTGAAGTTATTATGGATAAATTAAGCGAAAATGTCAACTTTGTCAACCACATATTGTTTTCTGACGAATCTACATTTTGTTTAAACGGGCACGTAAATCGACACAACTGTAGGTATTGGTCAGACCAAAATCCACATTGGATGGAGGAAGTTCACACTCAACGGCCACAAAAAGTAAATGTCTGGTGTGGCATTATTGGTGGACATGTCATAGGACCCTATTTTATAAACGGAAATTTGAACTCTGAACGATATTTATCACTTTTACAACAGCATATTATTCCAGAGCTTAGACGATTATTCCGGAATAATAACAATCCCAATTTGCCGGCAGAACAAATATGGTTTCAACAAGATGGGGCTCCTCCACATTTTGGACGTATGGTACGCGCATATCTAGATGAAACTTTTCCTAATAAATGGATTGGACGCAGGGGAGCAATTGAATGGCCAGCTAGGTCTCCCGATATGACCCCACTTGACTTTTTTCTATGGGGTCACATAAAAAATGTAGTCTACAAAAATAGGCCGCCAAATATCGAAGAGTTGCAAGAAAGAATAAGGCATGAAATTCCTACCATTCCTCCTCACATGATTTTAGATTCACTACAAAATTTTGTTAAGCGAGTTCATTACTGTCAGGAGGTAAATGGTAAACACTTATTAAGCACCTTATTAAATAGAATTTCAAAGAAAAATTGAGTGAAACTTGTTTTCTCTTTTCCTCCTGTCTCAACTATTGTTTTCATAAAATTTTAAATATCCTGGACATTCATTAAAAAATACATTTTATTGTTTTAATTGCATTTTAATCAACCCTGAACAATTATGCTTTTTTTTTTCTGTAAAAAAATTATAATTAAATTGTAATCATAATATCCACATACTCCACCTTTTGTGACTTTCATAATAAATATGCATTATTTCGTGCTTTTTCTTTAATAAATTTGAGAGTAGTAAAAAGTTATTTTCAAAATTCGATATCTAGAAATCGGTTGAATTTGGGAAATGATGCGCTTTATCAATTTTGTTCAGAATTTCGAGCAGAATTGAAATGTGGAATAATATACAAGGTGTCCCATTAGAGAAAAAGCAACTTTGTTTCATTCTGACTTTTTGACTCATCCTGTATACTTAATTTTTCATTAGCTTAATGGATTTTGATGAACCCTACAACTTTTGTATCCTAACATTTTTCGCTAGCTATCTTACTTTAGGAAATAATCGACCGTTTCCATACATATCAGCGACCCTGTGTATATATATATGAATATGAATTAATAATAAAACTAAAACAAAGAATGTATAAAAGTAATCACATTCAATAATAATTGCAATTATTATCGGTCTGATGATTCTTGCAATATATCATTGTGATATTCATTCATCACTCTCAGAAGTATTCAATAGTTACACAGCAAATACTTCATCATCACTATCTTTTCTGTATTCAGGAATCCTCTGATGAAGATACACAAACCACAAAGAAACCTGTTCTCAAACCTACCCCTGTAAAAGCACCTGCTACCAAGAAAAAAGACAGCAGCAGCGACGATTCATCTTCGGAGGAAGAGCAACCTCAGAAGAAGCCCGTTGCAAAATCACCGGCGGCTCCAGTCACGCAAGCCATGAAGAGGAAAGCGGAAAGCAGCTCAGACGACTCTTCGGGCGAAGACGAGAAGCCACCTGCCAAGAAGCAAGCAGTTGAGAAGAAACTGGTCTCACCTGCTAAGAAAGCAGCCAATGAGAGCAGTTCTGATGACAGCGATGAAGAGGAAGAAACAAGCAAGCCAGTGGTGGCTGTCGTCAAAAAACCGGCGGTCAAGAAGGATAGCAGCTCAGAGGAAGATTCTAGCGATGAGGATGAGAGTCCGAAGAAACCTGCTGCTGTATCGACACCAGCACCCAAAAAGGTGAGCTCACATTTGGCTTTGGAAAAGAATATCACAAGAGTACATCTAGACCACAAATTAGTTATGACACTATTTACACTTTTGGACGGAAAAGTGTTGCTTCAATTGAAAATTTGATATAAAAAATATAGTGATTTTTTCATTGCATGGTGAAAAAAAATCACTTGAATATTCAGTTTTTCATCCTATTTTCAGGCTAGGAAGAGTATCTCTTTTCTCTTTACAAGGCTAGATCAGAAGCTTATATGTTTACTCACAGGTCTAGTGTGGAAAATATAATCATGATAGGTTAAAATATAACATCTTCCACATATTCCTTCAGCCAGGCTTTTGCTACAAATTCAGTACAAAGCAAAGTGGTTGAAATGAGACAGAATAGAAGTTCATATACCATTATTAAAGTCCTCAATATTATATAAGGCTTCAAAAGGACATCTTTCACTAGTCTTCTGAATTTTCAATATTTCTGTATAGATCTTAGGTATTTGTTTATATGGTCATACATCTGTTTACTTACAAATAGCAAAGAAAATTGTGTCAATCTAGATTTTAGAATGGGTAAAGCTATTTTCCTCTCTTTTCTTTGTTGGGTGATGATGGTTCCAAACATGTCTGAGTAAAAATTCTTGAGTTTGAAAACAGTAGTCTACATGACTCTTGCACATCCACTTTGCCTAAGTGGATGCCACCATTGTTGAATGGTTTCCAAATATCTAGCAATGATATTTCTCATGTTGTCATAACTTTTCCTGTACCAATGAAGATTTTCCTTGAATGTTAATAGTGGCCAAGTCATTTAAATATAAAAAGAAGGGAATTGGAACTAGGGCAGATCCCTCTGAAACATGTCATATCCGTGAAATCAGACAGACCATTTGATTTCACTATCTATTTCCTATGACTTGTAAAGGATTTGAACCATTCATGACATACAAATTTATACAAAAAAAAAGTGATAGTATGCTTGGGCCATTACATTTTAACCGAATGGGAAAAACTTTCATTTATCTTGTATTTATCACGAATAGGCAAGAAGTGGTGTAACAACTTCATTGAATTTTTAAATAATTAATATTAATTTAAATATTTTTGTATTTAAATTTTGGTTTTATTTCAACCCACAGGTGGCTGCTAACAAGGAATCATCTGAAGAAGATTCTTCTGAGGAAAAAGAAGAGGAGGCGCCCAAGAAATCTAAGAAGAAGAAGAAGAATCAAGAAGAGGAGCAACAGGAGAAGGAGCAGGTAGAGCAAGACACAGACGAATTGAAGATCAAGAAACCAAAGTATGACAATTTTGTCAAGACTGGACAAAATAATAGTTTCAACAACAGTTTCAATGGAAATGATAGGGTAAGTGCAGAATTTTCAGCAACAATCGTTTTTATTTTATGTTTCTGTGTCATCTTCACAAAATGAATTTGAGGAATATTCTTGGTCCATGTCATTCATTTCAACAAGTTCAAACTGGAGCTTATGAATAAAACTGGTATATTCAGAATTGTTTCCATTCATCTCTTGAATTTTTTTTTCTCTAGATTTTTCTTGATTTGCTCTCCTAGTGTCTATCTTATTGTTACTGTTCAGTGTCAAAGACCAACAGCAACAAAATCACAGAGAAAAATATTATATATTTATTAATTATTATTTGGATTTCGCTGATGCAAAAACCACATAAGTATAACCAATGGATGTACTTTTATTTTCAAAATCAGATCTTCAACAATTTGAAAACTTTTCCAGTAAATTAGTTTTTGTGCTATTTTTTTGTTTGACTGGACCTTTTGATGCTTCTAGCACTCTAAATCACCATTCCGACGCGTCAAGGAGGAGGAAGTGCAGGTCGATCCTCGCCTTAAAGACAACTCTTTTGATGCAAAGGTAACGTGCAAACCTCTCAAGGGTGGGTGTAACAGATTGGGCGAACTCTCTGGCAAAGGGTTTCCATTGAAACTCAGGCATAAATTGGTTGAGCTAATTGGAAGTTGAGAAATCGCAGATAAGGAGAGATAATTATTGAGTTTTTCTGGATTTTGGTCTGATTTGCAGTATTACTGCCAAAAAAAAAAAGAAAATTTTATTCTTTCAGAAATGTCAAGATAAATCTTCTCAACGATTTTGTCGCTAACAATATGTTAGTAAAAATAGTGTTCAATATTAAGAGAATAAAAGTCACAGAATTCTTGAAAATCTTCTATCCAAAGTTTTTCCTAATTATATCAACAAAGAAATGTTGTTGATTTTTTAAAATAGTAACATACATGTTTTTCAACGAAACTGATATTTATACTGATGCGGTCCTATTATAAACATTTTTCAAAATTGTACCATTCATGTTGGACAAATACTGTCGATCTGAATACAAACTATTTCACAAGCATTTTCATTTTATTGACTTGAGTCTTCCACGATATTCTCCAGCAAACACCTCAGCATCAAAACAATTCATGCACCAATCTGACAAACAGTCGCAGTTATGGAGAATAGTACAAAAATTGTTCAATTGTTTATAAAAACACATATAAAAAATTCAATTTCAATTTAAAAAAATTATACAATCAGATGATTTTTTCTGATTATTGTAATATCATGAAATGGTCTATCCAATACCTAACAAGAGTTCGATGAATTGGAAAATTATTTCAAATCCGTTAGAAACAACTTTTTCAACTTGTTGCCATTTTGTAATGGCCACTCGAGCTCTTTGAGCTCTCCTGTCTATTGTCTGGCAAAAAGTTATCGAAAATTTGTAGAATTGCATTGCACTCTCTTGTAATATTACTAGATAAATTTTTGTAGCGGCAAGTCTAGCGCTAGCTGGCAGTGTCTGTTAGAAGCTGTATGGTCAGGGCCACAATTCAGTTACTAAAAAAATGTATTGACAATATCTCTACTCATTTTTTGAAACTTTTATTTAAGCAAATTTTAAGACTATTGTCTATTCTGATGAAAAATTTTTCATTGAAAACATGCTGTTATTGTTACATATGTATTCCAAATTTTTTAGTCTTGCCTGTTGAGAGCAAGATTGAAGATTTTCTTTCAAACTAAATAAGATTTCTTCTCCTCTTTTATAGAAAAAAAATTGGATATATAATAATTATTTCAATTTATGTATATTTAGGAGATGTCAATGATCTGTCCCAAAATGTCACTTTTGAAATTTAACCATGTTTCTTAAGATTTCCGAAAATATACTTGTATATAGATATTAATATCTTCACGGACGTTTCGGTAACAAATCTATTGCCTTCACACAATACCGGATGACGGAAATGGATTCGTTCCCAAAATTTCCACAATATTGTACTTATTGATATCTGAAAGTATGTAATAATTTCGAACGCAGTGAAATCTTATGGACAAATTACTGATCTCTCCTTAATACAAATATATTGAAATAATCATTATATTTTCATTTTTAGAAATGAACATACCTCCTCGATTAACCTACAGAGATTGAAGATGATGGAGCAATACATAGAAAATACAATGATTTTTAGTTTCTCCAATGCCGATTTGAAAGTAGCTCAGAATTCGCAAAAAGAGAGGCCCATTAGCAGTTTGCTCAGTTCATGCTAACACTAGAACGAGTTTTGCACGTTACCCTTCAAGGATAGTTCGCCTTTTCGTTATACTAACCCGTTTTTTTTCTCTTTTCTTTCCATGTCTCGTCCACTACCTTCCACAACCGATCCATATCTCGCCTCTCTTATCGAAATCTCAATTCGCAAATATAAAAACAGAACTCCGGTGGCAGAGGAGGCTTTAGGGGCAGGGGCGGCGACCGCGGTGGCAGAGGCGGTGGCAACCGGGGAGACAGGAACTCGTTCGGTGGCAACCGCGGGGGTGGCTTCAGGGGCGGGCGCGGGGGCGGCGATAGGGGCGGCTTCCGGAGATCCTACGACGGTAACGACAGCGGCGGAGGGTTCAGGAAGTCCTTCGGCGACAGGGGTGGCTTCGGCGGAGGCAGGGGGGGAAATAGGGGCGGCGGTTTCGGCGGAGATAGGGGCGGTCGAGGCGGGTTCGGTGGTAACAGGGGCGGGTTCGGTGGTAATAGGGGCGGGTTCGGTGGTAGCAGGGGTGGTTTCGGTAATAACAGTTTCGAATCGAAGCCGGCGGAAAACAAGAAGATCACTTTTGACGATTAGATGTTTTTTAACCGTTATGTTTCATATATGGTAAGTTGAGTTGGTTGGATGGGTACCTATTTTGTTTTTTATATTGATGTTTTGTGGATATTTCAGGAATGAACTCTGGAATCCATTGAAATACACTTTTCAATTATATTGCAAAAATATTTCATTTTGGGTTAGATAGGTGAGACAGTTGATTTTCCTAATATTCTGGACAATGTGTAAAAATTCACGATCTTCCGTATATGATTTGAAGCCTCATCTCTTCCAAACATTTTTATCAAAATCTTCATTATGAAAATTGATACGAATTTTTAAAAGAAATCATGCAAAGTACAGAAATAGCAAACAATCAAATCATTACATGATATTCAAGCAACATTATTAGTCTAGAAAATGCGCCAATTACTCAGATATTGAAAAATTGAAACCAAACTAATATGAACAAACCCAAAAAATGTCTTGTATTGTAGACTTGATAACAGCATTTTATTCGTTATAGCAGAAAATCTTTCATTCGCTAGTTGCTAGATGGCGACAGAAAAATGACAACAACATCAGTATTATTAATAATTGCACTATCAATGTTATAAAAACGTTGGTTCAGAATTAGTAATTTAGGTTACTCCTCAATCAATGATCAGACTACATTATTACAATCTCAAAACATCAACTATGTGTACAGAAATCTGCAAAAATATCTTCATCTTCTGGAGAGTTTCTAATTCTAGTTTCTAACTATTATGCCATTACAACGGAAAATGCCGTTAGCGTTTTTGGCGAAACAAAACACTATCAGAGACTGCATCAGTCTTCTGTACATCGTTATTAGAACTAAAACAACATGATAACCAAAGACATTAAAACACAGGAGACCAAATGTTTCATTGATAAAACGCTCTGAAAGCCGATCAGACATTGTTTGGATGTATACAACGAGTGCGAGAGAGACAACGGCACGGCGGCGGCTATTTGGCAATAGTGTATGTTTGATCGCCTTCTCATGGCCAGTAGCGTGCTCACCGCCGACACTTTTTGATTATTAGTTTTGCATCCGAATTGATTAAATCAAAATTCAATAATTTTTTCTTCATTCCTCGAAAAAAATATCTCAGTTTACATGAAAAATACCAAGCAATGTTTTTGCATGCGTCACAAATGAAGGGATGATAAAAAATACAAATTTAGACTGCATTACATATAAATATGCCGGTATCACGAATAAGTACATTTTTCACACATTACATTTACATATTTTCATGATTTAATGATATATTCATGGTTTTTCTTAGCTACATTATACAGTGAAATCGAAAATGGGACTATCGAAATGGGAAAAAATGTTGATGATACCAAAACTAAAATTCATACAAATCAATATATACTATCTATTTCAAGTGAGAACCAGCCCATATTAATGAAGACAATTTTAACAAATGCCTATATCGATGTAAAAGAATATATACATAACAATAACACGAAAAACAAAGTGAATCCTGAAAAGGTGGTGAAACATCCCTAAAAAGCAATAATAGAAAACAAATATGCAATTCCAAAAAATCAGGTTCTTCGCAAGTATTTCATTAGATGAATTATGAATCTGTTTCTGGTATACGTTTCAATTCCTCAAGATATGAGTTGTATAAAATCATTCCATTATGGAATTAGTACATATGACTATATGTACCAAATCAGATTTTCTGATATTTTTATAATAAGATTATTGAATGACAGTTATTTTTTATAGTGTGCAATTGTTAAATCATTAATCAAATAGGTAGAAAGTCATAAGTCATGTTGGAAAGCGATTTCTCATTCTATTTTTCAGTATTTTTTCAATTGAAAATGCCTAAATGAACAATTCCAGCATTCTTTTATGTACGGTAAATCAATTGAAGAGGTGGATGAACGAAATTTTCAAACATCCACGAGGCAGAGCAGGGGTTTCAACTGGAACTTTCGGACGCCTCTGTCTATTGAAGCAATACACTATCCACCCGTTTGCACACAATACACGAATTCACCATAATTTTCTCAAAAATAATGTTCAAAACTCACGAAAAAGGTGAAAAGACTGATTATACCACTACGACAATGGCGTTTAGGCAACCTCGCAATGTATAGGCTCATTCACGGAAAGTGAATCTCGTACAACTTGCCAGTGCGCGGCGTTGTCAAAAGTGCTGATGTCTTTGTTGAAAAGTTCTAAGTTTGGGTTGATTTTATTGAAATAAATATCATTAAAGTAATAGGACTATAACTCATAGAATGGGAATCATAAGAAACAATTATACTTTGGTAAAAGTGTATATTATATTGTTTGTGTTTTTAAAGTATTCAACCCATTGTGAGATATCATAACGTATTTGAAAAATCGTACAGTCTGGCAAATATGTATTTGGAGGAAAAGAGATGGAAAAAAAGGATTGAATGATGACTGATCGGGCTGAAACGTAAACAATGCAGTCTCCTGTGTTACAATGTCTTTGATGATTACAGGTTCATTTATCTGAAGGCTGAACATTCTCTCATTACTTCACATTTGTTTTTCTTCAGCTGATGATGAATAAACACGAATCATCATTATTTGAATAAAAATAATGAATTCATTTGCACATACAGGACGTCAGAAATCACTTCCTGTCTGATCGTTTATAGATTGAGATAAACTTATTAGTTAACACTTTGAATATTTGATTTCGAAAATTGAGAAAAGCAAGTAATGGAGATATAGTTGCATTATTTCACAGATTCTACGAATTTCCGATAGAAAAATAATTTTTGATTCATTATTCAACGAATATCTATCTATCCCCAATTATTTGATTTCACTTCACATTGTTCATGATCTTCATGTTTCATGATAAAAATTATCAAGTTTTACTGGTGTAACCCTTCAGTTGTAACAATTACTATTTTTTTCATTTTTTTTTTCTCTCCTAGTTTAATGCTAGAGGATCATGGGGTGAAAGGGCCAACTTGGACCTGAAGCACACCCGAGGAAAATCATTCAGGCACGAGAAAACCAAGAAAAAACGAGGTTCTTATCGAGGTGGCGTCATTGATATGTCTGTCAATTCCATTAAATTTGACTAGTCAGGTTCTTGAAAGACTAGAAGATTTTTCATGAAGTGTGATTCTGTGATGTCATTGGAAGATGAGCCAGTGAAAAGTAATGATTTGTGTCAAGAGTGACGTTTCTAGAATTCAAATAACTGTTTGCAACTCATTTAATTCTGAATGTTCATTGACTGATTTTTGGGCATGGCTTGTCAAATAATCTAATTTTGTCGTGCCTTGTTTGTTTTACTTATTTCGTTTTAAGTATTAGATGAAAATGCACCTATTGGAATTTCACTATAGTTAGTAACTCGACAGTTTATCATTATTTTAAGGAGAATTATCTTCTTAAATTATACTAATGCACAATAAGAATTTGTGTTCTCAGTAATGTTACATAAATATTCATTCTTAAGAATTAAATAGTATCAAAAAAAATTGCAAAATGAATCAAAAAATTTCAACATTTGTTTGGGCAAATGTGAAATTGATAGATAATCTCAAATACAAATAGATGCATTTTTTCATTATCGCTTTCATATTTTGTAAAAGTTTGCAGTTCTCTTGGTCTATTTAGATACGAAGATAGTCATTTGAATATTTACTGTGATTATTACAACTGATCGAAAAATGTATAGAACAGTTATACTAATTTTATTGTACAAGTGGGTGCATGACTATGTTATAAATATTCGTTATTTGATGTGACATTTGTCGCTGTTCCAAATGTTTTCTTTCCAATTTTTTTCAACTCGCAATTGTTCGTGACACCTAGAATGAAATTTTCTTGATCAGTTTGTTTTGACCTTTGGAACAATATAATTATTGTCCTATTCTTCACGTGGGCAGTGGCTTACTTGTGACTGTATATAAAATGTTTCCGAACACATTGCCCGCAGAATTTCTGTGTAATGAAATGTTATTTTTTATCGTGTATTAGAAAATACATTTGAACTTGATTGATTTTTATTTGATTTCCTCCTTCTGAGTTCCTATAGCACGCAATATTTATTTTACTAATCGCAAATGAAAAGCGCCAAATGAACAACTTTTGTTCATAGAATTTCGATAAGGAGGTCAATCTAAAACAGTCTCTTATAAGTGAGATCAGAATATAAACAATACATTCTATATTATGCAATACCGGGATGTGTATGGATGTTATATAACCGTATGTTCGAGATTTTATTCATAATAATGTAATATATAAAAATGACTACAGGACTGAATAAACCTGGAAACTATTAAGTCAAGTGCTCAAATTGCAAGCCATTTGTCTCTTGACAACTCTTGCAAAACATTAGTAAGGGTAGCAGCGTTAATTAAATTAATTTCGGTCATAATTCTCTCTTTCAGTTCATCAATAGTACTAGGTCTGTTGACTGAGGTATTCCCACAAAAAAAATCTAGTGGGGTTAGATCAGGAGATCTAGCTGGCCACTCAAAAAATTCTAGTCTGCCATTCCATCTATTGGGAAACATATTATCGAGATATTCACGTACATGTCGTGCGTATTGCGGTGTCGCTCCATTTTGCTGGTACCATAGTGAATTGTCCGGTAGCTGAGGATTTTGATGATGAGTAGACCAAGACATGCGCAACTGAAGATGAAGAAAAGTGACGTGTCTGAGCATTTTTCCCCAATGGGCATATCAAGCTTTTAACGAATTTGTTCCAACCTTTACGTGCAAGAGAGCAAGACCCAAACAGTTATGTTCTCGCTGTCTCATAATCCCTCAGATAATGTAAAATGTCTTGGTATAACGATTGATTCAAAGCTAACTTGTAAACCTCATATTGACAAACTAGCCAAAAATTTATCATGTAAGGTCTATGCAATCAGGCAGATAAAAAATGAAGTCGGTAATGTAGCTGCCCTTACCGCTTATCATGCAATGTTTCACGGAAACTGTGTCGTCATTTGGAGGCCAAAAAAAGGAACTTGCTATTGATTCGACGAAGCTAAAAGTGAGTTGCAAGCTTCGACATATATCTCTTGTTCAGTAGATTATCTCAAATAAAATCTCATCGATAAGCATGAAAAATGAGATATATTTTCAGATGACTGCACCGCACAAAACCGTAACTCCGTTTTGTTCTATTTTCCTAGCGACTACGGAAGAATAACAAGAGAAGCCAAGAAGAAAAATCTGTACTAAGTAAAAACGCCAGACTTCAATTTTTTCACACACTACAATCATGAACCATTCATTCATAATATAACATTCACTTCCCAGAAGATCGACGATCATAAATTTGGCTTCCATTGAATTCCCAAAGTCACATACTAAACTGCAAAAAATCACAAAGAAAAATATGACCATCTCAGTAAAATAAAGCAGGTAATACCAAAGGATTTCTGGACATTCCACAGTATATTGCTGAAGAGCAATATACTGTGACCATTATATGAATCACTCCAACTGTAGTCTCTCGTATGCTTGATCACAATGCTCGTAAAGTAAAAATTCCCGGAAATGAGCATAGAGCATACAACTGTATCAACGAAAGGCTTTCAAGTCATGAAAAAATGACAACCCACTTGTTTTTTGCCGCTACTGTATAGTTGCACAAAATAATGATACGAGGAACTGCAATTTGAACAATATTGTATAAAAAGTAAATTTACATTCATTAAAACATAGTCATGCTCAACAGGCAATGAGAATGACAGGACCTGACGCCATGTTTTTTGTTTAATTTCTGTTTATACTCAATGTGAGTTTCCAACTTTTTCGGTTCCCTGAACTAACGGTCCTGAACACCAAGCTTTAGGTTGTGATTGTGGATGTAGTGCGGATCTGAAAGTGATTTACTTTCAGATTTTCATGTCAGATGTCAAATCATAAATACGTCTATATCCACCTTGGACCGTCATCTTCAAAATGTTTTCCCTAAAAACTCGTCATGACTGATTCAAACCAAAACTCAGATAAAAATGATCGGAAGCCGGACTCACATTACATAAGCCAAAGAAAAGATAACGATAATAAATGGAATGATTATCTAACCAAAATACCATTGGTGATCCCGTTCTGCATCCCCATAGCGTACAGAAGGAAGAGATAACAAGTACTACTGGTTTTATTTGTATAATATATAAATAAATAACAAGGTGTACGCTTTCACATTATAATAATACTTAACAATTCAAGCAGGCTACTGAAAACGTATAAGATGAAATGTAAATAAATAAAAATAAAGATCTGCTTGACGAGATTTATCTAATGGCACTTCATAGTCACGGGGGTGATTCCTAAAATGTGAGTTGAGTTTTGAAATGTATAGTCTCTATCTCGTTCTCTCTACAGGAAGTCCGGAAATTGTGTGCAAAAAAATAGGAGGGTGGTAGTATTGCCAAAAGTTTATATGAATTTTCTTTCGAAAACTCACTAAAAATAAAGTTGTAGGTCTTTTTGATTTGAATGTGATTACTGATAATTAATATTATTTGTTATTAATTTGAAAGCAAACGTCTTGTTCTCTAGACAACCCACGCAGTTGATTCTAAAGAATGCTTTGATATTGCTGAGAAAAATCAGGATTTATGGTGGTCATTACTAGTGCAAGCAAATTTTAAAAACGGTTTTCAACGAAAACAGCTCATCTATCGTGATAGAGCAACATGATCTTTCTCGAATATTTTCTTATGTTCTACAATTGTACATCTCCAAAATTCAGAAAACAAATATTGAGAAAAAAGTTATGGACCGTTTTTGAAGGTTAAGGACTGTCAAGACTCTTTGCCTTTGAGGAATTCAAGTATAATTTGGACGAACCAAAAGGATGCAAAGGAAAATCAGTACAAAGTGTGTCAAATTTGAAGAAACTCGGTACACTAAACTTTAGGAACTTCATTTTCTTTTCAAATAGTCACTCTCTTCATTTTCTGCGCACAATTTCCGGACACACTGTATATACTGAATATGAATATACTTCGTTTTCAATTCTATAAGATTATAGATGAAAATAAACAAATGAAACGTGTTCGTGAATCAACTCAATAAATTCAACAATTTTCAAGCCTTCTAAATAAGTGGAGAAATATTCATAAAAAAATAGATACCTCAATGCCTAGAAGACTGAAAGCAGATCACCCACGTGACTATCAGGCATTGTAGAAAAATATAAACATTCGAATTTATCACCTATCATTAAGAGTATCCTTCTGCTCAGTTTTCTTTGACTTAGAGTACAATTTTATGAACAACTTGTTCATATCTTTGTCGGGAAATAAAGTACATAGCACCCCTTCCAACAGAACGTACAGTAGTCTACGGTTTAGCACTGGTCTTTGGAAAAGATCAAAAATAGTAAGTAAACCTCGCCTAGTCGTCTCCGATCCAATAATGTGTTTCAGTTCATCTGAAACATGCAATAAATGCAAATGAATTTCCGTGGACATCAGTTGATCTAGGCCAAAAATACATTGTCGATATGAAGGCGAACAAAATGCGCCAAAATGGGTAAGAACAAGAAATTATTCATCTGTTCGGATGTCCAAAATATGAAAACAATCCTTAAAAATGGCGATATCAATAGTTTGTCTAGTGGTCCTACTTGAATTATGTGTTTTGATTGAGTTTTTGATATTTTACGAACATTCTCTGTCCAATCAGAAAATTATTGGCAAAAACATTCTTTGATTTTTTCTCTCCATGAAAAATTATTTTTTGAACGATCAAGTTTAGGTTTGGAATAAACTATTGAAATCATATTCCCTTGTAATTCCGCCATTGAAACATTGTGTTTCCATTCAGTGAAATGGATTGATTTATTCTTCAAGATGAATATTTGAGTTGCTTATAGAAATCTCAAAACGGTGCCACTATTGACCACTTCCTCATATTAGGAACAAACTTTCATGTGTTTACGGAGGATTGCCCTAATATTTTGGGATATCTTGTATGATTACCTGATAAGCACGAAAGAAGTGCGACTTTTGCTGCCACCCTAGTCCTATTTTTGGTATCTTGATCACGATCCAGATTCTTCTCATTTCTTGTACCATTAGGCCAAAATGAATTCCTAAAAAGTCGCCATATGATATTCTAAGCCAATGCCAATAATACCAAAAATATTTCAGATTCGTTTTCTGAGTCTGTATTACGTACAATTTTGTATGTATAGAGAAATTTTTATGTGAAATTAATCATTCAGAAGCGAATTCTCAAAAGTGAGAAATTTTTCAATAGAGTGTAGAACTGCATATATGAAAGTTTCGAAGTTTCAAAATAACGATACATTTAGAATTGATACTGAAACAGTTCTGGAACAATCTGATCATGTTCAAAGTGATCACCGTTAGTTTGATGTTAGTACAGAATTTTTCGACTTTTCGCTATCTCGAATCCTCCACGTTATTATGTGATGTGTCATGCACCAAATTGAAGAACAATCACTGGGTTAAATGAGTTCTTTCTTCCAGAAATCTCTCAGCATATCTACGTCAAACAATTCATTACTTTCGAAACGTGAGCCATTGTTCATGAATCACTTTTATTGTTGTCAGTAACATACTTCACCGTGATTTACTTAATTAAAATAAATAATTTTGAATCATTAACATGCCATTATTAATCAACACTTGAAGACAATGAAATCGGCTGCCAACCCTGTTTTCTTTCATGTTTTTCAGTAACTAAGAAGACCGAACGAACATAGGAAAGCAACTCTTAACTCGAACAGTGACTGTGTTTTGAAAATGACCATTGTAAATACGTTGAAAAATTCAGATCGAAGCCAAGACCAATTTTGATTGTATACAAAGCAGCGTCTCTCAAATATAACGTTGTGAAAAGTATATTGGATTTTCCTCTCTGTTGTACTATGTGAAAATCTGTACTATTTTGGCTGTTTATTCTAAGCGAGCTTAACAAATATTCATTTAAAACTCCACAGCTTGGCTTTGAATTTCGGGATTTGCACGTCGTTACGCGACCGCTGCTAAATACTGAAAAGTATTTTTTCATTTTATTTTTATCATTTCTTCTTCAATTCCACATTATTTCAACTAATTTTAGTGGGCTCAACCCACTGAATAATTTTCCGCAACATTACGCAAATCACCCTAAATAGGCACTTACTTGAACACATTCAGATAGTGAGCTACCCTTCTGGGGCTAGTCATGAATGACACATACTCCAATATTCGACGGTTCACAATGTCCCCAAACATGGTGCGAACTATTTGTCGTAGAAGAGTCACTATCCGCCTCCGTAACCATTGATTTCTACTCTTCAAATCGAATACTTCGTCCATCAACAGCAACATTATTCTAAGTGGAATGTTATCGTCTGTCTACGATAATCAATTCGAACACGTTCAAATGATTGGCATGAAGAGAATTCACCAACTTACCTCCTCTATTGACGCACCAACTTTGCTAGCTTCGGGAAATTTCATGGGTTTCGGATGAAAAACCTTCGTTAAACCCACGAATGCCTCGTCCACAGTGTTGATGAGCTGCTCTGGCATATTTTTTATTGACTTCATACCTGATTTCAAGGGATTCACCAAGGTATCTATCTGAAAATTTGATTGAGATTTTCTAGTATCTCCCTTTTGGGCTCAGCAAAAACTATTATTCATCAGCTAACGTATGGAGAGTTTACTGTCAGTTAGCAGAGCGGACAGAAATGAGTTGAAAAGAACATGTAATCAAAGCTGAACTTCAAATTGATGCAAACGGCATTTGTTGTTGATTTCCCAGATTTTAATAACAGTACCTACTCTGTGAATCGATGCAAAGACTCATTTATTCGAAAAGATTCATCTGACACTGGTCATACGAACTTTTGCAAGTTAATACAGGTAGTCAAAGTTAAATATATCCTATCTACATTAAGTTCTTGACTGAGATCTTTTTAGACGGAATGATACCTACTACGGTTAGCAAATGAATCTATGGAAAGGAAAACTAATGAAAATTCGAAGTATGAAATTTTTTTCTGCCAAGTTTACATCGTTTTCAACTTCAAGCTCAATTATATCAAGAATAAAGCCTTTTATAGCATATCTTCAAGGGAACTCCTGTTCCTCAAGTAATTCTTCTATCGACTGACATAAAATCCTTGAAACTCCTGTATGTTTCAAATAAATGTTCCGCTCACAATCTACTGGAGGAATTGTTTTCACTTCAAAGGTTAACACCACTACTTTTACATTTTTTTTAAACAGTGAATAAAACTTGAGAAACACTTACTGTACTTGAAATCGGTCCACCATTAGCTCTATCATATTCTCCCTGTTCTACAAAAGGCATCAATAGTTCCTTCAGTCCAACATGCCCCGATAAAATTTTGGCTTCACATAGTTCGTTCATATAAGAACCTAACATTTTCATTCTCCTTTCTAATACTGAACGGTCCATGTTGTGGAATGTTTTTTTGCCAGGAAAAGGCAACTTTGATAAGTCTGGAAACTAAAAGATTTGTGCTAGGAAACAAGGCGCAGTGTTACAGTTCATCAAAACAGTTGATTTATGAAATTATCGATTTTTTCAGAAAGGGATGAGTTATGCTACCGTATTATTATTATTCCACCAGAATTCCCACTGTACGTACCCGCCAAACAAGCAAACAATTATAAATGTTGAAAGCAAAACACTCTATAAAATTACTTTGCATGGAAATATGACAACTTCATAAAACATGGCTTGGTTTCCTGAATATTTGCCTCACCTTTTCCTTCACTTTTGTGTAAAGATCGTGAAAATCACTGTAACGTCTATAAATATGCCATTCTTCTTGATAACCGGTTTCATACACCCGGCTCACTCGAATGGCGTAAATCCCAAACGTTTTTCCTTTTTCATTCACTATCCCTGGAATATATGATTCTTGTCAGACAATTTTCAACAAAAATATAATTTATTGCATCAGACCAAACTCAGTTATCTTATACCAGTTGGGTGATAAATATCAATTTCACATAAGAAAACACTGATTGTTTCTCAGGTTTTTCTCGGTTCATTCAATATATTGTATATTTGAAACCGACATTATTGCATAAACTTATCATTATTATTATCATATAACAAATATGCAAAAGACAAGAACAAGAAAATAAGAACTTTGATTGAGATTAGTCAACTGAAAAACATGAATCATCAACTGTAATTCAAATTTTTCCAAATGTGTCTAAAAGTTTTTACAAGATGAACTCAAATCTGCTTATTTTGATTAGATGATATTCAATATCTGGTTTGATCTGGGAAAATGATTATTCCTACATCAAGGAAAAAAAACAATTCATAAAAAAATACAGCGGCGTGCCGTATCCGTAAAAAGTTTAAATTTCACATATAGTCGTGCAACAGCTTTTTCGACAGCATTTTTCATCTGAAAAACGCCTGTGAGATTCAGATCATTCTTTTCTGGAAATCAAAATGGCGGCCATTCTTCAAGACAGTCTCTGTCTGTTACTTTCGAAGCGTGACACATAAAGTATTTTCTTTCTCTCTCTCTCTCTCTCTCTCTCTCTCTCTCTCTCTCGCTTTTGCTCGCCAATAACTAACATTCAGATGGGATGTGGCCTTTCCACAGTTATCACTCAGGTACAGCTACGTATCCAACATTTCTGTAGCTACTTAGTAGTTCATCTGTTACACGTACAGCGTAGGGGCTGATATGGATGGAAGATAGCACCAGAAACCATAGGTTGTATATACTGTCACGAAGTGTTTCCAATTCTTCAGCAAACCAAGGGCGACTGATGAGGCCTCTGATGAGCAGAATCTTTCTATAAGAGGGAAAAATAATGATGCGATTCCGGGGCCCCTGGACTGCTCGGAGCCCTAAGCTTGAGCATATTAATTGTACCAGTAAATTCGCTACTGCAACTATCACTAACTATCTCTTGAAAGTCGTAAATAATATTTCTATCTGAAATCCATAATTGTAGCGACAGTGATTTCCTCATTATGCATTAGCAGATGACATATTTTCTGTAAAAAATGATAACATTCAAGTGGTTGGCACAAAGAAGAATGTACTCAAATAGAGGGCATTCCACTTGAAAGATATGGTTCTTGCTTCTGTAGGTTGATTCTGTATACCACCTCGTACGTGGACGGAACTGAAAGTCTTCATATTATAATTCAAACCTGTTGAATCCATCCAGGCCCTCTAGTTTCAATTTCTTCACTTACGTTTTGGAATCAGACTAACAACAGATTTCCAGCAATCAATGTCAGAAGCACCTTGACTTCACGCAGTATATTTAGGATTCAATCAAGATTAGTTGTTAATTTTCAAAATACCTGTTTCGATGATGTTGACAGACAGCGTGAATTCCCCAGTCTTCAAACTTTTTTCCGCCGCTTTCGCCTCTTCATCCCTCACAGAACGCTGACGGTCACTGGGCCCTCTCTTTTCAAGGCTCGAACTCCTCTCTTTACCCTCGCCGTCACGTTTGACGCCTACTTCCGACACATCACTCAGCGATCGAACGTGCTTCACGTGTTTCGGACTACCGGCAACCGTCAAAAAGTCTCTCCTGACAGAAACATCGATTATCACATTTGTTGATGATCGAAAATGTATTCAAGGTGATTTACCTAATAATTCGAAGGTTCAGTCAGTGGGTCGCCGTCACCATAATTGAACAAAAAATATACCTTGTGAATTTTAAGCAATGATTTCCGCCCATGGCATGTCTATGAAAATCTAGAAAAATCTCAGATATTCTTACATAATTACACACTGCTTTCAACGCTGAATGAGATTGTAATTACATTCCTCTAATTATGAATTCAAAGTGATGTGCCATTGCCAATACCTAGCTTGATCTAGTTTTGTAGCGAGTTGTTATTTGCGCTAGTTTCACGGTTTGTACAGAGTATTCTTAAGTATAACTTCCTTGTGGTTAGATTTCCAGTCAAAATTTCAAGTGGTACTTTTGATAAAACTCGTTAGTGTGTATCGTTTCCGAAATATTTTGAATTGGAAATGATGAAGTAATAATATAAAAACTATCTATTCATTAAAAACCAAAACAATAACATATTTCTAATCCTAAAATTATAAATTGAACAAGAAATCATAATAAAATTATGATAAATTTGACAGAAAACATGCGATATTCAATCTGTTAGAGTGAAGTTGTATGTTTTTTTCCACGAAACTGTATTTTGAATACAGATCACGTAACTGTTAGAATACTTGGTATATTTATGTAAATGTAAACTAGCGACATCTATGAGAAGTTATAGTGAATTAAGAGCTTACATCTCTATTTCTCAGAGTATGCTGTTGTTGATGTAAGATGTCATGTCAAGGAATATTCTAGATCATTCTTGTTTTTGCGTTCTGTGAAACTGATGTAGTAGTTTGGGAATTGTAAGTTCAGTTGTTCAACAAGTCGGTTAGAAACGAAAAATGGAACGTGATGAGAATCACATTTTTTTGTAAATGTATTTTATGAGTGGAAATACAAAGAGTTTGAGTTAAATGTTTATTATTCCAACAGTAACGAAATGTTGTTACTGAGCAAGCCCAAATTATTTTGCAGTGTTCTACGTACCCTAGCAATGGGGTCACCCTTTTTTTTAACACCCTGTATCTTACTTTTGAAGGTTTAGAGATATGCGGTTTGGTCATCCGTTCAGCTACGAGATATCGATATTTCCGTTTCTGTAGTTTGATCAGGACATCTTGACAGATTAAATTCGGGTTCTTCATACGAACCAGATCAACCCAACGAGAGTTTCACTTCAGTCATTTCAGAGTTTCACTGCAATCATGGGCAAGGTATTTCTTATTATCTCCTTTTTTATTTAATTTCACATTAGTTTAACTTATTTTGGTGGGGAATACCCACTGAATAATTTTCCGCATTCTTAAGTTAATCACCCATATCGATATTTGACTTTTTTGAAACATCCATATATAATGCGAATCTGTACCTGACAGCAGCAGCTGGTTGCTCGTTGCCATCCAGACTCTCGTTGCTGATCGAGTCCTCCTCGACGCTGGGCTGCTGCAGCAAGTCCAGCTCCTGCAGCAGCTTGACGTAGGCCTTGCTGCCCTTGAACGAGGGCAGGAAGACGGCCTCCATTTTGTCGTAGACGGCGCCCAGGACGCCGTCGAACCAGGTCTCGCGGGGCGTTTCGTTCAGATTGCGGATCCTGAAGTGCAAAGTCTGGACCGACGCCGGCGGAAGTTTGACTTTCTGCTCGCATCCGTCGCCCAGGTATTGTTCGTAGATGCTGGCGGCCGTCGAACGGATGTTGTCGTAGACAGCGGCTGCGTTTTCCAGTGGCCCTTTCGCCATTTTGTTCAGATGGAGGTCCGAGAGTTGCTGCTCCACCGAGACCTTCCAACCTATAAACCCCATCAATGGAATTGGCAAAACCATTCGACAGAGAATCGATGAATAAATATTAGGTCAGATGTCGATACCGAAACGTCCGCTACATCAAGTTATTAGTAGATATTTTGATATTTATCAAATATATTTGTCATCCAAACATTTTTTCAGAAATGAGGTGTCACTGACCAATGGAGAATTTTGCTTTTCAGTTATCTGAAGGTAGAATTCCAAGCGCAGTGACATTTTGGAGCAGATCATATATCTGTCCTTACTACAAATTTATTGAGATAATTATTATAATCTCTATTTTTATTTTCAGAAACGAGTAGAGAAAATCTCGCAAAGACTAAAACACTATCGATTTTTGATAGGCCATCCACTGGCGAGTTTCATAACTATTATATCATTATAGCGGAAAACACTGGAAGCATTTTGACACAAAAAGAAATCATTGAGTTCTGTGCATCGTGGACGAGATATATGAAAATCTTGATAATAATTGCGAAATTTTTGCAATCACGAGATTGAGAAGTTGGATATTTGAGACCAACTTTATCAAATGGAGCGAAAATCACGGAAAAATAAAAATAAAATGATATTCAAAGAGCGGGTGAGAATTCCTCTACATCATCTAAATGACACCATTTATACAGGGTGTTCTGGCGATCATGTTACAAACTTCTAGGGTATATAAAACACACAAAAATAAGAAAAAAAGTTCATGTGAACATGGGTCCGGAAACGCTTCTTCAGGGAGCTAGGGCCCTTCGAAGATGACCTTCAAAAACTACTTTTCGTTTTATAGCTTCGGTACTACTACAGCTATCGCAACCAATTTTGGGACATGGAATCTAGTTCGTAGGTTCATCAATTTGAGCCTTCCGGATTTTGTCACCTTTAACCAGGGGCGTACTAACCAGGGGGGTATTTGGGTAAATTTGACCCTACTCCTCTTAGGCTTCAATTTCTTACCATTTTTATATCTGATTATGATTCTCCAATGCCTTTTACATAAAAAAGGTACTCTTGTAAAAATCGCTATCTGTCACCGTTTCCTCCGAAAATGGCTAAATCCAATCAATAATAAATTATTGGTCTTAAACCAATTATTACGTTGAAATATGAAAATGAGGTTCAGTACAGATAGTGAGCATTATTAGTTAGTCAAATCTTCTTCTTCAATGAAAATGAATTAGATTAGAGAAATTTATTGCCGAAATTGGAGGTATAAAAAGTAAAAGGGAACGTATACAAAATATTTCATCTTCGAAGGGCCCTAGCTCCCTGAAGAAGCGTTTCCGGACCCATGTTCACATGAACTTTTTTTTCTTATTTTCGTGTGTTTTATCTACCCTAGAAGTTTGTAACATGATCACCGGAACACCCTGTATAAATAACTACAGTGGCTTAATACAAGACAGTGGCGACAATGCATTATCGTATTTTTTATTGGCTGACGCAATCAGAAGACAAATTTCCAATTAGCTTATATTTAGTTTGCATTGAACTCGTTTTCACTATATTGTTGAACTTGAAGTCATTTCATATCACATAGAATTGCTTTCTTTCAGAAATCGATTGATATGCATCCAGATATTTAATTCGTATTTTCAAATCAAAAATAATTTTTAATTATGTGTGCCTTCGGGCACCTAACTTACTTGAGAAGAACTGTATCAAATGAAGCAAAAATCACGAAATGATACAAACAAATTAATATTCAAAGAGCGACCAAGAGCAAGTCTGGGTACACCATGACGTATTGCATGATCATCACCATCTAACGGCAAAAGATCTAAGGTAGGTTTCTGAGAAACTAACAAAAATCTATGGTTTTTGGTACCATCTACCATCCGTACCAGCCTCTACGCTGAGAGCGAGAGAGACACCATTTAGAATTGAGCTATTGTAATCCATGAATAACTACAGAGGCTTCAAACAAGACAGTGGCGACAACTCATGATCAGCGTTTTGATTGGCTGACGTCGTTAGGAGGAAAATTTCCCATTAGCTTACATTGAGTACATCAATCATTCAAGTATATCTTGTATTTACTATGTACTTGAACTTCCTTCATCAAATAAGTCATTAAATATCATTTTAGAGTTGCATTCATTCAGAAATTGTGGCAATGCTGCTCATTTGTTCAAGGTTGAAATTATAGTCTAAGTTATTATGGGGTGAATAGTAGAGCACTTGAAAAATATTACCTTCTACATTTAAATAAAAGAAGAGGTCCACTTGTTTGCCTAGGCTAGCAACAAAATCAATAAAATAGGATAAGGCAATATTGTTTTTCAAAATTTGGTCCATGCTCAGGTCAATTTTCTTAACGTTCTCCATTTGGATATTGTCTAAAGATGCATGTCCACCTACAATTAGCATATTAAAAGCCAATAAAAGTATTTTCAAGTGGATAATACCAAAGCTGTACATGTTCTCCATCTTTAATAACCTGCTATCGATCAATTTCAAAACATAATATAAGCTATTCAGCTGTTGTTTAACAGTAAGATCACTGTCCCCCCCAGAATCTCGAGATCTCTGAAATATAAAAATATCATTTGCTTCATTGAAGTTATGGTGATTTTTATGTGACTCACCAAAGAATGTATTTCTTGAGAAACCAAGTCTTTGGTACTTTTCAGTTCATCACAGTTATCTGTTAATCTAAGGGTCGTTAAAAAAATATCACTCGGTAGTTGGTTGTTCCGTAAACACTGAAAAACTACTCATTCAGTATCCAGTAGTTGCTATGATTGAGAAAATCTTTTTTTTGAAAGCTTACCAGCCAAATGAAAGCCTGATTTATATAGTCTGGATCAGAAACCAAATTGAACAGAGGAAGGATGACATAATTAATAAATATTTCTCTGATTAGAAAACGTAGTGGTTTGCAATGGAAATCTTCATCAGGCAGGAGGATGTATAGCAGGATTTCCACTATTTCAGACAAGAATTCTGCAGGAAATATGGAATATCTAAGAACCATGAATTCAAGAGTATAATTATGAAACATGAATTGTCATGAAATTCATTTCCTGTTAACATGTTCATGAAGTATGAAAATGATTGTGTGATATTTTTGATTTTTGTTGTATTATAGTTACCTTTTTCAGATACCAAATTCCTACTAATGGTATCTCTGGAGACTAAGTTGTTTTCCATTTGCTTTTCCAGTTCAAAGAAATGATCTTCCAGTGTAGCATCCCTCTTACTATCATAGGCATAGAACTTTGAATTGCCAAAATTCTTCTCTGGATCTAAAGGCATTATGAGAATTATGATATCACAAGAATTTTTTCTTGCACAAAAAAAACTAAATGCATGGAGTGGTCTGAATTTAGATGTTCAAAAATAAATGATAATCTAATTAAGAGAAATCATTACGTTTTCAATTATGAATTTTCAAGATTCAAAATCTATTGAAGATATCTTCATTTGTTTGAAGAAAACATCAGACATATAACTCAACGTTAAGTATTTCAGTAGCTGATACATAAGCTTTGAAAAGAAATTTTATAGACATTACTTGTAGAAAATTTGAATAAAACAGGTGAATACTGAAACTGAACTAACATATATGAATATGTATGTTTATATGTATAATCAATATCTTGTAGGTGCAATTGCCTCCATCAAAATGTTAACTGCATTAGCAGAAACAAAATATGATTTCCTGACCTCTTTTCTGCTCTGCTGTTCTTCCACTGTACCAGTTTACATCAGTTTCACTTTTATTCCTTTTATGGTTAACTTTTTTAGGGGATGATTTATCCTTCAGCTGTGAATTCCTTTGTTCTTTAGCAGTTTCTTGAATTTTCATTTTGGCCCTTGCTTGTTTGTACAATCTAAGATGAGATGCAGCATCATCCACTAATCTTTGAGTTAGGTATGGTATCCAATCAACATCTTTAACTCTAAAAATAGTTAGATGCATTGAATTTTGGAAATTAATATCATTCATCATTGTACCTGTTAGAAATATTGATAGCAAAAGCTTGGACAGTATGTGGTACTGTAACATCAGTAAACTCAGAATCCCTGGTTATCAAACTGAACCAAGAGGATAGATAATCTCTAATAACATAACTCAAAATCTCTTGTAAAGAACTATCAATCAATTCGCTACCAGTTACTCTAGTGTCAACTTTCATATTGTTTTTTGGGCTTTCTAAATTCTCCACAAATTTTTGTATACCCCCTTCATGAAGAGTCTTGGATGTCAGTGGATTCCCTGCACATTTTATGTAAAAACGTTCTATATCCTCATTCTGGACATATAATAAAGAAAGGCACCTGAAAATACACAGGATTCAAGTTTCAAAAATCAATAAACATTCAATATGATTGATTTTTTTTTTAATCCACATTTATACCATATTCCAATTTGATACTCTGGCCAAGTGAACCATTTCTAATTCAGACCAAGAAATTGAGTTCTGTTTGATCAGTGAACAGCTTGGTCCTCATTTGTTGTTTGTTTATCATTCACACATTATACCATTGGTACCGTGAGAAAGGTTTGCATATTTCTGGGAAGTCAAGGACCCAAACGGTCAGGGTATCCAACAATTTTCGATACTAAACCAAGCTTACCTGGGTACCTGACCAAGTGTACTGTTGACACCAAAAAGACCCAGTGTATTTGCTTGAGATAGAAGTCATTAGTCACCTTACCAAGATACGGTATAAACGGAACGAATGTGATGTTACTTACCCAATGAAAAAGAAAATCAAACTCAGGGCGAAAATACTTAACCAATATAGACCAAAAGTAGCTACACAGAGAATAACAATCAGGCTGATCCACCCTGCAGTAGCCGTTTCCATATTATGTATATCTGTGCCTGAAATCTAGCTATTAGCTTTATAAACAGCTGTCACGAGAATAATAACAATATAAATGAGGAAATATGGAAACAATGTCCATATTTACATTGATTATTCCCAAATTCTCAAAATTTTTAGGTTATGAAAATGTTTTTATCATGTCAACTTGGCACTGTCACCTGTCTAATAACTAACAACAATTGTGGTAGTGACTATTGCTCTGTCCAGCTCTATCCATAAGGCAAATTACAGGAGCTGTTTCAACGATATGTCAATAGGTGGCACAACTTATCTCGATTTCTGAAAACAACAACTCAGTGCTAATACTGATCAGCACTATGAGGCTCTCTTACACTGTCTCAGGACTGTAATTGATAAATGTTGAATATAGATTTATTGGCTAATATTTTTTGAATGTATAAAATTTCGGATTTGGATTATTTTTGCTTACCAATGTTTTCGATTCCACATGCAGCGCGCGAACTCAAACTTCTCCGCCCTCTATTTCAACCTCTCGCAGTGCGCCGAAAGTAAGACCTAAGGGTAGGAAATAGTCAGATATTCACGAGGGCTGTGCTTGAATTTGATCTGCATGGGGACATAGAAATGGCATCGTTTCTAGCGACTGTGAAAGCCATAATAACGCGGCTAGTTTTTTCCGCGCACGGATTCCTCGGCATCTGGCAAGTGACTATTTTCAGAAAAAATGATTTCTACTGGTACTTGACTTCGCCGATTTTGTTGTTGTTTTTTGAAGGGGTGTTCACTTTAACTATAAAGGAAAATCAGGAATGGAAATGGTAAGTATTTAGGTGAGTTTTTTGGCACCTGCATGAGTTTTGGAATCTGCTGCTGCTGTTTTTTTGCAAACTTTATGAAATCTGTTTCTTCTATTTATATTCATTCACAATTGGCTTTATTGAAGTTTTCGATTATTTTTGCGAGCTCTAGTAGTGTTTTCTTGACTCGTCAATAAAATTCAAATCGGTTTATATATGCATCTCGAAAAGTTCATTATTAAAGATTATTTGGAATTGGTGAACGCCAAAAATGCTAAACCCATAAAAATAAACATTTTTATTATGGGTCAGAGTATGTGAACAAAATGTTTCCCCGACTAATTATTAATCGAATCTACATTGATTAATTCCATCACCCTGTAACAATTTTGTTCGAAGTTACCTACCAGTGATGATATGATAGATGAAAAGAGCATAAGTTCTCAGTGAATGACTTTTGATTCGATTTATACGTACGTATGAAACTTAGGTGAAACTATTTAAAATAAGAATGAAATTCGAGGTATGCTCTTAACCTCAACCATTTTATATGAATTGGCCACCCTGTATTCAGAAAGGAAGTAAACAAACTCATCAATTTTGCTGATATATAATATAGTATGAGGTAAATATTGAAAGAATATTTTAATGAGCAAGATAACTTCCGATTTTCTTTAACCGCATTATAATAGAAGGATTTCTCTCAGAAATCATTTTAAGTTGCTCCTATGTGCAGGGTGTTCGAAATATTATCCTCTTTATTGGCATATCAAAGAAATCATTAGGAGATATGGAAAAAAAGATAAGATTTGCTTAGAAAATCCCATTCTTCATAAAAAAAACACAACTGCTTGTTTATCTGAATGTCGATTAACTCTTTTAGTGATCGAAGGTGATGAAAAAATTCAACGTATCTCAGGGGTGAAGTATCTTTAGTTCCAAAATGCATATGAAAGATATTTGAGAATTTTTATTAGTCAGAATTGAGAGAATTTTTCAAATTTAAAATCATAGCATCCCATCCTGAAACAAGTTTTCACTTATTTCGATTTTTCTCATTACACTTCTATAAGAATGTACTTCTTCAAGACGTTATAGCGATATCTGTAGAAAGAAAAATGTTCGTCTTGAAGACTTACGTACCGACATGTGATTCCTTCATGACGAGCGGTGTTGATTGTTATATATGGAAAACTATGGACTTTAATTCCTTGAAAATTCATATATGGAGGTCGTTTCAGTTGAAATATTTTCAGATTTCCGTCACTTCTCGATATACCGGATGTGTACCACAACTTCGAAACATCTAATGATTAGAGGGTCCATTTCTTCTGTTATTTCAGGTTTCTCGAAATTTTTCACAGATATGGAACCAAATAAAAAACACTTCCCCACCCCTCCACCAAAAAAATATTACGAATTCCAAACGATTGAATCCAAAAATTCTCGGGATTGAGCTATTTCATGAATTGGTGTCAAACTTCAGTAATTCGAAAATTCTGTAACAATTTTTTTCAAATAGCAAAACTCAACATTACAGACAATTATCAACATCAGTGTGGATGCTATGCTTCAGAAATAGGGGGGATTTATGCCTATATCCTTACATTTGAAACGGACAAACCGTAAATTATCTTTGATATCGGAGAATTTCACATTATCTGTTAGCAGTGTTTTACAATTATGTAATGGGTGGGCTTTGGTCTATCTGGATATCGCGAACGGAAATAGGTTTTACATCAGGCTCTTTCAATAACCTTGTTACATGGTCCATCTGTTAAGGATCCATGGTCTTCTAACTGAATTCTAAACGGGACATTATGAAGAGTTTCGTCATGCTCAAACGTCGAATTGAATAACATTGACACTCAGATTTTTGAAAACTTTTTTCTTGTCGATTTTTCCAAACCAAATCCAACTGATAATTCTAAATTCTCTGATAAACTCGAAAATTATGTTTTTCCAAGTTGTTACAAAAACGGTTCATTTTAGATATTGGGATATGAACACAAAGTCCCCCTAATTTTCAGCGTAGAATCCAATAATGAAATGAATGAAAAAAAAGAGGGGTTGCTATGTGGAAAAAAATGAGTGACAGAATTCTTAGACAAAATTCCACAGATTATGAAAGCTCAATATCTGGAAGCTCTGGATTCGTCTCAATAAGAAAAATCCAAAGAATTTTTGGCTTCAATCTTTCGTATTTCGAAATATCATGTTTTTGTGGATGGGTCATCTGTTGAGAATCTAGAAAATCTGAGATTGGTGACGTTAATACTGACTCTTAATGATGTTATATTTGAAATCATCGTAAATTCCAAGAATTTAATAGTATATAGGGTGTTTTATGAAAGAGTCCAGCACCGATATGAAACAAGCTCTTCAGAACATATCGCCTCTTTCAAAATTGAAAATTTCAGTCATCAAGCATCAGTGTTATACTAGATGTCATTGTTCATTATCCTCCCTATTCCTCTGGAATTTTTGGGCACACTAGGTTTATTTGAGAGGAAGCTGTAATAAATCGACTGCATATTATGGTCGTAAAAATATTTCATGGATGTCGCAAATGTTTGATTTGCTTATGGATTAAATTAGTCAGCCATGAGATAACATACTTCGGGTGATACTGTTCAAATAAAGAATAAAAATTGTTGATAAAATTCAGATAGTTAGTAATCGTGAATTCATCATGGAGTGAATCTCGTGAAAGTTTGTTTTTGAATAACAGGAAAACCGCGAATAAATCTTTTATTCCCATCAACAAAATGGGCAAGCATAGAGTATTACGTGCAATTTTCATACGAACTATTTTCATAATCCATTCTTTGATCGCTATCGGGCAAGTGGCATACATGAAGGATGACCCTTGGTTCTGGTACTTGTGTTCCCCGTTATTCCTCATGATATTGGAAACTGTGGTTACTTTAAGTTTGAAGAAAAATCTAGAATGGACGTGGTATGTACGTAGTCAAGCTGAATTTAAATAATTCACTAAAATTTACTCTCAATGAAGTGACTATAATTATTCCAAATTACTTCTGTATCTGAACCAATCAACAAAAAAATCATTATATTATGAAATATAGCCCGAATTGAAAGTGAGAAAACTGTTGAATTCAGTTTCCGAATTACTGTAATCAATGATAGAGGACTCTATACATCCCAGATAAAAATTCGGCAGAGCTATGATTGAAGTAGCGCAAAATTGCAACGTGAAGATAATTTCATTGACCACTTTATATTGAATATTGAAAACTTTCTCCGACATCTCATCAGTCGCTAGCAACCTCTGCTCTATAGCATACACAGGGTGGTTCAACGAGAACTCAACACCTCGATTTAACGGCTTCAAAATGAAAACGTGGAAAATCGCTCGGACCCGTCAATTTCCGATTCGAGGGAGAACAAATATTTCGCTCTTTTCTTCAACTCCAACCTCCTAACGGAGGTGAGCACAACCCCCTGATTTTGAATAGAGATGAAGTGTGTTGAGATTCTCATTTTTAAGATCTTATCGATTACTATCTGAACCTAAAATTCCAAAATTTTCATCGATAACGAAATGACAGCTAAAATAGTGGAAGACCACTCACTTTTGTGATTGGTTCATTGAATGCTGGAAATGGCCACCATTCACTTACATAGAGTGAAGAACGCTGGTGTATGGGTAGTGAATGTGGAATTTACGTCGAGGATATAACTCTCATCAGACGCATTTGAAAAGTGTTTATTTATTTGTTTCATTTTTTGTCCAAAAAAGTAGACAGACCATATTTTGGTACCTTAGTCTAGAGTGAATTTCTAAGGACGTTAAAACTGAGTCAAAGCGTTTGTAAATTTGTAGTAGCAATAAAATGATGAATTTCGTAACAGCGGCTTTATTTAACGAACAAAATGGTGATCATTTCCAGCATCCAATTAACTGATCACGAGAATAAGTAGTCTTCTACTATTTTGATTGTCATTTTGTGATCGATGAAAATTTGAAACTCTGGCAAGTGCAATTCAATAAAAACTATAGCTGCCTATGCAGCTGCAATGTGAGAATCCGTTGCTGTTCTCTTGTTGCCAAGAAGACTTCTGAATGTAATCCTTGATTTTTGTAATTCAGCTCAACACAAAATAAGAAAACTTCAGTACTTTTTGAGAACTGATGAATTATAACCTTTGATATAAATAAACTCACTGGACCTGCAATCGATTCGTAAAATGTCAATATTTGATTTTTATAGATATCATTAAGAAATAATTGGATTATCTATTATTATTTGATGTTATTCAATTTTTCGCTATATAATTCATTCTATCTAGTTCAATAAAAAGTTATTTGTTATTCAATTGAAAATTCTGTTATTTTCGTTATTGTTATCTGATATGAAGCTCGTAAAATTTGGTTCCTGATTCAATTTGGTTGAAAAAATGTCCGCAAAGTGCATTTTCCGTTCGTAAAAACATAACGAAACATAACACTTTGCGCGCAAAATAATTGTTTTCAACAAGCGTGCGCAGAGTAAGACTCTTTCGCAAATTTCCGTTACACTTTCCCGAACGAACAGAACAGTAAATATACCCAAAATTGTCATTGATAGAGAAACAATTGCAAACGTTGCGAAGAGTATTCTTTCTCACCTTTTAATCGGAATCCCCAATATTTGAGCTCAAAACAAGAAAAAATGAGTAAGTTGTATAATGTAAAATATTCATAATATAAATGAGCTGACCTGATCTGCAACCTATTTGCATAATGTCAATAATTTTCCTTTGAAAATCGTATGAGAAAATATTTTTTTAGGATGATACAACTTCAATAATGATTAAAAATTTGATAGATTTTTATATTCATGACAAATTTCATTTTTCTATTATTAGGTTTTATTGTTATTTCTTTTTTGTTATATAGTTACTTCTTTCAAGTTTAGATAGGAGTTATTATCATTTCATCATTATCATATCTATCATTCCTAACACCAGCGTAAAGTGCTTTTTCCGCAAGCAAAAACTACGAACTCCGCTTCGCGTTGGTTGTCATTCGTTCATTTCCATTATTGTTGGTTTGAAAAGTCCAGTTCTGTATTAGATATGTTTCTGAGAGGCGGTAGGCTAGAATCTTTTAGAAAAAATCTAACTTCAAGGTAAACGGTGAAGAGCTAATGATTGTTCATTTTCACAGTTGGCAACGAGTAATCGGAGCCTATTTACACAAAAAAAATATTCTGGACAGTAATGACTAGGAGTTTTCTGTGACTGAACTACTCCACTGATGCCTATACTGTAGTTATGTGTTCTCAAAATGATAATAATGATGATAACATCAAGTTCTGCAGGTCTGAACTAGGTCCTTCTAATGTAATTGCATCATCGTGTAGGTAACATCATAAAAACCTGAGGAGGAAAATATGTGCTGTGGATCTAAATAGTGTATTATATTCGTCTTCAGCTTGTTATCCACCACCATAACTCGGCGTGAGCGATAAAGAATCAGGTCGTTTCAGTGGAAATCGTCACGATGATATTTCAAATTGCGCGGAAATGAGAGAGTGGAGAGCATCAAACAAAATGAACATCAACCACTTAACGATATTTCCGTGTCACGGCTTTCTTGATAAGCTTCAAAAGGGACATGGTTCTAAAAGTCCCTAACCTTGCATAACTTGATATACAAATCAAATAAATAGGTAAATGGGGCGCATTATTCGCATTGATTACCGAGCCACTCAGCTTAGAATCGAACCATATAACCAAAAACCCACTGAATTTTTCAGAGCTACCTAGCTAAATAGAAGAGCAGAAATTTTGCATATGTTAGGCATATTTTGAAAACATTTTGAATTATACAATATAACTCGAAAATGAGAAAACAAGATATATTTGAATTTGCATGTGAATAGACTGGCCAATGATTTATGTTTTTCTTCAAACAATTTCATTACGACATCCACTCTCCAAAAGAAAAAAAATAGATAATCGAAAACACATTGAAAAAATCATTGGTCGTAACATCCGGAAGTATTGTTGATCGATGCCGTATTCTAGCATAGGAAACTTAAATTTTCTTTTCAAATTGAATAGTGACAACGGATGAATGAAATAACATTCATGAACAGGTAACGTTTGATTTTTTTTTCAATGAAGCACACTGTTATTACTTTACCAATGAGATAGTCTTCCTGATGGTTATTTAATAAGTTGAATTTTGTTGATATTGTAGGTATTGTATTTTGTTGTCAGGTGGAAGAGAACAAGCTATATCAAAGAGTTCATCATTATTTGCAACAACAGGTTTATTAGGAATATACAGGAAATTCTGGATTTCTCCACATGTTCATCATGAGTAATACAATTTTCGAAATTACGACAAGAACTTGACATTTTCATAATGAAGAATTTTATGCTCTCTGATATCAGAATATTTTTGAAAATTTTGCCTCATCAATATAAATTCTTGCAGTTCTGTGAGAAACTATTAATACTCAGGAAGTACCTATACTGGTTAATCTCTGCCTATACCTACGTATCTAGTTCAAAAATTGGACTTAAAAATAAACCATTACTTTACTGTACTTTCGTCAATAAATGAAAGATTTACGTGAATAAGATTTTATTCATCCATCGCCCTTCTATAAATCTAACAATGATAAACTCTACGGTGTATAAATAATGTATAACAAATTCGAATGACGTTGAAAAGTGAAATAATCGTAGAAATCCGGTTGAGTCGAACATAATAGTAGGAAGCGGATCAAGAGTAATATATTTCTGTGAATCATACGAAAGCCAAGAATAAATTGTTCTGCTTCATCAAATCCACATTGCAGATGATATTGAATACATATGAGATTAGATTAGATGAATGGAATTGTTAAAGCGGCATTCTATATGTAATTCCATTTGTTAATTTATCTGAGCCGATTATGTCAGCGCCTGTATGCGCTAATTGCACAATTTACCAAACAGTTATCGTTATTTTCATGTTGATTCTGTCATTATCTGCCTGAGTAAAACAATAGAATGGGAAATACTTCATCCGTTCATTCATCTGAGCCGATTATGTCAGCGCCTGTATGCTCTAATTGCACCTTTTACCGAACAGATATCGGTATTTTAATGCTAATTCTGAGAATATCTGTTTCCGTAGAACTATTGAAGCAGAATACTATGATTCATTTCATTTTTGTGATATCCATTTTTTGTCTATCAGGTTTTGTCCATCAGTTTTCTTATATCTGGCCAGTATAGTACCGGCAATTTGGCTTCTGGAGCTCGACAAAGTGGATAGAAGAATGAAAGCCCTAGTGACTCCAATGAATATAACTACCGGAGCTCAGTTCAAGGAAATCAGTACCTTGATTGGTGGGGTACGTAGTTGAACCAATTTACTATTTTCGAGGCTGAACAATGCAACTTACATTTCTTGGTTCAACCACCACGAATTATCTTGGCTTGTCTAAGCCTTTGAGGTATCGCCGATGTCTAATTTTTCTTTGACCTCTCCTTTTCTGATGGTACTGCTGCTGAGACCACATGTAGAATATTTATTTCAACCATCAATTGCACTTCAACCGGCACTTGATCTAGTGTAGAAAACACCGCACTCGGTAAAGTTGCCTTTGTGTGATAGGAAAATTATTCAAAAAGTCATAAGAGATCTCCCGAACAGATGTAGAAAATGAATAGGAATTGGAGGAGGATATTTTGAGAATCTTCGTTGATGAATACGAAGATGCAGACAATTTTTTTTCAGAAATTATAATTGTTTTGTAGATACTTTCAAAAATCAAGTCCGGTCTTGAATTTTTTATGAGATTATACCTTTTCTCAAATCTGCTGCTGACTCATTAGGTGAAAAGTTTGATTGAATTACTTTAAGTTGAATGTAAAATGCCCGGGCGAAATCGATGAAACATTCATCGGTATCTTGTTTGATATTTTTTTACATGAACGATCGAAGTGTGCCGTACGAATTGGAAAGCCACGCTTGTAGTGTTTTTCCTAATCGTTCTGATTCTGATGAAAGTTTTTGAAAAATTCGATCCAGAACGTCAAAATTTTGACATCTGAAGAGAAAATGAGTTTTTCAAGTCCGGATCTGAAATATTTCATTCATAGTAGGCCATCTTGCGGAGTGTAAGTAGAGGTAAATTGCTGGTGAATTTCAGTCGATTACATCGAGACGTTCCTGAAATATTGTTCAAGGAAGTTCCGCCCCGAATTCAAATAATCCCTGTATTTATGTAACGATTGGGTAAAATATATTTTTTCACATATATATCAACTCACCTTGACCTCCTCTATCCGCCATTAGGCTATGGCTGATTAGTCATGACTCACCCTGTATATTCAATGACACCATGTCGAGACTTTACTATTTATTCGAAAGATCTCAATGCCATAGCTGGACATTATCATCGTGTCTTGCACCTTCCTATATGTTTCCAAATAAGTGATTCCTTTTGATCCGTCTTCCCTTTATTTATCCTGTTCTGTTCCCACTACAGCTACTAATAACTCACGCTCTATTCTTGCAGACATATAAGTTGTTATATTATTGTCCACTGTATGATACACTGATTCTCTTTATGTGACGAAGTGGCTACCGAAATATTTAGAACTATGCTCCCGAAGATTATACACATGTAACTACTCTAACCTATACCACAAATTACTACTCACACACAATGATTCTAGACTTATCTTCAATGAAGTGTCATCAGTTCAATCAAATTCTATTTTTCCAAAAGTTTTTGTCCAAAATTGACTGAAATGCCATCTGCGTTTTCTGATTTGATGGCATCTTCTAAAAGACCATTGTCATTGTATTTCTCAGCTGTGAATGTTTGATAAAGTTTTGTTTCTACTCCATCACACTCTGAAGCAGGTCTTGGAATTGCTAGTCGAACTGTTGAACATATAATTCTGACTCAATCATGCCTTGAAATTCCAGGTACAAATAACTCTACCAGAAATAAGTTTGAGTACAGAAACTTGGATTACTCTGATCGAGCAATTCCTCATGCTGATTCTAATAATTGGTAGGTGGATGCTGCCAAAAGGTGATCTCACCAGGGACCAGCTTAGTCAACTGCTTCTCGTTTATATCGGTGAGTTGTAATCTTGAGTATTAAAACTATACTACTTCTTTCGTCAGCGCACATTTGAGTAGGAATAATATACGACAACTTCAACATTGGTTGATGATTTCATAAAATTCAGCAATACCTATTTGAGGCGCATTTTCTTGAATCAGTCTCTAGAAATATACATATTTTTGTTTGGGTATAATGATCGAATGACTCAATAGTAGCTATATCCTTTCAGGTACTGCCGCTGATATATTAGAATTTTTCGATTCCTACCAAGATGATAAAGTTGCTTCAGAACCAGTACTAGTTCTACTGACGTTATCCATTTGGTAAGCTATTATATTTTGATAATATGTGATCACAATGAGTTTTTTTGTGAAATTCTAGCAAAAGATTATAAGTTTAATAATACCTTTTATGGTACTGAGGCACTGCGACTTCTACAGTAGATGAATTTCATAGAGACGATGTTTTACAAAAGAGGGAATTTTTGAAATAAAATGATTTCAATTCAATTCTGACCAAATGAGGCAGATTTCGGTGAATGGTAGCCATTTCAGAAAGGTCAGAGGTTCTGATGTCGTTAGACTCAAAGTGATCGAATTTGTGCTCTGCAGGATGTCAAACGCTGATGTTTTGTAGATTAATTAATGTTGTGGAAAAGAAATCCCAACTTTTGTTAGGCTGTCTAAGCAATATTCATTTGGTCGGATTTTCTGTGTGATATAATGGTGATAGGTGAATATAGGTATATTCAATTAACTACTGATACTCAGTCATCTATCTTTCCCAATATATCCTGTATCATCTTACTCCATAATAATTTTGAATAATACTGAAAAATCATGTCCCTATAGGTCCTGGAGTCTCATGCAGTTCACAGTGGTGCTTACAGCAACTAAATCGAGAAAATCCAGAATTAGCACAACTACAGACATCATTGATCAGTAAGCTGTAATTTTTCGAATACATCAAATTGTTCAAGTTTATCATCCAAAAATCATACATAAGAATGGAAGTACTTATCCGAGAACGTATTTCATTTCTGAACACTCATTTCATCGATGAGTATCACGTGTGACATATCGATAAAATGAAAATGTCGAACAATTATTGCAATAACATTCATTCATAGTTACGATTATCCCAAATTGAAAATGTTGTAGTTCTGGCGGCTGCTGTACCATCGATGTCAGCGGCATCATCCTCAACATCGCCCTCCAAGATGGCCCATTCTTGGCGTTCAGACTGCTTTTAATAGCGCACTACAGGATCGTCACTTACATGAACATTTTCTTCACTTGCAAAAACACGCTGGTCATCACATTGCAGATCTACAGACTCTACGTGGTCTACACGGAGACACACAAGAAGAGCACAAGGTACAACTATCATTTTTCATAAATTTGTCTAGAGGAAGTAAAACATAAAAAATTTTTGTCCGTATGTAGAAACAGTGACGTAGAAATGATGTCGAACATATCGATAATTTCGTCGATTTCGAGAAACGACCTCACCTTCGAACCGAGAAGAAGAAGGCGACCGTCGTCTAGAGTGACCAGGCGGGACACAGCCCTGAGTACGAGCACCAGGAGAAGCGAAGATTCCAATGGGAACGATAGTGATGGAAGTGAAGGAGGAAACAACGCCAATAGACTTACTAGGTATGTATGGCGAAATTCATTCCATAGTTGGAACAATCAATTTATCCCAATTCATTCGGACCGTATGTAGTCAGACCATAGGTCGAGATAACCCTATTTGATGATTTTACCAGTACATTCATTATTCGAATCGATCTGAGTGCAAGTGTTCAAGCTGTGTAATCTTATTGTACCAAATTATCCAATTTCCAAATATTTCCAAAATTCATTTCATTTTCACTGACTATTTTCATTTAATAAATTTGGTCTGAATTATCTTTCATGAATGATTATTCTATGTTGATTGGCTCTATATGAATCGGATAATCATATGAATGGTCTATACCAAACATTCCCACTGACTGACTCATTTCAAATTATCAATTTTTTTTCTATATTATAACCCGTTTATACCTACACATACACACTTTTTTCGAAAAATGAAATGATATATAAATAAACTCTTGTCAAGTAAAGTCCTATTGGGTCTTGTAAAAGATAGCCTGAAGCAGCATTAGTATTCATCAGCTTCCAAAAAAATGATCAAAATGATTCTGTACTAGCATTATAACACCATTATGAATATCAGCCGCACCATTAGGGACCGTAGCGCAATGGTAAGGCATCTGAACCATAATCTATCTACCGGACGGTCGTGAGTTCGAACCTAGTCCTCACGGCTGTTAATTCTTCATTGAATTAGTAGGTTCAGCGATATTAGTCCTGTCTCTAATCCGGCAGTCTTGGTTCTAAGTCTCCTAAAAGTGGTCGGCGGAGTGCACTATAAAAATCCTCCCGCTCTTCTTCACCCGCCCCAGTTTGTCTTCTGTGACGTTGATGGACTCGAACCTTGAAGTAGTGATAAACAAATGGATGAAAGAATAAATAACAATATTTTGTCCTTAGAAAAACATTGAACACTCGGAAAGACACCGGCTATTCGACCGCCAGTTCGCAAACGAGCGCCAGAAACCACATCCAGAAGCCCCAATCGAGAAGACCGAACCCATCTACCGCTTCCACAGACCGGGACGACCCGGACCCTGCGTCCCGCAGGATGGCGAAGCAGAAGCTCAAGAGGAACGACAGAGAGGCCTCCGGAAGAAGGCACGCGCACGTATCCGAAGAGAGCGACGTCGATTACGCAGAAGAGGACGAGATCAAGACTAGAGGCCGGGATAGGAATAGAGATGGGCATAGGGACCGTGCCAAGGGCAAGGGGCGGAAGCTCGATAGACAATCGACGGCTACTTTAAGCGAGGAGTCTTCCGACTGACGGCATCAACTCGCCATCATGGCCATATTTTGTTTGTATCTGTTTATATTTATTTGTTGCTTGTTTTTTATTTATTGTGGGATCACTAGTGAGGGTCTTGTTCTCGCGAAGCTGTTTAAGAGGAACGGCACTAGTGGATAATGAGAAAACTCTAGGTATAGTGGAGAGGAGCATTAATTTGACAACGAGCTTTTTGAGCACAAAAAAATAAAAGTATGGTTGAAAGGCAAAAATCCCTCAGATTTCTGTGTCACTTTTTGATATATACAAAGCACATCTTACCTGAAGAAATATCATTGAATATTCTGAACTAATCAATACTAGGGACAGAGAAAAAGAGAGACAGAAAAAGAGAGGAGAGATAGAAAAAAAGACTAGACTAGGGGCAGTCCGAGTCTAGGGACCGCACCTAGAGACCGCACAAAGGGTAAAGGACAGAAGCTTGAGAGACAGTTGACGGCTACTTTGAGCAAGGAATCTTCCAACTGACAACATCAATTTGTTTGTCATCATATTTTGTTTCCATCTGTTTATATTTATTTGCTGGTATTGTTCTTGCGAAGCTGTTCAAGAGTAACGGAACAAAATAAAAAATGATTTGCTCCAACTATGTTTTTGTATCGAAGCAAAGATTTTGTGAGAAATTCTTCTCAGAAACGTTTACCCAGCATGGATAGTGTCTACTCCAAAGACATCTTCACAAAGAAAAATTATAGTTATCCTTTAGAAAGTTCTAGTAAGTATAGGCTCAACCAGATTTTTTCGTTACTCGAACAATTCAACTAGATCTCAGTGGTGAAGATCGAATTCGGACTGCATGCAATGCATAAAAAGCGCACAATGCAATGATACACTTATATAAGTTTATAATGAATGAATGAAGGGTGTTATGAATGCAGTAAGCGGAACTTTGCAAATCAGTGAATCTTCTTACGTCAAAGAAATAAATTGAATATTTCCAAGATGAACGTAGACAACTTGATGAATTTGTCATTTCTTCATGAAAAAATATTTCCTATAAATGGCAAAGTTTGGCATTAAATCATGCGTGCAAGAAAAATTGAAAGTCCTCACTTGATATAGAATATCAATTGAATCGTTCATTTGAATCTACTCATTGAATCTAGTCACTGTTATTTATTTAATACAGGCATTCGATGTTGACTTTATTTAGTTAGGATAGCAAGTCTGAATGCAAGCTAGTTTTCTACTTCAGGAGTGTGATGATTGACCAAAAATTTTTGTCCTGGCTATTGCATTCTCGTGGCAGCATGCAAGGCTATGTAAATTTGAAGTGCTTGGAAACGCTGAGAGATAGAGAGTTATTAGTTCAATAATAGCAAAAAGTCTCATCTAGTTTCCTCTTTCAAACAACTTCGTAAAATCGTAAATTATGACAAAAGAATGTTTTTGAAATCTTCGATATGTCCGGTATGATTCCAAATTTCCTAATTATCTTTCAAAGAATCTGAAAAAATTCATAACCCCTATTTCGGACCCGTAGATAACGAAACTGTGATCGGAAAATCTCGATTCGTGAAGATAACAGAGTTATCCCGCTCCTAAGTGCTATTGTAGGCTGAAAAAGCACAAATTCCACTTTGGAGCTCGTTATCTCCGAAACGGTGAGACTCACAAAATTTTCCGACACAAAATCGGATTCCTCGTTCAATTTTCATTCAGACTGCGAAATTTCAGAAGATGAGATCGAAAAACAAGGAACTTTCCTAATGTCTGATAATACAAGGTGCATATTCACTGACTTATCTAGCTGGAAAGAATCGAATTTCCTAATTATCTTTCAAAAAAATCTGAAAAAATTCACAATTCCTATTTCGGACCCGTAGATAACAAAACTGTGATCGGAAAAACCCGATTCGTGAAGATAACAGAGTTACTTAGGAGCGAGATAACTCTGTTATCTTCACGAATCGAGTTTTTTCGATCACAGTTTCGTTATCTACGGGTCCGAATTGGGGGTTGTGAATTATTTCAGATTTTTTGAAAGATAATTAGGAAATTGGATTTTTTTCAAGCTAGATAAGTCAGTGAATATGCACCTTGTATTATCAGACATGGAGAAAGTTTCTTGTTTTTCGATCTCATCTTCTGAAATTTTGCAGTCTGAATGAAAATTGAACGAGGAATCCGATTTTGTGTCGGAAAATTTTGTGAGACTGACCGTTTCGGAGATAGGATTCAAAGGTCCATTTCACATGTGAAATGCATTATTTACTTGTAATTCAAATACTTTTAGTCGCAATGGAATATCATAATCACGATAATGCATGTATAGATGAGTAGGAATATTCACTTCGATTCATGTTTATTACGAAATTTATAATAAAATGCTATTCCTGAGGTCTCCGTAAATTGTTTCAGTCTTAACATTCCATTCCACCAACATTTTTCCATTCAAAACCTCAGCTGAACCATAGAGCTGAACACATCAGAGGAACATGAAAGAGTCTCAACGTTGTCCTAAAAAAACATCTATAAAGTCATTTTTCAGCTTTTAATGTAATTTTCTCTCCTCGTTTCTAAAAAATAGAGTAGAAGTTATTAAAAATTATTGCAATATATTTGTAGTAAGGACAGATTTAGGATCTGTCCCAAAATGTCACTGTGCTTGAAATTAAACCTTTAGATACCTAAGAGAGAAATTCTCTATTGGTCAGTGACACCTTGTTTTTGAAAAAATTTGGAAATACAAATTTGGAAATACAAATACAAATACGAATTTGGAAATACAAATTTTTTCAAAAACAAGGTGTCACAGACCAATAGAGAATTTCTCTTTTAGGTATCTAAAGGTTTAATTTCAAGCGCAGTGACATTTTGGGACAGATCCTAAATCTGTCCTCACTACAAATATATTGCAATGATTTTTAATAACTTCTACTCTATTTTTTAGAAACGAGGAGAGAAAATTACATTAAAAGCTGAAAAATATATATATTCCACCTCCTCGAAGAACTTACAGAGAGTATTTATCTATAAAGTCGATAGTAGCTAGAAAACATAGCTGGTTGGTATACGAAGAGTAAAATGAGGCATGATTTTCATGGGATTTGACTTTATCGACATGGATATCGTCGATATTTTGACTTTATCTATCACATTTGTCGAAACTTATGTTAAATTGAGTAAATTGCGTCTTGATCAATATTTAATGAGTATGGGTGCATAAACAAGTTGAACAAATAGATAAAAGAATCAGAATATCATTATCAGATAACATCTTCAGATATCGATAAAAATTCATATTATTTCAGCGGCCATAATGATCTGGCGTTATGCCTCATAGCACATATATGCTTATAAGATATAGGACGTCCTAAGACATTATTAGTCCAAGATAATGTAAATGAATAATCAAGAACTGCAATTCTTATAATGTCGTTTTATTTATTTATTTTTTTTTTCATAGGTCAGTTCAGGTCTATGATGTGTAGATAATAACTACTCGAGGAATTCCACCACACCACTTGTTCGCCTTTAATAAAATCTAAAACAAAGATTTTCACCCAGCGACATGGCATTCTCTTCACCTGGGCAAAACTAAAGGTGATCTAGCAAAAATTGTTACCAATACCAGCATAGTCTGAGATACACATTGGTGTGTATATTTCGGGTGTTTGAAACTATCTAAAAAATACGCAGTAAAATTTATGGGTTTCTCGGCTAGCTGGTCCTTGTAGAGTAAATAAATAGGTAAAATCACCCAATTTCTACTTTCCCCTTTCTCTTTCCTTCCAAACCCAGTTTGACAAGTGAAGAAGAAGGGACCATAGAATTTATTCTCATCTACAAAACCGATGAGTCACAAATATCTGATTTGATAATTTCGAACTCAGCTACGATGGAAACCCCCACATCGCTCGATAATCCACAATGTACTAGCAAAATAATCTGATAAACTATCTTTTAGTATGTGTATAGGTGAGGGTAATGTGTACACTGCGATAGAGCTCTGCACGGACCGGGCCACCCGCGCGGGCCTAGGCCCGGTCCGCCCCGCACTGCGGGCCGGCCCGCTACGGGCCGTTTTTAGACATAGACGATTACTTCAACGCGGGCCCGGGCCCAATGTATTGTGGGGCGGGCTGAACGCGGACTAGATGATCTGGAAATTCTACGCGGCGGGCCTTGCGGACCTTGCGGGTCCCGCGGGCCGTTCGGGTCCCGCGGGCCGTGCGGGCTTCGCGGGGCGGGTCAGAATAACCATGAGTGCCGCGCAGTGCGGGGCGGGCCAAACATTTGTAAACTGCGGACCGCGCGGTCCACCATTAATTTTTTTGCCGTGCGGGTTCCTGCGGGCCGGGCTCAATTCGTGAATATGCGGGCCGGGGCGGGCCGCGAAAATCAGGCCCGTGCAGAGCTCTACACTGCGATCCACAGAATCTATTGAGACCTTTCTTTTTTTATGCGTCTAGTCTTATTCCCCTCAGAAAATTCAGAATGTGAGATGGTTTTGAAGAAGGTAAATATTCTTCTTCTTCTAATCCATATGTTCCGATGCAAAGCGCCATTGAGTAGTGGAGTGCTACTCAATTCGAGACTTCGCATCGCAATTCACTGTTATTGTAATAGGGTGGTCCAATGAAAACCAAACAAGGCCGATTTAACATAGTTATCATTCTCAGCAAAAATCGCTCGAACCGGTCGATTTTTATTCCGAGGGGGAAATATTTTGTGCATTATTTAGAACTTTTTCACTTCAAACCCCTCGGAGGGGTGAGTTCCAACCCTTGAATCTCAAATGGGATAAGGGGTCAAGTGATACATCATTTTGAAGGTAATCGAAATCTCTTACCAGCGCATCCTTGTTTTTGGAATTCAATGCAGTAGTTACCGAGAAAACACGTTTATGAAAATAATCGGCTAGTGATGGAAAGTAACACTTTTTTCCCTTTCATCACTATTTCTCATTCTGTAGTTAGAATCTGAGAAGTGCCTCATGTGTTTTTTTTTTAAATCCTGTCCTATCCAACAAAACATAAATAATCATTTATTTCAATGTCAGCTCCTTGATCTCTCAGTAAAATGCATAGCTTGTTTCGTTTTCATTGGGCCACCTTGTATGTATATATTTATATAATATTTCAAGTTATATCAGTTTTTTGTGTGAGCCTCCTTTTAAATATACATTTTTTTGTTTTTTGTATTTTTTTGTTCTTTGTATGAGATGTATTATGTAACGTAGGCGATAAAACTCTACTCTAGATTGTTCAGAGGCTAGTACCCATCAACAACATGAATCGGAAAGACTACAACAAGCTATACGAAGATATGTAAAACGACCGTGAGGATCATGGGAATGCCACCAGATGACATACTCACCAGATATAGCTTAGATAGAAGCTTCAATTATGACAAACAGGGATGCGTGAAAAGAGTATCAACGCAGAAATCTCCGTCTACACTGATGGCTCAAGCACCAACAAAGATTCAGAAGCCAGCTTCTTCTCACTATGCAAACATGTCACTTTTCAAGTGTAGAGGGGAGACTTGTGGTGAGAAAAAATAGAGACAGTCTTCGAGGTTCATGGTCTATAGAGAATATTGATATCAGGAGTGAAATAAATGTACATCAAGTTTAGAAAAACGAGAAGTATTTATGTGCTAGCCATAGTCAAATATTAATCCAATCATTTAGAAACACAAAATCATGCATCTACAGAATAATGACGTCGTAATTATATGATAAACAAAACAACATCAGTGTGAACAAACAGAACATCACTTTAAAATCAAGAGCTTTGTTTGTTACGGTTCTTCCAAGTATTCTCCTGTTCTTGCATAATCGACCGTTGACCATGAAAAGCACCTTCTGCACACGCACAGAAGCGACGGCTCGAAGAGAACTGCCAACAAACCTCTCATATTTCTTTTTCACTCCCACTGGCATACGTGGCTCAATCCCTCCTCTTCCTCTTGTCCCTATCGTCCCTCTTCTCAGGCTCCTTACGTTTGCTAGCCCTTTTGGCTTGCGACAAGAACTGGTCCAGGCCAAAGGGATCCTCTTCCTTCTCAAACTGCACAGCTCCAGCACGCCCTGGCCCAGATCTGTCTGTTCCTCCAAATTCTTTGTCCGGTACGAATCTAGAATGATCATAAAATTAGCTAGATTAGAATGGTGTTACTTTGTGGGCCAGCAGAGAAAGGTTGACATCCAGAGGATTAGATTTCTATTTCTGTCAGAGGCGTATCTGTTAGTAGTTTTATGCTTAGATTAGGAAAGATTTGTTTTGATTTGACAATTTCTTTATATTCTTTCAATCAGCCCGAATGTCTGAAGTTTACCCAATCATCTGGAGAAAAAGAAAAAGCTAGCTACAGGAATTTGTATCAGCATATCACTATCAATATTATTAAAATTATTTCATTTATTGTTCACACAAAACATACAGTTTTATTAACAACAAGATTTTGAAGTAGAAATAATGAATGAGAAACATTTATTGGGCGCCGTTTAGAATGGTTTATTTTTTCTCCATGTCCATTATCTCAGTTAAAATCAGCAAATATGCTCTTCAAGTTGCTGGTGAGCTCTACTATGAAGGCCGATCATTGCCGTATTTTTTCTCTCAAGCTGCAGTGTCTCTCAGCACATCTCAAGAGTTTAAGAGTGGAGGTTGTATGTTCAGTATGCACTCACGAAACAATTTTCGGTCGCACTAACCCAAAAAACACCATCAACAAGTAGAATAAAAAATGCACTGATCTGCAGCTAAATATTGTTTGATCATCTGTCAGATAAACACAAGAATATTTCCACGTCTGATCTTTCTGAGCAATCTATTGAGCAACTTCCCGATGAAGAGGCATTTAATAATTCTTCTGAATATTTAAAAAAAAATCAGAATGGTTTTCCAAGTTGAATATTTTCCCATGTTACATGATTGTTGGAAGTCCCTGAGTAAACTTGTTCATTTTATAAATTATTTATCACTTTCACAAATACTACTCTCACATTTAATTTTCACATTTCTGATTCTTTTGACATATTAACATGACTTGATTATATTGACGGCAGCAATGAAAACGTAAAATACAAAAAATTTTCCCCATTTCTCAAGAACCTTTTTTGTAGGCGCTTCTCACATATACATCTAACATTACACCCCTCAACGTCAAATATATATTCAGTTTGTTTTGTTGTTTCGATTTTTGACCAAGCTTCTGTTGATTTTTACTTCAATTCTGGAAGGAATGGTTGTGATTATGGAATAAAATGATAATAATGATATTTTAGTGTTGTCTTTGAGTGACCTTATTCTAAAGTCTTCAGTTTCCGAGATTAGCCCTGGGATTGTATTCGATATTCATTGATTGATTATTCAGCAATACCTGAAATCTATTTCTTTTGGATTTGGATAGTTGTTTTAAAATAGCCAATTTTCGAGATTCAACCTTTTGCCCCTCTCACCTAATTTAATGTGGCTACTTCAATGAGTCTCATCATTAGACAATTGATCAGCTATTAGTTTCTGGAACATATTTCTGCAGATTCGCATCTTTATCTCAAAATGGTTGATTATGGACATTCACCCTTTTGCCCCTGTCCCCTCAATTTCATTGGACAATGGAGCATACTTCAATTGTTCAGCTATTAGTTTCTAAAACGTATTTCTGCAGTTTTGCATCATTATCTCAAAATGGTCGATAATGGAAAATTATCGTTCTGTCCCTGTTCCCTCAATTTGATTTGGCTCCTTCAATGGGTTTTCTCATTGGACAATGAAGCATATTTTGATTGATCATCTATTAGTACAAAAACGTATTTCTAGTACAATCACAGCCTTTGCTTTTCTTCCCCCGTTTTAATATTACTTTTTCAACGAGATTCAGTGAGAGATAATGAAGCATATTTCGATTCGAGATACCTGTTGGTGCGGATGGCCTTCTCGAGCTCTTCCCCGCCCCCGTACACCTCCTTGTCGACGTTCTTGCCCGGCCGGTAGATGTGGTTGGCCATCGAGCCGCCTTCCCTCCACGGCTTGTCGTAGACGTCGTAGGCGTCGTCGTCGCCGTACCCGTGGCCGAGGCCTTGCGCCTGCCCGAACAGCCGCTGGTCGAAGAGCGCCTCGCCTCCAGCGCCGGCCGCCGCGCCTCGCGCCGGCATGCCGAGCGCGATCTGCTCGCTTATGTCGCGCTCGCGCTCCCGCTGCAGCTTGCTGCGCTTGTCCGGGGCGGCGCGCGCCAGGTTGCGGTCGCGCATGCGCTCCTTGTGCCGGTCCTGGCGCAGCGCGTCGCGCTCCTGCTCCTCGTCGGCCCCTGCCGGCTTGCCGCCGCCTGCCGCGTGTTGCGCCTGGTGGCCTGCAATGAATCGAAATGATGAAAACGACAGTCTCTACATTTAGATTCATCTTCTGGTACTATATAACAAAAGGTTGATTGTCCAAAGAGGTACAAGACCCACTTACAAGATATCTTATGTCTTGTACAAGAACTAAAAACTGAATAAAAGGCATGTTCTCTGTATCTCAATGAACTACAATATTGTACACTAATCTTGATTGTGTACCACTCAAACTGTTCTGTGATTCTGCTGTACCATGGTTTCCATTGGCACTGGTAATGTAGAAAGTTGCAGTGAACTAAACATTTTTCAATTTTTCATGCAGACACATTGAACAAACCTAAAATGTCGAACAATATATGGAAGTTTTAACAGTTTCGCTCCATGAACATGACATATCACAAATATTATGTTTCAACATCCTAATAGTTCTTGAGAAAGATCTATGTGACTACACATTCGGTTAAACTTTAAGCACATTAAATGAACTGGTGATTTCAGTTGTATATTCGGTCTCGGAGTAGGTACATAACAAAGTGAACTCTTACTGTTCAAACGAGGTGTATACAAGTTCAGTTGAGATAATAACTCTGAAGTTTGTAAATAATATGGAAGTAAATATGCAAGAGTGGTGAGTTCTTCAGTTGTCCAAAGATAATAGTGGAAATTTCTGTTTGACAATAAACTATTATTAAAATTTTGCTCGTGATGAATTCCATCGATTCGATATATAATGTACTTCAAAAATTTCCGTTGAATAGATTCGAGCAGATAAACATGATTGAAGTATATTGGAGACCAAATGGGCAACCCGTACTCTAAACATGTTCTCACTTATGAGGTAATAACAACAATGAAGCAATGATCTTCATTTTTTAAGTCTTTGGAGTTTTCGAAAATTATGAATATTATTTTATGTCTATGAATATAATGCTGATCATGAAGGATTGATCTTTTTGGTCTTTTATCATAACCCAGGTAACAGTATGATATATACAAAATTGCTCACATAAGTCGTTCAGAAGTTTTTGTAGTTGAAAGAAACTTAGAATTCTGAATTTTTGGACTCAGGGATATTCAACATTCTCTTCCATTTTTAAAGATCAAGGCGGCTTTCGGTTGTTTTGGAAATTCTTGAGAAGACTCTTCCAAATTTACATGATGTTTCAGGAAAGGTTCCACCATCAAATTTTCGTACACCTATTATCAACTGTTCCTATTGAATCTTGATTGTTTAAGAAATTTTGTAAGATTATTTCCAACACTGTGCCTCTTAACCATTTTAGACTATTAGCACTTCTTTGGTATACGGAAGCACAGGAATGATACTTTTGAATCCACATTAACAACTGATTTATAGCATACAGGGTATCTAAATTTTGTTGACCAATTACATCATTTTCATCGCATTATTCCGCCAATTTGAGTAATGTGAATAACTCTGTCATGTACTCCTCACGATACAGACCACCGACGTTCGTCTGGATTAGTAAACTCATTGTGACACGGTTCAAAACTGGCGGTTATATACAACAATTATTATTATTTTCCAATTCTCTTGATGTTTTTCTTTTGTAATTGCAGTTCTGAATTTTGTTATATTGCTGTTTTGTTTTCGAGTTCCAATTGAAGCAAATTTCTGCCGTATCATTCATGTTCATTTTTTTTCTGGATGCCGAACGATGCTTCAGTTTCTGCCAAAAATAATATCAAAACAGAAACAACAGATTGACGAGAAAACCTCTGAAAAGGGGAATAGGGAAATTTATAACGCCTCGATGCGATACAGAGTGTAACATTTGAAAGAACAAACTTTTTCAACTCTGAAACTTACTGAAATCACTGAAAAATGATATTCCTCCAATTGAGTGAGGATACATGTTATCTTACTGATTTCTATGTGATTCAACTTTATCTAGTTTATATAACATCAATAGTTGTTGATTATTATATTCCAATTCTACTTGAAAAATCATAAACTCTTTGTTGAATTTAGAGGCCACAAATCACATCAATTCATAGCGTCGAGTGGTGCCCCTTAAGGCAGTTCTAGCCCCACTCTCACTTCCGATCTTCATCAACGATATTGGGAATAACATTGCAAGCGAATTGCTGCTGTTTGATTGTAATACATTACAAGACGATATTCATAATCTTCACCTTGAGAGTATTGAAAATAAACTTCCATTGAATATCAAACAATGCAAATGCAACACGTATTCATTGAAAAATTACAGCTATTGAGTTTTCCAACTCTATCAACATCATTAGCTTAGAGTGCAACCACATCTATATAAAGATCTTGGGATTGAATTTGACCGCAAACTCAGTTTCTCCAATCATCACAACAAAATATCTTCTTCTGCAAAGAGAATGACTGGAATGATTTTCCGTACATGCAGACTTCCAAAACAAGGACTGCTTAGATGGGGTCTATCCCCGTCATTGTTACGACATCAACTTGCTACTCGGTACCTTTTTTTCTCTCTAGAAAACCGTAGATCATATTGTGCTTGCCTATTCCTCTTCAAACTAACGAACAACCTAATTGACTGCCCTGAATTATTGGAACAAGTGAACTTTCATATCCCTCGTAGCAACTGCAGACAGAAACCGTGCTTTTACTTACCTAAACCCAACACTAACATTCTCATAAAATCTCCGTTGTATGCAACAAGTAAAATAGTGTGTTCTGTATTTAAATTATCTGTATAATTTGTACTTATTTGTATTCGTATTTCTCAACTGAAACACCTAATCTGTCTTGTCATGTGGATTCATCCTGTTTAGACAATGAATGTATTTTTTTTATCATGCTGTAATCTAACACAGTTAACAAAAATTATGCATGAAAAAGTTGGACAAAAGATGAAAAAACAATGTTATTGTCAGATAATGATTACTGTGGCAGTATCCATAGATATGCAACAGGCATTCAAAACAATAGATCGCTGTAGAGAGTGAAAGACACTGGAAGCCATTGGAATTGTTAATTATGCCTCACAATGGCTGTCACTCCCTAGATAATAGAAAACGGAAAGTTAGAATTGATCATGAAACATTGAAGAAAACATAATTGGAGTACCCAAAATAGTGTGTTAGTAGTGTGTTCACTCTGGGTGAAGTTAAAATCTGTCTGAAACTACCATCACCAACTAAAAATCTCATCAGAGACAGAAATTAACCAGTCGACATTAGGATAGGAAACTTGTATAATAGTTGAATGAAAAATGTTCCAACGTTCTAATAAGAATTTCTGCATTATTTCAAAACTGCTTCGAGAACATTTGGTTTGCGTTTTGTTAGCATGCGCGGACCTCAAACAGTTTCGAGTCTGTACAAAATATGCAAACGTTGGATTGGTTTATGGACAGTTTTCCATTTTCCAATATTAAAAAGATCCTGGAGGGATATCAAACTGAAATGGAGATTGAGAGCATTGATATAAATGTTGAAAACATACCAAATTGAACTTTGGAATGAAAAACCAAAACAACAAACCAACAGACCAGTGCCAGTGTATAGAAGACGGCATAAAACAGCCTTCAAAATAGGTCTATTGACTGAGAGGATGCTGAATGCACATGTCAATCCAAACAGTTACTGAATTTGAGCATGTACTGAAATTACCATCCTGAAAGTGTTCAAAGACGATCACAAGTTTGGTTGGAACACAAAGAGTTGCAACCACCGTACGTTGACGGTTTTTCGAAGAGTTGGCACATTCGTTTTGATTTACATGAAGCAGAGCACAGCTAGAGAAATCAAAATTCACCCATGACTCATGAGATTGCACTACTAAGATACTTGCCAACGTCTCGAAACCATTTTTGATGATGCAAAAAAATGAAATCAAATAATACTCACTTGGTGCAGTTCTGATCCCAGCCCTTTCATCTCTTGCCCTCTGAGCCAGCTGCCTTAGATGCTCCTCTTTGGCCTCCTTCTCCTTCTGAGCCAGCTTCTTCTCTAGCTGTGCACGTGTCTCCACGGCCTCTCTAGCCTTTCTGTCAGCTATGTACAACGACTCTGCCAGTTTGGCAAAGTTTTCATTGATATGGAGCTGCTGAAGGCCTCTGCCGTCTGCAGCCAATCTTTTGTCCAATGGGACAGTATAACCTGAAATAGGAAAAAAAGATTCAAATCAGAAGTCTTCATCTTTCTGTAAGCTGAGATGAAAAAGTTTGGAAGCTGAGCAATGATATATCACAGAAGACAATATATATCAAGTCAAAATGAAAATATTTCTGCATTATATGAACAAGCTTTTGGCAATGATTTTGTCATCCATTTTTGTTCACAGGCTCTATCTCCACAGTTGATTTCCAAAATTCAGTGGTGGAAAATTTGACACATCCACAACCTTTAAGGAAAATTCTAGGATATTTTCGATATATGGTGTATGCGATTTCGAATCGCAAGAACTTCTTGATTCGAAATTTGTTGACCAAATTTCAAAAACAAATAAGACAGAATTTCAAAAACAAATAATCTTCGATATAGTTCTAAACGAGCTTCCTTTGAAATGTAGACAGATATAAGAATTACTACTCAGGCGGTTTCTGTTCAAAGAAATGGAAAGCATATTTGATTCAAAAACAGCTGGAATACTCCCATAATGAAAACTTGAAGCAATATATGGTCACAAGCTACGTGAAATGTTGAATCGACATCTTCAAAATCATAACATATCATCATTTGTTGAACCGTTTGCATGCATGAACAACATTATTGAAAACTTACCCCATTTGACAAAAGATTTCACATTACATAATTCTGTTATTATACTAGGTGTATCAAATGACTTTATAAATAAACAATACCCACTTTTTAGAAACTTGAATGGTGAACTTACTACATACAAATTTGCATGTCATATCAGTACATTATTGTATGAGTAGTGAGCAAAACAAATTAAATTACAAATACAATTATTATTAACTAAATGCATATCTATATAATTCGAATAAATGTACAAAAAGTTTTTAATTTTATAGATATGAATAATAATAAGCGCAAACGCTCAACAAAAAATGAATTATGTATTAAGTTAGGAGAAAATCTTAATAATAACATAGTTGCTAATAATGATTTAATATTTGTTTCACCATGTGACATAAAAAAATTTCCTTTACATTCTTTAGAATAATGTTATTGCTCAGGTGGAGAATAATAATAAAAATAAACATGGCACATTTTGTATACCAATGCGCGAAGCCTTATAAAACACCTATATAATATATTGTACTGTATCTCGTTGCATAAACCTTTGTTAGTATGTTTATCAGAGACCTATATTACGGATGATATTGCTCTCCATGAAATTAACATAAATGGATATGAGCTAGTACTTTGTAATTCGTCTAGCAGACATACGGGAGGAGTTGACATATATATATATATATATATATATATATATACATACAGGGTGTTCCGGTGGTCATGTTACAAACTTCTAGGGTAGATGAAACACACGAAAATAAGAAAAAAGTTCATGTGAACATGGGTCCGGAAACGTTTCTTCAGGGAGCTAGGGCCCTTCGAAGATGACCTTCAAAAACTACTTTTCGTTTTATAGCTCCGGTACTACTGCAGCTATCGCAACCAATTTTGGGACATGAAATCTAGTTCGTAGGTTCATCAATTTGAGCCTTCCGGATTTTGTCACCTTTAACCAGGGGCGTACAAACCAGGGAAGTATTTGGGCAAATTTGACCCTACTCCTCTTAGGCTTCAATTTCTTACCATACTTGATGTCCCAAAATTGGTTGCGATAGCTGCAGTAGTACCGGAGCTATAAAACGAAAAGTAGTTTTTGAAGGTCATCTTCGAAGGGCCCTAGCTCCCTGAAGAAGCGTTTCCGGACCCATGTTCACATGAACTTTTTTTCTTATTTTCGTGTGTTTTATCTTCCCTAGAAGTTTGTAACATGATCACCGGAACACCCTATATATATATATCAAAAGTGGGCTGAAATTTGATCTGATTTTAAAAGATGTTATATTTATGAATGTTTGGATTGTGGCTATGGAGGTTGTTGTCAATAATACAGTATATATATAATGATTGTGGTGTACCATCCCCCAGTGCATCACATTCCGATTTTTTAGCATTCTTAGAAGAAAAACTAGAAGAGATGATATGTTGTAATTGTTGTAATTGTTGTAATATGTTGTAATTCAATCTAAACCTTAAAGGCAAACACCTACACCCAAAGAATAGAATAACTGATTGTTTTTATGGGACTTCCACAAGGGTCAGTACTGAGTCCATTACTGTTCTGTACAAATCTATTGATTTATAATACGGGCCTGCAACTTTTTCTGGTAGTCTAGGAAAATAAAAGAACTAATATGAAACACTCCTGCCTTGGAAATATCAATATTTCAGATCCGCCTATTTTTACTAAGAGAGATCATTGAGTACTATATTAGATATTTTTTGTTTTTAGTAATCATTCGATGGGTTTTGAATTAAGAGGGTGTTCCAGTTTGAAATTGCACACAGTGTATATTGTCAACAGTATACATAGATAACATCTTTCATTTTCTGTTTCATATTGTAATGTGTAAAACGTTTATTTTATATATGCTTTGAAATTACATTTCTGAAATTATGTACTGTGAAAGAATTAGTTCTCTTGAGCTAAATGAAGAGATACAAACAGGGTGGTAAAGAATGAGTGCAAAAAACTTCAGGGGGTGATTCTGCATGAAAAAATAATTTTGCTGGGTACATAACTTTCGCCCGCAAACGCTTCATTTTCCGAGATACATGGCGTTGGAAGTATTTGTTGAAAATTAACTATTTATTTATTGCTCTGATACTGGTCAAGTTATGCAAAATGAAAATTGGGGTTCCAAGAGGTACTTATTGTGAATTTTTTGACATGCAATTGAGAATTTTATGTTCATCATATTCTCGTATTCTCTTAACGCTTAAAATCGATCTCTGTTGGAAACTGTGAATTGCGCTGGATGTACCATTACTAAAAATGTGAAATTTTGCGCACTAACAGGTGAGTTGCAGTAGTATCCAAAAATCATAATAACTTTAGATAAAGTTAGTGCAACGATTAGATTATTTGCGAAACCACTATAATCCGTAGATATTCCATCACATTCTTCTACACGGCCTTCATAAAGACGAACTGTTCTTGACGTCAAAAATAGTTGAACGGATATCGATTCCACAGATAGCAGTTATTGGACTCCAAATTGATCAATCAACCAGTCTGTTAGAGCAGACCCTTGATAAACTTGATGAACTGCTTGAGATACAAATCAGTGAGAACGATATCAACAATATTTATCTGCCAAAAACTGTGAAACCCAACAATCAAAATAGAATACACACACTACCTCATAAAAGAACTTGTCATTTGTAATGTCAACAATCTCAAATTGAAATATATATAAACATATTTAGGAGTGATTAGTTTTATGTCGATTGAAATTGAGGACATCACCCCAATCTCTGGCACTGAATAGCTTTGGGTAAGAATCAATGTGAAGGACACCTCAATTGCTATTGGGGTGATTCATAGACCTCTTAGACAAAATGTCAACGTGTTTCTCAACAAATTTGAAGACAGTGCCGGACAGATATTCACAGAACATGATCAGTTGATATGCTGTGGGGATTTCAACATTGACTTGATGCTTAGTCAGTCATCACAACTGCTCAGCAATGTTTTGAGCTCGTTTGGTCTCATTCAACTGGTAGAAGCCCTGACTAGAACTTATTGTAATTGATCTTTTCATATGCTCTGAATCAGTCGACATTGATTCTTGCCATGTTCTCACTCATGCCGATATGAATTCAGATCATAATCCAGTTTTCCTGAATCTCAACTATTGGGACTTGAAACAAAATAATTCATTATTCGTTAGAAGTTTGAACAGAATGAATATAGAAGCTTTCAACATTGACCTCCAAACCTTGAATCCAAATCATCATTATTCAATAAAATCTTGATTGACTTATATGACACCTCGTATGACACACATGCCCCACTAAATAAAATCACGTAAGAGGAGATACAATCGTTGGGTAACCAATGATGTCAAATTGCTCATGAAACTTCGTGATAAAGCTCTCCAAAGATACAGAAAAAGCAGAAATGTTCAACATTGGAATTATTATGAAGAATTAAGAAACTTCACCAACATTGAAATTCGCAATGAGAAACGAGCCTATCTCAACTATTCGCTTAGTGAAAATAAAAAAACTAAACATTTATACCGTGAACTGAATATTTACTCCAACAGCCTCAGCACTGATCTTCCTTCTAATTTGGCAGACGTTGATGAAATCAACAAGCAACAGCTCTGCCCCATCAGCATTTCGTGTTCTCTTTCAAAAGTTTATGAAAAAGTGATTCACGCACAAGTCAAGTTGCATTTGAATAAAAATGATCTACTTCCTGATAACCAATCAGGATTCCAACCAAAACACAGTTGTATGACAGCTTTAAATGGGACTAACTGTCCCATTTAAATTGAAGAAGTTGATGGCATTTCTGGTTTAACTGGAAGTATTTTATTACCAAAAAAAAAAGTAAATCACATGCGTTTTGTACCAACGTACTTATCTGCAAATTTTCATAAATATTGTTCTTTTTGTTCAAAAGATATTTACTTGGTTCCATACTTTATCCAAACCCTGTACATAATGATATTGACATTACTATTCCTCTAATTTTAGTGACATCTGAGGTGACATCATTTTGGTCCTGTAGAAGTAAAAGGGGTATGAGGTAAGGGGTCTACCTTTTTTGAATTTGACTATGAATACTATCAGGTGGAATTTTTTGACTTTTTGAAATCATTGATCTTGAAATTTTATTTATTGTTTCTTCTGATGTATATTGACAAATTTTTGGGAATCATATTGGTTTACAAGATCTTCGACAAGATCCGAATGATGAGGCTCAAATTTCAGCTACCAGTACTCAGTATAAATTGATCATCTATAAAGTCCACCATCTTCACTTTTTCTTGTTTTTTTGAATAGACAAAACTTTTAAGAGTTACAGAAGTTTTACCCAAGTGATGTATTGCAGAATATATTTATGAATGAATAGGGAATTGTAGGAATGCATGACAGGTTGTGAATTCGAGAATGCTTGGAAGATGAAAGATAATACAATGGTAGTCTTTCATGGATCTCTCACCTTTAGCATTCTTCCAATTAGATATGCATGGAGGAATCTTCCATTCTTTCTGTTCCTTAACTGTTACTCTTCTTGTTGGACTGTGAAGTACAGGAGCAGGAGGAGAAGGAGGCCCTCTTGGAATCTTCTTATTTATTTTAAATCTAGGAGGTTCCATGGGATCAACCTGTGCCTCTACAAGCCTGATAACTCTTTGTTTAGCACCAGAATTGAAAGCTGCCCCTTGCTGCGAAGGTGTGTACCTGACAAACTGGGCAGGTGCCAACTTCTCAGCAGCCCTGACAGGCATGGCAGCAGCTATTTTGGAATTTGTGATCTTCATAAGAGCCTGTCTTGTACGTTCTGTGATATCCTCGATTTCCTCTTGATCAGGCTTATTTAGGCTGGGGTCATTCTCTGCTACCACCTCTACAGGCAACAAATCTGATAGTTTTGAATAGACAATCTTGTCTTTAGCATGCCCTTGTCTAGCGATCACATCGTACTTCACTTTCCCATCAGCCCCCAGCTGCACGGCGAGGGAGTTAGAATTAGCATTGCTTTTTCTTCCCATGTCCAAGGGATACTGAGCAACGTGTATTTCGGGGAAGGCTCCCCCATCGCCGTAGTCTGTAACGTATCGAGGTACCCAACCACGTCTTTGCCCATAAGGGGGTGCAATGCTCTGGGCACTAACTAGTTGAGTAGATACTTGGGTGGCTGCCCTCTTTTTGCGTTCATCGTCACGATCCCAAAGTGGCTGCACGGGTGCTGGCAGGATGCTAGATAATTCCATATTTGGATCGAAACGTTACACGACTTATTTACACGTTATAACGGAAGAAACACATGATCAAACATTAGAAAATATTCACCTAACTGACATTGAACATCGTTATATTGTGAGGTTAGCTGCCAAGCTGGTAGCTGCCTGCGGCCTGCCTGAATTTCGGAAGATACCCGAACGAATAGTTCAGAGGCGTAGAAACATGGTCGAATGTATTGTATTGCTTATTGAAAGGACAATAATTCCTTGCCAAGGGTGTTGAAGTCACATGAAAACATGCTCACATAATTTTTTCCCACGACCACCCGTAGGAAACCCGTTGAAGAAAAATTCAGAAAGACCCGTCGTAGGAACAACAGTGTACATAACTCGTTGAGAAGTGTATTCCATGCACTCATTACATTTCTGCAATCGCCGCTAGGCGACTTGTGCTGAATATCAACTGGTGCGAAATAGGTCACTTTCCAAACTTGTGTGATATACTATTTCCACGATTTTAGCTGATTACTGCTGTCAAGACAAAACATGGTGAGATGTTGAGCTTTTTATCTAACAGAAATAACATCCGCTGAGAATTTACTTCAGTACGAATATATATGATATCATATCTTTGAGTCATAGAGATTAGTCAAAGGAACAGCTTATCTTTGCTTTGCTACAGGAAATTTATTCTTTATGGAAATTGATCTTGCGGGCCAACGATATTTCCATTCATCATCGCATCAAGAAAGCTTTCAAACAATGCTCTCTGACAAAATGTTGTATATGTTCGTGAGCAAAGCTCCTAAAGCTGATAAAGTCCGCTGCCGTGCCGCAGTTGACGTAGCTCTTGCCGTTGCAGATGCATTACAGTTGTGAAGAAACTGCTCAATTTACAAACTCCATCACCATATTTAAATTAGACTTTTGCGCGCATTACCATTCAATTTCAATCAAATTCAAAATTGAACTAAATCGCTTTACCTAGATACTGTAGGAGTAGCTGGTTTTCCTGAAGAGGGCACCATTATTCGACTGAATTTAGGGTGGCAGAACTGAGAACAGTCAGAACTGCAGTTCTACCAAACGTTGTTGTATATTTGATAAAATCATGATAAAATGACTCGAATGAGTGAAATTGAATTAATCTTTTGGAAAACTCGTGTTTCTCCTACATCAGCTGTTGTAGAGCGGATTTGTTGAAACAAATGCGCGTTAGTATCATTGCTCATGACATTTCTGCAGGCGCTTATAACGGATAATTTTATTCCATCAAAATATCGTCACTTATCTGCAAAGTTAAAATAAGGATTGGGAAGTATATCAACCGATGAGGGTGCTATTTTTCTAAAAAGATGGCCGACTTGTGGAGTGGTTTGCCTACGTTCATTTTGACGTTCACGTGTGATTTTCATAATTCTATCGTATCAAGTCTCTGAATTCACAATGAATTCTTGGAATTCTTTCCAAGACAAGTACAAAATGGTGAATAAGATGCTGAACGCGCTAAATTTACCCTGAATTGATTTGTTCAAATCATGTATCAACTGATTGAGTGAATGTCACTTTAAAAGTTAGTTTAATTAGTTAGTTATACCCGCATCGTCACCTCTCCAATTCGCTAATCCAAAAGTCTGGTCGACCTCTGGTGGCTAAATTGTGAACCTACTTAGTGAGTAACGGATACGTGTGCGTTTTATCGACGAATCATCATTATTTCGGCGTGCTTGTTCGATATCAGGGATTATTGGTGGATTATGTTGTGTTCTCATTGTATTTGTAGATCTGTGTGTCGAGCGATAATTACGAATAATTTTTGGGATAACCCAAACTCGAAAGGCATTTACAGGAATGAAATTATGCTTGAGTACTTTTATAAACCTATATAGTTTCAGGGTCAAGATACTCAAGATAATAATGAGTGGAGAACCGAGTCAAAATACTGGCACAACTAGGAAGACATTGCATAACACTGTATCTTTCGCCCGCGAAATTGGCCTTCTCCATGGCTAACTTGCGATCCCAGGAGTTGTGGGTGCACAATGTAGCCGAAGAGGTGGCCTAAGTGCGTCAGGTCTCAGACCGCCCACTTTCTTACATTACATCACATTACAACACGGTTCTTCCAGGAAAAATAAATATGCGTTCCCCACGAAGTATGCTTCTAAAGTCCATATCAAGAATGATTATGGTCTACTTGAGAATGTTGATCAAAGGAACGCATGGACAAATGCTCGGAAAACCTGTGACTCACTCTATTCGAATTAGTTTCCTTAATTTTATTAATTTTATTAGACATTGCAAAGCGTCACATTACCTCACAATATGATAGTTCTTCAACACACTATCAACGATTGTCCAGAACACTCACGAAAATCCAAGAAATCACTTGTTCAACCTCCGAAAACAACTAAAATACACACACAATGACCACGCCGAACAGAGAGATTACTCACTATCCGCCATATTCGTTTACGTCTCGTAGCGCCCTCTTCGGTCTGATGTGCTTTTATTTCAACCATTCCGCTTTACTCCAGCTGATGTAAGAGTCGCGACTTTTCCTGAAGATGGCGTTTTTATTTCACATCTATTTTGCGTTTCAAACAACATAGTGTCGAACAAATGTTTAGATTTAATTCATTCGATTCATTCCATCATTATTCCATCAAATATACAACAATTGAATTTTTCTGAATGCACAAAAGTCTATGTTTCAATTTTGTTATATCGCAAGTTTGGTAGAACTGACCCGTTTCACTATTTTCAGTTCCGCTACCCTAAATTTAGTAGAATATTCAGGAAAACCGTTGATTGTTATTGATGATTATCGAAAATTCCTTCTCTTTTTCGAAACAAATCACGTTGCTTTAAGAAATCAAACTCCGCTATGTTGTGTCGCTCAAAATCGAAAGAATTGTTCAATTCACTTGTTGTGTTACATGAGATTATCTCTTCATCTCTTTGAGCTCTATGGAAATATATGAAAAAATAGAAATTGAAATTTCGGGACATTACCCACGAGATTTCAAAACAGTTATCACTATCAAATTCAATGAACACCAATGAACAAAAAGAAGTTTGTACGATTTCAATTCGCACCTTTCTAAGAATCCAAACACCACAGAAATAAACATTGCATTTGAGCTATGGCTCAAAATCTCATATTATTTCTTATGAAGGTTCATTCTGGTAAAAGATACCTACACGTTCTCGTGCGGTACGCCGACTTGGATCGGGCACGGACTATTCCAGTATACATAATACAGATACCAGGTGTCTACTGCAATATTCATAAAATAATGGAACTGTGTCATATTCTGATCGACATCATTTCGTGAGCTTTCTGAACTCGAAGTGTAATAAGTTGTTCGAAATATACAGACTCTAGCCGACCTTAGCGGGACACCTGGGATGCGTTACACTAGACAACTACAAAGATCACGTTCAAAACTTCGGACATTTCTGTTCCACTAGCGTAGGTACGACTAGCTTTTGAACGTTTCGGTTAATCCTGCAAGTGGAATGGGTTTTACTTTGATTCAAGTTATAGAGACATGACAGTCGGCTTCGTCTAGATGTGAATAGTTATTAAATTTCAAGTCACAATGGTAAAAAAAAGAAAATCTTCTGACCAAATGATAATGCAATTATTGCACTAATGAGACGAGGAAATACTTTTGAATCCTTCAATTCATCTAGTTCAAACAAAGAATATGGGAAGGAATAGGAATGCATCTCTTTCTGAATCATACAATATCATTGAATTGAACTGAATTTATTTCAGTATTAGAGACAGATCTTATTCAGTTCATTGCAAGTCGCCACACATTAGTTTAACGTATGGAAATCTAAATGAAATATGTGATATGAAACTATACAGGATGATTCACGGTGGATGGCTCATTAGACGTTTCTGGTGAACCAGACGACGGATCAGTTTGAAAATCTGGTGGAGACCATATGCGTACATTCTCTACCCAACTAAAATATTTTCGACAATGCGGTGATGATACTTCTATTAGAAAGTAGTAGCAACTGTGATCTTTTGAATGAGACACCCTATATATAATATCATTTTTAGAATCTACAATAATTTCCCAACAACTTTTCTTGATATTTTCCTATGGCTAACTGTTACCGTATTCGAAATCAAAATTAATTCATTTTTTTCTTCTTTTGACATCACGAATAAAAATGCTGATATCTCTGAGTCGAGGGATACTATTATATGGAATTTTGATTTGGAGTTGAGAGATAGTTGAAGGCTTCCCATACTTCAGCCTAGTATTTGTTAATTCAAAACAGGGTGGTGAAAAAATAGCTATCTCGTTTGTTTGAAAAAATGGTTGGAAGTTAATTATTCCAAATGGAACACCCTGTATTCTATTGAAAATTCAGGAAGCTGCTGAACTTTGCTTCTTATCTATGTATAACATAACTGGTCAAGTTTCGGACGGGCTCGGCTGAAAAAACCTGGATTATTTACCTAATAAATTTCAATATTCAAACTACAAGTGAAACTGAGTCTCTTTCCTTTGACACACTTATGGATCAATAAACTTCACTGACCAATAGATGTGAGTGCATAATCATACACTGTTATCTCGATTCGAATGGAAATAACTGAAAGTTAGTCAATACAATGGCATGACACAACAAAATGTTTTGACGATGCCATGTCGATCTCTACAATGTCGATCTACTTGAGATCTATATGATAATCATATCTTTGAGTGGAACGCATCCCTGGTATATGCGCACTGGGCTGGTCTAGTCCAGTATTCGATCCAATCAGCGAGATTGGCGAAACCGCCCGCTTGCACTGTACCTTCCGCCAAATGTTCAACTTTTACCAGAATAGACCTCCATAAGAAATAGCTCGGAATATTTAACCAATAGCCCTAATAGCCTATCTACTGCAACAGTAAACAAATTGCTCTGCAATAATCCTTTCGTCCGCTGCCGCCAGCGTGAATGTCATTTCCATTTTTTAGCGAGGGAAAATTCAAAACAAGACAATATTCCCAAAAAAAATTACTTCGAGTATGACATATTATGCATACACCTACATGCAATAATTGAATATTTGATAAAATTTGAGGTTGCATATTTTTTCGATTCTGTTGAATTTCCATAAATTTTTTAGCTAACTGTGTAGATGAAAGGACTAATTTCAACATGTATATCCAGTCTCATGTTTGATGCTGGCATATTAGTCATTATACAGGGTCAATCTAAAGGTTGTGCATTCCCAAATTCAACGACTTTTCTACGACTGTTATAATATACAGTACAAGAAAAAACTAAAACATGATAAATGTACTTTCATCAATCAATTGAATAAATTAACGTACTAGGTAAATGTTTTGAGCACCTACTACAATAATCGGGAAAAAATATCTTCTCATTCATCATTATTAACAATATATTTCTGTTACATTGGTACAATTATTGGAAACAAATTTCGAAGCAATAGAATCCGTTTTTTGTTTCAAGGGAAAAGTTGACAATATTAACATTTTCTGTGTCTGATGTCGATGGAAGGTCTGACAACTTATTGATCGACTCTAATATTTCATTGGCTGATATTATTATATCGACTAGTGAGGGACTCTTCGATATAACCCTCAGCTTCTGTTGTAAAGCGCCAGCCACCATGCCGATTCAATGTCGATATATCTTAGCCACTATCAATCAATATTGTAGCTGAAGATCGGCAGAAACAGTGGCCGGTGTATAACTCAGGATCAGGAAGTTTGAAGTATGAAGCAATTCATTTTCAATATTTTGCAATAGTTCCTATTTTGTTTATTCAAATTTTTTGGGACAGTGCATTTTCCTTTCTGATAATGTAGAAAAAAATAAGCATTGTTGACATTACTTGGTAGCTGATTCCAATAATTTTTTCTCAATGTTAGCATATCCTACCGTTACAGTAAATATTCGTGAAGTTTTTGTTTTAGTGTCCGGAATGTGGACCAAAATTGCGGCACCTGAATCTTCAAAATCGTAAATTTTCATTTGGTACATCTCATCTTCCCTACGAGCACCCATGACATTATAAGTACAACCTGCAAGAAAAATATTAGCGACTTGAAATTATTCAACTAATTATTGTGGAACTCACTATTGCTACAAGGTATTCGTTGCCAGGGGTCCTTCTTTGATCAAAGTATCAATCTCATTCGTTGTGAAGATTTTCTGCTCCAGAAATACTGTCAATTTGGAATATATACTGATATCCACGCCATTATTGATACTTAGCATCATTTTTCTTTCAGAATCACATTCATATTTCTTCGTAGTTATTGCCGAAACAATCTGACTCTGATCAAAATGGCTCAAAGCATCTTTGAGTTCTTTTTGCGCGTCTCGCGATTATCTGAATAGATTGCCTTAGGATAACATCTTTTGCCAATGAATCTTCAGATCGCCATAATGGCCGAATCTGTACTAAGGGAGTGTGCGATTTCTAGGTGGACGGCACGAACACTCATACATGTAAATAAAGCGCCATATCGTCTGCATCCTATGGTCACATTCATGGAGCCAAAATAACCTACAAGCTCCTCACAGCAGATCTAATCCAGTAGCGCTGTATGAGGTCATTTGTTACATATTCTTGTCCATTATGCTGAGCCTTGCGATGATGGTAAGGATTAGCAATTCCGTGTAGTAGTTTTTCGGGTATTTAGTATCGGAGAATGCCATCATTTTCCAAAGTCGAAGATATTTTGAAAATTCTACTTATAGAATCAACACCTACTTTATTTTGAAAACTTTGGGTGTCATCGAAGAAGTTTTTCCATTGAACATATTTTGTTCACAGTTTCTCAGCTCCACTCATTCCAGCAGGTAGAAGTTCCCCCGAATGTTGATTTTCTCTTTGCATAATGCCAATGAATCTCAAAGCATAGGCGGTCGAACGGAGTTACCTAAGCCCAGAAGAAAATCTAGAAACCTCTGGTAATGACTCTCCTACATTTGTATCATTATTCTATTCTAGAGACTATTTTTATTCAACTCAATCAGTTTGAGCTTCAAATGTGATTAACCTTGGAATGCAAAGAAATAAATGGTGTATTAGTATGACATCAGGAGAAATACCTGCACAATTTCAGAGGAGTCCGAGCGAATTTATAGAATTTCCTCAAAGTGAAACACTAAAAATGAGCCACTGAGTAGCGAATCGAAATGAAGAGAGAAAGAAGGAGAAAATATTACCAAGAAATCGGTGAATAGGAAATCACCTTTGAAATCTAATCAAGTCAGTTACTTTCTTCAAGATCTTACAATTATTCTTTTATTCTCACGCATGATGATAATAGTATTCTTCATTTTCCATTTTACAATTGGAAATTGTATGGGATTCGTCAATACAAGTGAATGGAATAAAACAAATGTGATGACACATATAACACACATATAACACACATATAACACACACACAAGTTACAAGTTGCTTACAGCGAAGAAGCTTTTTGAAAAACGAAAAATTTATTACAGGGTCTTTATTTCTCTTGTGTTCAAGACAAACAACAGGCAAAGACTGAATTCATAATATGAGGATACTGGTACATCGACTCAAATATGCTACATCAGCAAAGTATAGAATAACATAGAAGTAAGCTAGATAGTTCCTGTAACTCCTCCGGCACAAGTTGAGAACTATGGGGTTGATCCAGAGTTCGAAGAGAATCTGATGTCGGGGGTTGATTTGGCTTCTTGAAGTCTCGGCGCCTCGATCAGGGTTGCATTTCTTGATAGCATTTTCTTCAAATAGATACGGCGTGATATATAAACCATATATAAACCATGTCGAAATGTAAAATCGAATGGTCCAAATGAGTTAACTGTTGTTTTTGGTCCTCTAGTATGTTGTAGATACCATCCATGTCATCTAGGTCGATATGTTCTAACTTCAATGGCTGAAAACTAACTTCTGTTTCAACATGAGGGATTGAAAATGTTTTTATATTTGGCAGTTCAATGTTTTCATAACTAGGTTCACTATTTTCGAATGTCTTCAACACAATGTCTTCGATGTGGAAATCACATAGATTGTTAAGCTCTACGATATAAGTTCCGTTCAAAGGAATATTGTTTTTATTTTTTCCGCACTTTTGGGTAGCCACAATACTTCTTGAGGTGATGACGATCCATTGATTTTTCTCTAATTTCTGAATTTTGGTCCTCTTGATCTCAGCTGGTATTTGTCTACAGGTTGTATTCATTGAATATTTGAGTAATTAGATTTCACAAGGAATATTATCTTCGATCTTTGTAGTCTGTACATCTTGACATAGGAATTCTTCGGGGAGGACTTCTTGGCACTTGGTGTCCGAGAATGCGAAACTGTGCTCATTCAGAAGGAGGTATTTCGAATGGGGTATTATAGTTTTGAAGGAATTGACTGAAGGAGTTGGCAAAGGATACAGATGATAATAATTATAATCATCGATTTCTACTATTGGAATTTCAATGATGAAGATTATTTCGTTTGTCTTACTGTAACTTTTGATTTGAATTGCTTTCTCAAATGAGAGTAGATTTTTCAGAAGTGGTTCAAATGGAAACTTATTATTTTTCAATTGTTTACTTATTATAAGAATCTCTGAAAATAATTCGGAAGGTTCAATGATGGCATTATGAAATGTGTTTAATTTTGCAAAACTTATTGCTACTTCAATTTTTTCTAATATGTCGTACATGATTTGGAAAGTATTGATGAACTGTGAAATAACTGTTTGCAATAGAAAATAATGATAATTTTGTACGTTATTTATGTGGATTGTTTTGATGATTTCTTGCAATTCCTTTATTCGAGCATTCATTACTTCTTGATTGTGAGCGAGAATTTCGGTATCGTTTTTGAATTTCTGAATGGACGTTTGCAGTAGAGTGATTTGATCAGCGATTATTGTCTTCAGCTTGTTCTGATTATTGGACAGTGACAAAATAGCACTATCATATTTTTCGGCATCACTATGGTCAAGATTTCCTGTAATTGCCTTTAGGACTGATCCGAGTCCATCGATAAGAGCTCGTTTTGGTCTCATGTTCCATTGTGGATTCAACTGACTAATTTGTGTTGAGATTTTGTCCTCAAGTATTTCAATATCATGATGAGAATTATGGAATTCTTTGTCATAACTGGGTCCATGTGTAGAATTTTGAAAAGCATTTTTAATTTGTGAATAGGTAGTTCGGAGTGTTATGAATTCGTCAATTATATTCGATATGTCGTAAATCTGAATAAACGTCCAGGAGTCAATTTTGTTTTCTGTGTTTCCAAGTTTGAGGGTGAGGATTCCAGGATTGGTATTTAGATTATGGATTTTGACAGGTTCCAGTCTTCCGTAGGTGATAAAGAGGGCGGATCTGTAACAACAGAAGGCTTTTTCAATTCTTTTATGTGTAGAATCTCGTTTTTGTTCGATTTAGTTTCACAAGTTATCTCAACGCGATTTCTATCAAGTAACTTTGTTATTTCGTATGGACCAATGAATTTCTTATCCTTTTTATTTCTACATTTTGGGTTTCTTTTATAAACTGTTTGACCTAAACGAAATTCGGGATTAGTGTCACCTAATGTATTAGTTTTTGAGAGTGTTTTACGCTTTTTGTCTTCTAATTTATTTTTGACCACTTGGTATACGTGTTTTAATCTTTCCTTGTGTTTCTCGGCATATTCAGTGTAAAAAAGATTCGGAATAAAAATTTCGTTTGGATTCCGTGAGTCTGTATGACCGAAAGTGAGTTCGAATGGTGAATACTCAGTTGAACTATGAATTGAACTATTGTAGCCTAGTATGGCATAATCCATGAGGTCGTTGCTTTCGTCCGGATACATTTCACGCAGAACTCGCAAGTGTTCTATTATTGTCGAATGAAAACGTTCAACAGGGGAATTTGATTCATGATGCGTGGGTGTGGTGAAATGCACGTTGATTTTATGTATCTTCAAAATTTCTTTCACGGTTTCATTATTAAATTCCGTTCCATTGTCTACCACCAATGATTGGGGTACGCCAAATGAAGTGAAATATTTAAGCAGAGCTTTGCTTATGTGGATAGCTGTTTTTCCGTGAATGAATATGGCTTGAGCAAATTTCGTAAATGCATCAACAAGCGTTAGGTAATTTTTTCCGTCGAAAATAAAAACATCAATATGAACAATTTGAAATGGTCGAGAAGCTGTTTCAGTTAACATTAGCGGAACATATGGATTTTTCCTAGCATATTTTGATCTTTGGCAGATTTCACAAGAATTGATATAATTAGTTATAGTTTGTTTCATGTTCTTCCAATAATAATTCCTTTTCAAACGTTCGAGGGTTTCATTTATGCCGCGATGGTTTGTTTTTCCCTCATGATGATTTTTTGTCAACATAAGTTGTTCCTCTTTATCGCTTATGGTATTGAGTCTTTTCAGACATCTAATTAATTTGGGGCCTTTTTCCGAGAAGTGTTTCAAATAGACTCTACAGAAATCTTTATATAGATTTTCGGAATGGAAATATAATGAATACGCGTTTTTAGATTCAGTGTTCTCTATTGAAAATTGTAGAATCAATTCTCCATTATTGACTTCGGGAATTTTGATAGAAATTATTTTGTAATTTTCGTAATTTTCACGAGTTATGTCTAGTTTATGGTAGGTGTTTGGAAATACTAAAATTTGATACAATTTGTTATTAATTATTTCATCGTAGATCTTTATACCTTCGTTTGTAGTTTCGTTCGCGTCAGAATGTTGTGTCGATATATTGTCGGGAATATTATTATTAGGAGGTCTGATTTGTATGTCAGATACAATGTTCAAGCCTTGGCGTTGACCAGAGGTTTGAGGTTCTAAATTTTGTTCGAGAGTCTCTAAAAATTCGGAAATGTCTTGGCTCACTAAATTAGTTGGGTCAGAAGTACTGGGTCCTGTTTCTAATGATTGAATGTAATCTGTAATGTCTTTGTCAATGTCACCATGATTATTTATAATAGATATGTCGTCAGTTTCGATTACATTTATTGGTATTCTCGAGAGACAGTCAGCGTTTGTGTTGTATTTTCCTTTTTTATAAATTATATCGTAATCGAATTCTTCCAATTTCAGTCTCCATCTTACTAATTTAGAATTTGGTTCCTTTGATTTGAATAGCCAGGTAAGTGGTTTGTGATCGGTATATATCGTGAATTTGCGTCCGTAAAGGTAAGGCCTGAAATGTTTACAAGCCCACACAATTGCGAGCAATTCTTTTTCTATTGTGGAGTATCTAGTTTCGCTGTCGTTCAATGTCCTTGAGGCATAAGCTACTGGCCTATCGTTCGGTATTTCACCTTGCGAAAGCACGGCACCAATTGAAAAATTGCTAGCGTCAGTTGTTAGTACGAAGAAAACTCTTGATTTCTTTTGGGTTACGAGGAATTGGAAATTTTGTTATTGCTGATTTTTGTCGGGATTTGGTTTGACACCGTCTGGGGTTATAATATGACCTGAATATTGTACAGATTTTTGGAGGAATTCAGATTTGTCAAGTTGAACTTTTAGATTATTCTTTCTGAGTCTGTCGAAAATAGTTTTTAATCTTTCTACGTGTTCTTGAAGAGAGGTGCTGTAAATTAGAATGTCATCTAGGTATACAACACATATTTCATTATGGAGACCTCGTAAAACGTTATCCATGACCCTCTGGAAGGTAGAAGGTGCGTTTTTCAAACCAAATGGCATCCTTCTAAACTCAAAGTACTTCCGTACTGAAAGCGGTTTTTTGTACATCTTCCGGGTCATCTTCGATTTGATGGAAACCACTAGCAAGGTCCAGGGTTGTGAAATAATTTGCTTTTCCTAATTTGTCCAATATGTCCGTTATATTTGGTAATGGGTATTTGTCGTCAATTGTCCGTTCGTTTAGTTTCCTATAGTCTATGACTAACCGCCATTTTTTGTTTCCTGAAGCGTCCATCTTTTTTGGAACAATCCAAATGGGACTTGACCATGGAGATATACTATTTTGTATGATTCCTTGGTCCAACATTTTTCCAATTTGTGACTTAACTTCTTGTTTATGTATGTCCGGAAAACGGTACGATTTAGTATACACGGGTGTTTCGTTGTTTAGCCTAATTTTATGAGTTATTGCGTTAGTAAAACTCAGAGGAATACCTTCACAATAAAATATGTCTCGATAGTCATAGCAAAGATTTTTTAATGCTTCTTTTTCTTCTTTGTTGCAGTGTCCTAATCTTATATTTTTTAAATTCTGCTTCAAAAATGTATCATATGATTGATGGTTCACAGAATTATTTACTTCGATTTTATCCATGAAATTAATATCAACTAAATTCAATGATTCGATTTCTAAAGGTTCTGAAAGATTTAGTTCTACGAGATTTTCGTTAATATTTGTTGAGGTAGTGAATGCGAAATAATTTGATACGTTTACAATTGCTTTCGGCATTTCGATACCGTTCCCAAAATTTTTATAGTCTATAATTCCGATACCGTCTTTTTGTTGTACAGGTAACTTCACTACTTGCTGTACTCGAGGAGCTATTTTTATGTTATAATTTAGGATATCTCCTGATTTTTTCTGTGTTTTATCTTCTTGTTCAAATATTATAGAGATGTTAACAAAAGGTGTCGAGAGAATTTTAGAATTGACATTAACATTTGCATTCAGTTGCTTGAGTAAATCTACTCCTATAATTCCATCAAATTTGTCACTGAACTTGAAGAGATAGAATTTATGAGTTCCATTCACTTTAAATATGTCAAAGATTGGGATTTCGGCAACTTCTTCATGATATAAAATGTCATGAGCTGTCTCAATATTAAACGGTTCACTATAAATGAAATTTTGATAAAATTTATAAGCTAATTTTGGGTCCATCAGACTTTTAGAACTACCGGTATCTATCAAAAGGTTTGCGTTTATTTGTGGTATGAAAATATAAGGAAGATTAGCTTTCAAAGCATTCACATGTATTATGTTACTTCGGTAGAAGTCGCTGTTTCTTGAAAATTTTCGTTCGGAGAATCTCCAAGAGCATTCATTGTTTCTGGGAATCCAATTTCAGCGGAAGTATCATGATTATATTGTTCGTTTTGTGGAGGATTGTAATCATTGAAATAGGTCTGATGATCATCATAATTTTGGTATTGATTTTCATAAGGGTTTTGGAAATGTTGCTCGTCAACATTTTGGACATATAATTTATCAGAGATGAATTCTGAGGGTGGTTTCACGTGAGAATTACTAGATGATGTGTCCATCGGTTCCGGTTTATTATTCGAGATTTGATTTGGTCGATTGAATTGTCTGGTTTGTTGAGATGGATTTTGACGTTGTGGAAAATATTGTTGACGTTGAAAGTTATTGAAATGTGGTCTCGGGTAGAATTGTTGTTGTTGAGGAGAAAAAGAAGGATTGGGTTGATTTGGTGGTCGATAAAATTGTGGTTGGTATTGGGGAATGGAAGTGTTAGAATTAGGATGATTGGATGGTCGATTCATTTGAAATGGAGGAAATGGATAATTATTAGAAAAATTCATATGAGGTCTGAATTGGTGGAAGTTTGGATTCGTTTGTATAGATCTTATGGGTGTCATTCTTTGAGCTGGTTTAAATGTTGTCTGAAAATTAAAAGTGTTTGATCGCTGTGTCGAGTAAAAGACATTTTCTTCTTCTATCACAAGGCTCATAGCTTTTTCAAGACTATCAGGGTTTCTTAGTCTAACGTTTGTTTGCAATGCAGGGGGTAATCCACGAATATATGTTTTTAGGGCGAGATCATTATAATTTTTTAGCCAAATGATTTTTTCTTCTGCAGATATATTCAAGGTGTTCAATTTTGAAATGATCAAACTTCTAGCATCTTGGCAACGCATACCGAAATTGTAAGGGCTCTCATTTCTCAATGGTCTCACAGAAATAAGGTCTTGCAATAAACAATCGATATTACGTTGATCACCAAAACTGAATAACAAAGCTTGTTTGATTTCTAACCAACTTCTTAGTTCCATACGAGATCCTATTAAAGCAAGGGCTCTACCTGTGAGTTTATCCATAATAGCTCTGAGTAAGGAATTGTTCATTGTAGCATCAGTTGGACTTAAGAAGGTGTTTATAAAATTTTCACAGTTCCCAATGAAAATATTGAGAGTATGAGGATTTCCTTCATAGGAGGGAATCGTATCTATATGTAATCTTAATAATTGATAGTTTATTTCTGGTGGAGCCATTTCTGTTGATTCGGAGTTCAATTGAATATTCTCTAAGGAATTTGTTAGTGATTCTAGATCAGAATCGATCATAAGAAATCCAAAACAGTGATGATTATAAAATTATCATTCGAGGGGTTCCAGTAGGAAAATGTAAAATGGAAAATTGAATGGCACTTACAGTAGTATGATTGTTTTCATTCTTGGTCTTCTTATCCTACGTGTTCTTATCCTACGTTTTCTTATCCTAGCTGCCTATAGGTTTGGAAAGCGATTTTCTTCTCCCAGGACTTTCTGTTGGCTGCAAAAATTCTTGGTTCTCCTTCTCCACTGTTTACTTGTCTTGGTTCAGTAATGATGCCACTGCGAACTGTCCGTTCTCGATCCGATATACCTTCGAATCCAGCTGCTGTTCTTCAAAACCGAACTTATTGTTTCGTATCCCGATGAATCGTTGAGACGAAAAACTGCCCGTGCGATACGAACAATTTTCGGGATCCTACCGACTGCGCCAGTTACAAGTTGCTTACAGCGAAGAAGCTTTTTGAAAAACAAAAAATTTATTACAGGGTCTTTATTTCTCTAGTAGTAGAACTAAACGGGTTCTAGCACAGTCGAGTAAGCATCAAACACAACATATGCGACTTCGCCAAAACACATCAAACCCAACATGTGCGACTTCGCCAAAACGCATCAAACCACCCAACATAATATGCAACTTCGCAGAAATGCGTCAAACCCAACATATGCGATTTGCCGAAATGTGGCTAACCTACCTTGATGAGCCGAGTCGGTAGCATACCTAACCTATCTAAAATAGTTCCACCAGCCAGGGACGTACCTAACCTATCTAATAACCCCACCAGGGTCGTACCTAACCTATCTAATAGCCCCACCAGGGTCGTACGAACCCCCATAAATATTTTCGGGGGGTACACAGGTCCACATCCCCAATGACCCGCCCCACACCGTTTCAATGTCCCACCCCGACCTACAACATACGTCATGCGTCATACGGTGAAACGTCAAAACGATGAAACGTCAAAACGATGAAACGTCAAAACGACGAAACGTCAAAACAACGAAACGTCAAAGCGATGAAACGTCAATCGGCATCGAGATTTTCGGGGGGTACACAGGTCCACATCCCCAATGACCCGCCCCACACCGTTTCAATGTCCCACCCCGACCTACAACATACGTCATGCGTCATACGGTGAAACGTCAAAACGATGAAACGCCAAAACGATGAAACGTCAAAACGACGAAATGTCACAATGGTTCAGGGTCCACCTCAACACTTCTCCAGTGGCCTTCCCCACACCGTTTCAATGTTCCACCCTGACCTACAACATAAAAAATGTTATAGACGAATGTTTTTCAAACAGTTTTCAAATGGCGTCGATAGAGTATAGACACCAGCTTGAAGAATTCCAAAAGAAAATAAAGGAACTCAATCATACAATAAAACAATATGAAGATAAACAGCTGATGATTAGAAATTTTTCGAGAATATCTTTATTGGAAAAAGTAATCACTACTCGCAGCATACCAGTATCATCACCAACTGTGAAAAAACTATGGTTATTTTGAAATATAATATTTTTTATAAGAACTGCATACAATATTAGGAAAATTCGACGATACTCAGATGTAATCCTAATACAAGTACCACAGATCATATTTTAATATAAAACTCTACGATAAAACCCATGAAGATGTCAGTTTTTTTGAAGCATACAGCATCCTCAGAACCGCCACACGACCTCAGCCGACAATGAAGCATAAAAAAACCATTTGAGCTATCAAACAATCTGTTACATGCATTTCACATTATATTAATTGTAATCAATATTATTTGATGTTTTTCCAAATGAAATGAAATAAATTCTAATCAATATTGTGTATTTTCATCGAAGGTTATTATTATAGATTAGCATGATAGGTGAAAAATATTCTTACCTTTATAGAAAAACCGCAATTTTTGTTTTCAACAATATTTTTGAACTGAACAAATATTTATCTATTTTTCTGCGGTTACCAAATTTCGATGTTTTTCATGCGTGCTATATAACCGAATCACCATCACCAAAAATCATTATTCCTGCTACACCTCGAAGACATCGAGCAATAATCAACCTTTGTGTGTGTGAACCACATCAGCTGACCAATAACAGTGAGTATTTTTTCATTTTATTCTTCTCAGAATTATTCCTTTGATATCAATCCAAATTCTCGTTTATTAATACACAATTTTATAATAATTTCCAGATGGATCTATCCTTATTGAACACCGTTTCATGTATTGCAGAAAGAAAACCAATCACAAAGATTGGAGAATTGAAAATCGGAGTGCCTTTCCCCATCATCTCAGCAAAGAGCGTTGAAACAAAATTTGGGGTGTCTATTCTGCTTGAACTGCAGGACTCTGTGGTTTTCCTGCCTTCAAGAGTAACTAAAGCATACGCCGCTCACACAAAAGAGCTCTCAACTGGTGGATACGCATTAATATTCAAAGGCCTCATCGCAGTTGGAAAGCCACACCCGGCGGCATCCTTTGAAATAATCAAAAGCCAAAAGTGAGTAACATTTTCATCAAAAAAATATAAATTGATACGACATGGAAAATTTTGATAAAGTTCTCGCGGAAACAGATGAGACCCTTTCAAAAATCAAAAGCGGTTATACAAATCCATTGAAACTAATAAATTCACAAATCAGAAAATGTCTTTCGGTAGTGGAAAAATTCGGACTTTCGATTGGACAAAAGAGAAAATTACAAGCAAAGATTGGGGAGCTGAAACGTGTTAGATTTCTCATGGCAAAAATGAAACGGGGTCATGTAGGTTCAGGATTGAGATCATCTGTTCGTTGGATTAATGTAGAATCGATTTTCGACTCGAGAATTCAGACGGGGCTCGTTGTGAATTTGAATCACAAGGAGATTGAAGACTTCCTCATAGATGCATCGAAACTTATAAAGAAGAAAATATTGAAAATTTTAGATAATTCAACAATGCTCAAAATAAATTTTACATTTTGCGGTGATTTCGTAAAAAAATCAAATGATGAAGAGATAATCGATCGTAAACATTTCAATACACCAAATACAGTTGTAGATGCAGGGACGGATCTAGATGAATGGTTTAAAATTAATGGAATCGATGTCATCCTGAATAAATTGAGCGAATTTTCTGAGAAAAAAAGTGGGTGGGCCTTGAGTGAAATAATTTCCCTAGAGGTAGCAATCAATCGATTTGAAATGGGGAATGGCTCGTCCTATATCAAATTACCTGAACAAATTGAAAAAAAGCATGCCTGCGTCAATGTACAAAACAATGATGATGCATGCTTTTTCTGGAGCATAGTCAGTGCTCTATATCCTACACCTAGAAATCCTCAAAGAATGACACAATATCCAAAATATTCTACAGTTTTGAATATGAAAGGGTTAGACATACCAATGAAATTGACTCAAATTTCAAAATTCGAAAAACTTAATAATATTTCAGTCAACGTCTACACTCTAGAATTGAATGTGATTGATCGGAATGTAGATTTTACAGTACTACCTGCAAGGCTAACAAAGCATAAATTAGACAAACATATCAATTTATTATTAATTCAGGATAAATACTTTCCAAAAATGAATGATTATGATCCACCATCAACATTAGCTGAAGGTAATAATAATGCGAGTAATACAATTAGATATCATTACTGTTGGATAAAAGACTTGTCTCGTTTGTTATCTAGTCAGCTCAGCAAAACAAAGGGGAAAAAATATATCTGCGACAGATGTCTGAATTATTTCTTGAGTCAGGAAAAACTAGATGAGCATAGTGTACTATGTGAAAATATAAATAACGAAAAAATTTCTTTTCCAAAATATGATGCTGTCGAGTTTAGAGATCACATTTATCAGCAAACATGTCCATTTATAATTTATGCCGATTTCGAATCACAGCTGAAAAAATGTAATACAAAAATTTCGAGAACAATTCTCAAGTATCAACACCACAAGGCCTATAGTGCAGGATATTATTTCAAATGTTCCTACGACGACACACTTTCATTTTATAGGAGCTATCGAGGTGGAGATTGTATGGAATGGTTTGCAAACGAAATGGCGGATGCTGCCAAATTTGTAGAATCGAAATTCAAAAACATTGTACCAATGATTGCGAATCCAGATATCTGTAGAGCAACTATTTGTCATATTTGCGAAAAGAAATTCACGGATAAGGACATTGTAGTAGTCGACCACTGTCATTTTTCTGGCGCAGTTCGCGGTCATGCGCACCAGTCATGTAACCTCCGATTTAGAAAATTGTTTGTTGTACCAATAACATTCCACAATCTCTCGGGGTATGATTCGCATTTTATTATTCGAGATATTTCCAAGCGTGGACACGTCACCGTACTCCCAATAAATATGGAAAAATACATCTCCTTCACTCAATATGATTCAGAAACATCAATAAAATTTAGATTTATTGATTCATTGCGTTTCTTGGGTACCGGTCTAGATACTCTAGCATCAACTTTGAAACTAGATGAATTGAAGATTCTAAGGAAAGAATTCAGTAATGTGAATGAGGCTCAATTCAATCTTTTAACACGAAAAGGTGTTTTTCCCTACGATTATATTGATAATGAGGAGAAATTAAACGAAACCAAGCTACCAAGCATTGAAAATTTTCACAATATATTGAACGATTCAAATATTTCAGATGACGATTACGCTCATGCTCAAAAGGTTTGGGAATATTTCGACATCAAATCGCTTGGAGAATATAGTGATTTGTATATGCGTACCGATATTCTCCTTCTAGCTGATATAATGGAAAATTTTCGCGAATCATGTAGGAAAACATATCATCTCGACCCCGCATGGTACATTACGATGCCCTCGTATACTTGGAGTTGTATGCTCAAGTATACTGGGTGCAAATTACAAATTCTAAAAGATGTAGATATGTTGATGTTTGTTGAAAAGGCGATTCGTGGGGGAATAACGGTTTGTAGCAATAGATACTCTGAATCGAATAACAAGTATATGTCAGAATATGATCCCGAGAAACCATCAAAATACCTGCTCTATCTAGACGTAAATAACTTGTATGGGAAAGCCATGAGCGAACCCCTACCGTATGGGGAGTTCACTTGGGTCGAGAACACCAACATCGATGTAACTCAAATTCCGGATGACAGTCCTGAAGGCTATATTCTCCAAGTAGATTTGGAATATCCGACAACATTACATGATGCGCATAAAGACTTTCCGTTTTGTCCTGAACACCGCACTCCGCCAGATTCCAAATTACCTAAATTAATGACAACTCTACACAATAAAAAAGAATACATTTTACACTACAGAAACTTGAAGCAGGCTCTCGAACACGGTCTTAAATTAACAAAAATCCACAAGATTCTAAAATTCAAACAGTCGACGTGGTTGAAATCCTACATAGACTTGAATACTCGATTAAGAACAATGGCCACGAGTGCCTTTGAAAAGGATCTGAGGAAATTGATGAATAACGCTGTCTTTGGAAAGACTATGGAAAACATTCGCAATCATCGCATAGTTAAATTGGTAAGAAAGTATGAAGGTCGTTATGGCCTCAAAAATCTAATATCGAGTCCACAATTCCAGCAGCGCACAATTTTCGACGAAAACCTCGTAGCCGTTGAGATGAAAAAGTGTGAGTTAATCTTTAATAAGCCTCTATACATTGGTATGGCTATCCTAGATATCTCCAAAACTATCATGTATGATTTCCACTATAATTTCATGCTAACTCACATGGAAGCTGATAAATGCAAGCTCATGTATACAGATACAGATAGCTTTTTTTATGAGCTGTCATGCGAGGATGTATATAGAGAAGTTATTCTAGAGAATATCAATAGATTTGATACATCTGATTATGCTCCAGACAATGTCTATGGGATTCCGCAGGTCAACAAAAAGGTTCTAGGTTTGATGAAGGACGAGGCTAATGGTAAAATAATTACACATTTCGTAGGGTTACGATCTAAAATGTATACTTTCAAATTATCTATGGATGAGGAGGACATTGATAGAGAGCGGGAGCGCTTGAAGGGAAAGGGGTATAGTAAAGATCAAATTGATAATGACTTGAAAAATTTCGGGATGACTAAAAAATCTAAAGGGGTGAAAAAATGTGTAGTCAAAAATAAACTAACATTCGACGATTACGTAAATTGTCTGAAGGAGTGTGCGCAAAAGACTGTAACCCAAAAAACAATACGCTCATACAAGCATGAAGTTTTTTCTATTAAACAATCGAAAATCGGTCTAAGTCCACATGATGATAAGAGAAAACTTTTAGCCAATTCGTTCGATACACTTCCCTGGGGTCATTACAGTTTGAATTAATCGAACTTCTCCATGTCTCATCAATTTGTATTTTTTGAGGAAAATGTTACACACACACACCTACACAATTGTATATGATTTGAATATTTACTATAAATATATATTGAAATGTTTTCACTAGAAAATGAAATGAAAAACATTTTGAAAATTCCTGTGCTTTATTTATTTCCCCCTATATACAACATCTGTGAAAATTATTCATAAAAAGAAATCACTTTTGAAAGTAGAGTTTTCAGTTCATGTAGAATACCTCGGTTTGGACAATTAATGTTAAACATATTCCAATCAAAGTCTCCAACCGCAACTAGCTTTCTCTGAAATTCATTGTACTTGAAGTATGTACTTGCTTTGAAAAAATATATGTGTCCGTCAATGTAGCGGAATGCTGAAGTAATATCGCTTGGTATATTTGGAAAAATATCCTCAATTCGTCCTCTGTTGACTAAACGATAATCATCTTCATGCTGATGGTATTCAATGAAAGACGAATTGTTCAAGAACATGTAGATTTTTCCAGTATTCGTTTGGAAGGCGGCATTTATTTCAGATTGTCCAGGTAAATTGAGATTAATTTTTCGTTTGATTTGCAAGTTTGGAAAATAGCTCGAATAAAATTTATTTCCACTTACTACAAATAGATCTCCAGACGTTGTTTGAAAAATCGCATTTATTATAGGTAAATACATCATATTAATTACATTGTAAATCGGATTCAATTTGAGAACGATAATAAAATAAATATTCACGCAAAGCATTGGGATACAAACTATTCAAAGATGATGTTTCACAAATTCCCAGAATGATTTCTGTAGCAGACACATTTGTCTTATTATCTCGCAACCACCCTTTAACAATATCAAAAATATTTCGAAAATAATCATTGAAGTTCATGACATCCAACATGGCAATTCTATCAGACACCACACTCGTATGAGTTTGTAACATTTTTTCGACGTCTCTCTGGCTCAAGTTGATATCGACGCCTGCCCCGTCCGAGGCAATGCCGCCGCCGCCACCGGTCCATTTGGAGATTGAAACCTGTTTTATGCTGCACTCGATGTATTGGTACACTTGCACAAAGTCTCCACACTTTATCATCACCGGATCATATTCATCGGGATAGCTGTCGTCGTCGTCCCCATCGAAAAATGATTGTTTTATTCTAGACAATATGTCTATGAGTGTGGCCCACTCGTAGGTGTTGAAGGAAATCCTTCGAGGTGAAAACTTTTGCTTCAGAATCACACAGACGCTAAAATCTCTCGCTGGACTTAGGCCACATTGAATTTCATAGCAGCAGCCGTATGAGTCCATTGGAAATGTCATCAGCAGCAGTGGGTCTTCACTTTGAGCAATCTTTTCGAATCGAGCTAAAGCTTTATCGACGCCATCATCGTAGTACGCAGTTTGAGCTGAATGCTCATATTTGTCTAGAGCCTGATTGATGACTTTGAGCGTTTCTTCAAAGTCACACTTGTTGTTGTAGCCAACATCGTCGTCGTCGACGTCGACGTCGTCGTTGCTGTCGACATCATTGTAAACAAACTCCATTTCTGTGCTGCTACTAAAATAATCACTATCTTGACTCACCATAATTCAAAACTGGACTGAATGAATATTGATTTTTTTGAGACTATTTGAAGCTTGGAATCACGTGATTATGGCGTGATGTTTTTCGTTTTTTTTGTTTTTTCCAATGTGATATCATTGTTATGGTAATTCTTATGTTTTTCGTGCGAAAACATGGAATGTGTGGTGGTGGTGGTGGTGAAAAGGCCCCCTGAATTGTCTAGATTTGTTTGTATTTTCTATAACATCCTATACTAAATCGGTATTTTGAATCCAGCTGTTGTGAGATCTATCAAGACCTAACCATTTCACGTACAGCTTCTGACCTTTTCTTCGCATCACTTTCTCCACGAGATAGATGTCGGGATTCTTGGTTTTCTGCAACTCCTCATCATAGAAGGCCCCCCTGATTGCCGTCCCATGCATATCTTCCAACAGATATGTGGTGGGATTCGTTATTTTGACTTCGACGATTTTAAATAACTCTGTCGTCCAATTTGGGGTGTACCCCTTTTCGAAAATATGCTTGACCTTGGATATGCGTACAATATCACCAACTTTGAATTTTCGCGGGCCAACAATCTTCAAGTGTGTATAAGATCTATTGAGAATTTGTTTTTCATTGGATTTATCGACTTGCGATGGTTTGCAACCAATCGTACTGTGGTGTGTATCATTGTAGGATTCTGTAATGGTGGGTAGTACATCTATCCACCTGTAGGTGGCATTCAAACTAAAGTATTTGAATAGTTTTTCTTTCAAAGTTCTAATTACACGTTCTGCTATTGCAGCCTTCTTGACGCTGTACGTACTGTAATGGTTTATGTTATGCAATTTCATTAGACTTTGGAATTTGCTATTGTAAAATTCAGTTCCCTGATCTGTTTGCAGATTTTTCGGACATCGTTTTGTGTGCGCTAAAATGTCTGCAAACGTTTTGGTTATTTCCTCGCCAGTTTTCGTTTTCAATGGACGCGTCCATACATATTTAGAGAAACAATCAATCACAATCATAATCATTTTGAAATTTCGATTCTTGTGTGAGACATACTGTCGCATTTCCGCTAGATCCATTTGCCACAAGTCGTCTATACCTTTAATTATGGTTCGCCGACGTGGGTAATTTTTTCTTGCAGGTTTATGCAGCTCATCGACAAGTCGAATCTTTTCTGCAGAGTGTGACATATCTCAATATCAATATGACTGGATGATAGCGTGACATGTGTGTGTGTGTGTGTGTGTGTGTGTGATAAAGTGGTTAAAGAATTGTAATTTTTCCTCATATATATTATTTTATTGCCGACTTAGGGATACAATTTTGTTTGGAATTTTTGTTTGCGGATCAATGGTGGAATACACATTCTTTGCGAGATCATCTTTGATCTCTGTGACGATATTGGTGAGAAGCTGTTCAGATTCAAAACTTTGCTGCTGACGCTTCTTCAAATCGTCAATAGTTCCATTGATATTCTCCTGCACCTCGGAAATATCCAGAATTGCCTTTGAATTCAAAACGATGTCCTTCTCCAGTTTAGGTAATGATATACTTAGAAAGTTTGTCATCGAGCTGGTTGTTTTCTGTAGCATCATCGACAATTGTATCAAGTTTGAATTGAATGTTTCCAGTTTGATTCGATGTGAATCGAACATCTTCTCTAGTTTTATCGATTCGTTTTTGAGACTATCAATCGCAATTTGTACCTTATCACCAAAATCATCGAACGCAATCTTGAAATCTGTTTTTATTTGTGAAATAGTCTGTTCTACATATATTTTAATATTGTCTACATATTCCTTGTTGGCGACATCGTTTTTCAAATTTGGCATTTTGACATTACACAATTTCAAATTGCCAAAATCTATATCCCCTTTAGAAGTGTACGATAGTCCACCACCGACGCTCGGAGATGTAATTACCACCAGTTTGCGTTTTCCATTCGAACTACGTCCGAACTTATCGATAGTCATCTTTGAAATGACCTCAATATCCATGCGAAAGTCTGTATCTATTGTATGATGTTGGCCTCCTTCAATTCGTCAATGATTGATACAATCTCGTTGTCCAGAGAGGTATTTCCTGCATTTTTCGAGGCTATGAGCAATTTTAATCTTTCACACAATTCATTGGGGTCATCCCAGTAAATGTATTCCACAGGTTTAGTATTGTAGGACAACATTGGCGATTGGAATTTCGTCGGCAAATTTCTCAATTGGATATTTAAACCATGTCCCGTTGTATAACGTCTCGATGATGATGTTGGAGGTATGAACATGGGTCTAATGATTTCCTTATACTTATATCTTTTGGTACCTTTCAGTTTTCCGCTAGCATTCTTGTGGGCATTCGAAAGTTCCAAAATTTGTTTATATCCATTCAGATCTTCTTTATTGAAATTTTCTGGTACATCGTAGAATATCAGTTCATATATTCCAGGCGTCCCTCTCACTTGTTTTCCCGCAATTTTGATGTAGCCTGTACGACCATCAAAATCAATTTCATTATATCCAAGACGCCATTTTGAATTACTGGAATCGTATATGGGGCCATATACTTTGTCTATTTTTTCGTCCTCTGTCCAATATTCTTTCAGGAATCGAATGCTCATCACAGGATACTGCTCAAGGTATGACTCAATAGCTGCGGGATCAATTACATCGGTGTCACCATCAGGCTCTTCAGATTCCTCATCTTCCTCGAACACGCCATCATCACTTTTACCGCTAGCGCTAGCAATACGTTCAAGTTTTTGAAATTGAATTTCCGATGCTTTCTCTTCTTCATCTTCTTTTTCAGTTTTTTCACTTTCATTCCATACTTTCAGCTCTTCTTTTTTCAATAGTGTTGAAGGCTCATTTTTTATGCCACTATCAATTAATCGACTTTTTGTCGATACTAGTTTTTTCAGGGGTGTAGATATTGGTTGGAAAAATTTCTGTATTGTCTCATCCTCCTCAGACCTACCTAATTTCAAAGTTAGATATTTCTTCCTTATAGCCTGGGCTATTTCACTGATTTTATTCTTGCGAATGACGTCGACCTCTTTGCTGGACGGTTTCATGATTATGAATATGATACATCACAATGTAATCATACTTTTATAAACTTGTCGAAGCCCTGTCGATAGCGACCTGAATTCAGATCACACTCCTTGACAATAACCATTGCACCATATTTTTCACACCAACAATCTGCACAAAGTCGCTTGAATTCATCGAATGTGACGTCTGGGGAGACGTGTTCATCAAACACATGCTTTAAATTCACCTCGTCTTGTTTAAATAGCACAATCAGGTTACAATTATCTCGAAGCATTTGCTTTCTAGCAAAACTGTATGTCTGGCCAATGTATATAGCGTCAATACCTCGATGTCGACACATTGAATAATATTCTTGAATTTTTTGTTGTGAATCGCAAGAAATGTCATCGAAAATGAAGACGGAATTTGGTTTTGCTTCGTTGGGACATATGATTTCATCATTATCTTTGTATGGAAAATAACCTACTCCTTTGACTGCCTTCAATACCTCTTCGAGCAGCTGGTACTTGGGTTGATACAGCGATTTTGAGTACACGTATACGTTTTCAAATTTGGCGCCATTAGGATGAAACAGCAGTGCCAGTGCGGCATTTGTTTTTCCACATCCACTCGGTCCGCAGATGATTGCACGAAATGAGTTTGGTAATAAAGCACCATGTTTACTTGAATCTCTCGCACCTGCACCATCATTCAGATGGTCCAAGTTTTCGATTGGTAGGATGTTTTTCTGCTGAACGGTCCTCATGATGTGAGACATACCACATTCAAATTCATAATAAATATCGATATCTCGTAACATCATTAGTCATTTTTAATGTTGATCTATCGTGGAGAGGGTGTGGTAAATTCATTAATCGATAAACTAGCATTCGAACTACATCTACCCGGTTATTCGTATTGTGGTCCTGGAACCAAATTACAAAAGCGACTAGAGCGTGGTGATACGGGTATCAATCCGTTGGATGAGGCTTGTAAAGAACACGATATCGCATACTCTGAAAACACCTCTGTGGAGGAACGTCATAAGGCCGATCACGTATTGGAAAATAGAGCGTGGGAACGAGTCAAATCGAAGGACGCGAAATTTGGTGAGAAAGCAGCAGCTTGGTTCGTCACCACAGGCATGAAGGCGAAACGTAAACTCGGTATGGGTATGGGGCAAAAGCAACACCCATTTTCAAAAATTGTAAACAATATACTTGGCGTTTTGAAAAAACAAACATTTAGTCATGGTAATGTGAATAACGATCTGCATCAGGGTAGTGGTTTGAATCGATCATCTGTAGCAGCTTTGCGTGCAGCTCGAAACGCGATAAAAAAAGTTGGAGGTCGAAAGAGAATACGAATACCTCGAATTATACCTTTACCGACGACTTCATCATCATCATCGGTGGGAAAAAGTGGAGGATTTCTACCGCTAATCCCGCTATTCGCAGGCCTCTCGGCTTTAGGGTCGTTGGCTGGGGGAGCTAGTGCCATTGCAAAGACAGTCATCGATGCCAAGAATGCAAAGAAAAAAATGGAGGAAGATATGCGTCACAATCAAGCTATGGAGCATTTAGGGTCTGGTGTGTATCTGCGTAAAACACGTAAAGGATTCGGTCTATACTTGAAGAAGAATGCGACTCCGAAATGTGTCAAAGGAGGCAGAGGTCTATACTTGAAGAAGCGTCAGTCAAAAAACTTCTAGCTGAGCTGCCCGATAGAGCATTATATGATGGAGAGATTATAAAGTATGCAAAAAAGCTGAAAATACCATACTTTCGAGGTGTTTTCATGCGAGACACTCTGCCTAACCGACCACGACGTTGCGAGTGTGCAGTGGTGAATTTAGATTCCTCCATTAATTCAGGTACACATTGGGTGGCTTATAGAAAAGTTGGAAACACGGTTCGTTATTTCGATAGTTATGGTAATTTGAAGCCGCCAGGAGAATTGGCTGAATATTTCGGACGCAGCGTTGATATTTTATATAACAATAAACAATATCAAAATTATAATCAAATCAATTGTGGACATTTATGTTTAGCATTTTTACTACATTCCAAATAAATGAATGTGTTTGATGAATTGAATCTTATTACTTTCCTACACACCAATCAAGAATCATGTCTATGATATTAACTCTGAAGGGTCGTACTTCGACGCTATCCATCGATTTCTCCCCACCGATTCAATTAGAGTCTGATTCTGATTATGGCTTAGCTTTACTCAGTTTTCATTCATACAACAGCATACCTAATATTGAAAAGGACACAAAGTTTGATTATTTCGAGAATGGTAACAAAGGCAAAAGAAAAAGTATTGATATTCCTGTTGGAGCTTACGAAATTGAAGATATTGAAAGGTTGCTCAGAAAAGATCTTGTCGTACCAACTTCACAAAAGAAAAATTCACCACCGACAGAGAAGCCCGAAGACTTTTTCTATCTCAGACCGAATAATAATACTTTGAAAAGTGAAATTTTTTGTAAGCACCATGCAATCGATTTCACTCGGAACAATAGTTTAGCAAACATATTAGGATTCTCACCTAGAATTTTGGAACGTGACATTCACCATGTATCCGATCAGCCTGTGAACATTATAAAAGTACGAACGATTCATGTGGACAGCAACATTACCTCTGGAGCCTTCTACAACGACAGACCATCCCACACGATCTACGAATTCGCTATCGACGCCGATCCAGGCTACGCCATCGACGAAACGCCAAATCATCTCATCTATCTGCCCATCGCTACTCATACATGTGAAATTCATAATATCACACTCAAAGTGCTCGATCAAAACTTTCAATTGGTCAATTTTCGAAACGAAGAAATCATCATTCGATTGGAGCTGAAGCCATTATGGTGTTAGGTGTTTATAAAAGCCGCTCCACTGTTTCCCAGCCATCAGTCTTCAAGAAGACCTTCATCAGTCACACTCGGCAGCTCAGTCTGCAGAATATAAAATTTCTCAAGTCTCTCGGCTACCATGTTATCTGCACAAGTGTTTAACATCTTCCGAAAACCTCACCTAGATGAATCCATACAAAAGGTGGAATGGCGGACATACTACCCCTATGTCAAGTCTTTTCGTAACAATGATGTTATAGAAATCAATATTAATCAGTCTGATGCCTTCGATGCTCTGTATGATAGTATGCTACACATTAGTGGAAAAATCACTCGAACTAAAGGTGCTGGACGTGTATCTTTTGTCAATAATGCTGGGGCATATATGTTCCAATCCATCAGTTATGATCAAAATGGTAAAGAATTGGAATCTGTACGTGAAGTTGGAACTGTCAGCACCGTTAAAGGATATCTATGCTATACTGCCGAAGATTCAAAACATTTAGTTATAGCAGGTTGGACCTACCCCAATAATGTTGATGTCATCAATGGAGTGGAATTAACGTTCAGTATGCTCATTCCTCTGAAGCACTTACTAAACATTTTCAACGATTACGAGTGTGTCTCCTATGGCAAGCATTCAATTCGCTTAGTACGAGCAGGAAACGATAACAACTGCTTCAAAATCACTGAAGCTATTGGGGCGACTGTTGACACAGAAGTACAATTGGACATCGAAAATGTGGAACTCAAAGTGAAAAGATTGTATCCGAACGATCAAATTAAATTACAACTTCTGAAGGCAATTAAGGCTGACACTCCTATCCTTATACCCTTCAGAAAATGGGAATTGCATATGCTGCCTTCTCTCACCACAGGTGCCACCAATGAAATATGGGCTGTCAAAACTTCATCGTTCCTCGAAAGCCCTCGATATGTCATCGTTTGCTTTCAAACAAACCACGATCAAAATAAAGTGAATAATGATCCAACAGTTTTTAATCATGTGGACATTACAAATATCACATTAACACTCAACGGAGAAAGTTACCCAAAGGAAAAGATGCATTTGGCCTTCAATAAAGGAGCCTTTCCCCAAGCCTACTTTAACTATTCTCAATTCGGGTATAGTTACAAAAATACCACCATACATACCCCACTCCTCGGTTATGCCGAATTTTCCGGTAAACAGCCTATTTTCGTTATAGATTGTTCTCGACGTGATGAAAGTGTTAAAAGTTCCAGCGTCGACGTCAAACTTGAAATTGAAGCTTCCCAAGGTTTTCCCGCCAATACTCGCGCCTATTGCATCATTGTTCACGATAACATTATCGAACACCTCCCGCTCAGTGAAATTATTAAAAAGTGGAACTGATTCGATTTCATCGACAGTTTGAGTCAGATATTCATCATGAGAGTTGCGTTCGTAGACATTCAGGGGTTTTTTGTTGAACAGCAATTTCACCCAAAGGAGATTGCTATAAGAATTGGTGTTCAATGTAGTAATTATTTACTGTTGCCAAAAAAACCATTCTCATTGCTAAGCAAAGAAGACCGATGTGGGGTTTGTTTCTTGGAGAAAAACGTTCATGGTCTGAGATATTCTTCAGGCTTTGTGGAATACAACTTGCTAGATGATATTCTCCGGGAGAATTTGTGTGACATTGATATCATTTATGTGCGAGGCTATCAGAAGAAGGAATTGTTGATTGAAAAATTAGCTCCATTCAATGTACATGCAAAAGTTGTGAATCTGGAGGATTTCGATGATTCATGGTGGGTTGTTCCAACTTTCCAGAATAGCACCAAGATATCCTGTATGCATCACCTGCGTCGCTGTTGGGGTGACTCCAATCATTGTTGTAGTTTACGAAACGTTGATATTTTATATGAATGGTTTGAAAATATGCTACCAAAATAATTTGTGATCTCTCTCTCAATAAAAATCTCATCATTATTATTTATGAAAAACTTTATTTCTTCCTGAAATCCTGTTGGGAAACCTCGATGCCGATTGGCGTTTCATCGCTTTGACGTTTCGTTGTTTTGACGTTTCGTCGTTTTGACGTTTCGTCGTTTTGACGTTTCGTCGTTTTGACGTTTCATCGTTTTGACGTTTCGTCGTTTTGACGTTTCATCGTTTTGACGTTTCATCGTTTTGACGTTTCACCGTATGACGCATGACGTATGTTGTAGGTCGGGGTGGGACATTGAAACGGTGTGGGGCGGGTCATTGGGGATGTGGACCTGTGTACCCCCCGAAAATATTTATGGGGGTTCGTACGACCCTGGTGGGGCTATTAGATAGGTTAGGTACGACCCTGGTGGGGTTATTAGATAGGTTAGGTACGCCCCTGGCTGGTGGAACTATTTTAGATAGGTTAGGTATGCTACCGACTCGGCTCATCAAGGTAGGTTAGCCACATTTCGGCAAATCGCATATGTTGGGTTTGACGCATTTCTGCGAAGTCGCATATTATGTTGGGTGGTTTGATGCGTTTTGGCGAAGTCGCACATGTTGGGTTTGATGTGTTTTGGCGAAGTCGCATATGTTGTGTTTGATGCTTACTCGACTGTGCTAGAACCCGTTTAGTTCTACTACTTTCTCTTGTGTTCAAAACAAACAACAGGCAAAGACTGAATTCATAATATGAGGATACTGGTACATCGACTCAAATATGCTACATCAGCAAAGTATAGAATAACATAGAAGTAAGCTAGATAGTTCCTGTAACTCACACACAGAGAATTGAAACATCCAGTCACTACTAGAAACTCCTTCAATTTTATTTTGAAACTATAGAGTGTTTCACATTTCTTTATTGCATCTGGCAATGAATTGTAAAGGAGGAGCCATTGCTATAGTAGAATTGTGATGGATTTTTGTGCAACTGAAAGGAATATAGAAGTGATCTTTTTGGCGTGTTTTGTATTCGTACCTAGAATTGTTCGATGTGAAGTTATCGATTTTTATGTACGTAAGTGCAGAATTCAAAAATTAACAATGATGGTAACGTAAGGGTTTTCAGATTCTTGGAGTGATGATGAGATGGATAGGCCCCAGAAACGTTGGGCATAGTATAATTTCAGGAGTTGGTCCTCGTTGAGAACGAGTTTGAGATTTCTGAATTGATATGAGTAGGAATTCAATTTTCATTTTCGTGTTCGACAGTGGTTATTCCCTGTGAGACACTTATCCATATTACGTCAAATGTGTACACGCCAATCAAAAATAATTCCGAACGAAAAGTGAGACCTCGAAATAGGAGTATCGGAGACGCATCGTCAACATCATAATTCCTGTTTCCTTGCTCGAGGCCACGATTCACATTTATACTCTTGACGATGACCAGATGATTTGTAGTTCAAACCGAAAAAGACTAACCGATAGTTTCAGAATCCAGCAATATAGTTTCGTGATAAGTCATGGATGATTGACGGTGTCTCTTTGCGAACTTTTACATGGCTAGTATGATGAGTTGATTTTATTCCTTTTTATAATTATTTTTTTAATTTCACTCAGCTGACCCCTCAGTTTGTTGGAACAACCCACTGGATGAATTCAACGTTAGTACACTGTGTAATGAAATGAAAGAAAAAATCTGATAGAAATGTTATGCGAGTACGAATACGGATGCAATTTATTATTCAACACATTGCTCTAAAAACACGGTAGTTTTGTAAATATATGAATAAAAATACCAATAATGAAGTGTAGAATCGCATTTAATAAGGATAAGGATTAGAAAATATAGAATGTACAATAATAAGAAAAGAGACTTATATACACAGGTATGAAGATATATATAAAGAACAAATTGCTATCACATCATATCGAAATCAGATTCATGAATCCAAATTATACGCTATAAGAACTGAACGATATCTTTTTATACATATTTATACTATATTCATACAAAATTCACAGCTTGTTGGTTGGGTGATTGGGCGTGCTGGAGGTCAACGAATCAACTTCATCCAACATTATATTATGATATGCAGAATTTAGCGCCATAGATAGGGTTTCGCCACTGATGTTTGACATCATCAACATTGAAGTTGAAGGAAATAAAGCTAGAGCAACAAAGGCACTGAATAACATTGAGAACTATACATAATTTCAAATCAAAAATTGCTTCCATTTCCATAAGCCGACAATATAACTCCTCTAATTTTTTTTATTATTGTCCCAAATTCGTGAAATATTAACAGATACTCAGCCACCAACCAATGGAAGAAGAATAATTTATTCAGAAGGAATGAAATACAGGATAAGTTCACTGGAAGCTACGTAATTGCACCTTCAAACTCCCTAATGGAGTTGGAGTACTTGACCTCATCATGCATTCGACTGAAATTTACCTTTCCGTCATCACTGCCCGTCAACAACTATTATGTCCTATGCATTTTGTATTTAATAATCATTCGTCACATACGAAGAGGGTATCTATTGGGAATCCCTCCACCCATTATCGTTTTTCACTCAAAACAGCTCCCTTTACCGCTGTTTACGTTCTCGAATCGTGGCTTTTCGACATCGGACAGGCTCTGAGCAACTCTGGAGATTTTCCATTCCCCTAGTTGTGTGACTGCTGAAAACAAGGAATGTCTTCTGTGCGCACAATGAGGATTCTTTTGCGTTTGCTCCGGCCAGTCGCTCTTGTATTTTTAGATTGTTTCTGTATCTTTTCCGCCTTGTGAGTGGCCAGTAGCTGCTGCTTCAACAAATCAGCTCGGAGGGGCTCATGGACCTTTCCCGATGAGTTCATCTTTGCTCTGATCATATCATAGTCAGTGAGGTTATGGATGAAGTCATGTTTGAACGCTGCGTCCTTGTGGATAATCCTCCTCGAATACTTCGCAGAAATTTCTCGGACCCTGGAACAATTCGTCGGTCCGAAATCGAGATCATTGGCGACGTAGTTTTCGCAGTATGGATTCTTCTTGATGTTCCAATCTGTTCTCTCCCGTAGAATTCGGTTTGCGGTCGTGTCTTCTGTCAGTGTCGTTTCCACCTCTTCCTGCTGCTCCGAGGTGATTTTTTTTGAAGTTCCAACTCTCTTGTTCTCAACGAGCTTGCAGTTTTGGTTACCCGAATTTTTGACCCACTCGTGGTTCTTCAAGGCTATCCTATGTTGCCTTTCCAATATTTCTCTTTTCTGTGCCACAGTTTTCGCCTTCACCGAAGAACTTTCCTTCGGTTTATTGTTCGTCCCCTTGAAATCGAAGATATTTTTCATCATCGGAGTGTAGTCTATGATTTTCTCTCTGATACCAGCTTCTGCCCCACTCTTGGGTATCTCATAGCTGACGTTAAGCTTCGTGTCTCCCGCTAGAAATTTTTCCAGAATTTCACTAGTGAACGGCGATAGTCTTTCCAGTCCACCAATGTCATCGTTCGTGGGACACAATTGTATCCCGAATGTCATTTCTGAGCTTCTTGTATTCGAACATTGAGATGTAGATAACTGGAGACTTTCACGAACGTGAGGGGAGGTCACATCTTTTGGTGTCTTGGGTGACCGTCGTTTGCGATTTATCGTTTTGATTTGTTCTAGTGAGTCATCTTTGAAAGCATCTTCTGCATCAAGAACAGATGTATACCACCAGTCGCTATCCTCTGGAGTATCGTTCTTCAGATTCTCCTGATCTTTGTAAACTTCAGGTGTATTGTTATTCTTTCTACCCACCGCTTCACACCCACTATACAAGATATTGGATAGTTTGCTGCTGCATTCGATATTCTCGACTAGTATGGTTGATATAGGTAGAAAAGCATGTCGTTTTTTTTCTCTGAGGCGAATCAGCTGCAGCTTCAAGTTATTCCGGAGGTTTTCCATATCGTCCAAAGGTACGCTAGGCAGGTCTTCTTCGAGTTGAGCTTTCACAAGAGATTCAGTCTCATGTATTTCTTCAGCTCCACGTGTTATGGTATCGATGTTCACCTCAAACGAGTTGTTTTTTGCTACACATGATAACGTTTTCTCTTTTGTTGCCGTTTGCAGAAGCTTCCCATTTTTGCAAACGTTGGCTGCTGGGTTTGCGGATTCACTTTGCGTGGGTCCGAGTCTCTGGACCTTTTCTCCACGACAGCAGACGTAACTTTTTTTGATGTCTAGGATGGGCTTATCCATGTTCAAGATGATTCTGAAAAATAAAAATTGAAATTATGATTGTGAAAATCAACACAAACTAATATGCCATATTCGATAGTTTGTTTCAAGATCCGTAACGTTCTGTGAATCCTATTCTGTGAATATTATTGAACAAAATATATTAATACCTAATCTTTATCATATATATATATATATATATATATATATATATATCAAAGTACCTGATACATATCGGAAAATAAATTGTAAGCCAACCACAAAGTTGTAGAGCGGTAGTGCAATGCAATTTGATCAGTATCACGAGTTCAACAAAATTAAAAAAAAAAAACAGCAAATTTGATTCATTGATGCGGTGTGGACTTCTGATCTGATCTTCGAGAGAAAAGAAGAAAATGTGAAAATATTATTGAATATTAAAAAAAAAGTCTGAATTGAAAGTTGCCGTTGCTAGGCAACGAAATGCAAATTAAAAGTATCATCATCTGAAGATACAAAATGTCTTATAGCAACCATACAAAAATAACTAGCAGCCTGATCGTAATTGAGTTCATTGAAATTTGTCAAGTGCTCTTTCGATTTCATCGAATTCTCAGTATGACCGTTGCAACTTTCATGTTTATCGAACAACTCACTCAACTGTAAGATATATTCGGGAGATCGTAGCATGATTCGAACTCAATAGCGTTCTCTGATGATTTGTGTATGACCGAAACAATTGATTATCATATTCAAACTATCATTACTTCTTCCGATGATTTGAAGGAATCTGACACAATAAGATAGGTAGTCAATTTATTAAAGGAAGAAGAAATATATGAATCAGCCCCACTTCCTAGCCTGTCCAAGAACCCCTATATCATCAATTCCTCTGTTGATCAAAATTAAGGGTACTCATTATCAGAATGTGATACAGTAATATTCAATTCATGATATGCATCGGAATTCATAGATATATTTACTCGATTCAAAATGCAAGAATTAGCAAGATAATAGGATCTAAATTCAGAAGATAAATTTGTGTATTCCAATCTATATCATTTGAATTTTCTGATATATATGATGAATATATATTTGCAATTTTTGTACCTATTTTGACTATGATTCATTCTCACGATCACTAGGTGTAGTATGATTTGATGTGACTATTAATAACTCACCTATAATAATTTCAGCTTCACCTCCTTCCTCACCTTGCACTTGTCATCAACAGACTGATCGAATACACTACTGGAACAAATATCACTGAGCTCGGTCAAGGGGTTGATCTGGGGAGGGGGACTGAAATTTTAGACCAATAGGAGCCCAGAAGCAATCTTAGATCTGCAATGCTTTGGGTTAACATAATCGTTTACCTAGGAGCTTAGTTTCACCCTTCGAGGTTTCTTTAATACAATATTGAGTACCTTAAGTACCTACTTATCGTCTAATACCTGGAACTCGTGAGACATAATATTTTATTATTGATATTGTTTATTATCTCAATATGATATACAGGGTGAGTCAAAAATGTGTATCGAGCTTTCTGGGGGTAATAGACCATTGAAAAATAAGGGTAGTTCGATGATTGAACTCATGGCCCAAAATGCATATTGAGGGAGATATATCCTTCCAAATTTGATAAAATTAAAATAATTTCTCCGCATAACTTCTGAACGATGGAATCCACCTGATTGAAATTTCGTGCATAAATGTATGTTGTCAAAATAAATTTTTTCGCCACACTTCCACATTGATTGATTTTATTCATCGCGAGATTCATCGGTAACAATATTTTAGCAGGCCATGATGAATAATTTTGTTCTCAATTTTGACGTTCATGTCATCAACATTCGAGTCAACATTGTTGTAGTCGATTTGTTCGTGTGGTTTTTCTGTGTCATTTATCACGGCGATTATCAACTGAGATTTTAAGAAATATGGCAGGTTATTCGTTCTCTGAACAAACTGATATGCTTCTAATGCTTGGCGAGTGCTTCGAAAATGCAAATGCTGCTGAAATATCGTTATACCGATGAATCTCGCGATGAATAAAATCAATCTGCTGATATCATGTAACTACAAAAACTCAAATATCTCACGAACGGCTCAATTTTTTGTATTTGAATAAGAGTACCTTTTTCATTATTTTCTTCGCTCCATCGAATGCTCCTGTTTTTTTACCGAAAAAAATACAGGGAAAAAAGTTTTCTACAAAAAATCATGACTCACCCTCTGAAAACACCCTTCATAACAATATCAGAAATGTGGAAGTGAGACGAAAAAATGTATTTTGACAACATACATTCATGCACAAAATTTCAATCGGATGGCTTTCATCTTTCAGAAGTTATGCGGAGAAATTATTTCAATTTTATCAACTTTGGAAGGATATATCTCCCTTAATATGCATTTTGGGCCATGACTTTAATCATCAAACTACACTTATTTTTCAATGTTATATCATCCCCAGAAAGCTCGGTGCACATTTTTGACTCACCCTGTATATGGATAGATATATGGAATGAATACATATTATACATGTTTTATCGCTCCTTGTCGATATGACTTTTTATAAAACAATTCACGTACTCGGACGATTTACTATTCATTTTTCTTAATACTTCACAATGTGATATGATATTAGTTTTTGAATCGAAGATAGAATATACACTAAGTCTAAATATCATCTGACTGTTCAAGCCACGCAGAGCTTATTTATAAAGTAGGTTGTATTGTATTATCAGGTCGTCATCAAGTAATCTAATACTTTCATGTGAATCAGGATATTCTAGAATATAGCGTACATGATGAATGTATGATAATCTAATATAAAATATAACAAAATCTATCATGATGGTCCAAAAAAAAAATAGCAGTGACCTTATTGATTCAGTTCTACTTCGAAAGCTTGCTGGTGTCGGGGTAAGTGGTATTCTGCTAAATTGGTTGGAATCTTATGTGACTGATCGTTGTCAGGCAGTAACAATTGGAAACCACAAATCAAGGTACTGCAAAATTACTTCAGGAGTATCTCAAGGATCTCATTTAGGACCACTACTATTCAATATATACATCAACGATATATCCTATTGTTTTAGATTCGCCAAATTCTTGATGTACGCAGATGACTTGAAAATATACCGCACTGATTCCGAGGCTAACGATATCATATTAATGCAGGAGGATATTAATACATTTTACGGGTACTGCCAGGAAAATAGCTTGTTTTTAAATTTTGACAAGTGTTTCCACATTTCATTCCGCCGCAGTGAATTCACATCAAATCACTCTTTTCAAATATCCTCTCAAACTATAAAAACTGTTAGTGAAGTGAAGGGAATAATATTCGACTCTAAAATGTTATTTGACAAGCATGTATTCTATATCAGTAAAAAAGCTAATAGAATGTTGGGATTCATAATGAGAACTTGCCGTGAATTCAAAAACAGACAAACACTCCGTACTCTGTTCATGTCATATGTCAATAGTGTCCTGAGTTTCGGTTCTGTTATATGGAATCCAGGATATGAAATTTACAACAAAAAACTTGAAGTGATACAGAACAAATTTATCGATTACGTCAATAAGAAATGTTTTCCATTGCACCCTACTAACCGAACCATTGTTCGAAACGAGCTGAATTTGATTTCGCTAAAAGATCGCAGACAGATATCAGACATGAAGTTTTTATACAAAATAATAAATGATTTGGTAGATTCACCTGCAATCCTCAACCTCGTCTCCATTAATGCACCTACCTATATATCACCAGACATCAACACCTTTTTCGCTATGAACAATCTCAAACAAATTATTTCCTGAACTCTCCAATGCATAGATGCAATATGTCTTACAATACACTGTCGATATATATGTCGATACACTGTTGATATTTTCTCTGACTCTTTATCTAAATTCTCATATTCTTTGAAAAAATATTTTCTTGCTCTACAATCTCAGTGTTGAATTAACATGTTTACTTCATTATTACATCATTTTCTGATACCTTCTTCATTCTTTAACTTTATATACTCACACGTTGTTTACTATTTTATTTTATGTACGAATATTTATCCACCTTATGAATAATTTTGTGAATACGGTTTCTGGGTTAGTCCTGTTTGTATTCCTCAATGAATAAATAAATAAATAAATAAATAATCAGAGTCTCCTGAGCAAATATCAAGTACATACTTATCAACTGATACCTGGAACACTGTTTAAAATAGGGATGTATGGAATGACTACATAAGAAACCATATATCATAACAAAAAAAACATGATGGTTCGGAAAAAAAATCGAATGATGAATAACCAATGGAATATACAATTGTAACACTAATTCCAATCAGAATGTCCTGAGCGAACATTTTTCATGCTCATTTTGATTCTTCTTGTTCATATAATGATAATATTTGATAATATCAAAGCGTTTTCATTCAGCTTGAGCTATTTTTCCTTCTAGTAAGGGAAACGAAAAACACACATTTCTTAAAAATACTAACCTTCATGAACTTCACAATGATCAACAGTAAAAGTGATATCAAGGCGCTATTCCTAATGAGTGCATTGCAATACGATTACAGCCGTTTATTGAAGTTAGTGATAGTGTACGATCTGAATCCTCTGGGAAGTATGTTATAATATTTGTCAGCAGTGTTAGAGAAGCTGCGAGTTGAAGTTGCCCACTTTGGGATGACCAAGATAGATTTGTTGCGTGTTGAAAATGTATTCGTGTTTTAAAAAGTGATAACTCTTCGAGAGATACTTAAGCTAATGTGTAATGAAAATTTCGTGAAGATCAGTCAAAAGGTGCATCATTCTGGGTTCCTCTAGTTTAAGCATTGGCTATATGTTTGATTCCTCCATTTGGGAGGAAATATGGTCGTATTTGCGGACATCAAAGGAACACCGTATGCAGCTGTTTTGGATGCGATGCAGGAGTGAAGAATCAGATGGCAGAATAATATATGAAGAATGAAAATGAAAATCTTTATTAAATAGGAAATCCTAATATACAAATACGTTACATGAATATTTAATACAACATATATATTTAATTACCTAACTTAACCTATCCTATAGACAAAACACACACACACACACACCATTCACTATGACATATATCCTTTTCTATTGCACATGCACATGAATATAATATAAATAAAAAATACCTTTGATTATTTACCTAGATAATATTATTCCTAATATGATCAAGTAGCATTGATTTGAATGAATTTAGTGTTGAACATTCTTTTATGTGGTTTGGAAGTTTGTTGTATTTCAGAAGCACAAGGTGAAATAAAGAATGGTTTTAGTATAATTAGTTCTCATTACATAGAAATCTCAATTGTTCCTAGTAGCATAGTTGTGTATTTGATGACAAAATGTTATATATTCTCCAAAGTAAGCAGGACATAAATTATGCAATATTTCAAAAATGAATACCATTGAAAGATAGAACAGTCTATCCTTTATAGATAACCAATTCAGTACATTCAGCATCAGTTGAGTAGGTGTATACCTGTTACATCTGAGAACAATACGCATACCTCTATTCTGAAGTTGTTGGAGAGTAGCAATATTATCATTACTCATTAAGTAGAGTAGGCTAGCACAGTATTCATAATTCGGTTGGATGATTGTTCTATAAACTGTTATAGACGCTTGTATACTTAAATGAGATGTCACTCTAGACAGAAAAAAAATTTTTTTACTGATTTTTTTTGCAGCATATTTGAAATGATTATTCGATGACAGGGTATTATCAACCATGAATCCTAGGTATTTCATCTCTGTTACGACTTCAGTCAATTTGGTTATATTTATATTTAGATGTCATTATCATTGCCTCAGTTTTTTGGACATTCAGTTTTTATTTATTAATATTCAAAATTCTGATATGTTGTTCGGAGAGTTATTAATCTTTTCAACTGCCATATTAATATTTTGGTCACTTGCAACTATTAGAGTATCATCTGCAAAAATTAACGTATATTCTCTAACGTAACTAATATCGTTGAAGTAGAGAATAAATTACAATGGTCCCAATACGCTACCCTGCGGTACTCCAGAGATTACTGATTTCTTTTGTGATATTACATCGTTTACCTTTGTTGATTGAAAGCGATTAGTAAGATAGTCTGAAAACCATTTCAAAACATAACCGTCAAATCCATAATATTGCAGTTTCTTCCAATGCCCTTTTGAAATCCAAAAAAACTATTACAATATATTTATCTTCGTCCATCAATAATTTCCATTTCGAAATTGTTGCTTGTGAAGCTGTTTCACAAGGATGGTTTGCTTCAAATCCCGACTGATAATCCATTAGTGAATTATTATTCTTTATATAGTTATTAATTTGTGAGTAAACTGCCATTTTAAGTAGTTTTTCCATACAGGGCAACGTATTGACTGGTCTAAGATTTTGAGCCTCTGTAGTGTTAATAATTTTTGGAATTGGTATAATTGTACTAGTTTTTAGTTATTCTGGAAATTTACCAGTTTCAAGTGAAGTATTGATGAAATTTAAAATGACATGAACAATTACTTGAAATATACTTTTCAGAACCCTACCATTGATTACATCAGAGTTGTATTTATCCTCTATTTCACATACCAAACTTTTCAGGCTGTTGAGAGTTAGTTTTTCAAGATGTGATATCCTTCTCTATATCTGAGGAAGTTCTGTATTAGCTGACCAAATTGCTGTGGAAATAATCATATGGAAATAATAATTCAATTTCTGAAAAGCTATCAAGGAAATATATGTTGAAGTTCTCAGCCTTATCTACGTCATCTTTTATTGAGATATTTTAACCATCTTTATTAAATGTTATGACACTTGGAATTTCAGGATTATTAGGATGTATCAGTTTTTTCAATGTTTTCCATATTTTTTTTGGATTACTTATATTTGAGCCTATTTTGTTTTCATAGTATAGTTTTTTCTTTCTCTTAAGGGCACTACTGCATTTCACTTCTATTTCGAAAAGTGCGGTACGCTTCATCATTGGTTACATCAATTACCTCATAGTCAAACCAAGGCAGATTATTGTATTCGCAGTTAATGGTTTTTTGTGGTGATATTATATTCACATTTTGTTCCAGATTTTCTATGAAATTCTTATAAATACAATCAACATCATCAGCACTGAGTGCCTAATCACATAATATTAGTTTATTATTCAATTCATCTATATTATTCTGAGAGTAATTTCTGAAAGTAATTTTATTTATATTCCTGAAATGATTTTGGTTCTTCATAGTTATTGTTCAATCATGTATCAACTCAAGTTTGTTATTGTGATAGTATCGTAAACTTTTATCTTTGCCTTTTTTATAGGTATTTTCACGGTCGGTGCTCAACGGAAATATCATCTATTATGCCACCACGCGCGATTCCTAGTAGACAAACCAGACGAGCTCAAGCTGGTCACCCCTACACTGTCAGGCTCGAGACCTGTCGAACATCGCTATACCAAGCATCATTCATCAATAGAACGGCAAAGTTGTGGAATTCTTTGCCTAGTGAAGTCTTTCCTGATGCTCACAACCTCCAAACATTCAAGAAAAATTCCTTCCTTCTTTCCCAAAATTTCACCGCTGGCTAACACGATGTTCCTCGAACATCATAGGTTTCCCTTTCGTGTTGTCCACAGATAAAAAAAAAAAAAAAAAAAAAAAAAGGATTGTCGTCTACTGGAGTGAAATCGAACAGATTTACCCTTTCCTCATTATTGTCAAAAAGTTAATTTATGAGTTCAGGATCAGGGATGCGCTGAGTTTGGGAAGAATATAAGTTGAATTATTATTCCCATATGAAATATATAGTTTCTCAGCTCTTTATGATAGTTCCAATGCGTCTGTAATCTTTTTTTTTTAATTTTTTCAGTGACTGTACAATTATAGTCAGCCAATGATGTTTTTTCCTTCTTTTGGTCGTCACTGCATGCTCAGATGCAAATTTAACAACTTCAGATTCAATGTTACCTACCTAGTTCGTATATCTGGTTGGAAGGGTTAAGGTTTAATTCGTCATTGAAGCTATCATAATCCATTCAGATATAGTGGGGGTCATATCTATCAGATAGTGGTCAGTAAAAATATTGGTGTTATATATAATACAGTGCAATAACGAGTACGACATGAGGTCTAGAAGCGTTGAAGAAAAATGATGTCCTCTTGAAGATTTATCGATACCTTCTGAGAGTCCAAAAGAATCGAAGACATTCTGGAAATACCGAGAAGCTGGGCTGCCCCTCAGTATATCCATATGGAAATCACCAGTATATATGATATTTTCATGTTGTGCCACAATATGCCTCGAACTATTTTCAAAATCTTCAAATAATTTGGTTAGCTGTTGTCTGGGTGGTCGATATACAGTAACTATCGAACATTTTATATATTTGATTGCCATTTTGATTCATAGTCAATTTTGAAAAGCTGTCATGTTAGAAATGGATTTACTGCGAAGTGAGGATGAATTGATGCAATCAACACCACCTGAGATAAGAGACCAGGCGCGAGATGTGGAATTTAACCTTTTACCGGAAAAATCAAGAACTGTATATTAACTCACATACAGCAGATTCATGGAATATAGACAGAAGAAAAATATAGGATCTTTCTCTGAAAATGTGCTGATTGTCTATTTTTCCGATCTTTCAAAGAAAATGAAGCCTTGAACGTTATGGTCTATCAATTCGATGTTGAAAGCTACCCTGAACATAAAAAATAACATCGATTTGACAAAATACTTGAAGTTACGGGCTTCTTTGAGAAGCCAGTCAGACGGTTTCCATGCAAAAAAATCCCGAGTTTTTCAAAGAGAAGAGATCGAGAAATTTTCATCAGATGCCCCAGATGAACTGTATTTGTGTACGAAGGTAGGAATATATTGAAAATGATCTATTATGGATTGAACAACTAATTTTCAATTTAAATTTTAGGTTGAACTTATTGTTGCAGTCGCTGGGGCTTGAAGATGTGATGAGCTTTTGCAAATGGAAACAGATGATACTAATACTAAGACAAAAAGATCAAGATCTTTTGTAGTGACGGAATATTTAAGCGTTTACTGAAAATATGCAGCCTCCAGCCACTCGAATTTGAATAATCGGCGTGTCTTCTATAAGTATGCGAACGATAAAGCTCATCATCAATTCATTGGCATTCACAAATTCGGTAAAATGCCACAAGAAATTGCTCTACTTTTCTGGGACTATCCCATGCGAAAGAGTATACTGAGCACTTCTTTCGCAGAACTTCGGCCAAGTTGCTGGTGCATTCTGGTGGGGACATAACAATGTTGAAGCAACATGGAGGATGGAAGTCTTTGGCTGTCGCGGAGGGCTATATTGAGGACTCGCTAGCCAATAAGTCGAACATCGGCAATGAAATATTTTCTGGCGTTTCCGGAGTATCAAGTGTGGATAATAAAGTTGTTAATTTTACTAGAAAGGAGGGAAGTGGACAGAGTTCAATTGTATTAAATAATTGTTCATTATTCACCATAAATATATCTAATAAATAAAAATTTCGTGTTATAGTTTGTGGTTTTAATGCAATGAAACCAGTTTATTATCATCAGCATCATTTTGAGTTTTCTTAATGTCATTGTCAATTTTAATAACCAGTTTGATTTGAATTATTACTTGGAAGGTTGCCTAGCATTTGGAGAAAAAAATACCTTATTGTGATGGAATTACTTGGAGCAGCTTGGAGCCAGTGGGAAGAATGATAAATTGAAACAAAAATATTTTCAACTATTGTTTTCAGAAATACAGTAGGCTAGGGCTTTATGCTCCAGGTCAGGGATTGATAATACTAGGATTTTAATTCATATGCGAACAGAAGGATATTCAATAGTATATTACGAAACAAGAGTTGTAAATCGCATATAACGCACTAAGTGGAGAGAGCTATACACGTAGCCGCGCAGCGGCGAGTGTTCAACTCCACGAGTGGGTAATAGCATCGAAACTCGAGTTGTGTACTATACTTTTTCTACGACCACAAATACAGTGTGAGTCAAATGGATAACATTTTTATCATCAGTATTTGTCAGAATATTTCATTATCGTAGAAAACCTACAATGCATGATATCATCAAATTTCAAAATTTTAGAAACGTATGCAAGGGATAAAAAAAAGGAATCCTGATCAATCGTAGAGGTCTATCATTTTCGACATTATCAGGAAATATTTTCACAATGCACCATCTTTCTTCGGGATTGGAATTTTCTGTCTTTGAAGTTTAGTGTGTATGTATCAGGTGAGTGTATAGATATGGTATTGTAGTAAACAATACGGAAAATGGAAATGAGCCAATAAGTGGGAATGTTTGGTAAACACCATTTATGTGATTATTGGTTATTTATTCAAAAGCAATCAGCATGAAGCAATTATCATTCATTTCATTCTTTCATTCGATCATTCAACATTAAGCCTCTTTTATTATACTCATTCACGACATACCAATCGAGCAAGTATCGACACAAGAGGAGGAAACTGTGTGATCGTCGAGGTCTCCATGTATGGTCACCTATATCGGATGATCATCTGAAAGGCGATCTTTGGAAACCGTGCTTTCGCCCATATTACATAACACTTTGAGCAAACTGTGTGTCGAGAGAAGCTTTCTGCGATTATTTTTTGTTCGTGATCACAAACTTTCACTAGAGATCGTAGAAGGAATAATATTATTCTCACTTGTCACACAACATGTGAAGAGATTGGAAATGAGGTTTCGAATAATATAAGGTATTAATTGTTTTTCAAGATGTTCTAAGTTCGATGAGTTCTATATTGACTATTTGTTTCTTGGGCTTTTGAGGTAGAGGTTTTTTAGAATGGTTTAGTAGGTCGTTCCCTATGATCCCGGCAATATCTTGGAGAGTAAGAGATGAAGGAGCACTGAACGAATTCTTTTCCCTTTTTTCTTTTCACTATCATCAACTTGTGAATCGTTTCCACTATTCTCAGTGTTCTTAAATTGCTCAACAGTGTTCACTACCAATTGGTTATTTATTATTTGTGCAAATGAATTTCCAGATCTGGCTTCCTTTAAGTTCTCATAGCACATTTCATTCAATATGGCGATATTCGTGCATTTTAGTTTAGGAACATTCTGAAATATGGTAGACATAAATATAGGAGAGGAAATCGAGTTTTATTGTGAGTTTATCAGTGTTCTTCCATAGATATATTATATTGTTCAGATAACTTTCGGATAGACTGATTTCCAAGAGTGCACTCGATTGTACAACAGTTAGGATATTTCCAATTATTTTTTCTATTTCTTCGTTCAAAACTGATGTTTTTCTCTTCGAAGTCAGCACACATATTTTCTAGTACCTCTAGTTTACTGTTCGTTGCCTGATGACATCTCTCAATTTATCATTCTCTAAATCGATATGTGTGCTTTTTCGGATGGGCTTTCATAAGTTATCACATTTGGTTCCAAAGATTACATCGCCAATGTTGCCACGTTTCTAGTTTCGCCGGAATTATTATCAACTTCCTTATTTCGGATAGAACACCCTAATTTTATTTCATTTGATAGAGAATTTCCCAACGCGTTCAATGGTAAACTATTTGATGGTTTTATTCACAATATCTACAAAGATATCTGAAAAAACTCGCAAACTATTCCTGGATTATTGAAGCTGATTGAACAAGAAGGCTGGTGAGAAATGTCATGTATTCATTATTAAGATGGGTTGGATTCATATTCCAGCTTTCGCTCACCGCGGAGAATGATGTACAGAACACTGGTGGAGCTATTCTGCCTATTTGCCTAGCTGATTTCTTCAACCAAAATTCTAACTTACAGCTTACTTGATAACAGCATTTTATTCGTTATGGCGGAAAATCACTCAAATGTCAGTTGTTAGATGGCGACACAAAAATCAGTACAAAATCAGTATTATTGATAATTGCACAATCAGTTTTATGAGAATGTTGACTCAGAATTAGTAATTTAGGTCACCTCTCGATTTTAGATCGAACTATATCATCACAATCTCAAAACGTCAACTATTTGTACAGAAATCTATTGAAATGTCACCATCTTCTGGGTAGCTTCATAACTATTAGGCCATTATAGCGGAAAATGGCGTTAGCGTTTTTGACGAAACAAAACATCGTCAGTGACTGCACCAGAGTTTTGTACATAGTTCCGCGGAGAAGATGTGGACGCAGAGAGCTCAAATTTGAAAATTGTGACTAAATGTCAATCATTCTTTTTGACTGAATATATTATCTTGCAAAACAAAAAGTCTTTGTCAATAATAATAATAATGTGACTGTCGGAAAGAGACCGTATTGAGATTCGTAGATAGAAGAACACACAAAAAAGTTTCATATCTCTTCAATACGAGTCACACAGATCGAGATCCAATATCACGTAGTACAGTATCCAAAACTTTGAAACGATTCGAGCATACTGGGAATGTTAAGAATATCAGAAAAACAGCAACTACGCATGAAAAAGGATAAAAAGTTGTAACTGCATCCATGGATCAACCCCATAGTTCTTCAACCCAATTGGGCTTAGACCATGGAGTAAGTCAAATGTCAGTCAATTTCGACGATGGAGAACATGAAGCCCTATAAGGTCATTTCATCAAAGAACTGATTGACAGCGATGCTGAAAGGAAAAATATATTCCGTGAAACGTTCGAGAATCCTCATTGGGCTGGTGTTATTGACAATAGAATATTTGGACCACTCTTCTTGCATTGATGAATTTGTTCCCCGATGGAAATAAGTAAGTAAGTGAGTAAGTATTTTATTCAGGTAGGCATAATTCACAATACGAATTGAAAACTAAAACTAGATAACTTGAAAAACTAGAAAAAAAACGAATTTACTTATGCTAGAAATTGTGAATCCAGGCTGAGCTACCTAAGCAATGCTTGTGTTGTAGTCATCAACCAGGATTGCATTGATTATTTACATCCTGAGTGGTGAGTAAAAGAAAGAAAAAACAAAATGAAATTCGTTGTGTGAGAGAGAGAGAGAATATGTTTTTTTTATGGTATATTGTGTTTCTTATTATTATTCGAGTTTGTATATGGTTTTTAGTTTGTTATAATTTTGGTTCACATATTCTTTCAGTTTTGATTTCATTTTACGTTTATTAGGAATGACTCTAATTTCTATAGGGACTAGGTTTAACAATTTTGGACCAAAGTATGATATGAATTTCTCTATGTGAGTTAGTCTACAGAGGGGAACATTTGTTTTCTGCCCAGATTCAGCACGTGTGTTGTGAGTATGACTTATATGAGAGATGGAGGTATTTTGCATCCATATTGAGCATTGAGAGATATAGAGTTTTCTTACCTCAAATGAGCCAGTTTCTTTGTAAAGGTTTTCAGTTGAGTACCTCCTATTACTCTTGAAAATAATTTTTAGTATGGTATTTTGCATGACCTCTTGGATGTGTAATAATGTTTCACTGAGACCACCCCATATAATGATACAGTACCTCAATAGGGATTCAGCGAGTGAGTTGTAAATCATATAAGTAGAAGCTTTTTATAATTTGAATTTCTGATTTGATAGAATTTGTAAACTAACTTATTGAGTCTCTTAACTGTGTTGCCAATGTTTGCTTCACACCGCAGGTGTTGGTCCACATACACACCCAAATACTTCATGTTGTCAACTTTTTTGATTATTGGACATGAACACTGTGTTGGTGTTCGGCAGAGATACTTATGAACAGTGAGAGTGTTATTTAAGGGTTGATGTTTTTTTGTTGTGGTGAATGCAATGAATTCAGTTTTTTCCACATTCAGACTCAGAAGGCTTACGTTCAACGAAGAGTGTACATATTTGAGCCCTGTTTCAGCCTTCCCAGGTATCTCCTTCAAATAAAAGTGCTGTGTCGTCTGCGTAAGATATTATTCTGCCATTGATGTTATGGAGTTTATAGAAATTGTTGGGGCACGCCCATGTTAACAGGTAGTGGATCGCTAAGGGTACTGTTTATTGCATCTTTTCGATTTCTATCAGATGTATAGTTTTTGAATAGGTCTGAAGTAATACCTCTAACTCCTAAACGGTCCAGAAGAATTTGATGGTTGACAGTATCAAAGGCTTTAGCCAAATCCAGAAATACTGCCAAACTTTTTTATTGTCATTGAAATTTTGCTTTTTCGGTTGACATATGTTATCTGAAACCAAACTGACCTTCAAATAAAATATAATTTTGTTCTAAAAAATCAACCATTCATTTTTTATTATTTTATTTTTAGCACTTTTCGAAAATCTTGGCAAAGTTATTGATAATGGTTATAGGTCTGTAGGGTGTTTTCTGTCACCTGATTTGAAAACTGGGGTTGTTACCGATTCTTTGAAAGCAGCAGGTACGTTTCCTTTCAAGAAGCATAAATTAATAATATGACAGAGAGGACTCAATAGAAGTAAATTATGTCTTTTAATGAACTGGACCGTTATGCTATCAGGACCTGAAGAGCTGTTGTTTTTCAATGTCGATATTATCATAATGACTTCATTTTTTGACAATGGGTTAAGAAAAAGGGACTTTGCGATATTGAATTCAATTTTCGGTATGATGTCATGTTTATCAATTCTATTTGATTTTTCCTTATCATCAACAATTTTTTGTCCATTTTCATTTGTAATGTTGTACTTATCTTTTTGTTTCGAGCCTTTGTTCATCATTTCATTTGAATTTTGACAGATTTTCCGAAAATTCTGTTGGGCGTTGTGAATCTTATTCATGTAGTGATTATATCTTTATGAGTATCTATATAAATTGTAGAGATAGTTTCTATAATTTTTATATTCAACATGTAGTTCTTCAGAATATCGTTTTTTTAATATTATTTTCAAGTTGTCCCTATATTTAATTGATGTCAATAGACCTGAGGTCATCCAGGGTTTTGATTTTTGTTTGCTTTGTGTGATGGATATATTCTGAGTGGATAAAAGATTATAATTTTTCATTCCATCAATGAACAAGTGGTAGGGAGAATGGCATCCCATTTCTCTTTTTCAATGAATTTTTTCATTTCATTTTGATTTATAAAAGTATTAGATGTTTCGACAGTGTTATTTGTGTTTGAATCGCATGATGCTGCCAAAGATCTATACCAAAAATTATATTATATATAATATATTATATACCAAAAATTTATCTCATTTATATAATTATATAATTATATATATTATAATTTAATCTCATTTCTATAAGATATTCATTACCAGATAATTTTTGTATGTTATCTTCAATATTTTGAATAACCAGAGTCCCTCTCTTTTCATAAATATTGTGCTCGTCCAAGTATTCATTCATACGAATCAATACAAATACAGAAATTAAAAGAAACAAAAATATGTATATAGAAAAGAAGCTAAATGAATAAGAGGGAAACTATCATATTATTGAAATGCCTATTATATATATATTCATTATCAGTGTAAGTAGTATATATCAAGTAGAATCCAAGTAGTTTTGCTCCTAGCCTAGTTTAGCTGATTAGTACAGTGAGAGTAAACCTATTATACTGATCATTACAGATTATGGTGGGTACTTCGCGATATCAGAGTTGTTACTAATATTGACCTTAATTCCATTCATTTTTGCGTAAACATGCCCCTTGGAAGTCTACACAGCTCTTTCTCCAAAAGCTGTCTTAGCGTCAAACAGAAGAGATTTGCGCATCTCAGTAAGGTCCTCTGCAAAAAGAATTCTTTTACCTTTTATATTTCCAAGATTTTTCATAACCATCATTTTATGTTCAAATTTGTAAAATTTGAGTATAACTGGCCTGGCTTCAATTTGCTGGCCCTGTTTTTCTACTCTGAAGGCTGTTATATAGCAGGTCTTCTTTCTTGAGAGTTGTTTCCATTCCATTTCGATTGAGAATCTGCAGCAACCGTGAGTTTGAATCTTCATCTGATTGTTCGGGTACCCCGTATATACAGATATTGTTGATTTTTTCCAGTTGCTCGAAATTCGACATTTTCACATCCATACTTTCTACTGTATCTTCAAGTTCCTGCATTTTTTCATCGATTTTATCAGTGATGGTTTTTGTTATTTTTTTGAGGAATTCCTCACTCGCGAATAATTCACTGATTGTTTGTTTGGTGAGATTTTGTACTTCCAGTTTGTTCCTTGTGCTCGACATTTCTTTTGGGATTTTGTAATCACAGAATACACTTAACTACACTGAATTCCCGCAAATTTGATCACTCTTCAAGGTTTTTTACCTAGTAATTAACTCGTTTTTAGGCAAATAACTTGCGACTATATGCGAAGCATTTACCTGAATATTTGGTTTCAACAAGACGGAGCGCCACCTCATTTTGCATGTAATGTAAGAGAATATCTTGATGCCGTATTCAGAAACTGTTGGATAGGACGACGTGGAACCATGGAATGGCCAGCGCGTTCTCCCGATCTCACACCATTAGATTTTTTCTTATGGGGACATGTCAAAAATATTGTATACAAAGAAAGGCCAGACAATCTCGGGAATTTGGAAATTGTTATTCGAAGAGTGATAGTGATAGACGTGTGATACTCGAGCTCCCCGAAATACGTTTCAAATATCAAGTGAATACACCCAATCAAATAAGTTCCAATTTTCCAACCACATATTCAAGATCCTGTGTCAAGTCGCAGTAATAAACAAAATTTCAACAAGACACAAAATGGTTATTACTATGGAAACAAAGGATGAAATTGAAGCATCGGTCAGTCATGCAATAAATAAGTGCCTTGCCAGTGAAGCATTCATACAAACGATGGTGAAAAACATATCGCAAGCCATAATAAAAACAGTCGAAGAAAAAGTGTCTAAATTGGAAGAAACAGTGGAAGATCTACACCACAAAATACTGAAAATGCAAAAAGGGTTTGACGACAAAAACTCCACACTTATGGCCAGGATGAAAAAAAAAATGGAATCTGATAAGGCATCACTCGAAAACAGATTTGACCAGGTGGAACAAACTGAAAGGATATCTAATCTGAGGGTTAAATTAAAAGAAAAACTGAATGAACATACCAGTGAAGAGTTTATCAAACTAATCAACTTGAAGATGCAGATCCAGAAGACTCGGTAGCATGCTACAGGGTTGGAAAAAAAGAAGAAGGAAAGGATAGAACAATATTCATTAAATTGAAAAATATAGAAAAAAGACAAGAAATTTTTACTAAGAAAAGAATGCTGAAAGGAACTGAAATTGTTATAAGAGAAGACCTCACCAAAATAAGAATGGAACTGCTGAAAATATTCATTGAAAAATTTGGCATCAAAAATTTATGGATTAACTCAGGAAAAATTTTTGTTAACAAAGACAATGAAATTCTTGCATGTGAAAAAAGAGAGGATATTGAAAAAACTTTGTAACATGACATTCTATTATTTACAATAGGATTAATCAAAATGCCAATTAAATTACGTAATACTTGAGACTTTGATATTTGAACTCTAAATTAATACCTCTTTTAAATTAAAATAAATGTATATTTTGGGGAGTATAAGTATAATACTACCCACTTCCTTAGCCTCCTACTACTATCTAATCTAACTTTTTGAAAATTTGTTCATTACTACAGAATTATGCTAGAAATCTTGAATACTTTAGACAATCATGAAGAAATTGTAACTAAAACATATAGAAACTTACAAGAATGTATTGGGGAATGCGAGGTCGGAGCGACGAGTGGTATAGGATTGATTCATTTCAATATCCGAAGCTTAAGGAAAAATTTCGATGAATTAGTTGTCTACCTACATGAGGTTATTGACAAAATAGATATAATCATCTTATCAGAAACCTGGAGGATAGAGGCGGTAAGTGATTTTAATATTCCAAATTTTACTATACACTACAATGACTCCCAAATAAACCAAAATGATGGTCTGATAGTTTTCATAAAAAACTCCATGACAACTAATACTGATATAATCCACCTAACGGAAAAAAAACTACTGAGAATAACAACTTTAGCAAACAACTCAAAAAACAATAGCAAAATTGGTATCACGGCTACCTATAAACCACCCTCAATTGACACGGAAACCTATCTAAGAGACCTAGAGGATTATTTTTCTACCATGAATAAGGAAGGAACATCTTGAGTTGTTTCTTGGAGACGTAAATATAAATTTACTTGATTTAACATCCAACAATACAAATCACTATCAGAACATCATGTCCGAGAATGGTTTTTTATCCTACATTAATGCACCTACAAGAGTATGCAGGGAATCGATCACACTAATAGATCACATATTCATTAGAAAAAGCAATCTCATAAAAAAATGAAATCAACTGCAAACCTGCAGTTGTCCATAGTAGCATTACGGACCATTACACTACTAGAAATTACCGTGCCAGCAATAACAAAACGAACACCTAGAAATTCAAAAAAGTTCGAAAGGATAAACTCTGATGAACTAAAATTAATCTTGGAAAAAGAAACATTGAATAATGTCCTAATATGTAAGGAAACACAGATGTGCTATGACCTTTCCATAAAAAAATTTGTAAATCATGCCAAGGAAGCAGCTGAAACTAAATTAGTGAAAAATAATAAAAAACAAAAATTAAAACCTTGGATAACTGAAGGACTGATCAACTCAATAAAAACAAGGGACTACCTAAAAAGGAAACTAATTAAAAATTATCCTCGCGAACTTGAGCAACAATACAAAAATTACCGGAATAAAGTAAATAAATTGATTAGAACGACAAAAAACCAATATTATAAAAATAAACTAGAAGAAATAAACGGAGATTGTAAACAAACATGGAAAATTATAAACGAAATATCCAACACTAACTCACATAAAAATCAAATACAAAACACCTCTATTACTGGAGAAAATGGGTACCCAATAACTGAAAATAAAATAAAAAGCGATTATTTTAATAACTACTTCACAAAAATAGGCCTTGACATGGCAAGTAAAATTGATAAATGTGATGTCCCCGATAATTTTCTAATGAAACCCTCATTTGCACCGTCGCTTTTCCTTGTACTCATTGATGAGAATGAGATAATCCAACATATAGCTAAATTAAAAAACAATTGTGCACCAGGGCCAGATGGAATAGATACTAAACTTATTAAGAACACACACACATATATCCTGAAGCCGATCAAACATCTAATAAATCTATGCTATACTAACGGTATTTTACCCAACCAATGGAAAGAGTCGAGAGTTGTCCCAGTTTACAAAGCAGGGAATAGACATGAAATGGAAAACTACAGACCTATATCTGTAATAGATAATTTCGCAAAAATTTCTGAACAATCTGTCAAGAGAAGAATACTTGAATTTCTGAACAAACATCAGGTTATAACCGACAGGCACTTTGGATTTATCCAAAACTCGAATACAGAAAAGGCTGTCTTAGACTTTGTAGAACACACAACAGAGATTTTGGATAATTCGTCCAAATGCTTGGCCGTTTTCCTCGATTTGCCTAAGGCGTTTGACACCGTGTCACATGACGTCTTGTTGAACAAACTTTCTGAATATGGAATAAGAGGGATCAGTCTGGAATTGATGAGAAATTATCTGTCAGAGAGGACACAAAAAGTTAAGATAGGAGAACAACTTAGTAACACAGCACATATATCAGTGGGTGTGCCTCAGGGCACGGTATTAGGCCCAATTCTATTCCTGATTTATATAAATAGTATATCTCAAATCAATGGCTTTCGTGGACACATTATATGTTATGCGGATGACACCGCACTGATATTCAGAGATGAAACCTGGACTGACCTCTACAAAACTGCAGAAAACGATCTTGCAAAAATTCTCATCTGGTTGAATCATAACCTACTAAGTTTGAACATAAACAAAACTAAATTCATGACATTCTCTCTGAATAACAGAGACACACCTCCAAATGATATCTTAAAAATACACGTACCACTCTGCAATGACAGAGACACATGTAACTGCGCAACGATAGAAAGAAATTCCTCGATTAAATATTTGGGAGTTACTATTGACCAACATATACGATGGGATGAACACATTACACATGTCATGAAAAGACTTAGACTACTCATATACAAATTTTATATGCTTAGAGATATTCTCTCACGGAAAAACCTATCCCTCGTTTACACCTCTCTGGCTGAAAGCGTAATACGCTACTGTATTATAGTGTAGGGAGGAACTTACAACACGACGTTGAACCCTCTACAAGTCATGCAGAATTCATTATTGAAAATAATACACAGAAAAGATAAAAGGTTCCCTACCCAAATACTATTTCAAGAAACCAAAGTCCTAAATATTAGGGCTCAATATTGCTACCAAGGTCTAATTTGGATGTTTTCCAACTTGATAAAATATACGACAAGCTTCTCGAAAACAACAAGATTCTCTGAAAATTTGAATATAAAAACTCCATTTTACCGAAAGAGCCACACGCAAAGATTCATCTTTTTTTTCGGACCTACATTGTATAACTATCTCCCTACGGATCTAAAAACTATAAAAAAAAATCAAAGAATTCAAACTTGCTATCAAGAAACACATAATAGAAAACCCAAAAATACTAAATATATTCTAAGAAAACACTGAAACTTTGAATTATATTTCAATCCTCTATTATGATCTCTCTCCGGCCCTCACCCCCCCCCCTAGACGAATCTTAAATTTCAATTACTACTTAGAATTAGTCTATATTGTACTAAATTTGACATTCCATCTATGAGTGTGTGAAACAACACAAACAGGCGCCTTGTGCCTAGGTGCATTTCACCCACTTGTGGTGGATTGAACTCGATAAAAATTCTATTTATACCACTTTTTGTACCGAATAATTGTACTAATTATTGTACTGTTATTATTGTATATATAATAATAATATTCAGATTTAGACTCGAATTCCATTAATATGTCTGGCACAGTGTGTAACTCTGAATTATTATTATTATCTTATTACATATATTGTGAGATTAGGAAATATCCTATAATAAACATTACTATTACTATAGTTATAACCTGAAGAACACATCAGAAACAGTGTAGATGCTGTGTATAATCGTCTAGCAGCTAGACTCTAGCTCATTGTCAGGAGGTCAACGGAGAATAATATGAACAACCTCCCCAAATGAGTAGTCTCTTATTGTTATGTTTTGATTGAAGGGTACTTTTTTAGGTACATTTTTTGAGATATCTTTGTAAACTATCAAATAGTATACCAATGAACTCGTTGAAAAACGCTCTATCCAATGATGATAATTCCGAAAAACTGAAAACGTGGCAATACTGGCGATGTAATTTTTTCGAAGCACCACATTTTCAATTCACCCTGTGAAAAAATTCATTAAGGTCTAACGACTGGATAGTGACGAAGTTCGTAGAGAAAGTAGGCTTTGAAAGGTCCCAATTGAATCAGTGATTAATCTGCTGAGCATTGTAGGCTTGTTTGTCGCTCTTGATATTATGCTTTTGCAATAGTGATGTTCGAGTTTGATTTCGTGTAAGTGCTCGCTTATTATTCGATCTTCTATTTCTTACTCTATATATGGGCTCTAACTATCGAGTGACGTGAGTGAGTGAGAGAAGAAATCGTAGTTTGGGGTTGCTTGGAGTTGTTTCATTGAGGGCCGATTTCATAATCAAATTAAATACTCCTTTAAATGTTAAAGGACAATTTGAGTTCGATATCGATTTCATAAAACAAATTTATGGATAAAGGTACCTTTAAAGGGTACTTTAGTTGAATGCTCAATTTTCCGTATTTACAGGCTTAAAGGTCTCTTTTGTCGCAAAATAAGAAATGTCATTCTCTCTCATTTTTCATCTTCTGTTTCTAACTTATCCACCTAAACTCACATATGACCATTGTGTTGGCAGTTTTGTGCTGTTGAGTTTATATTGAGTTTGAGATTACATTTTTATTTTATAAACATGAACTATCCAACTTCATCCAGTTCGAGTGATTCTGACGACGACTATGTTTTCGTGAGACGTAGAAAAATTTATAGAGAACGAGTTAACAACTTGGAGAAATTTGACGACTTGGATTTTTTCGCTAGATTCAGGATTACGAAACCTACTTTTCATTCACTTTTAGAAGCTATTGAGCATTTGATAGGGACACCAACTAACAGGTAGGCGTTTCAATAGTGTGTGGCATCATTCGTTTCATAAATATAAGTTTTACAGGGGTTTGAGCATTAAACCAGTGGATCAAGTTCTCCTCACTCTGAGATTTTATGCACTAGGATGTATGCAGAAGGCAGTTGCTGATTTCAGTGGTGTTTCAACTTCTTCAGCATGCAGAATTATCAACAAGGTGTAAAATGCAATTGCTTCATTGAACAGACAATACATCAAAATGTATGCAATAGATTGCACACTGATAAAAATAGATTCACCGGGAGATGATGCTGAAATTTTCAGAACAAGAAAACAGTTTTTTGGTCTGAACACACAAACAGTTTCAGATAGTGATTTGAAAATTAGAGATCACCAATTCTGTGCAAATAGTGCCTAAAGCCGCAGTAACTGATGCAAATATACCTCTTTCCAGGTATACCAACATAACCAATCTTCGTTAAAGGGTCATTTAGTAAAATTACCAATCTCAAGTGGTTATGAAATAGTAGTTTCTTAAAATTGCATTCAAATGGAACTTTAACTAAAAGGATCATTTAGGAGAAAGAGCTTTTAGTATTTCATTATGAAATCGGCCCTGAAACCCGTTAGTCTTTTGAATGCTCCTAGCATGTACAACGTTTCAATTATATTTTTTTTCGTCCTCGTTAGTTTTCAATAGAAATCCATTATCAATCTTTATTAATATTCCGTCTGGAGCATTCGGAAACAATTTCTCTCATGTGTTGATAACAGCATCTCTCGATAACCCTGTATCTGCTCATAGATGGAACATGTGCTGGTATTTTTCCATTTGTGTCAAATCCGATCTGATTGGATTGAAGTTTTTGTTGGTTTGGGTTTTTGTTCTTATGATGGTATTAGTTTTTATGAGATCAGATGATTTTTGTGGAGTTGTTTTTGCGGAATTAGTATTGGAGCAATCTTCAGAAATTTTGGCGGTCTTGTGTCAATTTTCTTCGTGATGATTTCTAAACGTTCTCTATTTTCTTTTAAGTCTAACCTTTTTTCTATTCGCCGTCATGTGTATCCAAAAACATTATTAATGTATTTGCTTGTATCTGACATTTTCAAATGTTGCGCTCGGACTATTTGCTACTTTAGCTCTGGAGGTACACGTCTATACTCAACCACTGTTGCTATCTCCAAATAACAACGAAGGTTGTTATCGTTCGAGAGAAATTCATTATTCGTACGAAAAAGACTCCGGCCAGCGCTCTCGATTTCTTCCTACCGTACTTTATAAATTGACGGAGAGACTCTGGAATATTAGGTTTGTGTAATTACTTGATAGACTTACTGACAGATAACACTAGAAGGCATTCAGGAGACACCTTTTGCCACAATAAAGTTTCATTTCGTTTTAGCGCAACTTTTTCCTCACCGTATTCAGTATTGGTGATGAATTGAATTTTGATTACTTGTGAGGTACTGAGGTCACATTCTGATGGCGCCCTTTATGTTTTTTTATTCATTTCAGAATATTTTGTGGAATCCAACACACAAACATCATCAACCTGATTCATTCCCCACTCGGTTCGATTGAAAGTAGCACCGAAAAAAAGATGTAATATGAATAAAATATTTCGTTATTTAGCCCTTGGGGGGTGGGTGAGAGAATCATGTTCAATGGGTTGTGTCACCTTGTAATAGGATGAGTATTCTGCTCATCTGTTGGGTTTCCTTTTCATTCGCATGAATAAATAGACGACTTGACAGTATCAAAATTCGTTGTACTCCAGCTAATGAATTGTACTTTTCGAATATTTTAAGATAGAAATCCAACAGAAAAGGTTTGTGGCGAGTTGAATACAAATTATTATTCATCATACTGCTCTAGAAAAAGAGTATGTTTGCGGATACAGATCAAAACTGAAAGAAGTCTTGATGACACGGATGATTAGGAAGATCAAGCTCACTTGCAAACTGCTATTGGTACTTGACACAGATATTGGCCCTCTTCGATATATACCTGTCGAATTTAATCATTTCCTTCAGGTTATATATCCGACTGAAGAATCTTGAAGAATACGAATGATGATATATCAAATCACATTTAATAGGGATTCACGTACATAGAATATACTCTCGTATATACACACAAGAGACTCAAATAAGTATATATATATATAAGTATAGTATAGTATAAGTATATAATAAATGAAAATAATGATCATTGGATGAAGATATACAATGGGAAGATTGCTATCATATCACGTCGAATTCAGAATGATAAACCTACATAATACTTATGATAAATATAGTGAACCACTGAAAGATATCTATATGTAATCACAGTAATGAACAATGATGACTGAAGAGTTCTGACAAGTGTCACTGGGTGATCTCAAATCAATTATTGTTATAGAGAACTTCACTTCGAACTAAGTAACTGCACCTTCAAACTTTGCAATGTAGTTGAAAATTGAACTTTCTCTGCTGCTACCATATATTATCCGCCATGTAAGTGGCCACCAGATGATGCTTCAACAAATCAGCTTCCAGTAGCTGATGCTCCTCTCTCGAGAAGTTCATCTTTGCTCTGAGCATATCATAGTCGGTGAGGCTGTGAATGAAGTCGTGCTTGAATACCGCTTCGTCGTAGATAATTCTCCTCGAATACTCGGCAGCTATTTCGCGGACCCTCGAACAACCCGTAGGTACCAAATCGAGTTCTTTGGCGGCGATGTAGTCCTCGTAGTAGGACTCCCTCTCGACGTTCCATGCTATTCCCTCCAGTGGAGTTTGACTTTTGCCTGTGAGTGAGGTCACCTTATCTATCGAAATCGTTCCCTCCAGCTGTTCCAAGGCGTGTTTTTTTGGAGTATTGTTTCTCAGTTTCCGTCCCCGATAGAAATAAGGGATCATCATCGTGACATTATCACTCTTTCCCTCACAATGGCAATCGTAAAGACTATGGGCGAGACAGTACGGGATTATTTCCGACAGATCCAGCCTCTTTAAGCTAACTGAGCATTTCCTGGTGAAGATCGTGTCTACTGTGGGTTTTGGCTTGGGTGCTTTGATACTCTCAATAAAATCAGAGTACCTAGTGGGCTTTTTTATATCACTTCTTAACTCATATCTGCAGGCCAAGCCAACCAATACAGTTTTTTCGCCCGTTTTCATCACCCTTTGGGTAGAGGGTGATAATAACTTCGGTTTGGGATCAGCTGATACCACATCCTTCTGTACAATTTCTACGATGCATTTACTTCTACAAATGGTTTTCACCCACAGTTTCACATCATTACAAAGAATGTAACTCTTGTTCTCATGGAAAGAAGGACTTAAAGTTTCCATTTCCACGTTTCCAACTTTATTGTTCTCAACAAGCACGCATTTTTGGCTGTCCGAATTTCCAACCCTCTGGTACTTCTTAAAGGTCATGCAATGTTTTCTCTCCAAGATCTGTTTCTTTTGTGTTACAGATTTTGCCTTTTTCGCCCTATCCAACAACTTGAAGATATTCTTCATCATCAGCGAAGTGTCGTCTGTCATTTTATCTCTGAGACCAGCTTCTAGCCCACTCCTGGGCACCTCATAGCTGACGTTGAGCTTCGTGTCTCCCGCTAGAAATTCGTCTAGAATTTCACTGACAAACGGTGACATTTTTCTCAGGCCACCAATGTTATCGTCCGCGAGACATACTCGATAATTTTCCTTGGAGAAAATTACTCCTGATGTCTTTTCTGTGCTTCTCGTATCTGGAAATGGAGATATAGCTGACTGAATACTTTCACGATCGTGATTTGGAAATAATTCTTTGGGTTTCTTGGATAACCGTCGTTTGAAAATTATTGTTCTGATTTGTTCCAGTGAGTCCTCTTGGAAAGCATCTTCTTCTGCATCAATAACAGAGTTTTGCATAACTCTATTAGCTCCACTGATTTTGGAATGTGCCTCGTGTCTTTGTATTTCTGTACTCACTACTGAACTGATACCTCCTCGGACATCTGAAATGGGCACACCCAGTTCGTTTCTCAGTGCATACCAGTTGCTATCTTCTAAAGTATCGTTCTTCAGAGTATCCTGATATTTAGGAGCTACTGAAAGGTTTTCATCCATACTTCTCACCGCTTTACCTTCACATAACACGATATTAGATAGTTTGGGGCGGTATTCGATATTTTCGACTAATTTGGTTGTTATAGGTAGAAACATATGTTGCTTCTTCCTTCTTAGTCGTATCAGCTGGAGCTTCAAGTTATTACGGATGTCTTCTAAATTCTCTTCCGGAACACTAGGCGGGTCTTCTTTAAGATGATATGGTACGGGAGATTCAGATACACTTTGCGTAGATTCGGGTATCTGAACCTTTTCCAGAAGTTCTCCACAAGACCAGGCGTAGCTTTTCAGGAACTCTAGAACTGGCTCATCCATGTCCATGATGATTCTGGAAATAAAAATGGAATCATTGATATTGATGATTCGACATGAAGTTGGGCAGAAGACTTCGAAATAGTTCTACTGAAGCTATTATCAGAATTCTCAAATATTGAAATTAAATTGTACTCAAATCTGGAAATGTTTTTTTTTCTTTGAACGATGTTATGGATGAAGAACGGCAACTTGATGCAAATTTTATATTCATTGAACAACTAACTCAACTATGATCAGATGGATTTAGGAGAAAATTTACACACCCTAATATTCATATATGTTCATGATAAAAGAATGAATTAAGAAGAGATGATGGAATAGTGCTAGTCGATATTCGAAGTGTGATCGATCTGTACCTGTAGAGAGTAAAAATTCGTGCTCGTGTGTAGTGTTGTAAAATATTGCATATGGTTTGTCAATTTCCTGTTGAACGTGAGTAAAAACAGTTTTGCCTCAATAATTAGTGATTTGAACAAAAATCTCAGTCACTCCGAATAACAACAAGTACGCTTCACTGTTCCACCAACGGTTCTCTACGAAAGATTTGAAATTTGAGGAATGACTCAGTTAGGGAAACTCTTTAATTCCATTACTACGGTAGAGCAAAAAATCAAACAGGAAATAAATGAGAACATTAAAAAAGAAAATGATAAATTAGTGCTATTACTGACTGAACAAAATCAGCAAATTAATGTCCTCAACACAAAAAACAAGGAAGAAAAATATCGCACACTGTACAGAAACTCTAGGAAAAGTGATGTTATTATTTTCGGTCTGAAGCCGAAAGCATCAGATACCAACCTTACATCGTACGTGGTTGGGAAATTGAATACCATAGTAGGAATCTATATCCATGAGAAAGATTTGAATAACATATATATACCTTGGGTGATAGCGAAAGTGTGCCAATAGAAGTTGAGGTCATTTCTTACCTCAAGAAAAGTTCGCTATTCAAGAATATTCAGAAGTTCAATGGCTCCAATATTTCCTTGGTTAATGATATGAGCAAAGAAGATCCAGCAGACTACAAAATTCTACAAGCTCATATGAAGCAAGCAAGATCCTGCGAATATTATAGGCTTGAAGTTGTTTGTGAACGAGGAAACATATACTGCTGAGCAACTAAGAGAGGAAACTTCGGAGCCTAATAAACCTCATCAAGACGTGAATCACTAAGCGCCTCATCCTCTCCTTTGTCATTTTCATCGACAAAAACCCAGGAGAATTTTTGTGGAATTTTTACAAGAATCAGACCAATGCAAACTTGCTAGCTCCTCAAGTAATATCCATCACTAAAGAAGAACACGCCAGTACAGTATAACAGCAGCCATTTTATTTGCTGAGTATGTGGCCTTTCAATTTGTGAGAATCAATATCGAAAAACAATAGAAATTCCGGACTTATCAAAGATGATGTCGCTTATGCATCATTTCAATGGTCATGAAGTTCGAGTTCTTTTCATTTCCTCTGGAATTGGCGGTTAAGAGTCAATGAAATTGAATATGATGTTCACGACACTGGAAGAACATATTGACACTTTGGAACTGAACAAATTCACTCGTGATTTCATTCGTGATGTTCCCACAAACGGTTTGAGAATTCAGAAAAATAGAAAGTATAGAAATTCAGAAATACTCCGAAACTAAGAAAAGTTAATCGTGAAACACTAGTTATCCACATTAATTATCTCCGTTATCCGTAGGAATTCAACTACACCAGATTTGATGTAGTACCCTCTTATTAACAAGTTTTCACTATGCCTCATTGATATGACAAAGTGGGTGGTTGGACCTGATGACTAATTATTTGACACATGATAAAGTTCGCGAATATCTGCGTACACGTTCGAGATAACTGCATCAACTCGAGGGTCGTTGGAGTTCTTAACAGCTCGATACAATTATGAGACAAAATATATCGGTATTCAAATAAACTATGATCTATTTGTTTTTAACTCGAATTTGTATCACCCTGTATGGACAGATATAGAATTTGCGCCTTTCAAGTTCTGAATGCACTTTATATAGGAAGAGACTAACTAATTTTGACTATAATTACAGGCACTCACCTACAATAATTTCAGTTTCGCCTACTTTCTCACTTATCACCTGCACATATACACTGTCAATTGTCGTCGACTAACTGATCGTATATCGTATACACGACTGAAATAAATACCTATCACCGACCTCAGTCAAAGGGTTGGTCTAGGTGGGGACTGTGAATTTGAACCAATAGGAGCCCAGACACAATCTAAGATCCATAATTCTATATGGATTAAAATAATCGGCCACCTGGGAGCTTAGTTTCACCCTTCAAGGTTTATTCAATACAAAATACAAAATTAAGTACCTAAGTACCTACCGTACCTACTCATCATCTTATACCTGGAAATCGTGAAACTGAGCAGCACATTTCTGAAATGGAAGGAAATGGTTCGCTTGAACAAATCAAAGATTTTGTCTTCTTCAACTACATAATATACAATACTCTTTAGGAATATCTGAGAATTATTCATCAAGTTGAAAGTCCCGCATACCTATTCATGCAATTTATCGTTTTGAAATTTTCGCTGAAATGTTTCTTGTCGACATGAGAATTTGATATAGAAAGATATAAAACAGATGATTGTGCATGTAAACCCAATAGAACAACTGTCGTAATGACTTTTTGAGGATCTTCCACCACATACAAATCGAAATCAAAATCTTCTTTGAAGTAGGTTTATACTTTTTCTTCAGTAGCAAAAAACACTTCAAGTAAACAATATCCATTTCAGACAGATATAGTCTACACACACACACACACACACACACACACACACACACACACACACACACATATATATATATATATATATATATATATATATATATATATATATATATATATATATATATATATATATATATATATATATATATATATATATATATATATATATATATATATATATATATATATATATATATGTATATATATGTATATATATATGTATATATATATATATATATACAGGGTGTTCCGGTGATCATGTTACAAACTTCTAGGGTAGATAAAACACACGAAAATAAGAAGAAAAGTTCATGTGAACATGGGTCCGGAAACGCTTCTTCAGGGAGCTAGGGCCCTTCGAAGATGACCTCCAAAAACTACTTTTCGTTTTATAGCTTCGGTACTACTGCAGCTATCGCAACCAATTTTGGGACATGAAATCTACCTCGTAGGTTCATCAATTTGAGCCTTCCGGATTTTGTCACCTTTAACCTTTATATATATATATACAGGGTGAGTCAAAAATGTGTACCGAGCTTTCTGGGGGTGATAGAATATTGAAAAATAGGTGTAGTTTGATGATTAAACTCATGGCCCAAAATGCATATTATGGGAGATATATCCTTCCAAAGTTGATAAAATTTAAATAATTTCTCCGCATAACTTCTGAACGATGAAAGCCACCCGATTGAAATTTTGTGCATGAATGTATGTTGTTAAAATACATTTTTTCGTCTCACTTCCACATTTCTGATATTGTTATAAAGGGTGTTTTCAGAGGGTGAGTCATGATTTTTTGTAGAAAACTTTTTTCCCTGTATCATTTCCGGTGAAAAAAAAGGAGCATGTGATGGAGCGAAGAAAATTACATTAAAAATGTACTCCTATTCAAATACAAAAAAATGAGCCGTTCGTGAGATATTTGAGTTTTTAAAGTTACATATCAGCAGATTGATTTTATTCATCGCTCGGTACACATTTCTGACTCACCCTGTATATGAATTTCAACTAGCTATTTTGATAGCTAATTATCTAGATATAGGGTGGACAAAATTGGGCGTTCTCAAATTCTATCTACATAACTATGGGTATCATCAAAAATCCGATATTCGTATTATTGGCTTGATTTCGGAGAAAGTGGAAATGGCACAAATAGAATGTTTTCATGCCTATTCATATCAGAGATACAGAAAGAAATCGAGAATATGCCGATTCAGTTTTCATTTCAACTGGTAAACTTCATTTCATCTTCATTCAATGGTGAAACATGTAATTATTGAAAAAACAATCTGTGTGTTGAATCTAAATCCAATCCAATGTTAATAAAAAATGTCCAACGAAATTATCACAATAAAAACGTTGGGAGAGAGAAGAATTCGTCAAAGAAACTATAGAATTTGGTTAACAAGGTTGTTACTAGAAACGGGGAAGACAAAATACATGTTTTAAGAGTTGGTGATGAATTGATCAGTGATGGCAAACGAAATGCAAACAAATTCAACAACTACTTCATTTATGGCAAATAGGATAAATGAACCACAGAACTATGTAGCAGTAAGGTGCCATTATATATTTTTGTTTTCAGTAACTGGAAAAGAAATCAAAAATTCTACAAGTCACGAATTCAAAGCTAATGAAGCCCCCGGTTTTCATGAGATAACTTCTGAAACGTTAAATAAAATAGTGAATTGTATATGTTGCCCTCTAACAGCAATGATAAATAGTGTACTGTGAACAAGTGAAAATGAAAAATGAGCTGAGCGACACAAAACAATTAACATGTGGTGTGCCTGAAGGAACAGTATTAGGTCTCTTGCTATCCACTATTTATTTGAATAATCTATTTTCACTGGAGAAGCATGGCCAAATAACCATCAGCTTTACCGATGTACGAAATATACGCCAAAGACGCGAATTGGTATGATTTAATACTGAAAATTGAAAATGATAACACAGGAATGAAATCTCGGCTAGATTATAGACTTTGGTCAATAAATTTCAAGAAAACAATATACCTACCATTCAGTAGCTTTGAGACATCTGTTCCAGACTAATGATATAGTCATACAGACACCCTTCGCTATACGACCCACTAGTGAAATAAAATATTCAGGAATTATGTTGGATTGTTTTTTTAGATGTGATATCCATATCGACTGTCTGAAGAAAATAACTGAGCTGCTTCTATACAGATATAAAAAAATAGTGGAATATTTAGAAGCAAGAGAAAAAATCATAGTTAATCAGAGTCTAGTGCAATCACATTTGAAGGTTGAGGAGGTGTTTCGAGAACATTCGATATCGGAATGGATTACAAGTCCTAAAATTAAATGAATTGTTGAGAATTTTGTTTAAGGAACATCGAATGTATTTTAAGGATGCACTTCTTTCTGAAATACAGTTACTTGACATCCCACACTTATTTTAGGTCAACATAACGGAACATTTGAACAAACCCAATTAACGATACTACACTCTTACCTATGAAATGAGAAATAAACAGAAATTTGTTGCCCCTGCTGTGAACATATCGTTCATAGGAGTTATGTATATCTGGGAACGAAATTTCATAACAACCTACCGGAATATGTTAAAAGCGAGAGAGTTCAAGAGGAACCAGAAGAAAAATGCTAGAGTTAATTGAGAATCACTAATATTCATAATAAAATGAAAAAATATTATTAGTAATGAAAATAATGGAGTTTATATCTTAGGAGGATTGCCATATAATTATTGATAGATTTCAATGGAGATGTTGGCATCTTGTACCTATCTCCGGATTTCACAATCACTTTGTTTTTGCTCTTCAATTATTTGCTCTGCTCATTTCAATTTTACTTTTGTTCTATTCGTGCCCTTTGGTTTTCATTTTGTTCTATATTTATATACACTTGAGATGATATAATGTAAGTGAAGTATGAATGATTTAATATTTATGTTGTGTTACCACGTACAAGTTGTTGATTCTGTCAACAACTTCTGTGGGTTCTTTCAATGTTTATTGTATGGTTGCTTTCCCTGTAACACATTCTCAATGTCAATAAAGATATATTATATTCTCTGATTACTGAATACTGGCAAAAATTATATTATTATGAGGCATTAGATTGAAAAGATACGGCAGCTAATGATTTTTCTGAAATAATGGAACATCCCGTATAATCGGTGCAGTTGGATAGCCACAACCTTTCTCCGTTTTCGAAATTTAATCACCTCCATATTTCACCACTTCACGATAGTCACGATAATGATTCACCTAAGGATGAGCAGATTTATTCGATGGGTTTTTCTCACCAAATGAAGTTTGAGCTAGGTTTTTCTATATCATCTTGGATCTGAAAGTTCTCTCGAAAACTCAGAGTTGATATGATGATTTGAATATTTTAATTGGGACTTCGAAGACAATAGGTGACAATGGGCTCATTATTTACCTCCTAATGGCGGGTGGGCGGACTTAATGAGAGCGCCAATATTCTAATAGCTGAATTGAAGTCCACAACTGAACAACCAGGCATTTCATCTATCAATACTAGAAGAAAAATATATAATACGTGATAATATGCACAAAAAATCATCTTCGAGTTGAAAATACGAATGAAAGAATCTGGATAAAAACCATTCGATTTCTGGAAGAAAACAACTTCAGGTGATATGAAATGACTTATACGTTGAAGGAAGAAAAACACGATATACTCGATTGCCTAATCAAGAGAATAATGTAAACTCAATGTAAGCTCATTACCATTGTACATATACAATAGTTTCCATAAAGCTGGCAATGCATTATCGCCACTGTTTTCCATCCATTTCCAATCCACTGTATCCTGTGCTGGCTAAAGACCACTAGAACTACAAATTTCTAGCTAGCGAATTTTCATAAATATCGTTCTTCTCGTTCCATACTTTATCCCAATCCTGTATAGAAGATAGTTTGAATAACGAGAATGAGATTTCTAAGAGAATATTGAATTGTCCATCTTCTTCTACTAAGCAAATTGAAATATCTGATCACATTGTGGAATCAACTCTTCAAGAAATATCTAACGTTTCTAATCAGCAGCAACATGGAACTTATTCGGGATTTTATGTTGAAAGTAATTGTTCAAACTCCACTATCAATTATTATTCTAATGCATAACATTGTTTAATAATGGATAATCAATTATTGATTGACTCTGTTGAGAATTCGAAAAAAACACGCAATTTTCATCGAACAAACTATTTGAACTCTGCAAGGTAATGGATATTCGACCACTATATGCAGTATCATGTGTAATGCAACTCTATCGAAAGAAACATGAAAATCGACCACTTACGCAACAACAAAAAACCTCGAATGATGTTTACTTCAAAGGCAAGTTAATCTGCTGGGCAGATGTTCTTAATATCGCTTTTTCGGAAACCTACTCCGGGTCTCCAACTCGATCCGGTGAGGTCACGTGACAAATAACTCGGATTACTTATTCCTATTCAACGTCTACACACAAAATATTATGATTTTTCTCCGGTGTTTCTGTGGATTCGACAGATGTGTGTCTTTTTGTTTGATACTTCAATTTTTGATGATGATTAATAAATATGATAAAAGTGCTGCTTGGTGTTTCCAAATAATTGTTGGTGTGCTACTCGTAGTAATTCAGTTCACATTCAATGGCCGACATCGTATGAAAATGAGAAAAATCCAAAAAAAAGAGGAGATTTTCACATGATTTTGCGAATGATACTGATGATGAACGGATGAATGAATGAATGTTTATCGAATCAATCAATGTTTGAGTGTGTGTGTGTGATAATATCCAGTTTATTCCCATCCTGGAAGGATGGGAAATGATCCATTCGATCTGAATTGGCGATACACACGCATATACATACCTATACATAAATCACGAATCGGTCCTTGCCGAAGTCTCCGCAATGACAGTGTCTGCAATCATGACCGTGCATTGCCTAATAATTGAGATATTTTTCATTTCTATTCACTGATATTGTGGTCTCCAATTTCACTTCAAGCCCATCGAGCATTTCTTAATTTTGAAGTATCAAGTGTCATATACTAGACGCATTGAATACAATGAAAATATTCATCAAAATCTCCTGAAACTCTTGTCAATTTGTAGTTGATGTTATTCTATTTGCTCCCTTCACCTTCAGGAATGAAATGCCAGAAAGAGGAACGAAAGCGCCAATATTTATCACCGATTGTTTATGAATCTGGTTTGGAATATAGATTTCCACAAAAAAAAGTCGGCCAATTCTGTTCATATATTCGGTCAGTTGGTGCATTCGACCAAATGACTTCCGACGAATGAACTTCGACTAATTGCCTTTCGACAATTTGACGTAGACCAGGGCAGACATGCATATGCAGCATAACCACCCAGGTATCTAATGAGATGTCGATAAATAAAGACCACAAGTAGGTGTATTTCCAATACGGACCGTCATCAATTTTGATATTTATCAATTTTCCTAAGACGGTCGCAAAATAAAATCAGTGCGGATTCGCTTAGCTCCGCAAGACCTTCGACTAGTCTCAGACTATAGTATCTACTGTGAAGGCATGTTAGATAGTTGGGATGAGGAAAGAACGATTTATAAGAAGAATAATTTCTATTTACACAGATCGTCGAATATTACAGTGGTAAAGCATAATCATATCAATTATTTAGTCATCACAGAACATATGGAATGAGAATAGTAAATTCTAATAAAATGTGAACTTCAAGTATCTTCAGCTTCAATCTCAATTTCTATTCAGAAGTTTGAATTTCTCCATAACTTCATCCTCATCATTTAAATTATTGACAATAGAGAATAGTAGAAATTGGTTTTTGAGAACCTGCAGTCTATTCTCGGGTGTGCAAATTTCGGACTGTTGATTGGTGATGAGTCTAGGTTCAATGATATTCTGGAGATAGTCTTTCAATACCTCAGTCGTGGAATTCACTACTTGTTTGAGTTCTTCTAGAGGTACAGTTTTCATGGACGTGGATTTTATTTTGCGTTTCGCAGCACATTTCTTCTTCTCTTTGCCGATGATCGATTTGTTTTTCTTGACAACGGCTTTCTTCTTCTTTGTATCCTTCGCCTTTTCTTGTACGCTGATTGAAGAGTGTTCCATCACAGTCGGTGGTGAGTAGCGAGCCCTTTTCGACGGAACCTAGAAAAATAAAAAATTATCACTGGAACGGAATACGATAGATGAAGTGATTTCATCATCAGATCCTCTCGAGTTCTATGAAAAACAGAGTGAACGTTGTCAATGTCCGTCCGGTGCAATCGTATGGATTCAAGATCAGTCAAACTGTAACCTTTTTTTATTGATCCCAAGAGGATGAACCATGTCTCAATAGTAGTTGGAGATAATGAAAAATCTCTTCGAAGACGAAATCTTTTCATAGTCAATTTCTAGGGCGTCATGCAAATCTGATTCGAGGTAGACATAGTCGTAATTGAATAGGGTAAAATAGGTTGCGAAAATCGAAAATGAAAACTCACCGCATGATTCTCACATCCTTTCATCGAATCTAAGAAGGCCAAATCCTTTTCGTAAAGTTCATCTTTGCTGACTTTCCTCTTAGATCTGGTTGTCCGCACAGGATTTCTTTTGATGATGATATCCGACGCCCTAGAGTCGTTGCTATTTATGATAATATCTGCCTTCTGTTTCTGAGCTTTCAATTTGTTCACGTCATTCGCGCTGCATTTCTGAGTTCCAGAAATTCCAAGGTCCTTTGGTCTCTCTGAGTTCTTCGATATCATCTCATTCTTCGGAAGATCTTCTAGACAATCGGAACTCCCTGGAAGACTCGATGAGAATGCTGGATCTCCGGAACAGAAGGTATCTTCTTTAGAATTGCCTTGATCCTTCGTTCTGCCTCTGTTGAACAAACTGGCTCTGAACTGTGGCATGTATTCGATGTAATCGTCATCATCGTCGCTTATGTCGAGAAAGGTGTGCCTGTTTACGATAACAACTGCCTTATGTTTCAGACTCTTGCCCTTCGGGCTGATCTTCTGAGTTTTATGAATTCCAAGATTGTTCGGACTATCTGAAATCCCCACAACCGTCTCATCCTTTGGAGACTCCGATGGGTCCTTGGAACCTCCTGAAGGGCTTGAACCACACGGATCTTCAGAATAACAGGCATCATTCGAATTACCAAGATCATTCGAGCTGTCACTACTGAACAAACAGTTTATGTATGAATACACCGTCGTCATCATCGTGATTTGAGAATATTCACCTGGAAAAGATAAATCCAGATTAGAAAATAAGCTCTAGATTGTTTAACAAGTTTCATTCTTTTGGTGCATTGGCAGAATATGGAGGGCAACAATATGATATCATATCATACTCAAAGAGATGAATTGATTGATACTCCGAAATGGATGCAGTGGCAAGAAAAACGTTCGCAGTAGAAATGGTAGGTGCGATTGGTTATTATCGATTGAATATTCATTGTGTACATGAACTGATATTTCCTATTATGGTGTTCATAGCGCACTGATGAAACAATTATGTGGATATTAACCCAGGAGATGAAACATCGGATGATGCAGAAGAAAATAAAATTCCGTTTCTGTTTCGATGTAATCCCAGATATCTCCGGACGTACTATCAATCTGAAATTTCCTGACAAGCATATTGTGATTCACATGGACTGAAAGTATAGTTAGGACAATAAACCAAGATGTAGTTTTCAGGTTGTTTTCAATTTGAAGCCAATATTGTAGAAAATATGGTAGAACCAGCAACGGAGCAGAGAAAATGGAAACTCGTATTTCTATAAATCAATTAGTTTCAAGAAAACCAAGTGAATTAGATATTTATCATACATCTATGAATATTTCAGCATCGAAGTTCGAAATGAAAACAAAAAAAAATACAGAAAAAAATACAATTACGAGTGAATTTACATTTTTGTTGGATTCCATCCAGAAGGAACTGACACTTGAATAAAATGAGGTTAGATGTTAAATCAAATACTCAGCACTCACCTATAATAATCTCGATGAAATCCGATGTCTCAGCTCACTTCTCTTTTTGCACCCTGTATCACAGACTGATCTTTGTGAACCCTTCTTCTCTTTCACAGTTCAATAAATATCACCATGCCCAGTCGAAGGGGTGGTTTGAAAAGGTACTCACTGATATCTTGGACCAATAGGAGCCCAGAAGCCATCCCTCATTTAATGAGCTCAAAATAATCCTCTGAGGGCTTAATCTAAGCCATTGAGGGTTATCAGGTATATTAGGAAAGGTCATTTTACCAATTGTATTCCAAATTTCTCAGTACCTACTATCTTCTTCTGATATGAATTTTTTTGAACCGAATGCCTCTTTAAGTATCCCTCTAGTGTATCTCATCATCCGATGAATCCATATTTTTTTTGGAATACTCGGAATTTCAGATTCTCAATAGTGAGGATCGAATTTCGAAGAGTCGATACTTATGTAAAACTTTGAGATTTCATATGGATTGATAGTACAGGGAATCTACCATGACGTAGATTTCAGTTCAGTTCTGATTCAATAGTGATATTCATTGAATATATTTGTCTTCCAATTTTTTCAATACGAATAATGTAACTGACAACTGAAAATTTTCTCTTCGAATTTCGAGCGCAGTGACAATTCTATTTTGAATAATTATTCCCTAAATTTATTTCAATTTCACAACTGGATATGCTCCGAAATGATTGAGGATACTATTTTCTTTATAATATATGTTATGAATAATCGTTTTCTACAGCTGATTGAATTTGTATGAATACCCAAATATTCACATATAGATGGTGTATACCGAACATTCCCAATTACTGACTTATTTCAAGTTTCCAATTTTTTTTTCTTCGGCATACACCTACCTGCATGCGCTCCAAACTTGGAATTATATATTTCGTGAATGTGAAATTCTCAATATTAGTAATTTTTTTTTAATCGATCAACAGAGGAGAACAAAAATCACACCAAATAACTCGGAAACCTTGTAACTAGTGACGAAAATCGACAATCTTATACATTATATAATTAATTATTTGGTATATTATGTACCCAAGGGTATCATCTTCCATCACAACAATAATCTTATGTTGTTGTGCAAATAATATATATTATTGGGCATATAAAATATTATACTATATAATTTACTATATAATTTGATATATAATAAATGAAAGTTACCACTATTCTGTGTCAGCTGAATCCATAAACAATTGGAAAACATTTACCATCACGTAGTAGGGTGAAGATTCTTTTCAATCATAAACAACTTTCCTGGAAAAACTTCTCGGGTGATGTTAGGAATGATGGTACTTTCCTTTGGATCAAAGTTCCAAATTTTTGTTTTGCCTTGTATACCATTTGGTATACAATGATGATAAGAATAGAAGTTGTCTGCAATGCATTGAATTTTTGAATTGACAAATCGATGCTCTCGCGCTCTGATTATCTTGCACCAACGGAAAAATCAGTAGAGCACATTATGGAACTGATGCTCATACAGAAAATGGATATCTACAACTGACAAAAAATGCGAAAAATTCAGATATTTCAAAAAGTTTTCACATGAAATTATTCGAAATTCTAAAGAAATATCTGAGAAATTACTTCTCAGCTGCTTCCAGATGCTACGTTGAAAGTTCCTCTGATCATCGTGTCAAAATTTTCATTCTCATCACAAATTTCTCATCCAATATTTCAATGTCAAAAGAATTCCTGATTGTTTTTCAGAAAATATTCTGCCAGATTCAAAAAGAGCAGGTGAAATGCAAAAGGATCTGCAGAATCGTAAGAAATGAAATTTGAACGGCACAGTTGACAGGTGAGAGAGCTTGAAAAAGAAATTGAAGAGGCGATTGACTTTGAATTGAATTTGAATATATATATATTTTCATAGACTTATTATCCTAAGTCTATGTATATTTTCGTCCAGGAAGTGGCGGTACCCATGGACGAATGGGTGAACTAAATTCTTTTTCGAGTTCTGTCCGAGATCTTCGATGCAGAAACCTGTTACTGAAAGAAGCTTTTCTTGATACAGGCTCGGATTGAAATCTATTGAGTCTGTTCAAAATATTATCCAATAGGAATGAACTGATGAAGTATTTTTTATGGAACTGATTCATTGGAAAGTATTGAAGTCAAATCAGTATTTTAGTTGAAAATTCGCCGAAAAATGCGATATAAGTTACGAACAGATCACAAAATATTAAATTCCAAGAGAGGCATTTCATTTGCCAAGCAAAGTAGTATTTCTTTGCATTCGAGAAAATGCTTCTTCCTTCATATTTTCTCTTCATCAAATCTATGTAGGGTCACTACGTAATAGTACTAGAACGTGTGGCGCTGCTAGGCAACAGTTTTAGATTACAATGAATGAACACTGATATTGAATATCAGTAGATGATATTTGCGCTTGCCTTACCAAGGAACCAGAGTATTTGAAATATGTTCCTTTGAAAAGAATAGGTTTATTGATGAAAAAAAATGACGTTTAGATGCTAATATTTATATATGTGTTATCACCAGACCAAAATTATACAAGGTGTCCTTATCTCTATATACCAAAATGTTTCGATTAGCTGTTACAGAAATATTGTAGGTATACTGAGAAAATCATTATGCATGAAAAATATAACATAACATTTTGATTGACATATAGGGCGTTAAAAATTATTTGAGTTTTATTGAGGAAAAAGTTCCGATCTATTTTTCTATTATTCCATTAATTACATAACTTTGGTCCCTCATGACAGTTTTTGATATTCCCCTTGGTTCGCAAGATTATTCACAATAATGACAAAAAATCTTGCATAGTATCAGAAAAACATTCAGAATATACATGAACTTAAATTTTGTCAATTATCTTGCAAACCAAGAGATATAGCACAAACATATAAAAGGACCAAAAGAATAGATGAGAGAAAAGAAAATGACATTGAGATCAGTTCAGATCTGTCAGATCTGTTGAGATCTGACAGATCTGTTGAGATCTGACGAACTCGAAAAAACTTTCAGCTATCGAGAAACTTTTGACGTCCTGTAACAGTTAAATGTAGCCTTTCGGTATAGAAACTTCGATTTGATAGATTCATCATATTTTCGTTTCAGGAGTCTATGGCCTCCTTTTGTACAGGTATTTCACAGACAATCTAAAATATTTTAAAAAATTAATTTTATTCATATAAATGGTAAACAACAATCACAGGCATGTGAATTGCAAACATACGAGCAAACAACAAAATACAGCTTATATAATACAACAGGCATCAAATAACAAATTACAACTCAAGTATGTTTGAATACATTCATTTTTTTATAACTTGAAGTCGCTTTGTCAGACAACTTTTTAATTTTTTTTCTGAATCTTTGTTATTTACTAACCTTGAAAGTTTGACTAAATTCAATATGTCTTTTCGGTGCACCTCGCATACTGGATTTTCACTGGTCAGCCAGTTGTTGATAATTCGTTTCTTACAAACTCTTTCTGATATTTTCTGTTTGATTCTTAAGACATGAGGTCTTTCTTTCAAGAATGTTTCGATTGTTATCAGAGAACTCCGTATGATATTAGTGAAGTGATCACTAATATCATAATCATATACGCAATTTTTCATTCCTTGTTTCTTTCTAAGTGGTTTTTCAGTCTCTTCTGAAAGTGGGGCATTAAAAAGGAACTCTGTTTCTAGTGGAGCGATCAATTCTTCTGAGGTATCTGAATGTTCGGGAGTGTTGTTCGTGAAATGAAGTAACTCAAATTTTGAAGGGAGTATAAAAGGTGTATCGAAATTGACGTCCGTGCTTTCTAGATGTGGCTAGAATACATTGAAAATCAAGAGTGAAAAATTTGCCGATTGTCCTCCGTTATCGAGCAGTGGAATTATTTTCATTACATGAACGTAATACTTTCAACATATATAAAAATAGGGGTGCTACAAATTATTTTTCCACCTACCTCTATCCAAAAAATACATTTCCTGGCCTCATTGTAGGGAGCAAAGTTGTATTTTACGTTCCTAAGGAGGAAATGTACTTTTTCTATTGAACTGCACGTCGTACTTTTCCTCCTTAGGGAGGAACAGTTATTTTCCTGCACTTTTAAACTGCACTTTCAAAATTAGTATAAATAATTACTCTGTTCCACAAATTGAAAATATGTAAGGATGCAAGAATGAAAATAACGTGCCTATAAGTTATATTGTACCAACTTCTTAGTTTGACTTCTTGAATGAATTTTGTTAGTTCCTTATGGATTATTTAAAAATGACTTCTTATCTGAGCGAGGCGGAAAAATCATATGTAAAACATGGGAGTGAAGTGCCTTTTCATCCCTTGAATGATTACTGCCCTCCGCTACGCGTCGGCAGTAAATTTCATCCTCGGGAGGAAAAGTTGCACTTTCCTCCCTTGTTATACAAATAGCTATTCTTTGACGACTACTAATTTTAAATTTTTTCTAAACCACTAAGGCACATCCCGAACGGACGTCAGTTTTGAGACACCCTGTATATTATTTCCGATATACTCTTGTTGAATAACTTACATATGTATCCTTGCGCTCTCCAAAATGTTTCGGTATGACTGTTTTTATCAGTCTGTTATGAACATCATTGGTGAATGCACTTTCATCAAAATGATCTTGACAAATTCTCCTACTGCTCAGCTTTTTCTCCTCCATATCTGAAAATATAGTTGAATCGTATTACATTTCCGAACTCACTAATAGAAACGAACAACAGATTCAAGGACTCTATGCATACAATTTTGCTTTACCTAGTAGTTCAATATTCCCACAATTTAGTATCCATTTGCGGCAACGATCCACTTCTTTCACTGGAAATCTGAAGAAAGTAGTGGATTTAGTACATCCCCTATACTTGACTGTAGACATTTTCTGTGAAGAAAAAATAATTAGATTGATGATAATTGGCATTGTCTATTGAGATATGTATTTACTAGTTAATTCATCAAGGATTAGTTACAGCATTTTTAGACCTCACTAGAAATGACTGAATTACTTATTTGCTAATGACGTCCTGATTAACAATATTCGGTTTTTGTATCTGAAATATGTGTGGGCACTTATTGTTGAATGAATCGTAATTTCATTCATAAAAATCTGAATTTGTATCAACTATTAGATCACAACCATGGATCTCCTATTACGAGAGGAATCTGCCATGCGCTTTGTTATTTGTAAATAAATAACTGGTGTAGGTATTTTATACCATTATACAGTCGGGATAGACTCATATGAGCTTGACGAATGCATTCTGAAATTATGTATATGGTTTTCCCGAATATTGTCTCGAAAATTGCCTGTTTTTTCTGATTCCAAATATATATTCGAAATATATAGTTAGCTATGCTCAAGAGACAATGGAAATGACAGGACCTGGCACTTTTTTTTGTTTACCTATCAAATGTAAGTTTTCATGGATTTACTATTTTTGATAAACCTCTCAAAACTTACATTTAATAGGTAAAATGGCGTCCGGTAATGTCATTCCCATTGAACGTTTATATTCCGAAAACGAATGAATGATACAGTTTTGAAAACAGAAAAAATAGCCCTTTTCATAATATATGAGATAATATACAGGGTGTTCGATTGAAAAAAATTTAAACCATGTCAAGAGATGACATTCGCCGACATAATTTAGAATATCTGACAACAAATTCTGACGATTCAGAAAAAATTCAAACATTTGTATTTATTATTTTTTGATAACTTTCAAAATAACCAACCTACCCCTGTAGGTGGGTGGGGTGCAAAAATATATGGAAAACCCTGTACACATATCTTAGCAGAAACGTTTCGTTGAAGGATCGGAATCACGGACCAGGTCATAAAATAGTTGTGAAAACCCGATTATTTTTATAGAGGCCGGCGGCGGGTACAAAGGATATGAAAGGCTTATTCATATATCTATTGTGAATCACAGGGTGTTCAGGACCATTGGAAACTTCTAATGAACAAGTTACGTAAATCCATGATGGTGTGTTCTTGTCATGCATTCCTCCGAAAATAAAAGTTTCTTGCCAGTAATTTCAATTCATCGCGATATTCTGGGCAGTTTTGTCTTATAATTTAGAATTCACGAGATTTGAATATTATAATAATGAATCTTCGCCAATTTCAAATAATTATTTTTTCCAGACAACCCGTTTTCATTGTTGAAATATCCAATTCGGTTTCTTTACTGTTGATGAAATCGCATTGGATTCATATTTCTATGAGAAGTCAAAATTATTGAGAACGGACCCAAGCACTTGATAAAATGTTTGCGTACGAGCCCGAGCTGTGCGGGGCGTTGAAAAAAATTCGCGTGTCTGCTCTAAATTCCGACCTCGGTTATACCGGGTGAACACAGAATCAGGTACCACGTCTATATTTTCTTGAATACCGGCGAATTATCTATAAGTAATTATATAAGTGATGTGAACATAGCTTTAGGAAATTTTTATGAGATATGGGATGATGTTGTTGCGAGGTGTGTTCCAAAATATGCAGAAAATAATAATATCAATTCTTATCCAATCTGGTTCACAAAAGAAATAAAGTGTTTGTTGAAGGAAAAGGAGAGATTCAGGAAATTGAAATCAATATCAGCTTTTTACGATAACAAGTTCATAGAATCCAGGAGTAAAGTGAAAAGCCTAATAAGGAAGGAAGAAAAAAAATATTATAGCAAAATTGAAGAAAATATAAACAATGAAGTTAATGAGTTCTGGAATTTTGTGAATTCAAAAAAGAAAAACAACACAAATTTGGGTAGTTTTGTTCATAACAATGTACCTGTGGCAGAAAAGGAAACTGCAAATGAATTCGCAAATTTTTTTTCATCTATTTTTTCTACGGAACCAACTACTTACAATTTGTATTTTGATAATTCGAATGATGCAGGGTTTTGCAATGAAATATTCAACATCAAATCAATAAACGAAGTCGATTTCAATGAGGGGATGAAAAAACTGAAACCTAAAAAGTCAGAAGGTACAGATGGTATTCCACCATATATCTTGAAAGGATGTAGCGAATGGATGAGAGTTCCACTGATTCATATTTTCAATTTAATTATCAAAACCAACTCATTTCCAGCTGTTTGGAAAACTTCCGTAACGATACCTTTACATAAATCTGGGAACAAAATGGACGTTAAAAACTATAGGGCTATTTCAATAATGTGCTCACCAGCTAAATTATTCGAACGTATTATTTTCAGCAAACTCAGCAACTTTACCAACAGATATATAGTACCACAACAGCACGGCTTCATGAGACAAAGATCCATTATTACAAATTTGTTAGTATTCAGTAACGAGGCTTGCAGCACTTTAGAGAATAAATCGCAACTAGACATTGTGTTCACGGACTTCCATAAAGCTTTTGACCAGGTTCATCATGACGTTCTTTTGCAAAAGATAATCAAATATGGTTTGTCCAGAAACTTTTTAGAATTGATAAAAAGTTATTTACAAAATCGGTATTTCATGGTTAGGCATAATGGAAATATTTCTGGAAAGTTTAGGGCAAATTCGGGCGTGCCACAAGGTTCCAATCTAGGACCACTTCTGTTCATACTTTTTATAAATGATCTTCCCTCGAATCTCAAATCTTCAGAATGCTTACTCTTTGCTGACGATTTGAAGCTTTTCAAACGAGTTAAAACAGTTCGTGACTGTATCGGACTACAGAAAGATATTGATAGCATTATGGAGTGGAGTCAAAAAAATAAATTATATTTCAATTTAAAAAAGTGTTCTGTACTTTCTATAACTCGTCAAAAAGAACCTTTGATTTTTGGGTACGAAATGAACGGAGAGGGCCTAGATAGGAAATCAGAAATAAAAGATCTTGGGGTAACCTACAACTCACAGTTCTCTTTTGCCAGCCATATAAAAAGAAATGTGAAATCTGCTAATCGGATGTTGGGATTTGTAATCAGACAGACAAAATGCTTTTGCAACACGAATACTATCAAATTAGTTTATTATTCTCTAGTCAGACCGATACTTGAGTTTGCTTATATCATGTGGTTCGGAGAATATCAAACACATTTGTACGAAATGGAAAAGGTACAAAATAAGTTGCTCAGATACTTATATTTCAAGCATCATCATGTATGGCCTGTGAGAACATCACAGTTGAGATATGAATTCAATATACTATCCTTAGAGCAAAGAAGAAGCCTAACGGCTATGGTGTTTTTGCACAGAATAATCAATAACAAAGTGAATTCCTCTGAAATTATCAACATGATCCCATTCAATGTACCTCCACGTCTTACACGTTCTGCCCTTATGTTCAATGTTGCAGCTGTGAGCACCACGAGGGCACCACTGACAACTCTACTGAAATTGGCGAATACTTTCAATGTTCTGATTGATTTAGACTGGACCCTATCCCCGGCGCTTTATCGTCGAACAATTTTAGATCATATATTGAATACAGCAATATGAGACTGCTGTCGCATTCGTCTTCCTAATGATTTATATCTGTGATTTGTGTTTATAGTAGGTTTTCTACGATTCTGGTTGATATTAAATAGTCTACAATAATAGATAACCAGTACTGGTTGGTAATAATTTTCTTTTTGAATTGTATTTTTTGTAAGTGTATAGAGTAATTATTTATCCATGTAATTAGGCTACTATAGCCTGTATGGGTAATAAATAAATAAATAAATAAATAATTCAAATATTTGTCATAAAAATTGCACTCTTCCAATGTATCGTTAAGAAGAATAATTGATAAGGAGGACTCCCGTTTTTTATGAAAATATATTATTTTTTCTGTACACTCTGTATATTAGGAATTCTATTATACCATTGATCATATAAATACTGAAGGATTATACTCTGTGTTCATAAAAAGGGGGTCGATCCTTCGGAGATATATTTCATGAGCAAAATAATTTCATCGTTATATCGAATCAAGAAGATAATCATCATTATCAAAATTATTTTGGGTACAAATACGTAAACACAACTATCACACACGAGCTCTCTCGCTACAATAATACAAAAGGACCTGGAGCTTTCGAGAGCTATATAAGTATAGGAAAGGGCATGGATTAGAGTTGCCACAATCTTGATCTTCCCAAAAAGAAGGGGCTCAATGTGAAAATCTGTGAAAAATAAATCTCTACTCATGCAATTTATAATCCAAATCTTCAGCGCAGCTACATGGTTAGCGAATCGTGTCAAAAATTATCCTAATTATATAAATATAATTATATAAATTATCATGCCATAATGAATCACCTTATGAAGCAGAGAATGGTTCAAACCAATGACCCTCTATTTAATTTCGAGATTAAAAAAATATATGAGTAGTTAAGTACCTCCAAATATCTCATGATGGAATTTTTCTTTAGTGTGATTTGGACTGTTCACCGAATTTCGTAATCGTGTGTTTTGTTTTCAGTAGTCAGAACCACAACATTTTTTTTGAAAATTTCAGTATTCGTTGTAATCATCATAATTCGACCGTCAAAATAGTACAGGGTTATCCATCGAAAAGGTATTTTTGTTTTTTTTTGCTTGAAAGAAAAAAACAATATACGGAAGTTGAATGAAGTGATAAGACATTTCCACAGCCCTTCTCAGATATTATACAGGGTTGGCCACTGAAAGTGTGACAAACTACAAATTAATTTTATTAATTTAATTTTTCATTATTTTTTCAAAATCAGTGATCTTTTGCGAATACACACACATATATATATATACAGTATGTTATCTTCAACCGTTTTCTTTTAATTGCAAATTTTGTGGATTCAGAACACCATTTTTTGTATGGTGGCAACTATATACAGTTATTCATGAATCTTTACATTTATGACTGGCAGCATCATAAAATACATTATCAAACTGATGTCAGTTTCATAATGAACTGAATACCTACTATAAGACTCTGAAAATCTCCTGAATTTGAGAATCCTGCATTCTATTTCAGTTCGGATTTCCAATATGATGAAAAAAAATATATTCTTTATAAATATTCTATATCAAACATTTTCGTTCCCAGATTCTTATCGTAGGTTTATTCAGCAGAGGATTCAATATATGGTGTGGCAGTAGCCAGAAGAGTAGTTCTTTACTCTTGATTAGGTATATAGATCAAGAATTCATAATTCTTCACATTGTATTCAGATCTGATAGAGAATGCGAATTCCTTCGGAATAGGTATTTAGTTCAACATCAAAATCAGTTTGAGAATGTATTTGAAGATGTTGCTAGTCATAAATGTCAAAAAGTATTCATGAATAGCTGTATTGTGTCACCACACAGAAACTGTTGTTCAGGACGCACAAAATTTTCAATGAAAAGAAAACGGTGAAAGATATCATAAAAAATAATAGAAAACAGGTTGTTCCATTTAGAAAAAGTGATTTGTACATTGTCACGCTTTCAGGAGCCACCCTGTATAATATCTGATAGGGGCTATGAAAGGGTCACATTACGGCATTCAACTTTCATACATTCCATTTTTCGTTTCAGCAAAAACTACGAAAAACAAAAATACAGGGGTGAGCCTCTTTTATGAATAACCCTGTACATGATACCGATCTTTTTCTTTTCACTTCATATAGGTTTGTATATCTGTTCTGAAATAGTTATCGGGAACATTCCTATAGGTACCTATCTAGTCGACCCTTTGACCTAATCCGGTTATTCAATAATACTGCGTAGTAATACCCACCTACCTACCCGTTCGTGATCTCCTCAGTGACAGATATTTATTTAGTTTTATTATTTCTCATCATCCATTTCAGATTAGTTTCCTACCCATTAATCACAAGGTACTCACTTAATTCATATGAAAGTCAACACCTATTTACAGAATCGAACATAAAATACACAACAAGATTTCTTGAAATTGAAATCGATTGAATTCTTTTACATCGATTCAAAATTCTAATGCATGGTTTCAGATAACGGTGGTTGAATTCGAATAATCGAATGCCAAAGCACACATCGAATCTGGACACTGAAATCTTCAATTCCGTATATCGACTCAATATTGTATTGGAATATCATTCAAAGCATCTTAGGTATAATTATTCAATAGAATAAATTCACATCCGAGTGAACTGTACATTGCTAGATAGTTCTGGTATTCTCCAATAGATGGACATTGAATTCGAATCGGATCGGCCAAATTTTACTGAGTTTCGGTGTCGCCATCTACGAACCGATAAAGAAACTAAGCCCTATAGGTGGTGCATCTTATTAGTGTATATGATCAAAGATATTATTACGAGTAACACAAACTGAACCACCTGCAAGTATGCCAACTTGAACAAAAAATATTTCAACTAATGATAGAATGTATTTTAATGCTCGAAATGTCTCCCCACAAGTTTTATGCATTTTTCACATCGTTTCAGTACGTGGTGGCTTTCCTGACAGTTTGCCTATCATTTTGATCCCATCTCCAGCAGCTATCCTCTATCCGCTCCGTGTGTTCCTCCTTATTGTTCACTTCAGTATGATGAACCAATTGTTTTATATGCCCCCAAACATAATATTCTTGGACTGTGAGATTAGGAGATCTCGCTGGCCAGGAAAGGGGATCTCTTCGATCTATCCAACGATCAAGGTATTTGGTGGCATTCCTTGACCAGCAACTATATATTGTTTCGATTAGAAATTATTGCAACTTACAAAAGAAGGAAAAAATATGGAAATTCATGAATATAAACTTCAACTTCGAAATTGGACCTCAAAAACCAATATAATTGGAACCTAATTTTTTTATGCCATTAGCTGCCTCAAAACGTTGATGGCATGAAGCATTCTTCATTATTCTTCTTTCGGAGCAACAGCTCCTAAGCAATTATCAGCAGTCATGGCGTTGAAAATCAGGGAAACAATGAGAAGTTCATTTCGCCCTTGAAAAGGAACTAGTGCACCGAAAGTCGGGAACCAAAAAACAAAATGAAAGGAAGGAATGGTTCTGAACAGAAATTAGTATTTTGGAAGAATTTGGCAACGACATCATTCCACAGCTGTATGTGCACAGTTGGGGTTGCACAACAACCTGTCAACTAACCTTGTATACTATTCAATACGCCAGCATTCAACAAAAATCGAACTGAGAATATGAGAAATGTCACCAAAGAACAAATAGTTGTTTTTTTTGCCTGTGTATATATGCGAGATATTTTTCCAAATCTGAACAATTGAAAAATATCTGTCTCACAATATTTACGGTATTTCTTGGGTTTTGAGAATAACTAATGCTTCATCAATTCTAGAGGAAGCTGTATTCTCATATCATTACAGTTACATAATGATTCTATAGAATTGTCGAATTAAAATTCTCCAATCGATGAGAAAACCAAACGCATATCAAACTAATGCCAATATGGATTTTTCATGCACTAAGTGCCTTATAGGGATGATAAAGTCATGAAGATCCAGCAACAAGGCCCTTATGGGCCTTATTGGCGATTGCCTGTTTCAAGAATCGCAATGCTCTGCTAATTCAATTCCAATTATTATAACGATGATACTAGTCACGAAAAAAAAATACTTAATCCTCGTTGCCAAAAATACAGTATGTCTGCTTGAATTCGCACCATATGGAAAACTTTTTCATTAGTAATTTCATAGAAAGTTTTGCAAGGCTCAAAACTGAAAATGCAAATATCAGATATCACATGTTTGCAGTCGTTCACACGGTATCTCCAAAAACATGAATTTTGTTCAGAAGTAAAGTACCTTAATTTTTGACAATATCAAAAATTGTTATCGAAGAAATTAGAATTGAAAACTACGAACTATTCACGATGGAAATCAGGTTTCAAAATGTTTTACAATTTCTCTAAGATCGATCAATTGGAAAAAACCCGAAATGCAACCATCAGATATCATTTTTTTTCAGTCGAATGCGAGGTTTCTCAGAAAGTATGAATTTGGCTCATTTTCATCGTAGATAGATGTGATCAGATATTTCAATGTAGTACTCAATTCTTGTCACCTTTTTTTCGATAATAATTTTAGATATTGTCGAAAATGAAGGTACTCCTGTAGCAAAATTCATATTTTTGGAGATACCTCGTATACGACTGAAAACATTCGATATCTGATATTTACATTTTCAGTTTCGAGCTTTGCAGAACTGTTCATGAAGAATGACTTTTTTTTTTGTAAAATCAATAATAACATTGTTTTCCATATTGTGCGAACTCAAAAAGACACACTGTATATAGGCCAACGTAACACAATTTAGACCAATCGTAGACCAATTTAGTAGAAAATGTATAAATATGCTGAGAATATTACTGAATGTTTCAGAAGAAGAGCATGAATAAGAAGTTGCCACTATCTGAAGATACAAAATGTCGCTTCGCAACCAAACATAGTGAACACTTCCCAGTCTTTTCATAATCGAGTTCATTGACATTTGTTGAGTGCTTTTTCAAATTCATCAAATCCTGAGTGTGATTTCAGGTGGACAAACTAGACGAGTTCAGGCTGCTGGTAATCCATACATTTTCAAACTCGGAACATGCCGAACTTATCATAACGAAGCATCATTTATCGATAATAGAACGGCAAAGTTATGGAATTCTTTGCCTACTCAAGTCTTTCCTGATCCTTACGACCTTTAAACATCCAAGAAAAATTCCAATGCCTAACTTACTAACACGATATTCCTCGAACATTACAGGATTTCCTTTCGTGTTTCGTGTTTCTGTATATTCTAATCTATATGATTACCATTTTCTGATATAGGTGCCGGTGATGTAACTTTCATATAAAAAACTGTTGATTATCAAATATATATTTGCAACCTATATACATTTTTTGAATATGATTTGATATGACCATTGAGTACTCACCTGTAATAATTTCACCTTGCACTTGCACTTGTTATCAACTGACTGATCGTAATATACACTACTGAAGCAAATATCACCAATACCAGTTCAGATTGTTTTGGGTGGAGACTGAAATTTCGAACCGATAGGAGATCGGTGGCAATCTGAGATCCATAATGGTATGGTTAAGAATGATCCTTCACTTTTGAGTTAAGTTTCACCCTTTGAGGCTCATCGGATATATTGGAAACAACAAGTAATATAAGTTCCTATTTGTCATATAATACCTAGAACTTATGAGACAGAACATTCATGGAACGATAGAAAATAGGCTTGTGCAATAAGACAAAAATCACCATGACCAGAGAAAAATTTCAACAATCTGAAAATTACGGTAAAATATTCAAAACAATTTCCTCATTGATATCCGAAAGTTTCCAAGAAGTCTGAACTAATTGTCCTAGCGAGGCGATTCGAAAGTCAAATGAACTGATTTCGACTCAGGAATCAGGAAAACATAAATTGATTGAGTCATGGGTATTCCAACGTCAATTTTATTATTATCGCGAACATGAAAAAAAGAGGTGAAATGCAATGTTAAGACCCTACATTTCAAAGTATCTCGGAAAGAGAATGATTATCATTTCGACAGACAATAATAACAATTTGAGACCATAATTGTGAATAAAGTCAATTTTTTTTCATCTGTGGACAACACGAAAGGGAAACCTATAATGTTCGAGGAACATCGTGTCAGCCAGCGGTGGAATTTTGGGAGAGTAGGAAGGTGTTTGAATTTTTCTTGAAAGTTTGGAGGTTGTGAGCATCAGGAGAGACTTCAATAGGCGAAGAATTCCATAACTTTGCCGTTCTATTGAGGAATGATGCTTGGTATAGCGATGTTCGACAGGTCTCGAGCCTGACAGTGTAGGGGTGACCAGCTTGAGCTCGTCTAGTTTGTCTACTAGGAATCGCGCGTGGTGGCATAATAGATGATATCTCCGTTGAGCACCGACCATGGAAGTACCTATAAAAAAGGCATAGATCGCCAACCTTTCTACGATGATCTAGAGAGGTCAATGATTTGGTGAGTGTTGTATCATCGACCAGGCGAATAGCTCTCTTCTGAATTGAATCCAAGAGCTTTAGCGTATGTTTGGGGGCTGAGCTCCAAACATGTGAACAGTACTCCAGGACAGGTCGAATTTGTGCTTTGTAGATCATAAGCAGCTGCTGGGATGTGAAGTATCTCTTCGCACGGAATAGAAAAACAAGTTTTTGTGAAGCAGTTTTCGCAATGGACCTCACATGATCGTCCCATGAGAGTGCACTGTTGGTGGTGACACCCAGCATGGATATTGACGACTTCATAGGAACAGTGGTACCCGACATCATCAAATTGGGCATTGTGTGATCAGCCTTCTTGGTGAACATACAAGCTTGAGTTTTAGTTGCATTGAACTGTACTAGATTCTCAGATCCCCATTTCAGAATTCTTGTCAGATCCTCATTTAAAGCATCGACCTGTCTTCTTGCACCTCTGACCTCGTTGGATGATATAGGGGCTCTAGAGGAAAAGGATGAATGAAGTGTACTATCATCCGCAAAGCTATGAACTGGGCTGGAGGTCACATTCAACAAATCATTGATGTGGAGCAAGAACAAAGTTGGTGCCAAGACAGAGCCCTGTGGAACACCAGCATTGATAGTCATTGTATCAGACGATATCCCGTCTACCACCACGTATAGTGATCTATCTGCAAGAAAACTCGATAGTAAAAGACACAGTTGGGGCGGCAAACCATATGACGGAAGTTTCGCTAGGAGGCCTTGGTGCCAAACTCGGTCAATGAAGATGAGTTTCATAACGCCTAAGTCTAATACAAGATATCTAATCTAACTACAAACACGTTAGTGAAGAAGTCAGTATAGAAATCAGTGAAGTTGGTGCGCCTCTCAAGCTTGGGCCATCAATCTCGTGATCAAAAATAACTGATTATAACTGATTAACTTATGAAGATACTATGTTGCATGTTCCTATATTTAAAGGAAGTAGATTAAATTATGGAGAATTTTCAGTTCTTCTTGCATTTTCAAGCTGTCAGTTGGGTTTTTGAATTGCGCAAATGATCTACAGTCACCCACGTATAGTGTGAGATTACAATTCAATCTAAGTCCGATGTCGTGTACAGATATTATGAATAATAAGGGGCCTAAAACAGAGCCTTGCGGGACACCAGAAGTTGCAGTTATATCGGTTGATCGGTGACCATGGTTTACCACTCTGAGAGTTTTGTTGGTGAGATAAGAATAGTATAAGAACGCGAGTTAGACCAAAACTGGTGAGTTTTTTGAGGAGAATACCATGATCGACCCGATCGAACGCATTCGAAAAATCATTGTAAACGACATCTATACCTGTCCTGAATCATCCAAATTATCGGAAATAAATTGTGTGATCTCGAGCAAGTATATCAAAAACTTTGCCAAAATCACAAAGAATGACGATGGGTCTGTAATTTTCAATATGACCTTTATTACCTTTCTTGGAAATAGGGAAAATTTTACCTTCATTCCAAATATCAGGGAACGAACACGATGATAACACAAGATTAAACATATTTGTAAGCGGCTTAGCGGATATTACGGTGTAGTCCTTCACATTGAATGATGGGACACCATCTGGTCCGGTGGTCATCTTGGGTATCAGCCGTTTCAGGCATAGGAGTACAAGATCTTCCGAGATTTAACTTCATGCATCAAGTTGTTCGAAGGTGTCTAGTTGATGAAAGTTGGAAGAAGCTAGCAATTATCATTTCAGGATTGGATATATCTTGATCTTGGAATTATGTATGCGAGATTCATTTCGTTACATATTTAAGTACGACTCAAATTTCGTCGGGTTGGTTTTCATATCAGCTTCAATATTAGTTGCAAAATCATTTCGTGCTGAAGACATTTCCTTTTTGACTTCCCTACGAGTAGCTCTGAACTTTTTTTTATAAGTTATGTCACCGGTTGCTTTGAATTTTCGAAGGTATCTATATTTCTTTTCAATTTCACAATAATACTACTAATTATTGTGTTTTAATTTGGGCTCACTGTATTTTTCCCACCCTGCCTAAGGCATCAGCTGTAAGGGTGGCGAAGCATGAATAAATAAATAGATAATATTGAACATTCTCGATTTTTGGCTATATCTTCTGAACCAAGTGTCTAATCCAGCGGTTTCGACTGAGGAATTGGGAATATATAAATCAAATAAGTTAGGTGAAATCCTTCGTTTCCAAGTTACAGACGGGCACTCGAAGTTACAAAATTGATAACTTCTAACAAGGTGAATATTCAAGATCATCCAAACTTTGGTGATTGACTGAACAAATGAATTCCTTCGATGAGCACCAAAAAATTTCGATATGAGATATTTTTCAATATTTTCCAACAAAACAAGATTACCTGGACAATTTCCTGAATTGAAGTACTCACTCGTGTGGAAAATCGATCAGTACAACGGTTTTTGATAAAAATGTCTACCATAATTCGAAAAGATAAATTTTGAATGAAAATATAAAAGTAAAATGTTAATTCGCCCATCATTTGGAAAACTGAACATTTTTGGAATAGACAATCTCATATGAAGTTACCCTCATTTTCAATGCTAAATGATATGAAATTATGAAAATAGGGAGTTTTCATTTGAACGAAATGACTTTGAACGAGTTTTCCGAAGTAATTTTCAATGTCAGTTTCTGATCACCCTGTGTTTATTCATTAGCGAAACATCAACACAATACACTGAAGTAGATCTCCTTCTGTGAGGAAACCAACCCCAATCGAATAATTGAAGATTTCAGATCGGAGAAATTTATTGTTATGTTCAAATGAAATTTGCCTAGGGTTCTTCATAGAATCTGAAAATAAGATAATATATAGAATATTCATGGACCTATATGTTTATAGGTCCATGAGAATATTCATTCAAAATAAGCAACCGAAAATGCCAGCACCTCGAAAATGTTATGAAAATCTTATGAAAATAGAAAAAGAATATAAAATACTTATAGAATATTTTCATTTGGCTCCAAAATCAGAACCACTCCACATATCAAGGAATAAAGGACTTTATGTATATTATATCCTCTATAAGGTCGTCCAAAAACCGTCAGGTGATTAGGATTCGTGAATGTATGAATATGGTGAAGCTATTCTTTCCTACGATACCGCGTGTTGTTGCTACATAGTAGCAGACTCTTCAGGTGAAAATGTTGCGATTTCGCTACTCTTGATTCAAAAATCAAAAATAACAATCGAAAATTGAATTTTCCATTTTCGTAATAAAATCCTTTCGATAATGATATTTTATAAAAGTGTAACTTCTTACGCCGTAGTGGAATTGTTTTTATTGAAATTTTTCCATCAATTTTGAGTAAAAAAGGTGTACCAAGTGAAGGTAGCTGAACAGGTAGCTGTTCTCCAGTTTTTTGCAATTACAATTTCTAATGCATCCGTTCAAATCTCGGTTTATGAATGAGAAGTTCTCCAATGCAAGTGAGCTTTGATGAGATGAATTAAAATTGAACACGCAGGTTAGCGCTTCCAAAAAAATTTATATCGATGGTTCAAAATTTGAACGAATGTATTTGAAATAAATGTGAATGTAGTGACTATGCGATATACTCGGTTGCTCCAAAGTTACTCCGAAGTTACTTGTGAAGGTCACCTTTTTCTCGCAAAAATGATGAAAAAATTGGAAATCTACTGAAAACATGAATCCACTGAGGTACATAAACGATTGAGACACCCATAGTATCGGAAAGCGACCTAAACGAATTTCTGTTTTAGATATCTAAAAAGTTCAATGCCAGACGCAGTGACATTTTAGGGCAGATCGATACGTCCTTACTACAAATGAATGGGGAGTGAAAATTCCTGGAAAAAAATATTTCACAAGAATTTCAATATTTCTGATACATATGGCCCATTTTTTTTGAGTTTTTCTGAATAGCTCCACTGATTGGATCTTCGATCCGATCTTCCCATCTTCATGTCGTTTTGAATCAGAGTCATATTTCTATTGGTTTGCATCCCGTGAGTTGTGAGTTTGTTGTGCTATACGGGGTTCGATTTCGAGAATTTAACTTCGTGCAATGGAAGAAATGTTGCAGTTCAGTTGATTGTCTGAATAATGACCATAATTTCATATATTTGGGACAATGAGAACACAAATGCTATTGAACGAAAATATTTTCATGACTAATTTCAACGTGAAATTTGGGTCGATAGATGAATATCCTGGAAATTCATACCTTTCACTACATTCAAAATTAAAAAAAATGCTACAGCTACAAGAGACCAGTTATATTTCCACCAATTTTGATTGACTGAACTTTTTGAGATATCGATATGCGCCGGTTTGGACTGGTGCATTTTTTATATTCAGGATGTTGGGCGCCTCTTTCCTCTATGAAAATGTAATACATCCTTATATTTCCGCAGTAAACAGCCGAAATCATAACTCTCGGAGGCAACTAGTGTCGTTTAAATTGTTTCGTGAAATTTAATCCTGCGAAAGTTCTTCGGTTCATGTTATAGATGAGATATCATATTCGAATTGTCAAAAATAAAAAAATTGAGCGTTTTTCTTGTTTTCAGGTCCAGAAGAAGAAATTCTGTATATCAAATCTGAATTCGATTGGAATTGAAGATTCTTATGCCTACAATCGATACATTATAATACAGTAATTCATATATATGTATCTTCTTTTTCAGTGAAAACTTCTTCTCCAACAAAAAAAAACGGTTGATTCACGAGAGCAATATTTTCAGCAGTGAATTTTGTAGGGTAAAACCAAAAAGATCATGCCTTCATTACTCTCCAAAGTACTTCCCAAATCCCTAATCTGATGAAATAATTTCAATCTGATCATTACAGACAGAGATCTGACAGATATCATTCAAAATCGATAATAGGCTTACAAAGGTTAAGATTCATCAATCATATATATTATCTAAAGGGTATTAGGGCAGGTTTCACCTCTAAGTCTCCTGGAATCGAGAAAACACCTTATAATACCTGTTTTCAAAATTTCAAATTTCCTTGTAGGAAGTACCTACCTCTAGAGGTCATATTATATCCCTTCATCTTTTACGTGTGACAAAATTTATTGAAAAAATCCAATAATTCGAACATCTACATATTTTCACACTATACTCGATATCCTAAGACAAAATGTGTTGCTGAAATGTCATATTATTTTTTATTTTCCGACCATTGTTATATAGAAAGTGTCCCGGAAACGATACCGACGAACTTCAAGAGGTGATAGGGAATATCAAAATAAGCAATTTTGTTTATGTAAAAATATTCCAGCAATTGAGACATTCGGGCTTTAGAGCGAATAGACTGTTTCCTCTAATGAGAAATACACTTTTTCGACTTAGGTGAATGATTGATTATCTATAGCGTCGATGATATGAAGAATAAGACTCACGTGTAGATACCGATGCCTATGCTAGCTAAGAAAAATTCATTATAAACCGAAACGTAAAAAGGAATAAAGATAAGACTACGAAATTCACCTCAGCCCAAATCGATTTCTGCAATCATAAAAAATGTTTTGAATTATGGATAATTATCAAAAAAAGTTATAGTAGATGCTGCCTACTTGATTCGAATTTTGATACCTGACTGAGGCTGTCCAAGCCCACCTATGTAGATTTCGGAGATTTTCTTGGAAACTCTTGAAAACATGATTGAAATTTGAAATTCAACTCGAATGCAAATATTGAATCGTTACTTATCCGTCGCTTTCAGATATCCGTAGTAAAAGCGGATTTAGACTTCACAGTATCGACGATGGTATCGCCATCTATATTCAAGCGGTGCGGCCTTAGTCAGGTTTCAATGAATACTATATTTTTGATAGATATTTGAGATATTCATTATGTTCGGTATTCTGATTTCGATCCCTTATACGTGTCGGAACGCATTTCTAGTCTATATTTATGATTTAGTAATATGCTGAATGGAATTTCTCATTGAGTCGAAATGAAAAATCGAAATTATTGAAACATGCTTATTTTTCAGTGCTATCAGTGGAAAAAATATTATGTATAATGTGTGCGATGTGCACACATTATGTGTGCTAGCTATAGTATAGCTATAGCTATAGCTATCGTATAGTGATATAGGATGTGCGAGCTATAGTATAGCTCACTTCTCGCCCTAGGTATATAACATACTATCACTATCACTCATTATGACATACGTGGTTGTTATGACTATAACGCCCGCTGATTCATAGACAATTTTGCTCAACATTGTATAATAGTAATTTTGAACCAACGCCCGGAGGGTAACATGCTGCCCGATGGGCTTCAGGATCTAGTAACGCTCGTGGTGCATTCTAGATATATTATTTTTCACGAAGAAAATATCTTAAACGACGTTGTTCACTTCATGAATTGCTTCTCATAGTATTTATTGAGTTCTGCAACTGAGCACAAGTGAGCTTCTATGCAGTTGGTATGATATTGTGAAATGTTGTTTATCTGATCATTATGGAATATTCATTGGCATTAGAGGCGAAGCGGGAGCAGCCGATTCCCATCATATAAGAAATTGAAAACGGAGAATAACTGTACAAGGCATGACGAATTTTAAGACATCATTACATAACTTAGATTGGCATTTTCATTTATAGTCCAAAAGATATTGACCATCTCTCTGAGTTTTTAATCCCTAATACTCAATCTCTTCGTGATGAAATTTTCCCTCAGAAGGAAATTTCGAAACAGGAACAACCTCCGGTGAACTGGTACATTGATGAGCTACGAGAAATGCGGAATACGGTTTCGAGTATCAAACTCATTTACGAATCAACAAAAGACCCACTGGCGAAAATACCTCACAAGGAATCACAAAAAGATTACAAAACTGCATTAGCTCAAGGAAAAAAACGCATATGAAAAATATCTCAATAACTCCAAGAATAAAAGCCGAGACAGTTGGAAAATAGTAAACTTTGAGGGCAACCGAATAAATCATAATATGAACCAAGCTCCGATACACCCAGATATATTCATAGATTTCTTTGCTACTATAGCTGACAAGATAACAAGAACTTCACCTGTATCGAACTGTGAAGCAAACAGCTACTTAGATTTCCTACCAAAAAATGATGCGATTTTTTTCTTAGAGCCAGTCACAAATTTTGAAATCTCTGATGCTATAAAACTTCTCAGGAATACTAGCAGCGCAGATATATATGATCTGACGAGCTAAATCATGAAAGAATCTGTGGACATACTGGTTGAGCCATTAGGTTACCTCATCATCCGGGAACTTTCCCGGAACTTTTTAAAGTCACGAAGATCATCCCTATATTCAGAAAAGGAAATGTTGAACTACCGGATAATTATCGACCTATTTCCATCATACCTATACTTGGCAAACTAATCGAAATCATCCTGAAAAATCGTTTGACCAAATATTTTGAAATATTCAACTTACTGCACAGGAGTCAATTTGGCTTCAGGCAGTAAAATCGTATGCCGTATGTAAAATCGTAGCAGACATAGTGGAAGGCTTTGAGGCTTTGTTACTATGTGTGATCTCAGCAAGGCTTTTGACTGAAATTCTCCTCGAGAAACTCAGTTTTCATGGAGTCAGAGGTACTCCTCTAAATTTAATGAGGTCATACTTGACGAACAGAAAGCAATGTGCTATGATAGATAATAATACATCTGACTTCAAATTCATTGAACACGGTATACCCCAAGGTTCAGTACTCGGACCGTTACTTTTTATCATCTATGTAAACGATTTTTTTTATTATTAATTTCCTAACAGACTGATCATGTTCATTCTCAGATAGCTATCAATAATACTGAAAATCTTGCTGAAGAATGGTTCACTGCTAATAAATTGGAATTGAACTGAGACAAAACACACAGAATGATTTTCTCAAGCAACAGGAATCGATGCGAGGGTGGCAGTGCTGAGCTCTTGGGCATTTACCTTGAAGATTCTCTGAATTGGTCGACTCACATTCATCATATTAGTAACAAAGTTTCCTCGTATATTTTTCTACTGAGACAACTTAAGAAATGTGTTAATGAAAATACTCTTCTGTCAGTATACTTTTTCCTAATCCACTCACATTTGAGGTATGGAATAATTATTTTGGGAAATACTGCAAATGCTGTTGAGGTATTCCGTTTACAGAAGTGGGCAATACGAGTCATTGCTGGTGCGACGAACATCCGTGAACACTGCCAACCGCTATTCATCAAATATTCCATAATGCCTTTCCATCGCTATATATCTATTATTCGTTACTAGGAATTCATAAAGACAACTGATGAGTTCATGAAAACTCCTTTCGAAATTTGGTATTGAAATTACCGTGGACCACACTAACATGCTGATTTATTGTTTCTAGAACTGAGATGATTGTATATACTATATATCCAATATTACTTTTTTTGTTGTTTGTTTTCTTATTGTCGAATCTCTGTTTTCTTATGTGTTATTACTTACTTATACTAGTTCATATGTATGCATATGCTCATAATACTACACTACCTACTAGATGTAATGTTCATGACCTGCATCAAATGTAGTTTCTGTCCATAACGTTGTTAAATAAACTAAACTAAACTAAACTGAACTATGGAAACATTCAAGAGGTTGCTGAGGGGTTGTTTTCATTGAAACGGTGCATTTTTGTAGGAATTGACAAGCTTGTTAGTGGAGGAAACTAAAAACGGTTGTGTTCATAATAATTATGGAGATCCAACAAAATTGAAAAAGCGTTAGGAAATTTACTGCCTGTGAAATCCAAATACTTTTACGAGAAGACCATTTTTTGAATTAGAAAAATGAAAATAGAGTGAATACCATAAATGAAACTATCTTAATGGCATACTTCAAGGAACTGGTGAGTTCATCTCATGAAAAATAATAATATTTTTCATTTAGTTTACATTATTTCAGTCTGAAAAGTATAGTGCGAATAGTCTATGGACCAAATAATCACAGTTGAGATCAACATTGATTGTTAAAGAAAACATTGATGTTTCAGAATTCAGCCAACTGATGACCTTTCTGATGAAAGTTCAATTCAAGTATCAAAACGATACATTCCCAAAAAATCAAAGGTTTTGAAAGGTGAACTCACTAATGAGTTATGGATTATAACTCACGTTCATATTCAAAGTAGTATCCTATTTATTTATTACTAATACAAGCAGAATGGATATTGATATTGGAATTGAAATCTAACAGGTTTCTTAGAATTTGAAGTCATTTGTAAAATTCTTCGGATCATTGGAACCAGACGCTCCCATATCGGTACAGCTGCTGATATTGATGGAAAACATTATAGAGCTCTGAAGTTTGTATTTTCTCTGCAATTTGTATTTTTTTAGGCACTGATTTTTCTAGGTATCCTTCTGCTACCGTAGAGAACTTCGATCCTCCTGCATTAGCGAAAACTTCTCGATTTATTGGTTTCAGTGTCTGTCACGTCTACGTGATGTCCTTGGCATGCCTACTATGAATTTCACTATATAAATTCCGAGACTCGGAGTTATAGAGGAAAATGAAAATATACAAATAATGACCCTTCTAGGTTTCTTCACCAACCTGTGTGATTCATAGTTTTGAATAAGATCCTAGCCGATTTTTCATTTTATATCGAATCTAGGTATATATATATATATATATTTACATATTTATCATTTGCATGTTGAAGAATTAGTAGATGTACCAAAACGTAAGGCATAGTTCCGTTCATCTATAGATTTCCAATGCCTACTGAAGAAAGAAATTGAAATCAACGAGTTATACATTGTCCTGTCACCTTTTGCGAAGCGAAAGATCAGCTCAACGATTGAACCACTCCTACTAGAAAAAAGCTCTCCGCTTTCCATTGCGAGCTAAAAAAGGGCCCGCCCATTGCGCCTAACAACTAGGGTCACATAAACCATGATGGACGACAGAGGATTTGGTAGCCCTCTTTAGAATTATGAGTACAGGGACGGGAGAGGCCTCAGATAGAGTGTTCGCCACTTTATTTCCATCCATCCATCTTCAGATGATCATTCGTGGAGAAATCCCAGTTGTTGAAGAACTGTGTTTCACAATACGTTTTTCCACTACTAGTCATATTTATGTATTCCTCTCAAAGGCGTGAAATATATGTCTCTAGTAAGGCAATCTTCCACGAGAGACGAGAGACTTTGTTTCAATCGAGTTTCAACAAATTTGAAAGTCGTAAATTGAGTCGGCCATTCCCAAGCTATATATTTGATTCTGATATTCCTTTGGTTAAACAGGAAACATCAGGAATGCACCAGTGATTAGAACTGCTGAATGATGAAATGTGATGAAACATGTGATGAGTTTGAAGTGAGTCTGTGATTTTTTTAACGCACACACTCATTCACAGAAATGCAAATTCGTAGTATCATTTTCCTATAGGACTATAGTGTGATAGCTCTACACTCTTACCAAGATGTCGTTACAACGAAAAAACATCAAAATAGTCCGTATCATTATTCTTTTTATTGTTCACATTGATTTTATCCGTTATACCAATTCATTATAAATTATTTATCACCATTTTCATATCATGCAGAAATAATTTGTATTAATTCCTCTATACTCAGACGTTTGAATATCTCCAAAATTCCCGGGTCCAAATGCCCTAACGAAAACAGCAGAGGTCGGGCTTCCTTGGTAGGCTCTTGTAGAAAGCAAGTTTTTTTCATAGGCTGCTGGACAAACAAAATAATCAGTATCGTTATCGAATCTGTTACAGGCAAAACATTCATTTCAATAAATCACGAACAGAAATCAAAAAAAATTATCGAGTTTGAATACAGGACAAATTGTTTTCATTTGATGATAATTGATAGCTCTAGGTCTAGGAATCTTCTGATCATTTGAGAGTGAGTTTTCAGTTCATGAAGTGATCTATGAATATATGAAATTATGGAGCATAAAACATGGGATTCGAAATCCACATGATAAAATTTCAGTCAGTACTATTCGAGATGATGACAAGAAATTATGAATGAAAAGTCAAACCTGAAACATTAATGAGAATTTGAGAAGAAATGCGTATCTAATCTAAGTGAATTTCAGAAGATACCGTCAAGTGAGGTGTAGGTGGACGAATTCACGTGTTTTTCTTGAAAATTTCTTGCAGTTATTGCTTGAAAATCATGATACTTCTGTATGTAGCTCCATATATGTGATGTCAGATGGCCGTATGAGAATTGGAAAAAAAATCAGTTTGTTCTCAGTTTTTTCTTAATTGAGCGTCCAACTCTTCCAAGATTAAGGAGCGGAATTGAAAACAGCTGGAAAACTGTTGTAATGAATTTCAAACCAATATTTCAATGATTTTATTCAGATGGAATATATAAATCAACAGTCTTTCTCACATAACGAAGTATAGATATCAAAACAACATAATGAAGGAACAAACGTATGGAAAATACAAAAAAGTTAATCTGAACTTCTTGAAAAAAACTGGTACAGCAACTATCCTATGACATCATTAATTCAAATTTCTCCTGAAACTAAACAAACTACCTCTTCTGAGTTCGCGAGGAAATATAATATAATCCATCATCACCATCGACTTATCTGGCACATCTGGATGTACAAAATAATTTCCAGTTCAAATGTCAATTGAATTTGATTGAAAATTTGAATTTCTTTCAGTTGTCTCAATTTTGACAACATATTCACATATTTTATATTTTGTACCATTATTAGAAACTATAGGTTCATCAGTCTTTTTATCACAAGCGTTTTCAGCTTCGATAAAGATATATTTGTTCTCTGTTTCTGATCCACTTTGAACTTCATCTTTATATCTGACTCCATATATTCCAACATATTGTCTTCTACATCTACGGATTCATCATCTTGATCTGCCTAGTTTTATGGTTAGTCTATTGGCTCTTGACTTTTTTTGTTTAGGCGAACTGGCAATATTCTCTCTCTCAACAATTCAACAGAACTGTCCGGTCTAGTTTTCTTTGTGGTTTTGATTTCATTTGTCGGTTTATAGTTAGCAAGTTCATTGAGAATCCGTAAAATATTAACTGTTATGAAGAGGGCGCTGCTGTCCAACTTCGCCTTCACTGTCCAACAACACCCCATTTGACGGTATATCATATTACCTCAATTTGTTCAGAAGAATCTGGAACTGAAAATTAATATAAGCAAAAATGAAGTGCGGGAAGCAAAAATCAACTAACCTCGTTTTCAGCACTACACGAATTCAAAAAATCCTGGTTGCGAGTCTTGGCAATGATTTTCATAGTTTTCAGATCCTACGAAATCATGTTATTCAAATGAAAAAAAAATGGGAATTGAAACAGAATAATCGAATGAGAATCCAAATAAACTGAACGTTTTCGAGCATATTTCAAAAATGTCGATAAAAGGACAGAAACATGATGATTTTATTTTATCTTATATTGACTGCTGTATTGATGTTCCTGTACTCTCATTATTTCATATTGCTTATAAGTTATTATATAGAGTTTTATAGATGGTGTATCCTGTTACAAATTTAAGACACATCTAATACAGACACATTTAAAAAAAAGCATCAACCAGGTTATGGTATTTTATTAGCTATTGAAACATGAAAAACACTATGTTTCATATGAAATTGATTGAGACTAAGAAAACTGAAGAAGATGTATTCGTTATCTGTTGGGATGTGCGCCGTCGATCCCGGATAAAAACTTTCGAAAAGAGCATTACTTGATAATCACAAATTTGAAAGATCATAGAAATACCTGTAATGCTCTCCACAAAACACGAATTACAACTTCCGACACTCAAAGTCTCTTGCAAAACAATATTTCATCATAAGGACGATGTGAAAAGTATAAAAGTTGGAATAAATCTGGATAAAATTTGAGAATTTCTCATGAGGTTCGAAAATGCTAGCGCCACATCTTCTTGGAACTTAGAATTGGAAGTCGGAGTCGGCGTCGGAAATGGTGCAGGTTTCTCGTGATCGTCAGACAAAACTCAAACCTACAGTTATCTCAGATTATTAAAATGGAGATACATCAGATCAAATGAGAACTTATGCGAATCAACTTAAAAAATGCATGAAATGGTTCCAAAAGTGGCTCCCAAACGTCATTCTATTGACGACAGCTATTGTGAACGCACATAATATATGTTACATAAGCTTGTGACTGGTGAACATATCGGTAACAGCAGTAGTAGATGGATCATCTGGTAGTGCGACAAAAAGAATCGCTTACGAAGAAAATAAGCAAGGAGAATTCTTACAAATAAAACGCTGCACAGGGCGGATGTAAATTATAATTGTGTTCAGTATGGAAATCAACAGTTTTTGTACTCAGAGTATCTCAATGAAAGAATATTGAATGCATTATCTTTTTTTTTTTTTTGAAAAATCACGTTTGTTCACTTCGGATTTATTGTTCACACATGTTGTTCACATTATTCGAATACAGAAAAAAGCAACTTCGAAAATAAGAAACGACTACATGTATGTGGGCCTTGTGGGTGTTTGAGGTATTCCTCGTATTACCTAGATATATTTTTTTACTATCTCTAATATTATTATATCTGGTTACTTGTAACATTGAACCATGATAGTCAATGGAAATGATTGAAACAACATTCAATATCTAACTGACTTTATTGATGCAAAACCGAAGCGACACACGAAGATGAGTATAAAAAGTCCTACCCAAAAACCCGAGTAACAAACAAGCAGTGGCATGTGAATATTCCACTGTGTCTTCCTATAGAAGAACATGAATGAATATGAATCAAGGTCTTCACAGGCGTCAGGAAGTATGATGGTCCCATGGGACCAACACGGCCGATACAAGTAGCATCTTGGTTGGCCCCATGGGACTCCATCGCAGTCATCGTGTTGATTGATGAATCAATTGTACTTTCAATTTTTTATGTTGTTTATGAGCTAAGTTCGATAAGATCGTATGTTTGATTTTAAATATGAATCATATCTACTTCAGATATTCTTCTCGGAATTGCATTCTCATCATTTCCAATTCGACTTATATGAACCTATCCATATATTCATTCTAAGCGCCATCTTCAGACAGGTGTTTGAATTTATATTTTGCACCCAAGCCTCCACATAATATGCATATAGTGGGTTATTATGAGTGCACATAATGCATTATGAAATTAGTTCATATTACTCTAGAACTGCTGGAATTCGAGCCTTATCATTCGGCAAAGTTTCGCAATTTGTTGCGGAGACAATGACTTTTTCTGAAAAGATTTCAGACTTTTGGAGATAAAATATCACAATTCCATCTAGCGTCACTTGAAAGAAATTGTTGATACTATTAATTTTTCCACACGCATTTACATTTTAAATTCGACGTTCCTTCTCCCGGTTTGATGTCAATAATCTCAAATGTTCATTCATGAATATCCGATCCTACCAAAATCTACAAATATCTCTGAAACGAATGGTGCAATAAACAAAAATAAGGCCCAGTTATAACACAGTATACTATCCTATCGTATAAGAATAATATCATGTGGTTATCATGAAGGTACAAGAAAAAATTACTTTCAAATTAGATATAACACGGCTCATATTATGTATACGGGAAACGAATCATGTAGGCTAGAGTATTCTGTATACTTTGTCTACAGTTTGCCGAAGAGTTTTTATTATAATACAATGATTGAGTGAGAATAAATCAAAAATAATACGACAGATTTTCGAGAAATGTTTCGAAAGGTAATTATTTTCCAATATATCGAACTCTCGTACGGTATTTAATACATTATTTCCTGATTCCACAACGATCAGAAATACTTTCTCGATATTATTCCAACAAATTGATACGAGACAAGGAAATATGTTGTCGACTTATTTTCACTGGAATAACATAAGTAGATTGTTATTGCTGTCATACCTTCTTAGATGAGAGCTCGGATTACATCAGCTTAAAGGTGACTAAAGTAAATAATCAGAAAACCTTTTCCATCATTTTACAACCCGATCACTACCGCAGCAGAGCAATTATATTATAAACGGAAAATTTCATCCAATTCAGGGAATGTTCTTCGATTCGGCACAAAGTTGTTTTGAATTGCGTAATATGTACTGAATGAGTACCATTTTCTCTATCCGTGATATCAGAAAGCTCTACTGAATATGACTCGGTAAAATTTCGAAATCTTTGGCAGTGTCAATCACATTGCGATTCTTTCCTTGCTATTATTATATTTTAGATTATCCATGCGACATTGCGACTTCCGGCCACCATCATCGCCATATTGAAATTTTTCCGTATTGAATAGAATCTGCTTCACCATCTCAATGATATATCACAGGCTATAATTTTCTTTCGAAAAATAGCAGATTTCAAAAAACAAATAATATCAATTTTGATGTTCATATTGTAATCGTGATGAAACGTGTCTGTTCAACATCTTTCGTTTATTTGTTGAACTATTTTTTTTCAAACTCAGTAGATATACCAAGCGCTTGGAACGAGTTCTTGGTAGTTATAGCAAGTGTCACATATAAGCGTGCGGTTACTTTTCTCATTTGAATTTTCGAGAAGTATGTAACTCACCATATTTCAGATATACTCTAGATGAAGACAGGCCAGAAAACGTTCGAATTGAAGAAACATTAGATCATTGTAACAATACTAACTCCTATTCTTTCACTTCGCTTATTCGCTTCATACTCTGTTCCTGAAGGTGTCAAGCATGAAAAGACATTGCAACAGTCATAACCGATTGGAATTTTGCAGCTCACATTTTTCTGAAGATTGATTTGTTAACGCAGCTCAAAATTCCCATGAGGTCACGATTCCCTCTTCATCACTAGGTCATAGTTATCCCATTCCTCCAAAAGGTGATTCCAGTTGACCGAATTATTATCAGTATACACTTTGTCTAAGATGAGGAGGGCCAGCATGGGCATCTTGGAAACTACGAGAAATAGAGATTTGGTTGAATGGGAAAAAAATTGCGTGATTGAAGGGTCAACAAAACGACTTCCAGATATGAGCGATAATGTAGAAAATATGGTAGCATAAGTGACGAAACAAATTAAAAATTGAGAATTATTTGCCAACATGACTATAATATGGTAATATTGACACCTGTTGATTCTCAACATGGTAATTTTGACACCTGTACCTCTCAATATAGAGAATATTTGAAAGAATCAGGTATTTATTATACGAATGCGGAAAAACTATGCAATTACGAGGACCTTTACATTATTATTGATTTTTTTGCAGAGGGATATGATACAGGCTCTGACATATTAAAATATTTATATAATATTTATCAACTTCAGGTACAATATAAAAGTTAGATTTAGTAAAGAAGGTAAGTTAATAAACGAAAAAGTCACGTGAACTGTTTCCAGTTTGTGTGTGGCTGCGAGAATTACAATCAGGAATTTAAAAATCACATAACAAAAAAAACTATAAAATACAACATTCATATTCAACACTAGATATACACTTATATACACTCATATTGATTACATCACACCTATATATATGTAAATATATATACAGGGTGTTCCGATGAAAACATCAGGCATGGTTTGGATCATTTCAGCCGCAACAAGAGTACCTTTTTCATGTAAAAGGTATTGAAAAATTATAATCAGATATGAAAATGGTAAGAAATTGAAGCCTAAGAGGAGTAGGGTCAAATTTGCCCAAATACCCCCCTGGTTTGTACGCCCCTGGTTAAAGGTGACAAAATCCGGAAGGCTCAAATTGATGAACCTACGAACTGGATTTCATGTCCCAAAATTGGTTGCGATAGCTGCAATAGTACCGAAGCTATAAAACGAAAAGTAGTTTTTGAAGGTCATCTTCGAAGGGCCCTAGCTCCCTGAAGAAGCGTTTCCGGACCCATGTTCACATGAACTTTTTTTCTTATTTTCGTGTGTTTCATCTACCCTGGAAGTTTGTAACATGATCACCGGAACACTCTGTTTCTAAAAACGAAAAATAGAGGTTATTGTAATTATTTCAATATATTCGAAGTAAAGATAGTTTCTTGAACTATCCCAAAATGTCACTACGATTAAAATTTAACTTTCAGGCACCTGATATATTTGCATCTCAAAATTTTCGAAAAACAAGGTGTCACTGACAAATACAGAATTTCTCGTCCAGGTGCCTGAAAGTTAAATTTTGAACGTAGTTAACATGGGCAGTTAGTTATATATAGTTATATATGGGCAGTTAGAAATGTCCCCAAACTTAACGATTTATATATATATATATATATATATATATATATATATATATATATATATATATATATATATATATATATATATATATATATATATATATATATATATATGTATGTATGTATGTAAATCGTTAAGTTTGGGGACATTTCTAACTGCCCATTTTTTTCGTATACATAAGTATACATTCGTGTTAGAAGTTGAAAAAATCTAGAAATTTCGACCAATGCTTGTTTTTCTCGAATCTTGCAATGTATTGTAAATTTTGGGGACTTACCTATATATCGAGTGTTCATAGCCTTTAATACTCTGATAATATCTATAAGGATCACACGAAGCTACTAGGATTCTTTTCCAACTTTTGACAACACGAAAGGAAATTCTATAATGTTCGGGTATCATCGTGTTAGCCTGCGGTGAAATTTTCGGGAAAGAGAAAGGTGTTGGAATTTTTTTTCTTGGAGGTCCAGAGGTCGTAAGCATCAGGAAAGACTTCACTAGGCAAAGCATTCCATGATGAATGGTAGAAAGAAGTTCGGCATGTTTCGAGCCTGACAATTAGAGATTACCAGCTCATTTAGTTTGTCTGAGCCCTCACCGTGGAAATATATGTAGAAGAGGGAGAGATCTATCTCTATGATGTTCTAGAGAGGTCAATGAATTCGTGAAAGTAGTATCACTGACTAGGCGACTAGCTCTCTTCTGAATAGAATCTAACAGCTTCAGCGTATGTTTGTAGATCGTGAGCAGTTGCTGGGGTAGTAGTTCCTCTTCGCACGGAACAGGAAACCAATATTTGTGAAGTTACCCTCGCAATGGACCTCACATGATCGTCCCAAGAGAAAGCGTCCCATAAAATTTCGATCGACATACAAGGTTGCACATATTTTGAGTACCCACTGTACAATACATCTCCAAAGTCTTCCATTCATTGCCCAACTTTTCGTCGAAGAGTATTTCGATAGTATGCGATATATCTAGTATCGAGTTTGATAGCGAACTCGATATACCTAGATCATCAGATGATCGAGAAATGGGTGTTGTTCAAAGATTTTGACAGGTGACGGAAAATACAGCTGGGATGCTGAATCAGGTAAACGATAGTTTTTAGTGCCGCTTAACCCGAATCCGTTCACTGCGCAGACCTATCGTGAATCGTTCGCTACTGCGCATGCGTCAGAAGTCGATATTAATTGTCATCGAGAAAAATAGGGTTTTCGTGGTATTTGGATTCCGAAAAACACGAATTCGATATTCTTTCTGAACTACGACATTTTTCTCCTAGTTTTGTATTAGCGACAAACTCTATATCGAGTGACTTTTACGCGAATTGAGGTTACTAAATAGTAGTAGATAGGTCAAAAATAACATCGAATTCGTGTTTTTCGGGCTCCAACTACCCCTTGACGGATTCGAGATCAGCAACCCCGAAAACCTATGAATACCGAAATTCACGATCCTATTTTCCGTCACCTGTCAACTGTCGAAATTTTCGAAAATCGCCATTCATTTTTCTAGATTCATTGGGATTTTCTCTCCTCGCTTCTAAAAATTGAAAATAGAAGTTATAATATTTATTTCAATATATTCGTTGTAAGGATAGTTCCTTGAACTATCCCAGAATGTTAACTACGTTCAAAATTTAACTTTCAGGCACCTGGACGAGAAATTCTGTATTTGTCAGTGACACCTTGTTTTTCGAAAATTTTGAGATGCAAATATATCAGGTGCCTGAAAGTTAAATTTTAATCGTAGTGACATTTTGGGATAGTTCAAGAAACTATCTTTACTTCGAATATATTAAAATAACTACAATAACCTCTATTTTTCGTTTTTAGAAACGAGGAGAGAAAATCCCAAGAAATCTAAGAGAATGAATAAACATTCTTCCTCCTCGACAAACCTACAGACCTATTCCTCTATATTCTGCATGAAGACGTAGGTATATCGAGTTTGGTAACAAATTGAAGGCCTATCTATGAGCTCTAACGAGTGACCTGGACGAGAATTGGAAATAATAATGTCAAATCGATACGTAGATTCGAAGAATGTAATAAAATACTGGGTGTTCCATTCGAAATGAGGACGTTTGTGTCCACTTCCAGTTCAACCGAAGTGCTACGCCCTTGGCGTTCATGTTGACTCCTATATGATGTTCCAAATTTTCAGAATTTTATTCGAATGGGAACATCGAAAACTTTCAAGCAAGTGATGAACCCTGTATATATATATATTGCTAGATTTTTTATTCAATGCCAATTCATTTCGTGATTCACATAGTCTACGAACAGTTATTGTGGTCTGCAAAAATATTCCGATCATCTTCATTAAATGGATGCCATTGAGCAATGATGGATAGAATAGAGAAATACACACAAGAAAGATTCATGAATCCTCAATCCCTGTCTAACCAGGTCTGTTTGATATTCGAATGAGCCGTGTTTGTCGGGCTTGTACTAATCATTCTCGGAATTAATAAGAAATAAATACCAAGCAATGATTTTTCTTCGAACGAGGGCGAACATTGTGGAGCTAGATGAAATAGGTATACACATACACGATGCGTTGTGTAAGGTACCTACTGATTGACAAATAATTAGTTGCGTGGAGGCAAGGAGATTCATTCCACGTGGCTTTGGCTCAGCATTTGCAGTAACCTATTTTCTTCGAATGAGTCGATTTCAAACAAGCTCTTACCTACATCCAGACTTTTAGAATTGCAGAATTGTAGAATTCGGACATCATTCGACGAGACGTCAAAAAAATTGCCGCGTTTTTTAGTGCATTCTCGAATGAATATATTTGACATTTGTGGAATTTGGGGACATTACTCGTGAAGTAGTGGGAATCTGAGCTTCAAAACAATACCGATGTATTCTATTATTTAGTGATAGAGGACTAGTTTCCCTGCGAGAACCATGTACGTGTTGGTAGAGTTCGAAGAGCATTCTACGAATATTTATTACCACAAGAATGTTATTCTGAAAGAGAACGATAAGTGCATTATTGTGAGATATAAAGGAAGTAAATATGAAGCAACTTTCTTATTAATGCACAGTGAGTTTGTTCCTCCACCTAAGCATGAATATGAAATGTGATGAATATCTAGTCATATTCCATGATTTTTCTCTCAATTTAGATAGCATCACTAACAAAAAATTCCATCTCAATGTGAAACAGTTTTTAAATTCTATTGAATTCACGGAACTTCGTGATTAGTCAACATTCAGGGACTCTCGAAACCATCTTATAGAATCAGATTGTGTTCAAGAAAATACCGTTGTGTCTGCCCCACGATTTATATCGACCATCAACAACATAATCATCATCTGCAATAATTTCAATGTGTATATAATCAACACTGGAATCACTTATTTGAGTAAAAGTTCTTTGCAATGGTATTTGACATTTCCATGTCCTCACTGTTTCCACCCATGTCTACCAATCTCATTTGGATATACTGGGTGCCGCATCGAAAAAGTTCCACCCGGATTTTCTCTGTCGTGATTCAATGAATAAATAACCGATCGAACAGTTCAATTTCAATATCAGATAAAGCGGAATAAATCTACATATTCACCTTTAAACCATCTATACGGTGTTTTTCAAAATAGAAATATTTCAATTGAAACTGGCCAGCTTGTATACAGGATACACACAGATACACCTTGTGTACATAATATGCATTGTCATTTAAGAGAGAGACACATTCGTTCGAATGGAGAAAAGTTTTTCTCATTATTCGTTGTCGATAAATTTTGAAATGAATATCAATTTGTGAGTTTGCTTGTGTATATTCAGGGATGTACATAAGTTACAAGCCTTCATTCAACAAACAATGTAATTGAATCTTGCAAGTTGAATTTGACCCACGATTCAATTGAAATTTGGCAGCATTCGTGTGAGAATGCGTGACAAAATTTTTTTAATGAAAAAATAAAATGGCGGACGAGCTTTGTGAGTCTGGTCCGATTCGATTCAAAGTTGGTATATGGGGATTTTCAAGGTTAGAGGTTACGATTGTATGGCGAACAAATTTTGTGATAGTCGATTCGATTCAAAATTGGTATCTTGGGGTTCTCTTGTCAAAATTCTAAAATTCGAGATGACGGCACCGAAATGGCCGACGAGTTTGTGGCGGTTTGGAGTCTTTCTAACCAAAATTATTCAATTCAAGATGGCGGCACCAAGATGACGCACGAGTTGTGATAATGGTCCGATTCGATTCAAAATTAGTATATAAAAGTAGTCAGGGAAGGACTTTATATTTTTTTGTCGAATTTGATAATTGCAAGATGGCGATACTGAGACAGCGGATGAGTCATGTATGGTCGGGTTCGATTGAGAATTGGTATGTGGAGGTTTTTGGGGTCGGACATTTGACAAGACTGAAGAGTGAACGATGCACTGAGGAAAATACTTTGTCCGGTTGTAATGATGAAACGGTTTTTGCATCAATACGTACGTATCAAATTGAGATCACTATAGGTATAGAATGACCTTCAGCATATAGAGGGTGTCTCACGGTCGATGGTACCTAAGACGTATACGGAGAACGGGACATTGGATTATTCTGAAGATTAAGGTAGGTACTTTGATAAGCTACTTCTTGGTATAAGCGGCCAAGCTGCATCAGTGGAAATATTTTTAGGCGTTAGATCACGACTGCTTATTAGAGTACCTGAATATTCAGAATATTCCAATGTCCCGTTCTCCGTACACGTCTAAGGTACCATCGACCGTGAAACACCCAGTATGTACCACCAGTACAACAGATCCTGTGATTGGTAGCCAAATCCTCACCTGGAATTTTATAACCGTGATATTATTGAACTGGATATATCCTTTTCCTACAAGCGTGCGGAAAAGTAACTTTCCCGCACGATTTTTCGTTTTAATAGTTCTACTTTTCCGCACGAAAGACAAATTGCACTTTCGATTTCAATATTTACCATCGTTAATTTATTCGTTATTGTTATTCAAATGTTCTTCAAATAAGTTTCCTATTGAATCGATAAAAAAATCTGTTTCATTACTTTTCAGTGCATAAAAAAATCTCGCGGAAAGATGAAATCATGCGGGAAAATTACTCTTCCGCACTAGTGCTGAAAAGTTACTCTTTCGCACTAGTACTAATAAGTTACTTTTCCACACGATTTTTATATTTTTGAAAATGAGGATATTTAGGACTATAACCAAATGATCTATGTGACTATTCTTTCTTATGTGTCATTTTGTAACATTATTATGAAATCTTGCTCAATGAAAACCTTTTTTTTTCATAAATAAGATGGACAAAAACTCTCGTAGGAAAAAAATTGTACTTGATTCATCCGAGTGCCTTTGGCCCGTGGTGCAAACTAGATTTTGTTAGACGGTTGTGTTCATAATAATTATGGAGATCCCACAGAATGTGACGCTGAAAGCTGAAAAATCGTTAGGAAATTCACTGCCTGTGAAATCTAAATACTAATACGATACTCCTTGTGAGACCATTTCTTAAAACAAAGTGAACTTCAAACTTGGTCATTTGTCAGGAACATTTGGAAATTTCAATTTCTATTTGAGAAAAACTGATTATTCCCTTTTATGTACAGTTATGAATAGAACTTTTCGGAGTAATTTAGTTATTGAACTACAGAAAGAAACATTTAGCGGGCGTTCTGATTCATTATGCCCTCCATAACGCCTTAGGACGTTATGGGTCTGTTAATAGCAACCGTTGCCGAGGTATTATAGAGCAGTAATTGACAAGTGAGAAATAAATATGTATATATTTTTGAATAACCTCAGTAGGTTATGATATTCGATATAGCATGTAGAATATTTGAAATGAAACATGAGGATCAGTGGCCCCTGTTTTTTGAAACTTAATACCAACGCCAAAACGGCCTCAAAATTTGTTGACATCATTATTACACAACGGAAATAAACTATCAAATCAACATAGGCTCATCTGCAGCCAACACAAAAGATAAATGATTTTCATATTATGTCCAAAATAATCTCAAGATTAGAGTGGAAAAATCTATATCACTCATTTTGTGGGTTTCGTAGTGAGTGATAGAATTTATAGGTTAAGTGAATGAAAATTCTCAGAAACATCTCAATTTCTCCAATATAATCGAGTTGTTTTACAAGGACCCACGTGCCCTTCCACTACTAACACATAGTCGATTATCCAAATATCATCGTTTTATTTCGACGAGAATGTCACCTCATGGTCATGTGACAAAATTATGATAATTATTATTGGTCATCTCAGGAGAATCAATCGTATTGTCATGTATAAGATCTTGAATTAGTCGTTCCAAATTAATTCATGAAATATGGTTGAGTGAACCTCTCCGACTTTCTTTCTTCTAATGGGTACTGAGAAAATATATGTTATATGATGAGAGTTGAACAACTCAAAAAAATCTTCGGAATATCAAATCCCTCAATATTATGAATTTCACTTGAATATTGAGCATTTTTATGAAAATGTCCCCAAAGCAACCATCTTATCGTTTCACGAAGAAGTTTGAGGACTAGTCCTCAAACTAACCAATTCTTAATAAAAAAGTTTGAGGACGGACCCCAAATTCAACAAATGTCCCCAAACTAACCATTGAGTCTCCGAAAACGTCCCCATACTCCACGATTCACATACATATATATATATATATATATATAAGGACAGTTCGTTTCCGAAAAAAAAAATACATATATAATAAAGGACACAATTGAGAATGCTGATAACTATATGTATAAACACAGAAATATTAGGAAAACACTATTTTATGTATCTGTGTACGAGGCAAACTAGTGATGTAGTCATTCAATCGTTTTTTGAATTCATTTTGATTTTTCGAACTCTTCAATTGATTGGGTGAAGAATTGAACAATTTGAGACTGAGGTGGCTGTAGCTTTTTTGTCCTACAACTTTATTCATAAACGGCATTTTCGAATTATTTTGTTTTGTTCGAGTGTTGTCAGTGGCGGATTTGCCATAAGGCCCAGTAGGCCCGGGCCTAGGGCGGCCAGATACGGAGGGCGGCAATCGTGCCAAAAAACTCAGTGATGATAACAAGAAATAACTCAAATGCAAAGTATCTCAAAATATTTTAGAGGCTCGCGTACCGTACGTATGATTATAATCTTCCTAAATCACTATTTTTGAGTATTAAAGTATAAATACTTTCGTACATCGTGCTTAAAAAATAGTTCGTACGTTTAGTTTAATATTAGTGATCTAGGAAGAATACCTATCCTATTGTTATTACAAAAACAACTCAGCGGTGTCGCGCGAACATTCTAGAAAGCTCTACACGACGCTCGAATGCGTGCGCGCGCCGCCCCGCAGGAAGGATCTAGAAACGGTGCAAGCGCGACGGAAATACGCGCGACGTGAGAGTGAGCAAGACAGCGCGCGGCATGCATACACGCGCGCGTTCTGGAAACTGCCCGACTATTCTAGTATAACGTTGCACCGGTATATATAAGCTACGGGTTTGGACGGTGGGACAGTCCAAACACGACACTTGACCCCTGCTCACCCGTAGAGCTGAGAGACATCATCAAGAACTTAGCAACACGCAAAGCACCCGGCACAGACGGAATACCGAACAGAGCACTCAAAGCTCTACCTAGACGAGGTATAGCAGCACTTACGAACATCATAAACGCAATACTCAGACTCAAACACTTCCCAAACGAATGGAAAAAGGCAACCGTTATAATGATCCCGAAACCACACAAAAATCTTTTATTTCCACAAAACCACCGGCCTATCAGCTTGCTCCCATCCATGAGCAAGGTGGCAGAACGCGTGATTCAAAAAAGATTATCGGACATGTCTGACGAATTGAACGTCATCCCAGACGAACAATTCGGGTTCAGACAAAACCATTGCACAGAGATGCAAGTTCTACGCATAGTAGATTACGCTATCTCAGGTTTCAATATGGGAAAGGGTCATTATACGGGGAGCGTCTTCCTAGACGTCTCCAAAGCCTTCGACAGAGTTTGGCACGACGGACTACTGACAAAAATGGTTGATTTCGGGAATCCGCTATCTATGGTGAAGCTTATAACTTCCTTCCTGGCGAGACGCAGATGTCAATGCAGAGTTGGGAGCGTGATCTCGACAGAAAGAGAGCTAGAAGCAGGCGTACCACAGGGCGCAGTCCTGTCACCATTACTCTTTTCCATTTTCACCGCCGATATGCCGCGACCCGAAAACAACCAGAACAAACTTGCCCTATACGCTGACGATACCGCAATAATTGCAAGATCTTCGCATCCCGCCATGGTAACGAGATACCTGCAAGAACAGGTTGATAACCTGGAAGGCTGGTTTAATCGATGGAAAATCGAAATTAACCCAGAAAAAAGTCAAGCGGTCCTATTTACTAGACGCAGGACCAACCCTATAGGACAAGTTATCATCAACAATACACGTATACCCTGGTCGAACGAAGCTACTTATCTAGGAGTAACCCTAGATAAGAAGCTAACATTCAGACAACACATCACGACACGGTTGAACTTAGGTAAAACTGCCAGACATAATCTCCAACCACTAATAGGGCGCAGAAGCAACATGGCACTCAAGTTGAAACTGCTCCTCATTAGAACTATCCTGCTTCCTATAGTCTTGTATGCATCGAGCGCATGGGGACAATGCGCTCCAACATACAAGAAAAAGATACAAACTTTCATGAATGTATCGCTTAGGATGGCAGTGAACGCTCCATGGTACGTCCCAAATAGATTCATCTATAGGGACTTGAACATCAATCCAGACTATGTCAGCAGCTACCTGAATCAACACGCACAAACACTGTTTGAAAAAACAGAAACACACACAAACCAACTTCTACACGAAATCTCGAACGTTGATCTAGATCCACGCTTCGGGAGAATCAAGTACCGAAGACCAGTACACCAAATAAATCAAAATTAAATCATACAAACTAAAATTTTCCTTATAATCATTCTTAATTAAATTCATTCAGGCAAGATAGAGTAACGTAAATAAAACGCATCCCGTAAGGGAGGGAACCACCACAAGCACAGCAAGTAGAAAAAGCCAATAAATTTTTTAGATATAAAGGTTTTAAAGTCAAACGACGGAAACCAGGGTTAAGGGGTAGATCTAACATATGCATCTTTGCCAGATGCATAAGGTTGTAGTCCACTCGTGAGTGAGTGGGGGTGGATGGACATGGGGATGGGGAGCTATCATATAACACGAATCAGTTATATGGCGGCACCCGATCCTGGGCTTGCAACCTTTAGGGGGGCGTGGTGGCGTGGTGGGTGGGACAGTTCAGTTTAGTGAGCGATTGAGTGCGATACTGCTTAAGTTGAATATGGACGGAAAGAAAATGGTAAGGTTAAGTGGGGCAGAGTATCGCAAGAGAGCTAAAGAAAAAGATGATAAACAAAAAGATACGATTAAAAAAACACGGAAATTAGACGATTTCTTTGGAAAACTTGATGTTCCAAGTAGTAGTGGCGCTCCGTCAACTGATGATTCTGCAGTGTCTTCAAGTGAAAATACTTTGATCGATGTGGCAAGCATATCGAAAGAACAAGCCGAAGATGTCCCTCTAGTACCAGGAGTGGCAGGAGTAGGAGTGCAGCCCAATCCTACGGACCAGGAGCTCTACGAAATCAGCGACGATCCAGCTAAATGGACAATCGACGAGTTCACGCGTGATCACATTTGTAAGAACGGAGCCAATCAAAACATCCAAAATGATTTTCCTAAAAGTGAGCGCATTTACAAAGATAAAGCGCGACAGTTGTCGAGACATTTATTCGAACGTCAGCTTCTGAACGGTGAAAAAGTTCCGCGAAAGTGGCTAATTTATTCCAAAAGTACTGGATGTGTTTTTTGTGGTCCTTGTCTGCTTTTTAATAGCGGGGAGAGTCAGTTCGACAAAAAAGAAGGTTTCAATGACTGGAAAAATTCATATCATCGAGTGTCAACTCATGAGAATTCGCCTACTCACAAATTATCTGTTCTGCATATGAAAGAACGAAGCAACGTGCTAGGTCGCATTGACCGCGCATTAACAATGCAATTAGATGAAGAAATGAATTACTGGAGAAACATTCTGAAAAGAGTAGTTGCATGCGTAAAAGCGCTTGCGTCACGTGGTTTGCCTTTCAGAGGACACGAAGAAAAATTTGGATCAATCCACAATGGAAATTATTTGATGTCCTTAGAGCTTATCGCTGAGTTCGATCCGTTCTTAGCCAAACACATTACACGTTATGGAAATCCAGGCTCAGGATTTACGAGTTATCTTTCTTCAACAACATGCGAAGAATTCATTCGACTTATGGGAAACAAAGTTTTGGAAACAATTGTTATGGAAATATTAACCGCAAAATATTTTTCTCTGATTATTGACTCGACACCGGATATATCTCACGTAGACCAGCTCACTTATGTTATCAGATATGTCCTGCCTAATGGGTCACCTGTAGAACGGTTCCTCAAGTTTATTCCAAACACAGGCCACAAATCACAACAAATGGCAGATGCTGTTACCTCAACTTTAACTGAATTGGGAATTGACATTTCAAACTGCCGCGGGCAATCATATGACAATGCAGCTAACATGTCAGGCATATACAACGGCCTGCAAGCTAAAATAAAGGAAATTTCACCCCTTGCCGACTATGTTCCCTGTTCAGCACACTCGCTTAATTTAGTAGGTGAATGTGCTGCTGAAAGCAGCCAAGAGGCTTGTTCGTTCTTTTTTCTACTCCAAGAGTTTTACAATTTCTTTGCAGCGTCAACTCAGCGTTGGGAACTCCTTCAAACCCATTTCACCGTCAAAAGTCTATCAACGACTCGTTGGTCAGCTCGTGCAGACGCATGCAAAAGTTTACGCGAATCCTGGAATGAAATCCATAAAGCGCTAGTCACCATCGAAAATGACACACAACAGAAGAGAACCGTTATATGCGAAGCAAGAGGTATTCGTTTGAAACTGGAACGTTTTGAAACGGCTCTCATGGCTGTTTTTTGGGGATGTTTACTAGATCGCATTAACGCCACAAGTAAACAACTTCAGAGTGTGGAAATTGACATTACTATTGTTATAGAACTGTACGAGGCTTTAATACATTTTGTTGGCGAAACAAGAGAGAATTTCGATGAATTCGAAAAAAAAGCGAATAAACTGTCCTTCGTACAGGAATATGAAAAAGATTTTCGACGCAATCGAAAGCGTAAGCTGCTTCCTGGCGAGACTAATACAGGTGAAGAGATGCAACAAAGTGGCCGTGAAAATTTTAGAATACATACTTTTTTGGTAGTAATTGATACATTGTCAGAAGAACTGAAAAGACGCCGGGATGCTTATAAATTACTCTACAATAAATTCCACTTTATTACCAACCTGAAGAATCTAAGCATCTCAGAAGTCGAAGATAAGGCCAAAGCATTGCAAATGATTTATTCTACTGACAATTTTACAGAAGAATGTCTTCATTTTCGTTCCCACTGCAGCATAAAAAATGAGGAGCAAAAGAGTGCAGTCAGTTTGTTGGTTATGGTTATATTGTGTATGGTTACGAACCGAAGGTCTTCAAACCATTTATCCAAACGTGGATATTGGTCTTCGTATGTGTGTGTGTACACCCGCCAGTAACTGTACAGGAGAAAGATCGTTTTCTTGTTTGCGCAGAGTTAAAAACTATTTACGCACTACAATGACGGAGCAGAGGCTAAACGATCTTGCTTTGCTTAACATAGAAGCTGATTTTTTAAGGAAATTGGATTGCGAAGATTTAATTAATAATTTTGCTGCGCTTAAGTGCAGACGACGAGTTTTGTAACACATTGTAAAACCTTTATTTTATTAAAAAGGAAACCTAAAACCATTTTAAATGTTTTATTCAAATTTCCAATCATCCCTGGCCTCGGAAAATATTATAAACTAGCTTTATAAGCTAGCTTTTAGTTAACAATTTTCTGAATCAAATAAAAGTGGCAATAAAGTAAATTCATGAATTATGTATCTAGTCTCTGATGATCGGTGCTGAGAAAAGGGCGGCACATGGCCTGGGGCCTAGAGCGGCTAGGACTGCAAATCCGCCACTGAGTGTTGTATTCGTGTTCTATTCTCGAATGTTTGTGTTCTGATTTGAAACATTTTTTATTAGTATGCAAAATATGTGCAAATATATGAGTTTCGAGATAAAGGGCATCTGTTGGGTGAGCCTTTCTTTAAATTATTTAAAGGATTCTTTTTTGTTTTACTCTCAGCTTATTCATAATGGTCTTTCCAGCTGATCCCCATGTCAATAAACCGTAAGTTATATGTGTTTGGATGAGGGCGAAATATAACGTTTCAACTGTTTTGTTGTCTAATGCATTCGAAATTGGAGTTTTGTTTTACATAAGTTATATGGGATTCCCATTTGAGTTGATCATCTATAATAATCCCGAGATATTTGAACTGTTCAACAGGTGTGATAGTGAAGATATTGGACACATTGAGAGAAGTAAAAGAGGGTGAGTAACGCGCAGAAGCATAAATTGGTAGGTAGTACGTTTTGCTGAAATTTATTGTTAGGAGTTCATGTGAAAACTATTTCCTGATATTTCCGAGATCCATTTCTACTTTATTTTTCAGGGAAGTCCAGGCGATGTCCTAATAAAAAATGGCTGTGTCATAAGCATATGTGAACATTTTTCCTGTTGTTGGAATTGAGAATAGGTCATTGTGGTGAATATTGAAAAGAATTGGGCCCAGGATGGTTCCCTGGGGCACACCATATTCTATATATCTTGACTATCATTATCTACTTTGATTCTTGAAATATCTTTAGATGGAATATCATTTGAAGAAACACTCACCACTTACCTATAATGATCTCGATGGTTTAGTCGCACTTCTATTATTGCACAGTATCACAGATTGATCTCAGAACACTGATGAATATACTGAACCAAATATCACGAGCAATCTCACATCCATTATATGCTCAAAGTGATCCCCAACCTGAGGGGTAAATTCAATCCATCGAGGAATTTTTCAGCCCTCATAAATTTCAAACAGGAATAATCAATTTCATATTTCGAGCAAAGTCACATTTGTTACAATTTCAATTACTCATTATCAATCGAACAACTAAAACTCATAAGACTGAGTAGAGCACATTCCTCAATATGATCTATTTAAAAAAATCAATGATTCCATTCTTCGCCATATTTTTGTGACAAGATTAGTGAACAAGTGAACGTCTGGGCTGCGACTTTAGGAGACAAATTCGTTGAATACTACATGTAGTATAGTAGTAGTATATTTTATTTGACCATGTTATGTACATAAAACATTTATGGCAAGTCGCATAGGCAATATGACTTCAAAGTCAAGAATATAAAATGATAATAATGATAAAATATTTTATCACTACAAGTATTATATAAATTTCAGCTGAAAATCAATATACTGACTTACAATTGATCAGCGAAAATATTAAAAATTCGAACAATACAAGTTAAAAAAAAAACACAACAAATAAAGACAATTAGTGCACATCTAGATATTTGCAGAGGAAAATACAGAGAATCGGGATGAAAAATTTTTGAAGGTAAAAGTGGATTAAAATCAAATGCACAATGAACTGGCAGAGACGATATAGCTATCAATGTCATAAAAACAATGGCTGAGCAGAAATTTTTTAATCACCGTTTTGAATCTATTGAATTCCAATATTTTGACAGAGTTATCAAGAGTGTTATAGAGATTGAGGTTCAAGGAGTTTTTGCAGCAGACAGCTAATCTATGTCGTGGAATAGTCAGTAAATCAGCCGATCTTGTGTTATAATCGTGTGAATCAGAATGTCTGGAGAATTTGTTCACATTTTTGTGTATTTCTAATAAAACTGTGAATATGTACAGAGTAGGCAGTGGCATGATACCAAGTCGGATAAAATGTTGAAGACAATGGTCTCTAAAGCCCACGTTTGCCAATATTCTGATAGCTTTTTTTTGACATCTAAAAACTGCTATTGCATTCGTTGAATTCCCCCAAAGTAGGATACCATAAGAAAGCACTGAATGGAATAAGGAATAGTATGTCATTTTTAAGATACTGCTATTTGTAATGGGTTTTAGTCGTCTCAGTAAAAACAGAATACTTGATAATTTTCGAACGACGTGATCTACGTGATTGGACCAGTTCAATCTGTCGTCGATGATGAGACCAAGAAACGTTACGTTTTTCCCTTCTTGGTAATTTGTGTTCGAAGAAACTATTATATTTTGAGTTTTATTTTCATTCAATTTTAGTTTATTTTGAATAAACCATTTTTTGGCTATACTAACAATCTCAGATTTATCTTCAGTAAGGTTATTATGAGATTTACCAGAGCATATCAGGGTTGTATCGTCAGCGAATAAAATACATTTAGTAGGTGCAATGTATTTGCACAAGTCATTGATGTATACAATAAATAAAAAAGGTCCGAGGACTGAACCCTGAGGTACCCCATGATCAATCTTTCTATATTCAGACTTTACGTTGTTCAATTCTACACATTGGTATCTATTTGAGAGGTAAGAACGAAGAAGATCTAAGGTAGTGCCTCTTATTCCATAGTAGCTCAGTTTTTCAATCAGTAGGTCATGCGATATGCAGTCGAAAGCTTTCGTTAGGTCGCATAGTGTCAGTGAAGAATGTTTGTTTTCATCAAGACCCTCTACTATATCAGTCACAATTTTGAAAGCAGCCTGTGTGGTGGATTTATTTTTACGGAAACCGTATTGTGATTCGCTGAAGTAAAATCTCTTTTCGAAGTAGGAGTACAACCTATCTTTCAAAATGTATTCAATGATTTTGCCAATGATGGATATAATGCTGATTGGCCGATAGTTATCCATAGAGGATTTGTCTCCCTTCTTGAATAATGGTATTACTTTAGAGATTTTGAGTGCATCTGGGAAAACACCTTTGCTAAAGATAGAATTTATCATGTTGGTGAGAGGTGGAACTATCTGTTCAGCAACTGCCTTTATTAATTTGTTGTTAAAATCATGGATGTCACGAGAGCTAGACGAGCTCAGTCTTCCAATGGCTACAAATACATCTTGGGAACACACAGGTTCCAAAAAAAAAGATTCCACAGGAGAAGGAAAGCTTCTGAAATTATATGTGCTATCGGAGTCCAGCATTGGAAGAGACTTGATAGTTTTTTCAGCAATTGTACAGAAAAATATATTGAGGTCATTTTCGGAAAATTCATTTATGTTTTTCTCTTGATGTACTTTATTTCTCTCGGAATTTATTATGTTCCAACACGCTCGTGATAAATTTGGAGATCTTATAATGTACTCATCATATGTCTGTTTTTTTTGCCACAACAACTCGGTGTTATATCGTTTCTTCATCAATTTATATGCTTCAACTTCCTCAGATCCGCCAGAGACCTCAGATATAATTTTGATAGCTTCTAGGTTATTCCTCATAATTTTCAGAGTATCATTATACCAGTTCAATTTGAAAGACCTATATGATTTTGATTTCTTCTTCGGAAAACAGATTTTAGCGGAATTTTCTAGAGTATTGATGAAACAGTCGCATTTAAAGTTGAGGTCATTATCACTGAAGTCCAAAATACTCCAATTTATTTGGGAAAGGATCGATTTGAATTGTTCCAATCCAGCTTTTGTTATTGAGGACCTAATGATCTCCTCATTATAGTCGTGGGAAAAATTGTACATAGTCAAAAATTGACCTTTATGGTCAGAAAGGCAAGGTTCTAGTGTACCCACCTCAAAATTGTGACAGTTCAAATCAGTAATTATATTATCGATGCAGGTTGAAGAAGTTTGTGTGACTCTGGTGAAGTCTAATATTGTTGCAGATAGGCCGAAAGACTGTATAACTCCATTCAAGTTGGAGAGTGTTGGTGAACCAGACAAGAAGTCAATGTTGTAGTCGCCAAGGAGCACAATTTTGTTGTTTTGATTTGAATATTTGAATAATAGGCCTTCAAGGTTATTCAGAAACACGTTAACATTACCTAAACATGACCTATACAAACAAATTATTAGGATATTTGAAAGCTGCAAATGAATGCCGCAGAACTCGGAATGTAATTCTTCATTGAACTCACCCAAATCCAAAATATTGAAATTCAAGTTATTTCTGCAATACATGACAACACCGCCATGTTGTCGAACCTTTCTACAAAAGTGAGTGGCTATGTGGTAGTTATTGATGTTTATGGTCATCAGATTCTCTTCATTTAGCCAATGCTCTGACAAACAAATGACATCGAATTTAAAATGATCAAGAAAAACACTCAAACTGTTCACCTTGTTAGCAAGACATTGTATATTAATATGAAAAACGCTAAATTTGCCGTTATCATCAGCTTTTATAGGTTTAGTTGAAATCACACATTTCCGTTCAGACCCGTCTCTTCTTGTGATTGTGACGCCGTCCTCTTCTTCAGAAAAAACTGTGATATCAGTGCACCGCTGGGCCATATCTCACGTTTCCAGGCTTTTGAAAGATTTTGTTGTTTTATGGTGACTTTCATGGATGCATATAATTCAGGATGTTTGGACTGGTGTCTTTCACATGTTTCCAGGGTCTCTGAATGGTGCAATGTACCTCAACTTCTTAGAAAATGAGTTAGGTACGATATTAGGAGACATTCCTCTCAACATACGTAGGGAAATCTGCTTTATGCATGATGGAGCACCACCTCATCATGTAAGAGTTGTACGTGAATGGCTTAATGATAATTTTCCTGATAGGTGGATAGGACGAGGCATAGACGCTCCTATTTCCTGGCCCGCTCGTTCGCCTGACCTCAATCCACTAGATTTTTCGATCTGGGGTTACATGAAATCTAGGGTTTATTCAAGCGAAATTCGGAATGTTGAGGAGCTGAGGCAAAAAAATTACGAATGAACGAATTTACGTTGTTGCAAAATGATCACCAAACTATGAACGGTTTGATGAATAATTTACGTAAACGCCTCAGATTATGTATAACCGAAAACGGTGGACATTTCGAACAGCTACTTCAATTTGTTTTTTTCCTTTTTCTTCCATTCAAAATTATGTATTAATTAAAAGTACCAAAAACATTATCAAACTTTTATTTTTATTCAAACCTTGTTGGGACAGACTTATGCTATGAACTTATTGCTCAGTAACGTGGCACAGGGAGGTGACAAAATCAAAAACAAAATTGTTCATGGCCTGCTGAAATATCGTTATACCGATGAATCTCGCGATGAATAAAATCAATCTGCTGATATCATGTAACTACAAAAACTCAAATATCTCACGGACGGCTCAATTTTTTGTGTTTGAATAAGAGTACCTTCTTCGTGTAATTTTCTTCGCTCCATCAAATGCTCCTGTTTTTTCACCGAAAATAATACAGGGAAAAAAGTTTTCCACAAAAAATCATGACTCACCCTCTGAAAACACCCTTCATAACAATATCAGAAATGTGACGAAAAAATGTATTTTGACAACATACATTCATGCACAAAATTTCAATCAGGTGGCTTTCATCGTTCAGAAGTTATGCGGAGAAATTATTTTAATTTTATCAACTTTGGAAGGATATATCTCCCTTAATATGCATTTTTGGCCATGAGTTTAATCATCAAACTACACTTATTTTTCAATGGTCTATCACCTCCAGAAAGCTCGGTATACATATTTGACTCACCCTGTATATAATATTATAGAAGGAAGGAAAGTCTTTGCTGACACGTTAGAGATTAAACTAGCTGACTAGTGGAAATTGCAGCAATAAGTAAAAGTGAACTCATTCAAGTTTGTCGGAGCTTTCGGAAATATATCAATCAATCCAAATATACAAAATATAAATATAAAATGAATGAGTATATAAAATAAACAGTATAGAGCAAGTACTGTAGCATTGTCACAATTATAATAAATACATATTTACGTAAACACAAGAAAGAAATGAAAGAGAACATACCGATATAAAACGAATTGAGGAGTATGAACAATTCCTCAATGTTATAATAGACATATAACATATATATATATATATATATATATATATATATATATATATATTTATATATATCTACCAAGTTTCGTTGGCTGCAGATACCCCAAAAAGGAATTCTATGCCTGATATGAGTAGCATGTCAATGCTTGGTATCAACAGTCAAGACATTGAAGTGTACGCTCAATAAAAACTGAGAATAAATTGTGTATACATTGTGAAATAAAATCTAAAAATCATTGTTTAGTGCAAGTGATGAAATAGTGTGAATTGATCGTCAAAAATTGAACTTTGATAATGCACAAGTGGTAAACCAAGAACTTTATCCAGTAAGCTATATAGAATCGACAACAATCATAAAATTATAGTACAGGTGCATACCACTCATAAAATATTTCCTAAAATGGTAGAAAATAAAGAAATAACAATCAAACAATTATATGAAGAAATAATCAGAAGCAAAACTGAACTCAAAAATATAATTGAAGCCACCGAAGCCAGAGTATTATTGGAAATTGGGTCACTAAAGAACAAACTGAAGAACTTGGAAAAGGAAAATAGTGACCTGAATAGGAAAGTTGAATATCTGGACAGAAATAACAGGAAAAATAATTTCCTTATTTTTGGTCTGAATAGAAATCCACAAGAAATTACACTGCATTTCCTGTGTGATACAATAAATGAACTTTTAAATGTAAGTCTCGCAGAATCTGATATAAATAACTGTTTGGGACGTTCAGTAAATAGTCCGTTGAAAGTTGAACTGGTATCTCAATTGAAAAAACAAATGATCTTGAAAAATTGTTCGAAACTGAGAGGGACCAACATTTTCATCGTCAACGACCTGACTGAAATACAAAGGAGAGAAAACAAATCACTGCGTGCATATTTGTCAGTATACAAAAATTCCTCGGAGAAGTGCTATATAAAAGGAAACAGACTATTTATTGAAGATATTGGTTACACAGTAGAAGATTTAGAGGCCATTGAAGAAAAGAACAATATAAAGGCAAACAGTGCTCCACAAACACCCAGCGTTCCGATAACTGAGGAGACTAACATAGAGGAACCCATTACAATAAAAACGAATCCAGTGCCCGAAACAAGTGATATAACTGAAAACAACCCCAAACTAAGGAACAGAAAAAATACACTCACCCAGGAAACTCCCAAGAAGAAAAATAGCGCAGGTACAGATCCTTCTATTATAAAAGAAAAATTGAGAAATCGTATAATTAAATGAAACCCAACTGATATCATCCAAAAGCAACCAACCACCAAACATATAAAATTTCCAATCACATATTATGGTAACAAACCTCCCGTACTAATCACATCTGATAAATTCCATACAGAAGTCTGCATAGCTATCATCTTGTGAATTTTTTTATTTTTTTATTTTGTATACAATTCTTTCGTTGCTGATTACAATGTTTTTGTTCTGATTCATTTGACAATAAATAATAAAAGAAATACAGGGAAAGATATGAGATGGATCCATATATAAGAGAATATGAAAATGATTCGGTAGTAGCAAAACAAATTAGTAATATTATTGAATTCACTGAATACCTCCATGATGATTTTAAAATATTCCAACTGAACATTCGTAGTATCATGAAAAATATGGATGAATTGTCCATATTATTGAGTAAAATTCCTGAGAAACTGGATCTTATTATATTAACGGAAACATATATAGTGAATGATATTGAAGTCATCCATATGGAGGGTTACCAAACTTTATATAATGAGGGCTCTTTAAATAAAAATGACGGAGTTGTGGTATTCATCAAAGATACACTCGATTATTCCTATAATATTCAAAATATTGGAGAAATCAAAGCTTTACAAATACATATAAAAAATGAGGTATGTGATATCATAATTACTTCCGTGTACAGATCTCCAAGCACTTGTCCCATACAATTCAATACAGAAATCATCAGATATTTAGAAACAATGAAAAGCAGTGACATACAAATAATCACAGGTGATATAAATATAGATTTATTATCGGAATACGACTATGCAGAAGAATATAAAAATATAATGAATGCACATGGATTTACATCTTATATAAACGATGTTACACGACCTAGTAGTGGATCTTGTATAGACCATTATTTCATAAAATCTAAAGAAAGTGTTAATTTCAAATCCTATATTATACAAAATGGAATAACAGATCACTTTCCCATTACTTTGACATTCAATCTGGTGAAACAAAAGTCCAATCAAATCGAAAAAAAAAACAGAAAATTTATCAATTATAATAAACTCAGGCAGGAATTGGGGAATGAACTATGGGTCGATATATACAATCAAGATGATATAGAGTCAATGGCCGGTGCATTTATTAAAATATTAAAATTCTACATTGAAAAAAATACTGCCACTGTGACTGTAAATAAAAAAAATCGCCCGAGAACCAAATGGATAACACCTGAAATAATAGCAATTGTTGATGGAAAAAATGATTTATATAAAAAAGTGAGAACAGATCCAGATAATATAGAGCTTTGGGAAGAATACAAACATCTTAAAAATCACCTGAATAAGATGATACTAGCAGCTAAGAAAATATATGCCAATCAAATAATAGAAAAAAATAAAAACAGTACAAAAGGCCTCTGGAAAACTGTCAATGAAATCTGCAACAAATCCGGAAACATTACAAAAATAAAAGGAATAAAACTTAACAATGACGTAATCATACATGATCAATTAGAAATTTGCAACAGATTCAATGAATATTATAGCAAATTAGGCGAAAATCTTGCAATGAAAATAACGGAACCTTCAGATTTTGATTATTCTGAAAACATAGTAGACAGCACTATGTACGTATTCCCAACTGATGAAAATGAAGTCAAAGAGATAATACTGCAACTAAAACCAAAAAAATCTCCGGGTGATGACGATATTCGATCTGAAACTCTTAAAGAAATAGTAAATGAAATAAAAGGCCCACTGACCCATTTAATAAATCGGTGTTTGGATACAGGGTACTTTCCGAAAATCCTGAAAACAGGACTAATCAAACCACTGTATAAAAATGGAGATAAATATGAAATGGTGAATTACAGGCCACTATCACTTATCTCTAACATATCTAAAATCATAGAAAAGATATTGAAAAAAAGAATATTGTCTTTTCTGAACAAACATCAAGTTCTCTCGGATAAACAATATGGATTCAGAGAAGGAAAATCGACGGAAGATGCAATACTCGCTTTATCATCCTATATTTATGAAGCACTGGATAAAAAAAGGCTACCTTGTGCATATTCGTTGATCTTTCGAAAGCATTCGACACTGTTTGCCACAATACATTATTGAAAAAAATATCCTCATATGGACTGAGAGGAAATATTCATAGGATTCTTAAAAGTTATCTGACTGATAGAAAACAGAGGGTGAGCATCAATGGTGAAACCAGCCAATACGAGAATGTTTCCTATGGAGTCCCACAAGGTACTGTACTGGGACCATTATTATTTACTATCTATATTAACGGCCTACTCGACATGAAAACACAAGGAAATATTCTGAGCTTTGCAGACGATACAGCCATACTGTATAAATCCAATACATGGCCGGAACTGAAGGATCTTGTAGAAACTGATTTTCTGAAAATAGAAAAATGGTTTAGAGGTAATAAATTAACACTGAATTTTACAAAAACTAAATACTTGCCTTTCTGTTCCTACACAAATGGACTACCAAATATGGGACCTATAAAAATAGGAGAAAGTTATGAAATACCAGAAGGAAAGTCGATGAAATATCTCGGCATCCAAATAGACCGGCATTTGAGATGGAACCTGCAAATTGACAATATAGTAAAAAAATTGAGGGGAATGCTATACAAATTCAAATATATGAGAGATTTTCTGGATACCCCAAATTTGAGAATATTATATTTTGCATTAGTTGAATCGCAATTACAATACGGTATAGTGGGATGGGGTGGAGTAAGTGATAATTATTTGGGAAAATTGAATGTCTTACAAAAATATATAATAAAAATTATTTATCATAAGGTTCACACTTACCCAAGTGATAACTTGTTCAAAGAATCCAGTTTTCTCGATATCAGACAACTCTTCTGTTGGAATATTTTGAAAAATGTCAAAAAAGGAAATATCATCTTAGAACATCCAAACTACAGTCATAACACAAGAAATAAAAATAAAAGCGTAATACCGTGCTGTAACAAAACCATAGGTCAGCGGAATGCAACATACCTAGGACCTAGGTTATATAATATGGTACCGGATTACCTGAAGAATTACTATAACATGTCCAAATTCAAAAAAAGGTAAAAATGTGGATTGTGGAAAATGGGAGATCACCTTTTCATGAACTTGTTAATCAAAAAATGTATTAATGATTGAAACATAATTTATACCATTGGTAACAATATATGTATGTATATGTATGTATATATACATGTATGTATATGTATGTGTGTATATATGTATGTATATATATTTGTCTCGTCATGATGCATAAGTCTCAGTTACTCATCAATTTTGCTAGTTTTGGTCTTTATTATTTTTTTCCACAAAAACTCAGTGAATGTAGGTATATTAACACAATTTTTAACATGGTGAATGTATTTTAATGAATATATCCATTTTTAACTGACATAATTGTTGGATTATTTTATATGATTTCAGCTTAGTTTTTTGAACTGAAATTCTACATTTATTGTTGGATTATTTTATATAATTTTACTTTCGTTTCAGAGATTTTATTACATTTATTATATATATTTTAGATATTTTTAGATATTTTTCAATTCAATAATCATTGATAGTGTCATTCCTATTTTTAACTGTAATCTATATTGTTCGTTCATTTACATATATTTATTTTGTTAATTTATATATTATGTTATTCCTCAACTAACAAAAACCTTCATAATTTCTTTCTGTAATAATATTTCAATGTGTAGTAGCATATATAGTCACGCACAAGTAGTATAACAACTCATAGTTGTTATACACTTCTGTGACTCAACCATGTTTATTGCATTTCACCTGAGTGTAAACATTTTTTATTTATGTCAATAAACATTATTATTATTATTATTATTATTATTATTATTATCAGAGCGTGATATACTACCTTCGCAGTGGCTGTACCCAATTTTCTTGACACCATTCGCAAAGCATAACACTCACGTGCTAGTTTCGTATTCAAAGACTTCACATGGTTCTAATTATTAGTTAAATTGTTCTATACGTTCGCTCAATGATAACTTCAGTACTTGAAGGAATATCTGCTGAATTATATTTGAATGATAAGAGATTCGTTTTATTTATATTCAAAGAGAGCAAATTTGAGCTGAGCCATCTTTTTTCAGTGAAGATATCATCAACAATTCTCGAGTGTAATCTGATCATATCGGTCTCATGCCAAAAGATGGTCGTGTGGTCTGCAAGTATAGTAGAACTACCATCGATCTTGAGTCAAGACAAATCGTGAAAATACAATATGAACAGGATGAGTCCAAGTACAGAGCCATGTTTGACTGACCTAGTTTCTGAGTTAGTATTTGTTTTTACGAATTGAGTACGTTCACTCAGATAAGACTCAATCCAACTGAGGTTATATGCTCAATACCTTCCAAATCTTCCAATTGTTCTGCTTCGTAGGCAACTCCGTCTATATACAATTTATTACTTTTTATGTATGATTTGTGGTTGTTATTCCTTGCATACTTCAATGGTTGGCGAAGGATTTTGTGGATGTTCTGGACTCAAACCGTGCGTAATTACTATGCCTATATTCTCAGATTCCTGCTATTTTTGAAAACTTTGAGTTTGTTCAAGTATGGAACGAATTCCAGAATTCCAGAATTCCACTTGGTGAGTGTTGATTTAGTCACTTTCTTCATTCGTAGTTTCCAATCCAAAAATGATAATGTTGTTTTCGCGAGCTTTTCAATTCGATACTATCAACTTTGTTTCCAGGCCAATGCACTTTTCCTCCAGTTTCTGTAGTTTTCCGTTCAAGGTATCAGTTGTGGCGTTTATTTCTTGTTTTATTTTTTTGTTGTTTGTATTGATCAATATCTCTAGTTTTTTCAATAAGCTGTTGTTAGAGATTTCATCCATGATGGGGCCAATCGAATTAATTATCTGGATTGATTGAAATTCCAATTTTTTATTCTCCTTCTATACTCTCCTGGAATCTAGAAATCAGACAATATGTAAGTTTCCAACAATGCATCAACACTCATCAAGAATAAAATTTTCTGACGAATCGATGATATAAATGTCAATCATATGGCGGGGATTACTTGACACATCTCGAGATGTAATGAAATTACGCACTTGTGGACTATAGACACATTAGCTTATCTACGTAGGTAGGTATAGATACTGAAATGTCGATGAACTCCAAGTGGGTATGTATTCAAAACATACCATCATCAATTTCTTTATCATTCATCCGTCTTCCCAAAACAGTAGCTAGATCTCAAGATATATCACTAGAATTTGACTAGTTCGATTTTATATGAAGGAATGTTCGATAGTTGGTATAAGGAAAAACGACTTGTTAAAAGATAAATTTCTATTTGCATAGATCGTTTTAATCACATCAATAATAATGAATAATAATAATGATATAACTTAATAATAAGGATTAAGACGAGTGAATCCTAAGAGGATGTTGTTTCTCTCCATAACTTCATTCTCTTCATTTTGTCTTGGAGAGCCTGCAGTCTATCCTCAAACGTGCAATTCTCCGACTGCTGATTGGTAACCTGAATAGGTTTTATGCTTATCGCGAAATTGTCTTTCAAAGTCTCGGTCTTGAGATTCGCAGCTTGTGTTAGTTCTGCTACAGGTACGGTTTTCTTGGAGATGAGTTTTACTTTGCGTTTCGCAGCACGTTTCTTCCTTGCAGGACCAATTGTCGATTTTGGGTGTTCAACAGCGCCATTCTTCTTCATTGTATCTCTCGCCTCGTCTTGCTTGCTGGTTGGGAAGTGTTCCCTCACAGTCGCTGATGAGTAGCGAGTTCTTTTCGAAGTAGCCTGGAAAAATACAAAAGAATCATTATTGCAAAATAGGACATATGAGGTGATTTCGTTATCAATTCTGCCTGAGGAATGAGTTTGAGTCTAATAGGAAACAAAGAGTGAAAATTTACGATAACTGTGCGGTGCAATCTTTTGGATTCGAGAGCTGTCAATATGGGATCTTTTTTCTATCCATCGAACAAAGATCTGAATCAACTCAACAACAAGGGGATGTTATAGTTTCCTCAAATATACTCGCTAATATAAACTGCCGAATGAATTGTCATAACTCAATATAAAGATTTTTCATTAGTTTTCAGGGATTATTATGGAACCCTTTCAAAGAAACGATTCTACAGTATTGAGATCGGCACTGAATGGAATTTGAGATCATGAACTCAAGAAAACACGGTCGAAGAAGTTTCAATGGATATAGTGATTGACACGATAATGTTCTCATCCAATATGATTCCATATATTGTTATGCTTATTTGAGTCCTAGTGGCAAATTGGGGTGCAGAAGTCGAAAATGAACTCACCGCATCATCCTCATATTTATCGATCGAATCTAAGAAGGCCAAATTATCTCCGTAAAGTTCATCCTTGCTGAGTTTCCTCTTAGATCTGGTGGTTCGTACAGGGTTCCTTTTGACAATAATGTCCGACGCTCTAGAGTCGTTGCTGTCGACGACAAGAGCTGCCTGAGCGTTCGGATTGTTCATGTTATTCACGCTGTAATTTTTAGTTTTAGAAATGCCAACGTCCTTTGGACTGTTTGAGTTCTTCGATATTATCTCATTCTTCAGAAGACTTGCTGAACAATCGGAACTCCCTGAAACACTCGATGAACATGCTTGATATCCGGAACAGAAGGTATCTTTCGAACTGCCTTGATCCTTCGTTCTGCCTCTGTTGAACAAAATGCCTCTCAACTGTGGCACAAATTCGATGTGATCGTCATCATCGTCGCTTATATCTGGAATGGTGTCTCTGTCTACGATAACACGAGCCTTATGTTTTAGACTCTTGCCCTTTGCGCTGATCTTCTGAACTTTATGAATTCCAAGATTCTTTGGACTATCTGAAATCCCCACATTCTTTGGAGACTCTGATAGGCCCTTGGAACCTCCTGAAGGACTTGAACAACACGGATCTTCAGAATAACAGGTGTCATTCGAACTACCAATATCATTCGAGCTGTCACTGCTGAACAAACAGTTTCTGTTGGAATACATCGTCGTCATCGTCGCTTGAGAATAATATTCACCTGGGAAAAAAATTGAAATACAGTAAGTAAGGAGTACGACAATATGATATCATATCCTACTCAAACAGATAGAATGATTGATACTTTGAATTGCACTGGCAAACAAAACCTTTGCAGTGAGGAATATACAATTGGTTATTATGGATTCATATAAGTTATTCGGTGTATGAAATTGAATTCAGGAATGTGTATGGAAAAACAGAAAAGTTTCATTATAATGATTTTGGCACCCGTATCAAACAATTATTTGGACAGTAACCCGGAAGATGAAACGTCAAAAAATGGATTTGAATATGCTACTATTCAGCATAGAAAAGTGACAATGTGAAATTGGGATCAATTTTGGAATCCATCAAAAAATAATATTCCGTTCCAATTTCGTTCCTTGCCAGATATTCGAAAATTTCTTGACAGGCACATTGTTATTAATTTATATTATCGTTGGATTCCATACAGAGGGAACTGGCACAGTAGTTAATATCTCGACCATTCCTAAAATTTTGATTCCCGGCGCTTGACGGTCTCTAGATAGAATATGGTCAGATGTTAAATTGAACACTCAGCACTCACCTTTCATCTCGATGAAACCCGATGACTCAGCTCACTTCTTTTTTTGCACCCTGTATCACAGACTGATCTTTTAGAACACTTCTCCTTCTTTTTCACAGCTCAATAAATATCACCATGCTCATTCGAGGGGGTGGTTTGGAAAGGTACCTACTAATATCGTGGACCAATAGGAGCCCAGAAGTGATCCATCATTTATAAGGAGCTCAAAATAATCCTTCCTCTGTGAGCTTAATTTGAGCCATCCAGAGTACTTAAGTATATTGCCACGAAAGGGTATTTTCCCAATTGTATCCCAAATTTCTCAGTATTATCTACTTCTGACGTGTATGCTTTCATATCAAATGCCTCTTCAAGTTTTCCTATCCAGTTTTTGTTGGATTAGTTGGTATGAGGAAAGAACGACTTATCAAAACATGCGTTTCTATTCACATAGATCGTCAAACATCAGATTGATCAAGAATATCAATAATATTGATCTGGATACGTTTTTAACGTTTCTCTTCATAACTTCATTTCTATCACTCTTATCGAGAGCCTGCACTTTATCTTTGATCTTGCAAATTTCCGACTGCAGATTAGTGGAGTATTCAGCTTTTATGCTATTCGTGAAATTGTCTTTCAATATTTCGGTCGTGGGATTCGCTGCTTGTTTCAGTTCTATATATCGGTACAGTTCCCATAGGTATGCTTTTTCTTTCACGTTTTTTTCTGCACTTTTGTTTCTCGCAGGGCACTTTCAACAACGCCTTCCTTCTTCATTGTATCTTTCATATTGTCTTGCATGCTGATCGAGAAGTGTCCCATCACTGGCGTTGGCGAGGAGCGAGCTCTTTTTGGGGGAAGCTGAAAAAAAAATGAAAAATTCAAATATACTCTTTCCTTCAGGGAAATACGATATATGAAGTGACTTTTCCATCAGATCTTCTTGGAAAAACGTTTGCGCTCCATGAAAAACTAAGTGTGGAATAGTCTGGGTTCGAGAGCTGTCAGTATGAGAATCTTTCATGCATTGTTGTTAATTGTTACTAGCTATGTTGTATTTCCAGTGGTGGGCTCATCGAATTTATAGTATAGATAATCTCAATTAGATCTGATGTAGAGAATTATTTTTGATCATCTGAATACCAGTAACAGGCAAATATGAAAAAAATAAACTCACCGCATTATTCTCATTTCCATCGGCCGAATCTAAGAAGGACAAATCCTCTCCATAAACTTCATCTTTGCTGAGTTTCCTCTTCGATCTGGTGGCTCGTACGGGGTTTCTTTTGACAATGCTGCCTGTCTTTCCAGATTCGTTTCTTTCTGCTATAAGAACTGCTTTTTGCTCCTGACACTTGCCCTTCGCGATGTTCTTCTGAGTTTCAGAAATTCCAAGGTCCTTCGCAAGTGTCCCATCCTTCGGAGACAGTGATCGGCTCTCAGAACGTCCTGAAAGACTTGGACAGCTGGGATCTTCAGAATAACATCGATGATTCGAACTGCCTGAATCCTTCGCTGTGTCTCTGCTGATCGAACTATTTCTGTAGGAATACGATTCATCATCTTCGTCTCTTGATAATGATATTCACCTGAAAACGAGAATGAAAATTCAGATATGGCAATATTAGAATGTTCTTTGATGCACGAGTTTCTCTGCAAAGCAAGGAATGTGACAATTTGTCTAACAATTAGTTTTATAGGTTCATTAGTCATTGTATATATAAAATTGACTTCCATTATATGTACTGAACAAGTAATACCCATTCTATCCACCCATATAATATCAGATAGCACTTTTCACAATGACTCATCTTCTAGTGATGAAAAGAACAGAATTTTTTTGATAACAAATTCAATATGACTGAAAACATCACAGAATTATTCGTAGTGATCGATCGCATTGCCAATTTTCCCTGTTTACCTAATAGCGTTTCAAGATCAACCATGCGTCTCTTTATAATCTCATTGAATTTACATCATTGTTCAATTCTATTCACAAGGAACTGGTACAGTTCGGACTCATGAAGAAACTTCCGATGGATAGATGTTACAGAAATATAAAGAGTTAATAAAGAAACTCAAGCTGGAATATGGTTTCATGTTAAATCAAACACTCAGCACTCACCTATAATGATCTCGATATAACAAGATGTTTAAGTCTCACTTCTCTTATTGCACCTTGTATCACAGGCTCATCTCGGAAAACTACTGAAACAAATATTGCCAAGCCCAGTCAAGGAGATGGAATAGAAAGGTATTAACATTTTGGACCAATATAAGAGCCCAGAAGCAATCTATAAGATGAAATATGGGTTTAATATGATCCACTATTCATTTAATCTCTTCGTGGATCATTAGGGATATTGTCATAATACCAAATTCCTATTCTTCCTGAATATGTATTTTATTATCTAATAATAATATTCGTATTTGCATTGTTTGATTTTAATCTTTGGGCTATCATAAATCCCAACGGAAACTATCACGTTGTAATATTCGAGACAAAAGTATCTACTCGTCATCAAACACCTAGAACTCACAAGGAAATATACCTCAAATGCTTCATTTCAAGGTCGCTCCCTACCTTTATAGGGCCTATAACAAATAATGCATATTCTAGGATGAAAACCAATTATTCAAAATGTCTGAAAGTGAAGCTGAGAAACTGGAGTCTTTCAGACTTTTTATGCCATATACATGATACTAATACTGATACCAACACAGATACTAATTTCCATATTTAGAAATGCTAAGAAATATAAAGGGTGTTATATCTCAAAATAAAACAACTTTCCCACAATAATCGGAACACACTGTGTAAGCCCCTGGTTAAAGGTGACGAAATCCGGAAGGCTCAAATTGATGAACCTACGAACTAGATTTCATGTCCCAAAATTATTTGCGATAGCTGCAGTAGTACCACCATATATATACTACGCAAAAAGTTGAGATGTACTTTTTGCATAGGTTATTTCTATTGAAAATAAATAGCACTGGTTTTTTTTTCTGAAGACTATTATTATCTGCTCGAAAACAGTGATATTCACATTCTTGGTTTCCATAGTTTCATCTGTGTTGATTTGTCGAGTTTTATTGACGTTGATTGTTGATATCGGACTTTTCTGATTTATCATGGCCGTACAATACACCAATGAAGAATACACCGATATGTTATTGGTATTCGGATATTGTCGTCGTATAAATCTTTGTATACGTGAAAATGGTGAACATTTTGAACAATTTTTATGAAATATCTGTTAATCGTTTTATTATTAATTATGCTCTAAATCACTAAAATTAAAATTTTGTCGAAACCATGAGAGGAATCGACTCTTGTCAAGAGTACCTTTTTTGTAGTGAATGAGTTGAATAATTTAGATTTCATATTGAAACTAATTTTTTTCCATTGGCGTAGGAGTTTTAGATGTTTATTTACTGAAAAAATCAAGTTCTACGCCCATGGAATGATATTCATTATGATTATGATATGAGTTTCATTGCCCGATGAGTCTATGCCAACGTACCAAATTTGAAAAAAATCTCATGAGCCGTTCAAAAGTTATGAAGCAAAATCGATTTGAAAATTTCAACTTCAGAGCCGTCTAGCGCCCAAACTAAGCAACTTTTTACTGAGGTAAGTTTGCTTGTATCGAATTGTTTTGGTCTGAAGAATATGTGGTAGCTTTTTGTAAAGACCTTTTAAGGACACCCTGTATATGCTCGTCAGTCAATTTAGGACAAAGTCTGTATTCCTTCGACTTGTCACTATTGTAAAAAGTTTCCAAATATTTTTTATTCGTTGTACCTTCGGGCAACACAAAATTGTAGGCAAAAAAATTGTTCCTGGTTGATTTCAAGAGGTGTGGTACATCGAATAAGTAAACAAGTCTGATATCATCTACAAAGAAGACAACATTGTCTTCAGTTAATTTAAGAACGCTTCTTACTAACTTTTGAAAATTTGATCCCTGATCAGATACAACTCCCAATACATTCAAACCTATGACTTTCAGTCTTCTCACACTTTCGAATATAATACTTTTTATTTCATCCGAAGATGCCGTTGACTTATAAAAAAAAATATGCTATTGGTTGTTTCCATTCACCGGCTATTCCTCGCGCCGTTACAACCAAAGCACTACTTGCTATTTCCAAATTTTTATCGTCAGACCTGTACGATTCCTGAAAGCCTACTATTTTATCTCTCGATATTTCATAAAAAAGATGTGACTTTAAAGACATTTCGTCAAGACAAAGAAAACAATCTTTTTCTTTCTCGCCAAGAAGTCCTGATCTGAATTCAATTAGCCGAAAAATAAAGTCATTGAATCCAGGATTCACTATCCATCTTCTAGTGAAACGGTTGACTGTGCCTTTGGATGGTAATCTAAACATGGTAGAAAACTTTTTATACGCCTTAGGGCCTAAACAGTAAACACTGAAGGCAAATTGCTTGAACTCATCGGGGTATCTACAACCTCTGGGTGATTTATTCAACAAATTCAACTGCGACTTCAAAAGCTTGGATGATTGTTCCGGTAAGTTTTTGTCCAAATATTTATAAACATCTTCTACTGATATTTCGGTTTCTTGTATTTTTCGTTTCTGAGAGCGTTCTGCTAAACTTTCAAGATGTTTTATTGCATCCATCAATTTTCTCTTTCTTGGAGATTTCTCAGAAAGTGCCATTGATGTCTGGGTGGATTTATCTGAAATTATCACTGGATTGAAATAAATGAACATATATTTTTCCTTCATATTTGAATTCGTATCAGTTTTTTTCCATATTCTATCAGCATCAAAAAACAAAAGCTTCATCTGAATTTTTTTTATCCAAACCTACGAAAATTTTCATGCAAATCTATTCACCTTCAGTCACTTTTTCTTCCATATCTGTTGAAGCAGAAACATCTTTGCAGCATCACATTTGTGTTTCTGCACAAGTAGCACATGAAGAATCTTCTGAAATATTCAAGTATCAAATATTTTCTCAACGGATTCGAATAAATACATAAAGGGTGGTCCGTCTAAATTTAACATCTTGAAAAATCACTTCTAGCTATCTTGAAAATATCTTCATCAAACATCAGCTTTATTATTTGAAATAAAAAGCAACATATCCATTTGTGTTTTCAGATTTTTCACGTTTTTTCAAGATCTGCTGTAGACGGCACATATAGTTAAGGAAAATCACGACGAATATAGTTACTTTTGGTTGTTGACAAATTCAGTGAAGGAACTGCATCAGATGTCAGTTGCGTTCTCGAATCATTTCGAATGATACAGCCCTCAGCAAAGTGCAAACTGCAAATTTTTATTCTGTTGTTACATTGCTCAGGTGAAAGATCCGCATATCGATGGTTACCGATAAATCCCAAGGCAGTTTTCCAGCTTTGACATCTGGAAAATGAATCTTAAATCTACAAAAATTATTAGATTTCAAATATCTTACCTAAAATCATCTTTTGGGCACCTAAAAACTGAAATACCACCTCCTGCTTTACTGATACATCCCTCAGCAGAACACAAAATCATTTTAATTAGTTCAAATAACACAATTGAGGAAGTTGTAGTTTTGAAGCACTCCGCGCACTACCTATTATAGAAAATCTATCGCGATCCAACCAGTATAGAACGTATCACCCGTATCACAACGACAGACGGTATACGAGCGGTAGCCAACTCGGTCCAACTCGGTAGACGGGGCGAGGAGGGAAATTTCCGGGCGGGGCTTAGAGTGGATCTTCTATATCTTATATGTTCGGTGGTAGTACCGAAGCTATAAAACGAAAAGTAGTGTTTGGAGGTCATCTTCGAAGGGCCCTAGCTCCCCGAAGAAGCGTTTCCGGACCCATGTTCACATGAACTTTTTTTCTTATTTTCGTGTGTTTTATCTACCCTAGAAGTTTGTAACATGATCAACGGAACAGCAAATAATCAAATGCTCTCTTGGCATGCTCATTTATCTAACTTTTTCTACGATCTCATCTTATCCAAATTTTCATGATAATATATACTTTTCTTCATCTGGCACCATGAAGCTGTTTTGTGTTAGCAACTATTTTCGACCGGCTGCGACGGATTACTAACAATCGAGGTCATGGACCATAACTAGGTAAGTCCGTTTGGTGCCGTTCTATGTTATCGCTATTCATATGAATGAAGTGTTAGATTGGACACTTCAATGTCATTTGGTGAGATGTTATAATTGATGGAAGATGTTTGTTTGCATAATTTGAACAGAAGACGCAGTGACCAAGATAGTATAGGCATCGGACATTCAGAATTGATTCATTATAGAATCAATTGGTGGAATATAGTATATTTTTCAATGATATCATCCCTAGTACACATTTCTGTACTATCGTCGCATGATCGTTGTATAAAAATTTTTTTTCTATTTTCAGGTGAATGTCATTCTCGAGTTGAGTGACGATGACGACGATAATGACGACGTCGTTTTCGTAAGAGAGTACAGAAACAGTTTATTCAACAGAGGCAGAGCGAAGGATCAAGGCAGTTCGAAAGATCCCTGCTATGTTGAAGATCAATGCTGTTCTAGTCTTCCAGGCGGATCCAAGGGCCCATCATAAACTCAGAAGGATGCAGGTGATCCGAAGGACCTTGAAATTTCTAAAACGCAGAAATGCAGTGCTGCGGAGAAGAGTCAGTCTCAAGTTCTTAAACGTGAGGCTGTTGTAATCGTAGACAGCGACGACTCTAGAGGGTCGGACAGCATCGTCAGAAGAAACCCTGTACGGACAACCAGATCTAAGAGGAAAGGCAAGAAGGATGAACTGTTCGAGGGAGACTTTGCCTTTTTGGATTCTAGCGATGACAATGAGGAAAATGAAGTGAGTTGATTTCTGATTTCACTCTAATTTTTCTGGGGTTGAGATTCAGATGAGAACAAAGGCTGGTTAGATGAAGATTCTCTTTACTACGAATTAGATTATGTTTGGTTTCATGCAAGTAACGCGTAGTAAGGCCACTCCTTTACTGCGACTCTTGATGGGTATATTGTGACTCACCCCTAGAGGTGACAGTTCATCGCGCAATCCTATTCTTCTCGCAGAGTTCATCGGTAGATTCTCAGTTGGCGAAACCAAATATGTTGAACCTAAGTTTTTTCAACTCGATTTGGTATTTATTTGTATCCTGGTCCTGTCGGCTTTTTCGTTGCCCTCTTCCCCCGGGTCCGTAAGCACCCATAACAAAACCATTCTGTTGTTCGCACCAAAGCATTCCAAGGGTGCGATACAGTTCCATACCAACTTACAGTTCATCTTCTTGGAGCTCAGTGCTTCGAGAGCAGCTTGGCTGTATAAATTCATTATATACGAATACATTCTCTTGAATGATGTCCTTCGAAATTTCTTGAAACATGTCTTCTCAAGGTCATCATCCCAATTTATACTCACATGTTGAATTCATTCTTCAGAAATAATCATCATTACCTCAACTACTTCATCTACTCACTAACATCTTCTGTAAGATCTGACTATACAAACATCTCCTTATTGTATTTCATGCTACTTTAGTCACCCTCTGTTGGGAGCCATAATTTAATTTCAATATGTTCAAGCTCTGTAAATCGTCCCCTTCTTTTTTGAATTTGAACAAGTAAACTGCACGGTCATTGTCAACTTTCACTCGTTGTTTCTCATGGAACTTATAATTTTTCCTCAAGCAGATTTGATGATTGACTTCTTCTCATTTCTTTTTGAAAATCAAGAATTTTATATCTTCTAGGCATCATCAAAACGAGCTTGCTACTCACCAGCGACTGTGAAGGAAGACCCCACAATCAGCATACAAGAGAAGTCGAAGAATACAATGAAGAAGAAAGGGGTTTTCAAGAAATCCAAATCTACAATGGGGACTTCAAAAAAGAAATGTGCTACAAAACGCAAAGGAAAATCCGTCCCCATGGAAACCGTGCCAATAGAAGAACTGAAACAAGTAGTGAATTCCACGACCGACATATTGAAAGACTATCTCGTGAATAGCAAAAAACACAAACACATGACCAATCAGCAGTCAGAAATCTGCACGTTTGAGAATAAACTGGAGATCCTCAAAAATCAAGCGCTACTATTTTCTATCGTCAATAATCTGGATGAAAATGAGGATATGGAGGAATTCAAACTCCTAAGTGTTGAAAATGAAACTAAAGACTCTTCAAGTTCACATTCCACTTGAATGTACTCTTCCCGTTTCTTATTATATAGTTTGATATTATTCATCAACGTGATGTTTGGCGAGTTGTGTAAATAGAAATTTTTGTTTTTTATACTTGTTTTCTTCTTTCTCCATCCATGAAATTTTCGCCATTTTCTAAATAGGTTAGCTATCGTTATAGGTAGATGAATATATAACAAAAAATGTGATGATCAGGTGCTAAGTTTCCCACATAACATGGGGCATCCGCTCATACAGAAAACTGATGGAAATGTAAAAAAATATCATATCAAAGAGTTGTTCACAGTCATATGGATTTTTTTCCTGATATTATCGACTATACAAGCTATTTTTCAGTGACAGACCATACGTACACATACACAAAATACTTTTTCTCGAATGGAATACCCTGCATATCATCAGATTTTTTTTATAAAGCTCAGAAAGACTCTAGAAACTTTGCTGATCAACTATTCGAAGACTAGTTTTCATTATGAATTCATAAATACCATCTGCTTCTTAATCTTTCAGTTGGAAGTTATGGGTTTCCAATTCACATGCAGCGATGTCCTGTTTTGTAAACTGGTTACTTTCCCGAAATTTTCAAATGAATCATTTGTATTCAACACATTTTTCGCTAGAGCTCAAAAAAACGAGTTAATTGTAACATAAAAACTCGGGATCTCCCGTTTCAGACTCATTCGAAATAGTTTGAGTTCGAATCTTTCCTCATCAACTTGTCGAAGTGCGCTTTTCTTTAAAAATTCATAAAAACCGTCTGGTATATCCAAAGTCTATCCACAGACTTTGCAGAAAGCGATGAAAACATGAATCTTCTGAAAACTGGTAGGTTTGATAAATAGGAATAATATATTGAAATGTAAGTTTCAAAAGGCAATATATTCCAGCACGAGTCTGAAATTCGGAAAATAACTACATAGCAACAAATTGCGCTCGAATGGTCTCCTGTAACTTACGTTTCATACAATCTTATTTTGTGTCCGAATATTACTGTCTGTTGGCTCCGAATAATACAAAGAAGATATTGTTTTCCGCTAGAACAATTAGTGACAGTTAAGGAATTTTGACATTCGATAGGACGGTTCCTAGTTTAACTTGTGTATCAAGTTTGAATTATCGAATATTTTTTAAGAAGATCGTGGATAAGTCTGACACCAGGGATCGCACAACCACGTTATGAATATCAATGTCTTTTTGAGCTGTATCAGGAAATGGCAGAAAATACAGGGCGTCCCATATGAAAATTTCGGTGAAATTACCAGTTTCCAAAAAAAGAAATTACTGTCTCTGAATCCAAAATCCTCAACTTCCGAAGAAGGACGAAAATGATATCAGATGGTTTTTATTGAATCATAACGAAAACTGCTCTTCGAAAAGTTATTCAGCAACTTTTTAGAGTTCGACTATTTCTTTGAGAAGATCGTGAATGAGTCCGAAACGGGGAATCGAACGCCCACGTTATTATACTATTGTCTACTTGAGCTCTATCAAAAAATGTGATAAAAACGGATTGTTCTTCCATTCATAAATATATATGTTTAGTGTTTCTCCATGTATGTAATCGATAATATCTGGAAAATAAATTCCAAAGGAATGTGAACAACTTTTTCATTTGACAATTTAAAGGTTGAATAATATTTATTCGAAATTCATCTCAAAATAGCTCCTTCGAACCTATTAATATCTATTCGGGAAACTGCCTCTGGATATAAACGTCATGAAAAATATTTTTCAACCTTATATCCTGTATACGCAGTCCAAATTAGAATTCTAATATCATGATGTAATTATTCATAGTTATGGGGGTTTCCTTCCATTTTATAATCTGAAAATCGGAACTGTTTTGATTTGGAATATCATCGATTGTTATGGTTACAAGAGTAACTTGAAAATAATACTTATATTATATATATAACTGTAGTTATAAAGGGGCGGTTGAATCATAGATTAGGGTGGTTGATCTATGGCTAAATTGTGGCAAAGTAAAGTAATTTGTTGCCGAACGAAACACCCTTTCGGAATTTGGAATATTCAAAATACTTTCGAGTTATCCGGAATTGTTATTTGAAGCAATGTATCGAAATGATTGACACTTCATGGCCACCATTCTCATTTTACAAGATGCCGTTTTCAAATTCGACATCCGACATTCCAACTTAATTTTTATTCAATTAAGGACATGGATTTTTCATTTATTTTTCATAGAATAGCTCCAACAGTGTTCTGTTCATCGTTGTGCGCAGATGAATTAGTAATAATGAGTTGATAACTATTAGTTTCAGCTTTATCTTTGGTAACCATTAACAATTCGGTAAGTTACCGAGAGCGCATCCAGGATTGAATTCTATGGGGTTAGGAGGCTAAATCAACTCGTGACATTCTTTCTTATGACACGCCGAGAGAAAAACCTATGATGTCCGAGGAACATATCGTTCTAGCCAGTGGTGGAATGTTGGGAAAGGAAGGAGGTATTGGATTTTTTGGGGAAATTTGTAGGTGGTGAGCAACAGCTAGGCGAAGAATTCCACAAACATCTATTGGAAATATATGATTCAATGATGATTCGCCCTATATATTGTATTTAATTGATTCCTACAATCACTTCAGCTGCGGTTTTGCGAAGCCAACGTCGCCCATCTGCAAAATATATGAGTATTTAGAAGTAGGTGGAAATTATCCAGCATGAGAAAGTCAATTCGGTAATCTGATCACTAATACCTATTTTTTCCTCATCTAGGATACCTACCTGATAGTTCCTAATCTCATTACACTAACCATAGGTCATTATATCCACAAAGACTCAGCAAGGAAAGTGGGCTTCTGAGAAATATGTCAGATAATTGAATGTTTTTCATTTCGTATATACACGAAAGTCACAAACAAACAATGTATGTACGGGTTTCCTCGTGTATTTTTGCACCTCACTTAAGGGGTATATTTCGAAAGTTTAATAGAAAATGATGAATATGCTAGTTCCATAGTTTTTGGTTGAAGGTATGCCTTTTTGTCGAAAATTCAAAATTATTTCAGCAAGTGTCATATCTTGAACGCCCTGTATATTTTCTCATATCTTTTTTCTGAACTCACAAATGTAAACAACATAAACCTTCTTTCATCAATCCGTTTTCAAAATATAACCTCTTGAATATTTCAATAAAATAACATGTTAATTTATGTGTATGCTCAAAGAGCCACCGGGCGAATGACAAGACCTGACTCCATTTTTGTTGTCCAGCTATCAGTTGGAATACAAAAATGTACGAAAGAACACTCATACAACAATCATTGTGGTATAGGGCGATAACAAAAGAACCACTTGATATTGTCGAAAGATTCGAATGTTTCCAATGGAACGACCATAGTGATATTGGAGTTTACTTGATTCATATACAGGGGAAGCTAATGTGCCGGATGAGAAGGTAGTTGAAATTCTCTCAGATAGAACACCCTACATTTTGAATCTAATAGAAATTGTCTGAAGCAACACGTATAGCGAGTATTGGATGTAAATCAGGAAAATATTGGTATTATTTGTTGAACTTGTAAAAGAAAATGACATCAGTTAAAAGGTCGCAACAACCGAACGATGAGAACATTCGAAAACAATATAAAATGTTAAAAAAATGAAGTAAAAAAAGGTCGAGATCTTGATAATAGATATTTTAGAAAAGAATGGAACCAGACAGGAGAAAAAAGCAAGAAACAGTGGCGCTGCATGAATAGTTTCATCAAGGGCGATGATTGTGAACGCGAATACTTTTGTGAATTTGGAACCGAAATTATTGAAAAACTAATGATGGAAAGGAAAACAATAAATGATCTTATCGATTAAAAGAAATATTTCGCATGAAAAGTATGTTCACTGAGGTAGTAACAACTCTTGAAATCGAAAATATAATCGATACACTTGAATCGAATGCTTCACTAGGCTATAATGATATAACTGTTAGTGACTTGAAGCATCTTGAATCATCCATTGAACCAATCATTACTTGATTAGCAAATGACATACTACGACAGGGATTATGATTTTTGAACAAAAGAATATGACTGGGAATGGAATTATTGTGAAATCAGATGAAACTGATATGACTGGTGTCATTGAAAAATAGAGAATTTTTTCTTTTAGATACATAAACGTTTGATTTGAAACGCAGTGACATTTTGGGACAGATCAAAAATCTGTCCTCACTACAAATATATTGGAATAATTACAATAACTTCTATTTTATTTCGGAAAGATGAATTTAAAATGATGATTCAAAATAGGGTGGTAGAAGTTCAATTCAATATGGATCATAGAACGTTCACAGACAATGTATACACATAAGGGAAACTAGACAAATTGGACAAAATTTTGAAAATTGAAATGTAAATCTATATTTAAACTGTTGATTAGTCAATTGAAAATGAATACTGAAATGAGCCACAGGAATCAGATACACACACACGATAAATAGACAGAAACATGAACTAAATATATGGAAGACTAGAGTAAATAGAATTCTCAATAACCCCCAATTGATTAGGCAACTGAAGCATATGATGAACTACCGGAGACTATGAAGAATACAGCAAGTTTCAATGAATATAACATATTACTCAACAAATGGTGCTTGTCAAAACTAAGATGAACTACTACTAAGATGCTATAAGTTTGTGAGATTCGGTGGTTTTTCTTTTTGTTTTTCTTTTTGTTTTTCTCTTCCATTCATGCCTTGATAAAATTATTCATGAGATGAAAGAGATTTAAATAACTTCTAGTATTCACTTCCTTCTTCTCTAGAAGCTATGTTTTGTAATCAAATATGCTTGATGTCAATATCAGTATTATCCTGAGATCAACCAAACCAGTATGTGACTAATTTTTGTTATTTTGCAATGAATGAATGGAACAAATTATTGGATAATATATTTCCTAGACTCTTTCAAATGGAACAAAGCAAATACGAATATTATTATTGAATAATTGAATACATACGTAGAGGGATTTGGTATCGTGACAATATACCTAATGACCCTCAATGGATTGAATAAATCTGGCAGGTAGAGGATTATTCCAAACCAATCATGTATCTCATAGATTGCTTCTGGGCCCCTATTGGTCCAAAATGTCAGTAGCTTTCCAAACAACCCCCTTGACTGGGCTTGGTGATATTTGTTCCAGTAGTATTCTGAGATCAGTCTGTGATACAACTTGTAACAAGAGTAGTGAGACTGAAACATCGCGTACTTTCGAGATTATTATAGGTGAGTGCTGAACCATACTCCATCTTGATTTTCTTTATTATCTCCAGATATTTCTCCACTAAATATTCACCAATAAATTGTATCATTTTGTACTTCTTGCTATGCCAAGAAACTTGTGCACCAAAGATCATTGTAATATCATCGGAATTTTAATTTTCTTTTCCAGGTGAATATCATCATAAAGCGACGATAATGAGGAAGACATCGTATTCCTGCAGAAATAGTTCGATCAGCAGAGACACAGCGAAGGATTCAGGCAGTTCGGATTATCAACGTTATTCTGAAGATCCCAGCTGTCCAAGTCTTTCAGGACGTTCTGAGAGCCGATCACTGTCTCCGAAGGATGGGACACTTGCGAAGGACCTTGGAATTTCTGAAACTCAGAAGAACATCGCGAAGGGCAAGTGTCAGGAGCAAAAAGCAGTTCTTATAGCAGACAGAAACGAATCTGGAAAGACAGGCAGCATTGTCAAAAGAAACCCCGTACGAGCCACCAGATCGAAGAGGAAACTCAGCAAAGATGAACTTTATGGAGAGGATTTGTCCTTTTTAGATTCGGCCGATGGAAATGAGAATAATGCGGTGAGTTTATTTTTTTCATATTTGCCTGTTACTGGTATTCAGATGATCAAAAATAATTCTCTACATCAGATCTAATTATGAGTTTGGTTGACTTATACCTGTGAGGAAAACTAATCTCAATTATTCGAACATCGTAGTCCTCCATTGGTAATGTGATAGACCTCCTATTCTACGCATCTGTCTGTACATATTTTTTTTGTCATTGCCTTATCATCTGACTAATTGCTACGTATACACTCATGGGCCAACATTCAGTCCCCAAAAATTTTGTGACTCCATTTTAAACTTTCCGTGTAGGGGTACATTGCAAAAACTTTAGTGGTGGGTGGGTTGTGGTACCAAAGGAGGACAACGATGTTCGAATAATTGAGATTGATTTTTCTCACAGGTGAGTCAACCAATCTTATAATTATTCTTTACATCTACGTCCTCCTTTGGTGATAGATATTCAGAGATTCCAATAACGTGTGATCTCCAGTAAATTGTGTAATCGAAAAAAAATATATATATGAATCAAGTTTATGAATAGTGAACATTTCTCACACTGAAGTGTTGAAAATTTGCGATAATCTATATACATTTCTAAAATCGCCCACCCTCAATATCTCTCTTCCAATAAATGGAATGGAAAATCAAAAGAAATCAGTTCTATTCAAAATTAATATCTTAGCGCTCATAATAGTCGAACCTCCTGGGAGGGGTAGATATCACCCTTGGAATCTTAAATGGGAAGGGGAGGTCCAGTGGTACATCATTTTGAAGGGCTTCCAATTCTCATTCCAATGGTACCCTATGTGTGTAGCTATCAAGAAAATTTTTCTTTTCTGTATATGATCAGAAATTATAGCTTTCAATTCTCCATTCGAATATGTTGGATGCAGAGCGTGACAATTTTCAGGAACCGAGTACCTATCTTTGAATTCTTTTCTGGTTTCTTGAGATACACCTTGGTTCTAATTTAATTCTAATTTAGGTACTCACTGTTATATATTTGGACAATAAACTGACGTTCCAGACATCCTAACATTTTACATTTGGAAATTTTTCGCGACATTTTCATGATGCGTCGAAAAAATGTGTAAAATATGTGTCAGAGGCGTATAGTAGGAATCCTATCATATTACAAAAGAAGATTATCTGTACTTCGAATCGAATGAGCATAAAACTAGGAATTCAAAATGGCTAAAAATAATTAACAAGGATGAATGAAAGACTGAGAGCTCTTGAATCCAGACGATTTCACTCTCTGATTTTCAATTAGACCGGATAATGAAATCACTTTATATGTCTTATTTCGTTTCATTGATTTTTCTGTGTTTTTCCAGGCACCTTCAAAAAGAGGTCGCTACTCACCAACGATTGTGATGGAACACTCTTCTATCAGCGTACAAGACAATGTGAAAGATACAATGAAGAAGAAAGGCGCTGTTAAAAGTGTCAAATCAACAATTGGCCCTGCAAGAAAGAAAAGTGCAGCGAAACGCAAAGGAAAGTCCATCCCTGTGGAAACCGAACCTATAGAAGAACCTCAACAAGCAGAGAATCCCACAACCAAGATATTGATAGAAAATTCCTCTAATAACATAGAACCTAGACACTCCACCGATGTGCAGTCAGAAATTTGCAAGATCAAGGATGAAGTGCAGGCTCTCGAAAATCAAGTTCTAGAAATGAAGTTATGGAGAGAAACGTTAAAAAGTTATTTAGATCAATATTATTGATATGATTCACCAATGTGATATTTGACGACCTGTGTAAATAGAAATGCTTATTTTTATGATTTGTTGTTTCCTCATCCCAACTGATCCAACACAAGAAATAATTGACTGTTCAATGATTTTCTCCACCTACCGTTTTGGGAAGACGTAGGTATAGAAAAATCGATCATGTATATGTATTGAAACCGAACCTATATTTATATATACATATATATATATATATATATATATATATATACCCGAATCATTCAAGAATTCGAGTAAAATAAAAGTAACACGAATTTCATTAGAAATCATGAATCCCCAAAATGTGAAAGAACGATGGTAACTCAGTCGTGTAAAAGCGACAAGTCTCAACATATTTCAAATCACCAGTCACACGATTTATCCTCATAAATATTCATCGACATAATTAAAATTATAATGATATATGTTTCATTGATATGTAGATTTACAAATTTATTAAATACTGAATGATAATGAATGATAATGAATGTGTATCAATGCTATCAATGGCAGAATTCAAGTTCAAATCATGACAGATATTGGGTGCCACAATATGAACTTGCTCTTCCATTCAACCAAGAAAATACTAACAATTATACTCAAGTACATCTGCAGAAAAATTGGATATCATGCAAAGTCAATACATGAAGGTTGGTGTCTTTTTCAGTAATGATAGAAATAGTGTATCATGGGACTATCAAAAATTTCCGAAAAGTAGAGAATTTCAACTCACGTGAGTATACTAATTCATACTTCTCATGTCCGTGCGACGAGTTCCCAATGATGAGGCTAGAATTCCAACCAACCTGTATTGATTCTGAAAATTATATATGAGAAGACCATAAGCTACCATGTTCTCACGGGATATGCTGAAAACGCTGACGGATGCAGAATCATCTTACACCTTGCAGGACACGAGTCATTCTCCGACCGATTCTCATCAGATTTGACATAGACTTCACACAGTAAAGACGAATTGTATTTTTGCTCTTGAATAAAACTTCGATATTTTTGTGTTCAATAAATAAAAAATAAATTCTTTTTTAAAAACCTTTTGGTGATAACCAAAAACATAAAGTGGCGCAGTCGGTAGGGGCTTTCATCGTGAAAATCCCGTCGGTTTTTAAGCTGTTCATTCAGAGGACCTCCGCAGTGGAAAACCCTGAAGACTTCGAGTACCAGATGAAGACCATCAACACCATCGTAGTATTGTAAGTTGCTTTCCTTATAATAGTCTATGTCATTCTCCTCGTCCCAGCCTAATTCTATTGCAGAAAATAGAGCGAACGAGTAAGATTTACGTTTGAATTTAGATAGTGAAATAAGCTCAATTTTTGAAACTTCATCACTTAGAAGATATTGATAATCGAAATAATTCACCTTCTAATTTAGTACCTAACGATTCAATAATGGCAGTAGTTCGAGTCGAAACTACTTGAAATAGTTCCAAAATTCGATGGCAAACCACTGGAGTTGTCATCATTTTTAGAAACAGCAAACACTATTATAAATACATATTGGGACCCGAAACCTGCTAACATAAACTGTGTTCAGAATACAACTATCATTTACGGAATTTATTCCAAACTGATAGGTAAAGCCAGAGAAGTTTATAGCATTTGCATTGCCAAAGATGGGCAATCCGTAAGAAGCGCTTTGGTTGCCCATTTCGGCGACCAAAGAGACGAAAATGGACTCTTATTTGATTTAGATCAGTTGAGACAGCAAAATGACGAACCTTCTTCACAATATTATACAAGAGTAATGTCTAACTTGAGCGCTCTGCATAATTATATCGATACTCATGAAGTGATACAGCAAACAAAACATATCAAGAAGACAATATATAATTCCGGAAAACAATATCCGCCATTTGCAGAAACCCCATCAGTTTGAAAATTTCAATCATATCAGAAATAAACCTCAGAGACCAATTCAAAATTTCCAACATAGTAATACGCACTTCAATAATCCTAATTTCAACTCACAGAACTTTGCACGTAATAATCAACATATTATTCCGAATTTCAATCGATATAACAACTTCCCTCGTGGACCTATCCCCATTCAACCAAGACCAACCCAATTCCAAAGATTCCCAACAAACAGTCAAGTTTTTGGTCAACAAAGAAATCCAACCAATGTTTGGAGACCCAATCAACAAAATTCCCCGTGTTAGACCGACGCCTATGAGTGGCATATCTCATGGCACGATTCCTCGACAAAATTCATTTCAACCTCAACGTTCAAATTTCTCGCTAGTTGAACTACACAACCTTGAATCGCATGACTACTATTCCGACTATAATATCCCCGGACCTTCTCAACATTATGAAAACTGCGAATATGACAATTACTATCCTGACAATGACCCTCCAATACGGTGTAGATTACTATGAAAACGACTCTGAAGAGATTTCCGAGAAATCATGCAAACAGATAGAAGACAGTACGAATTCAGAACAAAATTTCCAGATAGCCAAACAAACTCGAAAAAACACGTAGAAATTCACTCAATTTACGACCGTTAAGAATTTCCCTACATCGAAATTTCAAATCCACCTTTAAAATTGCTCATTGATACTGGTGCGACAAAATCATTCCTGAACCCAGAAATTGCCGAAATTCACTTTCAGGAATTTATAAGAAATGAACCATTCACAATATCTTCGATTTTTCAAACCACTTCGCGAAACTTGTGTGCCGAAATACCAGCCTTCAGTGAATTTAATTGCGACAAGAAAATCAAATTCTATCTATTCAAGTTTCACAATTTTTTCGATGGCCTTATTGGCTATGAAACGTTGAAAGATTTAAATGTAGATATTAAAATTCCAAATTCAGTCATCAAAACACCCACAACCGAAATTTCGCTAAACCTATACGAACCGAGAAACAAATTGCTTGCTTGACCACAGCAAAAAATGGTTACGCCCCTGTGGATATTCAAAATAGAACTGACTTTGTACAAGAAATCAAAATTTATTGTCCCATCTCTGCTAAACATTTCGAAAGAAACGATTTTGAAATTTTTCATGCTTTCATTTCATCTCACGAAGAAGAGAACTTGGATAAATTTCATATAAATAATCTCATTCGTACAGATCATATGAATAGCGAAGAAAGACATCACATTCAAAGCCTTTGCAAGTCCTATACAGATATATTCCACAGAGAAAATTCAAAGTTAACATTTTCTAATCAAGTAAAACATAAAATCAAGACTGTAGACGAAATTCCTCTTTATTCCAAATCATACCGGTACCCATTCATACATAAACCCGAAGTAGAAAGACAAATTAACGACATGCTTGATCAAGGAATTATTCTACCTAGCGATTCACCATGGTCTTCGCCCATATGGATCGTTCCAAAAAAGGCGGACGCATCTGGTAAAAAGAAATGGCGCATTGTCGTTGATTACAGGAAAATCAATGAGAAAACGATTGACGACCGTTATCCCCTGCCTAATATAACCGACATACTAGATAAATTAGGCAGATGTAAGTACTTTTCAACGTTAGATCTGGTAAGTGGTTTTCACCAGATTGAGATGCACCCTGAGGATATTAAGAAAACCGCATTTAACGTAGAAAACGGACATTACGAGTACGTTCGGATGCCCTTTGGCTTGAAGAACGCACCCGGAACGTTCCAGAGAGTAATGGACAATGTTTTGAAGGACCTGCAGAATATATCCTGTCTTGTCTATATGGACCACATTATTGTGTTCTCAGCTTCTCTGAAAGAACACATCGTTAATTTGAATCAAGTATTCCAAAGATTACGCGATAGTGATTTGAAAATCCAACTTGACAAATCGGAGTTCCTACACAAAGAAGTGGCTTTTCTAGGACACATTATCACTCCTGATGGAATCAAACCGAATCCAAACAAAATAAACGCTATTCTAAATTATCCAATACCAAAGACGACAAAAATCAAAAGCTTTCTTGGCCTCGTCGGGTATTATAGAAAATTCATAAAAAATTTTGCTCAGATAACTAAACCTTTCACTCATGTCTGAAAAAAGGCTCTCAAATTAACGTGAATGACCCACTATACATAAAAACTTTCGAAGATTGCAAGGCCCTTTTAACCAATGATCCAATACTCCAGTACCCTGATTTCTCTCAAGATTTTGTTCTTACCACCGATGCTAGTAAATTGGTTCTCTCCCAAGGTCCTATTGGACACGATAAACCCGTGTCGTATGCATCTCGCACTCTTAGTAGTTCGGAAATAAACTATTCAACTATTGAGAAAGAGCTGCTAGCAATCGTTTGGGCAACCAAACAATTCCGGCCGTACCTTCTCGGCAGAAAATTTATCATCGCTACAGACCATAAACCACTTGAATGGCTTATGAACCCGAAAGAGCCAAATTCCCGTCTGGTCCGATGGAGACTAAAATTGGAGGAATTTGACTACAAAATTGTATATAAGAAAGGAAAGAAAAATAGTAACGCAGACGCGTTGTCACGAGTCGAAATTTACCCCACCAAAATTAACGAAAATAATGATGACGATGACCTCCCGATTCTTCAATACATTAGACAATTCGACGAAAACCATGTTTTAGATGAAAACCCTATCACAATTCCTGAAACCGATAATATTCAAAACCAACCTTCAACTAGCCGAGAACCTGATAATCAATCTATAATAGCACAATTCGACCCTGACGAAAATGACGGAAACGAAACAGTATACACAAGTGCCGAAGATCCAATTTTGACAATCAAAATTCCTGAAAAACCACTTAATTACTTCCTATACCAAATAATCATTATCAGAGTAGATAGAAATTCACGAACAGAAATCAAGAAAATATTTGAAAATCCCGTTAGTCGTACTCGTTGGTATTTATACGTTACTAATGAGTCGTTTGAAGAACAAATTATTCAGTTCATAAAACAATATGCTGGACCAACTTGACAGTATGCGTTTTATTTCCAAAACGACGACAATGACGATCTATTCAAACGAATGTGCAGACTTGTTTCACAAATTTTCAAAAACTCTTCTTATAAATTTCTTAAATCTAACAAACTTCTCTATGACATAAGTAGAAGCAAAAGACAACAAGAGCTGATAAAAAATCAACACGAAGGTATCACTAATCACAGAGGAATTCTCGAAACTGTCAATCAACTCAGAACTAAATATTATTGGCCAAAAATGAGCGAAGATGTTCAGAAGCTCATAAATAATTGTAACATCTGTCAACAAGTCAAATACGAAAGGCACCCTCCTTTGATAAAATTTCAACTCACGCCTACTCCGAAAAAACCATTTGAAACAATTCACATTGACACCTTTAAATATGGCAATTCGATATCCCTGACTATCTGTGATAGCTTTCCGCGATTAGGTCAAGCTTACATAATTCCAAGTCTCTTTGCTCTATTTGTTTATGAAAAATTGTTACAAGTTATTTCAACATACAAAATTCCAGAAAATATAATATCTGATAACGGCACCGAATTTACACAACACCTTCTCAGCGACTTTGCAAAGATATTTGAAATAAATTGCCACTATACACTACCTCTCAATCCTAATAGCAATTCTATTGTTGAACGGTTTCTTTCCACTATACTAGAACACATGCGTACTTTGACCTTGACAAAGCCAAATTTGAATCCCTTCGAGAAACTTACCTTCTCAATTCTAGGATATAATAATTCAATTCATTCCGCAACTAAACAAAACCCAATAGATATGATTTCAGGACACTTAGAGCTCAAGGATCCAATCGATATCGATCTTGATTCACCACCAATCAATCACCAGTTGAACGAACACAAAGAAATTATGGCAAACTTATACAGGGTGTCCTTAAAAGGTCTTTACAAAAAGCTACCACATATTCTTCAGACCAAAACAATTCGATACAAGCAAACTTACCTCAGTAAAAAGTTGCTTAGTTTGGGCGCTAGACGGCTCTGAAGTTGAAATTTTCAAATCGATTTTGCTTCATAACTTTTGAACGGCTCATGAGATTTTTTTCAAATTTGGTACGTTGGAATAGACTCATCGGGCAATGAAACTCATATCATAATCATAATGAATATCATTCCATGGGCGTAGAACTTGATTTTTTCAGTAAATAAACATCTAAAACTCCTACGCCAATGGAAAAAAATTGGTTTCAATATGAAATCTAAATTATTCAACTCATTCACTACAAAAAAGGTACTCTTGACAAAAGTCGATTCCTCTCATGGTTTCGACAAAATTTTAATTTTAGTGATTTAGAGCATAATTAATAATAAAACGATTAACAGATATTTCATAAAAATTGTTCAAAATGTTCACCATTTTCACGTATACAAAGATTTATACGACGCAAAAAGTTGAAATGTACTCTTTGCATAACTTCTTCATCGCCTGTAAGATTATTCGTCGCCTGTTGGATACGTTGCCATAATTGTTCTACAGTATTCACAGGGGTCTTGTAAACCGTAGACTTGAGATAACCCCATACAAAATAATCCATCGGTGTTAAGTCTGGAGGACGTGGTGGCCAATTCACGGGTGCATCATTACCTCTACCTATCCATCTGTCTGGGTACTGTTGGTTTAAAAAATTCCTAACATCCACCGAAAAATGTGGTGGAGCTCCATCGTGCATAAACCACATATCTACCCGATGTTGGAGTGGTAAATCTTCCATCAAATTTGGCAACGTATTTCGTAGATGTTGTAAATACATGTCTCCTGTTAATCTTTGTGGAAGTATGACAGGACCAATTATAAAATTTCCTATTATTCCAGCCCAAACGTTGATTTTGAATTCGTGTTGAAAATGGTTTATTTTAATGGAATGAGGATTTTCAATTGCATAAACGTGTTCATTATGAAAATTAGTTATTCCTCTTCTCGTGAAACAGGCTTCATCAGTGAACAAAATATTCTTTCCAAAGTTCAGATTCATTTCTCTTTGCAAATTAATGAACCTACAAAACATCAGACGACTTTGTGAATCATGGATTAATAAATCTTGAACTGGCGTCTTGTGGTATGGGTATAATAATTGTTCTCTTAGTACTTCATGAACGGCATTCCTAGAAACTTCTAGTTCATTACTTATCCGTCTAGTACTCAATTCTGGATTTTCTTCAATACGGTCTAAAATTTCTACTTCGACTTCGGGAATCCTTACATAACGCTGTCTTCCATAATCACCAGTTCTAGGAGCAAAATGACCGGTCTCCCGAAGACGTCTCTCAACTGCAGCAAAAGGTTGGGTGGCTTGGTACGCGACGATTTGGAAACCTTGCCGAATACACCCTCACACTCTCTCGACCATTTCCTTGACAATATCCGAATACCAATAACATATCGGTGTATTCTTCATTGGTGTATTGTACGGCCATGATAAATCAGAAAAGTCCGATATCAACAATCAACGTCAATAAAACTCGACAAATCAACACAGATGAAACTATGGAAACCAAGAATGTGAATATCACTGTTTTCGAGCAGATAATAATAGTCTTCAGGAAAAAAAACCAGTGCTACTTATTTTCAATAGAAATAACCTATGCAAAAAGTACATCTCAACTTTTTGCGTCGTATAAATCTTTGTATACGTGAAAATGGTGAACATTTCGAACAATTTTTATGAAATATCTGTTAATCGTTTTATTATTAATTATGCTCTAAATCACTAAAATTAAAATTTTGTCGAAACCATGAGAGGAATCGACTTTTGTCAAGAGTACCTTTTTTGTAGTGAATGAGTTGAATAATTTAGATTTCATATTGAAACTAATTTTTTTCCATTGGCGTAGGAGTTTTAGATGTTTATTTACTGAAAAAATCAAGTTCTACGCCCATGGAATGATATTCATTATGATTATGATATGAGTTTCATTGCCCGATGAGTCTATGCCAACGTATCAAATTTGAAAAAAATCTCATGAGCCGTTCAAAAGTTATGAAGCAAAATCGATTTGAAAATTTCAACTTCAGAGCCGTCTAGCGCCCAAACTAAGCAACTTTTTACTGAGGTAAGTTTGCTTGTATCGAATTGTTTTGGTCTGAAGAATATGTGGTAGCTTTTTGTAAAGACCTTTTAAGGACACCCTGTATAGAACGACACACGAGAAAACGGCAATACAAAAAGAACAACTCATTGATAAAAGAAATGAAAACAGAAATGACCCCCCTGACATTCAACCCGAAACTACTGGCTACAGGAAATTAACTGACAGACAATTGAAGACGAACCCTGATTACAAACCAGAGCATATCATCAGAAGTAATGACTTAACAGTGACAACACCCCAAAACACTTATCATAAAAACATTTTCAAACCTCCTAGAAAATTCATAGACAAAACATCATTACAGGCTGATGATTCTTCCCCTAATGAAGACACAGAAAGTTCAAATTCGGAACCTCAAAACTAATCCCGGCATCCTTCCCTTCAAATTAGGAAACGCCCGTATCAAAATTGCCTCCCACACTTTCATCCATTACATCCATATCGATATCATTGAAACTCAAAGTACTTCAATAACAAATCACTACTATAGACTTGGCAAAATGATTGACAACGCTACATCATTTTATAAAAAATCACTATACAAAGCTCATAAACATTTGGAATGCGAAATAAATTTCTTGATCGAAAAAATTACTTCACTATTTCCTGAGAATAGACGTTAAAGAGGATTGATAAACCCGCTTGGTTCTCTTATGAAGTACTTCACTGGAAATATGGACCATGAGGACGCTACTGAAATTCATAATAGCATTTCAGAGCTCGAAAATAGTCAAAATAATATTATAAAGAAGGTGAACAAACAAATTTCTCTCACTAAAGAACTAATGTCGAACATTAATGACACCTTATCCAAAACAATTCGAAACCAATATAAAATAGAAACCAAATTTGAAGATTTGAGAACTATTTGAAATGAAACACAATTCAGTTATGCACATTACCTAGAAATCCAAGAGATCCTGAATCAAATCAAGATAAACGCTGACCTGTTATTGCATTTTTTATCAGAACTTGAAAATGCTATAAGCTTCGCTAACATGAAAGTCATGCATCACATTATTTCGCCTGACGAATTGAAAACAGTAATATCTCAATTACATCAAACACATAGTGAATCTCAACTACTATTTTCCTTGCCAGATTACCTAAAATATTACGACTTTGTTCGAACCAGTGTTTTCTACTCGAATAGAAAAATCATATTTTCGCTCGATTTTCCCTTTGTTCATTCTGAAACCTTCGAATATTACCACCTCTATTCTATTCCAAACCAAAACCAGTCAATCATTATACCTCCCTCGACATACCTATCCTTGAGCAACAACGAATACCAGTACTCAGACGAAGAATGCACCGAGCTCCAGCCAGGATTCCTCTGCAAGAAGAATCACCTACTACCACTTCGACAAAACCCCGATTGTATCACGTCATTGCTTTCTGTCGAAAACAGTATCCAAAACTGCCAACACATCCCAATTCGAGTAACCCAACACATCATAGAGGAAATCAATGAGAGCCATTACATTGGAATATTTCCCGAGAACCAGAAGTTACAAATCATCTGTGAAGAATACGACGTTGCCATACTTCGTGAAAGCTACCTATTCATAGTACCGCCAGAATGTGGAATCAAGACATCAGAATACACCTACAGGAATGGAAAAGGCCTGATAGTAGGACCGACGAAAGTGGAACCCGGGCAACAGATTATGTCGGTGAGCCGGAATGTTGCGCTAACCGAATTATTTGAAATTTTTCTGGAAGTATATCGTTCGTATAACATTGCATATTTGTTGTGAGATGATTATGCATTGTTAGGAGCATCATTAGTAGGCTATCTTACAGAAGATCAAAATCTCAAGTTATTCCTCCATTCTGGTTCATTCTGGTGAAATACTATCCTATAATACATATACCAGGTGTCCTACTGAGGTCGACTAGAAGCTGAATCATTCGAACAACTCATTACACTCTGTTCAGAAAGCTAATGAAATGTGTTCGGTCTCATGAGCTTTTTCTGACTGGAAGGAAGGTATAGGGTCCAACCGATTCCCAAAAAGGGCAAGAAAACCCTCTCCAACAACTATAGACCGATTGCACTACCATATGTGATCTCTAAAGTAATGGAAAAAGCAATCGACATCGAGCTCATCCGATATCTAGAGAGCTCAAGAATCGTGAACGACCGTCAATATGGCTTTCTACGCCAGAGATCAACTGGAGACCTGCTTGTCTATGTGACACATAAGTGGCAGGTGTCAATCGAGAAACATGGGGAGTCCCTGACATAGCCTTGGATCCAAAGCATTTGACCGAGTTTGGCACCAATTCATCCCAGCGAAACTTCCGTCATATGGTTTGCCGCCCCAATTTTACCGATTTACTATCGAGTTTCCTTGCAGATAGATCACTCTACGTAGTGGTAGATGGGGTCTCGTCTGATACAATGACGATCAATGCTGGTGTTCCACAAGGCTCTGTCTTGGCACCAACTTCATTCTTGCTCCACATCAATGATTTGTGACCTCCCCCAGTTCATAGCTTTGCGGATAATAGTACACTTCATTCCGCCTTCTCCTCTAGAGCCCCTATATCATCCAACGAGGCCAGGGTGCAAGGCGAAGACAGGTTGATGCTTTAAACGAGGATCTGACAAGAATTCTGAAATGGGGATCTGGAAATCCATATAGTATCCATATAGTTAATTATTTGCCTAATGACGTCTTTCTTGATGCTTACAACCTCCAAACTTTGAAAAAAATACAACACCTTCCTTTTCTCCCACAATTACACCGCTGGCCACCATGATATTCCTCGAACATAATAGGTTTTTCTTTCGTGTCGTCAACAGATAACAAAAAAAAAGATTTAAAACAGATTTCAAGGTGATAGGTTACGGACATTCAGAATTGATTCATTATCAATATCATCATTCTTAGTACATATAGTTCTGTATCTGTTATCTAGAACAAATTTGAAAGCAACTGGAAGAGTGCCGAAATGCCATACAGGCAATCTTTGCCTAGGCAATTTCTGCTCCTGAACCAGATGCCTCTATATAGCAGCACACAAAATATATGTATTTGTTATCGAATAACGTTAATGATAATAAATTGAATTGAATTGAATTGTAATTCATTCAGGTGAGCTAATGCATTGTCATAAGCACTCCCAATACTATAATTCTTTAATTTAGGAGAGAACAAGTTATTCGTTAGGAATTTACGTGTTATATAAAATTTATGAATCAATATAAATCGTATAAGTGTTCAAATCCAAACTTCTGGCGAGAAGTCCTTGATGTTTTCGTTTCATTACTGTTCTCAACTCATTGATCGTACAGAGATTTGTTCAATTTGTAACTTCAGTATCAGTGATTTCGACTATAACTTCTACTGAGCAGCCATAACATTTTACATATTCAGCAAACCGTGTGAAATTTTTGATGAATATCATCAAGTTACGACCGTTCATCATGAACAAATGAATTTCAAAATATGTCGAGTGGAAACTATATATACGAATTTGTGAAACTTTCAATCACTACGTTATAATTTCTTTAACTTTCTCATTGAACCTACATAATTATTTCTATATGTCAATCATTCTCGCATATGAGCAGAGCCCTTGTGATGAGAATATAGTTGGAAGGAATCATATGTAATATTCTGATTGAACATATCATTTTGTAATGTTTTCTACGATTTACTTCTCGCAACAACGCAAACCACAGGCGCCAGGACAATGCCCATAACAACCGTTGCTAGATACGTTTTTTTGTCTCAATAACAGGTATTGTCAATTTGTGAGAAGTCTGTCAATTAAAAATAATTCAGCAGTACATCTCAGTTCTTGTTCATATTTATTGAAACTCAAATCATCAACCATATCTACAGACATACATCTCATATATATATCGTATATATTATATCGTATCAAGTCATCACAGTAAGTCAAGTGAAAAAGCTCATGAGACCGAACACATTTCATTAGCTTTCTGAACAGAGTGTAATGAGTTGTTCGAATGATTCAGTCTCTAGTCGACCTCAGTAGGACACCTGGTATATGTATTATAGAATAGTATTTCACCAGAATGAACCAGAATGGAGGAATAACTTAAGATAGCCTACTAATGATGCTCCTAACAATGCATAATCATCTCACAACAAATATGCAATGTTATTTGAATGCGTTATATATCCTGTAGGAATGTCTCAGCTTTCTGGACACTCTGAATCTCAGTAGTGATCAGAATCAATGTGCAAGACATTGTGCTTCAGAATCAATACAGGTTGGTTGGAATTCTAGCCTCATCATTGGGAACTCGTCGCACGGACATGAGAAGTATGAATTAGTATACTCACGTGAGTTGAAATTCTCTACTTTTCGGAAATTTTTGATAGTCCCATGATACACTATTTCTATCATTACTGAAAAAGACACCAACCTTCATGTATTGACTTTGCATGATATCCAATTTTTCTGCAGATGTACTTGAGTATAATTGTTAGTATTTTCTTGGTTGAATGGAAGAGCAAGTTCATATTGTGGCACCCAATATCTGTCATGATTTGAACTTGAATTCTGCCATTGATAGCATTGATACACATTCATTATCATTCATTATCATTCAGTATTTAATAAATTTGTAAATCTACATATCAATGAAACATATATCATTATAATTTTAATTATGTCGATGAATATTTATGAGGATAAATCGTGTGACTGGTGATTTGAAATATGTTGAGACTTGTCGCTTTTACACGACTGAGTTACCATCGTTCTTTCACATTTTGGGGATTCATGATTTCTAATGAAATTCGTGTTACTTTTATTTTACTCGAATTCTTGAATGATTCGGGTATATATATATATATATATATATATATATGTATATATAAATATAGGTTCGGTTTCAATACATATACATGATCGATTTTTCTATACCTACGTCTTCCCAAAACGGTAGGTGGAGAAAATCATTGAACAGTCAATTATTTCTTGTGTTGGATCAGTTGGGATGAGGAAACAACAAATCATAAAAATAAGCATTTCTATTTACACAGGTCGTCAAATATCACATTGGTGAATCATATCAATAATATTGATCTAAATAACTTTTTAACGTTTCTCTCCATAACTTCATTTCTAGAACTTGATTTTCGAGAGCCTGCACTTCATCCTTGATCTTGCAAATTTCTGACTGCACATCGGTGGAGTGTCTAGGTTCTATGTTATTAGAGGAATTTTCTATCAATATCTTGGTTGTGGGATTCTCTGCTTGTTGAGGTTCTTCTATAGGTTCGGTTTCCACAGGGATGGACTTTCCTTTGCGTTTCGCTGCACTTTTCTTTCTTGCAGGGCCAATTGTTGATTTGACACTTTTAACAGCGCCTTTCTTCTTCATTGTATCTTTCACATTGTCTTGTACGCTGATAGAAGAGTGTTCCATCACAATCGTTGGTGAGTAGCGACCTCTTTTTGAAGGTGCCTGGAAAAACACAGAAAAATCAATGAAACGAAATAAGACATATAAAGTGATTTCATTATCCGGTCTAATTGAAAATCAGAGAGTGAAATCGTCTGGATTCAAGAGCTCTCAGTCTTTCATTCATCCTTGTTAATTATTTTTAGCCATTTTGAATTCCTAGTTTTATGCTCATTCGATTCGAAGTACAGATAATCTTCTTTTGTAATATGATAGGATTCCTACTATACGCCTCTGACACATATTTTACACATTTTTTCGACGCATCATGAAAATGTCGCGAAAAATTTCCAAATGTAAAATGTTAGGATGTCTGGAACGTCAGTTTATTGTCCAAATATATAACAGTGAGTACCTAAATTAGAATTAAATTAGAACCAAGGTGTATCTCAAGAAACCAGAAAAGAATTCAAAGATAGGTACTCGGTTCCTGAAAATTGTCACGCTCTGCATCCAACATATTCGAATGGAGAATTGAAAGCTATAATTTCTGATCATATACAGAAAAGAAAAATTTTCTTGATAGCTACACACATAGGGTACCATTGGAATGAGAATTGGAAGCCCTTCAAAATGATGTACCACTGGACCTCCCCTTCCCATTTAAGATTCCAAGGGTGATATCTACCCCTCCCAGGAGGTTCGACTATTATGAGCGCTAAGATATTAATTTTGAATAGAACTGATTTCTTTTGATTTTCCATTCCATTTATTGGAAGAGAGATATTGAGGGTGGGCGATTTTAGAAATGTATATAGATTATCGCAAATTTTCAACACTTCAGTGTGAGAAATGTTCACTATTCATAAACTTGATTCATATATATATTTTTTTTCGATTACACAATTTACTGGAGATCACACGTTATTGGAATCTCTGAATATCTATCACCAAAGGAGGACGTAGATGTAAAGGATAATTATAAGATTGGTTGACTCACCTGTGAGAAAAATCAATCTCAATTATTCGAACATCGTTGTCCTCCTTTGGTACCACAACCCACCCACCACTAAAGTTTTTGCAATGTACCCCTACACGGAAAGTTTAAAATGGAGTCACAAAATTTTTGGGGACTGAATGTTGGCCCATGAGTGTATACGTAGCAATTAGTCAGATGATAAGGCAATGACAAAAAAAATATGTACAGACAGATGCGTAGAATAGGAGGTCTATCACATTACCAATGGAGGACTACGATGTTCGAATAATTGAGATTAGTTTTCCTCACAGGTATAAGTCAACCAAACTCATAATTAGATCTGATGTAGAGAATTATTTTTGATCATCTGAATACCAGTAACAGGCAAATATGAAAAAAATAAACTCACCGCATTATTCTCATTTCCATCGGCCGAATCTAAAAAGGACAAATCCTCTCCATAAAGTTCATCTTTGCTGAGTTTCCTCTTCGATCTGGTGGCTCGTACGGGGTTTCTTTTGACAATGCTGCCTGTCTTTCCAGATTCGTTTCTGTCTGCTATAAGAACTGCTTTTTGCTCCTGACACTTGCCCTTCGCGATGTTCTTCTGAGTTTCAGAAATTCCAAGGTCCTTCGCAAGTGTCCCATCCTTCGGAGACAGTGATCGGCTCTCAGAACGTCCTGAAAGACTTGGACAGCTGGGATCTTCAGAATAACGTTGATAATCCGAACTGCCTGAATCCTTCGCTGTGTCTCTGCTGATCGAACTATTTCTGCAGGAATACGATGTCTTCCTCATTATCGTCGCTTTATGATGATATTCACCTGGAAAAGAAAATTAAAATTCCGATGATATTACAATGATCTTTGGTGCACAAGTTTCTTGGCATAGCAAGAAGTACAAAATGATACAATTTATTGGTGAATATTTAGTGGAGAAATATCTGGAGATAATAAAGAAAATCAAGATGGAGTATGGTTCAGCACTCACCTATAATAATCTCGAAAGTACGCGATGTTTCAGTCTCACTACTCTTGTTACAAGTTGTATCACAGACTGATCTCAGAATACTACTGGAACAAATATCACCAAGCCCAGTCAAGGGGGTTGTTTGGAAAGCTACTGACATTTTGGACCAATAGGGGCCCAGAAGCAATCTATGAGATACATGATTGGTTTGGAATAATCCTCTACCTGCCAGATTTATTCAATCCATTGAGGGTCATTAGGTATATTGTCACGATACCAAATCCCTCTACGTATGTATTCAATTATTCAATAATAATATTCGTATTTGCTTTGTTCCATTTGAAAGAGTCTAGGAAATATATTATCCAATAATTTGTTCCATTTATTCATTGCAAAATAACAAAAATTAGTCACATACTGGTTTGGTTGATCTCAGGATAATACTGATATTGACATCAAGCATATTTGATTACAAAACATAGCTTCTAGAGAAGAAGGAAGTGAATACTAGAAGTTATTTAAATCTCTTTCATCTCATGAATAATTTTATCAAGGCATGAATGGAAGAGAAAAACAAAAAGAAAAACAAAAAGAAAAACCACCGAATCTCACAAACTTATAGCATCTTAGTAGTAGTTCATCTTAGTTTTGACAAGCACCATTTGTTGAGTAATATGTTATATTCATTGAAACTTGCTGTATTCTTCATAGTCTCCGGTAGTTCATCATATGCTTCAGTTGCCTAATCAATTGGGGGTTATTGAGAATTCTATTTACTCTAGTCTTCCATATATTTAGTTCATGTTTCTGTCTATTTATCGTGTGTGTGTATCTGATTCCTGTGGCTCATTTCAGTATTCATTTTCAATTGACTAATCAACAGTTTAAATATAGATTTACATTTCAATTTTCAAAATTTTGTCCAATTTGTCTAGTTTCCCTTATGTGTATACATTGTCTGTGAACGTTCTATGATCCATATTGAATTGAACTTCTACCACCCTATTTTGAATCATCATTTTAAATTCATCTTTCCGAAATAAAATAGAAGTTATTGTAATTATTCCAATATATTTGTAGTGAGGACAGATTTTTGATCTGTCCCAAAATGTCACTGCGTTTCAAATCAAACGTTTATGTATCTAAAAGAGAAATTCTCTATTTTTCAATGACACCAGTCATATCAGTTTCATCTGATTTCACAATAATTCCATTCCAAGTCATATTCTTTTGTTCAAAAATCATAATCCCTGTCGTAGTATGTCATTTGCTAATCAAGTAATGATTGGTTCAATGGATGATTCAAGATGCTTCAAGTCACTAACAGTTATATCATTATAGCCTAGTGAAGCATTCGATTCAAGTGTATCGATTATATTTTCGATTTCAAGAGTTGTTACTACCTCAGTGAACATACTTTTCATGCGAAATATTTCTTTTAATCGAAAAGATCATTTATTGTTTTCCTTTCCATCATTAGTTTTTCAATAATTTCGGTTCCAATTTCACAAAAGTATTCGCGTCCACAACCATCACCCTTGATGAAACTATTTATGCAGCGCCACTGTTTCTTGCTTTTTTCTCCTGTCTGGTTCCATTCTTTTCTAAAATATCTATTATCAAGATCTCGACCTTTTTTTACTTCATTTTTTTAACATTTTATATTGTTTTCGAATGTTCTCATCGTTCGGTTGTTGCGACCTTTTAACTGAGGTCATTTTCTTTTACAAGTTCAACAAATAATACCAATATTTTCCTGATTTACATCCAATACTCGCTATACGTGTTGCTTCAGACAATTTCTATGAGATTCAAAATGTAGGGTGTTCTATCTGAGAGAATTTCAACTACCTTCTCATCCGGCACATTAGCTTCCCCTGTATATGAATCAAGTAAACTCCAATATCACTATGGTCGTTCCATTGGAAACATTCGAATCTTTCGACAATATCAAGTGGTTCTTTTGTTATCGCCCTATACCACAATGATTGTTGTATGAGTGTTCTTTCGTACATTTTTGTATTCCAACTGATAGCTGGACAACAAAAATGGAGTCAGGTCTTGTCATTCGCCCGGTGGCTCTTTGAGCATACACATAAATTAACATGTTATTTTATTGAAATATTCAAGAGGTTATATTTTGAAAACGGATTGATGAAAGAAGGTTTATGTTGTTTACATTTGTGAGTTCAGAAAAAAGATATGAGAAAATATACAGGGCGTTCAAGATATGACACTTGCTGAAATAATTTTGAATTTTCGACAAAAAGGCATACCTTCAACCAAAAACTATGGAACTAGCATATTCATCATTTTCTATTAAACTTTCGAAATATACCCCTTAAGTGAGGTGCAAAAATACACGAGGAAACCCGTACATACATTGTTTGTTTGTGACTTTCGTGTATATACGAAATGAAAAACATTCAATTATCTGACATATTTCTCAGAAGCCCACTTTCCTTGCTGAGTCTTTGTGGATATAATGACCTATGGTTACTGTAATGAGATTAGGAACTATCAGGTAGGTATCCTAGATGAGGAAAAAATAGGTATTAGTGATCAGATTACCGAATTGACTTTCTCATGCTGGATAATTTCCACCTACTTCTAAATACTCATATATTTTGCAGATGGGCGACGTTGGCTTCGCAAAACCGCAGCTGAAGTGATTGTAGGAATCAATTAAATACAATATATAGGGCGAATCATCATTGAATCATATATTTCCAATAGATGTTTGTGGAATTCTTCGCCTAGCTGTTGCTCACCACCTACAAATTTCCCCAAAAAATCCAATACCTCCTTCCTTTCCCAACATTCCACCACTGGCTAGAACGATATGTTCCTCGGACATCATAGGTTTTTCTCTCGGCGTGTCATAAGAAAGAATGTCACGAGTTGATTTAGCCTCCTAACCCCATAGAATTCAATCCTGGATGCGCTCTCGGTAACTTACCGAATTGTTAATGGTTACCAAAGATAAAGCTGAAACTAATAGTTATCAACTCATTATTACTAATTCATCTGCGCACAACGATGAACAGAACACTGTTGGAGCTATTCTATGAAAAATAAATGAAAAATCCATGTCCTTAATTGAATAAAAATTAAGTTGGAATGTCGGATGTCGAATTTGAAAACGGCATCTTGTAAAATGAGAATGGTGGCCATGAAGTGTCAATCATTTCGATACATTGCTTCAAATAACAATTCCGGATAACTCGAAAGTATTTTGAATATTCCAAATTCCGAAAGGGTGTTTCGTTCGGCAACAAATTACTTTACTTTGCCACAATTTAGCCATAGATCAACCACCCTAATCTATGATTCAACCGCCCCTTTATAACTACAGTTATATATATAATATAAGTATTATTTTCAAGTTACTCTTGTAACCATAACAATCGATGATATTCCAAATCAAAACAGTTCCGATTTTCAGATTATAAAATGGAAGGAAACCCCCATAACTATGAATAATTACATCATGATATTAGAATTCTAATTTGGACTGCGTATACAGGATATAAGGTTGAAAAATATTTTTCATGACGTTTATATCCAGAGGCAGTTTCCCGAATAGATATTAATAGGTTCGAAGGAGCTATTTTGAGATGAATTTCGAATAAATATTATTCAACCTTTAAATTGTCAAATGAAAAAGTTGTTCACATTCCTTTGGAATTTATTTTCCAGATATTATCGATTACATACATGGAGAAACACTAAACATATATATTTATGAATGGAAGAACAATCCGTTTTTATCACATTTTTTGATAGAGCTCAAGTAGACAATAGTATAATAACGTGGGCGTTCGATTCCCCGTTTCGGACTCATTCACGATCTTCTCAAAGAAATAGTCGAACTCTAAAAAGTTGCTGAATAACTTTTCGAAGAGCAGTTTTCGTTATGATTCAATAAAAACCATCTGATATCATTTTCGTCCTTCTTCGGAAGTTGAGGATTTTGGATTCAGAGACAGTAATTTCTTTTTTTGGAAACTGGTAATTTCACCGAAATTTTCATATGGGACGCCCTGTATTTTCTGCCATTTCCTGATACAGCTCAAAAAGACATTGATATTCATAACGTGGTTGTGCGATCCCTGGTGTCAGACTTATCCACGATCTTCTTAAAAAATATTCGATAATTCAAACTTGATACACAAGTTAAACTAGGAACCGTCCTATCGAATGTCAAAATTCCTTAACTGTCACTAATTGTTCTAGCGGAAAACAATATCTTCTTTGTATTATTCGGAGCCAACAGACAGTAATATTCGGACACAAAATAAGATTGTATGAAACGTAAGTTACAGGAGACCATTCGAGCGCAATTTGTTGCTATGTAGTTATTTTCCGAATTTCAGACTCGTGCTGGAATATATTGCCTTTTGAAACTTACATTTCAATATATTATTCCTATTTATCAAACCTACCAGTTTTCAGAAGATTCATGTTTTCATCGCTTTCTGCAAAGTCTGTGGATAGACTTTGGATATACCAGACGGTTTTTATGAATTTTTAAAGAAAAGCGCACTTCGACAAGTTGATGAGGAAAGATTCGAACTCAAACTATTTCGAATGAGTCTGAAACGGGAGATCCCGAGTTTTTATGTTACAATTAACTCGTTTTTTTGAGCTCTAGCGAAAAATGTGTTGAATACAAATGATTCATTTGAAAATTTCGGGAAAGTAACCAGTTTACAAAACAGGACATCGCTGCATGTGAATTGGAAACCCATAACTTCCAACTGAAAGATTAAGAAGCAGATGGTATTTATGAATTCATAATGAAAACTAGTCTTCGAATAGTTGATCAGCAAAGTTTCTAGAGTCTTTCTGAGCTTTATAAAAAAAATCTGATGATATGCAGGGTATTCCATTCGAGAAAAAGTATTTTGTGTATGTGTACGTATGGTCTGTCACTGAAAAATAGCTTGTATAGTCGATAATATCAGGAAAAAAATCCATATGACTGTGAACAACTCTTTGATATGATATTTTTTTACATTTCCATCAGTTTTCTGTATGAGCGGATGCCCCATGTTATGTGGGAAACTTAGCACCTGATCATCACATTTTTTGTTATATATTCATCTACCTATAACGATAGCTAACCTATTTAGAAAATGGCGAAAATTTCATGGATGGAGAAAGAAGAAAACAAGTATAAAAAACAAAAATTTCTATTTACACAACTCGCCAAACATCACGTTGATGAATAATATCAAACTATATAATAAGAAACGGGAAGAGTACATTCAAGTGGAATGTGAACTTGAAGAGTCTTTAGTTTCATTTTCAACACTTAGGAGTTTGAATTCCTCCATATCCTCATTTTCATCCAGATTATTGACGATAGAAAATAGTAGCGCTTGATTTTTGAGGATCTCCAGTTTATTCTCAAACGTGCAGATTTCTGACTGCTGATTGGTCATGTGTTTGTGTTTTTTGCTATTCACGAGATAGTCTTTCAATATGTCGGTCGTGGAATTCACTACTTGTTTCAGTTCTTCTATTGGCACGGTTTCCATGGGGACGGATTTTCCTTTGCGTTTTGTAGCACATTTCTTTTTTGAAGTCCCCATTGTAGATTTGGATTTCTTGAAAACCCCTTTCTTCTTCATTGTATTCTTCGACTTCTCTTGTATGCTGATTGTGGGGTCTTCCTTCACAGTCGCTGGTGAGTAGCAAGCTCGTTTTGATGATGCCTAGAAGATATAAAATTCTTGATTTTCAAAAAGAAATGAGAAGAAGTCAATCATCAAATCTGCTTGAGGAAAAATTATAAGTTCCATGAGAAACAACGAGTGAAAGTTGACAATGACCGTGCAGTTTACTTGTTCAAATTCAAAAAAGAAGGGGACGATTTACAGAGCTTGAACATATTGAAATTAAATTATGGCTCCCAACAGAGGGTGACTAAAGTAGCATGAAATACAATAAGGAGATGTTTGTATAGTCAGATCTTACAGAAGATGTTAGTGAGTAGATGAAGTAGTTGAGGTAATGATGATTATTTCTGAAGAATGAATTCAACATGTGAGTATAAATTGGGATGATGACCTTGAGAAGACATGTTTCAAGAAATTTCGAAGGACATCATTCAAGAGAATGTATTCGTATATAATGAATTTATACAGCCAAGCTGCTCTCGAAGCACTGAGCTCCAAGAAGATGAACTGTAAGTTGGTATGGAACTGTATCGCACCCTTGGAATGCTTTGGTGCGAACAACAGAATGGTTTTGTTATGGGTGCTTACGGACCCGGGGGAAGAGGGCAACGAAAAAGCCGACAGGACCAGGATACAAATAAATACCAAATCGAGTTGAAAAAACTTAGGTTCAACATATTTGGTTTCGCCAACTGAGAATCTACCGATGAACTCTGCGAGAAGAATAGGATTGCGCGATGAACTGTCACCTCTAGGGGTGAGTCACAATATACCCATCAAGAGTCGCAGTAAAGGAGTGGCCTTACTACGCGTTACTTGCATGAAACCAAACATAATCTAATTCGTAGTAAAGAGAATCTTCATCTAACCAGCCTTTGTTCTCATCTGAATCTCAACCCCAGAAAAATTAGAGTGAAATCAGAAATCAACTCACTTCATTTTCCTCATTGTCATCGCTAGAATCCAAAAAGGCAAAGTCTCCCTCGAACAGTTCATCCTTCTTGCCTTTCCTCTTAGATCTGGTTGTCCGTACAGGGTTTCTTCTGACGATGCTGTCCGACCCTCTAGAGTCGTCGCTGTCTACGATTACAACAGCCTCACGTTTAAGAACTTGAGACTGACTCTTCTCCGCAGCACTGCATTTCTGCGTTTTAGAAATTTCAAGGTCCTTCGGATCACCTGCATCCTTCTGAGTTTATGATGGGCCCTTGGATCCGCCTGGAAGACTAGAACAGCATTGATCTTCAACATAGCAGGGATCTTTCGAACTGCCTTGATCCTTCGCTCTGCCTCTGTTGAATAAACTGTTTCTGTACTCTCTTACGAAAACGACGTCGTCATTATCGTCGTCATCGTCACTCAACTCGAGAATGACATTCACCTGAAAATAGAAAAAAAATTTTTATACAACGATCATGCGACGATAGTACAGAAATGTGTACTAGGGATGATATCATTGAAAAATATACTATATTCCACCAATTGATTCTATAATGAATCAATTCTGAATGTCCGATGCCTATACTATCTTGGTCACTGCGTCTTCTGTTCAAATTATGCAAACAAACATCTTCCATCAATTATAACATCTCACCAAATGACATTGAAGTGTCCAATCTAACACTTCATTCATATGAATAGCGATAACATAGAACGGCACCAAACGGACTTACCTAGTTATGGTCCATGACCTCGATTGTTAGTAATCCGTCGCAGCCGGTCGAAAATAGTTGCTAACACAAAACAGCTTCATGGTGCCAGATGAAGAAAAGTATATATTATCATGAAAATTTGGATAAGATGAGATCGTAGAAAAAGTTAGATAAATGAGCATGCCAAGAGAGCATTTGATTATTTGCTGTTCCGTTGATCATGTTACAAACTTCTAGGGTAGATAAAACACACGAAAATAAGAAAAAAAGTTCATGTGAACATGGGTCCGGAAACGCTTCTTCGGGGAGCTAGGGCCCTTCGAAGATGACCTCCAAACACTACTTTTCGTTTTATAGCTTCGGTACTACCACCGAACATATAAGATATAGAAGATCCACTCTAAGCCCCGCCCGGAAATTTCCCTCCTCGCCCCGTCTACCGAGTTGGACCGAGTTGGCTACCGCTCGTATACCGTCTGTCGTTGTGATACGGGTGATACGTTCTATACTGGTTGGATCGCGATAGATTTTCTATAATAGGTAGTGCGCGGAGTGCTTCAAAACTACAACTTCCTCAATTGTGTTATTTGAACTAATTAAAATGATTTTGTGTTCTGCTGAGGGATGTATCAGTAAAGCAGGAGGTGGTATTTCAGTTTTTAGGTGCCCAAAAGATGATTTTAGGTAAGATATTTGAAATCTAATAATTTTTGTAGATTTAAGATTCATTTTCCAGATGTCAAAGCTGGAAAACTGCCTTGGGATTTATCGGTAACCATCGATATGCGGATCTTTCACCTGAGCAATGTAACAACAGAATAAAAATTTGCAGTTTGCACTTTGCTGAGGGCTGTATCATTCGAAATGATTCGAGAACGCAACTGACATCTGATGCAGTTCCTTCACTGAATTTGTCAACAACCAAAAGTAACTATATTCGTCGTGATTTTCCTTAACTATATGTGCCGTCTACAGCAGATCTTGAAAAAACGTGAAAAATCTGAAAACACAAATGGATATGTTGCTTTTTATTTCAAATATTAAAGCTGATGTTTGATGAAGATATTTTCAAGATAGCTAGAAGTGATTTTTCAAGATGTTAAATTTAGACGGACCACCCTTTATGTATTTATTCGAATCCGTTGAGAAAATATTTGATACTTGAATATTTCAGAAGATTCTTCATGTGCTACTTGTGCAGAAACACAAATGAGATGCTGCAAAGATGTTTCTGCTTCAACAGATATGGAAGAAAAAGTGACTGAAGGTGAATAGATTTGCATGAAAATTTTCGTAGGTTTGGTTAAAAAAATTCAGATGAAGCTTTTGTTTTTTGATGCTGATAGAATATGGAAAAAAACTGATACGAATTCAAATATGAAGGAAAAATATATGTTCATTTATTTCAATCCAGTGATAATTTCAGATAAATCCACCCAGACATCAATGGCACTTTCTGAGAAATCTCCAAGAAAGAGAAAATTGATGGATGCAATAAAACATCTTGAAAGTTTAGCAGAACGCTCTCAGAAACGAAAAATACAAGAAACCGAAATATCAGTAGAAGATGTTTATAAATATTTGGACAAAAACTTACCGGAACAATCATCCAAGCTTTTGAAGTCGCAGTTGAATTTGTTGAATAAATCACCCAGAGGTTGTAGATACACCGATGAGTTCAAGCAATTTGCCTTCAGTGTTTACTGTTTAGGCCCTAAGGCGTATAAAAAGTTTTCTACCATGTTTAGATTACCATCCAAAGGCACAGTCAACCGTTTCACTAGAAGATGGATAGTGAATCCTGGATTCAATGACTTTATTTTTCGGCTAATTGAATTCAGATCAGGACTTCTTGGTGAGAAAGAAAAAGATTGTTTTCTTTGTCTTGACGAAATGTCTTTAAAGTCACATCTTTTTTATGAAATATCGAGAGATAAAATAGTAGGCTTTCAGGAATCGTACAGGTCTGACGATAAAAATTTGGAAATAGCAAGTAGTGCTTTGGTTGTAACGGCGCGAGGAATAGCCGGTGAATGGAAACAACCAATAGCATATTTTTTTTTATAAGTCAACGGCATCTTCGGATGAAATAAAAAGTATTATATTCGAAAGTGTGAGAAGACTGAAAGTCATAGGTTTGAATGTATTGGGAGTTGTATCTGATCAGGGATCAAATTTTCAAAAGTTAGTAAGAAGCGTTCTTAAATTAACTGAAGACAATGTTGTCTTCTTTGTAGATGATATCAGACTTGTTTACTTATTCGATGTACCACACCTCTTGAAATCAACCAGGAACAATTTTTTTGCCTACAATTTTGTGTTGCCCGAAGGTACAACGAATAAAAAATATTTGGAAACTTTTTACAATAGTGACAAGTCGAAGGAATACAGACTTTGTCCTAAATTGACTAACGAGCATATACAGGGTGTCCTTAAAAGGTCTTTACAAAAAGCTACCACATATTCTTCAGACCAAAACAATTCGATACAAGCAAACTTACCTCAGTAAAAAGTTGCTTAGTTTGGGCGCTAGACGGCTCTGAAGTTGAAATTTTCAAATCGATTTTGCTTCATAACTTTTGAACGGCTCATGAGATTTTTTTCAAATTTGGTACGTTGGCATAGACTCATCGGGCAATGAAACTCATATCATAATCATAATGAATATCATTCCATGGGCGTAGAACTTGATTTTTTCAGTAAATAAACATCTAAAACTCCTACGCCAATGGAAAAAAATTAGTTTCAATATGAAATCTAAATTATTCAACTCATTCACTACAAAAAAGGTACTCTTGACAAGAGTCGATTCCTCTCATGGTTTCGACAAAATTTTAATTTTAGTGATTTAGAGCATAATTAATAATAAAACGATTAACAGATATTTCATAAAAATTGTTCAAAATGTTCACCATTTTCACGTATACAAAGATTTATACGACGCAAAAAGTTGAAATGTACTCTTTGCATAACTTCTTCATCGCCTGTAAGATTATTCGTCGCCTGTTGGATACGTTGCCATAATTGTTCTACAGTATTCACAGGAGTCTTGTAAACCGTAGACTTGAGATAACCCCATACAAAATAATCCATCGGTGTTAAGTCTGGAGGACGTGGTGGCCAATTCACGGGTGCATCATTACCTCTACCTATCCATCTGTCTGGGTACTGTTGGTTTAAAAAATTCCTAACATCCACCGAAAAATGTGGTGGAGCTCCATCGTGCATAAACCACATATCTACCCGATGTTGGAGTGGTAAATCTTCCATCAAATTTGGCAACGTATTTCGTAGATGTTGTAAATACATGTCTCCTGTTAATCTTTGTGGAAGTATGACAGGACCAATTATAAAATTTCCTATTATTCCAGCCCAAACGTTGATTTTGAATTCGTGTTGAAAATGGTTTATTTTAATGGAATGAGGATTTTCAATTGCATAAACGTGTTCATTATGAAAATTAGTTATTCCTCTTCTCGTGAAACAGGCTTCATCAGTGAACAAAATATTCTTTCCAAAGTTCAGATTCATTTCTCTTTGCAAATTAATGAACCTACAAAACATCAGACGACTTTGTGAATCATGGATTAATAAATCTTGAACTGGCGTCTTGTGGTATGGGTATAATAATTGTTCTCTTAGTACTTCATGAACGGCATTCCTAGAAACTTCTAGTTCATTACTTATCCGTCTAGTACTCAATTCTGGATTTTCTTCAATACGGTCTAAAATTTCTACTTCGACTTCGGGAATCCTTACATAACGCTGTCTTCCATAATCACCAGTTCTAGGAGCAAAATGACCGGTCTCCCGAAGACGTCTCTCAACTACAGCAAAAGGTTGGGTGGCTTGGTACGCGACGATTTGGAAACCTTGCCGAATACACCCTCACACTCTCTCGACCATTTCCTTGACAATATCCGAATACCAATAACATATCGGTGTATTCTTCATTGGTGTATTGTACGGCCATGATAAATCAGAAAAGTCCGATATCAACAATCAACGTCAATAAAACAAATCAACACAGATGAAACTATGGAAACCAAGAATGTGAATATCACTGTTTTCGAGCAGATAATAATAGTGTTCAGAAAAAAAAACCAGTGCTACTTATTTTCAATAGAAATAACCTATGCAAAAAGTACATCTCAACTTTTTGCGTCGTATAAATCTTTGTATACGTGAAAATGGTGAACATTTTGAACAATTTTTATGAAATATCTGGTAATCGTTTTATTATTAATTATGCTCTAAATCACTAAAATTAAAATTTTGTCGAAACCATGAGAGGAATCGACTTTTGTCAAGAGTACCTTTTTTGTAGTGAATGAGTTGAATAATTTAGATTTCATATTGAAACTAATTTCTTTCCATTGGCGTAGGAGTTTTAGATGTTTATTTACTGAAAAAATCAAGTTCTACGCCCATGGAATGATATTCATTATGATTATGATATGAGTTTCATTGCCCGATGAGTCTATGCCAACGTACCAAATTTGAAAAAAATCCCATGAGCCGTTCAAAAGTTATGAAGCAAAATCGATTTGAAAATTTCAACTTCAGAGCCGTCTAGCGCCCAAACTAAGCAACTTTTTACTGAGGTAAGTTTGCTTGTATCGAATTGTTTTGGTCTGAAGAATATGTGGTAGCTTTTTGTAAAGACCTTTTAAGGACACCCTGTATAGAACGATACACGAGAAAACGGCAATACAAAAAGAACAACTCATTGATAAAAGAAATGAAAACAGAAATGACCCCCCTGACATTCAACCCGAAACTACTGGCTACAGGAAATTAACTGACAGACAATTGAAGACGAACCCTGATTACAAACCAGAGCATATCATCAGAAGTAATGACTTAACAGTGACAACACCCCAAAACACTTATCATAAAAACATTTTCAAACCTCCTAGAAAATTCATAGACAAAACATCATTACAGGCTGATGATTCTTCCCCTAATGAAGACACAGAAAGTTCAAATTCGGAACCTCAAAACTAATCCCGGCATCCTTCCCTTCAAATTAGGAAACGCCCGTATCAAAATTGCCTCCCACACTTTCATCCATTACATCCATATCGATATCATTGAAACTCAAAGTACTTCAATAACAAATCACTACTATAGACTTGGCAAAATGATTGACAACGCTACATCATTTTATAAAAAATCACTATACAAAGCTCATAAACATTTGGAATGCGAAATAAATTTCTTGATCGAAAAAATTACTTCACTATTTCCTGAGAATAGACGTTAAAGAGGATTGATAAACCCGCTTGGTTCTCTTATGAAGTACGTCACTGGAAATATGGACCATGAGGACGCTACTGAAATTCATAATAGCATTTCAGAGCTCGAAAATAGTCAAAATAATATTATAAAGAAGGTGAACAAACAAATTTCTCTCACTAAAGAACTAATGTCGAACATTAATGACACCTTATCCAAAACAATTCGAAACCAATATAAAATAGAAACCAAATTTGAAGATTTGAGAACTATTTGAAATGAAACACAATTCAGTTATGCACATTACCTAGAAATCCAAGAGATCCTGAATCAAATCAAGATAAACGCTGACCTGTTATTGCATTTTTTATCAGAACTTGAAAATGCTATAAGCTTCGCTAACATGAAAGTCATGCATCACATTATTTCGCCTGACGAATTGAAAACAGTAATATCTCAATTACATCAAACACATAGTGAATCTCAACTACTATTTTCCTTGCCAGATTACCTAAAATATTACGACTTTGTTCGAACCAGTGTTTTCTACTCGAATAGAAAAATCATATTTTCGCTCGATTTTCCCTTTGTTCATTCTGAAACCTTCGAATATTACCACCTCTATTCTATTCCAAACCAAAACCAGTCAATCATTATACCTCCCTCGACATACCTATCCTTGAGCAACAACGAATACCAGTACTCAGACGAAGAATGCACCGAGCTCCAGCCAGGATTCCTCTGCAAGAAGAATCACCTACTACCACTTCGACAAAACCCCGATTGTATCACGTCATTGCTTTCTGTCGAAAACAGTATCCAAAACTGCCAACACATCCCAATTCGAGTAACCCAACACATCATAGAGGAAATCAATGAGAGCCATTACATTGGAATATTTCCCGAGAACCAGAAGTTACAAATCATCTGTGAAGAATACGACGTTGCCATACTTCGTGAAAGCTACCTATTCATAGTACCGCCAGAATGTGGAATCAAGACATCAGAATACACCTACAGGAATGGAAAAGGCCTGATAGTAGGACCGACGAAAGTGGAACCCGGGCAACAGATTATGTCGGTGAGCCGGAATGTTGCGCTAACCGAATTATTTGAAATTTTTCTGGAAGTATATCGTTCGTATAACATTGCATATTTGTTGTGAGATGATTATGCATTGTTAGGAGCATCATTAGTAGGCTATCTTACAGAAGATCAAAATCTCAAGTTATTCCTCCATTCTGGTTCATTCTGGTGAAATACTATCCTATAATACATATACCAGGTGTCCTACTGAGGTCGACTAGAAGCTGAATCATTCGAACAACTCATTACACTCTGTTCAGAAAGCTAATGAAATGTGTTCGGTCTCATGAGCTTTTTCTGACTGGAAGGAAGGTATAGGGTCCAACCGATTCCCAAAAAGGGCAAGAAAACCCTCTCCAACAACTATAGACCGATTGCACTACCATATGTGATCTCTAAAGTAATGGAAAAAGCAATCGACATCGAGCTCATCCGATATCTAGAGAGCTCAAGAATCGTGAACGACCGTCAATATGGCTTTCTACGCCAGAGATCAACTGGAGACCTGCTTGTCTATGTGACACATAAGTGGCAGGTGTCAATCGAGAAACATGGGGAGTCCCTGACATAGCCTTGGATCCAAAGCATTTGACCGAGTTTGGCACCAATTCATCCCAGCGAAACTTCCGTCATATGGTTTGCCGCCCCAATTTTACCGATTTACTATCGAGTTTCCTTGCAGATAGATCACTCTACGTAGTGGTAGATGGGGTCTCGTCTGATACAATGACGATCAATGCTGGTGTTCCACAAGGCTCTGTCTTGGCACCAACTTCATTCTTGCTCCACATCAATGATTTGTGACCTCCCCCAGTTCATAGCTTTGCGGATAATAGTACACTTCATTCCGCCTTCTCCTCTAGAGCCCCTATATCATCCAACGAGGCCAGGGTGCAAGGCGAAGACAGGTTGATGCTTTAAACGAGGATCTGACAAGAATTCTGAAATGGGGATCTGGAAATCCATATAGTATCCATATAGTTAATTATTTGCCTAATGACGTCTTTCTTGATGCTTACAACCTCCAAACTTTGAAAAAAATACAACACCTTCCTTTTCTCCCACAATTACACCGCTGGCCACCATGATATTCCTCGAACATAATAGGTTTTTCTTTCGTGTCGTCAACAGATAACAAAAAAAAAGATTTAAAACAGATTTCAAGGTGATAGGTTACGGACATTCAGAATTGATTCATTATCAATATCATCATTCTTAGTACATATAGTTCTGTATCTGTTATCTAGAACAAATTTGAAAGCAACTGGAAGAGTGCCGAAATGCCATACAGGCAATCTTTGCCTAGGCAATTTCTGCTCCTGAACCAGATGCCTCTATATAGCAGCACACAAAATATATGTATTTGTTATCGAATAACGTTAATGATAATAAATTGAATTGAATTGAATTGTAATTCATTCAGGTGAGCTAATGCATTGTCATAAGCACTCCCAATACTATAATTCTTTAATTTAGGAGAGAACAAGTTATTCGTTAGGAATTTACGTGTTATATAAAATTTATGAATCAATATAAATCGTATAAGTGTTCAAATCCAAACTTCTGGCGAGAAGTCCTTGATGTTTTCGTTTCATTACTGTTCTCAACACATTGATCGTACAGAGATTTGTTCAATTTGTAACTTCAGTATCAGTGATTTCGACTATAACTTCTACTGAGCAGCCATAACATTTTACATATTCAGCAAACCGTGTGAAATTTTTGATGAATATCATCAAGTTACGACCGTTCATCATGAACAAATGAATTTCAAAATATGTCGAGTGGAAACTATATATACGAATTTGTGAAACTTTCAATCACTACGTTATAATTTCTTTAACTTTCTCATTGAACCTACATAATTATTTCTATATGTCAATCATTCTCGCATATGAGCAGAGCCCTTGTGATGAGAATATAGTTGGAAGGAATCATATGTAATATTCTGATTGAACATATCATTTTGTAATGTTTTCTACGATTTACTTCTCGCAACAACGCAAACCACAGGCGCCAGGACAATGCCCATAACAACCGTTGCTAGATACGTTTTTTTGTCTCAATAACAGGTATTGTCAATTTGTGAGAAGTCTGTCAATTAAAAATAATTCAGCAGTACATCTCAGTTCTTGTTCATATTTATTGAAACTCAAATCATCAACCATATCTACAGACATACATCTCATATATATATCGTATATATTATATCGTATCAAGTCATCACAGTAAGTCAAGTGAAAAAGCTCATGAGACCGAACACATTTCATTAGCTTTCTGAACAGAGTGTAATGAGTTGTTCGAATGATTCAGTCTCTAGTCGACCTCAGTAGGACACCTGGTATATGTATTATAGAATAGTATTTCACCAGAATGAACCAGAATGGAGGAATAACTTAAGATAGCCTACTAATGATGCTCCTAACAATGCATAATCATCTCACAACAAATATGCAATGTTATTTGAATGCGTTATATATCCTGTAGGAATGTCTCAGCTTTCTGGACACTCTGAATCTCAGTAGTGATCAGAATCAATGTGCAAGACATTGTGCTTCAGAATCAATACAGGTTGGTTGGAATTCTAGCCTCATCATTGGGAACTCGTCGCACGGACATGAGAAGTATGAATTAGTATACTCACGTGAGTTAAAATTCTCTACTTTTCGGAAATTTTTGATAGTCCCATGATACACTATTTCTATCATTACTGAAAAAGACACCAACCTTCATGTATTGACTTTGCATGATATCCAATTTTTCTGGAGATGTACTTGAGTATAATTGTTAGTATTTTCTTGGTTGAATGGAAGAGCAAGTTCATATTGTGGCTCCCAATATCTGTCATGATTTGAACTTGAATTCTGCCATTGATAGCATTGATACACATTCATTATCATTCATTATCATTCAGTATTTAATAAATTTGTAAATCTACATATCAATGAAACATATATCATTATAATTTTAATTATGTCGATGAATATTTATGAGGATAAATCGTGTGACTGGTGATTTGAAATATATTGAGACTTGTCGCTTTTACACGACTGAGTTACCATCGTTCTTTCACATTTTGGGGATTCATGATTTCTAATGAAATTCGTGTTACTTTTATTTTACTCGAATTCTTGAATGATTCGGGTATATATATATATATATATATATATATATATATATATGTATATATAAATATAGGTTCGGTTTCAATACATATACATGATCGATTTTTCTATACCTACGTCTTCCCAAAACGGTAGGTGGAGAAAATCATTGAACAGTCAATTATTTCTTGTGTTGGATCAGTTGGGATGAGGAAACAACAAATCATAAAAATAAGCATTTCTATTTACACAGGTCGTCAAATATCACATTGGTGAATCATATCAATAATATTGATCTAAATAACTTTTTAACGTTTCTCTCCATAACTTCATTTCTAGAACTTGATTTTCGAGAGCCTGCACTTCATCCTTGATCTTGCAAATTTCTGACTGCACATCGGTGGAGTGTCTAGGTTCTATGTTATTAGAGGAATTTTCTATCAATATCTTGGTTGTGGGATTCTCTGCTTGTTGAGGTTCTTCTATAGGTTCGGTTTCCACAGGGATGGACTTTCCTTTGCGTTTCGCTGCACTTTTCTTTCTTGCAGGGCCAATTGTTGATTTGACACTTTTAACAGCGCCTTTCTTCTTCATTGTATCTTTCACATTGTCTTGTACGCTGATAGAAGAGTGTTCCATCACAGTCGTTGGTGAGTAGCGACCTCTTTTTGAAGGTGCCTGGAAAAACACAGAAAAATCAATGAAACGAAATAAGACATATAAAGTGATTTCATTATCCGGTCTAATTGAAAATCAGAGAGTGAAATCGTCTGGATTCAAGAGCTCTCAGTCTTTCATTCATCCTTGTTAATTATTTTTAGCCATTTTGAATTCCTAGTTTTATGCTCATTCGATTCGAAGTACAGATAATCTTCTTTTGTAATATGATAGGATTCCTACTATACGCCTCTGACACATATTTTACACATTTTTTCGACGCATCATGAAAATGTCGCGAAAAATTTCCAAATGTAAAATGTTAGGATGTCTGGAACGTCAGTTTATTGTCCAAATATATAACAGTGAGTACCTAAATTAGAATTAAATTAGAACCAAGGTGTATCTCAAGAAACCAGAAAAGAATTCAAAGATAGGTACTCGGTTCCTGAAAATTGTCACGCTCTGCATCCAACATATTCGAATGGAGAATTGAAAGCTATAATTTCTGATCATATACAGAAAAGAAAAATTTTCTTGATAGCTACACACATAGGGTACCATTGGAATGAGAATTGGAAGCCCTTCAAAATGATGTACCACTGGACCTCCCCTTCCCATTTAAGATTCCAAGGGTGATATCTACCCCTCCCAGGAGGTTCGACTATTATGAGCGCTAAGATATTAATTTTGAATAGAACTGATTTCTTTTGATTTTCCATTCCATTTATTGGAAGAGAGATATTGAGGGTGGGCGATTTTAGAAATGTATATAGATTATCGCAAATTTTCAACACTTCAGTGTGAGAAATGTTCACTATTCATAAACTTGATTCATATATATATTTTTTTTCGATTACACAATTTACTGGAGATCACACGTTATTGGAATCTCTGAATATCTATCACCAAAGGAGGACGTAGATGTAAAGAATAATTATAAGATTGGTTGACTCACCTGTGAGAAAAATCAATCTCAATTATTCGAACATCGTTGTCCTCCTTTGGTACCACAACCCACCCACCACTAAAGTTTTTGCAATGTACCCCTACACGGAAAGTTTAAAATGGAGTCACAAAATTTTTGGGGACTGAATGTTGGCCCATGAGTGTATACGTAGCAATTAGTCAGATGATAAGGCAATGACAAAAAAAATATGTACAGACAGATGCGTAGAATAGGAGGTCTATCACATTACCAATGGAGGACTACGATGTTCGAATAATTGAGATTAGTTTTCCTCACAGGTATAAGTCAACCAAACTCATAATTAGATCTGATGTAGAGAATTATTTTTGATCATCTGAATACCAGTAACAGGCAAATATGAAAAAAATAAACTCACCGCATTATTCTCATTTCCATCGGCCGAATCTAAAAAGGACAAATCCTCTCCATAAAGTTCATCTTTGCTGAGTTTCCTCTTCGATCTGGTGGCTCGTACGGGGTTTCTTTTGACAATGCTGCCTGTCTTTCCAGATTCGTTTCTGTCTGCTATAAGAACTGCTTTTTGCTCCTGACACTTGCCCTTCGCGATGTTCTTCTGAGTTTCAGAAATTCCAAGGTCCTTCGCAAGTGTCCCATCCTTCGGAGACAGTGATCGGCTCTCAGAACGTCCTGAAAGACTTGGACAGCTGGGATCTTCAGAATAACGTTGATAATCCGAACTGCCTGAATCCTTCGCTGTGTCTCTGCTGATCGAACTATTTCTGCAGGAATACGATGTCTTCCTCATTATCGTCGCTTTATGATGATATTCACCTGGAAAAGAAAATTAAAATTCCGATGATATTACAATGATCTTTGGTGCACAAGTTTCTTGGCATAGCAAGAAGTACAAAATGATACAATTTATTGGTGAATATTTAGTGGAGAAATATCTGGAGATAATAAAGAAAATCAAGATGGAGTATGGTTCAGCACTCACCTATAATAATCTCGAAAGTACGCGATGTTTCAGTCTCACTACTCTTGTTACAAGTTGTATCACAGACTGATCTCAGAATACTACTGGAACAAATATCACCAAGCCCAGTCAAGGGGGTTGTTTGGAAAGCTACTGACATTTTGGACCAATAGGGGCCCAGAAGCAATCTATGAGATACATGATTGGTTTGGAATAATCCTCTACCTGCCAGATTTATTCAATCCATTGAGGGTCATTAGGTATATTGTCACGATACCAAATCCCTCTACGTATGTATTCAATTATTCAATAATAATATTCGTATTTGCTTTGTTCCATTTGAAAGAGTCTAGGAAATATATTATCCAATAATTTGTTCCATTCATTCATTGCAAAATAACAAAAATTAGTCACATACTGGTTTGGTTGATCTCAGGATAATACTGATATTGACATCAAGCATATTTGATTACAAAACATAGCTTCTAGAGAAGAAGGAAGTGAATACTAGAAGTTATTTAAATCTCTTTCATCTCATGAATAATTTTATCAAGGCATGAATGGAAGAGAAAAACAAAAAGAAAAACAAAAAGAAAAACCACCGAATCTCACAAACTTATAGCATCTTAGTAGTAGTTCATCTTAGTTTTGACAAGCACCATTTGTTGAGTAATATGTTATATTCATTGAAACTTGCTGTATTCTTCATAGTCTCCGGTAGTTCATCATATGCTTCAGTTGCCTAATCAATTGGGGGTTATTGAGAATTCTATTTACTCTAGTCTTCCATATATTTAGTTCATGTTTCTGTCTATTTATCGTGTGTGTGTATCTGATTCCTGTGGCTCATTTCAGTATTCATTTTCAATTGACTAATCAACAGTTTAAATATAGATTTACATTTCAATTTTCAAAATTTTGTCCAATTTGTCTAGTTTCCCTTATGTGTATACATTGTCTGTGAACGTTCTATGATCCATATTGAATTGAACTTCTACCACCCTATTTTGAATCATCATTTTAAATTCATCTTTCCGAAATAAAATAGAAGTTATTGTAATTATTCCAATATATTTGTAGTGAGGACAGATTTTTGATCTGTCCCAAAATGTCACTGCGTTTCAAATCAAACGTTTATGTATCTAAAAGAGAAATTCTCTATTTTTCAATGACACCAGTCATATCAGTTTCATCTGATTTCACAATAATTCCATTCCAAGTCATATTCTTTTGTTCAAAAATCATAATCCCTGTCGTAGTATGTCATTTGCTAATCAAGTAATGATTGGTTCAATGGATGATTCAAGATGCTTCAAGTCACTAACAGTTATATCATTATAGCCTAGTGAAGCATTCGATTCAAGTGTATCGATTATATTTTCGATTTCAAGAGTTGTTACTACCTCAGTGAACATACTTTTCATGCGAAATATTTCTTTTAATCGATGAGATCATTTATTGTTTTCCTTTCCATCATTAGTTTTTCAATAATTTCGGTTCCAAATTCACAAAAGTATTCGCGTTCACAATCATCGCCCTTGATGAAACTATTCATGCAGCGCCACTGTTTCTTGCTTTTTTCTCCTGTCTGGTTCCATTCATTTCTAAAATATCTATTATCAAGATTTCGACCTTTTTTTAGTTCAGTTTTCAACATTTTATATTGTTTTCGAATGTTCTTATCGTTTGGTTGTTGACCTTTTAACTGATGTCATTTTCTTTTACAAGTTCAACAAATAATACCAATATTTTCCTGATTTACATTCAATACTCACTATAGCTTCAGACTTACAATATTGGACAATTTCTATGAGATTCAAAATATAGGGTATTCTATCTGAGAGAATTTCCAATATCACTATGGTCGTTCCATTGGAAACATTCGAATCTTTCGACAATATCAAGTGGTTCTTTTGTTATCGCCCTATACCACAATGATTGTTGTATGACTGTTCTTTCGTACATTTTTGCATTCCAACTGATAGCTGGACAACAAAAATGGAGTCAGGTCTTGTCATTCGCCCGGTGGCCCTTTGAGCATACACATAAATTAACATTTTATTTATTGAAATATTCAAGAGGTTATATTTTGAAAACGGATTTATGAAAGAAGGTTTATGTTGTTTACATTTGTGAGTTCAGAAAAAAGATATGAGAAAATATACAGGGCGTTCAAGATATGACACTTGCTGAAATAATTTTGAATTTTCGACAAAAAGGCATACCTTCAACCAAAAACTATGGAACTAGCATATTCATCATTTTCTATTAAACTTTCGAAATATACCCCTTAAGTGAGGTGCAAAAATACACGAGGAAACCCGTACATACATTGTTTGTTTGTGACTTTCGTGTATATACGAAATGAAAAACATTCAATTATCTGACATATTTCTCAGAAGCCCACTTTCCTTGCTGAGTCTTTGTGGATATAATGACCTATGGTTACTGTAATGAGATTAGGAACTATCAGGTAGGTATCCTAGATGAGGAAAAAATAGGTATTAGTGATCAGATTACCGAATTAACTTTCTCATGCTGGATAATTTCCACCTACTTCTAAATACTCATATATTTTGCAGATGGGCGACGTTGGCTTCGCAAAACCGCAGCTGAAGTAATTGTAGGAATCAATTAAATACAATATATAGGGCGAATCATCATTGAATCATATATTTCCAATAGATGTTTGTGGAATTCTTCGCCTAGCTGTTGCTCACCACCTACAAATTTCCCCAAAAAAATCCAATACCTCCTTCCTTTCCCAACATTCCACCACTGGCTAGAACGATATGTTCCTCGGACATCATAGGTTTTTCTCTCGGCGTGTCATAAGAAAGAATGTCACGAGTTGATTTAGCCTCCTAACCCCATAGAATTCAATCCTGGATGCGCTCTCGGTAACTTACCGAATTGTTAATGGTTACCAAAGATAAAGCTGAAACTTATAGTTATCAACTCATTATTACTAATTCATCTGCGCACAACGATGAACAGAACACTGTTGGAGCTATTCTATGAAAAATAAATGAAAAATCCATGTCCTTAATTGAATAAAAATTAAGTTGGAATGTCGGATGTCGAATTTGAAAACGGCATCTTGTAAAATGAGAATGGTGGCCATGAAGTGTCAATCATTTCGATACATTGCTTCAAATAACACCAAAAATGTTATTCATGTTTTATCCGGATAATTCGTATTTTGTATATTTTGAATATTGCAAATTTCTAAAGGGTGTTTCGTTTGGCAACAAATTACTTTACTTTGTCACAATTTAGCCATAGATCAACCACCCTAATCTATGATTCAACCGGCCCTTTATAACTACAGTTTACGATATTCCAATGATAACACTGGAATCCCACTATTATTTCAAGTTACTCTTGTAACCATAACAATCGATGATATTCCAAATCAAAACAGTTTCGACTTTCAAATTAGTAAATGGAAAGAAACCCCATAACTATGAATAATTACATCATGATAATAGAATTCGAATTTGGACTGCGTATACAGGATATAAGGTTGAAAAATATTTTTCATGACGTTTATATCCAGAGGCAGTTTCCCGAATAGATATTAATAGGTTCGAAGGAGCTATTTTGAGATGAATTTCGAATAAATATTATTCAACCTTTAAATTGTCAAATGAAAAAGTTGTTCACATTCCTTTGGAATTTATTTTCCACATATTATCGATTACATACATGGAGAAACATATATATTTATGAATGGAAGAACAACCCGTTTTTATCACATTTTTTGATAGAGCTCAAGTAGACAATCAGTTCACTTTTGTATGATAACGTGGGCGTTCGATTCCCCGTTTCGGACTCATTCACGATCTTCTCAAAGAAATAGTCGAACTCTAAAAAGTTGCTGAATAACTTTTCGAAGAGCAGTTTTCGTTATGATTCAATAAAAACCATCTGATATCATCTTCGTCCTTCTTCGGAAGTTGAGGATTTTGGATTCAGAGACAGTAATTTCTTTTTTTGGAAACTGGTAATTTCACCGAAATTTTCATATGGGACGCCCTGTATTTTCTGCCATTTCCTGATACAGCTCAAAAAGACATTGATATTCATAACGTGGTTGTGCGATCCCTGGTGTCAGACTTATCCACGATCTTCTTGAAAAATAGTCGATAATTCAAAATTGATACACAAGATAAACTAGGAACCGTCCTATCGAATGTCAAAATTCCTTAACTGTCACTAATTGTTCTAGCGGAAAGCAATATCTTCTTTGTATTATTCGGAGCCAACAGACAGTAATATTCGAAGACAAAATAAGATTGTATGAAACGTAAGTTACAGGAGACCATTCGAGCGCAATTTGTTGCTATGTAGTTATTTTCCGAATTTCAGACTCGTGCTGGAATATATTGCCTTTTGAAACTTACATTTCAATATATTATTCCTATTTTTCAAACCTACCAGTTTTCAGAAGAATCATGTTTTCATCGCTTTCTGCAAAGTCTGTGGATAGACTTTGGATATACCAGACGGTTTTTATGAATTTTTAAAGAAAACCGCACTTCGAAAAGTTGATGAGGAAGGATTCTAACTCAAACTATTTCGAATGAGTCTGAAACGGGAGATCCCGAGTTTTTATGTTACAATTAACTCGTTTTTTTGAGCTCTAGCGAAAAATGTGTTGAATACAAATGATTCATTTGAAAATTTCGGGAAAGTAACCAGTTTACAAAACAGGACATCGCTGCATGTGAATTGGAAATCCATAACTTCCAACTGAAAGATTAAGAAGCAGATGGTATTTATGAATTCATAACAAAAACTAGTCTTCGAATAGTTGATCAGCAAAGTTTCTAGAGTCTTTCTGAGCTTTTTTAAAAAAAAATCTGATGATATGCAGGGTATTCCATTCGAGAAAACGTATTTTGTGTATGTGTACGTATGGTTTGTCACTGAAAAATAGCTTGTATAGTCGATTATATCAGGAAAAAATCCATATGACTGTGAACAGCTGTTTGATTTGATATTTTTTTACATTTCCATCAGTTTTCTGTTATATATATTTTTATATATTTTTTGTTATATATTCATCTACCTATAACGATAGCTAACTAACTTATTTAGAAAATGGCGAAAATTTCATGGATGGAGAAAGAAGAAAACAAGTATAAAAAACAAAAATTTCTATTTACACAACTCGCCAAACATCACGTTGATGAATAATATCAAACTATATAATAAGAAACGGGAAGAGTACATTCAAGTGGAATGTGAACTTGAAGAGTCTTTAGTTTCATTTTCAACACTAAGGAGTTTGAATTTCTCCATAACCTCATTCTCATCCAGATTATTGACGATAGAAAATAGTAGCGCTTGATTTTTGAGGATCTCCAGTTTATTCTCAAACGTGCAGATTTCTGACTGCTGATTGATCATGTGTTTGTGTTTTTTGCTATTCACGAAATAGTCTTTCAATATGTCGGTCGTGGAATTCACTACTTGTTTCAGTTCTTCTATTGGCACGGTTTCCATGGGGACGGATTTTCCTTTGCGTTTTGTAGCACATCTCTTTTTTGAAGTCCCCATTGTAGATTTGGATTTCTTGAAAACCCCTTTCTTCTTCATTGTATTCTTCGACTTCTCTTGTATGCTGATTGTGGGGTCTTCCTTCACAGTCGCTGGTGAGTAGCAAGCTCGTTTTGATGATGCCTAGAAGATATAAAATTCTTGATTTTCAAAAAGAAATAAGAAGAAGTCAATCATCAAATCTGCTTGAGGAAAAATTATAAGTTCCATGAGAAACAACGAGTGAAAGTTGACAATGACCGTGCAGTTTACTTGTTCAAATTCAAAAAAGAAGGGGACGATTTACAGAGCTTGAACATATTGAAATTAAATTATAGTGGCCAACAAAGGGTGACTAAAGTAACATGAAATACAATAAGGAGATGTTTGTATAGTCAGATCTTACAGAAGATGTTAGTGAGTAGATGAAGTAGTTGAGGTAATGATGATTATTTCTGAAGAATGAATTCAACATGTGAGTATAAATTGGGATGATGACCTTGAGAAGACATGTTTCAAGAAATTTCGAAGGACATCATTCAAGAGAATGTATTCGTATATAATGAATTTATACAGCCCTGCTCTCGAAGCACTGAGCTCCAAGAAGATGAACTGTAAGTTGGTATGGAACTGTATCGCACCCTTGGAATGCTTTGGTGCGAACAACAGAATGGTTTTGTTATGGGTGCTTACGGACCCGGGAGAAGAGGGCAACGAAAAAGCCGACAGGACCAGGATACAAATAAATACCAAATCAAGTTGAAAAAACTTAGGTTCAACATATTTGGTTTCGCCAACTGAAAATCTACCGATGAACTCAGCGAGAAGAATAGGATTGCGCGATGAACTGTAACCTCTAGGGGTGAGTCACAATGGACCCATCAAGAGTCGCAGTAAAGGAGTGGCCTTACTACGCGTTACTTGCATGAAACCAAACATAATCTAATTCGTAGTATAGAGAATCTTCATCTAACCAGCCTTTGTTCTCATCTGAATCTCAACCCCAGAAAAATTAGAGTGAAATCAGAAATCAACTCACTTCATTTTCCTCATTGTCATCGCTAGAATCCAAAAAGGCAAAGTCTTCCTCGAACAGTTCATCCTTCTTGCCTTTCCTCTTAGATCTGGTTGTCCGTACAGGGTTTCTTCTGACGATGCTGTCCGACCCTCTAGAGTCGTCGCTGTCTACGATTACAACAGCCTCACGTTTAAGAACTTGAGACTGACTCTTCTCCTCAGCACTGCATTTCTGCGTTTTAGAAATTTCAAGGTCCTTCGGATCACCTGCATCCTTCTGAGTTTCTGATGGGCCCTTGGATCCGCCTGGAAGACTAGAACAGCATTGATCTTCAACATAGCAGGGATCTTTCGAACTGCCTTGATCCTTCGCTCTGCCTCTGTTGAATAAACTGTTTCTGTACTCTGTTACGAAAACGACGTCGTCATTATCGTCGTCATCGTCGCTCAACTCGAGAATGACATTCACCTGAAAATAGAAAAAAATTGTTATACAACGATCATACGACGATATTTTGGCGCCCAAGTATCTTCTTGGAGAAACTGGTTGTCGATATTTCAAGATAGACGAAACCTGGAGACACCCCGTATAATTCCAGTTATAGTGGAGATACTTGGCAACAATGACGAAATTTTTGAATCTTCAAAACGTTCGCAATAAGAAAAGAAGTACAAATGAGTATGAAAGATTCATTACTTATTTGAAGTATGAAATTGAATAAGGATATTTCCAATACTGTTATAGCCAGATATAATATTAAATATACTATTAGATCGAAACTACAGAGAAGATGTATTCAAACGACCAAAATCAGCCTGCTATTCACAAATTATTCTGCCACGCTATGCTATTGAATCGGGAAATATGTTGTTTGTTTATTCGTTAATTACTGAATTATGAAAATAAATTCGGTTCGACTTATTAGTATGTGTAGTATTATAGTAGTGAAGTGAAGTTTAATGATCCATGAGTATGTGAAATTAAACAGACTATGTTTAGTTCCTCTTTCGATTTGAAAAACTTTGTTGAAAATGGCGATGTCCTGATAATAATAGATAGATGCAAAAATGATAGAAACATATTGTTTCATAGGTACCAACTAGGTAATAAGTGATATTGAAATGCCACAAACGGCTCATTTGCAGATATATGTTTATATAAACAAAAATATTTGTTTTGATGTCTCCTATCACCCCTTGAAGGTTGTCGTTAACTTTTTGGGACACACTGTATATTATTAAACCATTGATCATAGCAAATATTTGAAATTTGGCTGTTATAAAACATACCAAGGTCAAGAAAAAAAAAAGTTGCTCATCTGAAGGACGGTTTTGATATTTGATTGTCATAATTCTGCCTCAGTTTCGTTTGTATCGTTGAAGTGAGTGCGGCTGTGAAGTAAATACGGCCGTAAAGTAGCTGAATTAGGCGGCGAAACGTTACACTTCAAAAACAGTTTGGATCCATGAAACATCAATTTTCACGGAATAAATTTGATGAAAATTTGAGAAAGTCAATACGATTCTCAAAACACCAATGCTCTTCTCATATTTTTTTCTGAATGAATCAGCCCAATGAAGCTTATACACGGTATAAAAAGACTATATGTTCCACTTGGTTTGTTGAGTACCGTGAATGAGCAAAATTCCAATAGTTGTTTCCTTATCTATTCTTGACTTGAGAAGAATCTAGTGATTTAAGAGAAGCTTCCGTTGAAATCTCATTCGTTGAAATGCACCCCTAGTATCTTCAGGTTGAGGATTATCTTCCACAACTTATTTATTGTAATATCTTGACATCAACAAGTAACTCAAAGTTTGTGAGGATTAGTTACTCAATCTTAGGTGATGGAAATACACTGATGTAATAAATCAGCTGAATGGGTTCACTCTTCAGTTGTTTTGTCAGATTGAAGGCCAAAAACAATTGAATTCTAGCAGATGGCGTGGGGTTCTATTATTCAATAATAAATGATATGAGCATCGAGAATTCAAAAACTATTCCAAAGCAGACGACAAGACATCCCGATTGACATATAGACGTTAATGACAGCTGTGTCAAACTGTGACAGTTTAAATTTGTGCGCGGTAAGATACGAAATTAATGTTTCTCCTAATAGAAAAACTCATTCAGCAGTTCGCCATGTGAAGACAACTTTGGAAGTTTTGTTGTGAACAAGAATCATTGATTGTATTCAAGGTTTGTGGAACACTTGAAAATTCGAAACTCCGAATGTTCTCAGTGGCAAAAGTTAGTACATTCATATCACTTCGAAATGATTTTTGAATACGCGAATTCCCTTAAAACTTCTATCAGCCCTTGCACAGTAGTTGATTATTTTTTGGAAATAAACCAATAATTCCTTTCAATTTCATTACACGATAAATGATATACAAAGTCAAATGGAATAACGTTTTTGAGCTCTATATGATTTGATTCCTATATGCAATGAAATAGAATGAAGGCATGAAAATCCTGTCATATCGGAAAAATAAACAGTAAGTATACACATAACCTCAACACTGACACATTTTGAAACCCAGTCACACAATCAAATCAACTCTAATTATCTATTTGTGCCAGTTCTTGCAAATTTGGTTGTAAACTCGGCTGACAGGTTTTACAGTTTTGCTCACGCCTCAAGAGATTTGAAAAAGGATTGGAGTAGCTCCACCAGCTAGATTATTACATCAATGAAAATACTGTCATGTACTGAGAATAATACCATTCGGCAGGTATACTAGATTGTATTGGGACTGTGCAAGCAACTGCATAGTGAACGAGTGACAATACGGATACTGGATATGGAAAATGAGAAAGAGCTATTTCAGGCGGTAACTGAAAATTGAAATGAAACCTAAAACTAGGAAAAGGCGATTCGCTGCTTGCAATGTTGAGCTGAGCGAGTAAAGCTAGTATTTATTCTTTCGTGGTATGTCAGTTTTCGAGTTCCGTATATTTTTAACCTTCCTTCAGCTCAGCTACATCAGTAGGGCAAATTTATTCGAAATTGGCGAAGCAGTGCCATTGTAGCCAGTATGAGCTTCGCTCGCTCAGCTCAGTGATATTGATGATATGGGGTTTGTTTCTGAGAATCAGCAACTTTTTAAAGAGAGTTTTCTCACTTCAATTGACAGTGAAAATATTCATCTACAAACGCTATGTATGAATCCAATGTTGAAACCTTCAGATAGGTCGAGTTTACTAACTCACCTTTCAAACTCACGAGGATATAACCGACCACTCGGCATATTTGAACCGTTTCTCCTCAACCTGAACTAACCTTTGGGGAAATCGCCTTCGCGGTGATTTCTGACAGCTTGTCAATGTCGACGAACTCGGGTCTATCGAGGGTGGTCTTGGGAGTGGCCCCACACAGGAATCCCAGCATGGCCAGGCCATCGTCCACTTGGCTGTTGTTCTCGGAGAAGTGGAAGTTTTCCGTCCGAAACCTTCGGCTTCCGAACACTATATCGGATATGGCGCTCGGTTGGACGATGGAGCAATCGTCGTTCTCTGCGGCTTCGCTCCTGTTGTAGATCCCTAAGGGTTCAGGGAAGTCGTTGCGGATGCTTCCTGCTTTGACTGCCATTCCTACGGAGAATCGGGTCTTGGATGAAGCTTCGCGTGTATCGTTACCAGGAAGTATATATGTCAGACTATTTTTTTTGGGCTAGAACGCTGATGGCTCGTGATTTCGAATTCACGTTCCGAGAAGAGAGATGTTGGAATGGAATGGAAGTTCTGACCTATCTGAATGTCACGAGTGAATCGGTTTTTTCTCATAGATCACACAAGAGTGTGATATACTAATAATAATAGTTGAAATTCAATGCGTTACTAGGAAACGGAATATACAGGCTGTTTCTCAGGTATGTGTAGAAAATGGAGTTCGCCGTTTTCGAGATACAGGGCGATAGACTCGATAAGAGGAAATCATATGGTAATCTTTCGAAAAAGCGCAAAGATTATTATTGGAGCTGGTGGTTATGGCTCAGAAAGACTGCTACATCCGAAGATGCATCAGTGACGCGCTTAGGTAGCATATAACAGAATTTATCAGTATTTATCAGTATTCAATTGTGCACTACCCAATTCATTTCCTTCTTTGAAATAACTATTGTCAAAAATACAGGGTGCACCAATAGTGTGGCAAAGCAAGATACTGGAGGCATGTTTTGAAATTATTTTCCATTAGACAGTGGTCTTAGCAAAGCGTGGCGTTCGAAACCTTCGTTTTTTTTATAGAACACCCGGTATATCTCAATATATATGTATTCCCACTCGATTATGCTCACTTTCTGCTTTCTTATTTTCAAAAATCTGGAGCTGCTTTGCCAATTTTTTTTATATAAATACTGACATAATTTTAGAAAACTTCTCTACTAATAATGTCAGGAATTACCGTTTACTGTTTATAATAGGGTTTACATACAGAGTAACGAAAGAGGAAAGAAATACTGAAACCTGGATATCTCTGAAAGACACATGTGATTTTTGAGGAATTCAATAACTATATCGCAACGAGAATGTTCCAGATTTTCACGATTTCCTATGCATTAGACAACTTTATTTTTTAAATAGAACATTCTATTTATTTTAACTGCATCCGATTGCTGGTGCTCCATTCAGTAAAAACCCGAGGAAAAAAATTCTGGTTCCAAATATTTCCTGAGATCTGGCGACTAAGCATTTTTGTAAAAAGTGTAGAAAGTCCTGAATATCCCCGAACGGATAGATGCGATTCAAATAAAATTCAGTACCTTTGAGCTGTTCGATCTGCCGAACTCAAAAATGGCATCGACGATGTTGTCAGATCTTATAATTTTTCTGTGCGTAGTAGAACTATTGTTTTCTCTCTAATATTTCAACATTTGAAAACGTAAACATTTCAAAAAACAAAGTTGTGTAATTTACAGAATGATGGGAAGATGAGAACATGAATGAAACATTAAAGAGAGAGAGAGAGAGAGAGAGGGAGAAAAATATTTGTTCATGATCAAAAAATCTTCAAGATACAACCAAGTTCTAACATACCAACGATGAGTATGAGTATCCAAATCTAAAAATGTCATCGAGAATTTCTTGAGATCAATTTCAAATCTTCAGACGTGTATATTTCTGAGCTGATGTATTTGCCGACCTGAATGTATTTGTCATTAAATAATTCAATTGTCTAGTACCATAATTATGGACTGTATTGCTATCGGTAGTCAATACCATTTTCTTCATCAGTGAATTTTCCTGATCTCCCTAATACGTACAGAGTGGTCAGAAGATCACTCATTTCTCGAATTTCAAACGCTCGTAACTAAATTTCTTCCAATAGCCCACATAGTATCATTTCGCACTATCCGATTGATATTTGATCAGAATTATCACTGATATGGGGTTTGGTACATTTGAACATTATAGTTTAGCAGTCGGTTTAGCTGCTATATTGAAGAACTCAAAATAATTGATGTTTTCATGTTTCATGTATGATAAAAATGCGTGTGAGTCGTGTTGTTTCCTACAGCTACAAAAATTTAGCCATGATTATTATTCTTATAGCCAATAGATCATTTCATATCACGGCAAAATTTTTTTTGCTAATGGAACCATGTCACCTGTGATAGGAAATATAGAGGAACCAGAAATTTTATATGCTTGCATGTGTTCTTCAATATGACAGCTTGACTATATTTGGTCTGTTTCTGAAAAAAATGAGCTACGAATATTTGAAATTCGGCGACGTCGAAGTATCATGCTGACCACCTTGTGAATTTCAGTGAAAGGATGAAAGTCTCACGTTATAGAATATAGTTCTGACCATGCTGGTAGTCACACAGAGATGTCTTCATTTTGGATAAAACGGTTATAACCTGGCAACGCCGCGTCGTATTTTTGAAAAAAAAATCAAATAATCAAATGATCGAGTGGAAGTCCATTTCAAATAGTAGAGCAGCTATCTCGATTTGCCACTATTTGTTCACCCTGTATGTAAATTTTCGCTGATTGAAACTGTCGATTTTTCGAATCAAGCATTGAAACAATATCAATCAGAATCGAAACATTTCAGAAAAGTCTTGATACGTTACTAAGAGTTGTTTGTGATTTTGATACCATATTTCAGTTTACGTATAAAATTGAATTGTAATTATTATTTTCCATATTGTATTCTAAATATTATGTCCAATCAAGTTTAGTTTCTTCTTCTTGTATTCTGAGATACCAAATCAACTCTACATTAAATTTCACGCAGTAATTTCAGTTTAATATTCCATTTTATCCGATATGTGAATTTGTTTCGGTTTTTTTTTTCAATGAATGTTCCAAAAGTACAGAAACTGTTCTAGTGTTTATCATTTTAGCTCTAAGGATGTCCATAGGGAACATGTAATGAAAAATACATATACGTTGATGAGGTTTCTGTGAGACGAAACGTCGCATTACAAAATTGACAACGCAACATTGTACAACATTAGAAAAAGTGGACACGATAAATTTCATTGACTAAGATAACGCCAGAAATTATTCGGCGCTAGAAAGCATTCGATATATTTGCGAATTTCAAAATGGCATTTTGTTTGAAAACAATTTTCGCAATTTTTACATGTTTCAACCGACCATGCATCTTTTACTTTTACCGAGATGACAATGATTAGGCTCGAATCTAGTCACCTTTCACATCAAGCTCTCCTGATGCCATGAATAATGATATACAAAGCTTCTGATTTAGCAGCAGCTGCAATCTTATCCAGCACAGTTATCGTTAGAATTCACAAGATCAGATTCCATCAAATGGCAATAGAATGGCATAAATCAGTATAAGAGGTGAGAAATATATATATATCTCTGAAAGATAGCTTATATGTATAATATCAAACTTCAGCACATCTTATTCTGTTTGAACTTGTCCATGTCCGAAATTCCGAAACTACATCAGAACCATCATTATAGAGCAATTCATATCAATTCCAGAAGTTTTCGAAATTCATCATCATTTTATACAAACTATGAAAATTTGCAGAAGTCTATAATACACGGTAGACATTTGTTTGAATTGGAAAAAAATCTTTTCAATGCTATTCTGCCCTGAAGAAGCAAAAGTGCTGCAAATACCTTTAGTGATGTTTTAATCATTCATTAAGTTTGTAACAATGTGAAATTTAAGAATATTATGTATTACATTATATAGAATATTACAAATGATTTTTATGCCCGAAATACATTTTTTTTTTCATCGATTATATCGTGCACACAGCCTGATATTTCACTCAATTTTCTCTAATTTCTCGGATCCCTTGAGTCGAGCCCTGTCAGAGACAGCAAGTGTACGCACCTAAAGAAACCTCCCTGTATGTTTTTACAAGTACACCAAACTACTCGGTGAATGAATCGCCTGGAATCGTAACATTGACTGCTAGAAAATCTGCATCCAGAAATAATTGTCAAGGTCGATGTTCGTGTTTTTGAAAAATTCAATAATTTATAAGCGCTTTGATATACGAGATCCGAGATCTGGAAGCATTTGTACCAATTAAAATTTTTCGCGTACTATTTTCAGCGGACGCGAACTTGAAATAATTTTATTTTTATTTACATTCCTTGTTGATTATGAACTGCCGAAATGTACAGAAGGTTTTCCGTCTATTTCTGATCACTGTTGTTTTTTCTTTGATTTCCAGTCACTCAAAATAATCAGATATTTCTATCATAATCTCTGCTGTCATTTGTTGATACTTAACCTATTCATTCATTCCGGAATATAACACACAATGAACGGTCCAGTATACAGGGTGGCCCAGCAAAGTATCACCCTGTAATTCTTTCAATTGTAAAAATAAAACAATGGCCGTCACTTAATGACATAGTGTTCAAAAATGCAGTGCCACTATGATGATATCTAAATTGGAAACTGCAAGATACAGATTTGGTTGAATGAAGAAACAGTTACGTAATCAAAGGAACAACAGAAATGCGTCTGGGAATCTTCGATGAGTTTTTTTTAGTTTTTGTGTTACTGATGGAACTTCCCTACAGCAACTTCGTATGCATTATTAATATGAAATCATCGATTTTATTCTGACCCAACGTTTGATCTCAGAGAAACCATCTAAATGATCTGAAGAAACAGATCTACCTTATCTTCTTCCGTTTCAGAGATATCTGAGAAGAAATGAAATTGCTCCAAACAATTGATCATTCCTAATAACTGAGTTAACGATTCACAAATTTTCGTGTACATGTTAATTAAAATTTCATTCGACGGTTTCGAAATCCGAAGAATCTGATGACGATCATAGATTTTTTATCCGGTACCATTCTATTCAGGGTGTCCCTAGAAGGTCTCCACAAAACCCTAACACATTCAATTCAATTCAATTTCATTTATTGTATCAAAGAAAGTTAACATTCTTATCACAAGAGGTTTGGTTCACAAAGTAGATGTGTCAAAGTTAGCGGGAATTCGGGGTGACAAACAAATTTGAATTCATTCATTTATTATGAAGGAACGTAGTTTGAGTATGTTAATTAAATAGTTGAAGATTATAAGGAGAGTTTTGGGTGTACCAGTGTCAAGGGCATCAACAAGATCAGCCAGGTTTGCAATACTCGGCCTTAATGGATTCCTCAAGTTTTCATTAAGCGGACAATCGAAAAAAATATGTTCTAGATTCTCATTCCTGTACATATTGCAGATTGTGCAGAGCTGAGTAAAAACAATTTTGTAGTACATTCCTCTGTATGAGAAAGTAATCTGATCTTTGCTACAAGTTCGTAATTGACAAATTATTCTGATTACGCTGATAGGGATCAGAAGTTTCAGATAAAATAAACCATTTTGGCTTGTGAAATGATTATGAATATATGGATACGTTGAGTCATTCAGTCTGTTTTGATCATCATGTGAAAGATAATTTTTGTATGATTCAAGAATGTCCGCGCCTTTTTTTTTCAAATCAAAAGCTCCAAATTTCTCAATAAGAATGTTTTCGTGTCCAGTAATAGCCGTGTATTGTTCGATTTGACTTACCCAATTATACCTAACATCCGTATTCTCGCGTAATTGCATAAGGCGTTTGAAACATATTTTTGGCAAACGTGATTCCGGTAGGTTGTTAATGTGATATATCCACGACATAGCAGTTTTCAGTATGAGGTGACTCAATTTGGTGGACTTCGATTCAAGTCTAACGATATAATCAGGGGTGTTGTTGGGTAGTAGGCACAAAATTCTCTTGAGGAAATAAACTTGAATACGTTCCACCATATCAGGATACCTTGTTCCCCAAATTGCAACACAATAAGATAGGGAGGATAGTATAATAGACTCGTATAAATGAACTCTTGAGTCCAAGAATAAATTTTAGAGTTGGTCATTATGCCAATCACTGCACCCAGGGCTTGTTTTGATTTTGTGACAGTTAAATTTGCCATATTCAGAAATAGTGATGACGATGAGAATACAACTCCTAAATATGTGAACTTGCTCAATATTTCCAACTGTTCGTTGTTATAATAAAAATTTAGATTTCTGTTGGAGCCGTGTCCTCCCTTACTAAATATCACGATTTTTGATTTAGGTACGTTCACGTGTAAATCATTTTCTTCTGAATAGGCAGCTAGATTGTTTAGTTTTCGTTGCAAATCAATAGGAGAATTGCCCAAGATGACCAAATCGTCAGCATAAAGAAGTATTGAGAGATCTTGAACATTGTCTATATTTCAACCTATGCTCCCTTTTTCTTTGAAGAAAGTCTCCATATCAGAAATAAAAAGTGAGAACAAAATGGGGCTTAGACATTCACCTTGTAAAACACCTGTGGATTTGACACGTGTATTCGCATTATCATAGATATTTTTGATTATTCTGATATATTTAGCACTAATACCTAATCCATATAATTTGTGCCATAAAATATCGTGGTTGACCGAGTCGAAGGCTCTTTTGAAGTCGACAAATGCAGCGTAGACTTTGTTGCCCTTGTGACGCATCTGAATTTGAATTACCGAACTCAAGATGAAGACATTATCTATGCAGCCTCTGACCTGCCTGAATCCGGATTGGCAGTCCGAGATTATATTTTGTTCTTCACACCAATTGGTCAGTCTGAATAGTAAAATGTTCGTGAATAATTTGACTAGGCAGTTAACAAGTGCTATTCCTCTGTAATTCGTAGGGTCATCTTTTGGGCCTCTTTTGTGGAGTATGAACAATATAGTATCAGACCACATTTTCGGGATACATTCAGACTCAAAAAAGAGAAGCCAGTTTTGTGGTAAATTCTTGAAGAACTCAAATGGAATTCCGTCAGTTCCAGGGGATTTATTATTTTTTGACTTTTTTATGCTCATAAGAAGTTCATCATACGTTATATTAGAGTCTAAGAAATAGTTCCTAACATCTACAAACTGATATTCCGAAATAGTTTTTTGGTTGTAAATTTCATTATAAAAATGTTCTCATGTTTGGATAGGTATTGGACATACATTGTTCTGACCAGCCTAACACATCCTCAGATCAAAACAATTCGATTCAAACTTACCCCAGCACAAAGTTAATTAGTTTGGGCGCTTAGATGGCTTTTCATTCACAATTTTCAAATTGTTTTTGCTTTGTGAATTTGAAACGGTTCATGAGATTTTTCTCGAATTTGCTAAGATGGTATAGCGCTTCATGGGATATCATTCCATGGGCGTGAAACTTGTTTTTTTCCAGTAAATGAACATCTAAGACCAATGGAAAGGAAGTGACCTGTGACCGGGTGTCCCATAATTGATGCTACACAGTGGAACTACAGATTCTTTATAGTAATAAAATGAATAAAATAAATAATATGAAATTTTTATAATAATATTTTGTAGATTCTAGAAGGCGCTCTCTGCGGCACTTTGTGTACAAGTTTAACTTTATTGCGCCTTAATGTATTTATGTTTTTATTAAAATGTTCTCATCATTTTGACGTAAAAACGCCGTCTACTTTGTAAATGTCGATACGTTTGACTGTTTCAGTTTTTTGCAAATACAATTTCCAATGGATCCGTTTAATTTTCGCTAAACAAATGTCAAAATGAAATGAAACTATACATGGTACAGGGACAATTACAAAAGGATCTGTGAATATTAGTATCATCAAGTAATCTTTTATTAGTGTTTTGCTTATCTCAGGTCCATTCATATCCAATTTCTGTTTCGAAAAGAAGCCAATCATTTATATTTTTCGTTAGAGAAAATTAACACTGTCAGAGTATATACCAACATGCCTCAAAAATGTTTTTTTGATGTCGGTGTCCTCAGCAAGCAGTTCACCACTGTCGAGTACATACGATAATTTTTCAAATGAAGGAACATAAATGATCCCCTCTGTCTGCCATGCACGTGCATTCATGAAACGTTAACTGATTTTCATACAATCATATATTTTCTTTCACATTCGAGCCAACTTTTATATTATTTTTGGAACGAAAAATGCTGTGCAATTTCAAAGGGACTATGAACATCATTTTGATGGACAGGAAAGAAATATCAGCGACTATTTGAAGTGAACAAGTACAATTCACGACTGCAACAACAATTAGTGCAAATTAAAACCACAAACTAGATTGTGAAAACAATAGAAAATGTATTGAACCAATTGAAACAACTGGAATCTTTCGTATTGCCAAGTAACTTATTGTCCTCTTCGTATTGTAATTTCTATAAATATGACCCATTCAATCTCGCACCGACCACTCAACTCAAGGGATTGAGTAAATATAATCCTGTTGTAAATACTGTTTCTAGTAGTCTAGTAAGAATCATCACTTGTAATACCACATATATTATTATTATTATTAAATTATATAAATTATTATATATATATATATATATATATATATATATATTATATTGTAATAACATATATTTTGAAGTCGATTGGTATTCGTTGAGAAATTTTCATGACAAGAATGATTGAAATGAGCCTATAATTTGAAAATCTTCATCATTTCACATCAAACTTGTTATTCGTTTCGTTGATGAAATTTTTTTACATTAATTCATATTTGCAGATAAATCATAGCTTGAACTGTATTTTCCGAGGTTGATTTCCAATTGCTGGAGTTGATGAGAAATATTTGAATCTCTCCCTTTTATTTGCTCTCCCTTTCATATGCTCAGCTGTCACCACTTCTTAATAGGTCAAGAAATATCCACTAAAGTATCTTCCGAGGTGCCCAGCAAGAAAAAAAAAAGGAAAAGACATGCGTTTCCCTGGAAACGTTGAGAAATCACCAAATGAACAAAATCACGGAGCAACAAACTACGATGAGAAGAAGGTAAATAATTATTTTACATAAGTAGTGTGAAAAGTGACAAATTTTATACGAGTAGATATTTAGCACGAGCCGTGTATAAACAAATGCGGAAATGTAGAGAGTGCATGAAATAGACTTTTCAACAAGTTACGTACACTTTTTTTCTACGACCATAAATCTATGAAATTTCCCGTAACACGCCTACTGGAATTCGAAGGTTATTCAAAGTTTCGCTCATCAGCTAACACTCAATCTGAAATGCAGCAGTCAGGAACGAGAGAACCCGAGCGAAGACTCATTCGATGTTTTGGTAGACAATACCTATGTCCATTTCATGAAAATAAATGTGTGCACCTATAACTCTATAACTTCGGCAACCTTCAGATATTTCAGCCATCACGTTTGGCAACCAACTTCATTCAACTGAGTCAACGTCAACTGAGTTGTTTGTCATTGTCATGAATGATAATGTTTCCTGAGTATTTATTTGGGATTGAAATGATAAATGTATGATATTCATAATATCCACAGGGATCAAAATCAGAGAAGGTGGGAGGTGGAGGTAAGATGACCAGACGCATCTCGAGAAAGGAAGGAGGGCGTGGATTCAAAAATTTTTTGAAAGGTTAGGATGACTACCATATGTACCAGAAGTGAATTTCCAGGTGAAATATTATGACATTCATTAATAACTGCTAACGTGCTTTACTCAAGTATTTCCACACTATTGCGTTTTACTTTCGACTTTTGTGTTGCCATAGTGAAATGCTGTTGAAACAATGTTGAAAGCAATTATTTCATAGGTGGTCGTAGGACAAAAATGATCACATATCATTATTACACATTTTCAGTGATCACAATATGAATCGTCGAAAGAAAATTAAAAGAGAAAGATGGGACCGAAGTCATTTATGAATTGGTGCCGTGAATGAAAATTGAAAGGTTGGTATGAAATATTCAACAGTGTGACTGTTCGATTATTATGGGTTGTTAAGATAATCATGAACGACCGTCAATATGGCTTTTGTCACCAAAAATATGGGGAGTCTCTCTCTGGCTGAGTGGTGGGATACGAATACTTTTTTACCACTCTAGTGAGAAATTTTCCATGTTGCCTCATAGTCAAGGCTGCACAATATCTACGATTCTTCATATCGAAATTGAGTCACAATGTAAATCAATTCTAAAATAGAGATTCTGAACGTAGGTACTTTGTGTAGGCAAAGTTACATCGAGCCAAAGTCTCGAACAATGTGATTCACATTAGGTAGATATATTTGGAAAAACTCATCAATGAATATTAATGAATATACCAGTTTACTACAATGAACGAGTCAGCTGTTTGTATTGTATTTAAGAAAAAACGACTTCAAATGGGATGTTTGGTAGATAAATACAAAGATTTTACAGGGTGCTAGAACACATGATCTACAATATCACCTTCTGTTGTAACTGGGTCGTTGGAATAATAGATTATTGTCGGAATATCTATTTGCTATTTCAACTAGCTACAAATCAGATATTGAATATAAAAAATGATTACAATGACATCTACTGATTTATCAGTGACAGTCGTAGACAAGGAAATCCTCGATTCCAATCGCGCGGTTACTACAGGGTGTCTTACTTTCATTCACTATACCTTCAATAGTTGTATTTTCAGGAGTTTTTACAGAATTTCCCAAATACTCAATTCGACAAGTAGATTGAGTAAGAATTGAATTGTTACTCGTCACAAATTGAGTTTTTTATAGTGTAGGATTACAAGTTTCAATGAAAAAATTACCTAATCAGAACCTGTCAACTATGTGAAAAAAGTGAATCACATGCAAACATTCAACTTCGTATAATTATGACTGATAGCTATATGATAACCTTAGTCAATTACAAAGCTTTTGAAAGTGAAAAATTTTGAATTTAACTGGTTATAGTGTTCTTGGACCATTTTGGAAAACACAATAAAAATACTCATTAATGTGAATGATGACTAATGTCACTTTTTGATATCGAAATAGTATATACTGATTTCTTCATTAGTGTCTATAGTAACCAAGATACTAACTTCACAAATTTGAAATCAAGGGAGATCAAATGACTCAATAGACTTGCCCCAATTCACTGAAACTGACATTATCTTCATTACAAAAAAGTTAAAACCAAAGATCTCCAGTGGACCAGATGGAATACCGTCATTTATCATCAAAGACTGTATAACCATTCTAGCTGGACCTCTATTAAAAATCTTCAATTTGTCCCTGAAACTAGGTTTTCATCCGACATGTTGGAAAAAAGCAAAAATCTGCCCAATATTCAAGAATGGATCGAAAAATGAAAAAAAAATATAGACCTGTATCTCTTATTCGTGGTTTCTCAGAATTATCTGAAATGCTACTGCATGAAAATATATACAGTAGGATTGAATCGCTCCCTCCACCCGAGCGGCAAGGCTTTTTAATAAACAACAACTAATGGCTTTACAAAAACTTTTAACATTTAACATTCATCATTTATCACTTAAAGATTTAAGACATTATGATGGCTTAGGTTATAAAAATATTTAACATTTAGAAATCATTTAAGCTTTGTAAATACTGATGTTTCTTTTTATTAATTGAATAATAAATTCCAAACGCCGAAAGCATTAAAAACTGGTTAGAGTGATAATACCCATGACAAAAATCCGCAAAAATCCTAAAAACACTGACAATATTCTCGTACAGTGAAAGATAACCTCAATACAGTTTTGAACAAAAGTGGGAAGCAGAGGTGTCACTTGTCGACACTCCCGAAAAACATCATAGGCGAACATGCGCACATCTTATTTTCATTTATGGCCATTCAACAATAATTTCTCAAGTTGGAAGTTCGGCATCTTCTTAAATGATAAATGTTAAATGGAAAGCCTTAAATGGTTTTATAACATGAACAATTGTATTTCCATGTTCTATCTGTCTTAAATGTAAAGTCTTATATGTTGAGTGGTAAATCTTAGGTGATAATTTTTTTTATTAAGCCACCATGACCTGGCGTGTTTCACCCAGTATACTTCAAAGACGGGAGGTGGATGTTGTTTTTACCGACTTCTCTGAAGCTTTTGATAAAATTTGTCACCCGATAATCTTAGAGAAAATGAGATTGTTCGACTTCAGTGACACATCGGTAAAATTCTTTCAATCGTACTTAAATGGAAGAAAACAATATATACAATATCCTTGGGTGCCACAAGGATCTAACTTGGGACCAATAACAACTATTTGCAGATGACATGAAGCTTTACTCTACCATAAACTCTACAAGAGATTCTCAGGTACTTCAGAATAATTTGAATATCCTACGAGATTGGTAAACTGAGAACCTTGTACTTTCGAATGTATCTAAATGTTAAGTATTGACCATCACTCGAGAACAAGATCGAATACTTTTCGTTTATCACCTTTGATTATCATATTCAAAAAATTACCTCAGCAGTTATGAGGATGTTAGGATTTATAAGGAACTGTGAACAAATTAAAAACACTGAGACTTTCAAAACCATTCATTATTCACTGGTAAGAAGTAAATTAGAATATGCATCACTGATTTGGTATGCCAAGTATGTCATATTCAAAATAGATGGAGCTGGAGATGGATGTTAGAGGCACAGACAACCAGTTACTCCTATCCAGGTTGAATATGACAAACTTACGCCAGAGAAGGGTGATGAATATTTGTGTTTTCCTGTTTAGATTAGTCAATATGTAAATTTGTACATTTATCTAAATTGTTAAATTAAGCCATACATATAGTTGTGATAAATAAGTATCTCATTTTTATTTTTTAGTTCAGTATACATATAAGTATAATATTTATATGCAAAATTCTATTACTTTAAGTCAAGTCTGTCCATGTATACTATTTTCTCTTTTTTGGCTGAATTATATGATAAGTTTAGTTAATTTGAAAGTTGCTCAAAATTTTTGTGAAATAAACCTCAGTGAATTTAAATGTCATATGTCAGATGAATTTCAAGGGACCGCGCCTCATTTCTCTACATAATATTCCTGGAATATCTATGAATGCAGGAGATACTTCCACCATTTCTGACATTTCTTTCGAAATCTGCAGCAGTTGTACTATATTAGCAGATTCTACAGATACATATTATGTAATTATTTTCAAGCCATCTCATAGTTTGGGAACTTCGTTGTTAGTCTCAACCGAGGTCTCAACTATAAAAACAATAACTGTATAAGTACCTGCCTATTGTTTTCATATGTTTTCAATAGTACTAATGGTGCCAATAGGAATTGTACAGTTGAAAAAAAATATGATGATGATGATTATTGCTATTATTTTTGTTTCCTATATTTCAATATAGATACAGGGGTGGTGAGAGTCACAGCCATATCTGAACTGTCGAATATCTGATATTTATTTCATGCAGGCATACTTATCTTTGAAAATCTTTGATACACGAAAAATCGTGCATTGATGAGACTATTACAGTGCCGAAACAGAGAAGATTCTTGCTAGTAGAGCAATTCACCGAATTTTCAAGAATTTGAAACTAAAATTACTTATTCATTCGGAAACAAGTACCATCTTATCCAAGCATCTTTCATCCAATCATCTCGTTTCAAGTTGAAGAATTTGCGGTGGTTCAATGTCATCTCTATCATCTTGTTTTTCAAAATACTCATAATCAAGTTTAAGATTGGTCATTGAATCAATCACCATTATGAGAAACTCAATTTGCGAATGATGAAGAAACATTCAATGATCTGATTAGTTGACATCAATAAGTCATAGTGACAATTCAATGATCGACGTGAATAAATTGAGTTCAGATAATCATTTTGATCACTAGAAGAGCCACCAAATGTCGAAACCAAATTTCCCAATTTTTTTATGGAGGATATTTTGTTAGTAGCTCATTATTCACCACCTATTATCAGAGAATATTTCGAATTTATATTATGAGTATTTTTTCAATGCAGTTATTCTTCGATAGCCCACTGAAGAGTAATTAAAAAGTGGGACATTCGACCCAGCTCACCAACTTGGTTATATGGAGGGTTATAGCATTCATTTTATTATTTATATTGCAATAAATACGAGTATATTGCCTAAACCCAAGTTAGTTATGAAAACATCTGAAAGTCCTTAGCATCCAGACGAACGTTTCCACACTTTATGAACGCAGTGTATTCAAATTAATAAGATATATACATCTATACAGGTGGGACAATAGTGTTTCAGAACTGATTGCTCGAGACCTATGATAACTAGAGACATGTTTCAAAAACAAACATATGTGAACTAGACAATAGGGTCGATCATGAGAAATTATAGCGGCCTACACAGAGCGCTTCGAAAAAAGTCTAAAGAGTCGAAGATAATTTTTTTAAATGTAATGCCTTGTATATTACCATATCTTTTTCATGGTTACAGTGACTATTATCAATATTATTATAGACCATGATCGTCCTAATCTCTATTTGCAAATGCACACTTGAAAATTTCCTGATGCTATAATTGTCGATATTAGTAAGAAATATTGCTGAAGCTATTTGATGAATAGATTTCTGATCCATTCCGACGCTTCATATTTGTACAAGGTAGTCAAAATAGATTTTCCAATTCCGAATATTTTGAATTGATTCTTCTCGAGTATTTAAAATGGAACACCCTGTTTATTTGTGTACCATGTGATGTAGAGTTGGAATGAGAACATTTTCTGTATGAGAACCTATATACCTATATCTAATCCTGACCATTTTCGAGTTATTGCTCATTTTCACTGATACACATACATTCTGAACATGAGCATGGAGTCACATTTGTGAGTCATGATGGGACTCCATTCCGTATTCTAACGTCCCGTTTTTGCAGAATATATTTGTGAAGGTATGTGAGCAGCAAAATTCAAGAAAATACTGCATTTTTCAATGAAGTTTTGTTTACTGATGAGCCGACTCTTCATAAAAATTGATTAGGTAACAGGCATAATTTTTTTTATATGGCGACGAATAATCTCCAATATCTAGCAATATTCCCTACTAATATTGATGATTATGATGTCAGAGAATTTTCTATTGTGCATCTGCAAATGGTACGTATTATTTTGCCAAAAAAAAAATCGTAACATTCCAGAGATTCAATACATAGTAAACAATATTGGGGTAGTGGAGGATCTAAAAAAACTACCCTCAACTTTGAAGATTCTTTCGATGCGCCCTGTATACATCGCAATAATTTTTCTTGATAGACCCACCCTATTGTCCAGTTTACATTCGTTTTTGTTTCATGTTTCTAGCTATCTAGCATAGCGATTATCAATCTGACTCTGACGCACTATTGCCCCACCCTGTATATAAACTACTTTGTCAGGTGCAAGACATGCCGAAATATTTCCTGGTGCTTACAATCTCCGAACTTTCGAGAAAAATTCCAATACTTTCCTCCTTTCCCAATACTACACCGTTATCTAACACGGTGTTCCTCAAACATAATAGGATTTCCTTTCGTGTTGTCAAAAGATAAAAAAATCCAAAAGAATAATATCAAAATCTTCGTTCAATTCCTGAATTTTCGGGTTGATATACTGACTTCAATTTTGTGTTGTGATACTCGTTTGTTAGGCTAATACTGATAGCTGGGATGTGTATGATATGCTTGAATAAACATAAATCACGATTCCTGGTGTGCATTATCTATTGATTATAATAGAGAAAACTGAAATATGGAAACAATCAATTCAAAAAGTAACTTCGTTAGTTTTTTTTCAGAGGTAGCGAGAATGCGACAGGAATGAAGCCAACAAATTGGTTGGCCAAGTAGAAAATTGAAAATTGCCAAGTGCAAGGGCGAGAGGGACAGACTTGCTGTTCCAAAATTAGCAATTTTTAACAAGTGGGCAGCACTCAGCACAATCTGACTTGTGAATATTATAGTAGACGTTAGGTGTTTAGTTTCTTTATGCATCCAATAGCCCGCGCATTGTACCTTTAGTGATAGCAAAAAACTAAGCAAATGCAGGAACATTTTGGCATCCACTTGAATATTTGAATGCTCTCATAAAGAGTTGAGATAAAATTAGAATGATAGGTTATTCAGTTGTAATAATGACATCATCAAGACAAATCGAAATTATGTTTAGATTTCAGTTTCCTTCTCATTTTCTTTCAACGACGTGAATAACTGGTGATGATGAAAATGCTGTTCCAAACATGTTTTTTTATTCTCGAACGGCATTCGATTTGTTCTCGGATAATAAAACATAAATCTGGCACCCATCTCACGGAAAATAAAAAGAATGGGAATCCAAGGCTAACATATTTTTTCGATGTTTCAGCGAAGATGCGAACTCTGTAGGCGCCAGTCGTGTTGTCCACATTTTTTTTATAAATATCAGTGCGTCAAAAATTCTGTTTTTAATGTCTTTATATTTAGCGGTGTTGCACAATGTACTGTCAACATACGCAGTCGATTCGCAGAAAATCTTCAAGAATTCGCAGATTTTGATTATTTTTAATCTGTAGGTTATTATTTCTCTCCAAGGTTATTATTCGAACTATAAGTGATCTCAATATTTTTGACGGCTGTTGCTGTTGAATTGTTCATTCAATTAATAACATTGTGTTCTACGCAAAGCGTATGTAATGTACACAGAGTGGTTCAAATTTTTATACATGAATTTAGATCAATCAATTATCAATGGATTCGCAAAATAAGGAGACCCTTCTTGATAAACTTGAATACAGGATATCAAAATTCGATTGAAAAGTTTATTTTTTCATAGTCAAGAAAATACAAAGATGATTCTTTTCAAATTTGGCACACTGCCTTTTCATGTAAACTCGCTTCTGTGTGTCAAAAAATGTAGGAATCCATATAGGCGCCGATGCAAGGATTCCATGTCCCTTATCTGAAGATGAGTCACACGTCATAGGATGTCTTGGAGGAAGTATGTGATCCGCTAAATTACTAATTGAATTCTTGCAAAATTTTTGCAAACAAGTCGGTTTCCATTTATTTGCAAATGAATTATTTTGTGCACGTGTATAATGAAGAATACATGGGCATCCACAAATGGATGTTCTATCACCTCTCAAAATTACTGTATCAATCTGTGGAATCATTGTTGAGCTCCAAAATACATGGAGAAGGCTGTACTAACGCCAAACTAACTGTGTTTATGTTTATGTTCATATATATAGGTACTTAATTCATTTATTTTTCATAAGACTTTGTCAATGAGATGTCAATATCAGTGTCAAACCCAGATCAACATTGAGAAATTTTGCGAAGAGAAGAGTTTTAATTGTGTTGAAAACGGGAGCAGATTCGTTACCGAAACGTCCACTAAGGCAAGTAGAAGTTTCTTATTATATTTCCAAATTTTTCAAAAAACAACGTGTCGCTGACACGTTGTCTCTTGAGGTTCAATTTCAAGCGCAGTGAAATTTTGGGGCAGATCACAAATCTGTCCTTACTACAAATATATCGAGATAATTTTCAATAACTTCTCCTTTATTTTTTAGAAACAAAGAGAGAAAATCCTACAAAAAGCTGAGAAATGAAAATACATGAGGCTGCAGATTTAGCAACCCATCAAGTCAGCAGACAAAACACATTGAAAACCAAAATATTCGGAAGGAGTATGACTTCTTAGCCTTGAAGAAAACCTTTGTGGGATTTAAACCCTGTATATGGATATTATGAAATCATTTATTAATTCTTACATATTTCAGAACTGGCCTCACATGCACTCCTTTGGTGCGCCAATTTAGAAAATTTTTCTATAAAAGTCTTATCCTGATAATCCAAAACTGATAATAGATATTTTAAAAATGCGAATTTCTCAATTCAATTATATCAATCTTCATTCCAATGAAATGTGACATGATTGCTTGATGTCAATCTGCAATTTCTGGACAGGTGCCTCTTGTATCGATTTGGCATCATATCTTCGTTCTGAAATTCCACAGTTCCGCATCACATGTTAAGAAGATCGTTCAAACATTCCAATGTTGTATATGCAGCTAGAAATTCTGAAAAATGCTCTGTAAATGATATGTTTCTATAGTTAAGTGTAGATGAAAAAGAGGCTAGGCCTTCAAGGAAGGAATTTTCAGCAATTAATGATCGAACAACAAGGCTGTGGGATTAAACTTGTATTCAACTCTTTCATTGAGTTATACGGCTGATCCCCTTAATATTAGTTTTTTCCCATCAGACGGCATACTGATTGGTTTGTTCTACTCAACAGATTTAGTTGGTTTTCATGAAGATGGAATTTAAATACAGGATCCTTTCAAATTCATTGGCACAGTTACAAGTAGAAAATAGTTCTCGAGATTAGTCGCAAAAGATAACTCAAGTTAATAGCTCGATTTAACTTGGAATTTAATCATTTGATCCAGAATAACGAATTATTACTCAAATATGAAATATAGTTTTGTTGAAATATTGAGAACTTGTTAATTCGGAAGCACATTGCAGTACGTTCTCGCAGACAAATATAATTATAACCTACTTCAGAAGCTAACGAAGTATTTTCTATCAATACTGGACGAATTCGTCTTCAGCTTGAACATCAATGATGGCGTTGAATACATTAAAGAAGTATGTACAGTTGGGATAAAGTATGGAACCAGAAAATATCTTTCAAACGAAAGAACGATAATCATGAAAATTTGCAGGTAAGTGCAATGGAACAAAATGCATCTGATATACATTTTTTTGTTAATAGTATACTTCTGGTTTGACCGGAAATGCCATCAACTTCTTTAATTTAAATGGGACACCCTATAAATTTTTACAGATTTTGAAAGAGCTTGTTATTTTGAATGCATACATGATGTGTTTAGTCGAAAAAAAAATGTTAAAACGAGGAATATAGCACTTCATTCAATCTCCTTCGAGTTTTTTGCATTAGAGCAGAAAACTATTGAGATAAACTAATTGATGTTGTTTGTATGCATAGTAATAAATAAACGTGTATTCTTTTGTTCTCCAAGTGCCAAATCTTAATTGACGGAAAAAAAATTTACAATCACCATAACCAATCATCATTAAGATTTCAATACGCTCTTTTTCACTTGATTGAACCATTCTAAATTGTGCAGTTTGCAAATTGTACGTTTATTTATCACTATGCATACAGACAGCATCAATTGGTTTATCTAAATAGTTGTTTGCTCTTAAGCAAAAAACTCAAAGGAGGTTGATTAATGTGCTATATTCCTCGTTTTCACATTTTTTTCGTACTGAACCCAGTATGTATGAATTCAAAATAACAAGCTCTTTGAAAATCTGTAAAAATATATAGGGTGTCCCATTCAAATTAAAAGAGTTGATGGCATTTCCTGTTAAACCGAAAGTAGCTTATTAACAAAGAAATGTATATCAGATTCATTTCGTTCCATTGCACTTACCTGCAAATTTTCATGAATATCGTTCTTTCCGTTCAAAAGATATTTACTTGGTTCCATACTTCATCCCAACCATACTATAGAGAGAGATTTATATCCTTACTGAACCACTTGAGATTCCTTACAGACCTGCTCCATCAATGACCAAGCAAGATATGGTATAGGTGATGGAATATAATCGAACAATATTGTGAGTTGATGATTGATATCTGATTTATACATCGTAATTGTTTTTAGGAAGAAAAAAATGTATATATCTGGAAATGGTACGTTCTTGAACCATCTCCGATATTCATACGGTTCTGATCCAGAATATACAAGCTCATGTAGTTTCACAGTAAGTCCTGAACCTTTACAATGTTGCCGAATGTAACAATTGCCATTGATTGTTCGAACGGTTTTTCGTATCTCGTCTTTGACAACCAACAAAAAGACAAGTTTAAATAGAGAACAAAAACAAACCCAACTAATGGCCAGGTACCTCAAACGCGTTAGTTGGTATCCAATCAATAGTCAATGGAAATCAGGGTGTGGAGGACAATTATTACTTCATTGAAAGTGTTCATGTTTCAATTCATGAAAATTTGCAGGTAAGTGCAATGGAACAAAATGCATCTGATGTATATTTTTTGTTGATAACATACTTCCGGTTCAACTGGAAATGCCATCAACTTCTTCAATTTAAATGCGACACCCTATATATTTTACAGATTTTGAAAGAGCTTGTTATTTTGAATTCATGCATACTGAGTTTAGTGTGAAAAACTTTGAAAAACTTTTTGGATTAGAGCAAAAAACTATTAAGATAAACTAATTGATGTTGTTTGTATGCATAGTAATGGATGAAAGAATACTGTTTAGTACGTGTTTTGTTCTCAAAGTGTCAGATTATGATTGACAGGAATAAATTTCACAATTTAGAATGGTTCAAGAGCCGTCGGTCAAAATCATCGTCTGACAATTCTTGAACCAACTGTACCTTATACGTATGATACTTTTCACTTTTTAATATCTTTCCTACAGAACGTCGACTAAAACCATGGTTTAGTGCCAAATTTGTGGTGGACGTGATTCTTCTCAATCGATTGCAATATTTTGTTTAACAGTTTCGTTCGTTGCAGTCCGCGGTCCTCCAGCTTTTAGCAAATTATTTACCATCCCAGTTGCATTGAAACGTTGTAATGTTGTAGTTAATATTGAGCGTAGGATTCCTCTCCGGATGCACATCATTAAAAATATGACACACTCCTTCATGAGTTCTAACACGATCACCATAATCGATCATTATTGAAATTTCAATACGCTCTTTTTCACTTAATTGAACCATTTTAAATTGTGAAATTCATTTCCGTCATTTAGAATTTGACACTTGGAGAACAAAAGACGTACCGAACAGTACTCGTTTATTCATTACTATGCGTACGAACAACATCAATTAGTTTATCTAAATAGTTTTTTTGCTCTAATGCAAAAAACTCAAAGGAGGTTGATCAAAGTGCTATAGTCCTCGTTTTCAGAAAGTTTTTCACACTAAACTCAGTATGTGTGAATTCAGAATAACAAGCTCTTTCAAAATATGAAAAAAATATATAGGGTGTCTCATTTAAATTGAAGAAGTTGAAGGCATTTCCGGTTAAACCAGAAGTATATTATCATCAGAAGAATATACATCAGATGCATTTTGTTCCATTGCACTAACCTACAAATTTTCATGAATATCGTTCCATACTTTATCCCAACCCTGTGTATTCAATATATTATGCAGGTAAAAACAAGATGTTGAAGCGATATTGAATCAAGTCGAATAATGGGTAAGTATTTCTAGATATCGATAGATGTCTTCGTTACTCATTTCCAGGTAACCCAAATTCAAGCAGAATAATCGAAAGATGAAATGCCAAGCATGGTATATGTATACCGTTTGACCCGGAACCAATTTACCCCTCTTTATCTTCGTTGTTATTGGAATGAAAAACAGGGTATTTTATTGGAAAATCGAAAGTTGGGGTAGCTTCCAGTCATACCGGTAGTGAAATTTGTGATCTAATATTCGCAGAATTGTACATTCATGATGTCGAATCGATGTAGAAAACTTGGAACATCAATATAAAATAACAACGAATATACAGAGGGGGGTCACTCGGTAAAGGAAACTTGAATAAACAAATTGTAGGTGAATCAGCGTTTCAGTTACTCTCTCAGTTATGAATTTCATGTTTTGAAATGAAACTGTAACAATTTTATGAACAAAAAATCAGAATTTTTTGTGTTGACTATGAGATGGGATGATTGGGAAAGGTATCGAAATCTTTTCAGTTACGCACTTACTTAAAAAAAGGATATATTGCACTGGAAATATGTACAATTCATGAAAGAAATCCATCACAAGTGACCCAACTTTTTGAAAACAAATCAATGAATCTCACTTTGTTGACCTATGACCTGAAACTACAGGGTGTCCTTAAAAGGTCTTTACAAAAAGCTACCACATATTCTTCAGACCAAAACAATTCGATACAAGCAAACTTACCTCAGTAAAAAGTTGCTTAGTTTGGGCGCTAGACGGCTCTGAAGTTGAAATTTTCAAATCGATTTTGCTTCATAACTTTTGAACGGCTCATGGGATTTTTTTCAAATTTGGTACGTTGGCATAGACTCATCGGGCAATGAAACTCATATCATAATCATAATGAATATCATTCCATGGGCGTAGAACTTGATTTTTTCAGTAAATAAACATCTAAAACTCCTACGCCAATGGAAAGAAATTAGTTTCAATATGAAATCTAAATTATTCAACTCATTCACTACAAAAAAGGTACTCTTGACAAAAGTCGATTCCTCTCATGGTTTCGACAAAATTTTAATTTTAGTGATTTAGAGCATAATTAATAATAAAACGATTACCAGATATTTCATAAAAATTGTTCAAAATGTTCACCATTTTCACGTATACAAAGATTTATACGACGCAAAAAGTTGAGATGTACTTTTTGCATAGGTTATTTCTATTGAAAATAAGTAGCACTGGTTTTTTTTTCTGAAGACTATTATTATCTGCTCGAAAACAGTGATATTCACATTCTTGGTTTCCATAGTTTCATCTGTGTTGATTTGTCGAGTTTTATTGACGTTGATTGTTGATATCGGACTTTTCTGATTTATCATGGCCGTACAATACACCAATGAAGAATACACCGATATGTTATTGGTATTCGGATATTGTCAAGGAAATGGTCGAGAGAGTGTGAGGGTGTATTCGGCAAGGTTTCCAAATCGTCGCGTACCAAGCCACCCAACCTTTGCTGCAGTTGAGAGACGTCTTCGGGAGACCGGTCATTTTGCTCCTAGAACTGGTGATTATGGAAGACAGCGTTATGTAAGGATTCCCGAAGTCGAAGTAGAAATTTTAGACCGTATTGAAGAAAATCCAGAATTGAGTACTAGACGGATAAGTAATGAACTAGAAGTTTCTAGGAATGCCGTTCATGAAGTACTAAGAGAACAATTATTATACCCATACCACAAGACGCCAGTTCAAGATTTATTAATCCATGATTCACAAAGTCGTCTGATGTTTTGTAGGTTCATTAATTTGCAAAGAGAAATGAATCTGAACTTTGGAAAGAATATTTTGTTCACTGATGAAGCCTGTTTCACGAGAAGAGGAATAACTAATTTTCATAATGAACACGTTTATGCAATTGAAAATCCTCATTCCATTAAAATAAACCATTTTCAACACGAATTCAAAATCAACGTTTGGGCTGGAATAATAGGAAATTTTATAATTGGTCCTGTCATACTTCCACAAAGATTAACAGGAGACATGTATTTACAACATCTACGAAATACGTTGCCAAATTTGTTGGAAGATTTACCACTCTAACATCGGGTAGATATGTGGTTTATGCACGATGGAGCTCCACCACATTTTTCGGTGGATGTTAGGAATTTTTTAAACCAACAGTACCCAGACAGATGGATAGGTAGAGGTAATGATGCACCCGTGAATTGGCCACCACGTTCTCCAGACTTAACACCGATGGATTATTTTGTATGGGGTTATCTCAAGTCTACGGTTTACAAGACCCCTGTGAATACTGTAGAACAATTATGGCAACGTATCCAACAGGCGACGAATAATCTTACAGGCGATGAAGAAGTTATGCAAAAAGTACATTTCAACTTTTTGCGTCGTATAAATCTTTGTATACCTGAAAATGGTGAACATTTTGAACAATTTTTATGAAATATCTGTTAATCGTTTTATTATTAATTATGCTCTAAATCACTAAAATTAAAATTTTGTCGAAACCATGAGAGGAATCGACTTTTGTCAAGAGTACCTTTTTTGTAGTGAATGAGTTGAATAATTTAGATTTCATATTGAAACTAATTTTTTTCCATTGGCGTAGGAGTTTTAGATGTTTATTTACTGAAAAAATCAAGTTCTACGCCCATGGAATGATATTCATTATGATTATGATATGAGTATCATTGCCCGATGAGTCTATGCCAACGTACCAAATTTGAAAAAAATCTCATGAGCCGTTCAAAAGTTATGAAGCAAAATCGATTTGAAAATTTCAACTTCAGAACCGTCTAGCGCCCAAACTAAGCAACTTTTTACTGAGGTAAGTTTGCTTGTATCGAATTGTTTTGGTCTGAAGAATATGTGGTAGCTTTTTGTAAAGACCTTTTAAGGACACCCTGTATATTGAGGAGGTGTGATTGGTAAATAGAACTGACACGGCAGTGCCATATTCACACCAGTAAATTGTATTGAAGAATTTTTTTCCCAGCAAAACACATCTTTCCAAATTGAATGCGGTCAACAATTATCGAGTTTCATTGATTCGTAACTCTTTCCACTATATTTCAATGGGTTTTACAACTATCGTTACGTAGGTAATATATTGTTTGCAGTAATCTGAACAGAAACAGAAGAGCTATCTGAAATAACATAAAATAAAAAGAAAAGTGTGTTCTGAAAGATTCATTTAGTTCATCAAATATAAATAAGAGAATCGAAGAATAATTTAAAAAAAATCCCAATGACCGTTCGAATGGACCCTACGATGCAATTTTCTCATCCAAATCCGTTACCTCCTACAGTTTTCAAGATCCTCATGTTGTTCATTCCCAACTTGGCCACATGATCGACAATGGAATCTTCAATAAAATAATAGTTACTTCTCGAAAAAAATCATTGTTAATTATTGAATTTTCAGTATTAGATATATTTTTATTGCAACGAAATACGAAGAAAACCGTGATGCAGTCTCATAACTTCAATGAAATTACGGATGGACTTCCCCGATCATCTTAATGGCTGTTGCCGTATGAATCCAGAAGTACAGTGTACAGACATCACAAATAGCCAAATTAAATATTTCAACAACAATATTTCCAACTCACCTGCAATCTTGTTCTGTTTAGCCAAATGCACCATGTATTGAATACGATTCATCATGGATTATGGAACATTTCAAACTGAACTCAAATCACGGTAAGAATATTTTTTTTTATCTGTGGACAACACGAAAGGGAAACCTATGATGTTCGAGGAACATCGTGTTAGCCAGCGGTGGAATTCTGGGAGAGTAGGAAGATGTTGGAATTTTTCTTGAAAGTTTGGAGGCTATAAGTATCAGAAAAGACTTCACTAGGCAAAGAATTCCACTACTTCGCCGTTCTATTGATGAACGATGCTTGGTATAGCGATGTTCGACAAGTCTCGAGTCTGACAGTGTAGGGTTGACCAGCTTGAATTGCTCTTGGAATCTTCAATCCGACGTTGCCACCAATTGTGGTTCAGGATTAACCGTGATATGAATAGAATATATACCGAAACTTATACATGCCAGTTCTAAGGATGCGCCCTCTGTGAATTTTTCGCGAACTAAATGTTCATGATTCATACGAACCTGAGCCAGCTGGAATTTAGTTCAGAGACTCATAGAGAGCGATCCTGAACCAGTATGATGGTTCAGGTATGAAAAGGTGGTTCAGGATTGTATGTGGAATTGTTGTATCGAATTACAGATGTGGGTCATCTACAAATCGCAGGTGGAACCTGACCAATAGGTGCGCGCCACCTATTATTCATGAGTGAAACTCGAGGTGAAACTTGACTAGCGTCATGGAATTTTCTCGAGTTTTCAGGTTCTTGAATAGGTAGCCAATTACTTCGTTGGATTCAACCGACTCATGGCACAAATATCTAGTCTCTAGTGCGGTTAACACATGTAGTGAATGTGAAATAGTGAGTGATCACCCATGAATAATTTATTGCTGAGTTTATCTGACAGATTGTTGTTATCGATGTCGCCAATGATTTTGATGTGAAATTTGGAATTGTCTGACGCACTATAACTCTTCACAATACCACACGATCACAATATCGTATTCGAATCATGTATTTTTTCTGAAATTGGTTATCTCTGATGAAAAAAATGCAGTTGGATTTTGTTGTTGTTACGAAAATGTCCGATACTGCAATCTTACTTATGGCATGTCAGTATTAATTTCAAACAATCAGAACACTAATTGTTTTTCATCATTCGCAATTTGGATTCCCCCTGATAATGAACGATTGGATGACCAATATTTTTCTGAAAATCCCGATGATTCCTGTGGAGTTCATAGAGAATACAGTCGAAGCATTAAACATATCAGAGAGAAGTATCGAATTCAAAATTCATCGAAGAACTCAGACGCAGTCTAAGCATGGATAGTTTTAAGAAAGGCTACGAAATGAAAACTTCAAGACAAATCCCGCCTTTTCATAGGATTTACAAGAAAATATTCCATGTATGTGGAGGAACCCCACATGATTATCATAATAAAATTGTCAAAGTCTGGAATTTTCAAAAATACACATATGAGAATGGTAACCAAAAATCAATACCTAGTGTTTTATTCCACAGCTTGGTGTATTTCTAGGACTATGAAAGGAACAACTGGAGATCTTGGTTGAAGATATTACCAATTCGTCGAGAAAATCTTTGATCACCGCACACTGGTCTGCTGACAAATTGAAATAACACACTATGACTCGTTCATCTGAACAAAAATAGAGTGTTTCGAGGGAACAGTGATGTTTAATGTTCCAGATGTTTCAAAATTGTAACCCTTCAAAATTGGAAACCTACCTTGAATCCTTTTGCCATTAGATGGCGCTATAAATTTCTACGCCAAGTAATTAATTCAGATTGTGTAACAAACAATGATATTATTAATTTGAATCAAGTTTCACAGAAAAGTATAAAACTGCCTGAAACGTGAATAGAAATGATAAAAATGTAAAAAAACTCTCACCATTCACTCTCATATCGATAGAAAACTATATTCAGATGGGGCAATTGATACAAAATGATTGAAAATAGATCTGAACTTATACAGGAGTGCTCATTAGAAAATAGACATGACGTACACAGTCAGTGTACTTTTTATTTTTCATATTATTTCCTGCACCAGCTCACGAATTCATCATAAACTTTGTCGTCGTATATCTTTTTTCATTTAACTGGCACCTAAACTCAATTTCGCATACTCAACTGCTTCAGGTTGACAGTAAATAATGACTACTATCATATTTATTCCTACTTCATTTCGTTGATTCCATCACTTCTTGATTTATTGTGTTTCCGATATGATCTAAATAACGATGTGAGGACCAATGGTAAAGCCAAATTCCATCTAATTTATTCTGCCAAAACTCTAACGTGCAACAAACTTCATGACAACATATCATTCAGTATAGCGGAAAATCACTCGTTTCTGAACCATTAGATGGCGACACAAAAATCACATTAAGATCTATAATGTATTGAAACATTGATTTAGAAAGAGTACTTTCAGGCTACTATAGTTAATGATCAAACTACATATTTACAATCTCAAATAACCAAGTTATTGTGACAGTGATCTGCAAGAATGGCGCTATTCTTCTAGGGAGTTCCATAGCTATAATACCATTAAAATAATAATAAACAAAATAAATCATTGTTAGTTTTCAATCACGTCTTGGTTCGAAGGACATGCAGAGAAATAGTACGACAAGGCAAGATTTGAAAAAATCCGAGACAGGAATGAGTTGTGTTTTCAGTTGCTAAATCTTGTAGAAAATTTGCGTCATTTTTTTTATATGATCATCAGCTATAAGAAGAATATCAGAAGAACTATCTTGTCGTTACGTATCTATAAAACTATCAAACAAGAAATTTGTAAACAAGTAATTTTTTCCATTGTTACAAACATGTTTTCACAAGAAAAATCAGAACCTGTATCTCGTAATTCACTTGGAAAAATTTTAATGAACTATTACCTTGATTGTTTTTATTGGTGCCTCATTCTGCTTATCAAAGTACGCCTCAGCGTGTAGTTTTCAACAAGGAACATTTTGTGACTGGCATACTAGGAAAACAGTACAGTACGTCCCTGTCACCGTAGGCTGGCGGCATGAATCAACCGACGTGCGCGAAAATTTGTAAATATGCGAAAAGCGTGACGTCACGCGACGCCCAGCGTCGTTCAACATTAGCAACACGCTCATCCACAAATTTTCTCACATTCCTCGGCCACAGTGATATAAACGTCGTTTTCGGCCACAGTCACTACACTCGTATATTCGGCTGCTGACCAAAAACATCTCTCGAGAGAATTTTCAAAATTTTTCGGTAATCATCGAAAAATATTCGGCCAAAAATTTACGACCGAGGTTGTGACGATCGCGCTGTTGACTATTTTCGATTGATATTTGTGCATCAGTGCTTCGTCGAGAATATTTTTGAACAGTTTTTCGACGCACATTATTTTTGGACAATAATTGCGACATGTCGACTTGTGTAAATGAAAGAACTTATGCGGTGAGAGATATTTCATTATTTTTCTTTCTCTAACTAGTTTCGATAACGAAAGAAAATTTTCGTGCATGTATTGAACAGATACACGCCTATTTTCACAGCCAATTCCTCTTTCAATTTCTCAGAATCGGCAAACTCGCAGTCTCATTGAGCGATAGGGATGGATCAAAACAAGAGTTCTTGTCATGATGGTTATTTCATATCTTGAAAATGTGTCAAGAAACTAATAAGTTATTGTCTTGGTCATTTCGTGGCAATCCAGTTCTATTCTCAATCTCAAGAAATCTTGAAATTTCTTGAAATTGTTGTCTTTCAATTACTCGAAGAATTAAGACAACTATTCATTGTACCACTGTCTACCTCAATGAAAGTTATTGGAATAAATATGTTATTAGATCATCAGAAATACTGTATTGTGATAATCGATGTGTTGGAATATTGGAACCGAGAAAAGATGGAATCATTCGCCTCAACATCTTGAGAAAACCCAATCAATGGCAGATTTCAAGGAATATTCCAATTTTAATGCTTCAATATTCCAAGATGCAATCAGTTCAGAGTCGAACATTGATAAAGTGCCTTCCAAACCCAATGACAAACCACTAGTGATATTCACATGAATATCCTCTTCGAAGTGAATTTTATAGTTTTTTTTTTGTCTCCAGCAAGATCGGAGAAACATGAACAGTTATTATATTGAAAGACAAGAAAATATCAACCCGTGTCTGTCAAAAATGCTAAGATTTTTTGAGTATAAGAGACACTTCTTGCGGATGAAGAGTTTTTCAAAAGAGATCGCACTCTGACCAAACTGTGGAAAAGATTGATCGATGCGTGAATAAGAAACCTCGAGATGAATGTGTAAAATATTATACACAAGAAGATAGGTTAGACGAGTTCTGGAAGGGCTGTTAATCTTTTTTTTCATTTCCAAATTTTTATTAATAAGAATATTTAATATTTGTTCAGCAGCATTTTATAATTTCATGATTTCTCAATGAGTTTGTCTGTCATGAGTTCGATTGTTGTCTTGATTTTTCTTGATTTTCAAGACGAGTAAAAGAACAAGAAAATTTCAAGAAATGAGCGATAAAAAGCTACCGAGCTTTCCCAATAACCAAACAATACCTAATGAATATTGTGCACCTGTGCTCATATATATGATCATATGATCAATCATGCCTTGAATAGTGAGTGTTGCAGAAAATGTTTGGAGACTGAGCTCCAAATCTTCAATATCGTCTGAAACTAGTAAACTTCACTGTTCGTGATGTTGAAATTTTTTTTGTACGACCATTCGTCTATGAAAGCATAATTCGAATAATTCAATTTTCTAGAATATTCAATTTTCGATCGATTATCTATAATGCAATTCATGCAACAAGGTATGTTGCATTAAGAAAATCGTAAACATGATTTCGTAATAGCTGAATTTTTTTCAATTTTCCAAAATGTATAAATTCAAGTTACTTTCCGACGAGTTTGGCTCAGCAATCAATGAATACAACCTAATAAATAATAAAATAATAAAGTGAATAATAAAAATAGTCTGGTAGTACATGTAGATGTTATATGGAATGTTTCTGCAGATGGAGATTTTTTTTATGAAGGAACATTTAAAATTTTTTTGACATTTGGCAAAAATCTGGAATTGAAGGTGGTAGATCACATCGCTCTTGCGATTATTTTGCGATCTTGATTCTCGATTGTTTGCCATCAATACAATTTTCGTGAGATTAAAATGTAATTATCGATGATATTCATTTAAATGTACAGGATGATTGATTATGGATGTAACGACTTTAACTGCCGATATTCGAGATTTGGAAAATCGAACTTTGTTGGAAACGAACGAAATGTTTAGACCTCAAGAGTGTTTAACTTGATGTTATCATTTCGTATACAGAGTCTCTGAATAAATTTCATTTTGAGATTCTCTCAAAGAAAGTATTTCATTCAGGTTCGTTTTTCCAAATGTTGAATATTTTTTTGTCAACTAATACACTTTCTGATCTTCCATATGAACTTGAGAGTTCAACTAGAAAGAGAAATTCACTATTTGTCAGTGACACCTTCTTTTTCCAAACAATTGGAACTGAAATATATTTATCAAATATAAAAATTCCCCCTTATCCTACATGATGAATGAATCTGCTCCCGTTATCAACACAGTGGAAAATGTTTTTGAGTGACAATTGACAAAATGATTTTGGGTACCAGGTATTTAGTTATTCCTGCCTGTAAGTTATTAAGATATTAGAGGAGGTGGTACATTCATTTTTCAGTTTTTTGTGGGATTTTCTCTCCACGTTTCTAAAAAATAAAGTAGAAGTTATTAAAAATTATTTCAATATATTTGTAGTGAGGACAACTTTGTGATCTGCCTCGAAATATCACTGCGCTTGAAATTAAACCTTCAGATACTTGAGAGAAAAAATCTCTATTCGTCAGTGACACTGAGTTTTTTTGAAAAATTTGGGAATACAAATATATTTTTGATAAAAATAAAACTTCTACTTATCTCAGTGGACGTTTCTGGAACTAATTTGCTCTCGTTTTGAAAAAAAAAACAATAAGAACACTTCATCAAATGTTTTCAATGTTGAGCTGCAAAATTGTCACATTTCAGTGTCAAACCAATTGTGCAATTATCAATAATAGTGATTTTGTTGTCATTTTTGTGTCGCCATCTAACAACCAACATATCAGCGATTTTCCGCTATAACGAAAAAAATTCTGTTATCAAGTTAGTTTTGGTTGAAGAAATCAGATAGGCAAATAAACAAATTAGCTGCACCAGTGTCAACATCGTTGACAAGACAAAACATGAAAGGACAAATGTGTTATCAGTGAAAGCGAGGTCACTGGTGCAGTCTACAAACCACAGTGGCGACAACGGGCCAAAATCCTCCATCTTCAAGCAAACGTCAGACTCAGTTTTCATAAAATGATTCATTCGCAATTTTATGGGGATCATTAACATCATAATGCTATGATTTTCGAATAATAACAAGGATCACGGACTGAACAAAATATACATCCCTGACACCCTGATTGTCATCCGGTATTATTTGAAAGTTCGTCAATAGAAGCAGGATAAATTCAATGTAGGACTTACCTCACAAGCATTTGAGGCTATCATATTACAAAATTAAAAAAAAATCAATGAAAACTGACACAGAAAACACTAGAATAATAAATATAATATTGATATATTCGAGTGTTGCCTAAACATGGCGAATTTTTTGTGACCCAGGTGTACTGTTCTCGAGGTTTTTTGTATTCGTTGTATTGTTGTATTGTTGTATTGAATTCGTTGTACTATTCTTCTCCAACATACACTGGTTATGTATTTCTGTCTCTTTTCATTTGTCTAATCGAAGTCGAACAATCTGGGAACAGTACACCCCTATGAAACGGCCAATAGAAAAGAAGCCATACCATTGACGCCAATGAGGTTTATTGAGTCACTGTAGTCACTGGTACATCCTGGTTCCGCATATTTTGTAGTGTTGGAAGCATTATCAGTAGTAAAGTCTGAAAGACGATAACTTTGGATGTCCTTTGATTCCCAAGAAAATGATAATATCGAAATAAATTTAGGTATGCCATAATCACTTCCTGTTGTTCTTGGCCCAGGTTACCGCCTTTTTTATTTTTTAGCTCGCAAAAAATATTCAGATTGGGTGATAGCCAAAAAATTTGCTCAGTTTCGACCGGACGTTATTTTTCAATTTTACTAAGCCACCAGCTGATAAATATATTTTTTTATTATTAGCAATATGCTGAACAGTTTTCAGACCCAATCAAATAAAACGGATTTATTACCAGTCAGTTGAGATATTTTGAAAAATGGACGGATCATCGCGCGAACACGACTTCTGATAATGACCCATGTCGCAATTCAACATTGAATCTAAGAATATTCATAGCCACATTCATGCGACTTTGGCGGATGTTCTTTTTGGAAGAGAGCCAAAAAATATTCATCTCTAGCTGGCATTTCCATTTTGAGGTCGTTTATCGTTATTTCCCATAAAATTTACATCCCACTCAGCTTTGGCTATTTGAGAGTTATTCTTATGTAATTATGAGTCATACTAACAGGCAGATCCAGTTGACTAAATATTCAACTTGTGAAGGGTTAGTCACTGTATTTTGACCCTCCTAACTATTTCACTATGAGAGCTTTGTAAACGTTGAATGGGTTAATTACAGGGTTTCATGTATTGTTTTCATATACAATATACACATAATTTATTTACACTAGGCTTCGGTTTATGATCCATGTTGATAACATCAAATTGTTGACAATTAACATAAATATATTAAGACACAAAAAAAAAAACAGATGAATTTTGCAATTGTAGTAGGATTATGGCTATAAGAATTTTTCAGAATGGCTATTGAAATTATTATTGACTTCATCCTTGACCCTTCAAGGGTAAGGAATATATATTTATATATATTTATATTTATATTATATACTTGATATCATATATTCATTATATATTTATTTATTCATATTTTTTTAAAAAAGGACAAATATAATGAAATATATCATTTTCTTGCCATTTGAGGAGAAAGTAGATCTTCACAATAACCAATACTAACGGCATATGATATAAAATAGCATATCGAACATGATTGTCGGGAAAGGCTTGTATGTGTCAGAAACATTGATACTGCAATGAATCACCCTGCTGTCTAAAAGCTTTTTCATACCGTTCATGTAATATCAGACAGAGTAATAAAATTCTGCTCCTTTTCACCCAACCTCGTATTTCTCACGTGTTTGCACAAAGAGTCAATGCACCTAATAACATTTATTTTTTGTTACAGGATTCTGGTTTGAAATCAAAAGTGGCGCTCTTCGACAAAGTAGCTGACAAACATGTACAAAGACAAGCGATAAATCCTTTCTCAAATGGAAAACAATGTGGTAGTTTGCCAAGGCCTTCATTTTCCAAAGAAGAATATGGAAAGTGAGTCAACAGGATAATGGAAAGATATTGGTGAACGAAATCATATTCAATGCAATGTTGAAAAATTAAACCAAATCGCTTTACCTGGATGATGTACGAGTCACTAGCTTGACTGAAGAGGGCGCTACTATTCAAGTAAATTTAGGGTGGTGAAACTGAAAACAGTGAAACTGGTCAGTTCTGCCAAACTTGCAATAAAAAAATATGGAAACAATATGGAAATGCTTTGATTCAAGTTGGAGAGCAACAATCTGATTCGTTTTAATTTTTGATTTTTCATTAATTTTCAATTCGCGATCGTTAGAACAGGTTTTTCATCAGATACCTTCAACAAAACACATCAATAAAACATTCGTCCAAATGAAAATGTTGCAATTATTGCACTAGAGACGAAGAAATACTTTTGAATCTTTCAGTTCAGCTAGTTATCTGTTGAAACGAAGAATAGGATAGAGGAATATGTTTATCACAAGTTAGTTACGTATGAAATTATGAATAAAAATAGAGATACGCAATAAAGTGATACGAAACTAGTGAAAATTATTATTGCAATCACTTTTATTTTCCTGTATAATTGATCTCATTTATATATCTTCAATTCAATAAGGTTTTATAACAACTAGATTGGATTCTAATACTTATCGAAACTAGTGAAAGTTTTATTCTGTTTTGAACTTTTATGTAAAACCACCCACCTCAAGACATGGGTCGCCGCGAACTTGATGTGATCGAAAACGACGTCATTTATGATGTTTTCAACACGCCCGTGAAATGAGACAGGTGCGCTCATTCCTATCCAATGCAAGGTTAGGAAATTAAACCAAATCACTTTACCTGGATACTGTAGGAGTCACTAGTTCTCCTGAAGAGGGCACTATTATTCGACTAAATTTAGGGTGGCAGAACTGAAAACTGTGAGAACTGCAGGTCCACCAAACTTGCAATAAAACAATTGAATTTTTTGTATAATAATGGCGTCATCTTCAGGAAAACCCGCGACTCCTACATCACTTGGAGGTAAAGCGGATTGGTTTAAACAAAAGCGCATCAGTGCATTGACTATTCTCATTTCATTATAATTGCAAGCGCCTAGTGGTACTCACCCCTAGGAGACTGACCTCTAACCAGCGTTGTCCCTGGCTTAGCTGTCAGCGGTACTAAAAATATTTTTTTCGGTACAAAATTTCTGGTTTGGGTCTTTTACGTGAGTTTTCGTGAATGATATGGATTGACCAAATATCTCAGTCACAGATAACCCTATGTAGATAGGTAAACTGTCGTTCAGTGGGCATAACCACATAGCCACAGAATTCTAGGTATGAAAAAAAAACGTTAACAACCTTGAGAGGTTAATTTTCCCGTGAGAAGGATGGAGAATGATGCGTGGATCAATGGAACAACGGAACGTACTGAAAAACTTGCACTACGAACACTTATTTTAAATAAACTAACTAGAACCACAGAGGAGACAACATATTAGAGATTTGTTCGCTGTGTCAGAAGCACAAAACCTCGCACAAAACGCATTATCTCTTTCTGTTTCTATCAGTTAAAAGAGTACGCTCGTATACTGGTTCGATATTAAATTCTAATCGAGGATACTAGGGTACTAAACTTAATGGAAAAGTACTCAATGTAGTACCAAAATACTGAAAATACTGCCTCTAACCTCCGATAATTTGTACACATCTGTCATTTGTCATTTCATCATAACGCCTTGTCGAAGCGAAATTTTAGCTTATTATATAGCTTATTATATAGCTTACATATAGCTTATATATATATATATATATATATATATATGCATCCTGTAACTTGCAATTATCTTCAAATGCATGTTTGAATTTTCTAGCATACCTAGCATGTTACAAATTGCAATCAACTATAACTACAAAGTACAACATGCAATTGATAAACAAATAATTATTTTTAGTGTTCGCTTAGCACCTCGTTTTAGAATCATTGCTTAGCGCCTTCCTACTTTCTTATGCACCGCAAAACTTCTTTGAAAGCATGAGATTTTTGCAGGCCGCCGAAAGGGTCCCTGTCAGAAGAAAGAGCGTTCAAAGCGACGATACATGTTAGTAGAGAAATGCTGGAACTATGTGAAGTCATTAATCAATGTGGGGAAAGACTTTTCACACTAAAAGAAAAACCAGATGACCCTAGGATGGTAATCAGTTTCGGGGAACTTTTCACAGTGAGTATTCAGATAGAAGATAGGTGAATATGAGGGTGCACACCCCTTTTGATAATTGCGAAAAAGTTTCGAGTCCACCATTATTCCATGAAATCATTGGCATGTATGTGAAGTTTTCTTTTTGATAATAATGTAAAATTAAATTGATTATTATATCCAAACTTTAATTTCATAGGAAAAAGGTGAAAATTCACTGATTCCACCTCTGTTTAGCCCGGCCAGCCAATGAAAAACAAGTATCAATCATTCATCATTCAAATTGTAAATACAATATGGAAACGGCAAACGGACTCATAGCCACTTCGCGAAATACACTACTCGACGTAAACCCAAGATAATATTATTCAATTACTTATTATTCTTACAGATATACACTGCCATATCCGATAAAGTTGTAGGGATTCTTCTACGAGCCCGTAAATATAACTTGGTTGATTTCGAAGGAGAATGTTTATTCCAGGTATGTAAGGGAAAAACTCACCTATCCAGAATACCGTCTCAACACCTCACACGTGAACTAATAAAGGCACTTTTCCTTGTCAAGTCATTCGGGATGAATCTGATTATTTTCATCAAGAATCTCTGAATAAACAATAACAAAAAACAAAAACTGACGATGTTACCACAATAACACAGTATGCTGTGGTGTGCAGTGTAGATAATAAGTAGTGGGGGTATTTTGATGTCAACTCTGAAACAAGCATCTCTGAAATCTGAAGGGTGTGGACAGAGATAAGTAACCAACAAGTAACGTAACCAACGTGATTCAGTGGTGTATGTTTCACAGAACATTCACTTGGTCTTTGCAGTTCATGTTTCTGTGTTCTCTGCCCTAACCCTCGTATACTGAATACAGAGTGTTGCTTTAAGTCATCATCAAACTCAACTGCCTTAGATGATTGATCTGAGCTGCCTTACGAATGAATGTCACGAGTGATATTATATAGCATCATGATTTAGACTATTCTTTTCAGAGGAAAGACGATCATGTTCCAATAATCCTGATGAAGCCCATTGCAGAAGTGAGAAAATTCCTGAAAGAGAGGATAGACACAGCAACAAAATCTTTGATGGAAAGTGGAGCCATGTATCATTGATTTTCAAGAGAAGTTTCAACTTTAGATATAAGACAAAAATGGACCATCACAAATTCAAGTGAAAATTTTTCCATAATTCGATAATTTTTTACATACTTCAATCAAAATTCACCATTTATGAAAAGTTTGTTATTCGTGTCATATATTTTCTAGGTATGAATAATTAGATAATGTGGTGTACTTCTTTGAAAAATATTCAGATTTTAAAAATAATAGTTGAATAATATTTAGGAAATTTTTATTAAACTGATTAAAATCTCGAGGTGAAAAACAGTATTTGTATAGATGAAATGTATTATTTTTTAATATCGAGAGTTTTCTAGTTATAAAAAGTGTATATAAATGAAAGAGAATGAGAATATATATTTATATATATATATGTGTGTGTGTGTGTGTGTTACATGCCCATCTAGAAAGAAATATATCTGTATATCAATGGCAAAGACTAGTTAATTCGTAAATCCTGATTTTTTTTGCAATATGGTACACTAAAAGTAGGTATAATCCCTCATCTTCAATAATTATAAACACCTTGCATTTTCAATCTGGCTATTTCCATAAAACGAAATATGCGTGGGAGGTTTCATATAAGCGATAGGACTTCTTTTATTGGTCGATATATTGGGGTAGCTATAGAGAAAATATAATAAACTCAAGTTGATATTATTTGTACTCACATGGTCATACGTGGCGAGAACTCTTACAAACTATTGTTGAGAAATTGAATATCGACTAAATTATGATTCAATGTTCCCAACATTAATATTTGTTTTCAATGATTTTTTTTTTCAATGAGCAATACGTCGATACGTCAACACAACCACAGTAACCTGTATTGCAAATAGCAAAAGATAAAGCAATTTCTAAGCAAAGCAATCCAAAGGAATACAGTGTGTCGTGTCGTAACCTCATCGTAACTCATCTGTCATTTCACATACCATGTGACTAAAATTCATGGTACACCGCCTTTTCAGGGTGAGTCATGATATTCCTGAAATTGCATTCATGCATTTTATTTACTTTTCGATGAGAATGTTCCACAACTAGTATGAAATATATATGATACCCCCTTGTTGACTTGATCATTTTCATTTTTCAGCTTTATGTAAGATTTTTTCTCCTCGTTTCTGAAAAATGAAGTAGAAGTTATTAAAAATCATTTCAATATATTTGTAGTGAGGACAGATTTTGTGATCTGCCCCAAAATGTCACTGCGCTTGAAATTGAACCTTTAGATACCTAAAAGAAAAATTTTCTATTTGTCAGTGACACCTTGTTTTTGAAAAATTTGGGAATACAAACATATTCAATAAGAATAAAACTTCTACTTATCTTAGTGGACGTTTCGGGCACGAATCTGCTCCCGTTCTCAATACAATTAAAACACTTTTCTTCGCAAAATTTTTCCATTGGCTTTGACACTGAAAAGTGACAATTTGGCAGATGGAGTAATTCTGGTTACAATGAGCTGTTTTCATTAATTGATATTGAATTTTCCATTTTCTTATTCAGTTTTCAGAAGTGGTTGCCAAGTTCTATATATATATCAACTGAACAAGAAGCAATATTATTGTCTCCGTTCGAAACAATGCAAGCAGACTCTTTGATTTTCCGTTTTTGGTTTTATTTATTCATTACAAATTTGGGATACATACAGGTTGAAAACCCAGAAAAGTATCCGCTTATTCCTAGTTATTACAATAGTAGGCTAGTTTCAAGTTAGTTCTGAGTTGGTCAAATTAAAAGAACAAAATATAAATTTTCGAAAAAAGCTCAAATTGGTAGAATAAATCATGCTGGTACAGATGAGATGTTCTTAGCAAGTTTCTCAAACGGAAGTAAAGATGAATTGTATATATCTAGGTTGTTACAGAATTACAGAAGCGAATACTTAGTCTAATGATTGGAGAATTTTTGCCTAAATTGGTATTTTTATAATCAATTTTGAGAAAAAATGTGTATCGACTATTTCTAGCATGGAGTATGTATAGAGATTATGGATAATATAATGTGGAAGAGTCGTAATTATTCATTAGGATTTTATACATAAAAACAAGGACGGTAATTGTTCTTCGATTTTCCAATTCTAAAATGCCAAATGACTGTCTAGTAATGCATATATTCTCGACATCATAGGTTCCATTTATTTTGAAGAAACCTCAAAATTTGTTGTGAACTCTTTCAAACTTGATTCCATATGTATTATACCCAGGATTCCAAATTACACTAGCAAAATTCAGTCTGCTATCAACAAATGCAAAATATAGAGATTCTAGTGCTTGTACAGATTCAAATTTTTCGCAGATCCGAGTAATGAAGCAGAACATTTTATTGCATTCACTGATAATATAATCATAATGTTTGACAAAGGTCATTATAGAGTCTAGAATGAGCCGTAAGTCCGATAACGAAGTCTGATAGCCTATACCTGGATTCGAATTTCTGAGCATTTTTCGAGAAAGAAATAGTGGAACATTTGTTCGGATTCAGAAGTACTTTGTTTAGTTGACAATACTGCGAGAACCGCATTGGAACAAAGTTCAACTTGGCACAATCCTCCAAGGATTTAATCCCACGAAAAATTTTCAAATCGTTTGCTTAAAGTACGAATTCGCTATATTTGAAGCATTCTTCAATATCATTGATAAATATTAAAAAAAAAAAACAGAGGGCCCAGGTGTGTTCCTTGGGGCACTTCAGATGTAGCAATGAAAGCTCTAGATTGATACCCATTCAAATTCACAATCTGTGATATGTTAGAGAGATATGAAGCAAACCAAAGCAGCAGTTCTCCATGAACACCGACTTGAGCGAGCTTAATCAATGATATATTATGATCTATTTTGTCGAACGCTTTGCTGAAGTCAGTGTAAATGGAATCTATGATTACAGATATATACTGGGTGTATGTCACTAAATTTGTTTCGATTGCGCGCTTAGTAAAGAAGCCGTGTTGTTCTTCGATAATTACCCCTTTCAACCGGTTAAACATGATGACGTATACCAGACTTTCTAATAACTTTCCTAGAATACGTAACTTGCTTATTCCTCGATAATTAGTAACTTGCTCTCTGACTGCTGAGTTTCTAAAGATCGCGATAAGAAATGAAGATTTCCATAGGGTTGGGAACTGGCCTTTCTCTAGTGATACATTGAAAAGTTTTGTTAATGGGGTGCATGAGCTATTAGCACATCGCTTCATTAGAAAAGCAGGTATGCAGTCTGTGCCACTTCTTTTTTTTCATCAAGAGACTTGGATTCATTCAGAACTTCATCTTCAGTAACGATAAATTTGTTAGTAGTGTAGATATTTACCCTCGTACTATTGTTATGCAGTGATCTGTAGTGGTAAGGTTCATAAACGATTCGGAAATATGTAGCGAACGAATTGCAAATATCTTCTCCTTTAGTGAATTCTTTGCCGTCAAATTCTACCAGCGACGGGTATCCCATGCTTTTTTAGAACTGTTGGTGAAATTCCAAAACTTTTTGGCGTTCACCTGTATCTCAGATATATATGAGTTATGGTCTGATAAAATGAGGTTCTTGCTACGATGTCTCAGAAATTTGAATTCATTGTAATAATTAAGATCTTGTGTTTCATTCCATTTTCCTGTAGAATATAATGGGTATGTACTGTTTTCGTAGAGACATTTTTTGGAACGAAATTGTGAAATCTTGTGAAATCTTTTAACTAGGTCGTCAACAGACTTATCTTTGAATACGATAGATCAGTCAAAATTTTCCAAATATTCGTTGAGTTTTATGTAGTTAACATTTCTGAAGTTGAAGGATGCATTACAAAAACGATTCAAAGTATTCAGTTTAGTAATGCTGATATTGAATTCAAAGAGGATATGAGTGTCGATATAAACTAAAGGTAAGTCACTAAGGTTAAGATCACAAATTTCATTATCCCTATTGTAGAGAGTCTAATAGCCTGTTATTACTATTATATATAGAGTTATGTTGCATAAGTTCACTAGAATTCAATAGATCTACCATATTAGCATTCTTCTCATCCATATTTGAGGGTCTACTAAAATTATTTTGTTTCAGTCTCACCCATTCCATTTGCGGCATATTAAAATCCCCGTAGATCAGGATGGGATCGTCCTAAATTACAATGATGATATCATTTAGTTTGCTGGTGAAGCAAACTCTAACATTATCGTCGTTTGGGGGGTAGATATACACAACAAATGTGGAATTTTGGAATGAGTACTTCACAACACAGGGTTATCCAAATATCTTTGGCATCACTTTGCCACTTTGTCTGTTGAACTACTCCGAAGTTTTTATGCACAGCGCACAGCTATGATAACTCCTCCCCCGTCGGACTTTTTACTTGCAGTTGTGTGTCTATCTCTCCGACAAACTGTGAACAGGCTTGCGTCGCACAATTCTTCGCTAAATACACTATCGTTCAAGTTCGTTTCAGTGAGCAGATAAATGTCAGCATCTATATTAATTGAATTTAGTTTACATTCGTGTGTTTTTGATCTAAGTCCTCGGACGTTTCGACAATACACTTGCAGAGCCATTAATAGGAAAAAATAACAAAATATTTACAAATTAGTTATTGAAGATACAGATTATTGAAGTGAACGAAGATTAGCGGAGCTGCGAATGAGTTCTGCATGAGATTTAGAGTCCTTGCGCATAAATAACTTAGCGTTCTTGACCCATACGAATATATATTCGTTGGTTTTTGCAGTTTCTTTGAAAAGGATCTTATTATATAGAGTTAGGTCCTAATTAATATATAAGGTATTCGAAGTATCGTTTACTCTGGTTGTTGTCTTCTTTACCTATGATCTTAATATTACTCCAATCGGCCATATTTATGTTGTCCATTTTCAGTAAGGATATGTTCAGCTAAGTGCTAGTTTCACCAGTATAATATTTCCCACAAACACATGGTATACTGTAAATACAATTTTTTGATGATTGTTTTTCATTTTTCGGTTTTGTAGAGTCAAAATCGATCCCACTATATTTTCTGTCTCGAAAATTATGAAAATTATTTTTTTTGCCTACCTCTATCCAAAGTATGCATTTACTGTCCTCATTGTAGGCGCAAAGTTGCACTTTTCCTCCCTAAGAAAGTAGGTATGTCATTTCGCGCGTACATAGAATATTCCAAGAAGAATGTTGGAATATGTATATTCAGAGAGAATTATAGGAATGTTCCATCATTATAATAGTATTATTCTATGGATATTCTTTCAAACGTTTATATTTCGAAAACAATTGAATTCGGAAGTTATGTGTATTGGAAAGAACTGTTAGGAATGATGAACAGATTTCAAAATTCGAATAATATACAAGGTGTTCTAGTGAAAAATATATTTCAACATGGCGTTCAGCCGTCAGTTCAAAACTTTGAGCTGTCACTTTTCCATAAAAAAGAGGATTTCATCGCCCATTCAATCACTCCGAATTTCGTTCAGATATACGAGGTGGTTCAAAATTAGTAAATGGGAACAAAATTCAGACGGACACTGTATATCATCTTATATATCATATATCTATTACGAACGAAACCCAGCAGCAGGCACTAGTTTCACCAATGAAATTCACCACGAAGAGTATTCAAACTTGAAAGGCACAGTCTTGCGGCGCTATACGAGATCCGAGCAACACAGAAACCAAGTAAAACATTTTTCGATCAGTACGCCCGTAGAACCATCGGGTTATCGTGCTCAATGCTGGTTACCAGCCAGATCAATCAATAAGTGACGACTGACTTGACGAGTTGATCTCCCAGACACGATTAAGAAAAAATCTACTTTAAGAATTAATTGGTAAAAGTGGTATAATAGAAACCTCCAGCTATGATACCAGCCTGCAGCCTGTAGATTCGAAGCTTCCTTCCTACTGACCGCGAAAATTATGGGTGATAAATTTTGAGATCAGCTAGTGAACGATGTAGAAATTGTGATGTTATTAACTGGTTCAAAACGTAAAATCGTGAATAATTAAAAAACATACATTTTTTCGTTTATATTTTATAAGAAAATAGAAAGCATATTAGTATTTAGCATATCGGTTATTGTTGAAATTATAAAATATTCTTGAAACAGTTCTGAGTAACAAAAAGTGTTCATGACACACTAAACCAAAAAGAAAAAACATACAATTTCTAATCAACGGTTTAATCACAGGTCAAACTACGAAAAAAAAATTAATCAATATAAACTAAAACCACGAAACAACTATTGATTAGAATATTTGGTTGTATTCATACCGTGTATGAATATTTAGAAACGGACCCGCTCTTTTCAATTGTGTCCTTGTGGATCTGGTACCCCAGCATGGTCCTCGGGGGAATGTGAAGCCTTTCCTTCAGTTTTCTCCCGATTTCCAGGACGGCTGCTCCATTTTGAGCATCCGCAGTCCAGATACCTGTATAAAAAAATTAAAAATAAATTTTCGGTGATTTCGCACCTGAGGAACCCGAATTCCACGATTAAAAAGTGTGGAAACCTCTATTTCTTCGAGATAATCCAGAAAAAAGTGCGAAATGTCCTTCTTGAGTCCGTTTTGGGTAGGCATCATTGCCAATCGGCCTTCCGTTCCTCACACAATATAGATACTCTTTATACATTCATCGTGCATTCAAAAGAATTAAAAAGAAGAAAAACATATTTGAAGAAGTTGAATTCAGCTTCTTTAGCATCCTTGATGAAGGTGTATTCACGTTCTTTCATACGGAAGTCGCTGTCAAATAAGACTCTGACATTTTGACTCACAGAACTAGTTCCTAGATATGAAAGATGAATTAAATTTCCTCCAAGGAGCTAAAGAACGTGGATTTTAATTCTTTGAAGATGTGTATCCTTCTTTTTGACTTCTCAAAAACATAATGAAGGTACAGAAAGTATCATATGTGAGAAATCGTACACCGATCGGCAATGAAGTCTACTAAAACGAGCCCAAAGAAGGAGGTAAATTGTCACACTTCATCCTTAACTGTCCAATTCGGGTTCCTGAGGCCGAGATACGTGAGTGCGAAGTAAACTTATTGCAAAATGATGACTTGCATGATAACTGCAGAATTACCCGTTCAATAAAAAGAAGCTCCACGATACACGCCGAAATTGTAATGAAATCTCATCAACATTTAGTTATTAGCCAAATCCTTGCCTAATTATAAAGCTCAGAAAATGAGGCCTGTGATCCACTATTGCTATACTTCATCAAAATTGATAAAATTCGAGATGTGATACAAATTGACTTGTGAAACGATTTGTTAACTATATTGCAGAAAATATGACTAATTATGCAAATAAAATGTGTGTTTTAGTTTTTCAATAAACGTGACTTTCTGAACAGGTTGTTCAATTTAATTTCCAAAAATTTAACTCGCGATGCAAAATAATGAATAACACATATTAGTTCATTCAGTTGGAGCAAATGATACTGATTTGTCAATTATGTTGCTATTTGTTGTTATTTGTTATGTGTCAACTTTTATAAGTTCACATGTTGGTCCATTAGATATATCTCATATAAAATTTCTTGGAATTTTATTTGACCCCGCCCTATCGTGGATCCCTCAAATTAACTTCATATGTGGCTAATTATCCAAAGCAGTATTTTCAATAAGGAGAATTTAGTGAATAAACAAGATGCCCTCACCACCTACTATGGTCTATTGCATTCCGTATTAAAGCATGGAATTTTAGGTTGGTGCAATGCCTCCCACACACATTTACAAAGAATTTTCATTCTACAAAAAGCTACAGTCCACAGCATAACGAAAGCAAATTTTGGGGAAAACTGTCGACCCATCTTTCAGTAATTATGAATAATGTCACTATTCTCCATGATTCTCCATATAAAATTTCTTGGAATTTTATTTGACCCCGCCCTATCGTGGATCCCTCAAATTAACTTCATATGTGGCTAATTATCCAAAGCAGTATTTTCAATAAGGAGAATTTAGTGAATAAAGAAGATGCCCTCACCACCTACTATGGTCTATTGCATTCCGTATTAAAGCATGGAATTTTAGGTTGGTGCAATGCCTCCCACACACATTTACAAAGAATTTTCATTCTACAAAAAGCTACAGTCCACAGCATAACGAAAGCAAATTTTGGGGAAAACTGTCGACCCATCTTTCAGTAATTATGAATAATGTCACTATTCTCCATGATTGTCTAGGAAAATCTGATGTATATTAAATGCAACATAAATAAATTCTCTTCGCATACGGACATCAACTCCCATAATACACGAGGTCAGGATAAGCTACTACACTCTCGCAAAAGGATAAATAAATCAAGAGTCTCAGGCATAGACCTGTATAATGCATTACCACATGCCTTATCATCCCTACCTAAGAAGAAATTCAAATCAAAGATGAAAAATATCCTGAAAAACATGTGCTTATATAGTATTGACGAGTTCTATATGCTTTTTACATTCTCTGTAATTCTGACGTTTCCACAAATGTAAATTTGAAGAATGAATAAATATTGTATTGTATTGTTTCATTTCCCTGATATTTTGAACACTCAGTCTAGATATTCATCAACAAAATTGTGATTTTCAAGCATCAATTTTTTCAAGTCCCATTAATATGTATCAATACAAACATTTGAAAAATCACAAAAAAAAAACTATCCTAACGAGAATGAACCCTACTGAGCATGTGCATATGTGGGTCATGTTAGGCAGGCATATTCACAATTGAAAACCAGGAACAATTGAATGTTTGCTATTTTGATACTAGCAGTTTTGTCAACATTCTCTTCATATGGATATGATAGGAATCAATGAAATAGATGCATGAAAAAATTGAGCAATAAATTTTTGGATTTTTCATTGTGAAGGAGTGTATTGTACCAAGAAAATTATAATACTTTCTGACTCATGCATGTCTCCATGTCTAGGATTGGCAGAAAAATACATTTTCATTTCCAATATCATATTTTTCTGCTATTCATAATTGATTCCAATAATTCCAATTCCAGAAAAGTATACCGATTGATGTAATTTCTTTTGAGTACAATTCCTCAACAAATTCCAAAATGTTGGAAGTCATAAAAATAGAAACGGGACATTTCAAATAATTATCGTTTTGACTTCTATATCAGCAGACCACAGTCTTATTCTACTTGAATCTATCTCTCTTTATTGAAATGACACATTATTTGTTGTATAGCTATACATAAATAACTGAATTAAATTTACTCACCAATCTTGTCTCCCTTTTGCCTTATATTAACAACAGCTCCACAAACTTCATTGGAATTTTCGAATGCTTCTCCAATCAAGCACAATATCTACAATTTCAATGAAAAATCAATTAATATTGTTAGTCCCTGAGAATACAACAGTTCACAATATAGCATACAGTTCAAGGCCAAATGAGAGAGAAACCAGCAGTTGCTAAAAAAACTATTGTCGAACATAGTTAGAAAAAAAAGAAGACCATGAGATAAAAAAAATTCCAAAAAATCATATAACTCACAATATCTAACCAATACCGGTCCAAGTCATTATTCCTCTGTTTTTTGTCCAGATTGAGCAGCCACCTTCCACCCCTGTTGTTTGCCTTGTCTTCCCACATAGGCATAATGCCCTTCTTGAAGAGAGAGTAATCTGTACCCTGTCTCAGTTCGCTGGCAGGTTTTATGTGGTTGTACAAACTGAAAATGGAAACAAAGAAGGAATTCAAAGTTATTATATTTCACATATTTTGATTCATTCAGACATGGATATTTGTGAGATACATAGGTTTATTAAAAACAATTAATTGCTGGACACGAAGTATATGAATATAACTTTCAAAATAGTGAAGCATTATTTCCTGGGTGGTTGTAGGTGACTAATGAATGAATGAATTCATTTGTGATTTTTCTACATTTATGAACGAGGAGAGAGTCAACAAGTAGCGCCTGAATATTTTATGAGAATTTGAAGGATGTAATACTATCAAGAGTGAGTAAGTGCTTGATAGATATTGAACACTTCATATTTGTATCCATACAGTGCTCTTGTAGTTAATACAGAGTGTTTGCGAAAAAATCAAATACTGTTTTATATTTTATTGTTATTTCATATTCGGTTAGGGATTCTCATTATGACTTCAATGATACCAGGATTGATGTTCAAAGGAGCATTTGAGACGGTCAATATAGAGTTACTTTTAAGGAAATTAAATAAGTATGGACTAGATCATGATGTATTAAAATGGTTCACTAATTACCTCACATTTCGGAAGCAGTTAGTTAAATATAGTCAAGTGACATCCAGTACTTCAAATATAATTTCAGGAATTCCTCAAGGGTCAGTATTGGGTCCACTGCTTTTCTTGCTGTACATAAATGACATTGTGGTGCATGTTAAAAGGTGTAAGATAAAAGTGTTTGCCGACGACACAATATTGTATTATTCTGGGTCACTTAATGAAATCTCTGAATGTTTGAATGAGGATCTAACAAATATAAACGAGTGGTTATGTGACAACGGCCTCAAGTTGAATGTTAATAAAACAAAATGCATGTTAATAGGTAGCAAATATCGTTTAAGACAACTGCAAGATGAACAGCTGTCATTGAATATTCATATTAATAATGTCATCATTGAGAGGGTTGCAACTTTCAAATATTTGGGAGTGGTGATAGATCAAGCATTGAACCTTAATGTGCACTGCAGTTACATTCAGAATAAAATAGCCACGAAAATCCATCTTTCATATAGATTGAAAAATAAAATAAGTAAATATGCAAAATTAACAATATATAAATCAATAATAGTACTCCACTTTGACTATTGCAGTACATTGCTCTATTTTGAAATCCAAAAAGACAACACCTATAATACGTTTTTTTAGATAGGTCAACTTTCCATGAAGAGATTAGAAATTGCAGTGCAGTTTCACATGAATGGGATTGCCTAAATCCAGACTGTTCTTTAATCAAAATATTATGTTTTGCTGTATATTTCATTAATTGATCTTTCACTGAAATTTCCAATATTTTCTCATAAATTGGTAGGGTATTTATGGGTCTAAAATCAGATCCTAAAAAGGCGTTTGTAATTTTTTCAATAGGAACAATGGTGGCAATTTTCCAACCGTCAGGAAATGTTCCAGTGGTTAACGATAAATTAAAAGTCCAAAAACCGATTACCCAGTATTTCAAATGTTAACTTAATTACATTAATAATTATATTAATTAATTATATTCCCCCATAGCTTGTGATTTTTCTTGATGAAAAGTTTTTTGTAAAATCAACCTGTACCACACAAAATTATTATAATTGCCTGCAAAAATCTGCTGATATTTGTACTCAACAAATTCTACTCTTGTCCTTGAAGGGCTTGTGCGAGTGAGGAGAGACGGGGACCTTGAATGCAAACCAATGACGCATTTGGGTTAGTTCTATGTAGAACTAACCCTATGGTATCATTTACCTCATAATGAAGATTCCTATCATAATATTGAATGAGATACAGAGTTTTTGAAAAACTGCCAACTTTGCTTTCATTCCAATATGTATCATTCAGTATATTTCTTTACTTTAATATAATTGGTATTTGTCAAATCCGTAGATAATCTGAAAGATATATGAATACAAATCCTTACATAATTTGAAAGCATAAGACCAATTGTCAATTCCAATATTCCTAACTCAAAAGTTTATATTCAGAGACTGTAGTATAATTATTGTGATTTTTGGGTTTCTATTTATTTTGTATCCATGCCTAACTCTAACCAAGGTATAGGCAAATCAGTCATAGAATTGGAATTCATAATAATCAACTGATACTCAAGTTCAAGGATGTGACAATCCTTCACTGGACAAAAACCAAATCATAAATAAAAAGCAAATAGCCAAAAAAACAGCACAAAAACTGCAAATAGTGATACCAATGATTCCATTAAAATTAGTTGAACTTGAATAATATGGCTATGAGAAAGAGAAGAAGGTAGTAGTTAAGTTCAGGATTCAAATTTTATGTCCACTAAAGACAAAGTATCACCAGTAGGACAATGCAAATGATGATTTTAATTGTGCTCAATATTTCAGAAATATAAAAAATTTGGATGATTATAAAACACTGTTTCCATTGTTCATCATAATCACCGATAGTGTGCATTCTGGGATGATTATTGTGATCCATTATGTATAGTTCATAGAAACTGACGGAAAATTCAGAAAATATTTCCCATAGTGCTGATGAACAGATGGTCACATGTTCAACATCTTTCATGAATCGAATTGCAGGATTCACACTTTTACTCACTATCAAAAGTCAACCAACACTCAATTGTCTGCAAATGTTTCTATTTATTAGATATTCCGATAAAGGTTCATTAAAATTGAAATCATCATATTTTTGAATAAAATATTTATGACTGAATGAATATTCCAACCTAGGATATTTTTGACGACTTGATGGAAAATTGGACATCTTTGGTAGAATGAGTGGAAAATCAAAAGCTGAGTTGATAATCAAAATATTGAAGTGGATGTTGATAAAGACAGTTTAACTATGTAATTCTTTCATCATACCTATCAGATATAATTTACTAGTCCCTAACATTCACCTCTTTTGAATTGTACTTTACAGAAGGAACTTACGAAGAAGTACAATTTCTGAAATTTTCACCGTTAGTTGGTTTTTGGTTTTCTGAAGAAAGGAAGTATTCACTAGGGTCAGGATTTCTAGAAATTTCAGTAATTTGTTCACCTATATGTAAAATTCTATCCTACTTCTATGTAACATTCTACCCCTCAATATCTGTGAGGTTCATTCGACACTCATTTCAAATTAGGGGGGGGGCAGTATGGGAAAGTACCTAATAAAAAAATATTATTTATATAGCGACTTTAAAAGTGAAGAAAAACTGAATGCAAGCGACTTTTTTCACATAGGGAAAACAGGTAAACTTTCTTCAACAAGTAGGTAGGTCATGTATTTTGTAGATAAAGGTTAGGAGGGTAAAGTCAATTGGTTAATAAGTACCTCCAAAAGTCCTCAACTGTTTGAAAGGAAGATATTTCCTTCTGGTTTTTCTCCCATGTCAGGTTCCTATCATTTTCGTAGTACCAGAGACTCCAGCAACTTTGCAGTGGATGTTTTATGGAGAAGTCCATGGGGATGTCCAATTCGTCGTCGTGTGAGTGGCCATTTTGCTCGATCTGAAAAGAAATCATTCGTGAAATCAACTCTGGTTTTCAAAGCGATAACTATCAGTTTCTAGCCATTTTGTCAAGCTCCATTGAAAGATGAACAATATGGCAGTTCTGTACTCAACACACCCAAAAAGAATGTCTGAATATATGAGGTAGGTGCATAACATATTTTGAAGGAATCATGAGAGATCTTATGTATATGTACTTCCATAATTACCTCGTTTTCAATAGAGGAGTTATTTGACATTTTCAAAGCCGAGCTGTGTACCTAGAAAGAAAAGAAATTCTCAGTTTTCACATTTCAGGTTAAACAGGCAAATTGCCAACTTTGACAATCTGTCACTGACGATTATTGGTGATATTCACATATGACATTTCCCTAGACTTGAAATCGTTAAAATGAATACATTTTACAATGAATTTTAAAATAGATATATGATTTTTCAAACTTACAGACATTCTGCTATTACTGATAATGGACAATGGGTCTATTCAATAGACTTTCTAAATCTATTGAATCGTCCAGAACCAGGAGAGTAGGTTACCAAGCAACAATGCAACAAAATGTTCTTCGAATTGAACCAAAATGGCACTCAATCGCAACTGAGATATCGCAACTCACAGGGAATGAACTCAGCTGTTCATTTCCTGACAAAGGTATATCACAAAATGATGGAACCATGAACCCTATGGTGCTTCTAGCCTCAGCCAAACCAAGCCACACTACTTAACAATAATGTATAGCTATCTCAGTTCTCAGTACACTATCATAGAGATAGAGATAGTATTCTTTTATTAGGGCTGATTAGGGCCAAGCATTGGCGCCACAAGATGAGATTTCAAGGGGGAGCACTTGTTCAAAAATTATAGTTATAAATTTTAACAATGAATGTAAACGAAGATCCTTTCGACTAACACCCAGAGTAGATTGTTAGTTGATATAAGTAGAGGTCTCCGTATAGGTAATGATAAATTTGAACAAACAAAACTCCTACCTAGAAACTTAAATATCACAAACAAGTTGATATATATACACATTTATAAATTTATAATATACAAAAGTGACAATAACAGTTGTAGGGAAAATAAATATACTCTCTGTTGATCAAAACTACAAAAAAACTCATGAAGTTACATTATTTGTTATTAGCAGTTATTGGCTGTTATTCTGCAATTCAGGTGCAAGGGCAGAAGGGGTAAAATGGGGGTAATAACCCCCGCTCCCCAAGACCTTAGAAAGATAAAAAAAATAGGACATTGAAAGACTTTTTTATGTGTAATCTTGAATCTAGAATGTCAGGAACCTTCACGAGGATTTGGTGGTTTTTTGTTTCACTCAGTATCCCGGAGTGGTTTCCAAGTCATTAGTCATTCCCCTTCAATTTGTCTGTCCAGACAGGAATCTGTATGAAACCTCAAGGTTGAGATTTGCTCTAGCTGTTCGATGCGTTGGACATACACGTGACCATTGATTTTATCATTGTTTGATAGATCCAGTAAATCTGGTGTTTGGCGTTCCAGTTCAGTCTTCTTCCAGAACGACATCTAGATAATTCATCACCTTCTACATAAATGGAATGCCCTCCTCCGTATAAATAATAAGTACCTAAATTAATAAATAGTAAGACGATTTGTAGAGAAATCACAGATATATGCTCTCTCTTGCTCAATCTGTATACTGTGTACCGTGTTGAGGGCTTCTTAAAGGACGTTTGGGATCGTCGTTTTAAATTTTGAATTTCCCTCATACTATTAATAACCAAGTCTGCATGGCAAGATCTTTCAGCAGAGAGAGGACTAGAGGAGAGACCACATGAGAAGGGAAAAGTACTACACACCTTTTGGATACCCTCTTCCGCCGACCTGAATCTGATCGGTTCAACGTCGGTTTTCAATCATACTTTCAATTCGTTTGTAAATTTGCTTTCTGAATCCTTGAGCTCAAGGGAATGGCTGATCTGGTTGAGTGCTAAATCCATAGATTTGCCTGTTTGAAGGGCATATTGATGTGGATTTAGGGTGCATCCTGCTCTGCCATGATGCCTTGACACAGGTAGGTACTACTAGGAATTCTAAACCACGCCACACATCTGTGACCACGCTGAGCTCTCATGACACGAAACCATGAAGTAACAAAGGCCAAATATACGAGAATGCTGACGAAATGAGAAAAAAAAACTCGATATTCTTCAGTAGAAAGACACAGAAGAAGTAATAGTAGAAGAGGTAGTAGTAATAAACTGAATAATATTATTCCTCATTCTACAGAACTGTGTAGAAGGGCCAATATTTTTTATTTTTATTTTTCTCTATAATCCCTAGTTACGATTTCCGAGTTACAGCTCGGAATTATTTAGAATTCGTATTATAACTCTGAATTAGAGAAAATCAATTATATTCTATAGGGTATTTCCAAATAAGTGCGAATGTTTTCAGGGGGTGATTCCTTGCCGAAATTCAAAGAGCATCTATTATGTAAAGCAAGGGCTCTTAGTCCTGTCCTTGAAAAGTTATAAACACGCTTCAGAAAATGAGGAATAAAAAAATCTTTTGTGAAATCGATTATAAATTGAATAAAATGTTGATTTGTATGAAACAATCGGAATCATTTCGAAATACTACGACCAGAGTCTTAATTTGTTCCAACAAAATTCTTTTGAGAAAGTTCAACTCTGCGGAAACAACACAATTCACAACACATCATTCTTTCTAAGAGATATTTTCAAATCAAGAAATTCCATTTTGTTGAAAAATTCTTGTAAAAAATAGAATAGATAGGGTTTACATGTTTCAACGCTTCAAAATATCACAACAAAATTAAAAAAAAAAAAACATAGACGGCCTCTTTTTATTGGTAGAACCCTCTCACAAAATGCCAAACTACTTTGAACTCTTCAACAATTTCACATAAGCAGGAACAAATTAGTTCTTTCTCATTTTTGGAAGCGTTTAACTCTTCAAGGACAGAGCTTTTGTTCACAAGAAAGATCCCTTTTATTTTTCGACAAGAATAAATCACTTCCTGAAAGCTTTCAGACACATTTGAAAACACCCTGTATACTGACAGAACACTAAAAATTCACTAAACCCATCGAAAATTGCAATGAGTTATTATCGAATATATGGAAAATTAGTTTCTCAAAAATATCTCATCGAAAATAACATCACGAATTTTTTTATAACATATACCTATTTCAAACCAAATCCGTCTCATTTTTATTCGGCACTGGTTATCTGCTTGGAGACAGTTTATAGGAAAAGACTGCAAAATTCCGTTTGTATTTGAAAGCAGACAATTGAGTCCACAAAATAATTCAACCCATGATTCAGGTACCTGCGTGAAATCTATTCATGTCGATAATTATGTTCTTTTTACTCCTTCCAGGAAAATTATCAGAAGGTAGTTCTAAATCCATTCTCCCATCAATATATGTGTAGGTACATTTTTGATTTCTCTCAGAATTTCTTAGTTCGTCAGCTTGGGAGAGGTAGTAGTAGTAGAAGTAGCGTATTCATAGTTGAAGCAATTTCAAATAGAACCCCCAATGTTTCAGATCAAAAAAGTTCATAATTATTTTTATTTTTCGAAACACGAAATGCAAAACCTAGTGAAATGTTGGGAGAGAACGAAGGTATTGACATTTTTCTTGAATGTTGTAAGCATCAGGAGAGGAAATACTTCACTAGGCAAATAATTCCACAACTTTGCCGTTCTATTGATGAATGTTGCTTGGTAGAGCGAAGTTCGGCAGGTCTTGAGCCTGACAATAGGGGTGATTAGCCTGAACTCTCTGGTTTGGTGGTAAAAATAGATGAGATTCCTGTTGGGCTCAAATCATGGAAATATCGATGAAAGAGAGAGAAATTACCAACACTTCTACGAAATTCTAAAGGGTCAATGAATTTGTGACAGTAGTATCAACGACTACGCGAATAGCTCTCTACTGAACAGGATAAGAGCTTCACCGTATGTTTGGAAAAGAAACTCCAAACTTGTGAGCGGTACTCTAGGCCAGGTCAAATTTGCGCTCTGTAGATCGTGAGCAGCTGCAGAAACAAACGAGCTGTTGTGAAACAGTTCTCGCAATAATTGATGATTGTCCCATAAGAGAGCGCTGTTGCTGGTGATACCGAGCATGGAGGCCTGTGAAGACTAAGATTTCTAACGATGGGAGAAGAAGAACTAATAGCTCCCAGATATATGGAGAATCTGAAGACTAATAGCATTTGGAGTCTCGTAGCAGAGACGGTGCTCGACAGAGAACTCTGAATGATTTCAACATGACAGATCTGAAAAGGTGGTGTTCACAAGCCCCAATCTGATCCAATCAAATCTAATATAGAGGCTCAAGAGGAGAAGTGTACCTACTATCATCCGCAAAGCTATGACAGGAGGTAACATCCAACAAATCCTTGATCTGGAGCAAATTCAAAGTTGGTGCAAAGACAGAATCTTGTGGAACACTAACATTGATAGCCACTGTGTCAGATGATACCGCATCCATCACTACATAGAGTGATCTATCTGCAAGGTTCTCTGGTGGTCATACGAGTATTCGCGAAAATCACGAACTGACAGATGGAACATTTCAAGAGTGAAACTTCCCAAATAGAGGTGAACAGGAAAACATTTTCCCTTGTATTGGTCCTAGTAATAATTGGTCGTATTTAGAACAAAATTAAAACATCAACATAAAAAGAAAAATTATCTATTTATCAGTGACACCTTGTTTCATACATACTGAGTTCAATTAAAAAAAATCGTAAAAACGAGGAATATAGTACTTTAATCAGTTTTTTGCATCAGAGCAAAAAAACTATTCAGATGAACTGATCGATGTTGTTTGTATGCATAGCAATAATTAAACGAGTACTCTTTTGTTCTCCAAGTGTCAAATTCTAATTGACCGAAATGAATTTTACAATCACCATAACCGATCATTATAATTTCAATTACACTCAATTGAACCATTCCAAATCGTACAATTAGTAAATTGTACGTTTATTTATTACTATGCATATAAACAACATCAATTAGTTTATCTAAATAGTTTTTTGCTCTAATGCAAAAAACTGATATATTGCTCGTTTTTTACAATTTTTTTACACTAAACTCAGTATGTAGGAATTCAAAGTAACATGCTCTTTCAAAATCTGTAGAAATATGTAGGGTGTCCCATTTAAATTTAAGAAGACAAAAAAATGTACATCCATTGTTCCATTGCACTCACCTGCAAATTTTCATAAATAACGTTCTTTTCGTTTGAAAGATATTTACTTGGCTCCATACTTTATCCCAACCCTGTACACAGGGTGAGTCACGAGTAACGGGACGGACTCTTACGAGAAAACGGGAAGATTCAATGGAATGTTATCATTCGTAGAGGGCTCTTGATACTACGTTTCGAAAATATTTTCCAATATACAGAGTGTTCTACAAGAATGTGGCATATCAAAGTTGCATTTTTTCTTATGGAACACCCTGTATTTCGTTGCATTTTCAAATTCTATGCAATAAATGATATGGACTTCTCCCAAGATTCCCTATACCTAGCTCGAGATAATCCTATTTTTATCAAAATTATGAAGTTTTGAAAAAAAAATCAATACCCGCAAAGCTGATTGATTTGGAACAAATAGCTTTCAACAGTTGTTACCAAGATATTTCAATTCATCCATTGATTGCTTCAGTATCACTCAGTAACCTACAGAGTGTTCTGAATATCACATTTTACTTTTGTCACTTTCTTATTGATTTATCTTATTCATTTCAAATATATTTCATTCACTCATCATGTTGCAAATTCGATTCTCTTCCGAACTGTATTAGGTTTCCTCATAGCTGATTACAACGGTTCTCAAGATACTCGCTTATTTTATCAAATTCTGTAATATCCGTCATCCGTCACCAATCTATCAGAAGATCGCTTTGGGAATGAATCACGTTTGATCCTTCTGATTTCGAATTGAAGAAAAAACTGCCATTGAAATTGCAGAAGTATGAAGAATGAAACAATAATGTTATCAGAAGTTGATGAACCATGCAAGTCTCCTTGGAACGATTCGAACCAATCTAGTGTGCCTTCGTCACCTCAATGACAGGTCCTGTATATTGGAAAATATTTTCGAAACGTAGTATCAAGAGCCCTCTACGAAACAAGAATGATAACATTCCATCGAATCTTCCCGTCTCCTCCGTCCGTCCGAAATTTATACTTTTCTTGATGTAGTGGAAGTTTCAGGAACGGAACTGCTATAAATATTGCAATAAATAATGACTTTCTCCGTTAAGTTCTAACTGTTCGAAGTGACTTTTTAGTCACCTGCTCTCATTCACTTTTTAGTATCAAAGACGAACATCAGAAACTTCACGAAGTTTCTACTATTTCTACTATTTATGTTCGATATTTTTTCTTATTGAGAGCCTAATGGTGTATTATACAGATAGAATTGTTTTTATAAAGGTATGATTTCAAAAGCAATTTCATCTGAAGTTTGTTTGTTAGATATTCTTATTCTCAATTGCAATCAATCACGCTAGAAGTATCTTTTATTACTCTGGTGGTCTTATTGATATAAGGAAAGTATCTTTGCTCTGCCATCAAACAGGTGAAAAGCTCATTGTTTGCATTAGTTGAATATGAATTTTTTATATTTGAATCGCCTATTTGATCAGCGTTTTTGTGCATGGACAAGTCTGTCGTCGGTGTGTCCGGGTATATTGGATTTCTAAGAGTTTGATTTCGGTAATTAAGTAAAACCCTTGGGTTTACGTGATGACAATTAACTACATTTTTCATATAGTCAATGGCGATCTTCTAGGAAGATTCATTGAGATATTGATGCTTTTTACTGTAGTGAATTGGACTAGTACAGATATGATTATTTGCTAAAACTCTTCGTCCCTTCTCCAGTTATGCATTTATTGAGGAATAAAAACTTCCCAGGTCCAAAGTGCTCATTCGGGCACACATGTTGAGTTTTTAAATTTCTCACCAACAATAACGGTTCTCATCTTTTACTTTTAATTCGTTATCGAAGTGGTAATTTGTCAATCAAATAATATGAATATACTTTATTGTTGTTGATGAGACACATTTATTACCTACATTTATGTATAACATTCACGTAAACAAATAAACAATTATATAAAAATATGCAAAAAAAATAGTTAACACGATATGAAGAGTACTGAGGAAATGAGAGTTGAGAATTGTTTGTTGTTCACTTCTATCTTGATAATTTCGATATTCAATTCGATTTGAAGATGACTGAAAATTTAATAAAAAATCAGTTTCAACTATCTATGTACAGAAAAATCACTCGCAATAGTGACATATCTAAAAAATTCAACGAGATATTCATAATTTTTTTACCGCGTGCTATATCATTAATACTAAATAGCGTCTAGTGCATGAGCACTCCTAAATTTGATACTCTATAAGAGAAAATGTTTTTAGTAGAAAAAAAAAGGGTGTCATCAATATTGTAAAAAAATTCAATGGCAGATTAGTTTCAAAAAGATCCCTAGTTTTCGAGATATAAAAGGATATTAAAATCCGAGCTGAAATCAAATCTCATGTTGGAAAGAATTGAATATGTATTCAATCAAGCTAATTAGAAATTTGCACTTTTTTAGTATATCATGTTCTTCATAAATATTCATTCTTTAACTTTTCAACAGACCCTAAAATCAATCGAGTAGTTTTCAAAAATAACTTTCAATTTCCTTTAGCTTCGAAATAAACATTTGAGGACATATATCGTTCATTGATATTTTTGAAAACGGACCTTCATATTATTTTCAGCTTAGTTCATCTTAGACGATATATGGAATAACTGAATAAACCCCAATTATCCAACATCAGAACGTTTTTGCTATTACAAACATACCTACCTACTGAATTTCAATTTTTTTTTTTATAAGTTGATCAAAAGTGGTGTAGTAAACTACTGCTCTTCTGAAAAAAATTTATACCAACTGTTATCTCATTTTTTGTTAGGAAACCTTACTTTTGAATTCTGCTGACAATATCAAGAAAAGAATCCCGAATTTCCTCAAAAATCCAGAAAATCCGAATCAATATTCAAGGCAAAACCAATTTATAACTCACTTATTTACCTTTTCTTCGAGATTTGTCACCTACAAAAATAAAAAGGCCAAATTTTATTCCAGATTTATTATGGAGTAAAATACATGTAACAAGATGTACCCTAAAAGCAAAAGCTCTCATATCTGAAAGATTAACAATTTATAACATTCCAACAGTTACAATACATTATAAATATAAGATTAAAATATACAAGAACTGTTAATCCCGGTGTGAAATAAAAAAAGAACACTTGCGTTAATATACCTGATGAAGCTCTGATAAAAACATGATAATTGTGAAAAGCGATAATGTGATTTTTCGCTAACATTCAAATTCATAACTTAAAAATAAAACTATTCTACAGAAATAGCACCAAATTTGCTCGATACTTTCAGCTGTATGCATCTCCACTGTCTAACATTCTCATAAAATTTCATAAATTAGTATTACAAGTTACACTAACATAAATTCATTCATAATGAATAATAACGCTTAGTATATAGTAACAATCTAGTAAGGCATCATTTTTCTCTTATAGTAAGGTTTAGAATATGGCTATGTCATATATTGCTCTAAAAATCATTTTAAGATTGAATAAAAGCTGTAGCAAAAGTATATTAATTCCAAATAAATGAGCTCTTAAATTTAACAATCAATATCCATTTGATATGATGATTTTGATAAAATTCCAAAAATTTATACAATTACAATCTACTACATCAAAATATACATAATAATGAATAGTGTGTAATTATACTCAGATCTTAGAGTGTCTCGTTTTTTTTTGTTTTTTCTTCATTTGTTTTTATAATGTGTGTGTTCTTTGTGCGTGTGTGTTCAGGATGAAAACAGGAAAATTGTATCTGTATTGTTCTACAAAAGTTGATAGTATTTTTTATGGCCTCAGTATCAATATTGGACCCAACATACTCCTGTTCCACCCAGTATATTATGTAGGTATATTGTATGTAGAATAGGTGCTAAATATCATTTAAAAAAATAAGTTTATCCTGGTTCATGGTCACATCGACCACCTGATCTTCTGTGGTTCCTGTGACTGATATATTTCCTGATATTTAGGAGAGGCCCAAACAACCTTACATCTCCCATTTTATTAAAAAATTTCAGAATTGTAACTCCGTCTATTCGAAAACTTTTGGGAAATAAAATAAGAAGATGCAACTGGAGTTACTATTCGAAAAACGAAATTATTGAACGAATTCAAAGAAACTACTCGAAATCAAGTCCTGCCGTTCATGAAGATGATATCTTGATTATAAAAAATATAGCTTGTAAATATTGACTATTTCAATGCAGAACTTCATTTAGGATAATTGATTACTAAGACCAGTTCATGTTATTGTGACAACATGGTTGTTGCTTCGAATCCTCGTGGACTGTATCATATTCATGCTTATGTTACATTCATTTAATATAGCTCAAATGAGAAACAACTTCCTAATAGACTTTGCAACGTCGGAATATTGGTGTATGAAATTATGTAATATTTAAAATCCAAATGAATTGAATACAATTATTTTTCGATTTGATATGACAGTGCTACTTTTACTGTTATTCACTCAACGTTTTCCCAACATTGTTGCAAAGTTGTCTCAACATCGTTTAAATCACGTTTTCGACATTATTTTCACGTTTTTTATCAAAGGATGGTTAGCCAATGGAAAGAGTCATCACAATAAGACGAACCCACCGCAAAATCCAGTCGCCATCTTCTCCTACATCAATTTTTGCTTTGCACACTCGGGACAGATGATATCATCCTGATCGGTGATGAATCCTCTGCCGACAAGGCTGGTGCGACAGTTAGCGCAGAAGAAGCAATCGTTGTGCCAATGTCTGTTGAAGGAGAAGACAAGACGAAATGAGCATATAATTAATGAAAAAATCAATTAGGTCGAGATAATCATGAACGAAAGAACGAAAAGAAATATATTAATTGCAATCAAAATAATAATATTTTGTGAAGGAAATGCACAAACAGGTGCTTATGGCAGAGTAAAGATTTATACACTACTATAAGAAGAACCACAATAGACCGAACCATCATGGATGGCAGTGGAGAGGCGGCCTCACTAAGTACCATGAAACCTACTTACACTCAAGGTGGATATAGGATGGTGTAGTAACTCTTTAATTGTTTCTTTAAAAAACATTTAGACAAACAACCTCACTAAGGCCGCACCGCTTGAGTAAAGATGGCAATGCGATCGTCGAAATTGTGAAGTCAAATCCGCTTCAACTGATATCTGACAGTAATCGATAGCCAATGGTTGAAATCTTGCATTCGTGCTGAATTTCAAATTAGCATAGGTGACGCCATCTAGTTTTAAACTTGAGAAGCCTCAGTAAGATATTGAAATTCAACAAAATCAAGTAGGCGATAGTCTAAAACTTTTTCTGGCTGGGTATAAATATCATAATTTTTCTAGTCTAAATGATGGAGGCCGTAGACCATTTTCGATTCGTGTTTTGTACAGGATCTTTCACAACGAACTGAGTAGATATGTATAATATGGGAAACAAATGGGAATATTTTTCTCTCAGTTCAACAATCTGAGACTTTTCAAAAATTTGTAAATGGGTGTTTCAGATGAACAAATTTCTTCTAATAAATTGTTTTCACTTCAGATTAAACCAGTGAAACACAACTTCGATATTTTGAATGGAACACCCCATGTTTTGATACATCTTTGCATAACGTAACTTCATCTGCATCATAAGTCTAAAAAGCTCGTTTTTTTTGTTATTTCAGTTTTTCGAAGTTTTTTATGCAGATACAGCACCTGCGGAACAGGTATGGGGACGGATCAAGAATTTCCCGTTGTTAAATCCTGCCTGTCGTAAGAGGCGACTAAATGGATACCCATAGGTGGAAGATGATGGTTCCCATCATCGCGCGGTGCGACACCACCACATCGACAGAGGTGCTGTGAAATGGGTAACTCCCATGTTTCATTATTTGGTCGATGCTTCCGGTTATATCCCCAAACCCTATCTCCTTATTCCCAACCCATACCGCTCATTTCAGCTAGAGAAAAATCTAGATGATGAATTCTCCTAGAATGAAACACTCCGGAAGTAAAATACCACTCCATTCGGATTTCCGGGCGAGAAGTGCTCGAGGGGATTCACCAGCGAAACATATGAATTTGAAAAAAGACCTTTGTAACATCCGAGGTCGGAACAAACACATAAACGATGTTCATTACCATATACAGGCTGAGAAACCAGATATACTGGCATTAACTGAGACGCAGGTCAACTCATCGACTAAAACGACCTATATGCTCTGCTCTGGATATGAGCTCCATACCCGTTTCAGATTCATGATCTCTCATGCCATCGTGAGGAGGAACTGGAATCAAAAGGATTCGATGTAACGTGGCTCAAGATCGATAACCACAAACAGACAAATTTCTTCTGCTGCCTTTGAACCAACTCATGGTGACCTCTTCGAATTCCTTTCTCTGAGACTCGATTCCATCCAACAGAAGTACCCAGCTGCTGGAATCATCATCATGGGGGATTTCAATGTCCACAACTCCACCTGGGTCAAATTCTCAAACGAATCGGATGACGCAGGACGTCTGGCTGAGGCTTCACCTTTGGTCTCCAGCAACTGATAAATGCACCCACTCGGACCTCTGATATAAATAATCATTATGCCAATACGCTCGACCTATTCCTCACTAACAATCCAGAACCGTATGAAGTGAAAGTCCGTGCACCACTAGGAAACTCAAACCACACACTCATCTCCACGATATGTCCATAAATCACTCTGCGAACCAGTCCAACACCCCCACGCACTGTTTGGCATCACAATTCCTTGGAGGAGAATGTGTTTCGAATCGGAAGATCCTACGCAATGTGCTGAAGAGATTTCGGAAATCATCATGCTGGGAATGGAAACTTACATACCGCATAGCACCAAATCACGAGCCACTAGTGAACCATGGTTCAATAGAACCTGTTCTAGAGTCGTCGCTATGAGCAAAGGGACATACCGTCGTTGGCGCAGAAACCCATGCCTGCAAACTGAATATGTTGAAGCTAGGAATACATGCAATCGAACGATAGATGAGTCCAAAGAGGCATACAACACGTAGATAAGATCGAAGCTCATAGAGTGCCCATATGGTTCCCGTTCATTTTGGATCTTTGCCAAGGCAATCGGGAGAAATTTCACTTCTAGCTCATTTCCTCCCCTCACAAAGGATGATGATACATTGGCTACAACACCCCAAGAAAAAGCTAACACGTTCGCCAAAATTTTGCAGACAATTCTACCTTGGATACACGAGGCCAGGAGCTTCCCAAAATCGCTACCATCGAAATGTGCCCCAGAACTAACACCAGTTCTTTGCAGGTTGTTCACCCTTTCGTACAAACTCGGTGTATTTCCTTCTAACTGGAAGAGAGCTAAGGTCCAATTGATTCCAAAGAAGGGCAAGAAAACCCTCCCTAACAACTATAGACCGATTGTACTACTATCTGTGATCTCTGAAGTAATGGAAAAATCAACCAACATCGAGCTCATCCAATACCTAGAGAGTTCAAGAATCGTGAACGAACGGCAATATGGCATTCGTCACCAGAGAATAACTGGAGACCTGCTTGCCAATGAGAAACATTAGTGGCAGGTGCCAATCGTGAAACATGAGGAGTCTCTGGCTGTAGCCTTGGATATCTCCAAAGCATTTGACCGAGTTTGGCACCAAGGCCTCCTAGAAAAACTTCCGTCATATGGTTTGCCGCCCCAACTGTGTCTTTTACTATCAAAGTTTTCCACAAGGCTCTGTCTTGGCACCAACTTCGTTCCAGCAAAGTTCATAGCTTTGCAGATGATAGTACACTTTATTCCGCCTTTTCCTCTAGAGCCCCTATATCATCCAACGAGGCCAGTGGTGCAAGACGAAGACAGGTCGACGTTTCAAATGAGGATCTGACAAGAATACTGGAATAAGGATCTGAAAATCTAGTACATACAAGATTGTATGTTCACCAAGATGGCAGATCGCACAATGCCCAATTTGATGACGTCGGGTACCACTGTTCCTATCAGGTCGTCAAAACCATGCTGGGTGTCACCACCAACAGCGCGCTCTCATGGGACGATTACGTGAGGTCCATTGCGAAAACTGCTTCACAAAAACTTCACATCCCAGCACTGCTTATGATCTACAAAGCACAAATTCGACCTGTCCTGGAGTACTGTTCACATGTTTGGAGCTCAGCCCCCAAACATACGCTTAAGCTCTTGGATTCAATGCAGAAGAGAGCTATTCGCCTACTGGATGATACAACACTCACCAAATCATTGACCTCTTTAGAACATCGTAGAGAGGTCGACGATCTCTGCCTTTTTAATAGATACTTCCACGATCGGTGCCCAACGGAAATATCATCTATTATGCCACCTTGTGCGATTCTTAGTAGACAAACCAGACGAGCTCAGACTGGTCACCCATACACTGTCAGGCTCGAGACCTGTCGAACATCGCTATACCAAGCATCATTCATCAATAGAACGGCAAAGTTGTGGAATTCTTTGCCTAGTGAAGTCTTTCCTGATGCTTATAAGCTCCAAACTCTCAAGAAAGATTCCAACACCTTCCTTTTCTCCCAAAATTCTTGGTGTCAACAGATGAAAAATTGTGTTCATATCCCTATATCTGAAATGAAGAAATGATTTTAGTAGAAATTTGTCAGAATAAAAGTCAAATCTTCAGTTAGTTTTGTTTTGGTAAACAAAACGATATGAAACAATATCTAAATTGTCAACAAACAGATAATAACATCAATTTGACGCTCAATCGTGGCGAAACTCTTGATAATGTCATTGAGAGAATCTGTGAAACCTTCAAGCCACTGACGCTGTGACGCTGCTATTTCATAATTGTAAATCCAAAGGAAATAAAAGTATACATGTCCGTGTAGGTGTACGTTTATTTTCATCAGTACAAAAAATATGACGGGTGGATCATTCTAGGAGGAGTGGGTGTTGGATTTGGAAAATTGCATAAGATTTGACTTGACTGGGTTGTCTGACACTGACAGTTGTCAATATTCTGACTTAAATTCTGCCTTTTGTAAGGTCATATAGAATATTACTAAAGATTTATTCAAATATTCAACAATCAAAGTGTACCAATGGAAGAAAGATAGCATAAAGAATTGGTGGACTAGTATTTGAACCACTTGCTCTATTTCCAGCAATCTGGCAGATCAGTCGTTATGGAAAAATCGCATAATTTTGAAAGACCTTAATATTCACTCATATTTTGATATTCTTTCTTCAATTCTGTGAAACCAAGTTAAATCTTGATCAACGTTGTATGAATATGGATGTATGAATAATTTTAACAAAAGGATTGAGAGAAAAAATATTATCATCAGATAGTATCTTCAGACAACGATTGGAATCCATAATAGTATAACAGCGGGTATTATAGGCGAGCGTTTTAGCTGATAACGCTCTAGGGCAGAGGTCGATCGCGATTTCGACGAACTGAAAAAAATTCTAATCATGAGACAATCGAATATTGAACAAGTTGAAAATAAACGAATTTCATTGTGTTTTTCCTTCATATTCGTTATTCCATTCGGAATGCATAAATCCATATTCAGGTGGAAAGTAGCGCAGTGTCATCGTAAAACTTGTGCGAAGCCAGTACAGACCCAGAACTCGCTATCAGTTTTGCCTACGGAAAGCCTAGAAGCGCTAGCAATCCCAATCGGACTCTCACCTATCCTCGAAGGAGATGAACTTGGTGCCGCCGATGCCGGTGATGGGACGACTGCAGGCGGTGCACCGCTTGGCGAACAGCTCGCCGAAGCATTCGGCGCAGTAGGGCTTGTCGTCTCTGCTGGTGAAGCGCTCGCCGGCGAGGCTCTTCTCGCAGTGCGTGCACGTGAAGCATTCGCGGTGCCACGGCTCGTTCTTGTACGTCACGCCGCCGCTGGTGATCACCTAGAACGTCAAACATCAATGAAACCAAAGTTTGAGGAACATACAATTTTTTTTTATTTCACACTTGCACTCCCTCGTTCGGCTGGACCAACGCCCCACAAGTCGAAACTTGAGCGGAGTTAGGAAGGCAGGTATACACAAACATCCACGTCTACCCTGAGATTCAAACCCAGGTCGCGATGGAGTGATTTACAAACACTCTAAACCATGGCGACAGACTATCTGTAATCCGGACAATTATTTGTGAAGGAGATATCGGGATTAGTGATTCGCGGATAAGCATTGTGTGATCAGCTTTCTTGGTGAAGATACTGTTTGTTTTGAACTCTACTACATTTTCTGATTTCCATTTCAAACTTCTTTCCAGATCGTCATTTATAGTATAGACCTGTGTATCTTGCACCTCTGGCTTCATTGGATGATATAAGGATTCTAGAGGAGAAGACGTCATGAAGTTTACCACCATTCGTTAGGAAACGGACTGAGCAGGAGGTCGTTGATGTGGAGCAAACACAAAGTAAGTGCCAAGTGCCAGTGGTTGAGGAACACCAGCATAGATATTATATGTATCGAATGAGACGGTATCTAACACCACATAGATAGATCTATCTGATGGAATTTGATAACAATAGACATAGTTGGGGCGGCAAACCATGGACGTTTCGCTAGAAGGTCTTGGTGCCAAAATATTCAAATGCTTTGGAGATATTCAATACTAGATTCTGAAACTCCCCATGTTTTTCGATTGACATGTGCCACATATGTGTCGGATGAGCTTTATTTTTATTGCTTGGATCACAGATAGTCAAAGATATAATGATAACGAGAATAATATATACTATACTACTATATCGAGCCTAGATCGTAGTGCGATCGGTCTATACAGCTGTTCTCTTGTCTTTATTTTCGATCGGTTGGACTGTAGCTACCTTCAAGTCGGAAGGAGATACGCCTAGTTGGATACACCAAGGGAGAACAAACTATACAAAGTTTTGTAGTAGCTTCCTTGAGAACAACAGGAGTTATGTTTTTCGATGGTAGCGATACTAGGAAGGTCTAGGGTTATTGGGAAGGTTTATTGCGTACCTACTTGTAACTTGTATGATAGGAGGTATCATCCAGTGATTTTGAGGCATGAATCTTGACCCCGTAACGCTCAATATAGACTTATTTTTTATATATATAAAATAATATATATATATATATATATATATATATATATATAAAATAAAATAAAATATATATATCATTGATTGCTATCCATTGATTTGAATGATAAAGTTTTGATGTTCCCTTACCTTGTTACACTTGATACACCTGGTAGCGAATTTTTCTTCGTAACACTTGGCACAGAAGATTTCTTGTTCGCGAGGAATGAAACTCTGGGTACCGATTGGTACCTTACACATGCAGCAGCAGAAGCATTTCTCGTGCCATTGTCTGGTCTTGTATTCCATTTTCTTGGTGCCTGAAATCAACACGACACCATAATGAATGAAAATTCTATGTCTAATCGCAAGAAATTATAATATTCATTGAATATTTTTTCACTCATTTCACATTATATAGGCGAATACATTTGGTGTCAAAGAAAAATCACAGACATTATTATTTCATGAACGAAAAATGATGATGAAATTATTCATAAAATATTACAATGGCAATGCAGGGGATTTTTTGTGAAAAAAAATGCTACATACCACGTACCCAAACTTTTAAATGTGTCTAGTGTCTGGTCGACAATTTTTATTGGGGTGCAGGAATCAGTGCAAAATTTGAGAAAACTTCCTTAGAGAAATTAATTATTGATACCGAGTGAATTTCTTCAGTAATTGAATCCTGCCATTTGTTGGATTAACTGTATTATCATCAGAAATTCGAGAAAAATCGAATTGAAATTTTGTTAGAGGTGTTTGCGAGCAGCAATATTGAAATGCATTCTTATAGATTGCAGCATAATATCTTTAGAAATTATTTGAATATACAATCACCACGAAAATGTCCGACAAATTCGGCAATTGATTGTTTTTTTTTTCTATATCGACCTAAGGAATTGAAGTGATTTCGTGAATACTTTGGCGATTTTTTTTTTCCTTTGGCTGACAATATACACAATTTGGAGTAGTGTGCCTTTCAACTTGTTAATGTGTTTTAACATTATCTAAGCACTTTGAACGGTTCATAAATCATTATCACATATATACAGGCTGTTTCATCTAAAGCGGCAATTGAAACTTTTCTGGGTTCCAATGAAGATATAGCACTCTGAATATTCCTGGAGAGCCATGATGGATGACTTGCTGATTAATTAAAATGTTTTCAGGATGATGGCACTTCCGGTTATACCGGAATTAGACACCAACTTCGTCATTTCAATGGAATGCTATATATATATATATTTCGATGGAATAACTATTAACATGTTGAAATATTGTAGTCCAATAATTGATATATATCTAACTCATATATTGAATTGTTGTATCCAGAAAAATCATTTTCCAAACTTATGGAAAGTAGCTGTAATCAAACCACTATGTAAAATCAAGAACCCTCAAGAATTCTCAGATCTGAGGCCAATTAGCATTTTACCTGCAATTTCGAAAATTTTAGAAAAAGCCGTTCATCGGCAATTGACATTGTACATTGATGCTAACAACATTGTTCCAGATTGTCAAGTTGGATTCCGGGCTGGTTACAATACGACATCAGCGTTAGTACAAGTTACTGATGATATCGTCAGAAATACAGACAATAAAGACATAACAGCTTTAATCACACTCGACTTCTCAAAGGCTTTCGATACGATCAATCACACATTACTCTGTCACAAACTCAAGTATCTAGGATTCTCTGATGACACCATATCCTTCCTCAACTCTTACCTGTCGAATCGCACTCAGAAAGTCTCTATTAACAATTTTATGTCTACTTCTCAAAATGTTACTTCTGGTGTACCCCAGGGGTCCATTCTGGGGCCGCTGCTTTTCATCTTATATACGAGCGATATCCTAACTTCTATTAAACATTGCAATATTCAAGCATACGCAGATGATACCCAGATTTATTCAAACCTCAATATGGAAAACTTTCGATTTGTTCAGAACCACATCAACAGTGACCTCAGAATAATAAGTAATTTAGCAGATAAACATAATTTGAAACTCAACAGAAACAAGTGTCATCTCATATTATTCGGTAGTAAAAATTTAAGATTGCGCGTCTCACAAGATATATCTATTGAAATCGATGGCACCTCTTTACCAATTGTGGAATCTACGAAAAATCTGGGTATTATCTTTGACTCTGATCTGAAATTCACCTTGCATATCAATGGTCTGCTCAAGAAATCATTCAGTTCTTTGAAAAATATCTACCCACATAGGCACTATCTGAATCCACCCATACGGAAGTTACTCAGTGAATCACTGGTCCTCTCTAGGTTCAATTATGCTGATATTGTCTACGGTAATTTACTCTCTAAATTTGATCAGAACCGTATCCAGAAAGTACAGAACTTTTGTTGTCGATTCATTTTCTCCCTTAGAAAATACGACCACGTCTCCAATAAAATAATGGAATTGAATTGGCTTACAATGGCTAATCGCACTACATACAATTTCTGTGTATTTCTATATAAAATAATAAGGAACAGAATTCCTCTGGCCCTATATCGTAAGTTAATCCCTAGGTCATCTCTTCACTCCTTAGAAGTGAGAAACAAACATCATTTTAATGTACCTCGTCACTATTCAGTCATGTTTCAGAAATCCTTTACCTATCAAGCCGTTAAATTCTACAACTCAATACTCATCAATCACATTCATTCATCTGAATATAACATCAAGAAATTTTTGAAATCGAAATTTCGTGAATCCCAAATATAGATTGAGGCTATTAGCCCAGTCATATGCTCGACAATCAGTTACGTGTTTGCAACCAGTTATATGTTTGACAATCTACCTTTGCTTTGACGATTATGTTTCTTTTTTTCTTTTCATTACCTAGCTACCATGAATGTCTTATTACCCAAATTTCTACTAGCAATTGTACAATTTAGGTTAAGTGTAAGAGTAGCCCTAGCTAAACTTCGCCTACTTTGTATTGATGAAAAATAAAGACGATTTATTATTATTATTATTATTATTATTTTTCATTGCGTTTTTAGAATCTTAAGGATTTTCAGCATGATCTTTATCAGCCCTCCCTATACCCAAGTCTAGTCGTTTTCGAAATATTCGGACCTTGAAGAAAATAAATTGAGTTTGCACCGGTATCGTTGATAATCGATAACTCAATCATTTTTGAATGTATCGGAATTGTTTTCGAGCAACAACAACAAGAAAAAAGGATATTTTTTGTGGTTTATTCGAAATAACGATGTTGTGCCACCCTCTTGAAAACATTTTCATTGATCAGCAAATCATCGATTATGGATCTCCAAAAATTTTCGAATCATTAGAACCCAGAAAACTTCTAATATGCGATTTAGATGAAACAGATAATGTAGGTATTGACTTTTCAACATTATGAACCTTTTTTTTAGCGAACTACTCATATAACGGATTTATATTTCGATCGAGATTTCGACATATAATCCGATACAGTTTTTGATCAAAAAATATCATATCGGAGTTCCCCCGTATCATTATATATCAACGTTCAGAGAACGCATACAGCTGCATGAATCACATAATGTTGAGTTACGATCTGTATCCATATAATTATAGAATGATTATGATAATAATAATGTAATGATAATTCATGAATATTCTTAAGACAATAAAATGTGAGATTGAACGATCTATAAAAATGCAGTGTCTACGACATTGACCTCCTTATATCCAATTGAAAAGCCCACAGCTTATGGTAAATTTAGGTAATTCCTAATTGGCCGTATTTAACCTACACACCAAGTTAAAATTAATACCAACGTGCTACAGGGTGTTCCACAAAATGCAAATTTCTCACATTATACTTACTCGAGCAGAGATACATTGATGAATACAGGGCTTTTCAACATGAGCGTTATTAGAAGTTTCTGACGAACTAGCCGATAGATGTATCATTTTGGAAATAATATGGTATGCTCTAAACTACCTCAAATAGTTAAGACAATTCGAAAGAAACACCCTATATATTATATAATCCTTGAGATCTCTAATCCTTTGTCAACAACTTCACCGTATATCTCCACATACCTATCTTTGATCGTCTCTCAAAAACCCCTGAAATCACTCTAATAGACACTAAATAAAATTCGGTGCGAAATTAGATGATATCTTGAGGCTTCCTACCACAGAGGCGAAATTCAGTTACTCCATACAGGGTGGTGAAGAAATACAGACATTTGGTACACTTGAATTAAACTAATAAAAGTCTTTTTTCAAATGAAACACCCTGTTTGTTTCATCATTTTTGTTTTTCCAATCACTTCAAACGACTTCACCTGTCCCAATAAATTATATCATTTTTTCAATCCTACTATACTGATGAATATTTCGTTTATATTATACGTGACTGATTTGAGGAAATGGAATGATTATATATGATAGTATCATAGAATAGACGTCAAATGTCGAAAACGAGGCAGATACAATGATTACACAGTGATTTTTTAAAGAAATTCATTTCGAAAATGGTGCGATATCGAGTTGGGAGGTATTGAATACATTTAACCTTTTATATCGATAGTAGAATTGAGAGATAACAAAAAATACATGGTTGGTTTCTCGCTCGAGAAAACCAACTTTGGTAATTTTTTTTCAATATATATAATATCTGTGAATATTCACCATCCTGTATAGAGTAACTAGAATATGGACTTTGTGTTGAATATCTCAAGGTATCATCTAATTCCATATATGTTATCTTAGTATCTGTTAGGTTATGTTTTCAGGAGAAAAAGTCAGGTGGAGTGTTGGGAAAGTGATAAAGATACCAATAATTAAATAATATACAGGATGTTTCGAATGATTTCCACTTCTTTCCAAAATACGTATTTATGCTATTGTGCATTATTGTGGTGTCGTGGGTAATTTTTTTGTATTTGTGAATAAATATGAAGATATTTTCGAAATCTTGGACAAATCAATAACCTGTCCCAAGTCAATGCGTTTTAAATTCGACTCTCAGTTACTCCAAACGAATTGCTAATGTCAGCGACGACTTATTTTAGAAAATTCTGGAAAAAATACAAATATAACTTGATATATCAATAATAGCTTTTCAATAATAAACATATAAACGATTGATATCATAGCCGATGCGACACGGAAATGAATGTGATTTACAACTTCTGATTTTGAAAACAAAAATAGTAAAAAAAAAATCTTATTGAATAGTAGAATTCAGGAATCGATTCATCAACGTTCTCGATTTGAGAATAATAATCGTGAAAAAAATATAATATAATAACAGTTTTATCTGTGCACATTCATGTCATGACCCAAAATATCTTTTGGGTCGATTTATTCGATCAAATTTCTTTATATACATATACATAGAGATAAAATAGTTGATTGAATCTCTCTCTCGATCTTTCCTGTTCCGGAAAAGGATCTTTCGGGAGTGTTCACAGATTTTTAAACCTATATTGACATCTACCATATTCATTTTTTAGCATTGCTCTGCCAAAGGTGAACTCGAAAATTTGGGGTGGGCTTGACCAACCCATTCATCCCTTTCCGCCGCCTATGATGTTTCAAGTTGAGAGATCCTTCAAATCTTGCACTCCAACACGATTGATTATTCATAATCATGGAAATATCGATAAATAATCGAGTAGGAAGTTACAAAAATTTCAACTTATCATTCATATACATGGAATTGAAAATATAAATAAATATGACTCATTCATGAAATCATCGAGGAGAATTATTATTGAATCTTTTTAGACTTTATCAAGGAGTCAGTAACACTCCTCGCTTGTGAACATATAAATAATGAGAAAAAAACCTTATCCAGAATTGTTTACTATAAAAACTTCATTCAATAAATTCTGCTGAAACCCCTTCATCTGAGATAAGAACCATGTAAATAAAATAATCAGAATAGCATAGTTTCCATGCTGGAAAGTGATTGAGAAATATCTGTATCGAATTGCATAACACCACCAGACTGAATTATATTCCGACCTGAAAAAAACTGAACATCTGCCACTAGTCGTAAACACTTCGTACTATAAATATCCTTTGCATTATGCACTGTTACGAAAATATACCGTGAAACAAAAATGCCGACTACCACAAGCCACAAGTTCAATCAAAATCAAATCACGTAAATTTTACGTTTACGTGATTTGATACGTGATTACGTGATGAAAATTCTACACGTCACATCACAATTTGCGTTATGCCTTCCTTGACAATTACCAGAAGTCACTTCTTATCAAAATATTTGCTTCTAGGGTCAAACGGTAGAGGTATTTTTCCTTGGATGCAGATTGTATAATTATGTTCAATATTCATTCATTTTCATATTCAGTATATTGAGTACACTTTCATTTCAGTATTTTTCTTTACGCAACGGAAATATCATCTATTATGCCACCACACGCGATTCCTAGTAGACAAACCAGACGAGCTCAAGCTGGTCACCCCTACACTGTCAGGCTCGAGACCTGTCGAACATCGCTATACCAAGCATCATTCATCAATAGAACGGCAAAGTTGTGGAATTCTTTGCCTAGTGAAGTCTTTCCTGATGCTTACAACCTCCAAACATTCAAGAAAAATTCCAACACCTTCCTTCTTTCCCAAAATTCCACCGCTGGCTAACACGATGTTCCTCGAACATCATAGGTTTCCCTTTCGTGTTGTCCACAGATAAAAAAAAAAATTCTATGAATTCGATTGAAGATCATTAAGAGTTTGAATTATTATCATAGGATAGACTACATAATCCAATCTATGAACTTCAATATAGTGTTGGACATTTCTGAAAAATGCGTCAAAGATCAAGGATTTGAACTTTCGGAACTGGTGGAAACAGGAATTCTCAATGAGTAGTTCTTTATACAATGTCCATCAAAAAGTTAGCATCGTATGGAAAAAATTAGTTAATAATTTATTTTGGAATTTAAATAACTTTCGCTACCTGGCAAAAGTACATTTTTCATAAATGAACAGAACAGAACGATTAGATTGTTCAACTAGTTAGATACGTGATATTTTTGTATATAGTGCGCGAAATGCTACTTTGGTGATCGAGAACTGAGGTGCAGCCGGGTTGTTGAAAAAAAATAGCCGTGTTCACCTAAGTATTTCACGCAAAAATGTCAAAAAATGTACATCTCTCAATATTGTTCTAAAATTAGCTCAATATGAAAAAATAGTGTTGGACTGCATTAAAATATTTTTCCAAATCAAGTAATTACTTGAACTATGGAAATCAAATGGCTCTTTGGACTTTTGCTTGATTGTGGACTATAAAAGTTGACATACAAATTGTTACTCATACAAAAATTGCTATCAATCCGCGAATCTTGTCATGTTTTGACGTTTATATAAAAAATTGATTTAAATGATTTCTCATCCTCAATGCTTGATAACTCAACATGATATAAAACCCTCGATCAAACCCGAGATCAAACCTAACAAAAATTTGAAGCGGAATTTTCATCTTCTTGAAGGAAAAAATATTCGCAAAATTCGTACCTAATTATAATATATTATAATATATTATAATTCATAGATAATCAATTATTATCGAAGTCAAAATCAAGATTATAAATATAGTAGCTTATACCTGCAATTTTCTCAATTTGAAATTTCAATTGACGTTTTGGAAAGGTAATTTCAATTAGAAATCAAAAGATGCAAAAAATATACAGGATGCTATTTGAAATAGAAAAGTTAGAGTCACTTCCGGTCAAAAAGGTTCCTTGAACGAATTGGAGATCAAAAAATTTTCAAATTTTTATCTTTTGAAATGGCTGAGATAATCCATTGGAACATGTATACTGGGACACCCGGTATAAGACCTAATGATTTCGTTACTAAAACAATCTCATATTCTTACTATTGCCATAATATTGGAATTGGAATTGTGTTGACTTTAGTGGGATTATTCCATGGTTATGTCTATACTAACCAGGTAACAATAGTTTTTGTTTGTACATTTTCAACCAATAATGAAGTACATAAATTTCTCGAACGTGACATTGTTAGCATAATGTCTACCCGAAGGCAACTTTTACTAGATTAAATACACCACCAGTACGTAAATATTTGACATGACGGAAATTATTGTATTAAAGAATTTTAAACGCGATATTTACTGCATTACCATAAGAATGTATGAAATAATTTGTCGTAAGTGATTTCATGATTTATGATTTGTTCATTCGGCGTAGAAGAAGGTGAGACATACAGGAAGATTTGAACGAATTTTATATTCGCTTCATACGAGGATCTAAGATATGTCACCTGTATTTTCGGAAAAATAGTTCATAGATACCTAATGGCAAACTGACAGGATCCCCTTGTAAACAATCTCCTCCCAAACAACACTGGAACGGTTTCTTTTCTCCGGGCAATTCCATCGAGAGAATTGCCACATCTTCGTTCCTTTCTTTGGCTTTCCTGATTCTATCCTCACCCACTGTTTTTGTCTTGAGGTTCATTCCTTTGAATTGTTCACTGAGGATACCAGCCATTTCGAAAAAAAATGTCTATGGCTCTCTCGCACTCATCAATTTATGCACTGGTTTTATTTTTCACGAACGTTCAACTGAAGAAAACTATAAATTTCAGTGAGTATGACCAATCATAATATAGTGCTTTGGTGTATACATGGTGAACCAGGTTTCAATCTCAGGACTTCTCCAATCGATAGAAAATACAGGGCGTCAAAGTTGAGAATGACCTACCTATAACTGGTTATATAGCCATTCTATATTTCCATTTGTGAACAAATTTACTTTGATATGTAATTTCTCTTGGAGATCCATTTTTTTTATATTTTCTGAACAAATTGTCAAAATTTTCCATTGACGACGCACAAAAAACTGTTTCATGGAAACTAGGCTCTCTGTTCTGTACAAAGGGGTACATCACACCCCAGCAGCTCCCGAACATACGATGAAGCTATGCTATTCAAAAGATCCGTCAGGCTCCAATTCCACTGGTTCAAACTATGATTCACGAACATTAAAGGTTTTCCTTGTCAACAGACAAACAGAAATATAGAAAAACTTTTTCAATTAGTTTTTCTATCGATTTTCAAAGTCTTGCTGTGAAAACTAGGGTTACCCTGTATATTTGAGGAATGTAATATTGTTTTCATTTAGAAACACTTTTCTTTACACTTTTCTAGAATTCAATCAACAATGTGTTTTACTGACTATATCCAAGGACAGTCGATTTGCATAAGTGTTTCCTTTTTTTTAATGAAATACAGATTTTTGTAGTCATTTGAAAATGACGAATAAACAATGATTTTCATTCGATAAATCAGCATGAAGAATCTTCAGTGTTGTTATACTATATTGTTATACTATTTACTGTGTTTACTGTGATGGGAGATACGAATTCGGTTGCATGCGAAAAAGATTCGTCTTTGTCTTTGGTTATTTTCGAAATTATTTTTAGTTTATAAGTGATATAGAAAAAAGTGAATGTTTGAAAAGTTATTTTTTTATTTTTCTACCTTTATTTTCAGAGATAGAAAAAATTCAAAGTAACTCTTCGTGATATTGAAATCTTTCTCCGACATTTTGTTGTATTCGTTTCAGATGACTTACGAGTCTTGAAAATACATCAATAATATCAATAACAACAGGTGGAATTGTTTTTTACTTCACCACTGTGAACTTTTCTACTCGCAGTTAGTTGACTGACCTGTATAGAGAGAATATAATAAAACTACAACAGATGTGATAAAAGAACTTCTTGTTCAGTTCACGGTAGACTGATCTTATCTTTTAGTTTCTGTGTTGCCATTTGTTTTTTCCTTTTTCGAAGTGATAATTAGTCTTCTATTCATAAAGAGTGCAATGATCCATGGCTGAAAGTTGAGTTCGGAAAGACCTTGAATATCCAATATCGAATCGACAGGAACATTTTAGTGACACACATGTTTTAGTTTGGATGAATATTTCAGATGATGATGAATGATGATGTTTTATTGAGGCACGGTTCAGTATCTTTGAAACAGATTAATTTGAAATTGAACCGAAATTGAACAGTTCTGATTTCACGATAAACGATGTTTGTGATGAGGAGTGACTACTGATCTATATAACTATAAAAATTCAACGGTTTTTGTGCCTAGTTACAGGTCTCTAGTCACATTTTTTCTCAAGTTTTTTTTTTGAAAGCAGTGGGTGTTCTTTTATATATAAATTTCAACACCTTTTTCAATAACTTTTGTATATGAATTTCATCACCCTGTATCTCGAATTTGAAACGTTTGAAGGTTTGTCATACTAAGTGGTTCATTTCAAGAAAAGGAAAAGATACAAAAAAATTACTTTTTCAATGGAACACTTTGTGCCAGGCATCTCTATTTTCCAAAGTCTTATAATATACCAATCTCTGAAAGTTTTATACTCACCTATTTTATAATCACTTGAAGACTTATAATTTCCAAATAAAAAAATAAAAACTCTTCTGCATATAATAACCAACTTTCTTATGCGATTGAATGGGAACGAGAATAGGAGTGAATTGCAAAATGTTCTAACGTAAATCGTTTGGTTCCTCAAAAACCGTCAGATATGAGTCTGAAAACTTCGAAGAAGGAAAATTAATTGAAATTGATTTAGAAGAATCTTATGTACTGATTCCTAGAACGAACTCATTTCAAAATCATTCAGTGAATTGTACACTGTATGAAGTTTCTGGATAGAAAAAGTACAACCAGATAATCAGGTTACTTTGATGACGTGATATTGTTACTTCAACCACCCTATTGTTACGATATCATTATAAATGGTAAGCATTATTATTTTAAGAAAATTACCAGAATGAGCTTATATCAACTGAAAATCATGTGAATGTAGTACTGATTCTTTTGGTGCATGCATCCTTACATAATTAGGACATACTTAACGTACGTCCCCGAGTGAGTAACATTATTGAATATCAATATCCAGATTGATAAATAAAAAACATGGTACATCGCTCAATAGGAGTTTCTTTGGCAAGAATAGTACGGGCTGAGTGAGCCTTCATTAGTTTCATTTTCCATCGAATAGAGAATACAGAACGATATTTCATGTTTCATGTTTCCTGACAGTGTTGCCGCACCGCTTCAAATATACTGAGTACAGCCAAAAAAAAATTAAAATAACACATTGTATCTCTTTTCAGATTCTCTTTCTTAACAAGAAGGATGTGAAAGGACGTTGTTTTGTCTTTGATTTTGAATTTTACTCTTTTCGTACCTCGCAAGTTCAAAATTAAAATATCTCGAAAACTGTTGAGTTTATATAGTGAATTCAATATCCCCTCTTCCATGTAGAACTCCGCAGAGAATGAGTGGGTACTATGTACCAAATTATCAATATTATTGTTACCTATTGACAAGGTAATGAGAAAATAATGTTGAGAAAATAATAATATTGTCCGATTCTTCGCCACTGGCCAATAATAACGAGTTTATCCATTCGAAAGTGTACTTCGATAAGAGTATCTTCGCATTCGAATCGAAAATCTCGCTTTGAAAATAGAGGAAAAACCGCAACGTCTGTTTTTTTATGTTTGACCAAGGAATACCCCATTGAGCGATGTCCCATGTTTTTGGAAACACCCTGTTAATCTCGAAAACTGCCAAGAATATATATATATATATATATATATATATATATATATATATATATTAATAGTCTAGTTTGCAAAAACGTCTAACAGAACAGACACCTAGTTTGACAAACCCTATAATGTTCATAATTCGAATATTATTAACGTAAGAAGAGGAACGGACCCACTGAAATTTATGTTAAATTTGTCGATTTTTCGCAGACACGAACGCACTCAAACCAGATCGAAACCGCCGTTATTCGTCGCGGATCTCATGACGGAGATGACGGTGAAGAAACGTCGTTCGCAGGATCGCAGCCCGCACTTCGAACAGAACTGAATGCTGAACGGAGGCCGAGTTTTTCCTATCATCGCGCCTCCGACACAAAAGAAACGCCAAACATGAACTAGCTAAACCAAAAGCGCGGAATAGGCGACCGAACGAAAAGAAAGATATTTTAAAAGTATTATAATCGTAAGGTGGGCGACGGATGATATCTTTCGGTACCAGGCTCGCGAAGCTTTATTTGTCGGCACGTAGAAGGATGGGAACGATTTTGGTGGATCACGAATCCTTCAGGGGAAAATGATTAGGGTGCCATTGACAATCCGCCCTCCCCCTCCCACCCAATAACAGATACTTCTTCGATGAGCGCTATTATTCTAGAGGAAGAAAATCATCCAAGAAAATAAAAACCATTATACGCGAGTAGGAGACTATACTCTCTCTACGACTCTCACAAATATTTGGCCAAAATCTGGTATCTCAATCATAATAACGATTAAAATATCATTGATGACGGATAACCGACGTTAACACTGAATCTTAAAAATTCTAGGTTTGCAATTCTGATCAATTCTAATCACGTGAACATTCACCATGTCCTGACTTGCAACTTCGCTTGTTCTGGATCTATTCAAATCCTGGGTGGATCTTCCTTCAGCTGGATCTTCAGCCAGCCTTCTCATTGCCTTTTATTCATTGCCTTATAGACAAGTTAGGCAAGGCATAGACTGATCACACAAGTCTAGGCTTACAGACATATCTATCTTCTCCACAACTGCGATAATTCCAGCTAAAATTCAATATTTGAATGCCGTCATCACATCAGATAAAATTGGTTTCGAGGGAGAAGTCTGGCCTCAGCCAATCCCTAGGATATGCCTCAGGGATCTGTCATAGACTCATTTTGAAGTGTATTCATTGAATTATCGATTCATTTTGTCTTTCTCTGAAGTGAATTGATGAAAAAACATATAAATCTACTATGGCTATTGAAATTTGACAAAAAAAAAACACAAAATATGATCTGCCAAAAAATTGAGTAGGTAACCTGAAGTATATAGGAGGTTCAACAAACGTGTTTAAAAATACCAACTAAGTCTGAAGCTACCGATTTCGACTCGCTTCTCGAGAGAGTAGGTTTACGGAATGAAAAGTTCGACGATGAATCAAATGTGTGCCTCGACCGGTTACCCTATATGGAGAATTGTCCTTTCAGTTGTAAAACGACGTAACGAATGAACACCTATTACAACCGTTTTAGAAATTGGTCATACGTACGAGGGAGTATTGATATCTACATAAGTGAGATTGTTTCAGTGAGCCGAAGGCTCTATATATATATATATATATATATATATATACATATATTAGAAAATGAACACAGAATCTAGTTACTTCTTACTACTTCAAATTGGGTAAATACTATTTCTAAGTTTTTCGAGGAGGTGGTACATTCATTTTCCAGCTTTTTGTGGGATTTTTTCTCCTCGTTTTTAAAAAATAAAGGAAAGAGAAGTATCGGTTTCATTCTTATTGAATATATTTGTATTTCCAAATTTTTCAAAAACAAGGTATCACTGACAAATAGAGAAGTATCTAAAGGTTCAATTTCAAGCGCAGTGACATTTTGGGGCAGATCACAAAATCTGTCCTCACTACGAATATATTGAAATAATTTTTGATAACTTCTACTTTATTTTTCAGAAACGAGGAGAGAAAATCCCACAAAAAGCTGAAAAATTCAAGTCGAGTATTCAACAAAAATGCTCATCTAAAGTTCCATGTTCTGATAATACCATTCGTGTATAGATAGTTGAAGTATCATTCTAAAGAAATCATTGATACTTATCGAATGCAAGGAATTCACTATGAGATGCTGACAAGAAATATATTGTCGTTTCGCCCGATGTAGATTCAATAATCTCATTGCCGAAATTAGATTTTATATAATTGTCTACTCAACTATTCGCCAACCTATTTTGCACATCGCCTCACAACGTCAGGAAATTTGAAGATCTAAAATCTTGTACATTCCTATCAATCAGAATAATTGACTGTTGAAAACTCGTAAACATGAAGTTGTATATAACACTGGGGATTTAGTCTCATCTCGCACTGTGTTGTCATTTCTCTCCAGCTTTGATGAAAGCAACTCCTTGGATTCTGAGGTATCTACAGGGTGTTCAATTAGAAAAGGAAAATATGTGAAGGCCAACACCATGATGTGAATAATTTTTTTGTTAAATGTTGTGTCAAATTTCATATGTCATATTTTATCTACATGCCCAGAGAAATATATACATATATATATATATATATATATATATATATATATATATATAGTTAGAACAAAAGTTCTAGTTAGTATAGACACAACACAACACATAGATTTTCTCGTTACTGTATCAACTTTTTATGGTAACCATAACAATTTTCTGGTTATTGTGACTATAAGACATTGTTAGGATAACAATATTATATGGTTATGCCTATACCAGACAGACAGTTTTTTCAGTGTGGCGGCCCCCTCTAATGAGTCTTCATGAAGAAAAATGCGAAATTTCTTTTCCCAGTTAAGAAAAGTGTGTAGAATCTTTAGAAATATATGCTTGTTTATGAACACTATCACTTGAGAACAGTTTGTTCTTCCAGAGAAACTCAACATACTTTTTCATTTTAGAATTAGCTACCGAATGAGAACCAAGTATCTATGTGGGTGAAGAAGTAATGGCGCAGATAAATATAAGAATGAAGAGAGAACTATCAATATTGATTATACAAATGATTGACAAGCAGCACTTTGAGATGCCTAATCTGAAGCCACACCGCAGTGAGATCGTGAAACGCTACAAACGTAACAAGGCAATAATAGCAGGTATAAAAAAAAGTTGAAAAAAGTGCCGGTGATTATTATAATGTAGAAAGTATTCTCCATAATCGCAATAGCATGCGGTCTGACATCATCGCTATATAGAAACTAATCTTTTAAAAATATCCACCAAGAATTTGATATAATGATGATGATGAAGTGTTTGCTTCGGTGTAAACACGTCTCTAACTTTGTATACTAGTAGTCCTGCATGATTTCAACTATAACCTAATTATGTTTATACAGAACGATCTCAGTTCTCCCCAAATCAAGTTCTGTTATACAGGGTAGCTTTTATGTATGGAAACGGCTTGTGGACTATGAACTCAAAGAACGTTTTTCATCAGGATTCACAAAAAAACGCTGTGTTGCCAAATTAAGTAAACAAGAGGTTGTAGAAATGTGAGACAGCTAGAATTAATACGATGAAAATTAATAAAAGTTGTTCTCATGGAAACGGTGAACTTGGCAATATTGTAAATATCACCATCGAATCGGGCAGCAGTGAAAATTTTCATGATTTCCTCTGGATCTGTTCCTGAGACATCTGAGATATGAGACAGACCGTTTCCATACATTAAAGCGACCCTGTATGTAGTTCTTATAGTGTGACTTTTCCTTTCGGTATCAAATACCTACTTTGCCCTGGCTACAGGATATATATATATATATATATATATATATATATATATATATATATATATATATATATATATATATCGGATATTGTTCCAAGCTTCCGGAATCCTGATTTTTTTCTTTAAATATTATATCGAATATCAAGAACTGTATGAGAAAGGTCTACTGGATGCATGCAGACAATAGGTATCACTTTTCATGGTGCTTATGGTATTTTTCGTGCAAACGATATAGGTACAGAGTGTCATTGAATAGTGTATTGAATCCTGAAGGGTAATGGTAATCATTAAAATCGAAGAAAGTTTCCGCAAATGTGAAATAAGGGCGCTGAGAGCCTCCAAAAAGTAAATAGAAAAACTATAAAAAATAGCAAGTTTGAAATCGAATTTGAATTCTCTCATAAGACTACCACAAAATTTGATTCTGTTAATGCGAAAGCTATAGAAGCTGAACAATGAGAAATTTAATTATCATGATATTGAAATAGAAGTGCAGCAAAACTTTCACATTTAATTTTTCGTGAATATTCCGTTGCTCCAATAAGAGTACATTTTTTGTGTGAAGAAGTATAAAATTCTAAAAAATGTGTCCATATGATGTTGATAAATCAGGTTCAGAGGAGTTGTTGTGAAAACAACCACGAACCCCTACCAATACGCCATTTTTCTCTACTTGGTGATTTTTTTTTTGATATTGTTTGAATTTATACTTTTGAGACTCTCAGCTCCTTCATTTTCCATTTTCATGGAACACCATTTCGAAGACACCCGTGAAAAAAAGTATATATCAATTTTACAAATTTTTTTTTCATTTTCGCTCAATGTTGCTTCGGGAAATTCTGTTGTTGAAAAAAAAACTCGTAACCAAAAAAATTTGAACAAAATCCAAGGGCCGCTACGAATATTGTATTCAGGGTGATTCTTAAAGAATGTCACAGAGTCAAATGATGGATAGGGTGAATTAAGACAAATCGGTGTTATATGGAAAGTTTTTTGCCAGGATACATAGCACTTTCATGAATCATCCTGTATATCCTTCTGAATGTAAGAACTGACTTATTGTTCGTATGTAGATTTCTAGTATGATAAAGTATGATTTTTGTTAAGAAATCATTAAACACTACCAACATTCGTGGAGAAAACAGTCTAGTCGTACAAAAAAAATCATAATAATGATGTTAATCATTGTTCTGCACCTCAGAGATTCTCAGCAAGATGTCTGTCAGGAATGTGTAATAAACAATTCTGAGTGAGGAACATATCTATGAGAATCCATGAGAGTATGAATATCAATACGACCTCGTATAGTGTACCGTTGTAACTGGATTATTTGGTGATGTGCGTATGTTCCTGTAACATGCGATACAGCGAAAAACTTAGCACCTACGTGTGTTATTCATTCATCAACAAAATGACTGTATTTATAGATATGACCAATCTAATTTGTTTTTATTTGCACGGGTACCTAGTTTTGCGTTATTTCTCAATAATTTTCATCATCATTCCGAACTCCAAATTACGTATTTGATGATTATAGTCAACTGCGATATACAAACTTGACATTTGATATGATCCCAAGGTTTCCTTTTTATTATCCAAAAGCCAAATAACCATATAAGTCATAGAAACATTGGGATATGATGTATACATCAATAGAGTTGTCGACTTCATCTTCACACTCACCAGCTCTGAAAATTTCATGGCAGCCATCGCACCTAGAAGCGAACTGTTGATCGTAACAACTGCCGCAGTAGATCCTGTCCCCTTTGGATCCGAACTGCTTGTCCACCAGGGATTCCCCGCAAGTGGTGCACAGGAAGCAGGCCTCGTGCCAATGCTTGTCTTTGTAGGATAGATCCTGGAAGAATGAAATAGGTGATATCGAATAGGAAATATCGAAATTTTAGTAGCTCGATAACACCAATATGACGATATTGTCTCTGACGATAGACAACTTTAAAATATATTTGTCTCAATTTCAACAGACTTCAGATAAGGCCCAATAATCGATATCTTTAATTACAGGGTGCTACACTACTCACAACTTCACCGAGAAAAGAATTGTATAGAGGCTGATGAAGGCTGCAGTAATACTTTGGGCAGGTGTCAGAGCGTAGAACCTTGGATCGAGATGCCTGATATCCCAATAAGTTTGAGTGTACAAAACAGATGGGATCAGAAGGGAAAATATGAAAATTATAGGATAGGACATAGGACATGATATTCTTTCTTCTCAACAATCAGGGCCTCCAATTTGAGATAAACTTTTCAGGCTGGTGTAGTAGGTACGATGATTCGAGGACAAACACACTTCGTCGAATCTCCCGGAAAACACAGCACGACTGAAAACTTTCAAACCTTCTTCCTTCTTTTAGGACTAAAGGCATTCCAATTTCACCTGCGATAAGGATAATAGTTTTCCTTTTCTCCCACTTATGTTTCAAGGTTTCCAGTAAAGCTGTTTCTGATGAAACATTCACCCTACATAAACTCGCCCAGAACACTATAAATTATATTTATTTCATTTCAAGCAGGCGACGGTCACTGTCCATATACCAATATCACCGGATGGAGAAGTTTTTTCGATATTTGTATATGAACTGTTAGAGCTTATACAGCAGTCAGTGGTTGTCTGAATCTGATGTTCGATTAATCTTTTCCTTGTTAGGCTCCGAAGAGGAGAACCTTCGTCATCTAAATCAGCTCGATTATTTAAGCTCGACTCGATCAAATCAGAAAGAAATATGAGAGCACAGAAATAATCCGGACAACCGATCTGAGATGAAATATGAAGATATACTCTCCAATCCAGCGTTTAACTCTAGACTTGGGGAAACTGAAAAATTGAGGATGTAACCTTGGAAATTACTTCTGATAATATGAACATTGGAGTCATCATAGACAATAAGTTGAGATTCACTAAATATGTTTCAATGATACTCAAAATAGCATAAGCTGAATTGAAGGCATTGTATCCACGTAGGATACGGATGACCAATAAACTGAAAAAGTCCTTGTGCAACTCTTTAAGTTCATCACAAGTAGATTATTATGATTATGTTAGCGGCCCTTGGCCTGTCGTGCTAATAATATGAGATTACAAAAACTCTTGCCTAAGATTGATTCATGGAATTCGTAAATTTGATCCCGTCAGGCATACTTTGATAACAAATCGATGGTTGAATATGGCAAATAGACAGAGATTGAATAGCTCAACTCTATATCATGAAATCAGCAAGAATGGTACTCCTTCATGCCTACCCAACAAAATCAGATTTCGATCAGATCTACTCAACATCAATATTCGGAGGCGAGAACATTAAACAGTTCATCAACATCTATTTTTGAAAGATCATTCCAGTGAAATATATCATGCTTCCCGAAAGAATACAAAACTATGTCCTTGACAAAATCTAAGAAGAGAGTTTTCGATTTGCTCTTTCACGGTCAAAGGTTGATTATAAGGGTAATCGATGGCCTTCAGATCCTACTCCTACCTCCTATCCCAGGTCTCCAGCAAAGCTCTGCTGCTGAGGAAACGTGCACCCTACACAAACTCACCTTGGAATCGATGCCGATGGTCCTGCTACACTTCTCGCAGGCGTTGGCGAATACCGACTCGTAGCAGGAAACGCAGTACGGATGTTCGTCGCGCAGCACGTATCGCTGGCCCGTGAGGCTTTCGTCGCATTGCCAGCAGCAGAAGTGTTGGCCGTGCCAGTCCTTGTTCATGGCTTTGGTGTACTCGCCGCTGAAAATCAACTGAAAGAGAAAGTGATGGTTTGATTACGGCCAGTAAGGCTATATGCTGTTGGAAAGTAATTCCATGGTCTATGGTAATGGCAGAACAGCAGAAAATCTAAGGTGTACCGACTCATGTCTATGTTGTTAGACATCTGAATATGTTGAGGAAGATGTAGGTAGTAATTGATTTTTTGCAATTTCGGGGCCAAGGTGTGGATATACATTATGATAGAAGCTATCCATATTATTATCGAGACTTTTGTAATATCTCTACATACAGGTTGAGTCATAACTATTGGGAAATAGGCCAAGGGCAGATTGTTTGGACCAAAATATGGAGATAGGACCAAATGGTGTTCCATGGCCAACTGTTCAATTGCGTTTTTCTCGAAAACGGATGGAAATATCTTGTTCGAGACAGAGTATTGATATCACGCAGAAATGATGTTCATGTCAAAATTTCCTATCAAAATCACTGAAAAGTTTCGTCAAAGGAAGTTACATGTCGATTTCATCATCAGGAATCATTTCCGTGGCGCCACCTGTAACAATATATGAAATTACACATGAAATAATATTCCCTGTATAAAATTATGCCTCCGTACGGATTTTGATAACAATTGATAAATATACAGTGAAATTATTAGCAAAAAACCAAAACAAAAATTCAACTCTAACGCCCTGTATCTTTTTACACGGCAATATTTCATTGGGGCATATTTTGTCCTATCGCCATATTTTGGTCCAAACAATCTGCCCTCAGCCTATGTCTCAATAATTATGACTCACCCTGTATATAAAAATCAATTGCCGTGCGTTAGTCACGCAAAAACTCGAAAATGGCATGAACGATTTGAAGATTTTTTTGTTTTGTAAGCCTCAATGGTGGGTTGGTTTAGGAAAAATACATCAAAAAAACGAAGAAAGAAATAACAAAGATACCCAGAAGAAGCCGAAGAATCGAAATTTTCTAATTTTATTTGGGAATCGAAATGAACTTCGGATTACTTCCAATAGATTCTTGGCGGACTTAACTGTTATTCATATCGTTCGGTTGTGTGAAATTTATTACATATGAAGTACTTTTTTCGTGAAGAAAAAGTTAACGGTTTTGAGGATAGACTTGGTTAATGCGAATCCAATTACATTTTCCAAAAATCATTTCCATCAGCCTCTGAACTAGGTACAAGATGAGCTCAATAAGATCGTGCGAATGTCAGTGCAAACAGGGCGGAATATTAAAATATCGAGAAAAGTAAACTAATGTTGTCTGGCATTGCCATATCATCTGTAGACATTATCTACAGACAAATATATTTGATAATTATTGAATGAGACTCAAAATCATTATGTGAATGGAATTGATAGACTGCTTAGCAAATTTTTGATTCGAGAAGTTGATTCCGTTCATTTGTCGATCTGGCCGAGTTAACGATTCAATCATTAACTTGAAATGCCAGCTCATAGATCGCTCTGAAGGTTCATCTTGAATAATTTATTTCATAAATTCAGTAACAACATAACATCATGAAAAATGTAATTTTTTTTGAAACCCGCATATTCTATAATAATCCAAAAACGAGTGCAGTGCCAATGCAAAACTGGTGCGAAACTAGTGCAAAACCAATGTTACCAATGGAATTCGCTATATAAGGTGCTGATTTGTGTGCATTAGTCATCTATCATTATGAGTCTACATACAGGCTCTTCTTTAGGGATGCCCGTAAAGACTCCCAAAGTGTTAGTATTCGGTTTTCAAGTCTCTTACTGGGTCTTCCCAGTAAGAGACTTGAAATACTCAAATACTAAAAATTGTACTTCCTTTATATATTATTTTAGTTACATACTTCTTACTATAGTATAAGCAGATGAACATGACATATAATAAATTATTCACATCTCATAGACTGCGCACAACACAAACTAGGCTTAGGTGACAGTCTATGAAATTGAAAACATTGAAAAATATCACCATGTTTATACTATTATGTTTATATTATATTATTACCTGAATAAAGTTAGCTATCTATCTATCTATCTATCTATCTATCTTATCTATCTATCTTATCTATCTTCAGTAAGTGGTTAATGTTGGCTTCATTATATTTGCGCATTACAGAAATACTTTGATATTTGATGCGTGTCATCCTCTGATCACCAGAAGGTTTTGAAAATACTAATTTTGGACAAGTTGGGAAGCCGTCAAAAATCGTCTAATAATTATATTCCACATTCAATTTCCCACGTTTGTATATTTCACGCATAGTATATCCATCCATGCAATGGAATTTCTGAAAAGTGATTTCTACTTTCTTCTGACTCACTAGACGCTGAGCTGATGCGCGCTCTAAAATATCTATCGATAGATCTACAGAAATAGCAGATCACACCCATATGATGGTGCCATCGGAGGTTCTATAGATGATTACACCCATACAGACCAAAAAATATGTGTTAATCAGCGTACTTTGATCATTTCAAACGGTTAGCATATGTGAATAAGTAAACATTTTAATTTTTAATCCTAGGATTAAAAATGTAGGATGTTGATTGAAGATATTCACAATTCGTCGAGTCTATTATTATTATTATTTCTATTATTTGGATACGAATATAGAGCTTACCGGGTGTGACATGTCAGGCGCCAAATAGTGGTGGAAAATCTGAGGTACGTTTTCGAATAAAACTAAATTCCTATGGATTTTCTGAGGAGGAAAATTTCCCATAAGCTCATAGGGAATTTACATTGAACTCGTGATTATTCATTCGAATATGTTTTTTTTCTGTATTCTCGAACTTTCTTCATCAAATAAGTCATTTTACATCACCTAGAGTTGATTTCATTCAGAAATAGAGTGGTATGTATTCAGATTTTTTTATTACTAGTTTCAACTCGAAAATAATTATGTGTGCATATGAAATTGTATTATATCGTATTTTTCTTCTTGTATTGATACATGAAATACCTCGTTGTGCAGCTTGTGAGCTGTTTCAATGCAGCTAAAAAAGGTTTTCTAATGATGAATCTACTATTCAAATATTGGCGAACTCATTAGCTCCACTCACCCACCCTAGGAGGCGAATATTAAGCCTATGGTCGAAACTGTCTTCTATAAAGCCACTGAAGTCACACCCAGTAACTCTAGGATTCAGAAATTCAATACGAATACCTTGAGTCAATATTGAACCACGCTCTCATTATGTGTATGTTAATGTTGAGAACTTTCTCAGGTTCTCTTTGACACACCATTTCTCTAAGACTATCAAATCTCAAATGATTCAATCAGGGAGACGAAGATTAAGTTCTGTTCTTCTGTTAAGTTCTATTGTTGATTTGTATACATAATCTATGATATGAATATAGAGTGGTGTGCCAACTCGCTATACCCAGCCACTGAAAAAAGTTGTAGACTTTCGTCTTCCTAATTGTGTTGAATTTTAATACCTTACTAGGGCTGCCAAGATCAAAACTTGATGCGTCACCTCTTCTGATTCCGATGGTTATCTTGGAAAATCTAGAAAATGCGATTTGAATTTGAAATTCAACACGAATGCAAGATTTGAACCATAAGCTATCCATCTATTGTCAGATATCCGTCAATATCAGTTGAAGCAGATTTGACTTTACAGGATCGACGATCTATCGGTCGTCTACATTCAAGCGGTGCGGCCTTAGTGAGGTTGTTTGACAGGTCTACATGTTTTGGCCACCTCGACCTCACATCCACAAAAACTTTTCATATACTTAGTTCACTGGCGAGTGAGTATTAAGCTTCAAGTCATAAATACATCAAACTGATTATGCACGATTAACTTGTACGAATAATTCCTTTTTTTTCTTCGCATTGTATGATTGATATTGTATGATCAAATATCAATTTGTTATTATCTCGTACAAACATGGTGATTTGAGACATAACCTATTCTCTCTTAATTCAAAACTATTCAAAATGGACCCTACTCACTTGAAAGCTTTTTTATTTATTTTTGAGTAGTTTATTACAATAGTATTCTTCCATGTTAGACATAAGGCTCTCCTAGTACTTCTATGTAATAGTGATTATTTGTAATCTGTAACGGTATTCATTCTGTTGACCACACAATCAAAAGAAAAAATAGAATAGGATAAACATTATATTATGCTGCTGAAACCCTTTTAGAGTAACCATTAACATATATACAATACACGTGAACTCAATAATTCTATTCTCTATTGGAAAAATAAAAAAATAAAACTTGGCTATAACAGAGACAACGAAAAACCTGTTTTTGGAAGATGTTCAAATGATGTGAAGGAGATGATTCATGGCAATTCTTAGAGAAAAAGATGTTACTTGTTTCGTCTCTAGGTTTATGATGAGTTTTTATGATTTTTTTAATATGTTCTTCACCAAATTTATAGAATTTAATTTGTTCACATATATTTCATACATTTCTGGAAGATGATCATAAATCTTGTGTGATATTTGTTTGACATATTTCTGCTTAGATATTGCGGGTGAAATGTTACATGAATTTTCAGGAGATCATAACATATCACTATAATATCCAATTTCAAAACATTTCAAATATTTGGCAAGAAAAAGGTAAATAAAATACAATATGAGAAATATGTGAGTAGGTAGGTAGGCAAGACAAAGGTTAATACAAAACAATATAAGCAATATGTGAGTAGGTAGGTAGGAGTTATAAATACACTTGTATATGAATTGACATTTTTTCTAAGCTTGGAATGAGGTATATGAAGGGAGATTCAAGTGTTTCCGAAATATAGGAATAACATCAAATCAATTAATCTAAAAAGAGTATTCCGCGTTGAATGTGTGGGTCGGAATAAAAGTAGTTGCAAGTAGATGCCAAAAATCGTAATATTTTATGATGAACCACTTGCACAGTAATTTATATTTAGTTATTTCCAGCTACTTCTCAAAAAAAATATTTTGGCTCATATGTAACAGAGCACAAGTACTATGCATAAATTCAATTATCATTATTAGAGGAATCCATCAGATTTGAAAAAATCCAAATTCATGCTAATAAACGTATAATTAAACGAACACTCGACATACATAACTCGTAGTTTCTATAAAATACTGTTCGTAAATCACATCGAACGATAACAAGGAATAGCTTTTCTATCTTCGCTTTTCACATTTTCTAATTTGGATTTGATCTACCATTGATTTACAGTTCAAAAGTGTTAACCTGGGCCACTAGCAATAGTAGGCATAAAGAAACACACTAATGTTATTCATATAAATACGTACATTTAATGAATACCTACCTTTTGTGAAAACAGGAGTACGTATTGGCATGTCTTCTAATTTGAGGCTGTAGTATGAAGGAGTTGTCGAAGTGGAAGTGTATCAATTGTATGCATGTATCACAACTCATCAGATGAAATGAAAAATAAATAGAGTGTAAAATTGGAATGCAACCGTTAAGTAATGCAGATACTGGGAATATCATGATGAATCACTGTGACTATCTTGAGAACTCAACCATTTACTGATCCCTATCTATAGTATGTTGTATATACTTGTGAATAGTGACTGAAACACTTTGTACTTGAAACATTTCATCCATTGGGGAAACTTTCATCAGTTTAATGTTTTTTGTTCGGCCAGCATGTGCTCCAGAATGAATCAAATCGGTACAGATATAATGTCTGGAGGGATTTTCAGTAGAAGACCATTATTGGCTTTCCTCAAAAGATAGTAGCACTTCTTCCTTGAAATAAACTTCAGAAGGAAGTTGTTGCTCCATTAGGAATCCAATTTGGAAGAAAAGGTGAGAAATATGAAACAGGAAGATTCATCCTTTTTGGATCAAAAACCTGATTTCACAGGTGTCATCAGAAAGAAACTTCGATGATATTCAGAAATATTCTTGGTAAATTATCGCATCTTCTCAAATCATGAAATATCGCCTGAAAGGGAAATTGAATTAGATGTTTCGGTTGTGAATTTATTTTAGTTGCCCAATTTTTTTTTGTGAAACGTTCAATTGTTTTTCTACTTTTCCATTCTGAATGTTGAAATAACAATGAACAGAAAAGTAAAAGGAACGTTCAAAATATACGCAAAGGAAATTGTAAAATAAGAATAAATTGGTGAAATAAAATGGGGAATTATTCGAAAATAGAAAAATAGGGATCCCTCTTAAAGCAATAACATGATTTCACAAGGGTCAGCAGGAAATGATGCAATGTACAAATATTGTTGGTGAATTTTCGTTTCTTCTTAAATGACGAAATATCGCCTGATAGGGAAATTGTATAGGATGGCTTCTTTGTAACTTTACATTAGTTGCCAATACTTTTTCGTGACACGTTTAATTGTTCCTCTATTTTCAAATTTTGAAAGAACGATTTTATAATAAATAAAAAAGTACCTAAAGGGAGAGTTCATAATCTACGCGAAGGCCATGATCAAATATATCCGTTTCCTCGGCGCGAGTGTCACTTCACCCTTTCGAGCAATACACCTCCACTTTGACCCCGCAGCGCCTACGAAGCCCCTCCAAATGCCAACACATACCCCTGGCTGCCGTTCTTGAGCTCCTGGATGGTGACCTCATTGGTCTCCGTGCTGCCACGCCGCTGCTGCTGCTGCTTGGTCGTCTTCTTCACCTTCTTCGTCGTCTTCTTCTCCGTGATGGTGAAGTTCGAGCTGACCTCTACGTCTCCCATAGCGGCTGATATGTTTCGGAACTCGCGCACTGATCGAAGAAAGGTCTATCGAGAGGTGCGCGCTTGGATCGACTGAATTCTTGTCGAAAGTCGGGTAAATTGTCTAGAGATATTCATTCGGGAGCTTTGATTTCTCGGGTATTTTTAGAAAATTGAAACTTTTGGTGTCGGGTGCAATCCTCCTGTCTTTCGGTAAGTAGTGTTCGAGGTGGGACGAAGAGACAGGGGCGTAGGTGAGGTGATTTTTCCAGATATATTTTCCAGCCAGATATATGCTGATATAATGTTTTCTATGCCATAGAAACCTTTCATTCTCGTTCGTTCTTGTGTTGCCTATTTGGAAAAACCGAAATTTTGTATATTCGTTCTCGAAGAATATTTTAAAAACGATTCAGCACATGAAGTTAGGAGTTGACCATTTTTTTTAAATTTTCATGGAATCTTTTCAGTCGATTTCTCATTCGATGTTCGATTCTTTGGTGTTCAATTCTTCCTGATTTCATGCTGATTTTGAATCTGTTAGTCAACACCATTCGGTTATTCTCTCTTCGCATTCTTTTTCAATGTTAGTTGTTTTGATATATTTGTATTTCCAAATTTTTTAAAAAACAAGGTGTCACTGACAAATAGAGAATTTCTCTTTTAGTTCTCTGAAGGTTGAATGACTAATTACATCATTGTCAAAGTTCAAGCAGCTCGTTCTTTTGAATGTAACACCCTGTTTTATTGGACGGTTCTGATCAAATTCTGAAATTCATTCGGATCGAATTCTGCATCGATTCGCTATATCTTTCCCTATGTATATTTTCAACCGTTTAACAATAATTATTCTGCCATTATTAAAACACTGAAAATCTCCTCGTAGGTACTCCTCGCGGAACAGACGTACGAAGTTCGTCTGGTCTTGGATTAGTAAAAGCACTGTTCAATGACTCCTCTCCATTTTGAACCAAACTGGCGGACATAAGTTCAGTTCATAAACTCCGCCGTGGCCGCAGTTGACGTAGCCGTTGCCTTTGCAGTAGTGGAAAAACTGCTCAATTTATAAACTAATGACATTTCCGCAGCCGCATGCACAGAACGGATAATTTTGTGTCACTATTGTCGGTTATCTGTTGGGTTATGGAAGGCATGATTATTCTGCTACCTCGATTTTCGTCCATTTCTCAAACTAATTCGTCCTCGTGGCGTGCAGTTTATAGAAATAAAATGAACAAAACAAAACCATGAATCAGCCGCTGAAGATGAAAGTTGGTTATCTTCGACGGCTACGGCAACGGCAACTGCGAAGTTTATAAACGGATGTACACATTTTTAATATTACATCTTCGGTCCCCCAGAAATTGTTCCGGCTTTTCTCAACCCGCACAAGTTTCGACTTGATAAGAAGCTGATTTTCAAATTTGAATTGGCAAGTAAATTAAAAAAAATAATTATTATTGTTATTTCACATGTTTTTATAATTTCTTCGTTTATTCTCTATTATCCTTCGAATTCCTGTTCTATTTTCATGTTCCAATAAGAGTGAATTTTTGCCGCTTCAGTTATCTTCCTTTTGTTCCGAATGACAAACGATGTTTTGCTTTTTTGCCAAAAATCATATCAAAATAGCAATTAACAAGAAATCCGTCGGAAATGGGTAGAGAAAAAGTTATAGCGAATCGATGCAAAATCAAATCATGCATTCGACCATCTGATAAATACAGGGTGTCACATTTGTAAGAAAAAACTTTTCAACTTTATAAATGGGTAAACGGTGTAATTGCCAATATGGATTTCTAAAGTATTATCCGTGCGCTTCCATCTACCCCGAAAAAAAGAGCTGGGTTGAAGGGATGAGGCCACATCTTCCAGAATGTTCAAAAAAATCATGATATCTGAGAAGTAGTTGAAAATAGGTAAGTATAGGGCTATAGGAAAACCTGATGGAAATCATAATGACTTTTTTTTCACAAATCCGAATACTTCCAGTATAACCAGAAGCTGTATGACCTTGAAAATACTTCAAAATCAACATGAATCTCTTAGCCTATTAGTCCAAGAATGCGGAATTATATTAATCAATTATTAAAATGATATCTCTATAAGGGACAAGACTGTAGAGCAGTATCACCAGAGCCTCGACCTATAGAATTTTACAGGAAAATATTCGGCATTCAAAAGGCATTATCACTATCTTCAGGTCCTTTCTGAAGCGTTATTCTGAGTTCTATCTATTTCGCTAAACCCACTTCGGAATTATACTCAACGGTTAGGTATGGTACGCCCCTGGCAAATGGTGTAAAATCTGGACGAAAATATATCAAATTCAACTTGACGCAACTTGTTTTCGCTTCTAGTGTATTCATCGTTGAATAATTCTTCAAACGTCTCTATGTCAAGATTATTCAAATATTACTAAGTCTGCATAATATCTTGATCCGAAAATAACTTTACAACACTCCTTTTCGGATGATTTTAGAATAAGAATGGTTTTTGAAACCAAATTTTGCAAACTTACTATTTTTTGTTGTACATTATATAGTACATTCATGAAAAAAAATACGCAGATTGAGTAACCATTTTATTCCAATTTATATTATCTAGGCAAACTTTGTAAAACAGGACTGTACTGAATGTGGTATTTCAAAAAAAAATAATGCAATTTGAGTACGATATTGACAATATACTATAGTTATACAGTAATGATATATTGCGTATATACAAGGACAAGAGAAAAAAATCCAGGAGCATGCCACTAGATTTCATCAAATAGATCACTCTACATATATTTCATTCCATCACAGCTCAAAAATTCAACGACATCGGGTTAGATGGTGTAATCTCGGACGAAGCTATTTATGTTTCAATATAACTACAGTTCTCCACAAAAAACAACAAAAATTGTGTAATTTGAAGGTCAATGAATGAAGCACCATAGCAGAATATACAGTGTGGAAACAGTCATTTTAGAGGAAATCAATAACGTCGGTGAGAACCATGGCCCATATGGTTCATGATAATCAGAAACGGCCTCCTTGATATTTATTTGAATATTAACTTACTATTTACTCGAGACTATTCTGAAAATTCATCTGTAGTAGATCTACAGAAAGATATTTTTGATATCCATGTGCGTTTCTATGGATAATTCATGATTACACTGCAACTCATGTCATGCATAATATGTGTCACCACCCTGTATGATGATGTCCAGTGTCTAGTATCGCTTGCCTGTTCTTTGGTTTGGAATACTGAGAAAAAATTATTTATATCAAGGAGTCTGAATGAAAAAAAGATCTTGTATTGCATTAGAAATTGATTTTGAATAATGTCTGAAGTAGAGAGTCCGAAAATACGAAATAAAATATGAAAATTTCGTAGCTATTCGATCACTGTGTAAATTTCTAAAAACATATAGTTCATTTTAATATTCAATGTTTGAGGGGTTCCAGAGAAAACAATCATGAAATGCATGAAAAATATTATTTTTGTTCGAATGACGAATTAGAAATAATCCCAAGGTTATCCCGTGATGTAGTCCAATAATTTTTTCCTATTATTCTAACTATTCGTGGAGTTAATGAAATATCACATGTCGAAATCCTAAAGTGAAGCGATCATCTGTATTTCAAGACCAACAAAAATCCAACTCTCAGTTCAAGAATTTTTCCCCAATAATTCATGACGGTACAAGATAAATGGTATATTTCAGTGATTATGTAATTTTTCCTGGAACTCACCTAAGTTCTCGATAGTAATGAAATTATAACCAATGATCATCAGGAATTGAACCCAAAGAAGAGCTCTCATTTTTCAGCTTTTCTGTGGGATTTTCTCTCCAGACAGTATTCAAAAAAGAGCCATTTCAAATTTAGATCAGATTTCATATTGAAACACTCCAGACACTTTATTGAAAAAAAAATGATTCGTTACGTGTATGTATAGGCGTAAAATTATGTCTTCCAACTCTCAACTGCGAATTAATTTCTCGGCAAATCATTGTCAAAGATTTATTATGATTAAATTGACACTGCATACTTAAGGAGATATTACTTCATCAGATTTAGCGTGAAATTAATTTCCAAGTTGCGATTCATCATTCCGTCAAACGATCTACAGATATTTGTTGAGAGCCAACAAGCATAGATGTCAATCAGATTTCAAGGTCCATGGTCTATTCAAGTCAGATCTGCGGATATTCCTGGGTTCATACTGAACTTTAATATATGGAACCATAACAATATTGATAGCTACACTATTTCAGATTGTTGAAAAACAGAAAATATCCATTATTCTCATTTTTTTTATTGGTGAACAACAGTATTAACAATGATGGCAGAAAGTATGAATTCACAAGCAATATAGCAAGAATGAAGAATAAAATCGAAATAGTATAATATCTAACACGGGACTGGAGTTTAATCAAAGGAATAAGTCACTTTAGTCACACAGTATATATATTTGTATACTTTTTTTGTATTTCATGAAAAATTATCATGAAATTATGAAAATTATCTTCAAAATCAGGCGATCTGCTTATATATAGTATATTCTGTCACAAGAGCAGAGAATGAGCTTTAGCAGCCCGCAGATATTAGCTGCATGAGCAAAGCGACGCAGATGTTTATCCCCTTCCATAAACACAAAAAACCGAAAATATGAGAAAAAAAATTACAGTTTTGTTCTATCGATTCCAAACTTCGATTCGCACTGACGTTCAATGAAAATTTACGTGAAACGTCAAAATAAGCATCACTCAAGTGACAGTCAAAGGTGTGTCTAGGTAGTCAAAAACTACAAAATCGTGTTTTGATAAGTTTAACAGCCCTAGGGACGATATAGATTACTTTCGGTCATATTTTTAAGGTTGATATAATCGATTTTCAGATACGGTAGGCGAAAAAATGTAAAAAGGCAATGTTTTAATTCGACAAGTGATGGTGGTCTTGAATGTTCAAATAGTTATGCTAGGATACACAATTTAGTACCTCAGGATTGTATGAACCATTTAAGTCCCTCCCTTTAGGGATTGAATGAACCACTTTATCCAAGTATTCAATTTAGTCCCGGAAGTGCAAAAATAAACATATTATCTTCTAACGCCTATGGTATAGTATAGTAGTATAGAAAACGGTTGTAATATAAGTGGCATCTGTTCAGATATTGGTAGAACAGCTGTCATCATACTAGAACGGCGTCACAGCTAACCTGAAATGGTTGAACCGACTTAATGTGCATAATACATTCTGAGCTATGTCATGTTTACTGTCGTAGGAAAAAAGTGTATTCTGGTGTGAAGAGAGCAGAAACAGCAAATGTATTTCACCTGCAACTGTATCATAACTCCGATCATAGCTCTAAATAAACTAACTTGTGACACAAGTGAAGCCAAATAATCAAGTACATGTGCCTGACTGGCAAAGTTCCCATGCCACGATCTATCCAAATTCTCCTATTTCTGTCTACGCTAAATTTATCCGAACAATATTTATTTGTTTATTTCACAATTTAGCAACAATCGATGCTACTTCACTTCCAGATTGGGGCCGACTATAAGAAATCAGCAATAAATTGACTACAGAGGGAAATTGATGGGTTAGCTCTTGAAATAAATTGACAGTGAAAAATGTTTTCAACTCCATTAAGAGCGAAAGCGATGGATCAATCCACGCATAGATCATAATAAAGACGTCTTTTTTATCTTCGGATACTGACGTAAGAGCGTGATCGGAATGAGAATCAAATTTGCAAATCTAATTTCGAACTGATATTTCTTTATGAGAATCATAAAGACATTCAACCAAGGCCTGGGCTCAAATAGGACATAATCATTACATTAAGAGGAAGATTTCTCATGATATCGAAGAATAGTGACAATTTTCACCCAAGATGTGTTGTAGATTGCAAAGTTCAAAAGTCGTCACTTTCAAACATTTCTTCAGGCGTCCTTCCATGGAATCAAGGCTCTTACAGAAGAGCACATGGTAGTTTCAAAGCAATTTTTCTGAAATTCCAGTCGAGTTCGATTGCCTATTTCGTGGCGGAATCCTTTGTCCATCTGTTGACGCTGATGTATCACTTCATTCCAGTGATATTTCATTTGACCTACTTCCAAGTGTTGAAACTCTGTTCTGATGTGGGCTTCAGAAAATTGATTATCGAAAATTGAAATTGAAGTGTTCTGAACCAGGAAATCTTCTTCCTCATTGCATTCAATTCCCTTGTGACCCACATCATAATGGTTCATTTGTTTACCGTCAGTGTCTGCAGTCCTAAATCAGCTCTAACTCACAAGTTCATGACTTATACTTCATGACTTGTCTGACACAAGTTTTCCAAGGTGAATAAAATACCTCTCGTGAACTCGAGGATGACACACATGCAAAAGCTCCTTCGTCCACAAGGTCAAATCCATTCAGAACATTATTTGGTGTCGAAATACCATAGAAATGAATAGGGAAGAAAAACACACAAAACACAAAATATATTGAAGCCAAAAGTGAATAAAATATAAGCAAACCAATCTACTACTACTGCGAAAATTGAAGAAAAAATAAATATATCATCAGTCTCTAGTTACAAAACGTCACTTCTTTACCCAAAATGGTTCTCCAGGTTTCCGTTCTTGCCCTTCAGGACATTCCAGAGCTGATTTATTGCGCGGAATGGACATTTTTTCTAGTTCTTCAGCTGCATGAGTCAATACAGATGTAGTTGAATGATCTTTTGAACAGCCAGACTTTTTATTCTCTATGAAGAACAAGAGAATGTAATGATCAATCAATGGCTGATACCAGGGAAGTCTTCAACTGAGCTTACCTGTACTATGTTTCTTCTTGAACGACCTCCGGGACCCTACAGATCGTTGTACACTTCTAACTTTATCCATTCCATCGAGGCTATTCAAATATTTCTCATCCAAGACACGTTCTTCTGTGTCCATATTGTCCCCAGTACTTTCAGACTTGGACCTCACGCTCGGAATTGTCGATCTAGGCTTCCTCCCACCAGATGGTTGCACCAACACCTTGTTCGTCCAGTACTCAGTAGTGTCGTGGCTGGTACTTTGCAAGATGATATCGATTTTGCCGCTAGGTAGAGGCGAAATTGACCTGCAAACATCCTCATCTTCTTCAGCTATATCCGCAACCTCACAAACGCTGTTTCTAGGCACGTGGGGCAGCTCCAGAGGAGGATACGGCGAAGGAGACCGTTCCCTTGCCACAGGAACCTCAAAGTCGGTTTCTTCGAACACCACAGGGTTAAGCTCGTCCTCAGTGACTATAAACTGCCTGGGCAGTGGTATAGGAGATTCGGATCCTCCTTGGTGTTCCTGCAGCAAGTATCTTGGCTTGATAGCCGATTTCTCTAAGTGTTTATCTTCCCTGATCAAAAACTCTGGAATGGACTCCTGAGATTTGGATTTTCTGAGGGCACCGGCCTCTTCGGACACTAAGAAGCGCCTAGGAGACTCCACTCCAGTATCTACCTCTTTCTCGGTTACGAGGAACTTCCTTGGGCTGGGAGACCTTGAGCGCAGTAGGTCTCCGCTGTATTCCACCTCAATATCTCCGTGTCTGTTGAGTCTCAGAGCAGGGACACTGGACGAGTGGAATTCATTCTGCAGGCTATCGAGGTCGTCGAAGACGCGCCGCTTGACGCTTTTGAGCTCGCCCGCGTATCGCTCGCCGATGGGGGTCAGGTCCGCGCGGACTGGGGGCCACACCAGGTGTCTTTTCACGTTTTGAAAGAAGGCGATGAGCTCTATGACCCCGACGCACGCCACGAGCACCGAGAGGAGCAAACCCATCTCGCGGAATTACGGAGATCTATATTTAATCGGCATATTTGGCGGTAAATTCGAAATATAAGTCGCGATTCTTCACTGTCGTGCCACCTTTTCGAACGCAAAGATAGACGTTATCTGTTGCCAATAAATACCGGCGAGCTACAAGCTAAATATGTTTTGTAATTAATTTTGGGTTGCAGGGCACGATCGGTGCTAGTGTAATTACAACATGTCACTGACTGGTGGTCTTGTCTTCGAATTGAATTGATCAGGTGAAGGGAAAAATTGGCTGCCTCGGACACGAGCTATTATTGGCAGTTTTTGTTTCAACAGAACAATAAGTGACGAACGTTTGGAATTCGATAATATTGATTTCAAGAGGAGTTTTTATACATCAAACTGAACCAATCCAACGATGGATTTTTTTTGAATACCTGCTCATTCATAGAAAGTTTCGAACGAAGATTATAATTTCTGTTCACTCATTTATACATATTTTCAAAAACAAGTAACTATCTGGTTGTCAGACATCGAGTATTTTTTTGCCAGATTTACAGTTCCATCTCGTGAATGGCGAATGATTCTTTTCTCAAGAATGCCAACAAGCCTTCAATGCAAGCCATTCAGTATACATAGGATTTCGTAAAAATATCAAGAAAATATCAAAATACAAAGGAAATCTAAGAATATTCTCGGCTAAGTGATCTCGGCTGCAATTAGGAAATATCATTTATCATTCCGGAATGAAGCTTTGTCCTCATGAAATGAACGTTCAACTGTTCATGAGGAAAAGTTTGTGTAATGGAATATTCACTCATTCTGAATTCGATCCTGAAATATTGTAGTTTTATGGTTAAAAAACACAATTTAGATAGCATTTCAAATGTTTCGTACAAAAGTATTTATATTTTACAGTGAAATAAATATAAACGGTATGAATCAAGACCCATCTCAGGTGCAAACATAACCTCTTCTGCATTGTTATCAAGTGATACATTGAACTGCTCCTTGGTTGGAAGTGAAAATTCTTTTTTTCATTCGTTCAGTTCATTTCTTTTTTTTTTTTGGATGGTCTGATATTTTTCTCCACTTATTTTTTCTTGCCTTTCCCTGAATCTATTGTTTGTTGGATTCCAGTCATTTCAGCCATCCAGTCCAGATTCGGTGTTTCTATCCCTACCGTATATGAGTTTCCATACCATCTTATTCTCATCGATCACACTCTTATGGTGGCTTTATAAAAACTTTTAACATTTAACATTCATCATTTATCACTTTAAGATTTAAGACATTATAATGGCTTAGGTTATAAAAACATTTGACATCTAGAAATCATTTAAGCTTTATAAATACTGACGTTTCTTTTTATCAATTGAATAATAAATTCCAAACGCAGAGGTGTCACTTGTCGACACTCCCGAAAAACATCAAAGGCGAACATGCGCACATCTTATTTTCATTTATGGCCATTTAACAATAATTTCTTAAGTTGGAAGATCGGCATCTTCTTAAATGATGAATGTTAAATGGAAAGTCTTAAATGGTTTTATAACATGAACAATTGTATTCCCATGTTCCATCTGTCTTAAATGTAAAGTCTTGAATGTTAAGTGGCAAATCTTAGGTGATAAATTTTTTTTTAAAGCCACCATTACTCTCACGATGTTTCATTTAAAAAAAACACCTCTATCTACTATTGCCTGTGCTTGTTTTCACTGTATTGCTTTGGCCATATTATTGAACTCACCAAGTTCCTTTCCTATGTCTTAAATTCTAGCATCAATCTTTCTTCTTCGGTCACCGTTATTGTTTCTGATGCATATATCTTATCATTGTTCTATATTCTCTCAGCTTGGTGTACTTTGGTTCGGTTCTATTGATTATTCTTTTGATTTTCAGCATGTGTGCATTGCGGTAATTCGCAGTCTTCATCTCGATCATTTGAACGTTTCTACTTATTGGAACATGTAATTTCTGCATTCGACGTAGAGCAAGTCTTTGGAAAAAAAATCTCACGCTTCAATATCAAATGAAAGTATTAACTAGACCAGCCCGTACATAAACAATGAGTCTTTCCTCCCACAAAAGATTGGAAACCCGTATTTAAATATGTCAATGTGAGATTTCATGAGCAGCGATGACTATCATTTCACGTAGTAGACATCGTTTATGGTTAAGCAGCACCGTATGCATAAATTAATCGACCGGATCAACTGTGATAAGGTAATGAATAAGATCTCGTCGATGATTAATATCCTTCCGTGGATTTCGAATCACGCACGCGCAAGTGAAAGTGCTGCTCCCAAAAATAGAGAGAATATACGAATTTCCGTAGGAGTTTGCATGAAAATTGGGTTTCAATGTCTGATACCGTGCGGCCAGCAAGGTGATCAGACCTCAATCCTAATGTATTGAGAATGTCAAATTTTGCCCTATTCCACTCCCATGTATATATATTTGAAAAGGAAACCTATAATGTTCGAGGAACATCGTGTTAGCCAGCGGTGGAATGTTGGGGAAGAAGGAAGCTACTGGATTTTTTCTTGAAAGTTTGGATGTCGTGAGCATCAGGAAGGACTTCACTAGGCAATTTTGCCGTTCTATTAATGAATGATGCTTGGTAGAGAAAAAAAAGAAAAGAGAAGAAAAATAGTGGTGATCAGCCTGAGCTCGTCTAGTTTGTCTACCTTGACTCGACTCGTGGTGGCATGACATACGAGATTTCCGTTGAGCACCGACCGTGAGAATATCCAAAGAGGGAGATATCGCCCACCTTCTACGATGTTAAGTGAGGTCAGTGAATTTGTGAGTGTAGTATCACTGATTAGGCAAATAGCTCTCTAATGAACAGGTCTTGACAACTCCTGGACAGGTCGAATTTACGCTTTGTAGATCGTGAGCAGTTGCTGGGGTGTAAAGTACCTTTTTGCAGGGGAACCGGAAGCAAAGTTTTTGTCAAGCAGACCTCACATGATCGTCTCATGAGAAAGCGCTGTTGGTTGTGATACCGAGCCTGGACACTGAAGATACAGAGAATCTCAGTCACCTCTCATGGTGATATTCATCAGGACAATGCAAGAAGTAACAATCTACTGTTGAAACTTAAATATCGCTCGGAGGAATTTGCAATGAAATCTCCCAATCTTCGTTCGACCCTCCAGGTTCATTCGCTGTGTCTGCATGAAATATCTTTCTACATTACACTCAGTGCTGCTGAAAATAATCAGAATCACCGAACAGTTTGAGTGTTACACAATCGCAATAAGTGTGAAATATTGTAGTTCATGGAGGCACAGCAAACAGACCTTCCAATATAATACCAGCTAATTTCGAACAAAAGGAAGATGAGAATTTTCAAATAGCCGATAAAAATATTTCAATGAAAATCCGGTTTCTACTCCGTTGAGGACTTCAGTGTTGATTTCTCAAAAATAACACTGGTTCGTCAACATATGTATTTCAATGATTTCATTCACTTTTTGTACCTTAGCGGCGATCATCTACAGCGAGGATAATCAACATACATTATTCCAACGGAAATACATAATTGGAAATACATATGATTTATTATTAATCTCTTGTGATATTTTTGCGGTCGTTCACAAATTTGAATGCATAATTATTTTGACACGTTCTATATGTATATATATATATATATATATATATAAAGACAACAATATATTATATAGACAATATATAGACAACAATACTATATACTATCGAATCCAGAAATATTATGGGAGGAGAAGGAATATCATGGGATGACTATCAGATGAATGTTTTTTTTTGGAAATGCCAATCAGTTCTTATTTGATATTCTGACAATGATATTAATAAACTGAGCCACACAGATATATGCCATTATATATTATTATCTCTGCTATTCTGTGATTATATACTAAGAGCTCTCTCAGCACCACATTCGGGAATAACGGAATTCAATTTTATATATTGGTAGTCAAATATCAATCACTTCAATCAGCACTAGTTCATCATTTTTGGTAAGAATATATGCGAAATGGTATATGTTGCTCCTGAAATCTTCACCCTGTACATCAACATTGAACAGTTTGTGTGGATATTAATTGTTATATAACCAAACATACATTCACACACTTTATACGTTGAATTATAAAGTTTATAATACTGAATTATTTTAATAGACTTTTGACGGATAAAATCGAATATTTGGTTAACCAACGAACTGGGTCAATGCAATTGGATAATACGAATGAATTTGATTTATTCTATGAATATTTCATGTGATTCGTAATTCGATGTTTTCATGAAAGTTGACTCATACACGCCTATAAACGCTCGCATATTTTCGGAGGCGAATTTGAATGATTCAAAAATACGAGGGCCAACCGGTATATTCTTGCTTTTCGTGAAAATCACGAACTGCCAGGTGGTCACGATATACATTCCACACCTTTTCACCTAGTGTTGTCCATCTCTATCATTCGAACATTATTCATAGAGATTTATAGGATACAGTGTGGCCCGTTTACGACGGAAGCCATCTTATGAAATCCGAACTTTCCGTTGTACGTTAGTATACATTCGAGAAATACGAGTATTTTTTCTCGTCAAATTTCAACTTCACCACTGGATGCAGCAGCACTAACTTTTTTTGCTCTACATCAACGATCTGCTGGATGTGATACTCTCGAGAGTACCGCCTTCTCTTCATACCGCCTTCTCAGGTCAATACAATGAATGATAATGTGACAAAGATTTTGAAATGTGGATCCATAAAACTAGTTGAGTTCAGTGTGACAAAATGCACAATATCATACTGTCAGGTGCCACTGTTCAATATCCATTCTCGGTATGACCACCAGCAGCGCTCTCTCATGGGACAATCATGTGAGGTGAGAACTAAGTACCACTAGAGGTTTCTCGGAAACTTAGCATTCTAGTCCGTACAAAGAGGTTCTTTCCATCCCAGCAACTCCTCACGCTGTGAAAAGCACAAATTCGACCTGTCCTGGAGTATTGTTCACATGTTTGTAATTCAGCATCCAAACATACGGTGAAGCTCTTAGATTCTGTTCAGAAGAGTGCTATTTGCTTAGTTAGTGATACTACGCTCACGAATTTATCGACCTCTCTAGAACATCCTAGTCGGAGGGCGATTTTCAATGGAAGCTAAGGAAACGAAAGATTCACTACCGCTCTTTTTATGCTGCAATTGTCCTCTCGATCATTTTTGAGAAGAATCGGAGAGAAAGAATCAGGGAGAAATGAAATATCCTAAAAAATCCTGGGAAATCAAAAACGCAATGTGAAATGACAGAGTTGATATCCAGTGCTCATAATGGATATACAGTTCTGAAAAAATGCTGCACCATATGATAATTCTACAAAATCGAAAGTCTGACAATAAAGGGATGTAATTGAAGAGATATCACGTGACATCTGATAGCAGAGACGACTTCTGTAACTGAATTTTCCATAAATGATTCGATACAAAAATTCTCATGTGGTTTGGACTTCGGTAACCAAGGTATGTATGGAATTTGAAATCTGACTTGCTCCATGAAAACGTTTTTTCAAACAAGAATATTATCTTTGATGACATTCCGGTCCCAATGCCAAATAATCTCTTTCGTCATCAGCCCAGGTGAGTGTGGAACACAAAACAAAACTCTCACGCCTACCGCGCACCTTCTATGCCGAAAAAGTAGACAATCGGAACTACCCTATCCAAAGATCCCACGGTCTTAGTTCCGGTTGGCGTGGAGGCCGACGTGCGAAAAATCGTGGAAAATCATGCAATTCGAGACGTGTGTCCATTTTTGGCCGCACTCTAGATATAAAATGCACCAGTCGAGTTTTCGCTGCTAGCGTGAGAAATGTGGAAATGTTTCGGCATGGACGATAATATTATGCGAGTGAGCCGTGCGCAAAAAATTTGGCCAATCCGGAGAGATATTGTCTGGAAGCGTTGATCATCATATTCAGATGGTATTAGCGAGAGCTTTCGACACAGAACAGAACGTATCTGATTTCTGTGTCTGTCAATTTTTGATTAGATAGATACTTACTTCTTTCTGAAATTTTCAAGCCTTCGTCTGAACTTGACGGGACTGACAGGAATCATTGTATTTTCCAAAATAAGCGACTACCCTCATTGAATCTTTCGATATTATGAGAAATTCAAATTACCAATGATTTATATATCAGTGTTTTTTTCCATCACCCAGTTTCAACATTCAATTTTCTACTTTTTTTTAGATTTTCTTTCCATTCCAAATACAACTTGAAATCCATGAAAAGAATTCAATTAAATAGGAAATCTTCCTTGAGGGTCGCAGGCAATAAAGTGATTTTCGATCTAATATGCAAATTCGTCACGAAATAGAACCTATAATGTTCGTGAAAGATCATGTGAGCCAGCGGTGAAATGTTGGAACAAGAAGAAGGTAGTGGAATTTTTCTTGAAAGTTTGGAGGTTGTGAGCGTTAGGAAAGACGTGACAGGGAATTCCACAACTATGCCGTTCTATTAATGAATGGTTTGGTATTATTATGGGATTGACTACCCTGAACTCACCTAGTTTGTCTACCTGAAGTTACTTGTGCGGTGGAATAATAGATAAGATAGCTGACGAACACCGAGCATAAGAAAAAAAGGTTGCATCATCTTTCTGAGAAGTTTCAGAGAAGAATTCTTGAATGAATATGGTATCACCGACCAAACGAATAGCTCTCTTCTAAACTGGTTCTAAGAGCTTCACTGTGTGCTTGGGACCTGAACTCCAAACTTGTGAATAGTACCTCAGGACAGGTCGAATTTCCGCTTCTTAGATCGTAAGGAGCTGCTGGGGTGTAGAGTAGGTACCTCTTTGAACGGAGCAGAAAGTCAAGTTCTTCGAGTTTTTTGTAATAGCCGCGACAAGATTCTGAAGATTTTAAATTGGCTGGAATACATCATCATTTTTGAATGACAATAAAAGTACTTTTTGACCGTGTGAACCACCCCAAAATATTATACCATATCACATGATTGAATGAAAATTGAACAGAGTATTCATATATTCTATTCGTAAAAAACTATTCAGATATATCTGAAATAAACGTTCATCTGAATGACTGTTGTTCTTGTTCCTCAATGAACAAGCAGAATTGGACCAATAAAATGAAAAAAATAGGTATCTCCAACCAACTGACACGATATTCGATTCTCTGATGGCCTCTCGCCAAAAATCGCAGGAACCATAATAATTCTGTTTTGTAGTGTCGTGTGAACTTCGTATACTTATTCGTTACGAACATGATCGGAAATTTATAATCGACGTTTTTCAACTTGCGCATGATTGGTTTATATTCGTGGCCGATAACAATAGAATTTGAGATGATTTCACCAAGTATTCTGATTTTATACAATGATGTATCTCCAAATAGATGTCTTACGTACAGACACATATATTGAGATGAGGAACACAGTTCCGCAATATCAAAGAGTATACTCGATATTGAACTATATTATTCTAGGACAGATCTAGAACACACCTAAGACCTAAGAAATGATATTGGTCTACCTGAGCTCAACAAAAATGTACACTTCTCTGCTTACGCTGCTATCAAATAATAGAAACAAATGAAAGTTTAAATTTTCCGAATTCAAGAGTATCATTATTTCGTTTATGTATGTAATGCATGTATGTTATTCAATTTGCTTACTTGAAAGCACAAATATTGAAGTAAAACTAAAATTACCTCAAATGGCCTTGGCTGTATTAGTTTTTTTTTTTCGATAAATACTATGACAGCTGACCGAACCTACTCATTAAACGAGATCAGTCAGAATCTTTTTCAAGTGGAAGGCTGTTTTGAAATTAATAAGGGAAATCGAGATATGAGAAAAACTTTATTACAGCAGCCCAAGGCCAACTAAGGTAATATTAGTTTTACTTGAATATGAATCAGAATGAAACATTATTTTCCTCTGGCTCCAATAAGAAAAAATAATGAAGTTGATGATGGTAGCCGAAAGATGAAACGGTAATTACTGTTCCATTCTTTGTATGCCGGTTTTTTTAAGAAAAATAATTTGATTCGTTTCTGTTAATCTTCAAGTTGTTTGCTTGTTGTTTTCTTAAGTGTTACCTGTGGTTATGAATGATGTATCATCGTCTGCGAACTAGATACATTTGGATATATGAGATGCAAACCACTGTAATTTGTTTTTTCTGGCCCCAGTTTCTATATTGTTGTTATCCATATAGTTATATTATTAGATATATGACATCATAATCCAATATGGCGGACTTCAGGTTTCTCTTGAAATGTCATCAATGTCAACTTTGTTTTTTCAAATGGAACACCCTGTACACTTTTACATATTCCTCAGTTCCACAGATCGAAACAAGTTCAAACTATGTCACACAGCTTACTAGCTTTTTGTGAGATTTTCTCTCCTCGTTTCTAAAAAATGGAGTAGAAGTTATTGAAGAGTATTTAAATATTCAGGGTGTCCCAACGAAAACTTTCCACACGGATTTACTGGGAAATGACAAATTATTTTCGGAAACGCTGAAACACGTCGATTTTGATTTCTAGGGGGACACATGTCAGTGATGAATTTAGTCACGCAACTTCATCCCCCTGACAGGGGCGGCTACACCATTGCGAATCATCATAGGGAACTTGGGTCGAGTGATACATCATCTGAAAGCTCTCTTCATTCTCTATCCAAATGTTTATTATTTTTTCAAAATCGAATGACTGGTACTTGAGATTAGTGGGGTAATATCGTACCTGTTCTTATCGAAATTCAATTAAATAATTCCTCGAAATGAGCCCCTCCTACCTCCATACAATGATGAAGTCTACTTTCGAAACTATTACGAACGTTTTCCAATACTTCTGGAGTTATGCTGCCGCAATCGTTTACAATTCGACAACGTAGATCCTCTAGTGACTCTGGCGGAGTGGCAAAAACTTTGCTTTTGAGATGCCCCCATAAAAAATAATCCAACGGGTTGAGGTCCGGTGATCTAGCTGGCCACTCAATTGGTCCTCGTCGCCCTATCCAATGATTGGTATATCGTTCATCCAGAAAGCTTCTTACCGCTACTGCATAGTGACGTGGTGCTCCATCTTGTTGAAAATGGAGGTTGTCTGCCGAATAATCTCCATCGTGTTCGATAATATCCGTTATCATGGGGTCGATGGCATTCTCAAGAAGATGTAAATACATTTGTCCATTCAAATTATCATCTATAAAAAGTGGTCCAATAATATTCTTGCCAGAAATACCACACCAAACCATTAATAGTCCCAGCCTGGCTACTTACTTTGGTTTGACTAATTTGTTTTCGTTTTTCGTGGGGTGACTGGGTTCCCTGACCGGATGGGATGTTGCCATTGTCTATCTGTCCACTCATTGAGTCTTAAAATAGTTAATAAATTGAATTTGAATAAGAACAGGTGAGATATTGACTAATTACATTGAACCTGTCAACAGCACTAATTTCAATTACCATTCATTCGATTTTGAAAAAATTATACACGTTTGGATAGAGAATCAAGAGAGCTTTCAGATGATGTATCACTTGACCCACGTTCCCTATGATGATTCGCAAGGGGGTAGCTGCCCCCGTCCGGGGAATGAAGTTGCTCGACTAAATCCATTACTAACATGTGTCCCCCTATAGAAATTAAAATCAACCTATTTTAGCGTTTCCGAAAATAATTTGTCATTTCCCAGTAAATCCGGGTGGAAAGTTTTAGTTGGGACACCCGGTATTTGTAGTAAGGACAGTTTTGTGATCTGCCCCAAAATGTCACTGCACTTGAAATTAAATTCAGTGCTTATAGATAGAACTTGGCACCCACTTCTGAGAATTGAATATGGAAATGGAAAACTCAATATCAATTAATGAAAACACCGTGTAACCAGAATTCCTCCGTCTACCAAAATGTCACTTTCACAGTGTCAAAACCGACAGCATTTTGCGAAAAGGAAAAAAATAATTTGTGTTGAGAACGGGAGCAGATTTGTTCCCGAAACGTCCACCAAGATAAGTATAGGTTTTATTCTCATCAAATATATTTGTATTCCCAAATTTTTCAAAAACAAGGTGTCACTGACGAATAGAGAATTTCTCTTTTAGTTATCTAAAAGTTAACTTTCGAGCGCAGAGACATTTTGGGGCAGATCACAAAATCTGTCCTTAGTACAAATATATTGAAATAATTTTTAATAACTTCTACCTAATTTTTCAGAAACAAGGAGAGAAAATCCCACAAAAAGCTGGAAAATGAATGTACCACCTCATCGAAAAACTTACACACAGTACATAGCTAACTGATTTGAAAAATTTCACAAACTGCAAGAAAACTCATGAACTTTGAATGCACATACAATTTGTAACTGCACCGAAATACAAAAATGATATGTCATGTTTTCCTGAATGTATGTTCTAAAGAGACAGGTAGATGGCCCATAGGGTTTTCACTACAATTGAATCATGATTGAATTGAATCATCAATACGTGACAAAAAAATTATTTTTTCCAGAAGAAAATATGTTTTTATATTTTACGCGACTCATCGCGAATAGCCTTGGACGAGGAACATGAATATGTCCGCCGTATTTGATTGTAATGTGAATTCGAAATAGTTGCCTATCTAACTTTCAGAAAAAATCCGTTCATACGAATGCAGATATGACAGGGGTGTCAGAGAAACTATTCAGTAATTCATGAAGTCAAATCACATCACAAAATAGTTCATATGTATAGTGAATATAACAGGAATATTGCAGATGCTTGGTAATACTAACCGAATGATTGAACTCCAAAATTGTCGCAGTGACAAGCATATCATTCGTCGTGAGAAAATTAGCCCCATCGGATATGATCATTACTCATTTCGTGTATTGAATTGAATTCAATAATTTTCAAAGGTGAAGTTGAATGAATTATATTAGTGTATCAAGAGTATGATAGCATATATCTCATACGTCCAGATTACAGTTTAATAATACAATGATACAGTTTATTATTTTAAGAGAATAAAAGATGCGCAACAAAATGAAAGCTGTTCCGATACGCATTTGGGTGTCATCATGACATGATTAGAGACAGAAAATAGAAAAATAATATTGTTGGAAATCCCACTTACCACTGAATGTAGTATGATTGTTTGGGAATGAGATCACACTGAAGATATACCTACCGCACCGTATAAATTGATAGTGACTTTCATAATTGATTCTCTATAGTATCAAAAGCGAATCTGTTCTAATTTCGGAAATGCTGTGTTTATTTTTGGAGGAACATTCATTAGAATGGGAATCTATCGATATTTTGGTGCTCGATTGAACAGGAATGTGTGGATAAATTGAACAAGAAATATACTCCTCAGTATTTAAACATTACCAAGATGCCAAACAATCTTATAGCTTTAGCAGGAAATTAGTTATTACAACATTTAGAGCCCGGTGTTCATAATTTTCCATTAAAAATAGTCACGCAGATTATTCCAGACTATTTGAAACTCGTTTGAAACATTCAAGAATGCCATAAAATAGTGTTACCTTTTTCTATTCCTTATCTCTCACCGTTTCAGAGTCAACTGATTCAGTTAACAACACAAAAGGGACACTGTGTATATACTCAATATATTTTAGTTGACTCTTGAAAAACGTAGTTAAATTTAACAGAAATAAATCCGAATCAAGACGCTATAATATTTTATATATATATTTTATGACATATCAATACACTACAAAATGTAATAGAATAATTGGAAACTCATTTCAAGAACTCGAATTCAAAAACTAACTAGAAAAAATTTGGCTGTCTTATTATTCAGAAATTATCAGTAGCAATACTGTGAAGAATATTTATTCATAAGTGAGTAGAGTTGATGAGTATTCCAAAATATTCGGTTCATTCATAGTTTTTTTTAATTCTATCCAACTCTTTTCAAATGAGCCCTCTTGATTATAAAGAAAATTCGGTGGTTTACTCTTGATCAAAATTCCTGAATCATGTTCTCCCCTGTAAACCGTTTGGAAACTTAGAATTTAGAAAACTCAAATGCTGGTTATTTGCAATGCACCAATTTTTATCAGAAATAATATTTCAAGACGAATGGATAATATCAAAGCTGCCTATACTATGGTACACATATGACTCAAGGAAACCCCCTGTTCATTTTTGTGATCGCCAATGATCAAAGATTTCGAAGAAATCATAAAAAAGACGCTGTACACTTCAAGAAAATTATTCCTGGTTTGCCAAGCTTTCAGAGGTCACCCAATATAATTCCTGGTGTGGGCTGTGAGAGGACCGCATGATGGCTTTCAACCGTATATTGTTTTGTACATGGTATCTCTGAGAATTGAACCCCTCTGAACTTTTTTGTTTCTAGGTAAGAAAAAATAGTAAATCTAAAGGATGGATTCAATAACTTTATGGCTGACTGAATTTTTGATAGCAAGATATGATTTAGTATAAAGGGTCTTTTTTTTCCAGGAATGAACATCAAATCTCCCATTTTTCCCATGGTACACCATGCATGTATATTTTTTTTCGAATTCATATAGCTATTTTTCTCATTCATTCATTTGACCAAAATAACGCTTCATGGATCTTCACTCCATATCATATAACATAAATTGGACATAGTGAGCTTCGCGAAAACATGTCAATATTTTGTTTATCCTACAAGAAGATGTCGAGCTTATGCTCATTTTGTTCAACTTTTGTTCAAAATGAAATGGAAATTCCGAGGGAAATCAGCATGAAACGATATTTTGGTCTAATCTGATCATCATAATAACTCAATCATTTCCATCCAAATATGCAACTCATTGATATCAACGGAATCTGAAAAAAGTTCTATTGATTTGTTGAGGAATATAAAAATAGTGTCCTACTCAGAAAAGAAAATACCTTGTATGCCAACAGATATCTTGAAACCAAAGTCAAGTTATTTCATTCAACTTTAACATCTACAATTTTTGCATATCTTCAAAATCAAAAAAAGTGAAAGGGAGGTGTGGAATTTCAAGAGACGCACCCTGAAGAAACAATACTTCTCAGTTTTTTTTTTGTGCTCAAGCTCATACGTTCGTATAAGGATAATATTATTGACTTGTCTTTCCAAGTACCCTGTTTTGTGTTCCAGGATGTGAAAGTTCATTCCGAACAGCTTCATGCAAAACATTGTTACGAATATTTTTCAGCTTTTCATGGGAAATGTCACTGCGCTTGAGATTGAACCTTTAGATACCTAAAAGGCAATTCTCTATTGGTCAGTGACACCTTGTTTTTGAAAAAATTTGGAAATACAAATATATTTAATAAGAATAAAACCTTTACTTATCTTGGTGGAAAAATGAATGTACCACCTCCTCGAAGAACTTACAGACAGTATTGTTACGAATGTTTACAATTGAATGTTGAGTAAAACCGTTCGTGAAACTTAATGATAATTCACGTATTTTAGTTTAATCTGGGATCATTACTCAGAATAATTTACAGAAAAGCTTGGTAAAAACTAATTTTGGGTGGAATGTTCGATGAAAACTCATTATACTTATTATTTTTTATATACCACTATATTACCTAGTCAAAACAAGAATAGTTGAAACGGAAAAACACAGTTGATATTATTTCGATTTTGGCACCCACTGGCCTGATTTCCATTTCCAAGTCGATAACGTATTGTGGCGCGGAGTGGCAAAATTCAAACGATGACATTCATTAGCCAGGTGCGACAACTCACTGTGAAGATTCGACACAATTTTCACTCCCATCGATATCAAGGATGGGACATAATTAACTGATGTTTTTGTGTGGCACATCTCCAATTCTAGTGGGAGGCGATCCTCACTTTGGTTTGATCATCGATAGAAATGTTTCTTCGAGTGGTCAGTAAATTATGGTCCAGAAAAATCTAAAGACTTGAGCGAACTGACAAGACTGAGGTGCAGAATTTCCAAAGGATGTCATTTACAATGCCAAATACAATCACTCAAACTATATGCACGGAGAGGGATATGGAGAGCATATTTCTTAACCTGGAAATTCTTCCGAGATGAAATATGTCATCCATTAAGAACTTCTGGTTCTTCTAACTTATTTTTCAATTGATTTTCAATCACAATGTCAACACACTATATATCTCACAAAATAATATTTTACCATCAACTATAAAAACTATGATCAATAACCATCCACCTATTGGACTGAAATAACGTTTTATATTAATTATAATAATACGAATGTAGATACTAACCACATGAACCTAAAAGTGATCTCTCGAAAGAACAGAACTAATGTGGTCAAAAATAGAAACGAGACAAGTGGAATACATTTCATTCAATTTCCTCTCTGTGTGCTTGTTAGAATAATATTTTCTAGTGAATTTTTCCACAGAAACACCTACTCTACTATACGTTACTCCTACTATACGTTATACATAGAATTCTGTATACATCGATTTTTTTATTCAACTTTCAATGAAAATTTACCGCATTTATAATTTTTCTCTTAAATGACAATATTTAAAAAAAGAGGGGATGACATCATCACACGAAGGTGTATATAAGATTATGATTCGGAATTTCTAATTTTATTGTTTCTGTAGCCAATAATGAATTTATGCGTTACTTCATGGACGCACTGTATAATAGCATTTTCACCAGAGGTATATACAGGGTATAACTAAATAAGTGTGAAACATTTGAAGGGGTGCTTATTCATCGAAAAAAAAATAGGATCTTTCATATCAAGAAACTGTATGCATGCCACAAATACGTTGCTCAATGCGAAGACGTCTAGACGCATGCGTAATGTCTGAAGGTAGACATATTGAACATTTACTATGATTTCTACATGTATGTTTTGTATTCAATAAATTAGTTTTGTTTATCCTCCTTCAATCATAGAATGCAGGTAGTAACTACAAAATAACAATAAATCCAGTTTGCATTTATGACGATGTATCTCTGTTCGTGAAAAAATTTTTTGCTGCAAACAATGGTTTATTTTGGGTAAAAAATTCAAGGGACATTTTCTGTTTATCATGAAACAGGCTATCGGAAATGAATTTTTGGTAAATGGTAAACAAATAATAAGACAAAAAGTCACATTGGAAATAAATTTTAGGGGTTGTCTTTTTGGTAGTGAAAAATGTCATGTTGAACAAATTACCTCCCTTCAAGGGGCTGTTTCTTCGATGAGGAATCACCCTCTTAAATGTTTTACACATATTCAGTTACAACCTGTGTATTTTTTTCCAATATTAACACTGAAGGTGAAATGCCATTCATATTATTAAAACCTAAACATCGACTAAAGATGCGTTTGGACACGAAGGTATGAAGTATCGGGATCAGAATATCGATGACTAATGAATATCGCAAGTATATATCTAAAACATAGTGTCCATTATAATGATTTAAGATATCCTAAATTCATGAACATAGCAAATTCTATCCGCTACCGTCGAACTGATGTACGTAATAAATCGTATCAGTTTTCGAACATAGGTATATTCTCTCAGTTGATGCCCATCACTGATTAGCACATGACATTGACAGCTCAGCTCACGTAGATTCATGACATTATTAGAATTGATAATAATCCACAATTCATAACATTTTTTATGATTGCAAAAATCGCTTTTGACTGTAGTCGGTTTATAAAGAATGTTTCATTGGTTGCATAGGCATCGGTATAAACGTGTGTATACTACATATCATCATCGATGCTATACTGTCAGTTCATCATTTACCTCTGTGAAAATTCTTCATCATTATTAACCTAGGTCAAAATAGTGTCACTTCTCATCAGAGGAATACCTTGAATAATGGTGATTTCTCAGGTTAGTAGTTGAAAACGGTATATTCCTGTCATTCAGGGTGGAATATTTCCTAACATAGTAATGTTGCTTCCCTCAAGAGGTGTGTGCTCCGATTATCAGAACAGGTAAATGGAGTAATACATTGAAAAGGACTGGCGTATTCGAAGAATCTCCATTCATATATATTGAATGCTCGCGAATAATGATCAAAATAGATCGATTAATTCGAAATAATGGTAACGGATTACTCTCGATGCTTGCAATCGAAAGATAAACGATTGCCGGAAGATATAATTCACACTGGATTACACATGAGTGATATCTATTTCGATACATTGACGTACTGAGTGGTAAAAGATTCCTTCAGTTATTCTTGATTTTGAGGCAGTATATGCTTGTTTAAATCTGCACCTTACGTTAATATCAGTGATTGACGACGCCCACTCTGCGCCATACGTTTCAGTGAACAATAATTGTCAAGATCATACCAGATAACTAACAAAAAACACCCTGAGCCATATCGCCGCTATTTATTGTCTGATTTTAAAAAAGAAGAAGGTAATGAAATGACTCCTCGAGTACTACAAGATACTATTTTTTTTTTTTTTTCACCTTCAACTCAACGCCTATGGCTGTTTAGTTTAGGCAAAATTAGTGCTCTGCATACGAGAAATGTATATTATGATATTTACTGTTCTTAATGAAAATAACCAGATGAGGATTGCTTGCACGAACTGTGTCGGAACGCGATTGTTATTAGCAATTTATCGAGTAAAAGTTTTCGGATTTTCTCCTACATTTGGAAAAACTCTTAATTTCATGGAATTTTCTTTGAGTCTTTCAAATTTAAGACGATCTGGAACATCTCTCTGTCCGAAAAGCGTAAGGTTGTCTCATGTCGATAAGTTGATTATCATTCATGTTTAGTTTTACTCAGAAGAGTGAATATCATGAGCTATTTGAAGATATGACACAAATGTCACCCTGACAGTTCATGACTTTATAGTGGATTCGAAGATTCAATTAGAATGGAATGATTCAATTATAAAATCAGAAACAATTCAAACCATATATGATTTCATTGAAAATATGTTTGTGCCACCTCGTAGTACTTGAGGAGTTATTTCATTATCTTCTAATTATACACAGGTACACAATTGAGCCGTTTTTTGCCTGTCAATCAGTATACCGCAAAGCCACGAAACCTGAGTCGATATGGGAAAGTAATGTACGTGATCATAAATACGACAATTTTCTAAGTGATCAACGTAACTTATGTTCATATACCTGAATCTCGTGATATAAAAAAAATACAGAAACTGAAAGGTGCGAAAGTGAATGAACAGAATTGATATGAGTGCAACTGTTCTACGTGAAGATTTTCGAGATTCAAATAACCAAACCTATTCAAAGCGATTTTTTATAAGAAAAAAATACTTTTTCCAGGCAGCAAAAGTAACAATGTGGGTATATTAATGAGTTGAACAATAGTTTTTCATATCATAAATACTGTTTGTAGGTTACTCGAGAATCATTCTTCTAGACTCTTCTAGATGATTTTTTTATCGAGAAGATCATAGGAAAAGAAGACAACAACCAAAAACGAAAAATCAAAGATTCTGCTTGCATTCTTCTGAACGGAGACAATAATATTCTTTCTTGTTCAGTTGATATAGATTGGCTTGTCAAAACAGAATATGAAAATGTCAATATCAATTTTTAAGAATCACCTTGTAACCAGAATTCCTCCGCCAAATTGTCACAGTGTCGAAACACCTCAACATTGGAAGAATTTTGCAAAGATTGTGTTGAAAATAGGAGCAGATTCGTTCCCGAAATGTCCACTGAGATAAGTAGAAATGTTGTTTTTATTGAAAACATATATTTGTATTTCCAAATTTTCCAAGACAACAAGACAATAAGGTGTCACTGACGAATAGAGAATTTCTCTTTTAGGTATCTAAAGGTTCAATTTCAAGCGCAGTGACATTTCGGGGCAGATCACAAATCTGCCCTTAATACAAATATATTGAAATAATTATTGATGAGTTTTACTTTATTTTTAAAAAAGAGGAGAGAAAATCCCATAAAAAAAGCTGAAGAATGAATGTACCAACTTCTCGAATAACTTGCAGACAATGTTCTCAACTTGCTCATTCAGTCATATGCTTTCTTCAGTAGAATTGTTTCATTTCCACTATGTTTAATAAAAAAAAAGTTGTCTGTCGATGTTAAAGATATCAATCACATGCTCATCAGGGGATCCCCACTGTTGGTTCCGCCCATGGTCGACGAAATGAATTAATTGCACGGGCACTTACCTCATCGCATCCAGCACACCTTGGCTTCATTTTTTCAGCGTAATGCCTTTCGCAATAAATGTTATCCTCGTAGATGCAGTAGGCAAGGTCCACTAGCAGATCATCGCAAGTCGTACACTGAAACGATCGATGAAAAAGTAAATATAGAGTACTCCGTTGGTGAGATGAAGATATGACAATGTTTAGGTTTATCACTCATCGAAAGGAATTCCTAAAATTTCACGAGAAAAATTGAGCTGAATCATATGCACAATAATAGTCATTTATGTAACCGGTGAAAAAATTGTAAAGTTGGTTAGTTGCATGGAACATGAAGATTCAAAAGTCGAGAGGAAGGCGAGAGCTGCAACGCTATTTATTTTGTTTTTTTTTCCTTAGAAAACATATTTTTCAGATGTGACTTACTGAGACGATTAAATTTGGTATGGAGTCAATTAATACTAGAAGGCTCCTTATCCTGTAGTGAGATCTCAATTAATTCCATACAGGGTAATACAAGAATTCATTTGATTCATTCACTTGAAAACGTGATTGAACTTCAATTTTTTCGAATGGAACACCCTGTATTTTATCATCGCATGAAATAGCAGCAATTCTCACGATGTTTATTGATAGATGGCTATAGAATTGACAGGTATCCAATTTTGTCTTCTTTCCTGGAGAAAAAAATACAAAATAATTATTACCTCAAAAACGCTCACAGTTAGTTGCTTGTACTTGTTGGTAGAAGATAGAGTAGGTTCGTGCGAAATATGGAATGATTCAAGTCTACTGAAAAAATAGCGTGAAGTATTCGTTGACTTGGTTTATTTCGAGCACTCCGGCTATACCGAATACCGGAAAATCGCGCGTTCCAAAGACCTCAATATCCACGTATACTTAATATACTATTTCAGTTGTCCCATTCATGGGAATTTGAGAAATGTTAAAAAGTATCTTTCGATGCAAAAAAAACTACTTGCCTTCTATGGGAGAATCTGTATCAATTCCATCAACTGTCCTTCGAAAAATACTTCATTATTAGTTTAACAAAATGTCAAAATTTTAGTGAATTCCGACAATGAATTCTTGAGATTCAAATGAAAAAAATTCAATTTCATTTGATATTCAACCCTCTTAGAGAATGTGGAATGATTCTGAATGACCCTGTGAATATCTTTAATATTTGAAAATTATGATAAAAGGTATTCGTTAATTTAGTATACCTGTTATGTATTCCTCAGAAAGTACAAAATGACAGTTTTTCATAGCACAAAATCAGAACAAAGAAATTTGTATATCAGTTTCGTATCAGAAGCGGAAACATGATCAATTTATAGATATCTTCAATTTTCAAATTCGATTCTCCTAAGTTTGATACTGGATGTTTTTTCGTTCGATCGACATTTTGATGAACTATTCAAATATGTGCTTAGAAACGTCAATTTGTAAGAGGTAATGTTGATGTTTTCCAACCAATTTTCAATTCGGTACCTGTTGAAATTCCAATGATTAATTTCCTGCTTTCAAATTTTCAAACAATTCCTATAGATTTCTCAACGAAAATTCTTGTGCCTATATTTTGACACCATGAATTATCTTGAAATCGTGTTTTTTTCGAGCATTCGTGACGAAAATAGCATATTACAAAAGCAGACGGACCATTATGTTTTCTACTCCCACATGATTCAACTGAATGGACGTGAATTCATATCCGTTCACTGTGAGATATGGAAGTCACAGTCACTTAACTGAAAATCACTTTGGGAACTACTTCGAAAGAAAATGGGTTGAATCGCCAATTCACTCGAAGAACAAATATACGCATGGACATCCTCATAAACTGTTGAAATAAATGAACTGAAATATCTCATTCGATGATACCTATATCTATGAATTCCTGTAGATATCATCGGAGATGGATTTTGTCAGATCCCATTTTTATGTATATCTCTAACTGTAAATCTGTAAATGCATCATATATGTTTTTGAACCCAAATAAGCATCATGGTGTTCCATTGAAAATATAATTAATCATTCACTTCAACACTGAATCAACTGAAAAAAACTACATACACTCATCTCAATATCATTTCTGAATGCAGACAAATCTAAAGGCGAAGTTTGTGAATGTGATCGTTATGCAGAAATCCATTCTACGAACACCAGTGCATCCGCCAAAAAAATGAGTGTCCGCCAAATGCTCGAACATCGCGCATTTGCCCAAACGTATGATGTTGTGTGTCCGCCAAAATCTACAAGTTTGGAACGAGTCAAGACAAAACGAATTTCTTGTAAAATACTATAAGATGTTTCCTCAATATAAGAGTTACTCTCACCTGCTATGGGATTGATTTGATTTTCTTATGTAATACAAAAAGTGTATTGATTATTATTGAAACAAAAATTTCGAGAAACAAATCATGTTGCTTTTGGAATCAACACAAGCTGGTAGCGTGAGTGTGGTTTGCCAACGCGATATGATTTGTTTCGGAAAAGAGAGAAAAATTTCGATAATCATTAACAACTCGAGTTGTATTCGTTCAAATTATTTCATGAATAATCCTTCACAACGTGACCCAGCATACTAGGAATTTTTATATATCCCGCATTGTGTTTCGATGCTCAAGATGACTAGTTATGCAACTTTTATATGCAAGCTCATGACATTTCATGTTGGATCGTTATAAGGTACCTACAAGGAAAATTCCAACACCTTCCTTCTCTCCCAAAATTCCACCGCTGGCTAACACGATGTTCTCCGAACATTATAGGTTTTCCTTTCGTGTTGTAAACAGATAAAAAAAACATTTCGCAAATATTTGTTGCATCACGGAAAAAAGGATTTGTTAATTCAACCAAATATATTTGGTTAAAATTATTCGTTTGAACGGATTAAATGATATCATTCATTTCAATCATCAGTTATATTCATCGAATGACACCATACTATTGCATGGACGAAATGGGATTCTTGATACAATTCTCATATATGCTTGATACGAAAATTTGTTGATCAAACGGAATCATCTCCAATTCCAATTGGATAAATGCTAATGTCGAATCAATAACATATCTCTTTGAACTGAGTGATTCAAATCTATCTTTCTAAGACTATAAGTAATGAAAGGATCATTTATCGATTCACATTGAACAAATCGTGATGTCAATGCAACTTCAATGCAGGATCGATTCAAACAACTGATTTTGCTCATTGAATACGTTCTTCCTCACTTCAAGCTGATAATCATGATGAACTGGATTATAATACGCGAATGGAATAAAATATGTGGATTATGTTCAATCAGTATCAGAAATCATTGACTTGAGTATTTCTGATGAGTTTGAAAACCGATTCTGAGCTACATTTGTAGATAGATAACTACTGGATTCTACGTGGATATGGAGGTCAAAGATATGCAGAAATGATACATTATATGTTCTTCAAAATTCAACAACTTCCATATCCTGAGTGTATCGAGTGAATTATTTCATTCATTTAGGTACTTATATAATTGACAGTCATATTTCAGCATAATAATTTTTTCGTATAGTGAATATATTGAGTATACCTACAAGAATATTAGCATCACTGTGAAAATTGATGGCATATGGGTCAATCACTAGGGTGAATGAGCCAAACTATAACATTACATAACAAATTCAATACCCTATGGAATACCTGAAAGTACCCACCTCATTAGATCTATATGAAATTTCGATCATTTTTTATATCAGTATTACAACAATTCAGAAAAGAATGAGGAAATCAAACGTAAATTTGGTACATTTTGGATTGAAATGCTTATATTACGATCATGATACTAGTCAATAGATGGCTATGTTTACAAATACCAATTGCAGGACGGTGCCAAGATATTGAATATTAGGATGGAATCACCATAAACAAGCGGAATGATATCTGACTTTGATGACAGTTTTAGTTTGTTCAATGGACTCTTATTCACCAGAGTTGATTCAACAAAATATTTACTTCACTGATTCGAAAGTGTGTATGAATCCCAACAAAAGATTGTCTTGATATGATCATGAATTCGGTTGATTCAAACATTTTTCAAATTGATAGATACATGTTGTTGATGTGACATAAAATTTGGTCGATTGAAACATTTTCCACATTCCGATCAACAAAATAATGAATTGGATCGAATCAATTTCTGCGTTGAAATAAAACATAATGTGGTTGGTTGGACATGATATATTGTTCATCCAAAGAATATTTAGTTGACTGAAACCTTGAATTTGCTCTTGAAACAAGATCAAATTTCACTCGTCTCAACATTATATTTTGTCGTGCATATATGACACTTTCATTTGGTTGATCGAAGTGAATATTGCTTGAATCAACGAATTCTTTTTTTCCGTGATTTGATTCCTAAAATCCTGATGAGAATATGTGACCAGAAACTACGAGGAAAATCTCAGAAAACCATCAGAAAACAATACAGTTGAAATCGTTTCTGTTGATGTAGAATTTCGGATGAGTTCCAACCCTCAATATTTTGTGATTATTAGAGCCGAGATTAGAGCATTATTATAGCATTATATAGCTTGCAGCATCGATAATCGTGCAGAGTAGGCGAGCCCATTTTGAGACACATGCACGAAGAATTTTTGAAACATGCTGCATTTTTCACAAAGATACCTCTATTTTTCGAATCACGATTCTTCCAGATTCCAGTTATTCACAGGGCTATTATATCATGGGAAAGAATGCGCCTCGGAAGAAAATCAGATGAGATGAAATGAGAAAAAACTATATCAGGAGATGCTCAAAACCGTTCCGAGGTAAGTTCGGGGAAACCGTCATCTGTTTCACACAATCAACTCTCACTCCAGAAATCCAGAAGTTTAAATGACAACACCTATGAGTGATACATCATTGGAAAGTTTTTTCAAATATGCTTTGCAGTCTTATCAATTGGCTCATCATTTCCTTTTTCTATGGAATTTGTCATCAAGTATGGGTCGGTAATGACAAGCAAAACATTTTCGATTATGAAAAAAACAAAATTGTTAGAAAATGACGAAAATATACACATGATTCGTAAACCATGATAGACTTAGATATGAACAACTTTAAGATGCAAACTGATCAATGTATTACAGAGCACTCAAGCATCAATAGCTGACGAAACGGACGAGTGGGTCAAATACGATTCACCAGAAGGTTCAAATGACTATGTTTGGAAAAGCATTGAGAACATACCCTCAGCACATTCTTCATTGCTCCTAGCGAAACATTCAACAGGAGGCGAAAGTACGAACTTAAAGCCCAACTCTGAGTGGAACCGAGATAACATTCTCAGAGAGGTGAAATATTCGGGCGTTATTATCGACCAAAAACTGACATGGAAGCTGGACATGTCGCAGAATCTTTCGTAAGACATAGGGTCTAAAACCAAAAATGATCTGCTGGTCTTACCAAATGATCATCAAACCCATGGTCACCTATATATGCTTCATCATCAAGATACAACAAAACTACGGCACAAGTCAAGCTGCAAGAAGTGCAAAGGCTGTCTTGTCTGAAAGGATATCTTAGAAATAGCTGAATATAATGTTTACTGAATTCATTGATATAACTATTAATCGGCTTTTGACAATGATAATAATGATGAGTTCATTCAAAAATGTTCAGAGAAAACCTTTTCAATGCACCCTTTTTAATGAATTAAGTCGTCAGACAGACCTGGATAATTCCTGTAACTCCGTTTTCTGGCTGATTTCTGGACTGTATTACCCACAGGAAAAGAATGCCGGCATTATTCTGCTATTCATCGGTTGACTGCATGGAACAAAAATATCTTGCGATTTTTGGTCCCAGCAGTTTTTCTTTCAGTCAGGTATGAGTCGAAAAATCGCGTGACCTCTCTTCTCAGTGGGTGCGAAAAAAACCTTTATACTTCACTTGTCCATTACTGCTTTATGATAACGGTTGCTATCAACAAACCCATAACGCCCTAGGGCATCATGGATGGCATTATGAATCATAATGCTCTATAATTTTACTTTATTCAACAATGGTGAAACTTTTTGAGGTGCAGATCTTGGTTTCTGGTACCTTGATCAGTGAAACGGCTCCTCTGTTTTCGTGTTTTCAATGTCATCAATTGTCATCTTGACCATTTCATCACGTCTTGAGACTCCAAATAAACCCAATTACCAGAACAACTTCATGTAGCAGAAAAAAATCATCTGTTGCTTTAATTATGAAAAGTGATACTTGTCCACCTTCCAACACCTTTGATTTTTCACTCGATTTTTTCATCTTTCCATTTCAAAAACGCTCTTTTAGTTTTGAGCGGCACATTCTGTGGGATCTCTATTATTACTATGAGCACAACCGTTTTTAGTTTTTAGTTGTCAATTCTCACAAAAATGCAGCGTCGTTTCATTAAATAAACAACCCTTAGCAACCTCTCCAATGTTTCCATAGCAACTGCATAGAAGCTCACTTGTGCCTCAGTAGTTGAGAAGAAGTATAAACAACGTCGTTTAAGATCATTTTTTCGTGAAAAATAAAATCTTGTATGCACCACGAGCGTTACTAGATTATAACGCCCATCGGGCAGCATGTTACCCTCCGGGCGTTAGGATCTATATAACGCACTTGATACATAAATAACTATTTTGACGACCAATTTCGCGGTATACAGGGTGATGCCATGCAGGCTCAGTTTAACCGTGGTATAGTAGGTGATATTAAGAATGTTGATGATGGTGGACTTAACAAAATGAACAATATGACTTTCAATTTAAAGATACTATAGTGGCTTTTTGTTCACAAATTAATATCCGCATATATTGCTCATTGAGATGAGATATGAAATGATTAATTTAATTTTATAATATAATAATAAATGAATGAATTATAAAACTTGTAAAAACCCAAGGATTATACTTTATTCAGAACCACCTTAGTGACCTCTATCCAGCGTTGACGTATTTCCGTTTTTCAATGGAACATCCGATTTGTTGAAATTCTTCCCACGGATTATTATATCTAATTACATCAAAATAATGATATTGATATATGTAATACAGGGCGCTTGCAAATATGTCTTCGATAAATGAAGTAGAACCGGGCGTTTTCCACAAGCATACGAATGCAGACAACAACACCAAATGGAATTTCAATGAATTGTTACATGCGAAATTTTCATAATTCAATACGGAAAAGTCGAAATATTTCTTTTTTAGTCATGTGAATTCACAAAACATTCAATGCACATTCCGGAGTTCGGTAGTGACATGGCATGCGGGAGAATGAAGAGTACACAGTTCGATTCAGCTTTTTGTGCTCTTTCCAAATGTGCAAACGGATTTTGGAAATTCTAATATACAGTGTGTTTTTTCGAGGACCCAAAAAATATGTTCAATTTTTATTTATTCGGATCAGGATTTTTCTCCAGACTGATAGGCGAGTCGCTTGGTAGAAGTAGGAGAATATGTCCCAAACATCAAAATAATATACTGAGTGGTTCGTTAGTGATTAACCCAATGAAGAAAGGAACAACAAATCAACAAATTCGATATATTCAGAACCACCTTGGCGACCTCTATAGATTGCATTATTTGGTGAATAATATCCCCCTTAATCCTTCTCACCTTGAAACAAGATGGATGCCACACCGCTTTGCCCAATCTTGGAGCAGCCACGCTGATCTGCTGTGCATGAATGGGATTGTTGCAGGTCGTGCAAGTGCTGTTAGGCGGCGTCGATTTCGCAATTCCCACGTCCAAAGCTACTTGGTTCCGACCTGATATGAAATCCTGAAAAAAATGGTGGTGAAAAGTTGTCGAAAACTCAAACTTGGAAATTTATTTGATATTCAAACATTTGCAGCTGATGACATGCTTCTGATCTATCATATTGGTGAGTTGACATTCTATCAGAAATAATTCGAGTCTGCTTGACGGCAATTTTGATCTTATTGAGTTCTGAATTTCGAACATAAATGATTTTAGTGTTCCTACTATACTCGTATCATACCTTTATGTCACGAGCCCTTATCGATATTTTTTTAATTTCTACGAACATTGTTCTATTTGAATACTGTCTGTGAGTTATTCGAGGAGGTGGTACATTCATTCTTACAGCTTAAGTGTGGATTTTTTTCTCCTCGTTTCTACAAAATAGAATAAAAATTATTTCAATATATTTGTAGTGACACCTTGTTTTTCAAAAAACTTGGAATACAAATATATTTTCATTCCTGTACAAAACTTTACAAATAGTGAAGAAGAAGCAACAAGATAATGTGAATCTCAGTGAATGAACTAAACTGAGGGTAGAAGGAATTTAAGAATTTTTGGACTTATGTCTTAAAACAACTTACTTCCAATTAGATATTGACCATTCCGGACGGTGATTGAGGATATGTCCAGAAAGAAATGCGAATTTTGCAATGAAAATGTGAGAAGCAGTTGCATCAAGTGCAAGAACTCCTCGTGTGGTAATAATCTTCATTTGAATTGTTTCAATCTCCTATCCAAAGTTACTGATAGAAAATGAATGCCTCAGAAGTGAACTGAATGCATATAAGAGATTGGTTGGCGAGAAACAGGAAGTTAACCATTTGCAAAAATCTAAAATTGCACATCTGGAATCGCAATCTGTTGTGAACAGGCCGCCTTGTACCTCAATCATTGATAGTTCCCGGACAAAAAAGGTGAGCGATAAAGAAATAATCTCATCTCATAAAAAACATCAGCAGAACAACTGAGCAGTTCTCCTCATCAAGAATGATGAGGCGGATTCCAAAGATATACTGGGTGAAATAAAAGCAGAAGTAAATCCTGTCGACGCAAATTTCTGAACACAACACTAAACTTATAAGAAATGATGTTTTTGTGTCCTGCCCAAGCATGGATATGCTCAACGAAGTGAAGAAAACTCTTACAAACAGTCTCGGAAGAAAACTACTCTGTTAAGGCAAGCATTTAGTTCAAACCAATGTTAAAAATACAAGGAGTTCATAAATCTTCCCTAGAAAACGAATCCATTGTACAAGATCTGATCAAACAGAATGTGCAAGTGGCATCACTCAACGCTGATGATATCCAAGTAGTATTTAACTATTCTACCAAAGATAACCAGACCGATGTCGTATTAGAAGTGTCCCCATCAGTAAGAAATGCCCTAATGATTTCTGAATATGTATATATAAGATGACAAAGATACAAAGTTAGTGATCATTTCTCAATCATACGTTGCTTCAATTTGATGAAACATTGCAAATGTCAAAATCCTACTTGTCGCATTCATCTAGAACATGCGCAGCGGACAGTTACAAATGTACAAATTGTATAGAACACAACTCCAGATACAGAACGAACTTCCTCATAAACCATAGTATAAAGGTCATTTGTTGTAATATATATAAATATCGAGTGAATAACATTATCTCTAGAACTTGTTATATTGATGAATAGATTGAATATTTTTAATTTCGATAATCTACTAATCGCACATTTGAATTGTCGGTCTCTTTTGAGTGGTTTCAGTGGATTATGTCAATTAACTGAACAAAATTCTATACATATTCTTGCAGTAACAGAGACGTAGCTGAATGAGAGCATTCCCAAAATACTTTCGATATGGAAGGGTTCAATCTCGTAAGAAAATACAGAAGAGAACGTGGTGGCGGCCAGGATTTTATGTGAATAACTCCATTAACTGTGGAATACTAAATTTCTCTGTTGAATGCGATAATGATCTCTTCGGATCGAAATGAAACTAGGCAGAATTGATTTTGCATTAGGGGTAGTACTTGGGGTAGTTTATCGTCCTCCTAATAGTAATATACAGTGCACCATAAATTATTTTGATGGAATATTACCAGAACTTCTAACTTCATCTGATAATATTTTACTCCTGGGCGACATAAACTCAAAATAGCTGCAAGTAGGAAATGTCTTCTCACAGTACCTTAACACATATGGTTTCAAACAACTCATAATAAACGAGCCTACGCGAATAGCTGGTACGTCTTACACATTGATTGATCCTATCTTTATACAAACTCCATATCCTATATCAAAATCAGGAACAATAAATGCAGATCTGATATCAGATCACATGCTAGTATACTGCGAAACTCACATGCCGATTTTGAAAACAAGTTTCAAACAAGTAACATACAGAAATTTCAAAAATTTTGATCTCGAATTATTTCTCATGGATCTTAATCGAATTGATTGAAACAATATATACTTCCTCGACAATATCGATTCCGAACTCGAATGTCTCACTGAAAACATTTTGACAATTTTCACTATATACATGCTCTGATAAAAAAAGTAAGTCAATAAACCTATCGCGCCATGGATAACTGACAAAACTCATATTTAAGATGAGAAACGCTGATCTCACTAAGCTCAAGCAGAACAAAACTGATGAGAATTGGAAAAATTATGTAGATTCATGGAATATTCATCAATAATGCAAAAAATTAAGATTTAACGAACACGTTAAGAGACTAATACATCGTGCTTATGCAAGCCTGAGACTGCTCTCTGCAAATGAGAGAATAATGTGTTTAGATCTGAATGAACAATTATGCGAAAGTCTTGTCTTATCTATGCTCCAGCATGCTAACATCGTTTACTTTCCATGTTTAGAACAAAGGTCTGTTTACAGAATCCAGAAAATTTTCAATTTCAGAAAATATGATCATGTGACCCATGAAATTAAGGAACTTAAATGGCTAGACATGAGCTTATCCTCAGAATATTCTCTTCTTACTTTCATGCATAAGCTACTTGAGAGCTTATCTTAGAGAGAAGTTCATTCCTAGACATAATGTCCACTCTATAAATGTTAGACACAAACTCACATCAACATTGCCTCATTATACCACATCTCTTTTTCGAAGAAGTTTTACCTACAACTCAGTTATACTGTATAATGCATTACCAAGAGAACTCAAATTAGAATAATATACATCGCATTTCCGCAAATTGATTAGGAGTAAATTGTTGAATTGATTCTTCCATGTGAGATATACGTAACATGAGAATGTAATGCTAGATATAGGTGTTTAGGTTCAGGCTTAGTATTTGGATTAGGCACAGGTTAAGTGTAAGACAAGCTTCCTAGCTAAACTTCGCCTGTTGTCCATAACACTCTGCGCCTCTTATTACTTTGTGATAATCTCGTGAGGAAATAAAAATACAATAAGCAACCAAAGACTAGATATGTAGATGATATTTTCAATATTTTGCCATGTAACCGTATAGAACTAGATAATTTTCTGAATTATGTAAACAATATCTAACTCATAATCAAATTCACTTCAGAAATCGAGTCCGATAATCATTTTGATAACAAGTGTATACGCAAAAATACACATACCGACAGATACCTCGATTCTCAATCATATCATCAAACAAGTATGAAGAAAGGAATAATCAAATCACTTCATGATAGAGCCAAATCCATATTATCGGATCACCAATTTTCAATAACTAAATGATCCATATAAAAGATGTTCTAAAACTCAACACTTATCCAAAATATTTTATTGATAAAACAATACACCAAAGAGAAAATAATCAGAATATACAACAACCACAAACACAACCAACACTGATAACAAATGTAATCCCACACATTCCCGGAATATCTGAGAAAATTGAACGTGTTGGTGACAAGATTCGAGTGAAAACAGTGTTCCAGACAGAAAATATAGTGAGATGGATTTTGACTCATACAAAACCATGAAATGGAGAACAATAATCAAAAAATTGTAACCAGAATTCCTTCGTCTGCCAAAATTGTCACTTTTCAGTGTCATAACAACTTGACATTAGAAAATTTTGTGAAGAATATTTGAATTGTGTTGAAATCGGGAGGAGATTCGTTCCCGAAACTTCCACTGAGATAAGTAGAAGTTTTGTTTTTTATGAAAATTGCATTTCCAAATTTTTCAAAGAACAAGGTGTCATTGACAAATAGAGAATTCTCATTCAGGTATCTGAAGGTTTCATTTCAAGCGCAGTGACATTTTGGGACAGATCACAAAATCTGTCCTTACTACAAATATATTGAAATAATTTTTAATAACTTCTACTTCATTTTTTTGGGAACGAGGAGAGAAAATCTCACGAGAAGCTGGAAGAATTGTTTTATCTGTCAAATATATGTTTGAAAGAATCTCAGTTCACTTAAATATTTTGCCCAAAATGAAACAGTTCAGTTAAGACAATGAAAATGTATCAGATAGAATTCGAAGGAAGAGTCACTTTTTCTATAAAAACTAAAAAAAAAAACAAAAGAATGGTTGGGAGTTTCAATAATTACAATAAATAACAATAGCTTCAAAATTTTAATCAGAATTATCTAAAGAACATAGGGTGTTCTATTGAAAATATCAAAGATGACGTCACTTCCGGAGAAACCGGAAGCTTCACATTATCGAACATATTTTAGTTGGATTCTCATGTTCCCTCTAACCGCCTCTACGAATTATCGAAAGCATACTGCTTACAGTTCTCTATACGCAGTGTGTGAAAGCCAAACGGAATAAATCCATTATTTCGGTTACTGTACATATTCATACAAAATCCCGAAACACGTCAAACAAGACCCTAACCTACCATAACCCCCTTCGAATGACAACCCCCGATTTTTCAAATGAATGTATAGGCTTATGATATATCGTTTGATATTCTATATTCAGGAATGTTATCGTTTTCAAGTTTATTGCAACAATTAAGATGAAATAAATGAAATGAAATCATGTTGTTACTATGGATAAGGATGTTGCCAAGACGTTCGCAGTAACGTTTTGAACATCTCATTTCATTGACATTCATAGTCCTGTTCAGTGTTTTACAATTTATTATGTTTTGCATTATATTTCAGTTTTCGATTGTATTGTAGCAAATTTCGGTAACCACATGATTTCATTTTATTCTATCTTCCTTATACTATATACTTCCTATACTTCCCATTTGAAAAATTGATGGTTGTACTGCCATTCGAAGGGGGTTGAAGGTAGGGATCGGATTTTGACGTTAAAGAATGTCAATTTATGATTTAATTTTGACGTGTTCTGGGATCTTTTATAAATATGTACAGTAACCAAAATGAAGAATTTATTCTTTTCAGCTTTTACACACTGTATTATGTATAGATTGCGTGAAGTCATGGAGATATACCTAATTTGTACACAGAATATATCAGAAAACCGATGGCTGGTAGGGAATAATCAGACAAATCAATAGGAAATTCTTCAGAACAAATTGCATTTTTTTTAATCATAAATATTCATATCAGAATCGCATTGAGGTTGTTTCATTGAATCATAGACAAAAAATCAGTAATGCCAGAAAACGAATAAACAAGTATGAAAGAATAAAAACACTCGCATAATGATACCTCGTGAGTCGAAAAAATCAAAGACAATCAATTTTAAAAACAATGAGAAAAATTAATTTTCGACAATCGTTGAATTTATTGTCTTGAGTATTGAAAATCCATTCCATTCCAGGATTCCCTAGCAATTTTTTTGAAAGGGTGCATATTTATTCGCAACGATAATTCAGCTGTCGTTATTGACTCACCTGATAACTAGACGCATATTCTGGTTCTACGAACTTGCAAGCCGACAACGACAAATCTTGTTTGGGGAGTTGCCTGACTATCCTCTGGGAGCGGATCGTCTCCCCTCTGGACCCCAATTTCGGAATATCTTCTGAAGGCATCGTGGAATAGTATTGGTCGACCTGCGAGGATAATCAATCCATGAAATTTGTGAAAAAAGTCAAATGGGCAAAGATATTATGAGAATATTTATGGCAAAAAACGTCGGTTCAATGCAAACACAATGGGAAAATAGTTATTTGTGTATTTAGAGCGAAACGCGACGCTGAGTAGAGGACGGTATCTTTCGAGAGCGACAAAGACACTTTGTGCTCGAAATACTTACTAGATCTTTTCTACAAACGCAGCTCTCAGACAAAAACACTCGATACTTTATGCAACATATCATTTAGACATAATATCGAGTACATTATTGATTACTTGTATTTTATTTCGTAACACATTGAACCGCATTGAAAAATTGATCTCATTCATCATCAACTATATTCAATATCTCAAACTTGATATTCATCCCTAGACCTGATGGGATTGGATTGTTGATGTGATTGTGTTGAGATTTCAAAGCGTCAAAGGCTTTGTTGAGCGATTGTAGAAAAGAGATATTATAAGATACTTAGAATCTATACTAGGTGTCGATCTATCATATTTATTTCGTATGATAACTGTGAACGAAAGAGTGACAGGGTGATGAAATGGCTTTTTTCTAACATTGCAATATACAGGGATAGCAATTTCGTTCGCCATTATTGCTTTTTCCTGAAGTTTTGAAATCTAAGAATATAATACCAGTTGGAAAAATCCATTAACTCCATGAAACAAATTTTAATAAATTGTATGAATTGTATGAAAATTTCAGTTCATCTCAGATATCTCCGAAACAAAAGACGATAGAATGAATCTGTGTCAGCGATCAAATAGCGTATTTGAACATTTTCCTATTCGTGAAGTTCTAGGAGATAGCAATAGTAAGAAGAAAAAGTGCTAACACTGCATTGAGATTCAGAGGAAGTTTTATTATTCTGTGAGAGATAATCGAATATATCAATATGTTATCGAAAAGAAGTATTTTTCGCTTTTGTCGTCAGTTCAACCTCTTGGAGATTCAAACAGATTTGAATTTTCCTTGCATTTGGCGAGATGAATGATTATTTATTTTCCATTCACCCTTCACGAAGGTCACAGACTGGACTCATGTTTTCGAATTACAGCGTCTTGAAATTTATATTTTTTTCAGTTATTTCCTTATAGCTGCTCCAGTTCACAAGATATCCAGCTCAAATTCGGAATACGGGTTGCACTGTAGGTCTTGAGAAAATTCAGAAAAGATATTTTTTCAGGGGTCATGAAGCTGCAGAATATAACGTTGCTACGGCATTTCCATTTGACATTTAACCATAAATTTCCGACTTCCGTGTACATTTCACATTTTACGTGTACAGTTGGAAAGTTTATTCGCACTGGCCGCTACGCCTCTTGTGTTGAATATCTACTCTGGAGAAATATGCCACTTTTCACACTCGATATGCAATAGACAATTTTTCATCATACTTATCGTTGATTTTTACCTGTCTGGCAGATGACAGGCCGGGAGGCACGAAGGTGTAGCCCAACGATCTCGCTTCGAGGCTATCGTGGGAGGCTACGAACCCCAGTCTGGAACGGGCCCCTTGGTCGGCCACCACTTCGTGTCCGTCCCTGGGGCATTTGCAGTTCTTGCATGTCTGTCTGCAACAACAATAATCGCAATTATCCACCAGTCTACACTCATTGCTTAAAAAAAATCACAAGACGGAGAATAACCAAGAGTACAATATATTTCATGCACGAAATTTCAGAATTAGACTTATCAAGTACACATAAAAATATGTTTCGAAACGATTCATTTCCGAAATATAGGGTGTACAAAATTTTTGAAAGAAAAAATTTATAATTCCTGGATAAGAGTACTACAGTTTTTCTCTCAGCAGGTAAAGAGCAGGCATAGGTTAAGATTTCATTTTGTTCCTCGAAAATCCTCCGAAAAAGTTGAACCTTTACCTTCTTTGCTTGCTTGAAACAAAACAAGCAGAAACGTTCAGAAACATCAGCTGAGTGCTATTTTTTATTCGAAATCTAACGGACCGCCCCGTGGGCATGTCCCTATGATGATGATTTGATAACCTAAATGGGTCCAGCAGATACCTCATTGAAATATCAACAGATTCATTGAGATCGGTCGAAGCATTATTCGAACATTATGAAAATCGTTTTTTTTTTCCAAGAAACTTGAATACCCTTTATCTAGGAAACGTATCTTTTTCGGATATATCGTTATGAGAACTTTTTTCAAATTTTCACTCAACAAATCTGATCTTGAAGCTTGATGAAACCTGTATGAACCTTCTCAAACATGGTGAGGAACAATCAGGAATCGAATATACAGTTATTTTCATTGCGATAACTGATATCTAAATGAATTGTGAAGAACCAAATTTTGATGTATATAAGAGGTTTAAACTCGAAGATATCATTATTTCCACAAATCATGATTCATAAAGAAAAAAAAGAAGAGAAAATTTGAGATTAATATTCATTTCAAAAAGGATTACAGGATTACAGGTAAAAAGAAATATCGATAGGAATTGATATTCTAAGAATTATATTATTTACAGTATATATATATATATATATATATATATATATATATATATATATATATTTGAAATATCAAAGTTGCAACACAAAAGGAAAACCTATTATTATGTTCGAGGAACATCGTGTTAGCCAGCGGTGGAATTTTGGGAAAGAAGGAAGCTGTTGGTATCTTTCTTGAAGGTTTGGAGGTTGTGTTATAATATGCACTCTTTCAAATTTTCAAAAAAGATGCGTTGTTTGGTTAGAACCAATCAACTGCGAATCAACCTGTATAGGTAATTCCTAAACTATGGTATAATCCTCGTTATAGTCATCATAACTAATAATTTCCTCATTCCAGTTCGTGTAGAATAATATCGTCGAATCAAGGATCAAAATAATGAACCCCATTCTTCTTGCAAGTCTGTAGCGCGTAATCTGCCCTGTTTCCTTTCCAAAGAAGAAATTTAGTATTTTGCGGTTCATAAATCCACACCCTTATTAGGTCCTAATTGGCAGTATATTCCGGTGTGGTTGTCAAGTTTTATCGGCATTGCGAGATAAGTTTTATATTTAGTCACGTCGATTTCGTTGCTCGATTCGACTTTCAGCTGCGAGTTTCCAGGGCTCAGAACGATTCCGATTCAAGAAAAATCAAAGAAAATGTGTATATGTGGAAAAACGCAAGTTTCCACAAACCTAGTGAGACTTTGGAGGGTAGGTTTTTGACAATCAGGAAATAACACAGTCATACAGAGGCGGCGCCAGTAACGCATCGCATTCTAAGAGTTGGAGCCAACTTTTTTCAAGATATTCTTCTTAACCAACTGAAGGAAGTTTCAAGTGGTCCACACTTGGAACTTCCTATCATATTAGTTGAAATTGAGAAGAGTCAAAATCGACGATTTTAGTATTTTGAGAATTCGAACGAACGAAATAATTACCAATAATTTAAAAAAATCGTGTTCCCAATTTCAATGGTCTCCTTTGATTTCCTGAACGTATATTAGTATTTTACACATGAGAGTCTATCGAAGTCCTCTTGGAATGAGTGCAACTAATACAAACCTATGACGAATATCATGAGCGAAAAAGAGATGGCCATAGGCATTCACTTAGGATATTTTTCTCAAAACTGGATTTTTTTCGATAGTTTTTATGCTTCATCAATCTTTGGGATCCGAACGACTTATACATATTCCGAGAATTCAGTTGATGAACGTCAATAATATAGAAATCTTATTTTTTGAATTCTCAGTTTCAGCATTCCTTGCTTTTGTAGGCGTACTTTTATATTTTATACTTTTATATTTTCACTTCTGTAATTATAACTTCAGTGGCTTCATACGAGACAGTGGCGACAATGCTTTGTCACCGTTTTGATTGACTGACGCCATTAGGAGGCAAATTACCCATATGCTTACAATAAATTTACATCGGAAATGTGATTGATCATTTGAGTATATCATGTTTTTTTTATGTATTCTTGAACTTTCTTCATCGAATAAGTCATTTTATATCACATATAGTTAGATTCATTTAGAAATCTAGTGGTATGTATCCAGATTCTTTCATTCGTATTCTCAACTCGGAAATTTTAATAATCTGTGCATATGACGTTGTTTTATATCGTATATTTCTTCTTTCTTCGTATATTGATTCATGAAATGCCTGGTTGTACAGCTTGTGAGCTGTTTAAATGCAGCCTAAAAAGGTTTTCTAATGAAGAAGCTACCATTCGAATATTGGCGCACCCACCTGCCATTTGGAGGCAAATAATATTCCTATTGTCGCCACTATCTTGTATAAAGTCAGTGTAGTTATAACGAAGCTCTTTCGGAATGAGCACTACGACAATTCTGACGAAAATCATGACCGTAAGAGAGAGAAATATATACATTCACTTCATCAATCTCTTGAGATGAATAATAATTGGTGATTGAGTCATCAATCTTAGAGAACCGTTATGCACCATTATGAAATTTAAAAAAAAATTATGAAGAGTAACCTTTGGATTTCAAATGAGACAACGTCATTGTGTAGTAGAAAACGTAGTACCTCGCGTAGTACCGATGAACTAACAATCATTTTGAAATAGCTCTTCGAATCAGTCCAGGAAATGATTTCACGAAATTTCTATTTATTCTTGAAAACGCTGGAAGTATACGACAACTCTCGAGAGTCAACAGAAATTCAACGAGAAATTCAGCCGTATACGACCTTCCACTGATGCACCTCGAATTTGGTAGCCTGCATGAAATATATGATGATCTTTGCGCTACAAAAAGTATTATAAGAAGCGAAATTGAATCTATACGTATAATTCGATACTATGAATTCGCTGGTCTCTGCTGGGGAACTCTACAAATTGAAACAAAGACTATAAAAACGGATAATATTAATTCATCATCCAATGTTCCCTAAATTTTTCACTATTGCATCGATTTTGATTATTATTTTGTTCCAAGTCGTGTTTTCATCTTGGTCATTACATAATATTATCTTGAAACTTTCAAGCATCTTCTCTCGTGTGATTGAAATTTGAATGAATGAAACAAAACAATCTATAGAAGTACATAATCACAGAATTCACTGAGAAAACAAGAATCTCAGTCTCCTCTGGGTGGAACATTAAAAACTACATTTTGGAATTTGGAGACACTCCAAAATACCTTACTGAAAATCTTATTGAAGAAAAATAAAAGATTCTCCACCACGAAATTATACGAAGAAGCAGATGTCTTCAATGTGAAGACCCTTTATATTCATCATTGTCTCCTGTGGATTATGAACACACCCTCGATTTTCAAAACATACCCTCATAACACCCGCCTTGACAGAAATCAGAATATTGATGTTCCCTTTGCTAGACATCGTCATAATCAGAGATTTGTCATACATTAGAACTTTATAATCAGTTACCCTCTGAAAAATATTACCAGTATCAGAAAAAATTTATCTAAAATTGAAAATTTTTTAGAACAATAGTTTTGATTGCTTGAATGCTATACTAGAAAACATTCAATAGCCACACATGTTTGCTCTCGATGAACTAGTCTACATTTTCCATCCAATGAAATGCATCCATATAATGAGGACGAAGATGACACAACACAAGCTTGCTTAGTTGCCATTGAATTCTCTATAAATTTGTATCCCCAGCTACTATACTATTATGTTCGTAATGTTTATGCTACTCGATTAAATTCATAACTGATCATTTTCTATTGTGCTCCTATTGTGCTCTTTCCGTTCTAAAACGATCCATTACATTATCAGAGATTTCCTCTACTTTTTCCCGTTTTGCCTTTTCCTGGGGATAGAGGAGAGGGGCAAGACCCCACTTCTGCCCCCCTCCAGGCGCCTATGTTGGCACACCGACTGAAGTATTGGTATAAAGTATGTACACCTGAATACGTCCCTGGTTTTTTGTTGTTCCCCACGTAATGGCTTATCTAAATATAAATCTAAATAACGAACTGAACTCCAAAGATTATGCAACTGTACAAACACCGATGTTAATCGACCTCCGGCACTCCTGGCGCATGAAAACATCGGAATTAACTGGAATACAGGGTAATTATTTGTTAAATCTAGAGTCAGTCGATAGTCGATCACAAACCTAGTTTATTTATTGGTGAAGGGAACCAATAGGATCTTTTTTATTAATTATAGAATTATTGAATTAGAATGACTCGTTGATATCAACTGTGAATTCATTTCGCATTCAATATGAAAAATGAAAATGTATACCGGATAATACATATGACGCTATTCTGACATAATTGCATCAATTTGCCACATTATTTCAGATCCCATTTTTCATTTTAATTGCAGGAAGATAAAATTCATTCATTCAAGACGAAATTCTCATCACATCTTAGAGTCGGACCATTTTGGGACTGTCGCGCATTCTTTGTACAAACAAGCATTTTTTCGTCCATACGAAGAACAACACTCCCTAGTGACACACGTGACCACAGGCTGTGCTTCGAAATTATCAGGAAATCAAACCCACCGCAGCCAAACAAGGAGTTGCAAGAAGCATACACTGAGACAAATGTTTCATTTTATTTCATCAGCATTCAAATCTCACCAATTCATTCAGGGGACTGAGGCTATCATTATGTAGAGATAATCATTACACCAGCGCGATATAGGACAGAAGTTGAAGTTGAACATGGACCAGGATAGCCTTCCTTTTGAAAAAGATTTTGGACAAATTTTTTCGAAATTTGACGATGGGATGTAGACTTTTCGCATAATCATGTTCGATAACAGATTTCCTGAATCCATTTGTCTGCATATTTTCCTGCATTTTCGAAACGCTGAATGGTACTGAACTAAATGCGCCGACAGTGAAAAAATCTGAAACATCATCAACAGTTTCCGAAATATGGGGGCATTGTTCGGTCTTGTATTTTTAGGAATAGTATATGCGAAAATTTCCACTTTGATCTGCGATACTATAACTTTCTTCTTCATCTTATTTCTGCCTCATCCTTCAGATGATGATTTTTGTTCTTGTAATGAAATTTAGTGGTCTTCATTATCCTGAATCCAACTACGTCTTTACAAGCTCAACTACCAACTAATCTCATCAATCATAATCATCAAGACTTGACCGATCAAAAAAATGTTCTTCATGGACAAAAATAAAATTATAGCTTTCAGTTTCCGAATTAACTGGAACTAAGAATTGAAGTTACACGATTTTAAAACATATGAAGAGGAGGAGCAGATGACACAACCATAACTTTACCAGGCCAAAACGTAGGGCAACTAAATATCTGAACAGAAGTTGATTCTGTATACTGAACAAATCAATATCTGTGTTTCATACCAGAAGTGTTGATGATATATCTATAAATCCGCTGTATATGAGGTCAAGTCCTTAGGGACCCAAACCTAGATCTGAACTTGGAAAACCAAAATTTGTACCAAACGCGAATAAATCATACATGCCCTGCTCAACCATCGATTATGCAATGGACCATTCGCATATATAGGCTTGGGGCAGAGTAAAGGATTTTTCAAGAAAGTTTCATGACCCAAAAAAATTTTTTCAAGCCCATATTCATCATTTGTCATATGTTTGATATCGATGTTATTTGTAAAAACGAATCGACTGGCTTCTGTAGGCTTTTCAAAGTTGGGATATAATTATTGGGTTTTGTATTATATAGATCATATATGGAATATAATTTCATAAATACTGGCTACAAATATTCTCTACTATAAGTACACTGTACGCCCATAGACTTTGCTATTCTGGAATAATTCCCTTTCGTCACCGGACTTTGATTGGTGGTGAAATACTATGTCATTACTTGTTATGATATACTACCGCACGAAGTCAAATGTTACAGAAGTGATATCATAGTTCACAATGAAGTGATTTTTTTCTGATAAAAGAATCATATTATTTTTAAATGTATTTCAATTGTACTGTGGTCGTCTCTTCACTCCCTTCTTTACACATACTCATTTTTCACACATTGTGTTCTGACAATTTGACATATCATATACAATATGTACCAAGTCGAAGGATGTGACCTAAGAAGCTAATAAAAAAAGGCTATTGTGATCAAGATAATAAATTTATTGAAACGATTCTTCTCAGTGTATCTACCTATAACACTCTCGCCAGATGAAAATGATAAAAATTCCGACTTCTTTCATCGCTCCGTGTGATATTTAATGCGATTATGTCTCCGTATGGAAAACACATTATAAGTCAATAAAGACGATGCATAAGGCGAGGATAGAATCATCGCCTTATACGCCGATGTTACTGTTACGAGAGTTTCTCCAGGAAAATTAATGTTAGATGACGGGTGTCACAAACAAAGAACCAATTTATCCGATCCGGGTATTTCTTGTGTTATGAAACGACTGATTTCATCGGGAAATCGTACACAGCAATGACACACAGAGAAAAAATTTCGCGCGGATTTCTATTGATCCATCAGCTAGCCAATCCTTATTAGATTCTAATATGTTATCAAATGAGGAAGATGAACTGTATTCTATTTTGAACAGTGAGATGGTGAAGTGTATCAATCGACGAACATTACCAGGAGAAATAGTATCGCGAGTTGTATCTATTATAAAAATTCCAATGTATATGAATAGGAATATTTTGTATTGAAAATAGCAGTCTTTACTAGACTTCACACACTTGATTGGTATTACGTGTGACTCAATTCGACCTGGACATTAATAAACATCGCTATATAGAACAGGAAATATCGGTAAAACAGTTCATGAAATTTCTCCAACTGTGGTTCTGATTGGTCGTACCATTACGAATAATATATTTCGATGAAAAAATTAAAATTATTTTATTTCATTTCAAAATTTTATTTCGCATCAATTTCGAAGTCGAAGCATCAGTTTCAAGCGTATCGATTTGCGACTTATTCTCTAGACATTGGTATGAGAACTGCCAGCCAAACGTTAGAACTCATGTCATCATGACATTTCTTCCCCAGATATGGTGAAATACTCGGTGAAATATGACTATTGCGAACCTCCTATTTAATAGTGAATAATAATAATAATAATAATGATAATAATAATAATAATAATAATAATAATAATAATAATAATAACAACTTTTCAAGAATTCCAATTCCTTCCTTTTCTCCCAAAAGATTGCACCGCTGACTAACACGATTTCCTTCGAACATTATTGGTTTTCTTTTCGTGTTGTTGAACGATGAAAGATAAAATGAAAAAAAATATTTCTGTTGTGAAATCCTTTGACTATTGAATATGGCCGTAGGGAGAGTTTAATGTAAAATTCCCACAGAATGATAATTTTTCTCTCGTATGAAACATACGAGCGAAGACTCGTGCTCGTGAAAAATAAGTTCCATACCGTGCTGGTTGTACAATATACTATTGTTAATACACTTATCATATACTTGATCATCAAATTCGAAAATTACGGAATTCAGTTTCATACACACACAATGAGAAATTTTTCTTTAATGTGTTTATTACTGCATTTTGATAGTCCAATCGTTCCGTCATATTTGCATCTTCGATTTTATAATTTATTATAAAATTACAATATCTCATTTATTGCCATGAGCATTTGTCAGATGTCGCTTGGTTTACAAGTGGAATGAGAAATGATCAAATTCGACTCTATTCAAAATGTTCATTATTAATTCTGAATTGCATTCTCAGGAAATTGATCGCTTTATTTTGCAGCTCAGGTGCAGCTCATCATTCTTGCACGGAATGTCGATTTTGGAGCGTCCTTCCTATTTGATACAAATCAGTTCTCCACAAATATCCTGCGAGTCGAATGCAATCGACATTTGGCTTCAGTTTATGGCGATATATCACTTCTATGATTCATATTGTAGCTAAATTCAGGTCAAAGTCAATGTCAGGTGAAATGGATTTGCATTGATCCAAAAATAAAGTAGGCATAAAGGAAACTGTCGACTTATACTAATGGGATATGTCAAGAATAAGGCGCAACATTCTCATCTGACGATGTTACCAGCTATATAGCTGACATTTGACAGCTTCGTAATGGCTCTATACGAGAAGGGTTTCCAAATTCATATAATGGGCAGAGTCAAGATTGGCTGTAGTGCAGAGTGAACCATGAAATAACAGATAATTGAAATATTTCGACACTGCCTAGGATCTTTGAATATATAGTAAATTTTGTATCTCTATGTATCTCAACTCTATTGAGTCTGAACATGTTGGTTGCATCAATTAAGTGATGACTCCATCATCAAATACCTTTGAAATATACATAATGTTTCAGTTTTCGTCTGAGAAACAATGATTGGTCACGAGGGGTGAATCATGAGCCAAAATTGGGTACACTAGACTTCCTTTTTCAAATTCTCATGAGTTCCTCCCTAGAAAGGCTGTGTTACTTTGTTTGTAGCTGTTTTTTTGTAATGAAATACCGACTAGTATGAGTTCAGTAGCGTTCTTGAAACAAACTAGCTCATTATCTTTCGAAAACGTGAAGAATGCCATTATTTTGATTAATCATGTTATTGGAATGGATTATTCAAAAATATTGTGAATATTTAAGAAGTTTTGTGCTTTCTTTCTTGGATTTTCGATAATATGAAGTACATTTTTTTCAGATGAAGATGAAGAGATGAATGATGAGGAACTAGACAAATCCATCAGAACGATTCGATTACAGTGACTATAGTAAAAGATATTATAGTGATGACAACTTAGAAATTTTTTGTCAATCATACGTAAGCGGTCTTGTCTATAGAAAGTCCATCTGCTTCTTCATTTCTTCCTTCATAATATGTTGTTCTGTATATGTATATATAGTGAGAGAATATTCTTTAAGATATTTCAAGTCACTTAACATTATCCTTCCAGATGCATCAATCCATTTCTCAATTGATGTTTGTATCCGTTATAATTTCAACGTTCTTCAATTCGTCTAGAACCTTCAAGAAAAGCATTCCAGAGTCTTGTCGCAATGTGTTCTACCGAGGGTTGTTCAATTGTTTTATTGCTGAATGTAGTACACTCAATTGTACATTCTTTGTTCTCGTTTCATATTCATTTGTGAGAGGTATAAGTTTCATTTTGTATTTTTGAATATTCAATAACATTTTGTGGCAAAAGAGCTGTCGTATATCGAATGTTAATGAATCTCGCTGGAATTGATATGCATGGGGATTTATTACGTTTGATTTCTTCATATGTATTCAATAGGTCTCAAAGTATGAGTAACAATGGATTTAATTCTGATCCAATTATAGTTACCCAAGGGTCAAATTAATCATTATTTTCATCAATGATATCGATCGATACTTCTATGATTCTCAGTTCTTATTGAATGCTGATGATCTGAAAGTTTCCACTAGAATTATGTCGTTGGATGACTGATGAAGCTCCAGGATGAACTAGATAGATTGAACGTGTTATTGTAAGAAAAACAGATTATTTTTGAATTCAAAGATATGTTTCAGCATAAGCTTCGCTAGGATTCAGAACGTTATAAAATCTGATTACAGTTCGAGTGATGGTTCACATTTGGAGAAGGTATCAGAATAATTTCAGGACCTAGGAGTTATTTTTGACTCCGAAATTGAGCTTTGCAATGCATAATTACCATCTTACTAACCAATGTAAATGAATGTTAGGCTTTATTAAAAGAAACTAGCGAATATTTTCGTTCACAAAAATCAATCAAAACTCTATATCATGCCTACTCAGATAGTTGATTATGTTTTGTAAGTGTCATTAGGAGTCCTATTTATATTATTCATAAAGTTCGACTGGAAAGCCTTCAAAACAAGTTTCTGAGATTTCTGAAATTCAGAGTGTATAATTCATTCGTTGTGAATGAATGAAACTAGACATAGCTCTGGTCTAATAACTTTATAGCAACGTAGGATTATACAAGATTTATTATCTGTCTACAAAATGCTCAGAAATCACTATAATACCTCTATGCTATTATCTTTCATCTCTAAACACGGACCACTCAAGCCAACAAGACTAAAAATATTTTCGAACGTTAATTTCCTTCACACCAATTTGGGGCTAAACTCACCAATTAGCAGACTTTGGGTTTCCATTGAGTCAATGGAAACCCATATTTTCTTTCGATTTCATATGTATCATTTAATTCTAAGAATGTTAGGAATCTCATTTCCTTTCGATTTTTCTCCTTTTTCTTTTCTATAGCTACTAATCTTCTATAGATACTCAATATTTGTTATGTTAGGTTATAGTATTGATCACATTGTGAACGTTATGATTATATGATCAGTGCTGGTTGCAGTTTTGGCCTCCTGCCTGTTTGCATCCCAATGTCAAATAAATAAATGAATTTTCGAATGAGTAGTGTCAAGGTAGTTCACCAGTATTCAGAATCCCGTTAATAGGAACACTTTTATTTATATTCATTTTTAATTAATTTCAAATTCAGATCATCCAGATGTTTCATTTGCAGGTCCCGCCTGCAGTGTCTATCGATGATAATTACCTACTGGGTAACTGTCATTCATGTAGTTGTGTTTTATCATCGATATGTGGTGGTCCTAAGTTCAATAGGTAGTGAAAGGTGAATAATTAAAGTTTTCTAGTTGTTGAGTGTGAGTTTTTTCAACTAAAATCAATATTGATGTTTCTAAAATATTCTTTAGTCAATTTTCAGTTGAATCCAAGATAACTATCCGGTAAATAATAGGTAAGTCAAATTTTTATCGATTTAACAAATTATTTTCGATCGCTCAGTTAGTTAGTCAGTAAGTTTAAGTTTTCTCAATAACCGTTTGTGACAAACACCATCGAACGCTTTGGAAAGGTGTATTTTTATCTAGGGTTCTATATATTTCCGACGTTATACTGAGTATTGCATCATCTGAAAATTTTTCTTCTTTCAATTTTCGTCTAGATTTTCTCGAGGATTTTTCTCTCTTCTGTTCATCACGAAGTATTTTTAATTCATTTTGAAATTTGGTAATTCTGACTTTGTTATTTTCGGAGATAGTTTTCATATAGTTGATCCTTACCTTATGCAATGGTTGTACCATGTCTTGATATGGTACAATCGATGAAATCAATATTATCGATATCACCGATAAAACCGAAAATATCGATAATATCGATAAATTTCGATTATCGCGATAATCGATATTTCCAAATTGTTATTGCCCACCCCTAATCATGGAATCATGATCGTGTTCCTCAAATTAGCCATAGTATAATCATATTCCACTAAATCAATTTTCGGTGGATTACTTTTCAAATGGCTGATCACTCAGTAGCAAGACAATACAATTAGTTATATTAGATAAGATATGTTTGCATACCAATTCGTTATCCGTAATATTTATCAAAAATGTATTTTGAGTGATGACAGAGCGATCAAACAAACTGATACAATAGTGGCCCCCCATCAATCATCGCGTATACTCATCGTATATGCATATACATCTCTCATAAGTGTGGCAAAAAAGATAATTTCAATTTCGAATACGTCAAAACAATGATGATAAATCATTCATTAGGCAAGTTCAACGAGCTAATAAAAACTAAATGGAACGTCATTGATCATCTATTTTGAAAAAGACGTTTCAAAATAAATATGATATCGGCTGTTTTCTCATCTGGACTACTTATTCCGATTTCGTTTGGTTTTCGGCATCTGTTGTCCAACGGTCAATAATTTTCAAATATAACTCAATGTTGTTTTTCAATCAATGAATTGATAGATGTTGCAAAATTGCATTATATTTAGACACTGGCTCTCCTTTAACTGCCATAAACAAAATGGCCAACTGTTATAGCAAATTTTATGTTCCACTCCCACATTGAGTAATTTTTCCAGAATCTATACAGTATCTAGATTCTAAGGGCGTATTCTTCAGGTCAAAATTGGACTTTTTTCCCATAATCATGTGCATGCCCGGAAACGCATCGTTATAAGCCCTGAAAGGTATCATTTGTTTCAAATTTGATTTGAATATCATGAAAACTGAAAGAGCTTTGATGAAAAAAGTCGATAGATATGTTTCAGTCTGTCATCTGAATCACTTCCAGTCGGAACTAATGCGAATGATTGCAAATATCATCATACAAATATATTTTCAATTATTATTCAAATGGACATTAGCAGAGATTAGTTCTATCGATCACATGAGAATTAAAAAAGTGTAAAATGAAATATGTGATAATCGTTTAGTGTTGCCAACATGAATGAAAAGGCAAGATTATCAGTACTTTTCGTAGTGCAATTTTGGCCGAGATTTTGGCAGGAATATTCTCTGATGACGTAACTCCGCAACTTAAACAATAAAACACCTTCACGAGCTAACTCATTAATAACGAAGCAGTGTAGCTTTATCGATATTTTAATAGATAGTCGTAGGAAGACGTAATGAAAATTTTCAGAAAAAAGTGGAATGGGATAAATATCAGCGCAGATTCCCAATTAGCTCCAATCTGCTTGACGTGCTTTGTATGTTATTCGATATATCTGATCGATATGCTGTCAACAACAGCTGTTGTCTGTTGGTTCCAAGATTTTTACGATTGAACATCTACAATATGTTCGGAACTGATTTCATTCATTATTCGGTGGATAAGTTTAGAATACCTCCTAGTCATAGGTGTGTTCAGACATTAGTTCAAATGAGTATGCGACTTTAGAGGTGATCATTTGAAGTTCGTACGAAAATAATGATTGCTAGCATGTAGCTAAAATAAGAATGAAGGGCATACGGGTATATCTGAGAAACGGTGAGAGTTACGAGAGTACGAGTATTTTGCGATTATCAATCATTGCTGACGTTATTTTAAAAGTTATCAAGATATGAAATACACATAACTAAGGAATGAAGGATCCTGATTTGGAAAATATATAAGCTAAATGAACTCCTAACTAAACAACTTTTTCTGTCTGCATGATCATTGCTCGGTTCATTGGCATTTCCTGAATAATCGAGATTATCATACAATACACTAATGAAATAATATTTTAATATTATAGAGTACAATTGATGAATGTATCCTTATATTTATTATCATTTCACGAAACTATACGGTATACGGTGAAGTACATTAATTGAAAGCTCTGCAGCTCACATGAAATCTAAGACGAACATTCCAAAATGACATGGCTGAAACATTTTGCATTCAAACTTGCATGTTTATCACTAGGACATATTCCTTCCATTATTGCTAAAATTCCAATTTCATCCAGACCTGACAAGTGCTTACTCCCATATAATGTAGTCAACGCAGTGTTGATGAAGACCGTTTTAGTAGCAATATCCAAGAAACGCTCGCCGGAATCAAGGACCACGAAATATTTATGAGAATTTCGGCTCCAGCTGAATGTCAAGTCGGAAGTTTGTATGTACAGTATACACAACAAAACATGCTCAGTGACAACAAGCACATCCACATCTTCTCTCACAAAAGCCGCCTACTTGATATGTACATATTACTGACAAATAACAATGACAAATAAAAGATAAATAAAGAAATAATGAACAAATGAATCAAAAGATAACTATATAAATAATGAATTTTTCAGCTTTTTGTGGGATTTTCTCTCCTCGTTTCTGAAAAAAATTAAGTAGAAGTTATTGAAAATTATTTCAATATATTTGTAGTAAGGACAGATTTTGTGATCTGAAAAATGAATATACCACCTGCTCGAAAAACAGACAGTATGAATAATGATAATAACATAATAATCGAGAAGTCAACAGAGAAAACAGAAACAAAATCATGAGCTGAGTAGGTATATGTTATATTTAAAAAAGTAGAGGCTGTAATTGATGAATGATGCTTGGTAGAGCGAAGTTCGACATGTAATCGAGGTTGCGATGCAAGGGGTACTAGCGTCCATGGAAATATCTATAAAAAAAGGGAGTGATCGCCCACCTTTCTATGATGTTCCAGAGAGGTCGATGAACTCGTTACTCGTGAGCGTAACTATCACCGACTAGGCGAATAGCTCTCAATTAGATGAAATCTAGTAGCTTCAGCTCTAAGGGACAGCTGGATAGGTTGAATTTGCGCTTTGTAGATCAAGAGGAGCTGCTGCGGTTTGATATTTATAGAAATAATCCTATTAGGACTGTTGCAGGATATTTACTCAATTTCTCTGGGAAATTCCTAAAGAGGTTCCTGAGGGGTTCTGAGAGGTTAAACTGAAACAATTTACTTTGACGAGAAACTATCTTATGTAATGCAACTTTTAATGATTCTTCTTTCAGCTTTTTGTGGGATTTTCTCTCCTAGATTCTAAAAAATGAATAAATTATTTCACTATATTTGTAGTGAGGACAGATTTTGTGATCTGCCCCAAAATATCACTGCGCTTGAAACTAAACCTTTAGATACGTAAAACTTATACTTCTACTTATCTTATCAGGATAAGTAGAAGTTTTATTCTTATTGAATATATTTCCAAATTTCGAGCGCAGTGACATCTCGGGGCAGATCACAAAATCTGTCCTTACTACAAATGAATTGAAATAATTTTTGATAACTTCTATTTTGTTTTTCAGAAACGGGGAGAGAGAATCCCACAAAAAGCTGAAAAATGAATGTACCACCTCCTCGAAAAACTTACAGACAGTAATTAATGATTATATTTTGCCAGGAATACTGGAGGGTAGTTACCCACGTCAGTGTTGCTTAAGTAGTAATTTAGAACTACTAGTGTTGAGTATGACTATATCATGTGAATAGAAACAATGTTGTGTACGTGTGTTGTCCTCTAGACATTCGGAAGATTTATATAAAAAAAATTAACTGATATTTTTTCATGAACTTTTTTGTGGTATGCCGCTGGTAGTTCTGAAATAAGAAATGAATCATTTGTTAGGATTAGAATTTTTTCGTCCCTTATATTTTTTTCGCATCTGCGACAGATGACGAGAGGAAAATCAAATTATTTTTCATGACTCGCAAGATTCAATTAGAATAATTGTTTACGAAACAGTGAACAGAAGTAATAGTGGGCTTTGACTGCTATTTCCATTTTGACATCTCAGTTTCTTCTGAATCATTTGTCATTGTTAACATTTTGGATTGTTTGAGAGTTGGTTTATGTCTCATCGTGTATTGTCATATTTTTTTATTTTGTTCAACTTCAGAATTGAAGATGATAACTCTATATGATGATGATATTCTCGATAACAGTCGCATATGCGAAACAATCGCAAGAGACAAAAAACTCTCTGAACAAAGCAAAGAAATCAAGAAGTAGTTTTAAATAAGTCATGCGAGAAATCAAAGCAGCAAAATTGAATATACCATTCAATAAATATTCCCGGAAAATAAAGTGAGAGGAATTGAGTATGACTTTTGTCATGGGAAGAGACAATATAGTTTTCATCAAATAGAGGCTTGGCCAGAAACGCTGTTGTGTAGAAGTGTCTTCTGAAATTCCAAGAGACAGTGCCATTCGGGAAATTTGGGAAAAAAACGTTGACTAATAAAATGTCAACAGACACGTAATATGAACGTACAGGTATGAATACTGATTTCATTCATTAAAAAAATGTTCCGCTCGTCCGACACGAATCCTTCTATATAAGTATCGAAAAAAATTGAGTTTCTAAAGACTCTATCCATCTACACATCTAGAGGAAGCTTCCGACAATTCATATAAGTGCAAAAAAATTTTTTTATACCACAAAATAAATAATTACCTATACTGAGAAAGAAGTATACATTTTACCAAGTGAGTGAGAACTCCGTGGCTGTAGCCACAGCACGGATATTTAACAAATCCAAACAGTGCATACGAATATTATTGGAATTGAAAACATAATGAATGAAAAATGTATTTGGATTAATGTACATATCACGACAAAAATATAAGTTGATGAGTAGTCGAACGATTGTTATATAATAGCAGTCGACTAACCTTCTCTTGGTATGGAGGAAGTAATTTTTTTCAGTTTCAAGAAAACAAAAGACATCAATTCACCAGAACACTAAAAACAATGGTTCAGGCTCAGGTTCAGGAGACTAGTAATGATTTGATTAGTGAATTCATCGTGGCTATATATGTATAATTAGATGGGTATAGAAGCCTAAATTTCCATAAGAACTGATAGGAATGCGTATTATAAGAAAAAATCAATTATTCTGAATATTCAGATTAATTTTCATGAGCGAATATACTTATTTCCAACCAGTCTTAAATGACATTTTTGATGATCTCAGTTTTTCATCTATTAAAGGTGGATGATGTAAAGCCGAATCCAATAAAAATTCATTCTGATGAAACTTGTGGAAATTTCAATCAATATTCATTTGAAAAATAGTTATACATTTGCTCAAGTGTGTGTTTAATCTATGCGCATGATCAATAGATGTTTCGCATTCTAAGCATCCGAGTCTCACAAAATCAAAATACTGAGCTGGCAACCCTAAGTATATCCATTGAAACACTCAATACAAAAAAGTCCGTATATCCTCCGCTCCAAAAGTAGTCTATCTATATACCAAGCGGTACAAAATGACAAAATAAAGAGCTTGCTTGGGTTGTCTGCCGACTGCAAGAACAATAACTAATTAACATATTTATTATCTCAATGTTTACGAATGTCCTCGTTAATGGGAATACAATGTTGATAACATTCAATGGCCCATCACTCATTACCGTCATTTGCATCAATCAATAACTTATCTTCATGCCAAAATGAAGCCACTTTCAATGTCAATTCACAACAACTGATAAGATAGATACTAGGAGCACCTTTTATCTAACCACCAGTACCAGTAGCAAATTATTCACCATCAAATTATTTCTCAACGAAAAGAGGCAAAATGGTAACGTCCTATTACTAGTAGCGTATTCAACAGATGTTGAATTATTCCAATTACTTGATTTGTTGCAATTCAATACTGATACTCTCATCAATTACTGAAAATTACTAAGATATTTATTATTACTATTTCAGGCTTATTTTGGGACACAATGATGGGAATATTAACAAAAAAAAAACAGGTGGATTTCAGCAAACATTTATCGGGTGTTGATAAACATGAGGTTATAACTTCAAAAACGTATTTCTTTCATGCACATATTACGTAAACAAAATTAAGGACGAACATTCAAAATATTTGACGTGCAAAAATTTGAAAGTGCTATATGCACAGGTTTTCAGTCGACATTTCGTAAACATCCGATAGCAGGAACATACAGGGGGTAAACAAATATCTTCTCGCCAATGACATTGTCATATAGCGAATATGTCCGATGGGATAATGGGAATTTTGATCGGAAGAAATATTTTCTCCATTGGATTCTACGGGAAGGAAAAAAATTAATGGTGTCGTCACTGGTTATAACTGAGATCATTACGAAAATGACAACTAGCAATGATACTGCATACTACAACTGACAACTAACAACCGACAATGAAAAACTAAATTTCACTACTTCATAATGAAACGTCAGATTCAGAATGTAGGATACCAGTGCGTATCATTCATTTTGAATCACCTCTCCAAAATCTGTTTTACTGTGTACCCTCCACATAAGTAGTTCGCATTCATATGAAAATAATAAGAGAAAATGTTCTACTAAGCGGCCGTTTCAATGTAATGATTTTTTCTAGCTTCTCCAAGTAAAATAGCACGTCTTAAACAACATGAAACATATCAAACAAAAACAAAGCACGAAACCTACTCTCTTATCTTGGCGAACTGCTGCACATCCTGTTGGAACACCTTGCAATACAACTGCACAATTCTCACACAAGTCAACGTGAGCCCTTGCCAAGGGCTCAAATCCCCAGAAACCTCACTAGAAATCATTTCGCGAACAATGCGCCGCCGAAAAATCAAGTCGCCCGACTGACGTCGTCCGAAAACAATACACTGTCGAGTGGCAGCCTCATTCTACCGGCTATCTATCGTCAAGGAAATTAGATAACGACACGAGATTACACCAACAGTAATTATTATTATATCCGATTTACACTTACTCGAACAAAAACTGTCGCGGATCGTTAGACGTTTGTTTTGTTTGTAAGCAATATTCAAATTTGCCGCTGCGATCTCTGTTGGCTGCTGGCAGGACAGGAGCGACGCGAAAGTGAGGGAAGACGGATCGCAGCGGGCCTTGCATTGGTGAAAAAGGTGAACGACAAGGCGTGCGCGTTTTCCTTTCGAAAAGCTCGTATTTCCGGCTCGTGTTATCAGCCGCGATAAGATCGCGATGATTTGGCGCGAATCCACGCTGGTGAAACCTCCTCACCAAAGGTTTTCGGAATGATCCATGCCATGTGCCACCAGTTAGTTGTTCGTCTACGTTGTATCCATCGACTAGGTATCCCATGAGGGGATATTTTTTCGATCATTTCCGATTTTCATTATCGAATCTATAAATATCCACGAATAATAAAACAAAATTTCTTCACAAAATTGTAGGATTTTCTCAATCTCAAATCTCGAAATAATTCCACATAACGGATGCGTGTATTCAGTTACTTATAAATCAGTCCAGTTACCTGCATTTTCACCTATAGAGTTGAAAGTGGGTATGGGCGTAGATATCAGAAGTGTGAAGTGCCAGCGCACTATGAATTGAAGCAACCAAGAAATCGAGATGGGTTCTGGTCCGACAGTTCTTCAACCCTAGGGTATTATTCTGGTAGGCATTTGCTGTTCCTTAATAAAATTGGGAGACACAGCATACCTTATACCTACCTTCTCGTTATGTATACCTATTCAAAATGGAAGAAGAATTAGAGAATTATTTGGTTTTGAGAGGAATTCCCGAAAACATTGAATTAATGAGAACAGAGAAGATGATTCATGGTAATTCAGAGCAAGGAAGAAATATCTTTTATAGTTAACACATAAATAGGTCTACAAGATGAGGTCGGTGACGATTTTCGCGGAGCACAACCACTTCGTAACTGAATGCAAACCTACATAGTGATCATGGAGATCAAAGTTTAGAAATGAAATCCTAAAATTTTGAGAAAAAATCTCAAAATCTTGTGATTCTGATAGAAAATAAATAGATCACTGTGGCGCTAATATGCCGTCGTAAAGGGTTGTGATGTAACAAAGTTCGTTGGTGAATTTTAGAAAAGGTGATACATAGGTAGAGGTGGTAAATGTCCAGTTTTCACTCAGCTGCAATAAGATCCGCAAATTCACGTACAAAACCTTTTGCTAAGAGTTTACGGAATAATCCATGAGCCTTTTTCCAATGTTCGTCAGCAGCTAGTATGTTGGTTTGATCCAAGATCTGTGTATACATAGTTGTGTCTTTTTTTCCTGACCAATAGCAGTATGGCTTTGGGTCACGTCACTCGTTTACGGCGTTTTTTTTATAAATGACATATTGGTCGATTGTAGGTTAGAATTGAAAATCGCGTCTGACTTTTTCTGATTTGGTATCCTTGTTTTGAGTACGATCCGATTCTTCAGATTGCCAATTTTAGGTTCATTTCCAGTGAATAGTATTTCCGACGGAATGACCTTTGTAATAAGTCTATAATTCTTATTATATCATATATAGTTTTATGTTTATTTATTATAGTGAAATGTTCATTTCCAGTGAATAGTATTTCCGACGGAATGACCTTTGTAATAAGTCTATAATTCTTATTATATCATATAGTTTTATGTTTATTTATTATAGTGAAATATTTGATATGCTATGAGATGGATGCTCGAGTGGAATTGCACAATATTTATTCTATATGGTATTCCACTTATGAACTGCCATGAATATCTATTCACTATTATCACTATTCAGATTCCAAATACCCTGCCATTCTGAAAAAAACATGATTGGAAACAGTAGCAGATATCAATGAACCAATTCCAGGCCGATACAAAACTAATGGGGAGCGAATCAGAAATCATACGAAAATACCAAATGTTATAGATACTTGCACGATGATGATTTATATATAATTTCCAAACATTTCAATGATATCTGAATTCTGATGAAAATATTGAAATATAAATTAATGACAGTTGGGACACAAAACCCACGAGAATCAAATTTCAATCAGATGGGCAAACAGCATCATATTTTCAATCCCCGCTACTCGCGCACCCCTCGCCCCAATGATCTCATATGAGATAACCTTGTACACAGGGTGTAACTTGAATGATGACATCAATTTCGGACGGTGATTCCTTGTCATATATCATGGAAAAAAGTTCACATTAACGTGTGTCCTAACTTGCTTCGTTTCCGAGTGAAGAAGTGTCAAAGTGTTACTATAAAATAGTTTTTTTTTTATTAATAACTCGAAAGTCTTTAGGCCGATATTGATAAAACTAGGTATGTTCGTGAACCCCCATTCTTACGCCACTGTTTAGCCATTAAATTCGAATAAAATTAAACTCAGCGAAAACATCCGCGTACAATATTTATTTTTGTGAATATCAATCAGGTTACCCTCTGCGACACCACTGGATGAAAAATTCACACTTTGGTTACTCGAAAACGGAGCAAGTTAGGACACACGTTCATATGAACTTTTTTTATAAAATATGGAATAACCACCTGAAATTATAGTGGCATCATTCAAGTTACGCCCTGTTCAAAATACAGATGACCTTATAAATTAATATTTCATTTGTATTTTTATTTGCCATAATTCTGCATGCCATTCTAGCTACCATGATAAATCATTGAATGAGAAATGAAACGGGCTGTAAATTGAACCAAAACAAACATGGGGGTGCAATTTGAAGAACAGAAGTTAGAGGTGGTTGCTCGAGGGTTGTTTGCCAGGAGGTGGATTTTGCTATGCTGCATGAACGAGCTTATGGTCTCCTATGACCCGTATTTTTTTTTTCAATTTTCTTTTCTGCGAATAATTGAAATATCTGCCGACCTTAAAGCTCTGAAACATACCTTTTGGCCACACAGAAAGGGACACTTATGGAGTTCTTTGAAAATCATGTGAACCAGCTATGGAATGCTGGTAGAGAAGTAAAGGAACATATTGTATTCTTTCTCGAAAGTTTAGAGATCGTTATCACCAAGAAAGACTTCACTAGGTAGAGAATTCTTCAACTCTAGCGTTCTATTGAGGAAAGATACTTGTTAGAGAGAAGTTCGAAAGTTCTAAAGTCTGACAATGAGACAAATTAGAGGTGACCAGCCACAATTCATCTAGTGTATATATATGGAATCACTCGTGCATGGTGGAATAATAGATGAGATTTCCGATGACCACCGACGATGGTATTATCTATTATAAAAAAGTTAGAGATCGCCCAACTTTCTACGATACCTTCTCACCGACCGATGTACAGTTATTCTGCATACTTCGGCGTATGTTTGGGACCTTACCTCCAAACATGTGAACACTACTCCAGGATAGGTCGAATTTGCGCTTTGTGGATCGTGTGGATCTGCTGGGGTGTAAAGTATCTCTTTCCACGGAATAAAAAGCCGAGTTTTTCTGAAGCATTTCCCGCAATGGACCCATAGAATTATAATATATACTAGAATGCCAATAGATAGGGATGCGCGTGAACGCAATGACACACCAAAGGGGGTGCATGCACTTCTGAGTTTGCGCATTGCGAACATATTGTTGCCAAATCTACGAATATTTTGTTGCTATTGGGGAGGAATTTTCAACCGACTATCAGCACAATTTTTCGACTATAGGAAAACAAAATAAATTAATCCAAGACTTAATGGCCATTTTGCTGAATATTTCCACAGAATTGAAAATAGCAATAGGATGAGGTATTTAATTTTCTCGAGTTTGCAACCCTGTGTCGAATAAGGGGCGTAGTCATAGCTGTCAATCCACGTGTACAGGCACGGTTTTAACTGCTTTTCTGTTTATTGGAGATTGTGGTTGTTTCTCGAATATCTTCGAATTTTATTGCTGTAGTGTGTTCGTACTGCAAAGATTATCCTTTAGTGAGTCTTCCGTTCGATCGTGTTATTTTGATTAGTGACTGAAGTGTCCGATATTCAGAACTTGCTACTGTTCAATCACTTGAAACAATGAAGTGCATGGTGCTGTTTTGTAAGAATGCTGGGAAAATTCCAGGAATATCATATACAGTACAAGAGGAGAGAACTTTCGAAGTCGATTTCATTTTCTCAATCCAGATCAAGACTGTCTCAGGGTTCTTATTAAAGACAGAATTTTCCTAGTATTAAAATTATTGTATTTATGATTGATATGAATAAATGTTACTCATAATGATTATGATCTTCATTTTTGTTCTTATGTTTTCAGAGAAGAAGACAATTAATTTACAATTTTTAAAAGATTACCACGTATTTTTGAAAATATTAATGATGCTCGCATTTTTTTGTTTTCCCCTGTGAACCGTTTGAAAATTTAGAAATTTGATAATGCAAATGGAAATTATCCACATTGCACCAACTTATCAACAATAAAAAATCATTTTGCAAATTTGATGGGATTTTTTCCCATTTACATACACTATTTAATAATGAAAATGTAATACGTATGGCGGAAAATTTTTGACACACTCTATATTGACTGTTAAGTCCTCGGACTCCCCACCATCATACGTCTCATTATTAATATTACTGTTATTGTCTCTATTTTTGAATAACCCCAATATCCTAATATTACCTACTATACCACGGTTAAAACTAAACCTGAATGGTATCACCCTGTAGTCCGCGAGTATAGTCGTCAAAAGGGTTTTTTTTTCTTCGCACCTACCGAGAAGAGAGGTCACGTGAGTTTTCGCCGCATGCCTCACTGAGCGAAAACTGTCGGGACGAGTATCATTGTATTTTGAGGCATTGTCGCGTGATATTATTCCCCGGATGGGGAATAATATCACGCGACAATGCCACTAGGCATTGGCATCGGGGAGGCACTAGCCTCCCCGATGGGCAGGCTAGTGCCGGTAGTCTCCCGTGTGTACTACAATCCAGTCTAAAATTCTCCCGTGTGTAATACAGTCCATTCTAAAATAGCAGAGAGGATCAAGTGGAAGTCAGCCAGAAAAAGCGGAGTCACGGGAATTATCCAGGTAGGAAAAGGGCCTGTTTGACGACTCGGTTTATTAAAAGGGTGACTTTCTCACTTCCATCCCATATCTCATAAACATTGGTCCTTCGAGCCGGATAGTAGATAATATTACTCAACCCCCTTTATTTTTAAAGCTCTTGGAAAAAAAATTCATAATTATTTTCAACTCTTATTAATATTTGAATATATCAATTGTACCTACGTACCTACTCTCATTCAGAAAAAAGTTGTTGTTGAGTGTGCTATATCGCTGGCAGGCTAGCCGACCTCGCTACCTCGCGCGGACATAGTTTTCTTTTTTTGGTTTTTTTTTGTTTGCCTAAGCGGTTCATTTAGTTTTTGCAGCAATTTACCTTGGTTGTTTGTTTGTTTTCCATGTAGTTCATCAACCTCCACTAATTGAATAGAAAAATAGATCGCGGATATCAGACTTTCTCGAAACCAACTCGACCATCGTATTTTATTCGATCGAGGTTTATTGAATATTTGGAAACTTGTCTCTTGCACTCGAAATGGCAGCCGCCAAAATAAAACAAACGGAAGCAATTCGTCAAGTAGCGATTGATCGAATTTTGGATGTGTACACGGTGGCCCATAAGGCTCGTGATGATGTAACTTATCATCTTCCATTGAAAATGCGTTATGCCAAACTTGAAGAGATTTATGAGGCTTTCAACTCTAATCACACCACTCTAGTTCAGTTTTATTCAGTCCAGGAAGGAAGGGCTATAGATGAGGCAAAAGATATCAGGGAAGAGATTGATAAAAAATATTTCTCTATAAAAGGATCATGATCATGATCTCTTTGAGCGATCAATACCTCCAACTGATGTTGTTAGTACTCCAAATTCAAATGTTCGGTTACCTAAACTCAGTGTTTTTTTTTTTTTTTTTTATCTGTGGACAACACGAAAGGGAAACCTATGATGTTCGAGGAACATCGTGTTAGCCAGCGGTGGAATTTTGGGAAAGAAGGAAGGTGTTGGAATTTTTCTTGAATGTTTGGAGGTTGTAAGCATCAGGAAAGACTTCACTAGGCAAAGAATTCCACAACTTTGCCGTTCTATTGATGAATGATGCTTGGTATAGCGATGTTCGACAGGTCTCGAGCCTGACAGTGTAGGGGTGACCAGCTTGAGCTCGTCTGGTTTGTGTGTTTGTTTGTGTTTGTGTGCCAACGTTCAACGGAGATCTCAAAATGTGGCCAACTTTCATTGATCTTTATACATCTCTCATACACAATAATGATACCATTTCGGATATTGAGAAATTTCAGTATCTTTTACAATCACTTGATGGAGAGGCTCTACTGATTGCAAAAAATGTCCCTCTTACTGGAGCTAATTACATAACCGTTTTTGATAATTTGAAGCGTAGATTCCAAAATGAAAGGCTCCTCGCAACTTTTTATTGGGAACAGATATACAATGTGTCGAAATTAAACTCAGAATCTCCTAAGAGTTTGCGACATATTTTAGATGTCTTTTCCGATAACTTAGCTGCTCTAAAAAATGTTAAAATTGACGGTAGATCAATGGAATTTCATTCTGTTTCATTTGCTGAGTAAAAAAATAGACTCAGATACGTTGAAACGATTCGAGCTTGAAAAGGGCTCCTCAAGCCTTCCTAAATATGAAGTTTTGTATGAATTTTTGGAAAAGCAATGCACAGCATATGATTCTGTTTCCATGGTTCAGTATAATAATACTAAAAAACATGTTCCTTTCTCTTCAAGGAACACTCAATTCAAGAAATCTCAGACTGAAAACCGGTTCAGTGCATCTAATTCATTTTATGCTCATACCTCAGATTCAAACCGTTGTGCACTTTGTAATACGAATGTTCAATCTATTTAGCCAAATCACCGCAGGATCGTTATGAACTTCGTAAACAAAAACGATGGTGCATCAACTGCCTTGGTTCAAAACATAGTATCAAAAACTGCTCCTCCGATAGTTTTTGTAGATTTTGCAAAGATAAGAAGCACCACAGTTTGTTGTGTTTCAAGGGAGACTCTCGGTCTGGGAGGGAGGTTGGTAGTTCGAATCCTCCTCCTCCATCCGCATCTACTCTCGAGGTGTTAGCCCAGCCTCAGTCCTCTACTTCGCAAGTGTTAACTAATGTGTTGAACTCAAACTCCACTATCCTTCTATCGACTGCTCAAATCCGTGTCATGGATGCTAGAGGCAATTTTCAGTCTGTGAGAGTTCTCTTAGATTCTGCAAGCCAAGCCTCATTCATGACTGAAAGATGTGCCTCCCGACTTGGCTTACCCCGCTCTAACATATCTATGGCCATAAGTGGCTTAGGAGATATGACATCCTCAGCCTCTAAATATATCTCATGTCTGGTCAAACCTCTCGAACAAGATAACCCCACTTTCCAGGTAGATGCCATTCTACTCCCACAAATCTGTACTAAAATGCCGACTCATAGTTTTTCCTTGGATAATTTGACTCATTCAGTAAATCTCAAGTTAGCAGATAAGAAATTTAATGTCTCTAACTCCATTGATATGCTCCTTGGAGCTGATATATTCTCCTCAATCCTCGAAGAGGAAAAATTACCTGGGCAATCCAACCAACCAACTGCAATCAACACAGTTTTCGGATGGATAGTCATGGGACGAATTCCTCCTCTCGCAATTCAACCCACGTCAATTCACTCTATGTTATCGATTTCTGATGCCCCCCTCGATCAAATTCTCAGGAAGTTCTGGGAACTTGAAAATATTCCGGACACCTCTCAGCGGTCTCCTGAAGAAGTAAAGGCCGAAATTTTGTTTCGTTCTACTCATTTTCGAACCCCTTCCGGTCGATATAGTGTAACATTGCCGTTTCGTGAACCTGAACCCTATTTTGGTGATACCCGCGCCACGGCACTGTCTCGTTTCGCGTCTCTCGAACGAAGACTGTTGAAGTCTCCGAATCTTCATGCTGAATATCCACAATGCTTGAAGGATTTTCTGATGAGTGGTCATATGGAAGCTGTCGAACCACCAAAATCATTTGATCATATATTTTATATTCCTCACCACTGTGTAACTAACCCTAACAGTTGCACCACCAAGCTGCGTGTGGTTTTTGATGCCTCATGTTCCTCACCGATGGATCTATCTCTCAGTGATGCTCTTCTGGTCGGACAAAAACTCCAGCAGGATATTACGCAAATTCTTTTGAGATTTCGAGTACACCCCTTTGTTTTTATCACTGATATAAAGCAAATGTATCGGCAAATCTTGGTTGCCAAGATTATCAGCGAATCTTATGGCGATTTTCACCTGCTGATCCTCTCCAAGATTTCCGATTGAAAACTGTCTCCTTTGGGGTATCAGCGGCTCCCTTTTTAGCTTTACGGACCATTAACCAACTCTGCGAAGACGAAAAGACCGAGTTTCCTCTCGCTTCTGACGTTTTGTCTCGCGATATTTACATTGATGATATCATGAGTGGCTCAAACTCTATCGCTGATACTAAGTTGTTACAAATGGAACTGATTTCTATGCTGAGTAAAGGAGGCTTCGAATTACGAAAGTGGGCCAGTAATCACCCTGATTTACTGTCTCATCTCGCTGCCTCAGATTGTCAACAATCACCACTATCATTTGACTCGGGCGATTTTGTAGTCAAGGTTCTCGGCCTTAGGTGGAATCCTACCTTAGATTTCTTCTCTTTTGACACCAAACCTCTCCGCCGCCCCTGTTCTAAAAGAATTATATTGTCAGAGGTAGCCAAAATGTTTGATCCACTCGGATTTCTCACCCCTCTCACATTCTTTGCGAAACATTCAATCCAACAACTTTGGCTCTTAGGTTTGGATTGGGATGAAACTCCTCCCCCTCATATTTCTACTTGGTGGGCTAGATATCTTGCCGAACTACCTGTTTTATCAGACCTCCAAATTCCTAGATGTCTCCCCCTTGAATAAACCTCCTGTCAAATACACGGATTTGCCGACAGTTCAGAGAAGGGATACGCAGGAGTAATATACCTCCGATTTTCATTCTCAGGCCAAACTCCTAAAATTTTCCTCATTTGTGGAAAATCTCGAGTGGCTCCGTTGAAAACCCAGTCTATTCCCAGGCTGGAACTATGCGCTGCTGTAGTTCTTTCTAGATTACTCAAATTCGTATCGCAAACTTATGCGAATAGGCTCAAGATTGACAAGGTTTTTGCTTGGAGTGATTCCATGGTTACTCTAACATGGATAAAATCTCCGTCACATCTTCGAAAACCTTTCGTCGCTCATCGAGTCAGCGAAATTTAAGAGAACGTCTCCCCGGAGTGTTGGTTTCACGTGAAATCCGAGGATAATCCAGCGGACTGTTCCTCGAGAGGTCTCTTTCCGAATGAGTTACTGAATCATCCCTTGTGGAAAAAACCTGGCCAGTCAATACTTTTGTACCCGTTTCTTGTGGATTAGAAACTAAATCCACTGCCCTAGGTTCATTCGTCTGGTTAGATTCGTTAGACCTCGTTCTCAATAAATTTTCATCCCTAAATAAGATCAAAAGGATTGTTTCATATGCCCTCCGCTTTATCCACAATACGAGGAAGGTCTCTGAAAGACTTTCAGTACCTTTGACTCAACCCGAATTGAATAGGTCATTAATGATCTTAATTACGCGTGTTCAACATTTGTCATTTTCTCAAGAAATTCAATGTATTGAAAATTCTAAAGCACTCCCTAAAGGCTTTCAGAAATTGAATCCCTTCATTGGAGAGGATGGTGTCCTCCGGGTAGGAGGGCGTCTCCAATTTTCTGGACTCGTTTATGATCATAAACACCCGGCCATACTCCCTCGAAGTAATCGTTTGACAGATCTTCTTATCGAGCATGTTCATAACGAATTCATGCATCCTCTTTCGAGAAATTTTTGGATTCTATCTCCGAAGAGAGCTATCAGGCATGTCTTGTCTAAATGTATGAGATGTTTTCGCGCCAAACCTGGCTCCTCTTCAGAACCGTTTATGGGTGATTTACCCTCTCTACGAATAAGCCAACTAAAACCATTCTCTTGTGTGGGGGTGGATTTTGGTGGCCCCATTCACATCACTACTTCTAAGGACAGAGGTATTCCCTCGCATAAAGCCTATATATGCCTTTTTGTCTGCTTTGCGACGAAGGCGATACATTTAGAAGCTGCCTCTGATCTCTCTGCTGATGCGTTTCTCGCCGCTTTACGTCGTTTTGTCGCTCGTCGTGGTCGGTTATCAAAAATTTATTGTGACAACGGAACGAATTTCGTCGGTGCAGCCAAAATTCTCAAAAATCACGTTCGCGATGCAGCGGCAGTGGAAAACATTTCATTCTCTTTCAATGTTCCTGGCGGACCGCATATGAACGGCCTCAGTGAAGCAGGCATCAAATTCGTAAAATCCCATCTTATCCGTGTTGTGGGAAACCAAATCTTGACTTTTGAAGAGTTTCATACGCTTTTAGCCCAAGTCGAAGCAATTGTCAACTCTAGACCCCTCTACCCCATGAGCTCGGACCCTAACGACTTCTCCGTGCTCACCCCTGGGCATTTTCTCACCCTCGAGCCCTTAACCGTGTTCCCTGATACCGACTTATCTCACTTGAAGATTAATCGTCTGAACAGATGGCAGTTACTCCAGAGATTTCACCAAGACATTTGGAAGCGCTGGCATACTGAGTATTTGTGTACCTTACAACAGCGCAACAAATGGTTGCAAAAGGGGGATAGTTTAAAACCCGGTACCCTAGTCCTCATTATGAACGAGAATATTCCACCCTTGCAATGGCGACTAGGGCGCATTATGGAACTATTTCCAGGCGCTGATGGGGTAGCGAGGGTAGCCTCCGTACGTACTGCTCAAGGGACGTTAAGACGACCTTGCGTGAAGCTATGTCCGCTTCCCGCTCAACACCTTAGTTAAAATATTATATATTTTGGTGGGGGGAAATGTTAAGTCCTCGGACTCCCCTCCATCATACGTCTCATTATTAATATTACTGTTATTGTCTCTATTTTTGAATAACCCCAATATCCTAATATTACCTACTATACCACGGTTAAAACTAAACCTGATAGGTATCACCCTGTAGTCCGCGAGTATAGTCGTCAAAAGGGTTTTTTTTTTCTTCGCACCTACCGAGAAGAGAGGTCACGTGAGTTTTCGCCGCATGCCTCACTGAGCGAAAACTGTCGGGACGAGTATCATTGTATTTTGAGGCATTGTCGCGTGATATTATTCCCCGGAGTCAACCGATGGGCAGGCTAGTGCCGGTAGTCTCCCGTGTGTACTACAATCCAGTCTAAAATTCTCCCGTGTGGAATACAGTCCATTCTAAAATAGCAGAGAGGATCAAGTGGAAGTCAGCCAGAAAAAGCGGAGTCACGGGAATTATCCAGGTAGGAAAAGGGCCTGTTTGACGACTCGGTTTATTAAAAGGGTGACTTTCTCACTTCCATCCCATATCTCATAAACATTGACTGTTGATTTACATAATTTACCTAATTCCAGGAAAGGAAATTGAATGTCCAATATTTACTCAGTCCTATCACTAATCGTTTTCCACTCAGAGGAGTCCATGGATTAATCAACTCAAGAGGAATCCCAAAGTACTAGTCGTTGAAATGACATAAAACAAACGTCTATCGACATAGCGAGGTCGTAAGGCATGAAACCACAGCACACATGATCCTCAACCTGAAAATGCTCATTGAGAATTGTTTAGGAAAATAATTATTTTTCTCAACAAGGATATATCAATTCTCTGAGGTCGCAAGATGCCTCTACAAACTTCGTTTGTTATCACATCCTAGTTGTGATCACACCTTACCATATTCAAGAAGTTTGCATGATCATTGGTCTATGAGTTAGCTAAGTTATGTCACCTGACTGACATGTGCTTTGTTACATGTCCTGGACCTCCATAAGAAACCGTAACACATATCAAGAACTCAACGTTAGAATTTGAAATTTTTCAGACTGGTGCCGATATCACCTACATTAGATGTCACTATAGATGCTAGAAGATTGGAGGCTGCATCTATCCTATTAACTCTGATATGTCAGACAGTGGAAAGACAAACTGAAACACCCGGGACATCATGTTACATCGAGAATTTGAAATTAAAGAACTATGCAGGTCTTTCCGAAGAATTACAACTGGACCTTTCTAGAGGATATGCCTCCATAGGTCTGAAATTTTCGAGTGCTTCACGTGAAAAAAAATCGACGAGTTCTTTGTACAGTTCATAAATCTAGCAACTTGAGAGGCACTTCTTGTGAAAATATTTATTAACGGAAAACCACGCAAATATACCCGTTCTACTGATATACGTAAGTTATTAAAATTAGAAAAAAATTGGATTCCCAATCCTCGGTTATGATAACGTGCCAACGTTTAGAGTGATTAGCGGAACACCTATTATAAGTAACCGATTTACTGTAATCAGAAAAACACATGTTGAAAATAATATAATGAGTTGTAGGTGTGACCTAATTCACATTTCCTAGAACAAAAAGCATCGTGTTTCCTGCTTCACCGATAAAATACAGACATCACAGTAGTATTCTTTCTGCTCATTTTCGGCCACACACATCATCAGTGCAGTACTGAAACTACCGAGATTTCAAATAAGGAGCTCATAAATAGAAAAGGCCAAGACTCATGAAAACTGGGTACTTCGGTCTTCGGAGAACAATTTTTCCAAATCTTCATTGATCAGATTTCACAACGTCGGAGATTGTTCTCGTACTAATCATACACTTTTTATCAACAGTGCAGTTACGTTTTATGTTTCTCTAGGATGATTTCAACTTGGTCAACGAAATACGCATTCAGACTTGAAATCAACACTAGCAGATATCTTCAAAGACAATAATGATCAATTATACTCATTTTCAGATGGTATTATTATCATACAGTGTGGAACAGCCAAATGGAATAAATTCGATAACGAATAATTGAGAGCGTATTGGGAAAAACGCTTGGACACGTCGATTTGTTTTTCTTAGATGCGCATTGTTTTCAAAAATAATTATATAGGGTTTGTCATGTGACAGTGGCCGATACCAACTTTCTTATTTTGAATAGAACCCCCTGTATATTATAAGTTTTTTGGTTCTTCAGAAAATTCTAGACATAATTCATGTACAATGTCCCACACCTATCTTCAACTGTTTCGGAAATATTAAGTGTTTTCAGATGTATTACAAAAATTAACATTCAAAAAAAGAAAATTATTTTATTTCACAAATTCGCTACATTACACTCGATACTCATTTCCAATTTAGCTCTCAATATTGAGAAAATAAGCAAAAACCATTAATGCGTTCCTTTCTACTGATATGAAATTAGAAAAAAAATACAAAAACAGTTTTGTTCATTTTCGTATAAAACTCATAGCCGCTATTGGTCTAATGAGAATCCACACTGGATGAGAGAGGAACATACGCAATATCCTGAAAAAGTTAATGTTTGGACAGGAATTGTTGTAAATCATATCGTAGGTCCTTTTTTCATTGATGGCAGCTTGAATGGAGATAAATATTTAGAACTGCTCCAACTTTGACAAACTTATATCCTGATCCAGCAAACCCACAAGTTCCTGCCAATATACTAGGGTTTCAGCAAGATGGAGCACCGCCCCATTACCAAATCAATATTCGGCAGTACCTGAACCAAAATTTTTTGGTGGATAGGGAGGCGCGAATCGATAGAATGGCCAGCACGATCTCCTGATCTGACGCCATTAACCTTCTTTTTGTGGGGATGTGTCAAAAGTATTGTATACCAAACTAAACCACTCAACTTAGATGACTTGAAAAGACGAATCACGCTTGCGATTAGATCAGTCACGCCTGAGATGTTGAGTAACGTCAGAAGACATTTCTATACCAGATTAGCATGTTGCCAAGACGTTCGCGGCGAACATTTTGGAAATTTCTTACATTGAAATTAATGTTTTTTTGTTTTTTCATATTATTTGTGAAATAAAATATATTTTTTTAATGCTTATTTTTGTAATACATCTGAAAACACTTAATATTTCCGAAACAGTTGAAGATGGGTATGGGAAATTGTACATGAATCATGTCTAGAAATTTCTGAAGAATCCAAAAAACTAATAATATACAGAGGGTTGTATTTAAAATGAGAAAGTAGGTATCGGCCACTGTCACATGACACCCTGAATAATTATTAAAAAAAAATGCGCATCTGAAAATACAAATCGACGTGTCCAAGCTATTTTCCTAACACGCTCTCATTTATTCGTTATCGAATTTATTCCATTTGGCTGTTCCACACTGTATATAAACTATAACTTGTATCCAGTCGCTAATGATTAAAATATCGAAGTAACTTAAAATAGTTTCTTTGTTTTTGGGGTTGCCTATCTGTACCTATCATTTATTCTTCAAATACAGTCTCAATTATGCTATGAAAAAATATATAGAGGGTTTTTGGTAAAAGGATACAAAGGTTTCACATAGTGTTAGATCTGAGTATATTTTTTTCCCAAAGGGTCCTTCAAGACGAGCTGAGTCGATATTTATATGGAAAACTGGTGTTTTAGAAGAGCTCGTTTCAGTTGAAATATTTTTAGTTGTTTGTCTGTTCAGCTAAACACAGCTCATCGGAAATACCTTGCATGAAAATTTCCAGAAAAGTAGTCCCAAGTTTCCCATATACATTTTTATTATTTTTCCAAAATTTCTGGAAAATTCAGACCACACATCGTTTCTTACTTCATCGTTACTACTACATCGTTTAATACTTATCTTACGAATGAATACTATATACTTGTGAATATGCCGATAGAAAGGGCATATGGACAAATATTTCTTCCAGTTATTTAAAAAACAAAATGTTTCTACTCAAGATGAAATATTTGCATCTAACATTTCTTCATCGATTCGTGAATCATCAAGTAATGAATTGCTTTTTGTTCAAAGTTCCTGAATATTGTTTTTTCTCTTGTCCTGTTTAATGATCACTAACAACCTTGTGACGATCACATCACGATGGACAAGTCCAACAGAATTCAGGAACATATAAATAAGACAGTATAAAATCTGGTTTCGATTTGAATTTGGATGTTCAAGTAACGAGAATGTCATAAAAATTATAGCTGAATCGCCGAAATGGGGAAATTTTTCATCAGGTTGTTGAAGTCATTGCGGAATATACTATATTTACAAAGTTCACAGACTAAATATTCTGCAAATTTTGATGATAACTAACATTGAATGGAAGCTGCAAAATGAAAGAGTTTAGAATCTTCCCAATAAATCTACTGAAACGGTCCTCTCTCCAAATTTATGAACTTATGAGGGGTTGGATTTGCCTCAGAAATCTCGCGCATTAAACAAAACTGGATACGACCAGGAGTCTAATCGATTTCAAATGGTTCGAGGATAGATCCATGTTCATCATGTGCATTCGTTATTTTATCCGAAATTTTAGTTATATTGTTATTTTAGTTCTACATCCTATCAGAAAATATCGAAGAAAAGTTGGAATAAAGATCTGATTTCTCTATATTTCATTTTGATTTTAGATATCGCTAAATATAGATTTCGATATTGTCATAACTTGGACACCCTGTATAACTTCTGAAAATGTAGGTGAGACTCATGCCTACTTATTCGTGATATTAATAACTTGGAAGCGTTTGACCAGACACTAAATCATCAGGAAATAATTTGTTATCGTATATGTTGGTTGCTGGTTGATACATGTTCATTCGCAAATACAGTTTCGAAATTGGAAACAATTAGGCTAATGAGTCCAGACGGTATAATGGCCGATGGTGGTGATGTTGTATACGCTAGCGTAATGGATTCAAAACAACTTTGGCAGTGCAATGATGAACACTCTGTGGAAAGGAGAGGATGAGTAATCTTGAAATTACTCATCTCAGTCAGTGTGCTCTCAATTAGAAGCACGAGATTTTACTTGTTTACATTCATTTGAGAAAATGGATTTGAAATAAACTGCTCTAGAGTGATGTGTTCAGTTTCTGATACATTTGCGAATATTGTATAGATTTGCACTTTTCACATCAATTCCCTACTTTTTTGTTAAACGACCGATGATAGCACAGAGAGCTTTCAAAAAATTCCTAATCGTTGGAGTCAGGACTCTCACTTTACCTCTGTGCACGTTTCCACTCACCGAAGAGCTGAAAAGGGTCTTAGAATAGCGTGGGCTGTAATGTTCGCAACATATGGGAGAACATTTTATTATATCGTTAGGATAGTTATTCATCATATTCATTATTTAGATATCGTTACTGCATTTTGGAAAACCTAAAATATGGCGACATTTTGAAAAATTCATGAAAAAGTGGGGTCACTTTTGAATGTTGATAAAAAAAGTGATATGCGAATGGCGGCATTTTGAAAAATTCATGAAAAAGTGGGGTTACTTTTGAATGTTGATAAAAAAAGTGATATGCGAAATTCGAAATAAACATCCTTACATACAAACAATATACAATTTTTTTTTCCTGTTGATAAAAATAACCCTATTTCTTCCCATTCGTGATGAATTTTATTTACTCTACCACAAACTAAAAATATGCAGGATGCAAGAATGAAAATAACCTACTACTCAGTTTCAGTTCTTTATTGAATTTCGTTTGATACTTTCATAAATAAATTATTTAAAAATGACTTGTTATTTGAGGGAGGCGGAGAAAGTCAGATGTAGAACATGGGGATGCAGTGCCTTTTCCTTCCGCTACGCATCGGGCAGTAAATTTCATCCTGGGGGGGAAAGGTAGCACTTTCCTCCCTTGTTATACAAATAGCTGTTCGCATATGTAGCAAACATGGCCCACGCTGAAAAAAAAAGTATCCATGTTTTTTGTTTTCCATTCCAGTATGATTTGAATTTCTCGCGATAGTTTTTCTAAGGCGGGATCAGACGACTCTTCTTGGTCAAGCAAAACGAAAAAAAGACGACTTGATAACGCTCGCTGGCTGTCCTACCATGGCACACTAAATCATAAAATTTCGCTTGTTTCGCGGGTTAATTACTACGAAGGCCATCAACTCATTATTTCTTCAAATTCCTAGGTGCAACTCAGAATTTCGATTTGCAAGTCGGACTTTCGGAAATATGATCGATCGATCGATAATCGGAAGATAACGAAACATATACTAGAATGTTTCCTGATTATGCGTCATAAATTTGAAGGGATATTTCCTCAGTCAGAATAAAATAAGTTTCTAAACATATATGTTAGAAATCGTTCCGTTCTGAGATGAAGGGTGTTGAACGTTTTTTTTTTCTGAAAATCGGTGTTCTTTACCACTTCGGCCGATTTCCTTGAAATTTTCAGCTTCTTTTGATGATGTCGTGTTATCTTTCAGGCATATTAAAGTTGATCCCGATCTCACAGGGGCGTGCCCATATAGGACCGGTCGTTTAGTTTTTTATACAAAAAAAATATCATACATACATATACCTATATCTAGTCTAGAGTATATGTCACGTCAATATACAGTTATTGAAAGATTTTACATGACCGTTTCGACATGAAGAAATATTCATGAGTGACATAACAATGCAGCACTGAAATAAGATATGATGATATATAATACATATGGTACAAGAAGTGATGTACAGTGTGGGCCAAATTGGACACTTTTAAAGGGAAAGTCCTCTTTCTAAACTAGATCGACGAAAACTGATGGCGGTGTCCGCGGTCCATTTTTATTAGAAACACGTTGGTGAAAACCGCATATCGATACCAATTGTCGTTACAGCGTGCATAATCGAAAAATTGCTGCAACTTTTTTCCTGTAAAACATTCTTCGATTCTTCGAAAGTATCTCCACAGCACTTTTTTACGTAAAATTCAATGGTGTGAGTCATTAATTTTTTGAAATTATCTATTATTAGTTATTGACAGAAAAATATTGGACAACCTGTATATTTCTGCATATTTCAATCGAGCTTGAAATTACCATTGCAAAGATATAGCACATTTGATGCTCTGCTGAAGTCATCTTTGAAATTCAGAGCTTTTTAGTTTTTCAGGACTTTGAAACGCTCACTTCGAACAGGTAGGCTCTGAACGACGCGGCGATAAAACAAACAGCAAATCACCGCCATCAGTCTATCTCGAGGTCTGTCTAGTTTAGAAATAGAACTTTCCCTTCAAAAGTGTCCAATTTGGCCCACCTTGTACAGATATGAAATAATAACCCTTTTGTTCCAGGAGATTCTTTACTGAACCCCGAAGTCTAGTGATATCATCATTTCTTCGCTTGTATTGTATACTGTTGTCATATGTTTTGGCTGGCCATTCGATTTTGGTTCATTTATACTCTATGCAATGTATATATCATAAATTTCTACATAGAACCAGCCCAAAATGCCACAGTGGTTTGGCTTCCCTTTGTAAAAACTGTAGATCGCCGTCCTCTTTACTCGCACGAGCCCTTTAAGGGCTTCTGAAGGTTGCTTAGACAACCAAGAAGATTAGTTACAATAATGATAAGAATATATTTGACAATATTTGAAATTAGACTTGGGTGTTGGTAGTGAAGGCATTTCCACTATTTTTTTTTATCTGTGGACAACACGAAAGGGAAACCTATGATGTTCGAGGAACATCGTGTTAGCCAGCGGTGGAATTTTGGGAGAGTAGGAAGGTGTTGGAATTTTTCTTGAAAGTTTGGAGGTTGTAAGCATCAGGAAAGACTTCACTAGGCAAAGAATTGCCGTTCTATTGAGGAATAATGCTTGGTATAGCGATGTTCGACAGGTCTCGAGCCTGACAGTGTAGGAGTGACCAGCTTGAGCTCGTCTGGTTTGTCTACTAGTAATCGCGCGTGGTGGCATAATAGATGATATCTCCGTTGATTCTACGATGATCTAGAGAGGTCAATGATTTGGTGAGTGTTGTATCATCGACTAGGCGAATAGCTCTCTTTTGAATTGAATCTAAGAGCTTAAGCGTATGTTTGGGGGCTGAGTTCCAAACATGTGAACAGTACTCCAGGACAGGTCGAATTTGTGCTTTGTAGATCATAAGCAGCTGCTGGGATGTGAAGTATCTCTTCGCACGGAATAGAAAACCAAGTTTTTGTGAAGCAGTTTTCGCAATGGACCTCACATGATCGTCCCATGAGAGAGCACTGTTGGTGGTGACACTCAGCATGGATATTGACGACTTCATAGGAACAGTGGTACCCGACATCATCAAATTGGGCATTGTGTGATCAGCCTTCTTGGTGAACATACAAGCTTGAGTTTTAGTTGCATTGAACTGTACTAGATTCTTAGATCCCCATTTCAGAATTCTTGTCAGATCCTCATTTAAAGCATCAACCTGTCTTCGCCTTGCACCTCTGGCCTCAATGGATGATATAGGGGCTCTAGAGGAAAAGGCGGAATGAAGTGTACTATCATCCGCAAAGCTATGAACTGGGCTGGAGGTCACATTCAACAAATCATTGATGTGGAGCAAGAACAAAGTTGGTGCCACGACAGAGCCTTGTGGAACATCAGCATTGATAGTCATTGTATCAGACGATACCCTGTCTACCACCACGTAGAGTGATCTATCTGCAAGAAAACTCGATAGTAAAAGACACAGTTGGGGCGGCAAACCATATGACGGAAGTTTCGCTAGGAGGCCTTGGTGCCAAACTCGGTCAAATGCTTTGGAGATACTCAAGGCTACAGCCAGAGACTCCCCATGTTTCTCTATTGGCATCTGCCACTTATGTGTCACATAGGCAAGCAGATCTCCAGTTGACCTCTGGTAACGAAAGCCATATTGCCGGTCGTTCATGATTCTTGAGCTCTCTAGATATCGGATGAGCTCGATGTTGATTGCTTTTTCCATTACTTTAGAGATCACAGATAGTAGTGCAATCGGTCTATAGTTGTTAGGGAGGGTTTTCTTGCCCTTCTTTGGAATCGATCATTATGAATTATCGATTATGAATCAATCCGATGTAATAGTTAATATTTTGAAGTTTCATGAAGAAATTATATTGTATTAATTCACAGCACACGAATTTATTCCGACTTATATCTCAGAATTCCAACTGACATTCCAACTCGGAATTCCGACTTACAACTGGGAATTCCGACTCACAACTTGGAATTTGAAATATAAGTTGGTGGCCTCTCTACGCCTTCGTAAATTACTCAAGTGATCGCTCATTTGTGACAATATTAGTCTACGCAATGAAGAATATTGTATAGTGAATTGTGTGAAGTGTATCATTATAATAGCATGTGAAAGTGTGGTTATGCTACTTTTCGAATCACTGGTAGTAGGAAATCATCATCATTGATGATAGTGAAGAAAGAGCAATCAGAGAGAACTTTTCCTAAGAATGAGGATTTGAGAAACATCTGAATAAAGGTCATTTCTGAAAAAAAAAAGGTCTCTGAGAATGTCGTACTTCTTATTAATCCACTTACATCTGAGCTATGGCGTAATTTTATGGAATAACTCTACCCATGCAAATCGTGCCTTCATTCAGCAAGAGAAAGCAGTCAGGGTAATTGCCTTGGCAGCTTATAGAGATTCCTGCAACATCTTATTCAGGATACTGGAAATTTTGACACATCCTGCACTTCACATCCATTACAGTTTGACTGAAATATATGTCCATTGCTATAGCGAAGATTTACACAGGTATTCCACCAGGAATCACTCCCAGCTCATTAATCCTAGATTTCGTCTCAATATTCCATCAAAAAACTCAATTGATCTGAATATATACATGAGGTGCCAGAATCATTAAAAAAGCTCATCCCGTCTGAATTCGAACCAGCTATTGAACAGCTTTCACTGAAACACAGCTTTTACTCGGTAGATGAATTCCTGTCAAGTGATCTAACAGAATATAATATGTGAAAACCCTGATTCTCTGCCGTTTGTAGAATTCATTTCGAAAAGGATAATGATGAGGATGTAAACTATTACCTCGATATGATGATATTCCTTGTACGTCAAAGTTGAGAAAACAAATGCTATTCCATCCATTATAGGAATGCTATTTAGTAGACTCGAAACTAACAGAAGTACAAGAAATTATTCAATGAGAAAACAAAGGATTCCTGCATGATAGTTCTGGAATAGAAATAGGATGTTTTTACTATTCGGCATATTGATATTCATCTTCCACAAATAAGTATTCTTGATTTCCTATCCAGTATGAATTTGACTACTCTGACTTCAAAGAGTGTTGTAGTTCAACATTATTCTTATCTTACTCATTTTCATGCGTCCATATAATAATGAATGAATAAGTTTGCTGATAACTCAAATCGTTTCGTTCCAAAGTTCCGGTATGTAAAAATGAGAGAATGGTCATTATATTCACACATATCATGATGCTATTGGCGGTTCAGCTGTTTTCGAGATTTTATGTTTGTAGGGATACATCAGACGGTGAAATCGAAACGTATTTTCGAGCGTATTTTCTTTGTGTTGATGCCAAGATATGATACATATCACTAACTATGATGATGCTATAAATTGATAATGTAACTCACATGAGAATATCGAATATATCTATTTTGGATCTTCCAGTTGGCCAATTTTTGTGCAAACTTTGTTTCACAAATAACATAAAAAGGTTCAAAATTTCCGGTAATGATTAGGAATAGCCCAAAATCGGTGTTTAAATGGATAAACAAACATAGGTGAATTGAAATCAATTGAATACGAGAGGGAAAAAGACATAGCATTGGAGACTGTATAAATGAGTGAAATCCAATATTCGCTCACAAGCAGCAACAATGAGACATCTCAAAAAAAATGGAAAATTCAGTTAGAAAGTTAGAATAGTTCAGTATCTCGATATATCATACCATATTCAAATATAGCCTAGTGTTGCTTTAACATTTGACGCTTTTCTGGAAGATTGTTCCCTGCTCAATACTCGCATAATGTTTCAGCCAAGAGGAACATAATGATAGATTAATTATCCGGCATTCACCAATAGTAGCATATTTTGAGTTGTGGTGACAGATTCGAGTAGGAATACAAAACGCTCATATCAAAAATGTCTTAAATTTCGACCGATTCACAGCACTGTAGGTTGGCTCTATTCGAAAAGTCATCAATTTCTCGAAATGTTGCTTTAATTGTTTTACTGAAAAACAGAACAGTGATGAGGAAACCTAAACTCGCCAACTTAGAAGACAACTGAAAAACCGAATGGAATACCAATACGATAAAGTATCAAAAATTCGACACAGAACTCAGTATTCGGAATTTCCAAACTTTCGAGGCGAGATTTTCATCAGCATCAACTTTCTACATGGTTGGCCATTGTAGTATTTCAACCCCGATCAGAAACGAGTACCTTATAATGAGAAATATAAAACAAGTTCGAAGAAAAAGTTTCAGGTATATTGCTTTTGAATGCTTTGTTTTCATGGGTCGAGTAACGAATGATTTTTTTCGAATGGAACGCCCTATATATTCCCTATATATATATATATATATATATATATAATGTGTACTGAGAACCCTCCTTCAATACTGCCCACAAAAATGTGTTTGCGATTCGCAAACAAACAAACTTTTTAAATTTCTCTTTTCATGGACTTTTTATTCTTATTGTTTTTCACATGAAAAGAAAATATTTTGAATGTTTCGTCTTCTGTGTAATCTATTTTCGAGTCGGTGACAGAAATATCGAGAGACAATCATATTTCATACATTAACAAACTTCAACAAAAGATTCGAACTTTCCAGTATCTCTGAAAGTTTTGGGCGTTTCAATAGGATAAGTCTAACCCGTGAACCAATTTAGGTGTCGGAATTACCCCGCAATTTCTCATCGTGATTAATCTACTGGAATTAAATCATTCAGGCGCACATACGGCAGCATTCCGGATCTAAAAACGCCTGGCGACGCTGAATAAAATAAGGAATCTGGTGATATTTCCAGCGAGTTAGGACAAAAAGGAAGGAGCATTCGCTCATTGTTTTTACGAAGTTGTTTCCGTCAGGATATGGTTTTCAGATAGCCGTCAGAAGTTCCGCCGAAAAGTTCCTTCAGACAAGAGGAAGGTTAGATTAGGTTGACTTTTGTTGATAGGACGAAGTATAATAATATTTTAATTTTTTCCTAGTTCAAATAGTGTAGGAATATCGAAACTGGAAGTATTCGCCACATTCTAAGACAACTAATGGATAACAACGGGACTATCGTCAACACTTCAAATACAAGAAATTAATGTGTACAAATCTTCGAGTAAAAAATCAAAACCTATTCACCCTTCAGTGACGGCTCGTCGGGGACGGCAAGGTTGGCCGTGCCGTACCAGATTATTCAGAAAAAGAAGCTGATTTATATATTGAAACAATATTCTTTTTGAAAACTGATTTCAATATGCAACGTTCATTATGTAGTAGTATCTTGTCACTATCTATTCAAATACATCAGGTATACATTTAAATTCAATGCATCGTATAACGTTTGGGTCATCCAACCGAGCGAGGATGCACCGAAAATTACGAACTAATTCAGGACATACGAAATCTGGATTTCAAATCGTCAAGCTCGCGTAGCTCATTACACTATATCGGTATATTGGTTTGAAATTCACGAAATAATTCAGGTAGGTGCTTCTCATCTCTTGATCTCTATAGATTGCCCTCTACAAGTTGAAATGCTCACCCTGGTACGGCTGGTGATTTTGGTAATTTTGTTTAGAGTTTAGAGAAAGAGTGTACGGATTAGTCTACGGGGCTTTTCAACAGTGCAGCGGTGATTAAATATTTGAATGCTATTGACACAAAATACATTTTTTCAGTTCACGTTATGTTATCTAGAGAATATATTTTTGTCTGAGAGTCATTGTATTTTAGCATCTACGTTCAATTTTTTGATTAGGTGGACATGCTTGTCAATTGCATTTCATTTAATTCGCCGATCGTACACGTTACACTTCCGCATTTCTAACTTGCACTAAAAACAAAAAATCTAGTTTACTAAGTAGAGCTATATCTATCCTGCCCTTTCCAGGTTCTGAGGCCAGGTACCGTAACTGCCACCATTTACAATGAAGTTCCAGCAGCGATAAAGATTCCATCCAAGTTATCTGCGAATAATGATTTGAAAATTCCGAAATGATGGCCTCGAGGTGAATAGATTTCATTATCAATAGTTTCCATCACATGGATTATGGATCACTTCAACCTTGAAGATGCCTTTTGAATAAAAAATGAATTCAATTTGACGGAGAAGCGCCAAAGACAATTAGTATTTATTTTGTACGTTCTCCTACTGTGGGTTAGTTTTAATTACAGTTTGATGGATTCTTAGATTTTCCGTCCACAAGAGGTGAACCATATTGTGTCACATGGCCAGCTCTATCAGCGGATATTTTTTTACGATGGAAAAAATGGTACAATCTCGCAAGTAGATTACTTGACATTTGTGCGTAGTTCTTTGACAACTTTCGGTCATTTTATCATGGAAACTCACTTTCGACTATCCAGATCGTAAAATTTGTGGCACTCTCAAAATGGGATGCAAAACAGTCCTTCCCTTCGTCTTCATATTCTTTGGCATGGGATCTGCGATATTTCACATATTTTTTGTATTTTCTTCGCTAATTTAGTGCGTATAAAGAACGTCGTCGGAATTGAGATATGGGCCCGTAAAGAGCGGTTTGTTTGACACGTCTTGGCGTCAATTATTGGTGGAATAGCCGCAAATAATCCGCGTGCTCTCAGCAGAAATTCCACGGTAATCTCGATGGCGATAATAAGAAAAGACGGATATATCAAGAATATCATCGAAAAAGATTGACGCACATCAAAATGTGTAAGATCATTTTTTTACGACCGACCAGAAAGGTCGGTCCGACCGTCGGACCTGGAGATATTTTCTGGTGGACATTGAGAACGCTTGGTAACAATGAAGTCATTGGAACTTCAAAATGGTTACCAGTAACCAGTGTCAACCTGTCAACCTTTTTTTTTTTGAAATTATCCCAAACGGTGATGAAATATGCTGTCATTGTGCGTATGAAATTGAATGCCGTAATTTTAAAATGTTGTTTTAAACGAGTGAGTTTAGTATGTGAACTGTGATGGCATACATCTGTATTGTGGCTGCTAGTTAGATGATACCAATGTCCAGAAAATGGAATCAGACTTTCGCAATGTCATTATATGATTTCCACATAGACGGGAAATAGAAGAAGTTTGTTCCCCATCTGGTTTTTAAAACTTATGCATTTCACTTAGGAATATCTTCAGACTATTAAATCTGGTATTGGATGTCTTTTAGACACATAGTAATCGATCCGAAAATTCCAGTGGCGTACCCACGGGACAGGTCTCTGTCTCTATCACTCTGAGCACTCTATACAAATTTTCAGAGGTCAATGTTCATACATTCATTGAGTTAAACGAGCGAAGTATCTATACCCGAAAGAGCCACATAATGAATGAAACGAAATTCTGCATCAAAACGTTATTGTTGTGATGAGAGGGAAATTCCTTTTTTTAGTTCAGTAGTCTTTGGAAGCTGAACTGGTTGGATGTCAAATCATTCATAAAGTACAATGTCCTGGTATTCATCCACAAGATCAACATAAACACATGTCCTCAATATTTAAAAAAATATATTAGTAAAATTCAAAACTGTTCATGACTATGATACTAGAGGTAAAGATAATTTTGTTGTGAAGCAAGCAAAGAAAACACAGACGCAGCGTTCAGTATTCTACAAAGGTGTGGTGGAATATAATAAACTAGGAAACGAACTGAAGATGAGTACACTGAATATGTTTAAGAATCATGTCAAGGATTCCATCAGAAGTGAACATATCAATGTAATATTATGATTTTGTAGTGACATATTATATATGTATTGTTGGAATGTATAGCGAAAGGATAAATAAAAAAATTACTACATACTACTACTACTACTACTGAATCCATGAACAATTCGAATATATATTTCATCACGTAGTCAGGCTGTGACTTCAAATATGGATTTGTTTTCAGTCATAAACAACTTCACTGAATATACCTCTCTGATAATCTCCAAAGTGATGGAACTTTACGAATGAACAAAATTCTTATATCGTATAATTTTTGGTCAATCAGTTGCTATTTGTGGTCATAGAAAAAGTATAGTACACAACTCACCATTTCGACAAATATTTCTGATTCGCAGGTATCGCACTGATAATAGCCCTCATAGCCCAATATGGCAACATTCGCCAGCTAAACAAAAGCCTACTGCCTACTACCAACTAACCTACCTACCAACCTAGCCTACTAACATAGCCTACTAATGATACTCCTGAGAAACTAAGTACGACCCATGAAAAATCATAGTGCGACTTCACAGACAGGCCATATCTGTTTACAGTTATTGTTTGTTCCAAAACCATTCACTCCACATGAAGCTCTGAAAGCCCCTCAGGCTGAAGGTCGAATATATATACAGGGTCGCTGATATGTATGGAAACGGTCGATTATTTCCTTAAGTAAGATAGCTAGCGACAAATGTTAGGATACAAAAGTTGTAGGGTTTTTCAAAATCCATTAAGCTAATGAAAAATTAAGTATACAGGATGAGTCAAAAAGTCAGGACGAAACAAAGTTGCTTTTTCTCTAATGGGACACCCTGTATATTATTCCACATTTCAATTCTGCTCGAAATTCTGAACAAAATTGATGAAGCGCATCATTTCCTAAATTCAACCGATTTCGAGATATCGAATTTTGAAAATAACTTATAATAAATTATCCAAAAATGTTAGTCCATTAAGTTCATAGTCCATCAAGTTACCTTTGAAAGTTTCCAGCTCCATAACAACGCCGCGTCGTTCTTTTGTCTAACAGTGATGATCTTGACAACACATGTCAAAAATACATTTAGTGTAAAGAAGTTTCGCGCAAAAATCCTAAATCATTTCCTAAATTCAACCGATTTCGAGATATCGAATTTTGAAAATAACTTTTCACTACTCTCAAATTTATTAAAGAAAAAGCACGAAATGATGCATATTTATCATGAAAGTCACAAAAGGTGGAGTATGTGGATATTATGATTACAATTTAATTATAATTTTTTTACAGAAAATAAAAAAAGCAGAATTTTTCAGGGTTGATTAAAATGCAATTAAAACAATAAAATGTATTTTTTAATGAATGTCCAGGATATTTAAAATTTTATGAAAACAATAGTTAAGACAGGAGGAAAAGAGAGGAAACAAATTTTAATAAACAACAAATTTTTCTTTGAAATTCTATTTAATAAGGTGCTCAAAGTGTTTACCATTTACCTCCTGACAGTAATGAACTCGCTGAACAAAATTTTGTAGTGAATCTAAAATCATGTGAGGAGGAATGGTAGAAATTTCATGCCTTATTCTTTCTTGCAACTTTTCGATATTTGGCGGCCTATTTTTGTAGACTATATTTTTTATGTGACCCCATAGAAAAAAGTCAAGTGGGGTCATATCGGGAGACCCAGCTGGCCATTCAATTGCTCCCCTGCGTCCAATCCATTTATTAGGAAAAGTTCCATCTAGATATGCGCGTACCATACGTCCAAAATGTGGAGGAGCCCCATCTTGTTGAAACCATATTTGTTCTGCCGGCAAATTGGGATTGTTATTATTCGGGAATAATCGTCTAAGCTCTGGAATAATATGCTGTTGTAAAAGTGATGAATATCGTTCAGAGTTCAAATTTCCGTTTATAAAATAGGGTCCTATGACGTGTCCACCAATAATGCCACACCAGACATTTACTTTTTGTGGCCGTTGAGTGTGAACTTCCTCCATCCAATGTGGATTTTGGTCTGACCAATACCTACAGTTGTGTCGATTTACGTGCCCGTTTAAACAAAATGTAGATTCGTCAGAAAACAATATGTGGTTGACAAAGTTGACATTTTCGCTTAATTTATCCATAATAACTTCACAGAACTCGATTCTACGATCAAAATCGTCTTCACTCAATTCTTGTACCAATTGAATTTTATATGGATGGAATTTTTGCAGTTTGCAAATTTTTTGAATGGAATATCGACTCATGTTATGATTCAAAGCCCTCTGTTGTGCCGAATTTATTGGATTTTCCACCACATCTAACATGACATTCAAAGGATTTTCTTCATTTGCAACGCTTACTGGTCTTCCACTTCTTGGTCGATCTTTGACATCTCCAGTTTCATGAAAACGCTGCAATGTTTTTGAAACGGTTGATTTAGAAATTGGTTCCCGATTTGGATGCAATTCATTAAAAATATTCACTACTTGGTCACAACTTCGTATTTTATCACCGAATCCTATGATCATTAAAATTTCAATACGCTCAGTATTAGTTGAACGTGCCATTTTTGCGCGAAACTTTTTTACACTAAATGTATTTTTGACATGTGTTGTCAAGATCATCACTGTTAGACAAAAGAACGACGCGGCGTTGTTATGGAGCTGGAAACTTTCAAAGGTAACTTGATGGACTATGAACTTAATGGACTAACATTTTTGGATAATTTATTATAAGTTATTTTCAAAATTCGATATCTCGAAATCGGTTGAATTTAGGAAATGATGCGCTTCATCAATTTTGTTCAGAATTTCGAGCAGAATTCAAATGTGGAATAATATACAGGGTGTCCCATTAGAGAAAAAGCAACTTTGTTTCGTCCTGACTTTTTGACTCATCCTGTATACTTAATTTTTCATTAGCTTAATGGATTTTGAAAAACCCTACAACTTTTGTATCCTAACATTTTTCGCTAGCTATCTTACTTTAGGAAATAATCGACCGTTTCCATACATATCAGCGACCCTGTATATATATATATATATAGATCATGTCACAGCTCACGAGGATTTCAATATATTTTTGCACCCCACCCTATTAGCTCAGAAAGTTATCAAAAATAATGGATACAGAAGTGTAATAGTTTTTTCTCAATCATCAATATTTTTGTCATAAATTTTAAATAGTTTTGGCAAATGTAATATTTTGACATGTTGTCAACCAAATTTATAAATATATAAATATATACATGTAGTCATCTATTTTCGGAATATAAGCGTTCAAAAACTTTGAGGAATGTAAATTAATATGCAGTGAAACATAATAAGCCATTTTCAAGAGGCATTTTTACTTTTTTACTCCTTACCAACAGGGGAAATTTGAAAAGTTATAAAAAAATAAAAATCTATGAAAACACACCAAAACACATTTGATGGTGAACAACAAAAGTGCGCCAGATCCAGGAACAAATCTAACTATGTTTATATTTTTTGAATCAGAAACAGGTCTTATTAGATATGAGATCATTTACATGTTGAAAATTGACAGCTTGTCAAAATATGACATTTTCCAGTATAATTTGTTGTTAGTATTCGGAGACTGTGGTTAGATACTCAAATACAAAATAAATAGAAACCCAAGAACCACAATGATATTTAGAAGTCTAGATAGGCATTTCGGCAACTGAGTTGCCATCTTCAGTATCTTATCACACAATTTTTGATAACCTTATCTCAACTTATCGTATATCATCTTCAAAATTGATTCATTGAATTCTTTCATCTTAATAAGAACCAATTGATGAACCAAGACCTAGGTCTTATTCCATGCAATCGATTATTCGATTTGCAGACTTGACAATCATTGAATTGTAACGGTTCGCTGAATTGCAACCGTTCATTGAACCATGGTACAATTTTATGTATAAATAGGCTGACATGAATACGGACAATCACTCTCAATGGTAATTTCTGGAGAATATCTTGAAAGATAATAGTTAGAATGCGAGTCGCTAATCTTTTTTACTTTTCGGGTCTACCGAAAATTAGTTGCCGAAATACATATCCATGTAGAATAGAACATAATTCGAGGTCTTACTGGAATAAGAGATTTTCTGCAACTCGTCCGAATACTACGATAAATGTTCATCGCATGTGTGATTCTATAATTTTTATTGTTTAGTAATTGGATTTTTTTTTTGGTGAAATCGACCATTTTCATCTCGATTTTCACACAATCAATTCTATTACTACTATTATTATTGGTTCGGCATCGGTTTGATGTCATGTCAGTTTCCATCGATCGGGAGGAGCAATACCTCGAGCAACACCAAAAATCAAAGTCGTTAAACTGTTTGCCAGGTCTGATATGAACTCCATCGAGGCGTACACAGAAAATGGGTGCGAATGTGGAATGAACAGTCGTAAAAGTTGATGGGGCGCATAAAGGGATGATTATCCTCGAAGGGAGGATACGATGGAATCTTGTCTGAGAATGAAGGATATATATCAATCTCCTCCACAGAGACACGCTACTATTTCAACTCCCAAACTTGTAGTACTTTTTATAGAAGATTATTTCTTATTGAAAGGTGCTTATAACATTTCAATGAATTTTTCAAATCGTAATCTGGCTACTTTCGATTGAATGGTTATCACCAGGTTGACATAAATGTTTCATAGCCAACCTGAAGAGCAGGGCAAATCTAGTTATTTAGCCCCTCCGGCTAATAATAATAATTTCCTTACGACCACCTATGAAAACAGCGCTTTCAGCATTGTTTTGTTATTTATAAAGTAGCCAATTTCACGATGGCAATAATCAAATCGCAAGTAAAACCCACTAGTGTGGAAATATTTGAAAAACGCACGCTTGCAGTGATTGATGAGTGTAATGTAGAAGTTGCTTTGTAGAATGGAAGGATATTCCAAAAACTATTATATATACTGGGTGTCTCAGAGCTTTTAGGCCAACAGATATCTCAGTTATTAGCAGAGAAGAAAATTGAAAACATAAATACGTGTCATTGCCCATTCAATTTTCTTCTCTGCAAATAACGGAAATACCTACACACTAACTATCGGAAATAACTTTCTGTCAACAAAGTGGTCACCCGTCATGGCACTTTCTTTATATAGCATAAAAAATCAAACACGAATGATAAAATAAATTGCTTCCTCTTTCATATCATGAATTGAATTTTTTATATTTTTCCCGCACCTCGTTGACCTAAAAAGCTCGGCACTGTAATATTGATGAACATTACTCTAACGATTCGTTCGCATTTCTTTATTAATTATACATCATTTCAAATCAACAAATCATATCAAAAGTGTATCTTCTCCCAAATCTGTCTATTCAAATCACTCGCCAGTTGCGTCATAAGTAACCAAATTATAATGAAACACACACAAAATGGAAATACTGAATATGGACAGTGTGTAACAAAAGTCAACACGAAAGTTTATACCACATTTTCATTGACTGTTCCAATCAATTTATCAAGTGGAGATCATTCGTGAATAACGAATAATTTCATTATTTTATTGATTCTTCACTATATGGGTATTGTTTATCAAAATTATATTTTTGTTTGATATTATTCCTCATTTCCTTCATTTTTGCTATTATTTTTCATTCCAAATCCTTTAATAATGTATTTATTCACATCAATAATCATTTTCATTTTATGTAGTATATTTCATAATTACTGCCAAGAATTGCTGAACTTCTGCTTTAAAACTCAGGTTTTTGAGAAGTAATAAATTATTGTTATCATTATCATTTCTCAGCACTGTAATTTTGTGTACCAGCTCTCAATAGCAAATAGCAGACATTTCACTCCTGTGATTTTGTTTGTAGTTGAGGTTTGTTTGTTTGAAAGAATAAATAACCTTCAAATTACAAGATTCAGAAGAGAGACTGTGTTATCAGATCCAAAAATGAATTCATCAAATATTATCAATACAATATCACTACACTAGTATGTAAATTATAATTATAAAAGCCTAGGAAATAATGAAATTATGTGATTATGAAAGAAAATTCATATTTTTACATTACACTTACTATTTTCTATGTTTTCGTCTTTTATAATTATAATACAGTGATGATATCAAGGATAATATAATGATAATGACTATGACTATGAGTAATAAAATGATAAGTTGAATGAATGAACCACCAATGGATCCACCCCGAGTGAACATAAATCATCACCTACTCAAATCACGAAAGGGCTCGTGTGAGATTATGAACATTTAGTCTCCAAAAAATAAAGAAAAGACAAATGTCACGATAGAACCTCGAAGAAATCCTAAACAGAAGGCGGAAAGCAATAAGGGTGATTTGGGGTTCTCCTCGGAGTTATCGGAGTGTAATAAAATTTTAATTCACATTTACCGTGACATTTTCATGGATAATTTACTATGCAACAATAAACACTGACATAACCATTTTGGATTATACACAATTTATTTCAGTAAACAAGAGAACATTTTCTTACTCTTCGAATGCACCGAAAGAAAATCACATTTTTGAGATAATTATTATACAGGCTGACAGAAAATCGGAAATTGAATTTCTGAAAATTTTACTACTCCAGTAATCGTTCAGGATTTAACGATTTGAACTATTTTCAGATATACAGTGTTGTCGCTCATGTATAAGTACCAAAAAGTCTATCTATATATATATATTCTATAGAAGATATAGAAGAGTTGATATTTCAAAAGAGACACTCTGTAAATCATTGCATTTTTGGATTCGTGATTCTCATTGATTCCCATAGTTTTTTTTTCAAAACAACTCTAATTTAATGTTGGATAAATTCAATTGAATGAGTCGTTGGGATTGGTAGGAACTTGACATTGTGGGCGTATGGAGGACTTCATAGTACATGATACAGGGTGGCTAAAAATTCGTAATCTTTCCGCTAGGTATAAAAATCGTGAAGTCTTCTCTCAATAGACAATTATCAATTAACCTAGAAGACAATGAATATTCCTTTTCAAACGAAATAGCATATTCCTTTACCTAAATAGAAAGTAACTCGAAAATATGCCAAATTACGATTCTTACAGTAACTTAGTTTCATCTCCATAATCTTAGTATATTTAGGTATAGGAACATGGCGAATCATTTGAAAGGGATTTCGATTGTTTTTCAGATTATTCAATAATATACAGGTTGTCTCATTTGAGATATCAAAGTTCATGCTACTTTCTGGTACAAGCGGCAACGCTGCATCTCTGAAAATGAGATTATATATGAATAGAATATGAATAAATTCTATAATTTATTTTCAAAATGGTAACATGGATCGTGAGACACCCTCTGTTATTATTATTTATAAAGATGGCGTCATATGAGAAAAACTTTTATCAATAATTCATTAAGAAATTCAACTGCGGCGTTACGTTTTAACTTTAACTCTAGAAATAGAACAAATGGCTCGAACGAAGAAACGTGACTTTCGATACCTGTCATACGTTGCATTTTTTATAAATGATGGCTCAACAAAACGATTAGATCGTTCAGTTGGTTGAATACATGAAATACTTTGATGATTTTTTGATCGATAACTTTGGTCACAATTTTGGTACTCAAAAATGCCACACTATATAATGTAAAAAGAAATCTGATGATGCCAATAGATCCCACATAACGTGTAGAGTATTTCCCACCATAAAGTATCAATATATATAAATGAAACCGAAATTGGTAACTCCTCAATTCTCCCCTGCGTATCTTTAAAACGACTGAAGATATAAAAATTCCAATTGTGCCACTTCATGTTTTTCCAAAATTGAAACCATTACGAGTATGTAAGTTTTTTTGGTACCGCCTATAGTTATGAAGAATAAATTCGGTGACTTGGCAACATTGTTGATTATTAATATTCATTCCAAATCAAATTTTCAGCGTTGTAGAATTGGATTTAGAGACGATAACGAATATAGTATCCTACATTTGATGGGTGCATCCCAGAATATCGCGAATGAAATACAAAAATATATCATGCATAGCATGCATGATGTTATTATTGAGAATTTGAATTTCCGACGACTTATGAAAAACGTTTGGTATATTCTGGCTGGATGCACAAGTTAATCCACTACAATGGCATCATTCAAATTTAGTCCGATGCTTCAATTATCCTCTATAATTAGACCACCCAACCCACTATTTCTCATAATGTGATCGTTAACTTACAACGGACATCGTCATATTATGACTATAATGATTGGCAGCAGATCGAGAAATACAATAATAAAAGTAAGAAGTAAACATAACATAACACCTCCCCACGTCAATCAGAACTTGGCAATGTATTTTGATTACTCAGAACATTAACGTGTCATGATGTGAAGTTGCTCTGAATCTTAGGAGCTAAGAGAGACAGTGACAGTTCAAATCGAGAATCAGAGGTCAAATGGAAATTCAGAACGCACAAGGGAATGACAATGATTGACAAATACAACTCGTGGTAGGTACTTTTTTCTGAAGATATTCATCGATTTGCATAATCCATCCTGGTCATTTTTTTCTCCCATTCATAATAATAATAATAATAATAATGATACCAATCAAAGTATACAGAATTATTTATTCATTAGGCTGTGTCTCAACCATATAATGCTCTCAACAATGTGAATCAACAAGTTTCGAATATATCTGGCGAAAGACTTCACCGTTGGGAACTAACGTCTCGGACTTCCAAACTTATACAGCTCATAATTGGCGCCGAACCGCTTTTAGGGGACCGAAGACTGCCAGAGCGATCTACCAATTCAATTGAAAATCAACAGCTGCTGGCTGGGTTTGCACTAACGCACATATTCAACTGCGATACAGATAGGAAAACAACTTACTCTCTCACGGTCTTCTGAAGATAGTATCCTGAATTTTGCTTATACATTGAAAAAAATATTTCGTCGTATTTTTATAATTGCTTCTAATTTTGATAATTATTATTCATTATTCTGTTAATTAGGAGGATTGCAAGATTTATCTCGCAATGTGTTGTACTATGACCAAATTGACGTTACAGTAACTCAACTCCATATTAATCTTGCAACTGACCCATATGCAATTAGCTAAATAGACGAAATAATTTCGCAATTATACAACAACAACGAAAAACGCAAGAAGATAAGTAGTCAGCTAGTTATACTTCAATATACAGAATTATGGTTTTTGTACTTTTCTAGATATTAACAGCCGGTAGTATTTTCTTTGCCACCTGGTAAAATGACTAACTTCCAATTTCCTGAAAAGCGATTTTCAGGAAAGCGATTCCGGACACACCTAGCGAGCTTGTCTTTGTTTGAATGATGAGATGACTAATTTATTGGCATTTAGATTTATTCCAGAGACATTAACTTCGGAGGGGTTGTTCTGTCCTCGATTCTGGCTCATTTCAACTACATCAAAGGAACTATATATTTCAGCTTTCATTGCAAGGGTATAGTAAACATATTTGGTCGTTAGGAAAAATATATAACTATTTACACAGCTATAGACACAATTTGAAATTGCAACAATTGTCCTTGAAATATGTTACTGCAGAAAATAAAGCACATGATGCTATTCTTGTCTGCCAAACACTTCAGGGTATAAGGGCATCATCAGCTGATAAATTTTTCGTTGATTAATAGAACGCTTTGTCCATACTGCTCGAAGTCTTTTTTTATCATATTAAATCATTTAATTTTATCAATAGTATAAAATAAGGCCTATCAGAATCATTTCAGATCATTCAGAAAAATTAATGAATCATCAAGGCCCGCGTTTTATTACATATCATTATTTTTCATATCTCTGAATAAAGCAAATAATGAATTTATGAACAATAATGATTTATAAGGTTTAGTTCTCTTGCATTGGGTTCATGTGAAATAGACGACTTATCCTTCACTTCAATGGACTCTTGACTGCTGAGTAATTTTTGTAGTCTACTATTATTGATGTTGACAACTGTCATCAACATGACAATAATAGAATTATGATAACCAAACGCATAGAAAGAGAAAACAGAGAATAGATACCAACAAGTTCTAAAACAAGAGCTATGAAACTAAATGGAAGGGTCATACAGTAACCAACTCTTGGAATCATAAAATATACTTCTTCATGATAGTATATAAAACGAATAGTTGTATATATAGGAATCGCTAACATTCGTCCGTTTCATCAGTTTTATGATAAAGTGAGCGTCATGTAGATGTTTGTCATGGATATACAGTAATCGAGAATTCTGAAAACAGTGCTGCTACTTAAAGGTATTCAAAATACAATCCAAATTCGCGACTTGGCAACATCCTGAGGAAACTAGCCTCTGAACGAATGAAATTCGCGTATAAGCAGCACGTGGAAATCTCGCGGGAAAGGGTGGCAGCTTCGACCGTCAGATTGCTCAAACGAAAACGAACTAGACGGGTGGACCATGGACCAGTCGATCGAAATGTTTATTTCTTGGTTTCACAAATCAGGTTATGAATCAGGATATTTTTTCGTTACGATACGACTATACGCCTGCCCTTCGGTTCGTTCTGGGCAATAGTTAGTTATGCTGATCATGTGGATGTGCTACTGATTGGTGAACTAATTGGCTTAGTAGAAGTTCATTACCTCATATTTCTCATTCAGCCTCCTTTGTTGAAAGGATCACGAGCCGCCACTGATGTTATTATCAATTACTACGCAAAATATCATCTGCTGGATTCTTCACGTGTTTTCGCATGCCGTTGAGCAATTTTAATCCGTTCATACAATTAACTGCACTCTAGGTTGTGCAATTTTAGAATTATACAAGATATGTTCTATACAAGAGCAGGATAATATCAACGACATAATCCAATTCTGAAAAAGGTGTATTGGGATAGGGACCTAATCAATTGACATTGAGAACGTATCCTTCTTGATTGAATACCTATACGGGGTTAATTCAAATTAGGTGTCCACCCTTGATAACTGCTATAATATGCGATTTTAGGAAAAAATACACTTCACGGCATAAATCAACAGATGCCATGAAACACGGTTATGAATTAATGATTATCCAAAGAACAAACTAAATCAAACTCCAATCTCCTTCGAAAAACACCAAACGCATCTACACGAATTCGCGAGAATCAATGTCACCAGATGGCGCTCTGTGACGCTAGATTGTCATCGTCCCATGTCAAAAGTGAGGGAAAACAAACCTAATCCCATAAGCTTGTGTGCTGATAAATTGTTAAATTTCTTGATATTTGTTAATATTCAATTCTTTTGGCAGATATTTTGCTTTACTTAGATGGAAAAAGCCACCCAGTAGTGGAAGGAGAGGCAGTTTTTCGGGCTAATCATTGATTGATTGATTTTGTGTGAGGCAGAAGATTTCAACAAGAGACACATGTTTGCACTTTGCCTACAAACTTCGGCGTTGAAATCTTCCCCACATGAAGTGAAATTTAAGTTGGGTTCCATAGGCACTCCTATTGAACAGTGGATTTGCATTTGTTCCTGCAAGGCAGGACAATCTGAGTATTGTTGACATGTAGCTTTTCTTTTATATGTCAATTGGTGAGTATCAATAGTAAATGTGTTGAACTGTCTGTTTTTTGTAGTAATCATGACTTAGAAGCTCTAAGTTGTACGGACGTGAAGCAAGTGTGGGGTAAAGAAAAAAGGAAAGTCGCCATGCGTTATTCTGCAGAAGTTTTGACAATTCTACATCATTTTTCCATATACCTGGTGTAAAATCGTCATTAGTGAAGTGTTCACTGCAAACACATATGTATTTTGTAACTGGTTTGCCAATTTTCAAAACTTCTTCTCATTTTTTGGCTAGCTTTGGATCTTTTGAAAAAAAAATGCATGGACACACTATATGAAATATAATTATTGCACTGAGGTACTGAGCAGTACTTTTTTGACTTGCTCGTCATCATTAGTTTGTCTATCTTTTCGCGTTCACTAAACTAGTGAAAATCCATAATGAACCATCACGTTATCTTATGGAAAATAGTTTGATTTCCCCCAGTTTGGGGTTCGAATTATGTAACCTAGATGTCGCCCACTTTGTGGGTTTCGCGAATATTTATCATCACAAAACACATCACTGGCGTGTATGCAACCAAGCAAACTCAAGACAGAGCATGCACGTCAGTTTCATGTTGCCGCTATGATAGAGCTTTAAGTTGAGACAGGGTCGGGTTAGCTATACGCAGACGGATCAGTTTTTTCAACAGTTTGATATAATTTTCAACGACTCGTAGCAAAACCATTTTCTCTCCACAATCGTTCATGTAATCTACAAACAGGGTGAACCAATAGTAAATGACGATGTTGCTCTGCTATTCGAGATAGGAGGAAAATAATAATAAAAATAATATAGAGCAATCATGGAAGAATTTTTGTAGCTAATTAATTCATCACATAGGTCGTGATGAGAAATATATAGGAACCGGGATTTTCACATGCATTTTTATCATAAACGATCTTGAGAAATGAAAAAAACAAAACTGTCAATTATTACGTGTTTTCCATATACATCTAAACTATATTGTTAAGATGTAGTAGCTCCCATACCAGTGGAGAGCCTATTGAAATACGATCTGTCGAACAATGTGAAATGACACAGGGTGTGCAATTTGAAAAACTGAGTTATGAGCGTTCGACCAAGTTGAAGTGATATTCACCCTGTACATATTAGGGAGGGGATGAAAATTTCACGTGATAGAATATGGTTATTGACTACCGATTAGCCATGCAAGCAAGTTCGGTTGATTTCCTGAAATTAGAAGTACCTAGTGGACTTTTCTGAACAGACATCAAACAGTTTTGACTTGATAACGCCGCGGCGGATTTTTGGAAACAAAAAAACAGTAAAATAATTCTCGTAAACCTACAACTACCGTCAATTTTTCATCAATTTCGAATAGCAGCACCATTTATCTTACTTTGCCACACGATTGATTCACTTTGAATATATGATGCAAATATGACTATAATCTACTCTCGTACTCATTGAACGTTTTCTGAATACCTTGTAGTTCGATGTTTCCGCGATGTGAAGTTCTCATCTATTTACGTTGTTTCCCCAGGTTGAGTTCATCATAACCATGATTGTAATGTTTTTGATTTCAAATATAATCTAACGTGGAGATAGTTTCTCCTAGCGATGTATACATCCTTGCGTACAGGCAAGCGAATTACTGGTTGTCTAAATATTCCTCGAATGTTTACAGTATCGTGCGCAACTTATACAGGTTTTCCAACGGTAACCAGCCGTGATTAGAAAAAACTTATATTTCTGAATCTTAGTGAAAGTTTATCCAACATTCTCGTTCATTTTTAAATATTTTGATACTACTTCTGGTTATGCCGAAAGTCGCCATCAACTTCCTCATTCTAAATGGAACATCCGGTATATTATTGTATTGATATTTATTTCGAAAAAAAATACAGATAGGTATAGGGAAATATCGTCAGAAGTTATTAGGAAATTGATGGAGATTCTGAGAATGATATAAACGAGGCGAGATTGGAGGTGTTCCTTTTGAAGTAATCAATAAACTTTCAGTCACTTTTTCAAGCATAAGAAATAACCGTATTTTTGAACCACCCTTCAGTGAAGTGACTAAGATTAAGGTTGAGTGTTGGAAACCATTATTTTCAAACTCGAAAAAGAGAAAAATGAATTGATATTTAATCAGAATACGTCTACATGTACACAGAAAGAAATTACAAGGTAAATATAAAAAAAAATTCTTCGAATATTACAGAAACTTCTTTCGCTATAGCGCCAATGAAAGTTTCTGTTAATACCATAATCTATTTCTTTTGAAATCCACAAGTAAGATTCATTAACATCAAATGACATTTCGGTACTTCTACAGAAAGTTCATTTCATTGTGGAACAATTTGTTTGTTGTCTCAACAGGTAGTTCTGTACACTGCATAGAAGAATTCGGAAGAATTCTATAATATTATAGAATAGTTTGATAGTCATATAAGATATTTCTTTCGATATTACAGAATGTGTACCTTCTATTGAACGATAGTTATTCATATGTTAAAGAATGGTTCTGTTGAATTTTGGTAACATTATGGAATGTTCTTTCAATGGTAAAGAAATATTCCTCAATCTCAAAAGATATTTCTGTACAGGTCGAATAATGGATCCTTCAATTCATTGTTTTCCACAGAATGGTTCTATTACTGGAATGAAAATGTTTATTGCCAAAACGGAAATTTCTGTACAATTAACTGAATTGTTCTGGTTATCTCGGGAATTGTTATCAGGACTCTTGATATTCAATTGGAACAGATACATGGTGATAAGAATTATGGGTTATGCATCACCCTGTATGTGTTTCAATTGAATTTTTGAGTAGATTCTAAATCAAAAATTGAGATAGGGACATGAAAGCCGTTCTGGAGAATCTCGATTTTTCACAGTAATAATTCTCGGTAGACCCCAAGTGTGATATGTGATGAAATCAGCTATTCAGGGAGAATCTGAAGATGCAATAAAATACAGGGTATTCAACTTGGAATTATTTCACATAAATAGATCAGGTTTGTTGTATGTAATAATACCAACTTTCGAAACGATCCGCTGCCTAGTTCGCCAGAAACGTATATTCAACGGTTTAAATCAATCACCCTGTATATGCGAATCTAAACGAAATTTGTGATCCTCGACTTTATGGTAGGAGAAGAGATCACAAACTCGCCCGCCATCTGCGAGAGAGGTCATCTTCAACGGAGTCTTCAACCTTAATTTTCGACTATATGATATGTATAGAAATTCGTATTCCTCTTTACCTCAAAAACCTGCAGGCAAATCAGACGGAATGACAAACTAGTTTGACTTATTCTTCCAGCTAAATGAGAGTTTTTGAAAATTGATGAAAACATATCTTTCATTTCATTATGTTTAATACAAATGCATGATGAATACATGAATATGAATGAATGATATACGAGTCATCATTTCTTTAGAATAATAAAACTTGCTGGCCTCTCGTTTCATGTCTTCTATCGTTGATAGTACTTTTGCCAAAGTAGGTCCAACTAGGAAAAATTAGCTGTCTGAGTCCCTTATGGTGAACTTCAAGACATCCTTCTTTCCTGGTGGATCTTTGATTATTTTTTTCCTGTCGGCTTGAGGTAGGCATGTGAGAACCAGAATGTTACTGCAATTTTTCCTCCTGAAAGAGAGTCTGTCTAAGTAAGTTATATTTGTTATTTGAGGGGAATGAACTGGTTGATCTGATAAATACTTGCCTTCTGATTGGACCTCAATGATTTTGAAGGTTTCTCTAAATTTTTCTGAAAATATTCCATTTGATTTATTGGAAGAATCTTCCCAAGAATCCATCAACATATTTGGGTTTTCTTTAATCAGTTCTTGATAATCAATGTCAACCTGAAACAGTACAAGAATAAGCCTTCCTGTATATGGTGAACTTTTGAAAGAAGAAATGATCGAAGCATGAAGCATCATTCTCGGGAATGATGAACAGGAAAATACCTATACTTACTATATAATGTGTACTGTATATTGATAAATGTGTATCACACAATTAAGTAGGTAGTTACTCAATATCCAAATCTCAATTGGATATTTCAGACGAAGACCTATAAGTATAGATAACTATACCTAAATAATATATGAAATGAAAAGGGGATAAGTAACACAAATCCCCCTTTACAACCAATCCCCTCTACAATAAATATGTGATAGATATTATACCCACGTAAACACCATATGAATTATACCGTTTTTCGCTTTTTCGCTGAGCTACTGGTTAAATACACTTACCTACCTGTCAATCGGAAAGAAAACAATTCACGACACTCAACGTCGATGCACTCACTTGTCAACACTAAATATGAAATGAGCCCTATATGCCTACGCCGTATGAGGGATGCGATGCAAATTTAAAACTAGACCGACACCTGTGAGCATGAATCTGATTGGTGAATAATGACATGATGCTTCTCACGTTTTTCGGACTGGAACAGAACTATTTGTTACATCCACAGAATATTCTTTCAAGATGAATGACTTCACTCATGATCTCTCAATATTACAGAACTATTCGTAGCCTCATGATATATTTTCTTTAATATCCAAAGAAAGTTTTTGGGTCAATTATCAATAAACATTCCATGAATGTTAGAGAAGATTCTATCCTCGGTATAGAATTCTCATTGAATTGAATTGTACAGAATAAACTTCAATACCAACAGTATTTTCTGTAATCTCATACCTAGCTGTTCTATTAATATTAAAAAATGATATGTGAATAGTATATAACTCATATATGGTCGGAGATACCTACTTACGGAAATGGATTTTGAAATTAACAGAAAATCTGTAACATTCTGTATCTTTCGTGACAATGGTTTAGTTGATGGTAGAGAAATTCTGTAATGCTAAAAAAATTATCGTTAAATTCGATACAGAACCCGTTCTGTTGATTCTATCAAATTATTTTTTATGTGTAGATTGAAGGAAATATCAAGAGAAGTCGATGGAAAGATTATAAAATGGACAGGGTGTTCAATTTCAAATATGAAAAATTCTACTGCTTTCTGATAGGAACTTTCTAATGGAGAATATTTTACTTGGACAGAGAACGTTTGAATATGCTCTTCATCAAATTTTCAAAGTGATCCGTTGACTGGTTAAACAGAAACGTCTAATGTGCCATCAGTCTGTATAAACCTCGGTATAAACCTTATATCCTACTGAATCAGGAGCCAATTCGGAATTTCCAGATTGAAGTTAGAATTCTGAATTCATTTCAATCATCGAATTCATTTTCTAAGCAATCTTGTGAGAAATGCAAAATATTGTTGATAACTAAAACATGCATCGATTATCAAATAAATCGACTTAAAATTTTCAAGTTCAAATATTCTAAAAACAGTTGCTTGTAGTGACTTCTAACGAGGGTAGCTTTTTTATGTAGATATGAGGAATCATTTGTTTACAGAAAAATGTGCTACAAATACGGTCGAAGAAGTTATGAATCTTTAGGAAAAAAGACGTGTAGGTGGCACCCCCTACGAGTAATGGTAATAATAACATACGTTTTGAATCCGACATCTCAAAAATCCTGTGAATTACAAATTTTCGTTCAATTAAGGACGGTTATCAGAAATAAAACTTCAACACACTGTATCTTGGTAACGAAGCGTTTCCGGGCATTTGGACAATTTATAATGGAAAATTGTGAGGAATCACCTCATGGAGTACTTTCGAATGAACCTGTAGATTGCAACTAGCAAAGTGTTCTGGAGGTCTATTTTTTGAATAGCAATAGATGTTGTGAATATGATATAGGCTTTTCAACATTCGAACAAGACATTGAAAAAAAATTATGGCCACTTCAAAACTTCTCATGAAATATGTATATTGTATTTGTTTAAGAGAAATATTTATCTATTCTAATATTCATACCTACAGGGTGAATTCATGCAAAGATATACCTAATTTTCGATTTTAGTTCCCATCCTTATTTCATTACAACTGCCCATAAAACTTGCCAGTTTCAAAGTGTCTCGAAGGTAGCTAGAATCTCGTGACGACCCAATAAATAAGCATCATAAGACCAGTTGGGATGTCCTCTTAGTGAACGAGTAACTTTTGTTAGACAGATGTTTTAACAAAAAAGTTTTTATTTCAATGAAATTCATTTTACAGGATAGTTAACAAATCAGAATGGGAAAAAAACTGCAATTATTAGGTATAACTGCTGAACATGTGCTATCTTTATCTGCAAACAATTTGCGATGACTATCACGGGCAATAATGGAACCGTCTATAAATAGCTAAATCTAGGGTCACGTACTATCAGATGTGAGTCATTTTGCAATTGAATAATTGTGATCTAATTGCGATAAATAAAAATATGATAGCTTTGTATTTGAACATGATGAATTCGAAAAATTGTGAATGATTGATGAATGAAGATGATATTTTTTGTACCTACGCATCTCTATTGATGCGTAAATATTTTTTCACTGCCAAAATAATTCACAAAATAAACATAAAATGTTACTTTTTGACTATTTCATTCATTAGAAAAATAATTGATAGTAAAGTTGGAAAAATTATATAAATTCCTGGAGATGTTGCTGCTGATCAGGAACGTTAGATATTTCTCGAAGAGTTGATTCCACAATTTTATCAGATATTATTTCAATTTGTTTGGAAGAAGATGGATAATTCAAATTTCGTTAGGAATATCAATTTTGTTATTCAAACTATCTTTTATATATGCTTTTGCTACGGAGGCAGATTTTTCATTCACAGTTGTGAAAAAGTAAAAAAAATATTGTTCAAAAAACACCCATTTCACGCACTTAATACAAAAATAACTATTTCATTATGATATTCATTATAATAAATTTATTATTCATAATATTAATATTTATAATTATTCATTTCCTTTCGTCGTTTTCATATAATTGCAAGATTATTCCAATTATCAAGCACTAATTGCAAGATAAATTTTGCAGTAGCTTTCGTTAACAGGTTTATCTTGCGTTCAAGCCAACTATAAGATTTATCTTGCATGTACATGAATGAATCTTGCAATTAGCTCAAATGTAAGATGAATCAGACAATCAATCCCTGATAGTAAATCTTGCAATTGGCCCGATTTCTTTACATGATCCAAAGAAAATAATAGTGGTATGAGATCGTTATATGATTAACAAAATAACTCGAGGTGAATTATTCCAAGGTTGATTAAGGTAAAATGAAGAAAAAATAATCCAAGATCGTCAACATCTGCAACACAACATCATGAATCCCATTAACAAAAAAAAAGGGATCGTAAGCAAACCTTTTTCTCAGTCCAAAAGCATCTAAGAGAAAAATATTTGACGAAATCCACATAATTTCAGCCACACAGGAATTGTGCCCTGAAGGCATATCATTCTATACTCATATTATGTTGTAACACTCTGTATATACACAAATAACACATACCTCCAGCTATGCGGTTCGTAACCTTCTAGGCACTTGCTGCATTCTGTGCAAGGCTGTCCGACATCGGCTTCCTTGATTTGCACGCCCTGCAAATGCAAAAAGAGAGAAGACATTAACAAAAACAAAACACCTCCGTCATCCGGCCACCGACAATCATTCTGTACTCTGAACCTCAGTATTCACTTTGTACAGCATTTCGCTTATACAAGCAACTAAATGTACCATATTAATAAATGGTCTTCATTCCTCAATGCAATTTATGATAGGATACACTTATATTTGATATTAGTTACAACTTTGATGAAGTATGCCTGGAACGAAATATAACAATCAGATTTATGATATCATTTTGCTTATTTTGGCTTCCTAGAAAAGTCCTTCGAATAATTCCATTTCTTACTGAAACACCATATAGGATGCTACTGCCTCTAACAATTTCTCACAACAATCAAAATTTGTATGTAAAATGCAGTCATGATAAGATAATTTCGATCAATCATTCAATAGCGGATGCGACAGGTGATGATGACTGTATTAAATATAGAAATTACTCTTTTGCAAGATCGTTTTCATATCTTGCCTCGAAATGAATATACCTAAACATCTTCAAAAAATGAAGGTACCTACTCTTGTTTCATATAACTCTATAAGATACACTTTTGTTTCATATCGATCAGATGAATCATCCTTGACTGAACTCGATTGACAATCATGACAAAATTCAACTGCTTCAGAAAACGACAGAAATATTGATCTTCATCATCTTGTATTCTTGAATTGAGATATGGGAAGTCAACATTACCTTTTTTCCGACGGAAAACATTGCTATTCGACAGAAGAGCTGATTACATGAAAAAACAAACTTGGCAGATTGTTCTGGCCATTCTGATCAAAGGCAATGATATATATTTCAGAATAGTTTTGATAAATTGATAATATATCAATCAAACAACGATAATACTACGATAAAAATTTCAGATAAAAAAGTAAGGATTACGAGTTGTTCCTCATTTGAAGCGATGAAAAATATCTGAGCTGTTTCACGTTATGCATCGGATGAAAATTACCTTTTGAAGAATCATAAAATATCATGAACTAAGAGGTACACTATTCAACGAGCACATAACGATGGCTGGCTGAATATTACTAGCGAAGATGGAATTTGCGATGAAAGGAATACTGCAACATCGTGAGTATTAGCCATTAGGTGCGAGTTCAACAGTGAACTTCATCCACAACTATTCGAATGATAAAATCAACGAGACCAAATGATATCGAAAATTGACATTCTTATTCAACCTCCAAAATGCGATCCCTACTTTCAACTCGCAAATTTTCAATGGGGAGTTTACTCTTGTGATATATCGTTTGAAAGGTCTGTTTATTCTCTGTTCGAAAATATTATCGTTATCAAGCTAATTACAGCAATAGAGATGGAATAAAATGAAATCATGTGGTTACCGAAGTTCGCTACAATACAATCAAAAACTGAAATGTAATGCAAAACGTAATAAAATGTAAAACACTAAAGAGGACCATGATTGTCCATGAAGTAGATGTTCAAAAAGGTTCACCGCGAACGTCTTGGCAACATCCTAATCTTAAATAAAACTGTTTTCTAACATTATTTCACATATCAGGCGTGATCGACCTTATCGCAAGTGATAGTCGTTCTTTCATATCATTCAAATCAAAAGGTTTCGTTTTGTACAGAATGCTCTCAACATATTCCCAGAAAAAGGAATCTAATGGTGTGAGATCAGGTGATCGCGCTGGCCATTCTATCGATCATTTTGAACGTCTACTTAATTGACATTCATTGTCCTTTCATTTTATTTCAATTGTTGCAATAAACTTTTCAACCTTCCAAACGATATATCAAAAGCCTGAATACTTCCCATTCAAAAAAGGAAGGGATCGAATTTTGACGTCGAGGAATGTCAATTTTTAATTTGAATTCGACTTGTTTCAGGATTTTTCATGAATATGTACAGTAACCGAAATAATTAATTCATTCCATTCGGCTTTTACACACTGTATATACATCAGTGTCATCCACAAATTCCATAACAGATTATCATTGAATTTTGTTTCGCCGGGGATCTATTATACATGACCGACAACCTGAAAATCGATTTTGACATATGTCACGTGTTTACTGGTATGGCAGTTAATTGAAGAAAATAGGCAACTTCAAATAGGCAAGAGGTGGGGTAAGATGGGAATAGATCGTAAAAAGTTAAGACATGTGAACTTCATCTCCGGAAGTCAAATAGTAAAAGTCATCTGGCAACACTGGATGAGTCAGTACGAGACAGAAACGTTTTAGTTCGGCCGATAATTGAAGAAATGAAGGAACAAACAATCAAACAGCTCATCGGAATGATTAGTCATCGTCATGATGGTACGACGATTGTTTATCGAGACGCTCGCATCTTCGTGGGACCAGAAATTTGCATTGAAAAGCGTAGGTAATTCGAACTTTATTTTCATCAATCATTTTTATATTGGGTGTCCCAAAAACCTCATGAATAATATTTTCCACCGAAAGGTTGCTGATAGGGATGGATGAATTACAATCTCAAACTTGAGGCATTCAGAAAAAAAAATATTTTAAATGAATTCGAAAGGAATACAAATATAACCTTCCAGCTTTGTCATTCACCTCGTTTATACCGTGCACAAATTTGGTACTCTGGCCAAGTTGACCAAACCAAATTCACACCAAGGGAGTAAGTCACTGCATATTTACACCATGTTCAATCAGTGAACAGCTTGGTTCTGATTTGGTATGATTGGTAATAGCTAATAGCATACCACTGAACTATCAATTGGCACCCGTGAAAAGCTTCGCAACTCTACTAATCCATATTTTTTGACAAAAACGTCGATTGTCAAATGCCAATTATAATTAGTTATTCGCGCGAAAATTAGAAACATTCGAGATTCCCGTTGGTGTTGTGCTGCTATAAAAAAAAATAGGCACTCTTAGTACATTGGCAAATGATGTTCAATAAGAGCAATTCCAGATTGTCAAACATCATAAGGCTTCGTAGAAGGACTTTGAGAAAATATTAGGAATTGAGAATGAAACAGGTAAGGAAAATGATAGGTAATCATTTTACAGTTCAATTATATCGTCTACTATTAATTCCAGTTAGACTCTGTCATGGCACTTTGCACTAGTTTCTTGGGGATACTTCCACTGAAGTATGAAAGATCTTTGTGGATGAAGCCAAAAAGTTATGACTTCTGGGATAATATCTTATATTAGTCGTACGATGATGCCCGTTGGGTAGAAAGCTTCAGAATGAAAAGAACCACCTTTTTCAATCTTTGTGATATTCTGAGAAGCAAATTGGCACCCAAATTCAACCTGAAATCTAGAGAACCAATATCTGTAGAAAAACAGGTTGTCGTTGCTCTATATAAATTGGCAAGCTGTGAATATCGTGTGATAGGAGATGTTTTTGGAATCCACAAATCCACAGTAAAAAAATGTTTTTGTAATGTAATATCAGCAATAAATGAATGCATGAGTTCCACTTACATATCAATGCCAAACTTGAAAGAGTGCTAAGATATTGCTAGGTATTTTGAACAGTCCTCCATGACTCCCCAAATGATTGGATGCATAGATGGATGCCATATTCCCATCCTCGCACCGACACATGGATATAGAGACTATGTAAATAGGAAAGGGTGGCCTTCTTATAATTTCCAAGCTGTGGTAGATCATCAGTGTGGGTAATTATTATCTAGATCAGCTGTGACAAGCTTGTCAAATAAGTATTGAATTTGTTTGAGGTTTCGAAATATTTGTATGAAACATCCTGGAAATACCCACGATGCTGTAGTTTTCAAACAGTCTGGCCTCTTCAGAAATCATGGACAGCTGATTCCACAGGTGACATTTCTGGAGTGATTGAAATGAGTACAATTGGTTGTCCAAATTTTTTTTCTACAGGGTGTCCTTAAAAGGTCTTTACAAAAAGCTACCACATATTCTTCAGACCAAAACAATTCGATACAAGCAAACTTACCTCAGTAAAAAGTTGCTTAGTTTGGGCGCTAGACGGCTCTGAAGTTGAAATTTTCAAATCGATTTTGCTTCATAACTTTTGAACGGCTCATGAGATTTTTTTCAAATTTGGTACGTTGGCATAGACTCATCGGGCAATGAAACTCATATCATAATCATAATGAATATCATTCCATGGGCGTAGAACTTGATTTTTTCAGTAAATAAACATCTAAAACTCCTACGCCAATGGAAAAAAATTAGTTTCAATATGAAATCTAAATTATTCAACTCATTCACTACAAAAAAGGTACTCTTGACAAAAGTCGATTCCTCTCATGGTTTCGACAAAATTTTAATTTTAGTGATTTAGAGCATAATTAATAATAAAACGATTAACAGATATTTCATAAAAATTGTTCAAAATGTTCACCATTTTCACGTATACAAAGATTTATACGACGCAAAAAGTTGAAATGTACTCTTTGCATAACTTCTTCATCGCCTGTAAGATTATTCGTCGCCTGTTGGATACGTTGCCATAATTGTTCTACAGTATTCACAGGGGTCTTGTAAACCGTAGACTTGAGATAACCCCATACGAAATAATCCATCGGTGTTAAGTCTGGAGAACGTGGTGGCCAATTCACGGGTGCATCATTACCTCTACCTATCCATCTGTCTGGGTACTGTTGGTTTAAAAAATTCCTAACATCCACCGAAAAATGTGGTGGAGCTCCATCGTGCATAAACCACATATCTACCCGATGTTGGAGTGGTAAATCTTCCAACAAATTTGGCAACGTATTTCGTAGATGTTGTAAATACATGTCTCCTGTTAATCTTTGCGGAAGTATGACAGGACCAATTATAAAATTTCCTATTATTCCAGCCCAAACGTTGATTTTGAATTCGTGTTGAAAATGGTTTATTTTAATGGAATGAGGATTTTCAATTGCATAAACGTGTTCATTATGAAAATTAGTTATTCCTCTTCTCGTGAAACAGGCTTCATCAGTGAACAAAATATTCTTTCCAAAGTTCAGATTCATTTCTCTTTGCAAATTAATGAACCTACAAAACATCAGACGACTTTGTGAATCATGGATTAATAAATCTTGAACTGGCGTCTTGTGGTATGGGTATAATAATTGTTCTCTTAGTACTTCATGAACGGCATTCCTAGAAACTTCTAGTTCATTACTTATCCGTCTAGTACTCAATTCTGGATTTTCTTCAATACGGTCTAAAATTTCTACTTCGACTTCGGGAATCCTTACATAACGCTGTCTTCCATAATCACCAGTTCTAGGAGCAAAATGACCGGTCTCCCGAAGACGTCTCTCAACTGCAGCAAAGGTTGGGTGGCTTGGTACGCGACGATTTGGAAACCTTGCCGAATACACCCTCACACTCTCTCGACCATTTCCTTGACAATATCCGAATACCAATAACATATCGGTGTATTCTTCATTGGTGTATTGTACGGCCATGATAAATCAGAAAAGTCCGATATCAACAATCAACGTCAATAAAACTCGACAAATCAACACAGATGAAACTATGGAAACCAACAATGTGAATATCACTGTTTTCGAGCAGATAATAATAGTCTTCAGAAAAAAAAACCAGTGCTACTTATTTTCAATAGAAATAACCTATGCAAAAAGTACATCTCAACTTTTTGCGTCGTATAAATCTTTGTATACGTGAAAATGGTGAACATTTTGAACAATTTTTATGAAATATCTGTTAATCGTTTTATTATTAATTATGCTCTAAATCACTAAAATTAAAATTTTGTCGAAACCATGAGAGGAATCGACTTTTGTCAAGAGTACCTTTTTTGCAGTGAATGAGTTGAATAATTTAGATTTCATATTGAAACTAATTTTTTTCCATTGGCGTAGGAGTTTTAGATGTTTATTTACTGAAAAAATCAAGTTCTACGCCCATGGAATGATATTCATTATGATTATGATATGAGTTTCATTGCCCGATGAGTCTATGCCAACGTACCAAATTTGAAAAAAATCTCATGAGCCGTTCAAAAGTTATGAAGCAAAATCGATTTGAAAATTTCAACTTCAGAGCCGTCTAGCGCCCAAACTAAGCAACTTTTTACTGAGGTAAGTTTGCTTGTATCGAATTGTTTTGGTCTGAAGAATATGTGGTAGCTTTTTGTAAAGACCTTTTGAGGACACCCTGTAGAATACAAGAAATTTCCATTGTAAATAAATACCCTTCATAATTGTTGGTAATCATGCATATCCTCTTTTATCATGGTTATTGACGAGTTTTCCAGGGTCAGTAACTCCACAACAGGAATCATTCAATGTTTATCTGAGCTCAGCTCGGGTTGCAGTGGAAATGGCTTTTGGAAGATTGACAGGAAGGTGGAGAGTCCTTTCAAAAAGAATAGATGTGCACTATTCATTCGTTCCAAAAATAATCAATTCTTGTTCGTTTAATTTTTTTGGAAAACAACCAAGAAATGTTTAATCCAGCATGGTGCAATGATGTGTTGAATGCAGAAGTCATCTTCCCACAGCCTCATAGTGGAATGCACAAATGCATCAGGAATTCGAAATCATCTAGAAGAATATTCAACAAACAATTTTCCACTTCGAAAAGCAATAATTAAATAAAAATCAAGTTGCTCTTCAACTTCATGTTTTTGTTCTCTTATATTAAGTATAATATGTATATTAGTTTCTGAATATATTTTTATATAGTGATTTCATACATGTTACTTTATTGTATCCTAATCCAGCAACTGATGGGAAATGGTTTTGTATGTACAAGTTGGTAATTTACAGGAGGGGTCGATAGTAAGAGACTTCCGTAGTATTTGCTTATTTCTATAATAAAATAGGAACTGGTAATATTGAAAAAATTACCTAAAACAAAATGAAAATAATTGAACTTTCAATAGGAGTATAATACCTTTTTGATCAGTAAGTACTTCAATAGAAATTTTCAGAATTAACTGTTCAAACATAGAATTAAAAAAAATTGTCAAGGTTTTTTTCTGATTGCTTTCCAAACATTCTGAGTCATGGACAAATTTCCAGTTTGAGTAGGTATAATACAGTTCATGGTCGTACTGGGTGATCATAATATCCTTAAAAAATCAATAGAAAATGAAACTTATGAAGGAAAGAAACTTTGTACCGATTTGATCACAGCAGTAATAAACAAAAATAACTCAGAACGAAACAAACCATACTCAGGATGAAACAATATGAGTAATAACAAATATAATGAAAGCATACTGATTTTGGTGCAAACTGAAAATATCTCAGCTCTCTTCTGAACACGAATCATCAGAGAAATCTATTGATTCCTCCACTTGACTTGTTGGGGCAGTGGAATGGCCAGAAATACTATTGACCAAGCTGCTGACTTTGGAAGATGAAAGATGTTGAGATGAATGAGTTGGGTTTCTTTGACTACCGTCATTGGATCCGGGAGAATAGTGAAAATGTGGTTCATATATGATGGGTATGGAAAAATCGGTGGCATTTGTTGGAATTGAATAGTGCGTAGAAACATTATCATTTGAGATTGCTAGAAAGCAACTCCCACTCCTTTTGCTTTGCTTGAGATTTGAGGGGCATAGGCGGGTATAGGTCTAAAAATTTAATCATTAAATGAAATATAAAATTTCCTCCACTTGCGGCTGTCCGTAATTGACTTCCAGATTTCAATTTTCTTGATGTGAACTCCATGAGAGTCAGCACGTGAGGGCGAAAATTCCAACAGGGTTTATCAAAAAGTAATTCAATGATTACAAAAGTTTTATATTTTTTTCTGAATCGCCAGAATTTCTTGAAAAAAATTCAGATTCATTATGACAAATGTCATATTTTGGACGTGCAGTCATTTTTTCCAATTGAATGTATATCTGATATCTAGAAAGATCTACCTTCACTGATTTCAAAGATATATTCATATATATATACAGGGTGTTTCAGAGGAGAGATAGGGGTCACTGGGCTGGTTTCAAAAAACCCATTGTCTTCGACCTCTTATAACCGAGATACGGGATGTTTCATGAATTTTTCCAACCAACCTGTATATTCTTTTGGAAATTTGTGAACTCACTCATTCTATCCCACTGAATTGATTGAGGTATCAAAAAAAATCAGAATCCAGGTCAGGCTTCACTTGAAATTTGCAAATTCTTTCTGCCCGAAAACAACACCCTATATATCAGTAGGATCGAGTGAGTGTACCGATTTCCAGAGAAATATACAGGTTGGTTGGAAAGTTATGAGACAAGTAAAAATGGGCAAAATTGATGAAGCATCCCGTATCTCGGTTATAAGATATCCACATTTGGAATATTTACCTTTCCCAATTAAACACCCTGTATATATTTCATTTCATCCGACTGGTTTCGAAATATAAGCATTCAAATATTCGAATTAATGTAGGTAAATTGATGTACACTTGAAATTAGTTGAATGAGTTGAAAGAAAAAACTCAAAAGCTCGAAAAACATAGTAAGCCATGCTCAAGAGGCAAATCGGATATGACAGCACCTGGTGCCAGTTTAGTTGTTCATCTATGAAATGTTTATTTCGATGAATTTATAATTTTTCATACTTTTCGAACCCCTGTAGGGTAGGATGCAAAAATATACGGTGAAACCCTGTACACGCGGGTTTCCGAAGAGTCTAGCTAAAATATTTTCAGTTATCTGTCAATTCCGTGTATACCCGAAGAAGACCTCAACTTCGTTATTTCAAATGAAATAAAATTTTCATTTCATTTTCGGAACAAACGATGTAATTTAATAAAACTCCATCTAAATCATCTGAACCGTCTGAAAGTCTTAATTTTTGATCTCCTCGCTCTGTTCCTCGCACTCCAAGAAACTCCTGCGGCAAATCAAAGTCTTTCAAAAACTTGTAATCAAAATACAGGGTATGTTACAATAAGCTTACACTCTCTTTATGTCGAGAATCACTCATACGGAGTTCATAAAAATGTGTAGGCTTATATTGAAGATGAAGCTCTATTCAGTTGAAATATTTTCGACAATGCTTCAACTAAAAAGAAATAACAACTTTGATGTTTCAAATGGAATTCTCTATACGTGAACACTCTATATGTGATATTGGATTCTCGATATATCTAGATGATATTTCCCTATACTCATCTCTGACCGCTTTCGAGATAATGAATATTTTCCATTTTTTCTGCGGAAAATAGCACAAAAATGCTGATAAATTTGAACACTGAAATAACCGAGAGCTATCTACATCATAGTCAACTTTGGATTGATTCAATACAGGATGGTCAAAAAATATAATTATTTGCTTTCGTCGAAAGAGTGACGGAAAGTCGATTTTATTCAAAGTGAACACCCTGTATGATTACTGATAAGGAACTCTGATGAAATTTGCTTTTCATCTATGTGCATCCCATATCGCATTTGTACCTAACTATTCGAGTTCCTGACTTATAAGCATTCATTTGTAAATTTGAAATTTACTTCCTGAAGACGAAAATGTGAAAAAATACATCGTGCCCCATCTGAAAACCTGAAGTGAGAGTCGTTTCCGGTGACAACGTTATCACCTAACTGAACAAAGATTCATGAATGAATGCAAAATATGATATTAAATAATTCCTCTGAATTTGAAAATTTCATCTATAACGACATCAAAGTTCAAATCATGACGTTTCACATCGGCTTTGAATATTGTTTCTCCATCAAAATCCAGTGTTATGTTGATTGTAAGTCCAGGATGGTGAATATCTGTGCATAGATACTAGAGGATCTTGATCAGGCATAACTTCACAATCAAGTACTAGGTCCAGCCAACGATTATTATGTTTGAGAACCTTGTTGCATTGAACAAAATCACACAAATTAACAAGCATGTTGAATCTGGATACAAGTGTAGTAATCTGTCAGCTGGCATAATAGTTTTGTAACTCGGATATATCAAAGTCTCCTAAGGCAACAGCTTGATTAATTTCAGGGAAACTTTAAAAAAACTCAAAAATCTCCTCGTAATCGTTGAGTACTGAGCTTGGAGGAACATTTACTTAAAATAAATGAATGCATTTCACCTGGTTTAGAACAATTTTGACGAACCAAACATCTATATTTTCATTGGGAAGATAAATAGGAACACATTCTGAAATATAGGATCTCATATCAATCGCTATCAATACACCACCACCTCGTACACTATAATCTCTATCTTTGCGATAGACAACATGAGTATCTTGAAACTTCTCATTATTGCTCACACCATCCCTTAACCAAGTTTCAGTTATAGCTATTATTTTCTGATTACAAGCAAGAATATACTTGTGAAAATTATGTGTTTTTGAATACAATTTTGATAAGCTATTGAAAGTTCTTTCTTTTCATTTACTGGGGAAAGGGGGAGAACCGGGGTGCCTCGATTATCGTGGCTACATACCTACATTTGTTCAGTTTAGTTTAGTTTATATTTACTCATAATAATAATCACAATAATAATAAAATACAAAATTTTTTATAATAATTTAGGATAAACAGGTCGGGGTTCAACTAGGTTGATATTCCACCACGCCATGAGCAATAATGCTATCAACTTAGATTATCTTGGTGCATCTAATTAAGAATTAGAAGAGTTATAATAATGAAAGAAAAAAAAATATAGAAGACGGGTAAAAAAACAAAATATATACCTACGGAAAAATTTAAGCAGTAATATTAGGATCCGACAAACATGCAATGATGATAATTAACCCAATAATACTGAGCAAAATAATGCAACATCCGACGAACACTGGAGTGAGTATTGTTATGATACTGAACAAAAAAGAAAAATCATTGACAGCTCCTCAAGTGGGCTTGATGAAGTTTTTTTTTGTGCCATGAAGATGTTGCAAGAAACTTGATGCTTTAATGTCCTTTTGTAATTCACTCCAAAGTCGGGCTGAAGACGATCGAACAGAAATTTCTGATCTTTATATCGTATCATGATGAAAATGAAAGTATAATAATGTAGCAAACATATATTGCTCATTTTGAGTATATTTTTTATATTCAGTTGAGGACTTATTTGTTCACTATATCTAATATTACACGAGAACCTTCTGAATTATATCAGTAGTATCGGCCCTTATATTATGATGATACACTATATCGCCATAATCAAAACGAAATTTTGTATTTGAGTCAATACTGTTCTTATATGGATAAAACATTATCCATGAGTAATCCGTTCTCGCCAACATAGCTACATTTCAATTGGTTTTTTTCGCTTCTGTCAGTATAACGAAATGGGCGACCACGATCTCATTAGTCCACATTAATTACAATTAATAATATGGGTCACGTGTGCTTTCAAGGAAGCAGACAATGGAGGTTTTTATCAATTTCGAATAGGCATGATGTCATTTTGCGGTGGCATTCGAGCCCACATGATGCATACGAGTAGTTCGGAACCGAGGTGAACATACAGAGTGCCCCGAAAAACAAACGGCAATATTTCACTGGTCTAATCCAAGAAGATGAAATGAGTTCGCTTCAAATGTACAGAACATGAATTTGATATACCAGGTGGCCACACGAACCAGCAAAGGCCTGCATGAAATCCAGACAAAATACTCATTTATTAGATTAGAATACCTTGGTTACAGTTACTACAAACACACTTATCTTCCAAAACATGTAGACCTGTCAAACAACCTTACTAAGGTCGCACCGCTTGAGAATAGATACGATCGTCGATCCTGTATAGTCAAATCCGCTTCAACTGCTAACGACGAATATCTGATAGTGATGGATGACTAATGGTTCAAATCTTGCATTCGTGTTGAATTTCAAATTCAATCCAGAGTTTCCAAGATCACCATCGAAATCAGCAGAGGTGACGCCATCTAGTTTCGATCTTGGGAAGCCTTAGTAAGGTAGGTATTAAAATTCAACATAATTACGAAGGCGAAAGTCTACAACATTTTCTAGTGGCTAGGTATAGGGAGATGGGACACCAGTCTATATTTACATCATGCCGCTGATATACTAACCATTTCTAACGTTGTCTGAAAATGTTATCTGGCGATGATATTGATTTTCCACTACCATTATTCAAGGAATTCCTCTTATAAGAAGTAGCACTTTTTTGACCTAGGTTAATGACGATAGAGAAATTTCACCTATGTAAATAATGAAATGTCAATAGCGTCCATGATATGTAGTATACACAGATAGATACCGATGCCTATGCAACCAATTAAACATTCATTATTAACCGAAACGTAAAAGAAATATAAATATGACAGTCCAAAGCAATTTCTGAAATCATAAAAAAATCGGCACTTTGCGCCTCAGGATATAAAGTACTTGCTATATTATAGATCACTTCTCACCCTAGGTAAATAATATAACTATTCTCCCATCCTTGAAATTTTTCATGCACCCATTTTCATACAAAGTTGATCAAGATTTGAATTGGATTTACTTAATCAAAACCTATGTTTTGATAGATCAAATTCAAAATATCTTGTCTGTCAGTGTCACAGACAACTCAATGAAATCAAATCATACATCAGTTTGCTAAATTGAAATTAATTGAATTCAATCTTGTATGCACCACGAGCGTTATTAGATGAATACGACCCATCGTCTGATATCCATCTCTAGGGGAAGAGGATTTTTACTGGTGTTATCATCCATGCACAGAGTTCATCATGTAATCCGTTTTCGATGTTACCGTTCGTTTGGAATTTAGCACTTCCGATTGAACCAGAAGTGGACACAAACGTCCATATCTTGTACCCTGTATTTTATTACATTATTGAAATTCATGAAATTTTCTATTTCCTATGAAATTCATGGAAATTTTTGACCCATTTCGATTTTTGTGGAAAATTTAGAGTTTGCACTAGTTTTTGAAAAAGTTGTATCTTTCAAATCTCTACCAGAGCTAGTATTCATGATGATCTTTGAAGTGAAATTGAGGATCACACTAAATCTTATACAGTGTGGTCAGAAATATTTTGTCACTTAGAGGTTTTTGAAAGCGCCGTTTTTCTAATCAAGCTCCCTGCATATCATCACATGGCCTGCATATTATTCCGCTCCAACTGATATAGGGTTTCGTATTACTAACTCCAAAGGTTTTCGTGCTATGAGTGTTTCTTTATGAAAACGTTATTATTTAGAATTTAAATTGCATGATTAACCATGTCTATGGTTAAGTAGTAGAGTAGGCCAGGCCGAATATTCGCAAGCGTTATAGACAAGAATTTTTCGTTTGTGTCCACTTTCGATTTATCCGAAAGTGCTACGCAGCGACTGGAAAAATTATTCGAATGGGATCATCGACAACTTTCAACCAACGGGTTATACGGGATAAATCTTGTATAACGCAGGTGGTGCATGAATAACTATTATGTACGAAGGGCGTTGAATAGGCTTTTATGAACCGTATGCGAGAGCTATACACGCATAACCATAAAACAATACTGAGAGAAATCGACAAAATCAAGTAATTTTCTGAAACCATGTTTTGTAATGAATAGATTCCATACTATAGCTGCCAATTACTCATTTACACTCCGATTAACTGCCTGCTTGAATAATTTAAATCAGAATCTTCTATCTGAAACAAAGGTATCCTCATTTACTGTGAATATGTATGGTTGAGAATATAGCAGTTACTGGGTTACTCCTCGGAGTATAGGTATATACCAAAGATATGATATCATATATTCTCTACTAGATGCACCCTTGCCCCATCGACTTTTGAGGAGCGTTGAAACGACCATAGGAAAAAGAAACAGCAATCGATTCGCCTAGATGTGCAACAAAGAAAAGCCAACAGTTAGCTGATCACTGCTGGTTGCCTCTCCTCCGTTTGCAGCTCATTGGTTGGATTCTTCCGCCATTGTCTAGCCGCGAACTAGGGTCTATTTGTAATTTGAAAATTATCCAATTACTCACCTATGAAAAGATATATTCTTATCTTTTTTTAATCTATTAATACAGTCATAGGGTGAACAGGACAACACCATCAGGCTGAACCAACTAGGATTATTCATCAATTTTTAATATTCAAACGACAAGTGAGACTTTGTCTCTCCAGTTAACCGACTTGTCGATTTTTTTTTGTGAATGTGTTAGCAATATTTCCTCAGGACAGAGAAGCACATAGACAAGAAACTACATAATATAAGGGGCATTTCCAGAGCATTTCCAATTCGATGAAAATATTTAACTTCTTCAAAAAATATTTTTTTACACAAAAACCGGCTTTATTAAGAAAACTTGATGATTCAGGTATAGGGACATGCTATGTCATCTTATAGCATTGTTCTTCATCTTTGAATCCATTGAGTAAAAAGAAGGGCGTTCCACTCGACGTTCCATTTCAAAAATGCACTTTTGACCACTTGTATGAACAACGGATATAATAATAATTTTAGAACGCTCTGTTTGATATGGTGGCGATTTCTCGACGTAAATTGAATACATCAAGCCTGTCCAAACCACCACTAGAATATGAATGAATTGAGAGCCCTAATCTCCTCAAGTTTACTTAAGGCTATGTTTTCGACCATATCGAACGCAAATTATTTTTTTCTTGAAAACCGATAGAGATAGGTATAGGGAATTATGAACAAAAAAGTATTGTAAATGGTCAACATTTTGAACGATTATTGTAAACCGTAATTTATTTTTCGATGAGGCAAAATTAATGAATGAACAGTGATTCAATTATTGCGCAGTATAATAAGTACCAAACAGTTTTTTTGCTCTACAGCCCAAACAGCTCATTTGCGAACATATGATTATATTATCAAAAATGCTTGGATGCCCCCTATCACCCCTTGAAGTTTGTCGGTATCTTTTCGGGGCACCCTGTATATTATAAATAACATTATTAGTAGGCATGATATCACTCTTGCATATTTGCTTACCTTCAGCATAGATGAGTGTTTCAAGGCCCTATTCCGAACTTATATGTGTATGTGTATACAATCTAATGATCACCATGTAGTCGTATCTCAATGGTTTTCATGTCCACTCTGTTGAAAGCGTTAAGTAATCCAAACATACAAAACCACGATTATTTTCCGTATCAATTATTAATTCGCACAAAGGATTTCCGTTTCACAATTCCACTTTTGCTTGGGTGCACAATATTTTCGACACGGTGCATTTTTTGAAGATGTTAACACAACATAATGTGGAATAAATACCGCACGCTAATAACCAATCTCAAATGTATTCTGGACTGATCTAATGGGGGGTCAAGCCAAGCAACGAGCAAATGCCCACAGCGGCAAAAAAGAGAGAAAACAAAATTGAAAATTTATAATGAGAAGTATTGGAAAAAGTGGAAAAATCGTATAAAATTTACAGAGCTCACTGTTGGTATAGACAAAGTATAGCGAAAGTCAAGTATAGTCAATTTCCAACGCAAAAAAGGAAGAATTTCAATTCTTGATATAAAATTCAGATGACAAAAATAAATTGGTTATCATTTGTGTTAGATTAGTTTTTGTGAAGAAAGTTTAGCTTATTGTTTCAAAATTATGTAAGAAAAGTACCACGTGAGGTGTGGACTTTTGCCTTCAGCAACGATTTTATGGATATTACTGTGCTGTATTATAATTTTCTTAATGTGGCATGCTGATAAGTATGAAGGAATAATAGGAAAGAGGGACCCAACGGAGCCAACTCTGTTCAGCACCAGAAACGTGATGATTTTCCCAAGATGTTATTATCATTCGAATTTGTAGTTGACATTGTCTCTAAATGTTTCAATGAATTCTACAATTTTGTCATTACTGCGAGTACTATTACCGACGATTTATTATTATTTTATTAGTTTCCTTCGAAACTATGCGGTGTAGGAAATTTTTACAACAGTTATAAAATGAAGATAATTGATCAGTTTTCAAGCTTAAGAAATTTGAGAACCGTATTACTACCACTAGAAAAGTTCGGAAAAAAATGTCAGGTGGTGAGGGTGGTTTCAACCCTTGTACAATTTCTTCAAGGTTTCTTAGATAACCAAAAGGAGAGTAATCCTCTGAAATACAGTATTGTCAAATTTCATCAAACATGTTTCACTTATTCCCGAACAGCATACAAAAAAGTGTTTTTTATATAAACTTCGAACTCTCCTCACGGACAAACGGTACATTTTGGCACATAAATAAATTGGACCCAATAACTTATTTTGACCTCTTTTACACGTGGTAGCTCTGTGTCACATCAATTTAGGGACACCCTGTATATAGCTATATCAATAATCGAGCTCGAGGGATAATCAACATTATATTTACTATAATGAATAAGTTCTGAAATAGTCTTACTACTCGATTTGTCGGTCAGTATTCATGAAATTATTTTTTTTGTGTTTATGGTAGGTGAAAAACAGTTGTGTGTCACAAGGGCAGAAAATGAGCTTTAGCAGCTTCTGAAGCTCATTACAGATGAAATGATCACATGAAAAAGTGACTGAAAGTCAACTTTTCCGAATGAAACACCCTGTATATTTTCACATTTTTGATCTCTTCTTTCAATTCCAGTATGGTTTCGTTCAGATATTCCTATTTCGATATCGAACCGTTTTTGAGATGAACGGTTTCAAAGGAAGGAAGACCTCTAGTTATTTATTAATTTGTCACACATTTTTTAAATTCGACATATCATTCACCTACGTTATTATTTCGTCAATCAAACTCTAGAGCATTCATAAATCAATCAATCTGAATTTGAAAATTCCTCGGAAAAAGTTATAACTTGAATGAAATGATATATCGTGTATCTCTACTTCACGAATCAGAGTATTTTATCAATAGTAGGCTTAGAAACAATGAGTGATACAATTTTGAAACGTCAAACTTTTGCTCGTGTTGTTCTGTCAGATTGATTTAAAAATTCAACAGAAATAAAAATGTCAAGACTGGGTTACAGTAATGAAGATTTTTTGAATTTATTAATAATTCATGGTGATTGTGATAGAATTGTTAGTAGAGCATGTCGATTATTTCATGAAAGATATCCACCATGATATCACCCCAGTATATTTTAAATTTAATCATTTTAGTACTTGTCATTCCAAAATTAACAACATTTTTTGAAGTTCATATTTGAACATGAAAAATTCCAAAATAATTGTTATTTCCAGAATGGTCACAGATAGGTACAGGGAAGTACCAGATGAAGTTGTTGGAAATGTGTCAAGTTGCTACTGATTTCTTGTAGAAGCGGCAACGTCGCATCGTCGAAAACATTTCAGATGAATAGATCATGTTGATTTATGTATAAATCCAGATTTTCAAATCGATCCGTTGATTCGTCCGCCAGAGGAACGTTTAATTCACGATCATCATGGGAAAACCCTGTATAGTCAGATCAGACTTTGAACTGGGAAAACAAAATAAATGCCTTTCCCTTCAATTATTCTTCTAAATATTGTAGATATCTCAGATGTTCGAACATTTGCAACATTACGAATATCATCGAAGTGGGTGAGTATACAAATTGAGATTCAGAATGTCTAAAAAAGTATGGGGGAGTGTGGGACTTACCCCTTCCCCTCCGCACTGCATTTGCCACAGATGGCCGCCACCCCCCACGTATGCCGGTGCAGCTCCATTCCGGGAGTCTGCGACATCTCGATCTCGGCGATCCGACGAAACATCGAGACGAGAAATCAACGAACTCGTACAGCCGGACGTGGCCATCAGCGATGCGAGCTCAAACTGAACCGAAAAGCGATCAACAAAAGATTCGCTTGCTCGAAGGTCGCGATAGAAATTTTGACGTTCCACCAAGGATTATAGATTGGGGGTCAAAAACTACAGGTATGTAGCCTCAACTCGACCTTCAACAATATATGAATTGGATATACAGTGGCGGCTTCTACAGAAATAAATAACGTTCATTCCATTTCCGGCCTGACCACTAAACTCAAACTTTTTTCTGTCACACAAGTCGGATACAAGATTCCGTCTTCAATATCACAGTTTTGAGTCAATTGATATTTCAGCATCTTCAGGTGTTCTCCAGATATCAATTTTGGGATCTCTTTTATACATAACTCTCATCTATGACATGCCTGTCCCTCCAGTCCGATGAAAATATTTATTCCGATGACTGTAAAGTGTATAGAACAGTCAACAATGGATGATTGTAATCTTCTTCAAGATTACGGGGGCACCCAGGAAGAGGGGGGGGGGCTGAATCAACATGTAACATTCAAGCTAGGAACAAAATGATTCATTCATCAATATAAACATACTATAAAACAAAACCTATATTCACTCATTATAGTGGGTACAGAATCCAAATCCAAATTTATATCTAGATTATCTCGCAAATGTGATAGGCATCTCAAAAATTGCTTCTTGTGATGTACTTGTAGTGATAGTTTGTCACTTACTTTGGATTCTTTATGTTCTGAATATCCGAGTAGAGATGCCTGTCTCTTACACATGTGTTTCTGATAAATATGGAATGTCCAACTAAGTCTTTTACTATCGAGTGTCCAAGCAGATTATGATTGGGCCTCATTCGATACAATGACTGGCAATGCTGGTGTTCCACAAGTCTCTGTCTTGGCACCAACTTTATTTTTGCTCTGCACCAACGATTTTTTCATAGCTTTGATGATGACAGCGTACTTCATATCGCTTTCTCCTCAAGAACCCCAATATCATCCAATGAAGCCAAAAGCCAGATGCGCAACAGAGGTGGATACTTTGGCAGAATTCTGAAATGTGGATCTAAAAATCTAGTAGTAGTTCAATGCAACAAAAACTCAACATTCTATCTTGTATTTCGTATCTATCTCAGATACCACTGTTTTTATGAAGTCGTCTATATCCATTTGCTCGGTATCACCACCAACAGCGCTTTTCAATGAGACAGACGATTATGTAAGGTTCATTGCGAGAAGTGCTTCACAAAAACTTGGCTTTCTGTTCCACACCCCAGCAACCGCTCACGAATCATAAGCAAATTTGACCTGTCCTGAAGTACTAATCGCATGCTTGAATTTCAGCTCCCAAACATATGCTAAAGCTCTCAGTTTCTATTCAGATGAAAGCTTTTCGCCTGGTCGGTGATTCACTCACGAAATAAGTGAATTCACTAGAACATCGTAGAAAGGTGGGCGATCTCTAGTTGCTCTATTAGTAGGTCGGCTTATTTCCTGTTAGAAGGTGATATTATTTTAACAATAGTTGAGATCTATTGGGTGCGCCAGTGTGCAAGATGACCTAGACTAGACAGGCTGAATAATAATATGAAGTTCACGGTTAATACACCGTATAGAGAATACTAACTGTAGTTAATATTAAGTATAAGGGTTACGTATAGGGGTCTAGTTGTGAAACAGCATCAGCTGACACTTCATCTTTCCATCCATTTATTTTAATTATTACGTAATCATCTATTAATTTGTATAGTCTATTAGTTGTATAGTCTATGTTAATGATGTGAAACTCAATTGATCATAATACTAAAATGATCGTATCAGCTTATGAAACACAAGATTCATTATCGCAGAAACTTGAAAATCATCCCCAGAATCGATATCGGTTCCGTATTGGCCCAATATGGAATATTGGTATACTACTGCTGTGCTACTGGGGATTCGACCTACACAAGGTGAAGGTGAGGTGCAAACTGGAGTTACACATGAAACACCTTAGTTTATTCGTACCGGGGTTTGACGCACCTTTTTTTCACACTCTGTGTAAAATTAATTCAATATGCGTCAAAATTCATAAGATACCTATATGTTTCAGAAAAATGTTACAAGAATTGCCAAAATATATGTCTTTCCGTCAAATCGGGTGACCTAGGAGGCCAAGAAACTGCTCCACCTCTGGCAATCCAACGGTGGCCAAACCGCTGATTTTTTCTTTGACCTACGAAACTCCAGTAGAAACAGAGCATGACTTAATTGGACGAATTACAGCAGCATTTGGAATCATTCAAAACGAGGATCGAATTTTTAGTCAAGTCTGCCGAAATCATGTGCATGCGACTTTTAAATCGGTGTATTCAGATTGGAGGAAGACATTTAGAACAATTGTGGTGATGATATCATGTACACAAGGCAAAAATTAAATGCATTGAATCCTATTTAGGCAATTCATCGTCTTCCTAAATTTTGACGCGTATTAGTGCCGTAGTGCCGTAGTGATATATTTGCAGACATGGGACCCACTACTCAAATGTGTTCTACTGTTGCACTGAATATCTCCTAGAAGTTTGATCCCATAGTTCTTTAACACCCTGTATATCGATTACTAAAGTCAAATACTATACCAATAACAATACTAATATATCAAAGTATCTAAATACTAGTATCTAAATTGAAGTAATCTTGGCTTCGACTCTAACCTACTTAACTTCTTTCAATCATACCTAAGTAATCGGTCACAATATGTTGAATACCGTGGTCATGAATCGCAAATTCTCATTTTTACCAGTGGGGCACCTCAGAGAAGCAATTCAGCCTCCTTCTATTTTCAATATTTGTGAATGATATAGGTGAAGATATAACAAGCAGCATTCTTTTATTTGCCGATGATCTGAAATTATTCAGTCATTGAATCTCATAATGACTGTGAGTTACTCCAAAATGATATTGACCATCTGGCATTTCGGTATGAAAAAAATAAACTACCCCTGAATATACAGAAATGTCATCACACTACCTATACTTTGAAAATCAAAGCGATCGAATATTAATTTTGACTTCAAATTGAGCTTCCCAATATAGAATTGATGGAATATATCCTGAACAAGGTTTAGATAATAACTCATTATTCAACAGATTTTCACTATTGTCTCTGGAGGACCGTAGAACTTACCACTCTTGCATATTTATCTATAAACTCACAAACAACCTGACTGATTGCCCAGAGTTATTATCTCAGCTAAATTTCAACATACCTCGTTTGAACAGTAGAAGTTCACTTTGTTCTTATTCACCTACTCCAAGAAGTTCAATCAGATATACGAAAAAACTGATATATTTTCAACTCCCATTGGAGTGTTCAAGAAGGAAATGAAACATATTTTTTCTACCTTGTGTTTACGAAGGAAATATGAAATAATGCCGTCTTTATTCATTCATACATGTTATTATGTTTCCTTCCATTTATTTTTTTTTATTATCATTATTATTCACAATTGAAATCACTTTCCACAACTATGATTTATCAAAAAACTTTATTTAATTCTTAGATTTTAGTTCTTCTTCACAGTTACATATACACATTGTAAAAAGCTGTCCTGTAAGTGGGCCTTGTACCTGTTTGGGCAATAAATAGTTTTTTTTATATATATCAAAAATACAGTGTTCATTGGAATGATTTGAAATATCCAACATTGCAAATGCTACCGCTATCGTCGAAGTGATATATGTACGTGATAATTCATATCAGTCTTCGAACATATAGGTATATTCTCTCAGTTGATGTCCATCTCTAGCACATGACAGTGACAGCTCAGCTCACGTATGATTCGTGAAATTATTAGAATTGATAATTATTATTGAAAATTCAAAACATTTCTTATGATTTCAGAAACCGGTTTGAGCTGTAGTGAATTTCGCAGTCTTGTCTATTTCTTTTAGGTTTCGGTGAATTATGAATGTTTCATTGGTTGCATACATTGTAGCTGAATTGAACTATTGAAAAATCAGTGGTTGATTTTTTCGACATGCATGATATTTTTTTCATCTATGTATATCATCAGTTTATTCAAGTATTAGAAATCATACAATGTTTTGTGAAACAGAAGTTTGAAATCAAGAACCTAACTAAGTGGAGATCATACAGGGTATCCCAAAACTTTAAGGGGCGATAGAAGATATTAAAACGAGCATTTTTCTTTTATAAACTTATGCCCGAAAATGTGCCGTTTTGGGCTGTAGAGCGAAAAATCTATTTAAATCATACACAAATTTTCAAAGAATTCTTTTACTCGGTTTTCAATTAAGTTCAGCATGAGCTTCAAATGAGAAATTATTCGCCATTTTAAATTCAAATTTTCAAATTAATAGATAACTAGTCATTTTCCTAGATTTTTCTGGGATCTTCTCTCCTGGTTTCTAAACAATAAAATAGGAGTTATAATAATTATTCACTGCACTTGAAATTCAACCTTCAGATACCTCTGTATTTGTCAGTGACAGTGTCAGTTTTTATGCTCTTTCATCCTTACTGATAGAGGCCTGCTAATTTCACCGGCATAATATTTTCCACAAACACATGGTATACTGTGAATACAATTTTTTAATGATTCTTCTTATTTCTTGGTTTCGTATGAGTCAAAATCGATCTCACTGTAATTTTAGTCTCGAACACTGTATGATAGATATCTAGTTAATATTATATCGGCAACTAATCACAAATGATGAAATTACGACGATTCCAAGGAATTTTCGAAATGTTTATCATAAGGAAATGTTTTTGCAGCTCGTGGACAACTAATAACTTTGACAAAATAATGTATAGAGTAGAAAAACTTCTTCAATTATTTGCGTATGAATACGAATATCAACAAAAATGCTTGTTCTGATGTCCACTCGGATAGTTTTTTCAATGGTTTATCATTTGCGTGATTCGAAATGGATTAAGAACTGCAGAATTCTTCCACACAGATGAGAGGAATGAACGACCGATCGGCTATAAAGTCTACTGGAAACGGGCCGAAAGAAGGTGAATATTCACACTTTTGTTGGACTATCTCGAAAAATATATAGGTTTGCGCATTTTTTTATCATGATATTCGGGTTCCTGAGGTCAACATACGTGGGTACAAATAAAAAATTCCAAGTCCCAGTTTTTTTGCGTCAAACACTTTTTGGTTTTATTAATTCTTTTCTTTTGTTATTATAAGTTTTCTTTTTTTTTTTCTATTGATTCTCTCTCAGTTTGTACGATACCAAATGAGGAAATTATGACAAATGATCAATCCTCGGATAAATCTACACATAACATTTCGTCATGTTTTCACTCAGTGAAGTATTTGGCGGACCCCTAGAGAGGTAAACCTCTTACAGACCCCACAAACGGTGCTCTACCATATCGCAGTTTTATAAATATAGTATTCTCTAAACTGTGACCATACCGTAACCTAACTCATCGTGAATGATAATTGACCTTTTGCTATTGAGGCGACTATTTACCTGATTCACTGAGACGAATCTCCAGAAACAGCCATCGCCTTCTTCCAGTGCGTTTCCTTGAATCTCGACAGAAGATTCTTCTTGTAATTCATGTTACTAGTGAAGTTCATTGCTTCACTTACTATAGGCATGTGAACACTATCTCACTCACGAAACAACTCTCTGAGACCTTCTCTGGACCACTTCAAAATGTTAACTGCGTGTGACATTTTTTGGTAGGTAATCGACCCGAAATTGTTTATATTATAGGCAATAATTTTAGGTTGGGTACTTGAAAAATTGCTTATTGCTGACGAATATAATACTCAAATACAGTTCCGCCTAATCTCATGAAGGGCAGGGCACGTTTTCGAGGGGTATTTCCTAGTACGATTTACTCGTTGGTCAGATGAATCGATGGAACTCTGGAACTCTCTCAAAATAATTGATACCTAAAAATTTGATATCGGCTTTGTAATACAGTGTAATACAGTGGCAAAACAACTGAAAGAACTATTGATATTACTAGTCATAAATTGAAACAAAGGACCCTGAACTTTCTGTAGTTTATTCTACAGTTAGCAAGGAATGGTACTAATTTTTCACGAGCATGAGATGTTGCAGCACACGATTTGGCGAGTGCAGAGTTTTATACTATACTTTTTTTACGGCTATAATATGAAATAGCGAAATGATTGCACAACAAGAGCTGTCACTGCTTATTGCTGTTTTGACAGTTCTTGTTGAGTGTCATGCAAATGTTTATACGGTGACGCGCTACGACGACTTGGACGTATGAATTACAGAATATAGAACTGTGGACCTCCCGCAAGTGAATGAATTAGTTCATTTGAGAAGTTACATCTGAATGATGTAACTTCTTACTTAATTATCATCTTGTTATTTAATCTGCGGTCTTTATAATTCAGTCGAGTGACGAACAATGTTTTTTTTTCAAGATTTCGTGACATGCGCAAACGGTGCGACATCTATGTATACCCTTCGACCATGAAACAAATGGTCGAAGTGTATACCTAATTGAACTAATATTTTTTTTATTTCATTAATAAACGGGCAAACCCCTCTTTGCAAAATATAGAAATATACAATATGAGAGTGATATAAAAAATATGAAAAGATACTAATAGATATCACAAGGTATCACAGAGTAGCTTCTCCGTCCAGAGATTTTTTAAAAGTACACAAACTCATTCCAGTTATACATACACCATTTAAATTAACTAGATTACCCAGACTCAAAATGCTGCTATTGTAACCATAATTAGTATGGTGAAAGGGAATGCTGAAAATTTCACAATTTTGTGTTGGTATTTTATGGGATCTAACACTGATTTGTGCCAACAACTCTGAGCATGTCATATATTAATTTGTATAATAAAATCAAATCACATCGATTTCGGCTAGATTCTAAGGCATTAATCGAAATATGCTCCAAGATTTGGGAATAATTGTATGTACCCTGGTATAAGCCAATTTTATAGGCAATATATCTCAAAAACTTGTTTTGGATACGCTCAAGATGATGAATATGAACTTGGTAATGAGGACTCCAGACGCAGGAGAGGCATATTGGAGACAAGAATATATGAGTGACGTATAATATTTTTGTTAAAATAATTGACAATTTCTGTGTATTTCTGAGAACATATGGACGAATGTAAGTTTTTCATCAAATAATACTCCAAGGTCCTTAACAACCGATGATCTTTTGATGATCTTATCATCAATATGACAGTCATTTTGAATCACGAAATATGCTCTACTAAAAGTGATAGATTAGCATTCATCAGGATTTAACAACTTGCCATGTGAATCAGATCATTTTAGCAAGGAATTGAGATCTTCTTGTAGTTTGTTACAATCAGTTGGTTTTGAGATGTTTGTATATAATTTCAAATCATCATCAGAAAGGAGAAATTTACATTATGTCATTGATGAAAATGTTAAACAAGGGACCCAAGTGTGATCCCTGTGGAACTCCTGATGTGACAAGGACAGAATTACAAACAAAATTCTTAATTTTAACTAACTGATGTGTATTGTGAAGATTGCTGTTCAACCAGTTTGTTAACCATGACGGTAAGCCAATGGCAGACAACTCGATGATAAATAAGTTGCGGTTCACTTTATCAAAAGCTTTACTGAAGTCGGTATAAGCCGAGTCAAATTTACTATGTTGTTCTAGTGCTCTGACAATATCGTTTTGATATAGTAATAAGTTAGTTACTGTTACCTACTACCTAAAAAAGCGTGTTGTACTTCAATTATTAAGTTTTTACAATAATAAGAAAAATGACTCAAGAGTTATTCAAATAATTTTGGTGTAGCAGAAGTTTGCTCATTGGTCTATAGTTTCCAATTTCATCCTTAGAACCGTTTTTGTGAACTGGCGTGACAAAACTATTTCGCCAGGTAGTAGGAAATATTTGATTTTCCAGTAACAAATTGAATAATATTACTAATGGTTTGCTCAAAGAATAAACTCCTTCTCAGTACATACGAAGGAATCCCGTCTGGTCCAGAATTCAGATTGTCTTTCAATTTCATTATTTCAATGGGGAAATCGATGCAGTATTAGCTAGATTGAAATTTTCATAATCAGCAACCACAATATTGTTATGTACACTTCCAAAATGTATTAGCCCATAAATTCACAATATCTGCGCCACAGCTAGGAATTCCATGATCTTTTTTCAAAGAATTGATATAGTTCCAAAGATATCTGGGATTAGTTGAATTGTTGTCATCAACCATACCTATGTAGTTACAATAACTTAATTATGATAAATTATAAATTGAATATTATAGATTATATGCCATTGCTCAATGAATTGAGCTGGATAACATTATCCGGTGAACAGTTTCAGAATATGTGAACTGAGAATGGCTGCAGAAGGCAGAAATTCCAATACTCGGTTCCATAAATATTTGCTATATTGTGACGAAAGGGCATTTTCCAAATTATATTCCAAACTTATTATTATTATCTGTATTTATGTTTATGGAATTATTGAGAACGATTCGTTTCGTAACTGCAAACTGTCCTCGTTCGTGACAAAACATTTTCATCAAATAAACATCATAGATTTTAAAACATAATCCACGTACCACATAAGAGTGTGGCTGGAGTTTGGGTCCTATAAGTGGACGGATGCTATGGTAGCAACAGAATTGGGATGTCCCATTTGGGACATCCCAATTCTGTATTTTTCTAATGTAAGTACTTTTATTTCATTCAACTTCTTCAACAGAGCCAAGAATCACAGTTTACAAGTCAATTATTCAGCCACACTTTGACTTTGACTACTGCTCATCTATCCTATATCTATTCAATCAGAATAAATTGTCTCAACTCCAAAAACTTCAGAATCGTAGTATGAGGATCATTTTGAAGTGCGGTAGAGATACTCCAATTACTATTATGCTCAATGTTTTGAATTGGCAATCTGTTTCTCAAAGACTGTTTTATTTCACAATGATATTCATATATAGAATATTGAACAATTTAGGACCATCTTATTTCAAATATAATATTAATTATTATTTAATAATAATCTATATATAAATAGAACAAATCACAAAAGCACTATGATCTCTTTATTTTTCAAGGGTTTTGATCAATTCAACAGATTACCAAATGCAATTAAAAATAGCTCATCTCTGAACATTTTCAAAAACGAACTGAAGAAGTTTCTGTCTAATGTACATATATGATATTTATGTTTGTTACGTGTAGCTACAATTTTTGTTTTGAGATATTATTATGCTTGTGTTCAACTAACTTTATAATGTATTCATCCAATGTTTGTCATATATTTTAAATCATTTTGATATGTGCCACATACCTATTTTACTTTATACTTTTTAGCTTGTTTGTATACTAGGATATCCTATTTCAATAAAGATCTATCTATCTATCTATTCAACATTCGTCGACCCAATGCCTCTTCAAGGATTCCCGAATTTGTATTTCAATATTCAATGAATTTCTATTTATTTCGTTCGTTTTGAATAAGTCTTTAAATCTTGTTTGAACCCTCAGAAATTCCAACTATCAATAATTCCAACTATCAATAATATAAAAGTCATAATTGTGACGATATAACATATACGAAAACACATACTGGATACATGAATAAAAACACGTACTGTACTTTTTATTTACATACATAAAAACGTATAGTGTACATATATTATGTAATTGCGGGAGTAAATTCTGAGCGCTATCTAGTGGAAACAAAATTTCTTGAACAACCCTGTATTTTGCTCGGCTTTTCAACTTTCTTTCATCCTGACGAATGAAATGCAACAGCAACATGTCTCAGATGTTTTGTAAAGAGTCTTTCCATTATTACGTCGAGGGCAGATTGTATTTATTTTTAGACAATTGCCTCATACCTACATTCAAATTCCGATGAAGCGAAAGTGAATATTTATTCACGGAATCGTTGACGAGTCATTATCATAACCCATGAAATGACACATTATGCCGAATAAGGAGGTCCGAAATGTAAAAATCATCCTTGTAACGCTCAGCAGAACGAACACCAACATACACCCAAATACATATTGTATAGTGTGGAACAGCCAAATGGAATAAATTCGATAACGAATAAATGAGAGCGTGTTGGGAAAAATGCTTGGACACGTCGATTTGTATTTTCAGATGCGCATTTGAAAAAAAATAATTATATAGGGTGTGTCATGTGACAGTGGCCGTTACCAACTCTCGTATTTTAAATACAACCCCCTGTATATTATTAGTTCTTTGGATTCTTCAGAAAATCCTACACATAATGAATGTTCAATGTTCTATACCTATCTTCAACTGTTTTGGAAATATTAAGTGTTTTCAGATGTATAACAAAAATTAACATTGAAAAAAGAAAATTAGTTTATTTCACAAATTCACTACTTTACACTCAATACTTATTTCCCATTTAGCTCTAAATATTGAGAAAATGATCAATAACCATTAATGCGTTCCTTTTTACTGATATGAAATAAAAAAAATACAAAAACAGTTTTGTTTATTCGCGTATAAAACTCATAGCCTCAGCAACCTGTCTGCATGACAGTAGTGATCAGTGTCAGTGCTATTGTCGTTTGAATTTCGTTGACTGTACGTAATAATTTCAGAAAAATGGTTCATTCAACAGAAATGCACAAAATAACCATTCTACAAATGATTGGTTATGTAGATAACACACGGACACAAATGGAAGTTTCTTGCTTATTTTACGAAAAATTTACAAATTTGCCGCTTATATCCCAAAGAACAATTAGCAGAAAAGAAAAACACTTTCCAAGGTTGGTCATGTGAGACAAATGAAAAAAGTACCTGCCAATGCCAGTGATGATACGAAATTGGATGTTATGCTTGAGTTTCAAGAAAACCCACATAATTCTGGTCGAAAAGCATCCTCACTGTTCAACTTCAGCCATACATCAATTTTTCGAATATTAAAGGAAAGTAAAATGCATCCCTATGAAATGATGCCAACTCAGGAGCTAATGGAAGACGATTTCGACAGGAGAACTAATTTTTGTGAACAAATGATGGAAATGTTAGATAACAATATGATCCAATTAGAAGATGTTATGTTTTCTGATGAGAGCACATTTACACTTGACGGTCATGTTAATCGTCATAATTGCCGCTATTGATCTAATGTAAATCCTCACTGGATGAGAGAAGAACATACGCAATATCCTGAAAAAGTTAATGTTCGGACAGGAATTATTGGAAATCATATCTTCAAATCATATCAAATCAAATATACTTTAATGTCAAAGATTGATACATCTTATGGACAAAGCAAATATAAAACTAAGTGCCAATAGGACAAACAATACAAAGGTAATACAGATTGAAATCTTAAAATGAAAGTTCGTTTCTGAAAAGAAGCTAAAAATTAAATGTGTATATAAGTCATTTACTAGCAAAATGAAATGTTATGTCGGGTCATTGAACAATGCAATAAATGTCTATGAAAAAACTATGTGGTCATTAACCTGTCATTGTAACATACGTACCATATCTTCGAACAGGTCATGATTCTCACTATTCGAGATACTACGAAGCATTCAAGAAACCTAAGTGTAGGGAACTTAGAAATGGAGATTAAAGATTGTCGAAATTGAAGTTCCTCTTAGATTAAAAGAATAATCCAGTACTTCTACCCAAGAAATTGCTATTAACATTTGCGTTTCGCAACAGTCGGTTCATTCAGAGTAAATATCAGGACGTGTTTGAAAATATGGCACGAATGTCATAATGATGGTTAATTGTCACATAGTGGATATAGGATGGTGAGTAACTCTTCCCAAAACACGTAGACCTGGTAAAAAACCTTAGTAAGGCCGCACCGCTTGAGTATAGATGGCGATACGATCGTCGACACTGTCAAGTCAAATCCGCTTCAACTGATATTGACGGATATATGACAGTAATGAGTAGCTTATGGTTCAAATCTTGCATTCGTGTTGAACTTCAAATGCACATCGTATTTTCCATAGTTTCCAAAAGAACCATCGAAATCAGTGTAGATGACACCATCTAGTTTCGATCTTGGGAAAGCTTAGTAAGGTATTAGAATTCAACATAATTGAGAAGACGAAAGACAACTTTTTCCAGTGGCTGGGTATAGGGAGTTGGAACACCAGAAATCATAATTCAGACATTATTTACTACCACATATAATGACTGGATACAAACATATAATAGTGAAGGATCCATTTCTGATTTTGCGCAAAAGTCAACTTGTTATACATCACTGGATTAAGAAAAAAATCTCTATCAGCAACAAACCGAGAAAAATTAGGTGACCATTTAAAAAAAATACAATCCCTTTTGTTACTTCATAATCGTACTTCGAATTTCTCTGCATTGTGATATTGTGCTGATAACGATATTGTTATATCATGCAGAGAAAAAGTTTTTATTTATCAAAACGTAAACCGTGCATCGGATTGAAAAAATTCAAACGGTCAAATTTGCTCAGAAACGATTGGGGATTTCAGGAACGATTTTAATGATTTTAATTTTAAGAGAATTCAGTGGCGTTCCATTAATACTGCGAAAATAGGCAGTTGAAATTCTGTACGAACGCCAGTAATTTGAATAAAAAAAATATTGTGCACTGAATAATGCCTCTCGATACATAGTACATGTAGGCCAAATTTAATTCAAAATATCTAAATTGGTATTACTTTACTTTGCAAACTTTACCACCCTGTATAATAGGTATGACAGAGAAAAGTATTCTGGTGACTCCGAGGGTGACTGTCACATTCATTGGGCCTATTTGTAATAGAATTCTCAACATCTAGTAGCCTGTCAATATCTAGTAGCCGAGCTAGTCATCACTCTGTGTGAGGAAAATATCTAATTTATTCCCTACATAACGTCCTCACATATGGATTAAAAGTTTTTTCTCCATACTGAATTGTGTAGAGTAGATTTCGAGATTTTTTCTCCTCTCCAGTGCTGAAAATAACGCAAAAATTGACCGAACACTACACAGGGTGTTCCACTGTTGAATTGGCTGAGTTATTCTCTTCTCGAAATCCACGCGAGATACCAAAAAAAATCAAGAGGCAAAAATGTTGCATTTTTAGTGGATTCATCTGAATAAACAATAAAGAACACTACAGGGTAAAAATTCTCGTCCACACCTAATTAGTCCAGTATATGTCTGATAATCGTTATTTCTGTTATTGTTACTCATCTTCTTGGTTGCCGAAGCAACCCTTAGAAGTCTCCGAAGGTCTTGTGCGAGTAAAGGAGACGTGGACCTACAGTTTATACAAGTGGAATCCAAACGACTGTGGCATAAATGAAATCCAATGGCCAGCCAGGGATAGAAAACGCCATCCCATGTTCCCGTTCAATAATTGTTCGAATTTAGTAACAATTCCATGGAAATCGACTGAATTGTTTTTACTATTGATAAAAAACTAAAAATGAAGAGAAACTCTACCTACAACCTGTATTTCTCTCCCCTAGGCTTTTGCACCGAACAACAAGTTGTTGTCGGCTCGTGTGCCACTGCTTGATGCTTAGCAGAAATAATATGCCCGAATTGCTGTCATTCGCGATTGACCTCTTCATCCAGCATGGTCGAACGAACATCAGAAATGACATCATATTGCTATTTTGCAGAATAGCTGTCAATGAAAGGAATTGCGTGATGCACAGTGGCGTATCATGAATGCGGAGAAAAAAATCAGTCATATCACAGGCGATGAAAATCTTGATTTTGCTTTTTGAAATACCTACATCTGTAGCCAGAGCCGTATCTGGACAAGAGTTTCGAGGGCTTGACCAGTTAGTATTGTAAATATCATGAGGGTTAGAAAAAGAAATTCGTATTGATTTTTGATAGTTTTCAACGCACAATAAAGCAGGTGCAACACAGGTACTTTTAACATTGTACTGTCAAAAACAGAAGACATAAAGCGATTTTCATCTGCTTTTCCGTTACAAAACGATTCAAAAGCTATGCGTTGTCAATTTCCCAATTTCAATGTCAATGGACAGTACATGTTCTTGACCAGTTGAATTCAACATTTTTCAAACGCCTCAACTTTGAATATGACTTTCCGTCCAAGCAGTTGATACAGGTAATTTCGATGGCTCGGTCGATGGTAATGTTGCACTTTTTGCGAGACTTTCTGATGCGTCAACTATAAACAACTGATAATTTCTTTTCCATAACCGTAACTTTGCAGACAACGTATCAAGGTCCAAGAATGTCTTCCATCCTAATTGAATGTTGAGCTGTATGTGTAACATACGACATATGACAAAGCAATGTAATTATAATACGATAATATCCTCATGAAGTGGTAAGAGACGAGGTGTCAACCATGGTGCAAAAACAACTGAAATGTCCTGGAATTCCCGCAATTATTTGGAATTCTTTGGTATCTTTCGATTCATTTTTGAACCCTTGGAATTCCTTGTGAAAACTCGAGTGAAAACTACGGTAAAATTCTACAAACGAATAATGAAATTAGTCGGAATTCCTTACAATTATTCTCTGTTCGAATTCTTTTTTTAATTTTTTGGGCTTCATTGGAGTTCCTTGTAGAATCCTTTGGTGCACACAATTTTATCCGCATTTCAACCCACGCCACGACATTATTCTAAGCAAGAAACTATTTTAGGGATGAAGTTTTATGCACTTAATATCTTCAAATTCTCCCGAGGATGCTCCGTCCGATGATCTCCAACTTCGTTTATGCCTTGGTTTATGCATAACGATTGATTTTATATCATGGGATTTCAGGCTGAAAACTCGGTTGAAAACTATTTTGTATTGGAGAAAATAGCGAAAAGTGCCCTAGTGATTACTTCACTGATTTGCAATTTTTATCTAATTGGAAAGTAGCAAACGAGGTAGAAAATATGAAATACAGTGTGACCTCTAAAATTCTAACTTACTGAATTCTGGACATTGAGAGTTATGTAATCCGGAAACTCATTTGCAAAAGTCATAATTCGATATAATAGTTGAATAATAAATATTTCATGAATTATTATAGATTTGACTCAAATTGTAAAAATGATCTAGATTGTATTCAATACAATTAACTGTTCGGATTAATAGAGGTCGAACTGTATGCGACATGTTGCTTCCACTTCCACTTACACTTCATTTCATGGGGGGAACACCTTTCCTACATACTGCCTTGTCTGAAACAAGCTATTATGAAAAAGATTCTGGGTCGTAATGCGAAGATTAGATATCTTCAATGTCTTCTATGATTACCTCAAAATATTTATCAGCGTGAAAGCAGCCACAAGTTCCAGCCACGAATTCGCTGAGATTTCACGGCGCGCGACAAACCACCAACGGTCGTGCAATACTGAAATTCGTGACTCGAGCCACAAACTTCTTCGGAAGTGCTGACCGATTAGATTGATCTTTGCAAAACTACGAAAAATCATGGCCATTTTATCGTTGAAAAAAATCGATTTCTCTTCATGCATATACAGTGTGTATAGACATCGAACGGCGATGCATGGTATTTTGGAGATCTCAATTCTTCCTGAATGCAAAGAAAACGATAAATCTCTCGATGAATCTCAAACTTTGAAAAATCATAACTCTGTTAATAATAGCAATAAAATAGATTTTTCTTGGGAAATATACAGTGTGAGTGGTGTTCAATGAGATCTATATAATCCAGTATTTTGCCGGGCAGGATTTTTCCCAAATTCGAACACTCAAACTTGCGTAAAATACGATAAATCCCATACTTTGAAAAATCATAACTCTGGTAATAAGAGCAATGAAATATATTTCTCTTCAGAAATATACAGTGTGAGTGGTGTTTAATAAGATCTATATGACCCAGTATTTTGCCGGGCAGGATTTTTCCCAAATTCGAACACTCAAACTTGCGTAAAATACGATAAATCCCAAACTTTGAAAAATCATAACTCTGGTAATAAGAGCAATAAAATATATTTCTCTTCAGAAATATACAGTGTGAGTGGTGTTCAATGAGATCTATATGACCCAGTATTTTGCCGGGCAGGTTTTTCCCCGAATTCGAACACTCAAACTTGCGGAGAAAACGATAAATCTCAAACTTTGAAAAATCATAACTCTGTTGATATGAGCAATGAAACTGATTTCTCCTGAAAAATGTACAGTGTGAGTGGCGTTCGATGAGATCTATATCACCCAGTATTTTGCCGGGCAGGATTTTTTCCAAATTCGAACACTCAAACTTGCGTAAAATACGATAAATCCGAAACTTCGAAAAATCATAACTCTGGTTATGAAAGCAATGAAATATATTTCTCTTCAGAAATATACAGTGTGAGTGGTGTTCAATGAGATCTATATCACCCAGTATTTTGCCGGGCATGATTTTTCCCGAATTCGAACACTCAAACTTGCGTAAAGTACGATAAATCTCAAACTTTGAAAAATCATAACTCTGTTGATATGAGCAATGAAATTGATTTGTCTTGGGAAATGTACAGTGTGAGTGGTGTTCTATGAGATCTACAGGGTGTCCTTAAAAGGTCTTTACAAAAAGCTACCACATATTCTTCAGACCAAAACAATTCGATACAAGCAAACTTACCTCAGTAAAAAGTTGCTTAGTTTGGGCGCTAGACGGCTCTGAAGTTGAAATTTTCAAATCGATTTTGCTTCATAACTTTTGAACGGCTCATGAGATTTTTTTCAAATTTGGTACGTTGGCATAGACTCATCGGGCAATGAAACTCATATCATAATCATAATGAATATCATTCCATGGGCGTAGAACTTGATTTTTTCAGTAAATAAACATCTAAAACTCCTACGCCAATGGAAAAAAATTAGTTTCAATATGAAATCTAAATTATTCAACTCATTCACTACAAAAAAGGTACTCTTGACAAAAGTCGATTCCTCTCATGGTTTCGACAAAATTTTAATTTTAGTGATTTAGAGCATAATTAATAATAAAACGATTAACAGATATTTCATAAAAATTGTCCAAAATGTTCACCATTTTCACGTATACAAAGATTTATACGACGCAAAAAGTTGATATGTACTTTTTGCATAGGTTATTTCTATTGAAAATAAGTAGCACTGGTTTTTTTTTCTGAAGACTATTATTATCTGCTCGAAAACAGTGATATTCACCATCTTGGTTTCCATAGTTTCATCTGTGTTGATTTGTCGAGTTTTATTGACGTTGATTGTTGATATCGGACTTTTCTGATTTATCATGGCCGTACAATACACCAATGAAGAATACACCGATATGTTATTGGTATTCGGATATTGTCAAGGAAATGGTCGAGAGAGTGTGAGGGTGTATTCGGCAAGGTTTCCAAATCGTCGCGTACCAAGCCACCCAACCTTTGCTGCAGTTGAGAGACGTCTTCGGGAGACCGGTCATTTTGCTCCTAGAACTGGTGATTATGGAAGACAGCGTTATGTAAGGATTCCCGAAGTCGAAGTAGAAATTTTAGACCGTATTGAAGAAAATCCAGAATTGAGTACTAGACGGATAAGTAATGAACTAGAAGTTTCTAGGAATGCCGTTCATGAAGTACTAAGAGAACAATTATTATACCCATACCACAAGACGCCAGTTCAAGATTTATCAATCCATGATTCACAAAGTCGTCTGATGTTTTGTAGGTTCATTAATTTGCAAAGAGAAATGAATCTGAACTTTGGAAAGAATATTTTGTTCACTGATGAAGCCTGTTTCACGAGAAGAGGAATAACTAATTTTCATAATGAACACGTTTATGCAATTGAAAATCCTCATTCCATTAAAATAAACCATTTTCAACACGAATTCAAAATCAACGTTTGGGCTGGAATAATAGGGAATTTTATAATTGGTCCTGTCATACTTCCACAAAGATTAACAGGAGACATGTATTTACAACATCTACGAAATACGTTGCCAAATTTGTTGGAAGATTTACCACTCCAACATCGGGTAGATATGTGGTTTATGCACGATGGAGCTCCACCACATTTTTCGGTGGATGTTAGGAATTTTTTAAACCAACAGTACCCAGACAGATGGATAGGTAGAGGTAATGATGCACCCGTGAATTGGCCACCACGTTCTCCAGACTTAACACCGATGGATTATTTTGTATGGGGTTATCTCAAGTCTACGGTTTACAAGACTCCTGTGAATACTGTAGAACAATTATGGCAACGTATCCAACAGGCGACGAATAATCTTACAGGCGATGAAGAAGTTATGCAAAGAGTACATTTCAACTTTTTGCGTCGTATAAATCTTTGTATACGTGAAAATGGTGAACATTTTGAACAATTTTTATGAAATATCTGTTAATCGTTTTATTATTAATTATGCTCTAAATCACTAAAATTAAAATTTTGTCGAAACCATGAGAGGAATCTACTTTTGTCAAGAGTACCTTTTTTGTAGTGAATGAGTTGAATAATTTAGATTTCATATTGAAACTAATTTTTTTCCATTGGCGTAGGAGTTTTAGATGTTTATTTACTGAAAAAATCAAGTTCTACGCCCATGGAATGATATTCATTATGATTATGATATGAGTTTCATTGCCCGATGAGTCTATGCCAATGTACCAAATTTGAAAAAAATCTCATGAGCCGTTCAAAAGTTATGAAGCAAAATCGATTTGAAAATTTCAACTTCAGAGCCGTCTAGCGCCCAAACTAAGCAACTTTTTACTGAGGTAAGTTTGCTTGTATCGAATTGTTTTGGTCTGAAGAATATGTGGTAGCTTTTTGTAAAGACCTTTTAAGGACACCCTGTATATCACCCAGTATTTTGCCAAGCATGATTTTTCCCGAATTCGAACACTCAAACTTGTGGAAAAAACGATAAATCTCAAACGTTGAAAAATCATAACTATGTTAATAAAAGCGGTAAATTATATTTCTCTTCAGAAATATACAGTGTGAGTGGTGTTCGATGAGATCTATATCACCCAGTATTTTGCCGGGCATGATTTTTCCTGAATTCGAACACTCAAACTTGCGGAAAAAACGATAAATCTCAAACTTTGAAAAATCATAACTATGTAAATAAAAGCAATAAAATATATTTCTCTTCAGAAATATACAGTGTGAGTGGTGTTCTATGAAATCTATATCACCCAGTATTTTCCCGGGCAGGATTTTTCCCAAATTCGAACACTCAAACTTGCGTAAAATACGATAAATCCCAAACTTTGAAAAATCATAACTCTGGTTATGAAAGCAATAAAATATATTTCTCTTCAGAAATATACAGTGTGAGTGGTGTTCAATGAGATCTATATCACCCAGTATTTTTCCGGGCAGGATTTTTCCCGAATTCGAACACTCCAACTTGCGTAAAATACGATAAATCTCAAACTTTGAAAAATCATAACTCTGTTGATATGAGCAATGAAATTGATTTCTCTTGAAAAATGTACAGTGTGAGTGGTGTTCTATGAGATCTATATCACCCAGTATTTTGCCGGGCATGATTTTTCCCGAATTCGAATACTCAAACTTGCGGAAAAAACGATAAATCTCAAACTTTGAAAAATCATAACTATGTAAATAAAAGCGATAAAATAAATTTCTCTTCAGAAATATACGGTGTGAGTGGTGTTCTATGAGATCTATATCACCCAGTATTTTGCCGGGCAGGATTTTTCCCGAATTCGAACACTCAAACTTGCGTAATATACGATAAATCCCAAACTTTGAAAAATCATAACTCTGTTGATATGAGCAATGAAACTGATTTCTCTTGAAAAATGTACAGTGTGAGTGGTGTTCTAAGAGATCTATATGAACCAGTATTCTGCCGGGCAGGATTTTTCCCTAATTCGAACACTCAAACTTGCGGAAAAAACGATAAATCTCAAACTTTGAAAAATCATAACTATGTAAATAAAAGCGATAAAATATATTTCTCTTCAGAAATATACAGTGTGAGTGGTGTTCTATGAGATCTATATCACCCAGTATTTTGCCGGGCAGGATTTTTCCCGAATTCGAACACTCAAACTTGCGGAAAAAACGATAAATCTCAAACTTTGAAAAAATCATAACTCTAGTGATATGAGCAATGAAATTCATATCTCTTGAAAAATGTACAGTGTGAGTGGTGTTCTATGAGATCTATATTATCCAGTATTTTGCCGGGCAGGATTTTTCCCAAATTCGAACACTCAAACTTGCGTAAAATACGATAAATCACATACTTTGAAAAATCATAACTCTGGTAATAAGAGCAATGAAATATATTTCTCTTCAGAAATATACAGTGTGAGTGGAGTTTAATGAGATCTATATGACCCAGTATTTTGCTGGGCAGGATTTTTTCCAAATTCGAACACTCAAACTTGCGTAAAATACGATAAATCCGCATTTACGCAAGTTTGAGTGTTCGAATTCGGGAAATATCATGCCCGGCAAAATACTGAGTGATATAGATCTCATTGAACACTACTCACACTGTATATCTCTGAAGAGAAATATATTTTATCGCTTTCATTAACATAGTTATGATTTTTCAAAGTTTGAGATTTATAGTTTTTTCCGCAAGTTTGAGTGTTCGAATTGAGGAAAAATCATGCCCGGCAAAATACTGGGTAATATAGATCTCATAGAACACCACTCACACTGTATATTTCTGAAGAGAAATATATTTTATCGCTTTCATCAACATAGTTATGATTTTTCAAAGTTTGAGATTTTTCGTATTTTACGCAAGTTTGAGTGTTCGAATTCGGGAAAAATCCTGCCCGGCAAAATACTGGGTGATATAGATCTCATCGAACACCACTCACACTGTATATTTCTGAAGAGAAATATATTCTATTGCTTTTATCACCAGAGTTATGATTTTTCAAAGTTTGAGATTTATCGTATTTTACGCAAGTTTGAGTGTTCGAATTTGGGAAAAATCCTGCCCGGCAAAATACTGGGTGATATAGATCTCATAGAACACCACTCACACTGTATATATCTGAAGAGAAATATATTTTATCGCTCTTCCGAAGAAGTTTGTGGCTCGAGCCACGAATTTCAGTATTGCACGACCGTTGGTGGTTTGTCGCGCGCCCTAAAATCTCAGCGGATTCGTGGCTGCTTTCACGCTCATAAAATATTTTTCTCCCTGAATCGTTGGACATTATGACTTCGAATTTCATCACACCACACGGAGTTTACAAGGAGGAAAGAACAATGTACGCCACTGATATTACCTATGTTACATCGGTCCATTTCTTGCCAGGCCCATTCAATAAACTTTATTTTGTTGTAATGCATCATTGATTCAGAATCAGAATTATAATATCCTGAAATATCTCGATATGTCATTCATACAGCATTAGTCATCAAAATATATAGGGTGTATAGTGTAGTTCTATTTGCTCTTTTTGGACTATAGAATAATTTTTGAGATGTGGTTTCAACTTGTGACCCCGCATATTTTATTTTGCACTTTTCGTGTTTGAAACATCGTAATCAGGTCGAATTCTATTCGGTGAACGGAATTGGACACTGTTTTTTAGATTTTAGGTTAAAGATTTCGAATTCGATGACCTAGGTATTTTACGTAGTAGTTTTTAAAAATAAAGATTGGGAGATTGTCTGTGGGTCGTTCACCCACTCTGCTTGCGTACGCCTGAGAATAACACAATCTGGTGATCAGGTGTCGTCTCTCAGCCGTTCTTTTTCGTTTTAGCTTCTCGGATAACCAGAACTATTATCGGGCCATCTGATTCGATTCCGGTATGGGTATGCCATCGTCATCGTACGAGATTGCAGTGCATGCATACCTATATTTACGTCAAGCAGTACATATGTCTTGTTTTTATAGGGCAATAAATATGATTGAAAACTTAGTAGAGCAATACCTATCAATAACACGATATGATGTGCGATCACACAAGAACCTGATCAAAATCCTTTGATATTCATATACATATAGAGACTTTTCTACGGTGATACGAGCACTGCTAGTTGTGAGCACTATTTTTGCCTGATTATACTGAGGACTCTTCCTGTGGTGAAAATTTGTACTATTTTGGAAAATGTAGGTATAATGAAAACAGATACATACATACATAACTACACTTTCAGACAAATTTACTGCTAACGATGACACGAGACGGGTTGAAAATATTACTTGAAAAGTCCCAATCCTAATGTTTGGAAAAGAATTCATTAATAATTATTGTTGCTTGTTGCAACAATACTTTCACGAGCTCTTGACTTTTTGATAGGAGAGTAATATGGAAAAATAAATATTGTACCAGTTATTAGTTGAGTAGGTAGAGTCTAACCAATTCGTCAACTGTATGGTCTGCAAATATCATTCGGGAACGTTGATTTAGCACGGTTTATTTATTAGTAATTGATTCGAGTTGGATATAGGTACTTACGTCAACGGAAAAACATTCTTGTGGATTCCTGGTCACAATCATTTCTGTACGAAGTCGATAAAGCGACGTAAAGTACACAAAAACACATCAATATGATAAAGTTAATAACAGAGAATGATGAAAAAGTGGAAAATCAACGAACATACAAAGTTTTTAGTCAACATATCGAAATAATAGTTTTATAGGTTAGAATATATAACGAAACAAGAAACCTACCGCACAACATTCACCTCTGCACTGGATTGGATGGATGATCGATATTTACTTCCATATCGGGTTTTAAATTAATCATACCTGTTTGGCGGCTGCCTACACGTTAGACAACCAATCGTACAGGTTCCAGTGAACAATCGTCGGTTTTATTCCCTCTCCTCACTTCTCACCAGCTGCTTATCTTCAAAGATATTATAAATTATTATTCGAAATGAGATATACGACATTTTCAGTTATTTTCATTCGAATCGAGTTGATAGTCACTCGATAGATATATCACTCAAATCTATTTCTTGGCGAAGTTTATTGATCTATAAGTGGGTTAAAACAAAGAGACTCAGTTTTACATTTGTTGTTTTTATATTGAAAATTGGCAAATAATCCTAGTTGGTTCAGCCGATTCAGCCATCAAGTCAAGGAAGAATTTTAAAACTTTGTTCGAAATGGTTTAGCATATGGCTGTACCACAGCATAAGGAATATACAGCAGCGTCACTGTACCCCGCAGCCCATGCATTTCATTAAGTGCGTTTTCGCTGACCTTGAACATCCCGGAACGTGGCAAGTACGCATGTATTCGTCCGTCTGTATTTAGAGTGCCAGGATCGGATTGGTAAATTTCGACGGGAAGGTAGGTAGTATTGAAATTGATAAATACGATGATATTTTCCTGCAAGAGGAAATAATGTATGTTATAGAAATAGTAATGAATCAACCATTCATTAAAGATTCAAATGTTTGTTACTTCGATAATATAAGAACAAAACATTTTATTAATTTCGTCAAATTACCAATTGCCGTTTGTGTGTGTTGAATATATCATTATAAAATAGTATTATCGTCACGGAAGGGACCAATATTAAGCAGTTTCTATTATTTCGAATAATCAATCTGAAATAATCATAGGCATTCCACTATAGAACTCGCACAGGAAACATGTATAATGTTTCATCTACGTTGGCAGCTCAGAGAACCTATGACAAATATTCTAAATGAATATCGACAAGGCAATAGGCCGAGGGTCAGTCTCGATCTTAGCAGCCAACAGTCAACATGAATCACCCCCTGCGTCTCTTAAGGTTCATTTTTTAAATGTATCATATTGTGTCGCATGCCCCCTGTAGGTATATGTATAATTAATATCATGCTGGACCATTTTCATATTATTATTTTTAAACCATAGTTGGAACAAGTAACTACTTTTTTCTCTTGGCATCCAAAGCGATTTCACCCTCAAGTCACCGCTCTATGGACATGAGACGTGACTATATATTTATACATAAAATTCAATCAATGGCGCTGAAATTCACATGAATATTCACAAGTGTTGATTGTTGTCTATTATAATAAAATTTTCGAGCAAGTGATATCTATGGACCGTTTTCTAACCTCTCTCATCATTGGAATATCGTTAACTAGTAGTGATACAGGGTTGGTCAAATTAGAGTGAAGTTTCTGGTTGTGATGCTAAACATTGACAACCAACTCCATTTGATGAAGATGTAATGAGGTGGACTTTTGTTCGCAAGGAATTCCATGAAAATATAAGTTCTTGTACGAAGTGGACTACCAGATAACATGAAAATTTGAGAATTTTATTGATTTTCATGTCAAGTATCAGAAATGCGACACAACGAAAAATAATCGACATGGGTGTGTAATTACAATCAAGATTATTTACATGTGCTCCACATGATCACCGAGTGAATACAAAAAACGTGACGTTTATTTCATATTTATAGAATTGCATTTTTTGAATTCATATAAATCATAGCACAAGCTCTGAATTCTACTTGACACCTCGGTTCATCACTTAAATCAGCCAGTTCACTTTATATCCAACATTTTGCAAATTTCACTTGGATAATATGTTATGAAGATTGGAAACTGTTGATATTTTGATATTTTCTCTATTTATCATATTATCATTTCATCAAGGTTTCATTTAATTTATATGGTGAGTTTCATATAATTTTCAATATGTGGCTGTACTAATAGATTCAAAGAATATTAGAACAATTCATAGGTAAGTTATTGAATAATGTTGACAGATAGACCCTAGGCAGAGGAATACAACCCATGAAAACACTAAACGAGCAACCAGAAGTGATCTGCTCACTGTTGGTAAAATTGTACCTATCTTTGTTGCACATCCGGTCGAATCGATAGCACTTTCTTTTTCATATGTCCGTTTCAACGCTCCTCATTAGTCGATGGGTCAAGGGTTCATCTATAATATCATATTTTTGCTTCTCAGATTTGTACCTCGTTATTTAGTTATATAATTATTACTCTCACGATACTGAAGTCCTAATTAATTACATATAATCTGACGTGATTTTCAATTCAGAATTGCAACAATTTTCAAAAAATAATGTATTGTTGTTGACATACATGAACCTTTTGAGATATCTTTTTGATATCTGTTATATTCTTTTCTTTTCTTTGAATTTTGTTGTGATACTGTTGTTTGTAATGATCAGACGCTAATGTAACCTTGATTACATCAGCGTCCCGTGGGCACCTTACTCTTTCTCAATATGTTATCTTTTAACTTTTCATTTTCTTATTTTGAATTTTCATCCTTTCTCATGTAGAATATCATCCCTGGAATTATGAGAATAGAAATTCCAGATACACTGTATAGAAAATTATACTTAATGGTTATGGAGTCAAACAAGTGATATTTAAATAAAAGAGAGAATGGTAACATATAAATAAATGTATAAACAGCGCACATGCAATGTATGGACAAAAACATATTACACCTATGTATGTACTCATATATAAACAAAAAATAGTAATGGCATAAACGGGCTTTGTGGCTGGCAGCGATTACCGAAAAATAAACATCAATAATTAGAGATAAAAATAGAGAAGTACCTGCAAAAAAACTCGGATGACTATGAAACTGAAAGTGATCGAAAAAATTAAATCAGATTTTGGATTAAGTCCATGTCTTACAATTGAACAAATTTGATCGAATTGATGATTTGTAATGTCATTAATGGCGTCTCGTCAAACAACAGCAAACATTTAGGACATATTCTACTATTCTTCGGGTTTGACCTAAATTATTGATCCCGATCATCTTGTATTTTATTTATATACATACATTGAACAGGGTCTATATTTAATCCCGTACCACAGTATTTTATCTCATAGAACAAGATAATATACTGGCATTAGCAAATTATTAAATTCAAACAGGTTGGTACCAAAATTCCTAAAATTGAAACACGCTGTATTTTATGAATGTCACAAATCAGAAGAAATCCAAGTTCTTAGAGTTTACACATTTTCTTCGATAGAAAAATTTTCATTCCTGAGACAATGTTGAAGAACATCTCTGAACTTCAATATTCCATTTTTCTTGTTTCCAGGACCATAAGGCAATAACTGAAAAGTTACATATGCATCCCTACAAAATGTCGGTAGTTCAAGAGTTACATCCACCTAACTATATCCTACGGGTCTGCAATACTAATGGTTCAATCAGAACATGACCATTAATTATCTACTAGATTTAACTTCCTTTTCTGTTGAAGCATAGATACATTTATTTGGATATGTGTATAGCTAGAATTATTGGACATGGGCAGCAGAAACCCCTCATGAAGTCATTTAAAAACCTCTGCTTCCCAAAAAAATTGGTATCATAATTTCTGTTTCAAGAAGAAGAATGCTTGACCCCATTTTCTTCAGAGAGACAATAACAGAGGTGCAAGTTATTGTGTCATTTCAAAAGAAGCTATCAAACAAATGCATGCTGATAAACTTCAAATGGGCTACCTCGAAGATTTTTATTTGTTTTGTCAAATGAAAAATAATATTTTCAAAAACAGAATTCACACCCTTGAGCAGCTTCAAGCAGCAATCATCGAAGAGGTGCAAAGTATCACACAAAATGAGCTTTAGCGTGTTTTTGATTGTATGAAACGCAGAATTGATTTATGTTTAGATGGTGGAAGTGGTCATTTTGAGCATTTATTATGATTCAGTATTGTCATTTTGAGAATCAAAAGTGTACAATTCATTGCAGGTTGCATTGTTTCGGACATCCATTGTATAAAAAAAATCTCCAAAAAATAATGAAAAATTTAGAATATAAGAGGATAAGAAATCAGAATGTTTAAGATAGAAATGATATGGTGAATGAAATTATAGATAGATAGATAGATAGATAGATAATTTATTTCATTGTTTAAAATATACAAAGTATAAAAGTATATTACACATTGCCATATATAACAAAGAAAACGTCACAAAACAGAAAAGAATGTTACATAAATTAGTCACTATAATAATAAAAAAAAAAAAATAAATACATGTGTATATAGAACACAACAACGAATATGAGTTAAAATACCACTAGTCGTCAGCGAGCGAAACACTTAGTGATCCACTAAACTCGTTTATCTTGTAGGGAACCATGTTGATAAGATCTTTCCTGATTTTATTTTTGAAAGAATTCAGTGGTAGTTTCCTCGTTTCACGAGAGAGCAAATTGAAAAGGGGGATACCTATAGATTTACTTTTTTCCAATCTCTTCCTACTAGGCACGATGTTATGTCTGTTGCGGGTGTGGAAGGTGTGAACATTAGAGTGTGTCGTAAAAGTATGTATATTTTTCTTGACATGTATCAAATTTTCATAGATGATTTGAGCAAACAGTGTCATAATGCCGAAATTTTGAAAGAGTGGTTTGCAATGTTCATCATAGTTAACCCTTGCAATGCTACGTACAGCAGCTTTTTGTAATATGAAAACTCTTTGTAAATTTGTGAAACTGGCCTTTCCCCAACTCAGTAATCCATAGCACATTACAGAGTGGAACATCGCATAGTATGATGTTAGGGCTGCTTCTTGACCAACAGTTGATGCTATGCGCCGAATGGCGTACACAGATCTTGCCAACCTTCCACACAAGTGACTAATATGCGTGTTCCAAGAAAGGAGTGGATCAAGATGTATTCCTAGAATAATGAAAGGTTTACTCACCGAAGAGATACCTAAAAATGAGGTATCTGGTTAGACTTGCATAACATGAAATAAAGTGAGTGAAATACTGAATCAGAAATTGAATTACTGAAAAGAAATGAATAAATGATTGGTTAGACTTGCATAACATGAAAAGAAGTGAGTAAAATACTGAATCTGGAATTGAATGGTTGGAAAGAAATGAAATAATTTTATTCAATATATCAACAGCTTTCTCCCTTTAAGGATTTTTGCAATTGTGACCCTATTTTGATTTCAATTTCCTACGGCACTGCTTTTCCCCGACCTCAAGTTGGGAATATTTGACTTCCAGTGCTACCACCCATGCAATTTTGTTTGCATAAGATCCGGCACTCTGGTCTGGTTTCACGCTACTAACCTATATTTAACGAATGTCTAGTGAAAATGGAATGGAATTAAATATATAGATTCATTTTGAGATAGGAATTGATCTGCAAATATACCTCCACGTAGGTATAATTGTTCTCTCTAGTTTCCAACATGTGTCTTTATTTCATTTGAGATATGGTAAAAACATCGAACAATTATTATTATGGCTTCGACATTTCTATATCTTAGATGAAGAAGATGATCCATGATCCTTGATCTAAGTTCAATATTTATATTTCACACTTACCCTCGCCTATTCACTGTGCTGTGCAAACTGTCGTTTATAGCGAAGCTCTGTTGAATGCCCCTGTCTGATTTTGTCGTTTTATTGGTTTTATGTTCTTGTGAATATGTCATTTATCTGTGATGCCAACCAATCTGTTCTGTGATGCCAACCAATGCCAACGCCATTTTGATGATTCTCTTGGCTCTAGGTTGAGTTGTCTATCGTCAAATTGTGAGCATTATCGAATTTATTTTATTTAATACACGCATCCGTTGAAAGTTTATTGTTTGAGTAATGTAGTTTTCATCTACATTCGTAATTGGATTTTCATCGAAAGTGTGTATATTTTTCTCCAAAGGAAATGAGTGACTAATAGCGTTTACAGCGTACCGGTACTGATTTTCATACGCTTTTCCCTGTTGTCCAGACATCTGTGACCATGTATACGGTAAGTTTATTTCGTATGTAGTATTTTTCTTGTAAAACTAGATAATCCACCTCCGCACATTTTTTAAAAAAGTGCCCCACGTTTTTCCCTAAATGAATGGATTTTTTCACGAAGGGAACCAACACAAACCAGGACAATAGATTCAGCGACAAGGAGAAAAAACTTCTCAAGCAAATGAAGTTCAACCCGTGCTTAGACCAACAAGTAAGTATATATAATCAAATTCTTCTCCCAAGATATTATGGGTTTTTTGCTTCAGGTGGACATGACTAAAATCAAGCTGGATGTGATCAAGCCATGGATACAAGACAGACTCACAGAAATTCTAAAGATTGATGATGATGTAGTTGTGAATTTTGTTTACAACCAGCTTGAAGAGAAGGTAGATACTTTTTCCATGCTTATTTAGTTTCATTTAACCTAACAAATAATTATTATTAGCATCCAGATCCCAAGAAAATGCAAATCAATCTCACTGGTTTTCTCCAAAACAAAAATTCAATGGAATTTATGGCTGAACTCTGGGAACTTCTCAAATCTGCTCAAGATAGCCCTACAGGTATTCCTGAGTCGTTGATGGACTTGAAAAGAGAAGAACTTGCGAAAAAAAAGGTAATGCATACATTTATTTAATATACAGGGATGATCAATAGTGCCTCAAAGTCTGATTGCTCAAAAAATGTTTCAAAATCAAATGATAAATAGAAAAAAGGGTCTATCATGAGGAATTATTGTGGCATATACAGGGCGCATCAAAACAAATTCAAAGAGTTGATATTTTTTTTAATTGTAATGCCTTGTATATTTGCATATTTTTTTTAACGTTCCAGTGACCTCTATCTTTTTCCCCAATATTATCAACTATCAATCCCTAGAATGATAGAATTTGTTTTGTCAAAACAATACCATTTGCATAATCTTCAATATTAGGAGATATTGCTGCACCTATTTGATGGATAGATGGGTGATATTTCTGATCCATTCCATTTGGAATAGCTACAGGGACATTCTTAAACAAAATTTTCTCATTCCAATTCTATATCACAATGTACAAAAATATACACTCTCAATTATAGTATAATATGTTCATGATATTTCTAATTATCGTCATTTTTATTTCATATGGTAATAATAGATATATACAAACATCCTTTAAAGGCCTTTCAAAGATGATAGGCAAGCGTATGGCTTGGTTCATGCTTCCGTCTTCCGACAAATAGGTGACACCTGACTTATCACCTATCTCATTTTTGGCATGCGTAAATGTATATTCACACGTAACTTGATTGAGTGAAACTACCAAACCATTCTATGTAGGAAAAAGAGGACAAGGACCGAGAGATCAGAGAAAAGGAACGCGAACGTGAGAAAACGGAGAAGGAAAAAAAGTACCGCGACAGATCTAGATCGCGCCGGTCGAGATCCAGGTCGAGGCCCCGCAAGAGCTCCAGAGAGCGAGCGAGCAGAACAAAGGAGAAGAAGTCCAAGAGCAGCGACCGCATGTCCAGAAGCAAGGACAAGAAGTCGCCGAGCCGCGACAAGGAATCCAGGAGCAGAGATCGGAAGTCGAGGAGCAGGGATAGGAAGTCTAGGAGTAGGGATAGGAAGTCTAGGAGTAGGGATAGGAAGTCTAGGAGTAGAGATGGGACGTCCAGGAGCAGGAATAGGGAGTCTAGGAGCAGGGATAGGAAGTCCAGGAGTAGAGACAGGAAATCCAGGTAAGTGAAAATACGTTGACTAAAAGCTGGAAGTGATCAACCCATGGATACAAGACAAACTCACAGAAAATCATTGTTTTTTCTAGTATAGTTTTCATCCTGTAAATTTATGCTCTTTTGAATTCCTGAGTTTTTTTCTAGCACTCTGAAGGAAATGGAATTCATTCCAAAACAGTGTTTTGCCTTTGAGAGATATAAAATAATAGGTATAATAAATATAACATGGATCCAATGAAGTGGATCTTTTATTTGAATAAAATAAAGTTCAAACCTTTGCAGCTTTTTGGTAAGGCATGAAGTTTAGCACTTATATATCTACATGAATCTTGAGTTTTCTCGATTCTACAATGGTGTGCAGATATAATTAATGGTTTCGGTTGAATATGTATGTAATGGTAAAACACCTATTATTTGAACAGAGGTTATTGTATCACTTTTATTGCTACAAATACCTCATGCTTATTACTGCAGTTTCCTCAGACAATCAAACCAAACATTGATATGCTATGAAATACTGACCAAATAACTAATTCCATACCAAACCATTAGAAACAAATCTATACACATTCTATGTTTCACTCAAAAGGTTGATGAGTTTCACAGACAACTCCCACTATCATTACTTCCTTTTAAAAGTGCTCACTGGCTCCTAACTCATTTACTTGAAAAAAATTACCGTTTTAGCATTCTCCAACTACTACTACTACTTCTCTGTCCAGATTCACTTTCCAATCAGGCACAAGACCCAATCACAGGACAGCTTTTAACAATTTGTCTTTGTAACTGAACAACTAGAAACTGAGAACTAAAACTAAATAAAGTTTCAAGTATTGATATTGAAAACGAATAGATATATATTTATTTCACATTTGCTTCATAAACATCACATGATAGAAATATGTTTTATATTCCTTTTGCACAGCCAACAAGGCGTTGACAGTAGATCTACGTTATCACACATTCGGTTAAAATTTGTGCACATCAAATGAATTGGTGATTTCAGTAGTATATTCGTTCTTGGAGTAGGTAAATGAAATTAAAATTCACTCCTACTGTTCAAACAGTAATGTTCCAAACTAATAATGAAGACAAAGCACTCGTTGACAATGTTGCCAAGTCTCTTCAGCAACTCTCGAGCCTTGATTTTGTTCGCCTTAACCAAAAGATACCTTTTCTCTCGCGTACATCCAGCAGCAGGGACCACAAATCGGGCAGCAGAGACGGTAAATCGAGGACACGATCTCGGGACAGCGAGTCGAGAAGCAGAGATAGGAAGTCGAGGAGCCGCACCAAAGATGGCGTGTCTAGGAGCAGGTCTACATCCTTGGACAAGGGGGTGAAAAACGGCATCGCCAGTCCCGGAGAAAAGCCCAACGGCAGGGAGGATTCTTCGCCTCCGGACAACAAGCACTCTGGGTGAGTAATGTTCGACCATCAGTACTGTCTACAGAAGACGGAACTATTTGCATTCGAACCAGGGTTCGAAGGTATTATATTTATATTAATATCAAAATATCGGATATACAATGTATCCAGTTAGTGTGTAAATCTTCGATATCTTATGGAATTTATGAAACTCCCCAGAAAATACGATATTTTTGCAGATTTCAGTACATAGTTGATGTTTTGAGATTGTAATTATGTAGTTTGTTCATAAATTGAGGAGTAACATGAATTACTACTTCTGAATCAACGTATTTATAACACTGATCATGCAATTATCAATAATACTGATTTGGTTCTTGCATGTATTACCATTCAGATGGATATTTCTTGTATCATCAAGGTCACATGAACATATTGGTAACAATGGTTATTGCGCATATTTTGATACACAATTGATACACAATTGGCGCGCATGGGGTAATAATCTCATTTTTATCAAATAAAAAATTGTACGCCACTGAGATATTTCAAATTGAAAATCAGTTTTGAATTTCTCGTCCAATTTGTGACAAAAAAATCTCATCTGTCTTTTTTTCGATTGGGGCGCCTTTTATATGCAAAAAATGAACTATTTAATGCCCATTTTTCATTTATTCAATAGATATATCATTTTCATCTTGAAATTGAGATCATTACTCGTATGATCGACAATGATGAACATGAAATTCACAATTGCATGTCAAACAATGCGCAATAACGAACTTTTCCAGAGCAATAAATATATAGCCAATTCTTAAAAAAACTCTCTCGGAAAAAAGTCTCTCGGAAAACGGAACATTTGCGGGCAAGAGTTGAATGGCGAAATGTCATTATTTTTTCATGCAGAATCACCCCTTGAAATTTGTCGCACTTATTCACCAACACAATTTATTTTTTTTTCAAATCAATGAATTCACGAATTCCGTTCTCGTCTCCCTTCAGATCGTCGTCGGGTCCGGCCGCCGCCGCGTTGCCGCCCGTCTCCAAGCTGCAGGCGAAGCTGATGTCGCTGGCCGAGAACCACAAGGCGTCGTCGCGGTCGAGGTCGCGGTCGCGCACGCGCTCCAAGTCGCGCAGCCGTGGCGCGCGTTCGAAGACGCGATCCAAGTCGCGCTCGTCGAGCCGCTCGTTCAAGGGCAGCCGGCGGTCGCGCTCGCTCTCCAAGGCTAAGGACAAAAGGCGGTCGATGTCGAGCTCGGCAGGCTCCAAGGAGCACTTTGAGATACGCAAGAAGGAGGACGGAGTGCAGAAAAAGCGGCATTACAGGTACGGTGATTTCGTCGTCGATGTAGTTTTTAACATTGGTAGCAGTTGGTCGTTTTCCTGTTTTTGATTAAGGTTCATGATGATTATTGGGGATCAGATATAGAATAGAATGGAAAAATATTTATTGTAATGATGAAATTATCACAATATGGGTACGTTTGCATAAACACATTGTTCCACCCACCCTCTACCAGGTTCATTGGTATAGAGAGAATCTAAAATCTAATTAACAAGGGGCGAGTGGACTCATTTTTTTTATTTTTTCATTTATTTAGTTATTTGCGATTAAGGTAATTCAACAGAAGAAATGTTCCAATTACAGAATTACACCATTGCATTATACAAGTATAGCGGTAAATAGGTGAATCGTCTTGAAACTCTACAAACCCTAACTCAAAACTGAAGAAGTTAAATAAACATAAGGAGAAAATACAGACAAAAATAAGAAAATGAAACAGATGATAATAATCATACATTCAAAATACGAAGAGCTAGGTTTTTGACTGTAGCAAATGATTGCCTAAAAAGGTCAATGTGGCTGAAGTACAGATTGTATATTGCTTGAATCGCAGTTACTGGTGAATCATGTGCATAGTTAGTATTGAGATTGAGCGTGTAAAACAAATTTGATCAAGTGACATAGAGCCTAATACTGAAATTTATACTACTTAGTAAATAAGGACTATCAACTTTTTATTATTCACAATCTTGAAGAGGAAAAGAACACATGAAATCAATCGTCTTGATGAAAGTTTCTGTAAATCGAAATATCTCAAACTTACTTCATTATCCAGATGACAATTTTGTCTATTGAATCTATTCTATATTTAAAGTATAAATGATTTTTTTCTCTCTTTCACTCTCTCAATTCGATCAACATATTTGTGGTAATAAGGGTTCCAAATCACACTAGCAAACTCAAGATGGCTACGAATCAATGCATTATATAAAATAATCAATGAGTTGGGTATTTGTGAAAGATCTGGTTGTGCGTGAAATGAACCCTAGATTACGCAGATACTTTCTAATTATTGATTCTATGTGGTGCTCGAATATTAATTTGGAGTCCAATATACGTTGACTTTCACTAGCATTGTATTACTGATTATTTAGTCCAAAGTTTCAACATTGACTAGTCTACAAAATGTTATGGAGTTGCATTCCTTAGGGTTCAAACATAGTTTGTTGGTTTCATAGTAAACTTGTAGTCTATCTAGATCGGATTGTAACTTTGAACAAACTGTGTCGTCGTTAATGGTTTTGAAAACTTTTAGGTCATCCGCGTACAAGCAAAAGCTAGAATGTTCAAAGCAGTCGCCAAAATCATTTATGAAAAAGGTGAACAGGAATGGTAACAGTTGGGACCCTTGTGGTACACCAGATGTTACGTTTACTAATTCCGATGACCAATTATTCAAAGTTACAGTCTGTGTCCTATTAGTTATATAACTCGTTATCCATATCAGTAAGTTGCCGTCTATACAGATATTTTCCAGTTTTATATTAAGTGACTAAGTATGTTTTGAGTGAAGAATGCTAGGTTGGTAACCACCGAACGACCTTGGAAAAATCCATGTCGATTTTCATCAATTAGATTTTTAGACACTTTCGTAAGCAGCAAAATGTTGAGTACAGTCCAACAGAGTTATAGAGCTCCTACAATATGTCTTTCAAATGCTGTAAAACAACGCCTTTAATTCATTACTTTTAACATACAGCTGGAGCTGCATATCGTAGATGAAAGCACCACCACAACGGGTAACGGCAACTTAAGCAAAGGCAATCATGAAGCAATCTCATCGAATATTTATTTTTCATACCCCCGATTATCACAGTTAATGTTGGAACTTTAACAAAGAAAGAAAACATAAACTCAAATATTTCACACAACAATGCTCATTCTGATAATTTTATGAATAATAAATAAAGGGAGATTCATAATGTCATTAGTAGTATTGAACATACAATCCTTAAGAAACAAAATAGATGACCTTTATATATTCTTAGAAGAGCTTGACTTTCCAAGTTTTATATTACTGAATGAACACTGGTTGAAACATGATGAACTAGTTTTCATACCCAATTATACGGTCAATCAAAGTTTAGCAGAATAATGTCATCTAATGGAGGAACTATGATACTGGCAAATACCTCTGTTTTAGAAGAAATGTGTTCTGAAAACGTTGACAAATGCAACCAATACCCACAAGGAAAAATATTTGAGTTTTCCATAGCGTACTCTAAGAAGTCTAAGACCTATATAATATGTATTTATCGGTCACCACTGTCAGATGTGAATATTTTTTTTGCTCCACTATTCCTTACTGAGTGAATTACCTATTAAGTCAATAATTATACTAACTGGAGACAAGCATAAATTTTGCAGATACAGAATCTATTACTCCACAATCCTTGATTAATTTACTTGGATCTTTCGACCTCAAAATGCATGTTCACTCTCCTACTCGTATAACTTCACTCTCCTACTCGTATAACTCGCAAATGCATTGGCAACTTAGATGTCAACCTTATTAATTGCTCTGTAGTCTCCTCAAACTTGTCTGATCATGAGGCTATACAGTTCACAGTGAACATTGATCCAATTATCAAAAGTAAGAAGGTTATGCATGCAAGAATCTACAGTGCTGCAAACTATAACATGTTCTACCAAAACTGCCTCTTGACCAACTGGATTCATATTCTGAAAACGAATGATCCATTTTTTGCACTTTATGGGCATCTTTTGGGCATTTTCAATGAATCGTTTCCTTTCTGAAAGATGAAAGCAAAACAAGAAAAACATTGGCTAACTAAAAGTATAAAAGCATCCTCACGAAACCTACGCTCACTTAATTTTATAAAAAAAATTTACCAACAAAGAATCATTTCATAGGTATGCTAGAAAATATAGGAATATTTAAAGGCGACTTGTCAAAAAGTCATCAGGAATTGATGCTTTATTTGCGGTAATAAATCACTCATTCGAGGACGGTGTATTTCCATCCTAAAAACATCGGTCGTTATTCCACTTCACAAAGGGGGAAAACCAGAGGATCCCTCGAATTTTCGGCCCATTTCCCTCATTCTCTCGCTAGCAAAGTTGATAGAGAAACTGGTGAAAATGGTGAAAAATGGTGAATTCTTGTCACAAAATAATATAATTGGTAGTAAGCAGTTTGATCTCCAATCCAAGAAGAGCACAAATGATGCCATATTCCCATTCCTATATGAAGTAGATAACAACTAGAGATGTGGCTGCAGCAGTTTTCTGTGAGTATTTCAATTATTATTTCATTATGGCATCGGTGGAAATACTCTCGAATGGTTTGATTTCTATCTCACAGGTGGGAGTCAGGTTGTTAGGTCTACAACAACCTTGTCGCCAGCTGACATAAACAGCGGAGTACCGCAAGGATCAGTACTGGGCGCCACACTTTTTCTACTGTACATGAACGATTTGGCTTCTATAGACATAAAAGGCCAATTCACGCTATTCGCTGATTATACAACGATACTGTGAACTGATAAAAAAGATTCTGATCTTCATAATACTATCTGCTCTGATATCATTAAAATCAAAGATTGGTGCGACTCCAACCTCCTTTCTTTCAATATTTCTAAAACTAATATAGTATCATTCCGATTTAGTATTGACAACATTTCGCTAACCTCAAATCAAAGTTTCATTGAGAATAGAACTAGCGCCAGATTCCTTGGAGTGAATATAGATAACAAATTAAAATTTGACGATCATATTGCATGTCTTGAAAAGAAATTTTCTGCAGCATGCTATGCAGTTACAGTAACTTCAAATGAATTGGGATCAACTGCAGCAAAGAGTGCTTATTACGCACTAATTGAGTCTTACTTACGATATGGAATCCCATTCTGGGGCGTTTGTACTCAAATAGAGTCGGTTTTTGTTCTGCGAAAAAGAGCACTCAGATTCTTGTGCAAAGCCAAACGACGGGACTCATCCTATGCCACCAGACATTTCAATGATCTCAGACTACCTATACCTACGTCAACCCTCATCAAAAACTCGTTTTATATAATGGTCTCAAGATGTATAATCATCTACCAGTTCACCTGGAAACTTTGGAAAACACTCGTTTCAAGACACAAGAGTTTTCCGAAGACACATTTTGAAAAAAATAAATAATTTTATACCTTTATACTTTTATCTTTTACCATATGTTTTAAAGACATTATTGGTATTGACTTAGCAGTGTATTTACAGTTACAATGTCAGATTTACCTGTATGCTAACTGTGTTTATATATTTTTATTGATGTTGCAGTGTACCTATAGTTTTTAATGTGTTGTTCTATGCCCTACAATTTTAATTTTATGAAATAACCTTCTTTCCTCAATCATAAAAATATTTGGTCAATAAGATTATCTATCTTAGGACAATAAAGCATATTATTATCATTATCAGTTGTGAAAAATAACTCTGAAGTAATAATTGCCTCAAATAGTTTCCCAGGAGCTGATAATAGTGAAATTGGCCTGTATTTATTTACATTATTTCTATTGCCATTTTTGAAAATTGGTATGACATTGGCATGTTTCCATTTATTTGGGAATACTCCTTCAGACAGTGATTTGTTGTAGATTATGGTAAGTGGAACTGCTATCGCATCACATGCGTTCCTAAGAAAAACTGGTGGTATACCGTCAGGCCCGGTACCCTGGGTTATTGTATTATAATTTTTTCAGAATATCTTCATCGATTCTGAGGTCTGAAAATCAAATGAATTTGAAAGAGAGAATCTGTGAACTTCAGAAACTGTCAGACATTTAATTCGAAAATGGTTGCTTATCCATCGAAAATATTTGTACGTTTGGGTTGTAGACATGAGTTTTTCAATGAAATATATTTCATGGTATAAACTTGATACGTTCCATTGTTGCCCACTGGAACAGTCTTCTCCAATTTACAGATATTTTTAGATCATTATAACATATTGTCCCTTACTGTTTTATTACTACATTAAAACGTAAGTTGCAGAAGGCAACATATTCTAGCACGAGTCCGAACGGACGAGTGCAGGAATGGCCTTCTGTTATGAATGTTTTATACTACTTTTTCTGTTTCGGCTGTATTATATGGTTTTGTTGTTTTTTAATACATATTTTCGTAATAGAAATGATTCGTTTTGACCCAATATAGCGGAAATTTTTATAAATACAAAAGCTGCTCGAAATATTCGTGAAATAAACCTATCAGTGTATTTCGTATCAGTGATCAGATGAATTTCAAGTTACACCACCTGAATTGCGAGAACTGGCATCTCGATCAGCAAATGATTTATTACCTGTCAAATCAAAAATCGTATATGAAACGAAATATACGAAATTCATGTCTTGGTGCTCCGAAAAGGAAGTACATATGGTAGTACATCGGGTAGTCTCGAACCACAGGCAGGCATACAGGCGGGCATACCAATAGTCAAAATTTCCAAAAACAAAAATATATAAAAAATTGTTAGTAATGGAGGTCATTATTGAACGAAAAATAATGAGTCTGCTAAAGTGCCGAAACAGAGAAAGAATATTATTGTGTTATTATTAGGAAAACAATGTGACACCTCTCAGTAATCTGCTTATTGTATTCAAAATGATATATGAAATCGCTTATTGAATATAGTTGATTACAATAGGTGTCTATATCCTTCATTTTGCAATAGAAAAAACTTTACTGAAGAAACTCTATTTGGCATCATGAATACTTCCGTGTGAATTAGCGTTAAAATCAGATATTTTCATGTAAAAAGTAGTTTTTTTTTCATTAGCCACTGACAATACTCGTGATATATTCTGTGCTTTCAATATAACGGAATCTATATGGATGAATAGAACTTTGTTATATCTCACTTCACAATTATCACAAATGGTTTGGTTCAGACAGTTGCTGTTAATAAACTTTCGTTTTATAGATTTTTGAAACTACCTAGTGACATTCCTGGTAACAAATTGAAATTATCGATATTATTCATAAAAGTAATCGACAGATGTGCAAAGCAATATTTAAATTTTGATGTTCTGTGTTGATGAATATTGTATCTCCACATATTTCAAAGGTGTCGATCATGAATATCTTTTCTTGGGATGATATAATTGTGTAAATATTCTGGTGTCTTCTCGGTATATATTTCGAAAATATATATAGGAAATAACATTTGATATCTATTGATATATGAACCAGTTTATATTTGATTTCTTCATCTAGAATGACTCTGAACATGTACAGTGACTGCAGTTTCATTTACATACTTTGTATTCTTTCATTAACGTGTTTTCAAAATTGAGCACTGAGTCAAGAATAACACCAAGATTCCAGCATACGGTTTTGTGTCGAATTTCGTTTTGAATATGTATGGTTGTGGAATAGAAATAATTGACTTAATTTACCGAACACACTCTCCCATAAGCATACAAACAATTTTCCTAGCATTTAAGCAGTAACCATGTTTTCGGGACCAATTATATATATCATATGGAGTGAGTAGAGTCGAATTTTATTGATGAAAACTAACTAAGCGTACACTTACACAACACTGGATATAATGTAATATCATTTATTATCATTTTTCCATACAATATATAAACGTACCTAAGGAAGGGGAGTTTGAGAAATGACTAGGTCACATGTATTCGACAAGAAAATGTTCTAATAACCAAAGTATGGATTCACTGGGATATCTTGATTCATTTTTCTAAGTTTTTTGAAAGTGATAAGTTTGTGAACTGATAGTCGAGATTTTACATCAAGCATTCATTTCATTCACAAAATTCATATAAAAGATTTTCTACAATAAAATTCATTTGATTGGCCCATTTCAGTTATACATCAAGTAAGATTCCAAATATTCTACATGCTTCTCTGATGTTATACAATGAGCTTCTCATCATCAGTGTCAATCAGTGACATATTTGTTGAAATAGATGTGAAAAGAATAACATGAGATCTATCATATAAAACATAATAAAATTCACAAATTCTCCTTGTACTATCAACTTGAAGGACGCCCACGTGTGTCGTCCGCAAAACTAACTAATTTACCAACAGTATTCAGGATGAAAAGATATTCAGATATATGGTGAATAAAATAGGTGTAAGAACGGTCTCTTGTAGAACCCCAAACGAACCTGTTTTTCCACACTAGAAGGAAAAGGTAAGGAAATTTGGTGAGATGAATAATTAATGTTTTAGCAAGGTTTTACAAGGTGTCATAAATCTATCAGTTTTATACGCATCTCATACATTTTTGCCATCTTAAGTTGATACCGTAGTTACACTTCTTCATCTATTTCAACGAGTTCTTCACGTTGAAAACAATATTCCTCACCGCCATTTCTTATTTGCAGATCGAATAAGGACAGTTCTGATAGTGAAGCGGAAGGTAAGAGAAAGCGTTCGAGATCGAAATCGAGACGCAAAGATCCGAGCCCTAGAAGGAAGCGCAGCCTATCGAGACGTCGATCTGTTAGCAGAAAGAGAAGCATCTCCAGAAGGTGGGGTTTTTTGTATATATAAATTATTGTCTTGCAATCGGACATGATCGATTGTCCGATGTGTCGATTGTTTAATTGGTATACGTTCTCCTGCTAGTAAAATATTTGACTATTATTTTAATGCAAAAGTTATGGAAATAACCAATTTCATATAACAAAACTCTTCTCAGGTCAATTTAGTACTGTACACAAATATTCTAAATTGATTCTAATATCGATAGTGAGTACATTAATAGTATTATGTCACTTATAACTTGAAGAGTAAGTTTTCTTTGATATTGACTGAAAATTACGTATTTTAGTTGTTTCTTTCATAATTCCATTAATTTCAAAGAATTTTTATGCACTCCTGGACCAGAAATCAGACGATTAGTTTTCATTCAAAATTAAATTTTTATTAGCTTTTGAAATCAAAATTTATAAAGTTGTTTTAGATTGAGTTCTGAATGAGAATTATCCATTTCTTGTCTAGAAGCGTATATTTTTCTTGTCTGTGAATATTATTCGCGAGAGTTATACTATTTCATTTGAATATTTTCCAATGTTTCGTTTTTGTAACATTTGAACAATGTCAAAAAATATGTTGCCGGATTCTGATTTTCATTCTCAATAAATACCCGAAATAGATATGACAATTCCTCATTCATATTCTCAAAAATCGTTTATATTATGAAACCAAATGACAATGTACTAACATTTTCTTTATAGGGATGTTTCACTAATTTGCTTTCAAATTCTCGAAATAGGTGATATTCTTTAGGTAATTTACAATTTACATTCTGCTTGAAAAGATCTATTCTGACGATATCAATATTCACCTAAAGAATTTCAGTGCTGAACTCCTATCTAGAATTTGAAATCAAAAGTCTTGTAAAAATTTCAAGCAGGCCATAGCAGTACCCAGCTCTCATTCAGGGCAGCTACATTGTAGCGGTCCGATCGGTCCTACCAGTACCTCAGAGCCGGAGGATTTCGCCCGAAAGAAATCTTCGTCAACGCGGTCGGGCCTACTAGTACGGCCAGCCTCAAGTATTTCCTCCGATGGAACTCTTCATCGACCTCGGCGGACCGACAACCAAAAGAAAACTTCAACGATGTGATTGGGTCTTCTAGTACCCCTAAGCCGGAGGATTTCTCCTGAAAGAAAACGTCACCGGCACAATAGGGTCTACCACCACCCGGTAGGCCTCTAAATGAGGCTCACGATGCCTCATGGTTCCGTCTGATAGAAAACTTCATCCACGCGAGAGGGTGTACTACTGCTCCGCTGGATTCCTTCCTGAGGGGCTCCGAGCCCGGACTGGATCGTCTCGAATCGCCGCCGCGTCGATGAAGAGAATCGACGCTTGAAGCCAAACAGGAAACGTCTGGATCTTCGTCGACGCCATTCATCGGTAGCGTCAACTGTGGAGCCCGACTTTGCTTCCGAGATGGGATCCTCCGCCGGATGGGGTCCGAGGACCTGTTCGGGTCCCGCTATATGGGGAAACCGCGATCTGACAGGGCTGGGACCTTTGCCTGGCGACATGTCGAATGTGGTATTTGATTCTTGTTTAGACATGTGAAACATCCCTCAATTATTTTTTTTTTTGGAACTCGTCGATTACGCTGGATCATTCGCAGAAATGTTCGTCAAAGGTAGTTCGTAGTCGTACTGGAAGGATAATGAAGATGATCGATCTTTGACACACTAGAAAGGGATTGATTGATTTCTGTTGATTCATGAGGTGCTTGTTTTTTCAGGGTGATTCCACATTCACGATGATTTTATTTGTGGTAATGCTGAGTTGCTATCGTCCTGGAAACAAAATTGAAGGATTGAATGTTTCCGATTCTCTATAGAGTCGCCTGGCATTTCTAAAAAATAATTCAGTTTGAAACATTTCACAAAATGTTTTCCAATATAACTCCAACCCCAACCAAATACAGTTGCTTACGTATATTTGTTGGAAGTTGAGGTTCTTAGTATATCAAAGATCGTTTCTCATTCGCGGTGATCTCATACGCTATGCTTCCAAACTTTTCGAATCCAAATTACGTTTTGGGTTTAGTAACACATAGCCTATATTCAGTACGACCTAATAGATGTGTAACAATTGAGAGCTGTCATGGATCTGATCATCTGCTGTGGGATTCCATAATGGCAATTATGACGAACGAAAATATAATGGACACAAAACATTTTGTAGAGAAATGCACTTATGTTTTAACATTTTTCCTCAAACTCAACCACGCAGACGAAGACAGCAATAAGTTGACAAGGCATTTTTCCTCGCAGTGTATTCCAAAAATTACTTGATTATTAATTAACTACTCAAACCAGCTCGATAAGATAGTTTGACAAATAGTTTTGACGCTAAATTGGTAGAATGGCAAAGTAGTCTGCTTGTTGGTAGCAAACAATAATAATGGATCCATCCGATCAGTATCTTGATGAGAAATCGTACGAGATCGTTGGAGAAGATACAATCGATTGTTGATAATTGGTACCTAAGGAGCTTTATCAAAAACTTCTTGGATTTTGAGTGGTACATTTTTGTTTGCAAGTGATGAAATCCTTATTGAATATAATAGCAATTAAATGGAAGAGAGTAATGAACTTTTTCAGTATTTTCATTAACCAAAAATTAAATATTGACCAAAATTGTTTCACTTTCCATAACAATCGTGACCAGTGTCAACCATGTGAACACTTAAGTAGTCAATCAGAAGTTTACCGTGACGTCATGAGATTGTCAACCCAGTTTGCGTGGTCAAGTTCGAGGAAGAATTACTTTTGTTTGTATTGGTGGAATCCGCAAATAAATTCGCGATACTTCAAATCGTTCAGCAAGACATACAGAGTGATACAAATTCGTGGCTAAGAATGGTTTTTAACCATTAAGAGATGCAGCGTGGCTTCAACCTTGAACAGGGGCTAGGTTGCATTATTTCATGAAGAACTTGGAATATATCAGAAGATCTCTGTAGCCAAGAATTTGTATCAAACTAATGAACTCTGAAGCAGGTTCTTTAAGATTGTATATGCCGACAAAATGACTCGAGCATCCGGAATCCCACAGCACCAATGTGACTGGCTTTCTTCGCGACTCGATGAAAGTAAATTCCGCTCGCGTAACACTTAACCTAAATTTTTTGCGCTCGGCAGACGCAGCCCGTCGCGTGGCCGACGTAGTCCGAGCAGGGACAGGCGCAGGAGAAGCATCTCGAGGCGGCCAAGCCCGCGCAGGGCGAGACGCAGCTACGGGCGTCGCAGCGTCAGCAGGACCAGGCGGCGCAGCAGGCCGCGCAGGGGCAGCCCCAGGCGGGGCAGCCCGAGGCGCCGATCGAGAAGCCTTAGCAGAGGCAGGTAATGTTGCTTGATTGAATAAAAATAGTTGATGATAATAATAATAACGAATAAGTAATGCTCTTCTTTGCAAAGTTGAAGTGTTAGTCTTTGGCACTAAACAATGACAGTTACCGGACAGAAACATTTTTGGATACCGTATGTTTTTTCGTTGATTGGTATTGAAGGTACCATTTTCATATTCAGTTTCAAGAAGTAAATGGCAAGTTCTATCTATATGAACTGAAAAAGAGGCAATATCATTGTCTCCGCTCAGAAGAATGCAGGCAGATTCTTTGTTTTTTCTTCTTTGGTTGATATCTTATTCTCCTATGATACTAATATCTTTCCAAACGGCCCATCTTCAGTAAGGATATGTTCAGCTTATTTTGACTTGTTGTTTTATTTCTTTATATTGTTCTTATGTTCTTTCATTGTTACTGATCGAGGCCTGCTTGTTCTTCATGTCTTGGTCTTTCATGATCTCACAGTATTTTGAGTTTTGAACACTGTTGTCACTCTGAACTTGTCAACATCAAAATTAAAATTGTTTTTTGTTTTAAGAATTCCAGTTCCATAATAATTGAGAATGTGAGAGGTGAATGAATTCACCGAATTCGTGCCAGTGTTTTGAAGCTGATGAGCATAGTTCATTTATATCATTGAAAAAACTGTTAATTTTGGCATAACATTTTTTCGATATATTTGATGGTTCGTAGCTTCCGAGGTAGCCAGAGATAAAAAAAATGAAATGAATGATCTAGGTCCGTATAATAATTGATGAATAATAGTCTGTGAAAATAATTTGTTTAAGGTTTTCGAAAATCGAACTTTCAAATTCGGAAACGTCATCTTGTAAAGAAGGCAAAGTGGTCATGATATAATGGTTTGCATTGGTGATTGAAGTATTCAATTCACTTTCATTACCTGATGGTAATTTGACAAACTAATATACAAGGGCGAACTTACGGGGGTACTATTTTTCGGTTTCAAGTAACACCTTCGTGTAATATTTGATAATTGAGTTGTTGCTGTCTAGGTACTTTTTTTCAACTACAAATCAGGAATTTTCATTTCATACTTGAACAAAGAAAGTACATTCATGTATTCTCCAAGTCGAATCGTTGAAAAATATATACAAGTAATACATTTTTGGTTCAGGGATTTCAACATATGAAAGAAACAATAAACTCGATGATACCAATAATTCCGATAATATCTATATTACATTTAGAAAATAGAACCCTTCCGGTCCTACTTTTTATAAGGAAATTCAGTAGTTTCGATTGAAAGTTCAGACAGCGCATTTTGACATGACTAATTTTATATTATATATTTTCCAACAATTCTGGTTTCGAATGAATCGTACTTTTAAATCTCTAATGAAACACCTTGTTTATCATGGTATATTTGGTGAAATTTCTGAATTTGGGACTATTTATGTCTACTTTACAACAGTCCCTCGTCATGAGAGTGCCTTAATACATTATCCTTACCATAATGAAAATTTATAAGAACAAACTATATAATTCGTTCGACACAATTAACGTTTTTCTCATTTTGGTATTGCCAATTGACAATTCTTTTGAAGCAATGCTACCTGAAAGTAAGTCAACACACATCATCGATTGTATTGAGATTATCGAAATTACTGACGATATAATCGGTATAATTTAATTTATCGAAACTATCGGTATTATCTTATTTATCCATGATACCAGACATTTTGTCTAGTCAGAAACTCATGTAAATAAAGAGAACTAATCGATCCTCCAGGTACCGCAGAAGCAGGAGCCGCAACAGAGCGTCGTACCGACGGCCGTCGCCCGCGCCGCGTGATCGTCGCTCGCGGGACCGCGACCGGCGGTCGCGCGAGCGCAGAGGAAGCGCGCGCCGGCGCTCGCCGGTGCGCGAGCGATCGCGACCACCGGCTCGCCGGGCGAGTCCCAGCCCGCAGAAGCGCGACGACAGAGAGAGGCGAGACAGGGAAGAGACGAAGGCGTCGAGGAAGGCGGAGCGCAAGGAGGAGCGACACGCCGAGCCGCCTCCCAAGAAGGTTAGTACAAGTTGTTGAGATTTCTTGTCTTCCTTCTTCCATTTATGAGTTTTGTGCATGTTTTAGTTATAGGTCATAGAATTTTTTGTGTATATATATTTTTATTTTCACGTGCGCCACATATGGTCCTTTTAATAAAAATTTCAATCATTTTGCGTTCTTATTATGTAAATTGGTGTCGGGAGAAATTAGAGAAATCTCTCGAATTCAAATAGAACCTGAAAAAATAAGGTGACAAGTTCCATTAATTATTTAGTAGACCCTCTTTGCGGAGACATGAGCCCCTGAAGGACATCGTGTATGATAAATAACACCCTGTATGAGAAGGGGCTGAAAAATGAATGAATTTGGGTAGCTTGAAGCTCAAATTCACTGCCGATAAAATGGGTTATTTTTTGGTGAAAACATTAATTTATCAACAATAACAAGAGTACTTTTTTCAGTTCATTTTTCAAGCTATCTAAATTTATTCTTCATAGGACTTCATCATCCAGGGTGTTGAAAAAATGAGCATCCCTGATAAACTAAGAAAGCTAAATGTCCTCACCAGTGTCCCCAATATGAAATTTTCATTGAATTATATTAATTAATTCTTGTATGTTCTATTTGAATTCGAAAGATTTCCCACATTTTCCTGGTAACCCTTTACTCTATGTAGGTTTCTTGAAGAAGAGAAGTTATTGCATGGATTAATCTCAGTTTAATGAACTTCGATAGCAATTCAGTAGAAATGAAGTATTGAAATGCAGAGAAAATGCGTGATGTGAAACGGTTCTGAAGGAGTCTGGTTCTTTTTGTGGTTACAGACAACATCAAATGTCAGGAGACCAGATGTAGATGATGAAATTAGCAATTAGATCTGTGTTTTGGTTCATGGAGTATTGTGTTATTTGTTTGAATTTTTTGCTGGTTACACCAATATTAACACTCAACGGTCCCAATCTCATTCTCTCAGATTTCACTTCTCAAACATGTTTCAGAATCAGTTGATAATTTATTATTAAAATGAAAGAACATGATATCCATTGCTTACCGCAGATACAAAAAACCACGGTCTCGACTGATACATGTCGATCTCCCCGTCTCTCGTGGTCTGACCAAGAGCTAGTGCCAGCCTCAATTCACAGAACACAACACTACACTTCTGTCAAGCGATGTCAACAAACAGTTGTCAGGGGCGTATTATGAATCGTCAGGGGCGTCTAAAGATTATTATTTAGGGTGCTGTGACAATAGCTGGTATAGCTAATTGCTTATAAGGAAGTATCATTCCGAATAAAACAGGTCGTTAGTGGAATTCTCCAGAAACTAACTATCGTTGTGTTTTGTGTCGTCAAGGTCGAGGAGGCCCGCCGAAAGATAGAGGAGGAGCTACACAAAAACGAGAAGAAGGAGCGCGAAGACTTCGACAAGAAGCGGAAAACCGAGGCGGCCGAGCGCGAGTCGAGGATGAGGGAGAAGGAGAAGGAGCGCGGCAGGAAGAAGTCGCGCAGCATCAGCCCAGAAAACTACCCGATCCCGCCGCACGGCCCGCCGCGCTACTCCAGGAGCCTGTCGCGCACGCCGTCGCCCTTCATAAAGGCGAACGAATTTCCGCCCGTCAAGCAGGCCAAGCCGGCTGCGGCGAAGGAGGAGCGGAAGAAGACGCACAAGGAGAAGCCCGAGCCGAAGATCGTGAAGAAACCGGCGCCGCGCAAGGTGAGGCAAATTGTCATTAAGGTGACTTTTAGATCAGCTCCGATCATTGAAAGGACTATATGAGTGAGTACTTATCGTTCGACATTGTGTTGTTCGCTTTCAACATGAGAAAAAGGGGTGATGAATTAGGAGACAGTTGTTCAAAAAATCATAAAGGGAGAATGGTAAATTCAATTAATAATCGAAGGATTTTCTCCTACGATTATTATTTTTTTACTGACATTCGAGAGACGACAAATAATGTCTAATAATTACGACGTTCTAGAGAAGTTAGTCATGTGAAATAGTATATTGAGTAACAAGAGTTGTATATCGTACATTACAACTCGAGCTGTGTACTATACTTTTTCTAGGAACCCGAATACAGAGAGAATAAAAAAAAAAATTGTGCTGTATTGGTAACATTTTTATCATCACTATTTTTCTGAAAATTCCATTATTGATGAAAGTTGTTGAATTGTAGAAAACCCACACTGATATCATCGAATTTCGGAACTTCAAAAAGGTATAGGTACAAGGGATTAAAAATGTAATTTTGATCAATCATGAAGTACCATTGTTTTTGACATTATCTGCAATGCATCATCTTCCACCGGGATTGAAATTTCCTTCACAAATGACGAATTTGTTTCGTACATATGGAGCAATCATTGACTTAATGGATATCCTTTGAAGATGGGTGTGTATGTAGGTGGGTGTATAGATATTGTACTGAAAACTGAAAATAAGTCAGTAAGTGGGAATGTTCTGTGAACACTATTCATGTGATTATTGGTTATTCATATAAAAGCAATCAGCATTGAAGAATTTCATTCATTCATTTATTCAATCAGTGAACAGATGATTGTGATAAAACCAATTCAATGAAAAAAAAGTAAACCTTTTTTATGAATTTCAGAGCATTTATAGTGGTGAAAATTGATTATATTTAGAAATTTTTTTTTAGGAAATTTTCAACTAGTGGTCGTAGGAAAAGTAAATCACAGTATAGTATACAATTTTGCAAACATTGTATTTTTATTGAGTTCAAGCTCACATGCACAATATGAGAGCAAAGTTCACATTGGTTCATTTTGAGAACAATTGAAAAATCTGATTCTGAATCCTCTTTGGATTCCAACTTCTATGATTCTTAACAGTTCAGGTATACACACGGATATTTCAATTGGAAATGCTCTTTCAATTAGGTCATTTCACTCCGTTAGATTGATGATTTTGAGGAATATAACTAAACACTCGAGACCAGTAGTATTATATTTCAATGCTGAAACAGTGTTTCAAGTCAACAAATACCACATTATAACAAAAATAATACTATCCACTACAAAACCACTCTCATAATACACTTTTCAATGAGTATCTAGAATCATTATATCAGGATATACATCTTAGGATTTATCACCAAAATATTTGCATCAGCCCGCAACGTCGATGATATGTAGTATACACACGTAAATACCGATACCCATGTAACCAATGAAAACTGCAATTAAAAAATTTGTTTTGAATAGTGAATAATTATCAATCCTGAAAATGTCACAAATCATAGGTGAGCTGAGCTGTCACTGTCATATGTTATTTAGAGATGGGCATCAACTGAGACAATACCTGATATGTTCGAAGACTGATACGATGATGAGGTTTGGATATTCCAAATCATTTTAATAAACACTGTATTTTTGATATATACTTGCGATATTTTTCATTGATTATAATACATGAATTATAAAACATGCTGATATTTCAGTGTTAGCAGTGAGAAAAATATTATATATACTTCGGGGAGAAAATGCTATTATATAGCTCACATCTCAACCTACTCCGTCCCTCATGTAACCAGTTTGTAATGCACCATTTTGCAATATTATTTTCAATCTTCAAGTTCATTTCTAATTTTCCTGACATGCAGGATTGATCCATCGAAACGTGTCCCAAGTTTTTTCATGTCATTGAAATTGCACGTTATTTTGTGGAGGACCAATTGTGAGGTACACCTTCGATTCATACCTCACCTCTACTGTAAGCTGATATACATTCGATATTATTAAAGCAGGTGCAGAAAAGCGAGTCCGAATCTAACTCGAGCGACTCTGACAGCGAAGAGGAGAAGAAGGACAGGCGCAAGGTGAAGATAAAGAAGAAGCCGAAGAAGCGCGACACGAGTTCGAGCGACAGCGACGAGGACGACCGGTCGTCGAGGGAGGTGGAGGTGAAAAAGAAGAGGGAGAGGAAGAAACAGCGCGACAGCAGCGAGGAGAAGGTGTCGAAGAAGCGCCACCAAAGCTCCGACTCGGAAGAGGAGAAGAAGGTAAAGAAAAAGAAGAAGGATTCGAGCGAGAGCGACGCGCCGAAGAAGAAGAAGCGGCAGGACAGCTCGGAGGATTCCGAGAGGGATAAATCGTCAAAGAAGCACAGAAAGGAGAGTTCGTCGGAAAGCGAGGAAGAATCGGTGAAAAAGAAGAGGCACAAGAAGAAGGCGAGATCGGGCAGCGATTCTGACGATGACGGGGAGACTAGGAAGAGGAAGAAGGATAAGAAGCACAAGAAGAAGAAGAAGCACTCGAAGAAACATAAGAAGCATAAGAAGAAGAAGCAGGAGAGCGACGACTCGGATAATAGCGAAGCAGAAGTAGTGAACGAAGATGAGAAGAAGTTGAGAGAGAAGGCGTTGAAGTCGATGAAAAGACAGAATTCTAGCGATAAGTCGGATTAGAAGAGCGTTGTTTTTGTGGATATATGGTTTGATTTGTAATTATTATTTGATAGACATGATAATTGTGTGACATGTACGTGCTGTTTTCATTCCTGAGAGTGAAAAATATAAGGATAAAGATACATGTAAACAAGCTGGGTTTAATTTTTCTACATCTCTTGGGATCTTCTCTCCTTCCAAAAATAAAAATAGAAATTATTATTGTGTTCGTGTGAATTAGTGTTTATATCCTTCGTTTACTCCCCTTTGAAAATACGTGGCCGTCTACCACAAATTTATTAAAAAGTAATGATTTAGGGTTTTCTAGCTTTTCTGGAAGACTAATCTATATAGTATTGTACATCATTTTGAAAAAAATGATGAAATCAACGAAATGATAAGATACGGGGTGTTCTATTAAGGTTCTGTTGGTATCTACAAAGTCAAGCGCCGGAACAAAAGTCCCTACCTAAACAGTATTCATAATAACTCAACGTAGATATTTATTTATTGCACGGAGATTTGAATTTATTTAACGAAAATTTCAACAGCATTTCATTCAATATAGCGAAAAATCACTCGTATGTTAGATGGCGGTACAAAAATGACAACAAAATCAGTATTATCGACAATCAGTGTTATGAAAAAGTTGTCAGGAGTAGTGATTTCGGTTACATCTCAATCAATGATCAAACTACATGATAACAATCTCAAAATATCAACTATGTGTACAGATATCTGCAAAAATGTGTCATCTTCTGGAGAGTTACAGAACTATTATTGTCATTGTAGTAGAAAATGCCGTCAGCGTTTTTGGCAAAACAAAACACTATCAGTGACTGCACCAGTGTTCTGTACATAATGAGCTCCGCCATATAATATGTATTAACTACAATATTGACCAAAAGCCATAAGAGCAATGTTAGAAAAGTGATGCTTCATTATATACCTCTTTCCTTGTCTAATTGGCAACGATGATCGAGGGCACATGCGCAAAATTCAAATTTTGAAACTTCATGTGTAATGTGTGATATCTTCAGTTTACAGGTTATGTTTGTACCATTTATCTATTTCTGCTTAGATCATCCTCATCTAAGATTTTCTCTGTAAAGAATCATGTTATTTGGAAAATATATATTTGAATATGTATATATTGATGGTAGACAACATAGCATATACTTAGCTTTGATATAGAGGGATCTGGTTATACAGGTAAGTTTTTTTCAGATTGAATAGAATGGAGCAATCGATATTTAAAAAATGGTAGAAATCTCAGTAGAAATATAAGATATCCTCAGTATTGAAATGATGGTAATGAACATTCATCATGGAAGCAACACACCGAAGATATGAATTGGAGCTCTTGGAGTCGCAGAGAAAACAAATTTGTACGTTTTTTTGCGAACATTTTGTGAACAGTTACAAACTCAAACTACGAATACCACAAACAACAACAACAACTATGAACTAACGTCTAAACAGAAACACTGAATAATCCAGAACCGAAAAAAACAATTACTAACAATAACGCTAATTACGAGTGATAAAAATATTCAATTCTTAAACATAGACAAGACGACAGTTCAAAAAATCTGGTTGTTTGAATAATTGCGCTACACAAAAAGTATTAGGTATGAGACACGATCATTCCCAATTTGAGTAGCAACGACAGGAGTAAGAGCGAACAACACTAAGAGAGTCTGTCATCTTCCACTTTTATCTTGGCGCATGCGCATAAATAAATCCTTGCCAATTGCACTCTTTTATTTTGACATCAGATAGGCTGTCCTTATTATCAATATTCGTGAGCTCCGCCCACATGTCATTAGGAGGCAAATAATGGGACTATTGTCCACGGTCTATAGACCGCGTCTAAATATGTATTCACGCCATACTATAGACAGTCTATTGTCGCCAATGTCTAGTTTAAAGTTGCTTTACCAACATTGAAGATTAGGAATAGCCGTGCCATCTACCAGGTAATCATAGAGTTAATATACGATGGCACGGATCAGCTAAAATTCGTCTGTCAATCGGTGCCAAATGTCCGTGAATAGTGAGAGAAGGGAGAATGAATCAATAACAAACAAAACAAAAACATTAGCAGCGGGCTAATGGATTTTTAAAGAACTGTCAATCAGAAATTTTATAAATAAAATTCATATAAAATTGTAACGTGTGGGAAATTGCGTAATTTCCCCTAATGTCTAGTTGTAAAATAATGAAAGTATTATAAATCCTCTAACATGAGTTCCACAACGTTGCGAGGAATTTTTCCTGATCCAAAGCCTGTCAACAGAAGAAACTTCATAAGGGAAAATGTTAAGTCCGTGAGACAAATGCAAAAGTTGTTACAAGAGGCAGGTGCAATAAAACCCAGATATTCGAATGATGACAAGTATAATTCAGTTCCGCCTTTAGCACGACGACCCAGAGAGACTACTGTCCCAATACGAAGAGGGTTTTCGAAAGAAAGTAAATTCAGTTCCACCAGAACGATTGACAAAAGCTTCACCAAAAAAGCCAAGGAGGACGTGGCTCGTGATGAGCAGAGAGTGTCTCATCGATCAGTTCAAACTGAAAGATTGGATGATCCCTCAAAAGTGTTCGAAACTGGTGTGATCAAATATCCAACTGCAGGTTTAAAACGCCTCAATATATCTGAATCCCCTCATAAATTCGAGCAGGGTGACACTGCTGAGATCAGTGAGAATTTTGACTCAGAAGAAAAGAACTACATCAAAGAGAATAAGACGAATTTCAAACAGAAATTGATAAAAGAAACAACTACCAAAGTGCCTGCTCAAGCACCCCCAACGTATCAAAGGGGTGTCGTACCAAAATACCTGAAAAATAGAAAGGATGAGAAAGAGGAAGAAGTGGATGAAGATTGTCCCCCTGGTCATATATTGTTACCTGAAGAAGAAAGGAAAGAAACTTTGAGGGTCCTGAGACAAAGTTATGCTGATAGAATTCAAGAACTGAATAGTTTACCTGTGAGAAGTGATACGCTGCGGGTAAAGAAGAGAAAAATGGAAATTGAAGAAGAGCTAAAACGCATAGACGGAGGTATAAAAGTTTTTCAGCGCCCCAAAGTATATGTTAAAATCAATGCATGATCTTGTAGAGTCCTTATGTACATTGAAATTGAAATAAAATTTATTTCTCTATGACCATTTTACACTAATATATATTATTTATGGACAAATAAAGGTATTCATGACATTGTGAGCTGTTTTTTTATTTTGGTTTTTGGAAAATATAAGAAGGTCCACCGTTTCTAAGATATCTATTTCTAGATATTTCGATAAACGGACGATGTACAGCTACCTACATCATTGATGAAAGTAAGTGACGGATGCTGAAGTGTCCTGCTGATAGACATTCATACCTTACCTGGAATCACTCAATGATTTTTCCCGAATTACACCGCACGGGACCCTTGTATACGGGAATTAAGGTTTACAGTCACCTTCTTCAAACACTCTACCCAAAGGGAATAAATAAATGTAGAAGTGAGAAATATGCGAATCAAAATTTTTCAGGTATATTACTGGAAAAGAGATGAAACATATTGAATAAGGTTTTGAACAGTGATATCTTGTTTGGACCATTGAACTGCAACGTTTCCTCAACACATATCCGAAATTAGCTTAATCTCTCAATTTTTCGTTAATTCCTGGGTTATTTCAAATAAATATATAAAGAATCTTTCATCATATAATTCATAATGATCAATTATTCGTTGAAGTAATTCTCAACACATCGATGTGTTGTTATAACTTGAATATCAAACATACCTAAGTACATTGAATATAGATGGAGACTGAAATTTGCATTGCATTATTCTTTGGTGTTACACACGATAGTTGTTCGGGTTCTGGCCATTATAATTTTCTGTCTAATATTTTCTGTCTAATTATATGAGCTTGCTACTAAAATGATCATCATCAGACACCCCGAATACTTGATAGGATATGGTTCTTCAACAATTTAGTGGTAAAGGCATTTTCTTGATGATCGGAAGGTCGCAGGTTCAATTTCTTATGGACGTTGGTGGCCTATGGACATTTTCTGTACGACCATGGGATATCCTTTGTGTAATATTTACATATTTCTGACTTCTACATTTCTTAATCCCCTTCTAATACATTTTGGGTATCCCATGGATATCCAAAAGTCGTCCAAGGATATTCCGACATGAATTGGACATAGTTTGGATGTCAATAGGACATTCGCTGTTGTATGGGATATATCACAGGATTTCATTTACCTCTAGAACTAATGATCTTGAGATAATTACTATCAATTCTTTCTGTTATTTCCTCAACGTACTCTACTCGAGTATGTTATATTAGACAAGGTAACTATTCATTTTTTGCGCTCAATCAGAATACAGGAAATCGACCAAATATTCTGCGACACCCGGTATATGTTCTGTTATTTACACCTTTAAATGTGCAGACAAGAAGTGTAGTGAAAATAATGGAGTCGAGCAACACGACTTGTGCAAAAAATAGGGTCGTTCACTAGAATAAATGATGATAATCGAGACAAAATCATAGTCATGGTCAATTGCCCCCACTTTTCCACCACCTGTATAGGCAAAGAGGTAAGTCATGGTGGTATCTTCTACTCAACTCTGTGACCAAACAATCTTTCAGTATACCAGTTTAGTCCCCACCCAGATACATCAATTATTATTGGTAGTCTTCGGTCACCATCAAGTTCAAGTGCAAGGCGCGCGAGTTAACGTCTAGTCAGTTTTTTTTTCACTAAAACGACGAAGAGTGAGCGTATTTCACGATAATTTTTCGAAATGTGGTGCAAAATCGCTCAAGTTCAGTGAAGCATAACCGGGCTTCTACCGTACAACACAACAACAACCATACAACTTGTTCTCTTATAATTAGGAAACTGCTTGTTGCGAATACAGGAAAATGATAAATACAAACACCCTTATTATAACCGTAAGTATCCATTTATATTATGTTATAGAAAATCTTCTCATAGTTCCTTGTTGCATTGATGAAACGATTTTCGAAAATAGCGCGGAGAACTATTTCATCTCATATTGTCCAACCAAAGCCGAACGAAAATTATGCCATCCTATATGTTTGCAAAGCCCACATATAACGAGCAAGAACAGTTAGATAGAGAGGTCAATGATCACATTTCATATCATCGGTACACTGTAGCTCTCATTATGCATCATCCAACAGGTGGTTAACAGGTCCTCATAAGGAGTTTCAGGATTATGAAACCAATTTTCTTAATTCACGACTGTTATTTTCATTGCCTGATTCACTATTTCCGGTGCCTAGCTATCTACTTTTATTTGTCACGTTTTTGGAATGAGGTTGAAATCGTTGCCAACGGTATTATTGATGACTAAGATGGCAATAAGAAGACTCAACACTCAACTAGTTTCGCGATATCTTTGATGGAAATTATCTGAAATGTGTTTAACGATTATCAAGACTCAACTAGTTTCGCGATATCTTTGAAGGAAATTATCTGAAATGTGTTTGACGAGTATCGAGAAGAATTGGTATACAGTTATCAGTGAAAATAAGTTAGATCATTGATTAGATACGGCTACCCACACGCATTTAAATTTTGTCAATCACACATACTGGGTCAGATAAGAACTGTATATTTATGTCCAAAACTGTCAGAGATGGTACCGTAATATGGGGTGAACATAGGGGCAGTTTGGAGATTAATTTGAGCATAGAAATTGAGTTATAACGGTTCAGCTATGGAAAAATAGCCAATCAAGGGCCTTGTCAATTATTGCCCTAATGGCAGATCGATATCTTGATATCTTCAAATACTGAAAAATCGAATTGGAATATAGTGCTCCCTTCCACCTCATATAGGTGGAGGAATATAGGAACAGTCACTGTTTCATTTTTCAAGTTGTTTTTTGAATTCTATCAATTTTGCAGTAGGATTATAACTGTTGAAGCCCTGGAAACAAGTGTGAACACACAAAACGCATTTCAATACAGAAATTTATTCTAAGGATATCGATAATAATGAATTATTTTATAATATATAGTTGGACCATGTATAATATAGAAAAATAGAAGAAAATCTTGGAGAAAATATCAAAATTCAAAATCACGTCGAATTGCAATCGTACCACTCAAAGTATAACTCAAAATATCTTGCTAAACAAAAATTGATCCCTCATTTGGTACTTCGGAACAATTTTTCTCACAGAATTCCACCGAACCATTTTTTGATGTTTTCGACAAACTAATGTTCGACATTATTTTTATTCACTTTCGAAAATATAGGAGATGCTGAAAAATCGTCTATATCCAAGCCATCCATCTTCTAAGTGTTGATTCAACTGTAGTCTCGGGATCACAATTCTGATTCATTCAACATCATTAAAAAGTTAATTGAAATTCGAATATAGAATAATATAATAATTTAAAAACCTTCTTGATTTTTCTATTTCATTTCTCTGTGAACTGTAAATCAACTTCATTACATGATTTAATAAAGACATTCTTTACGTGAATGAATTTAATTATCGGAATGAGCTATGGATATTTTTTCAAGGAAATATTGGAAATTAATGATATAATGGAAATGAATGATATAATAAGAGTTTGTATAGACCTGGTTACCTCGTATCGCATGAAGTTTAACCCTCTCATAATAGCTTACAAATATATGCGTCAACCGGACACTAGTTTGACAAACCATGTATCAAATTAGCATCATATTTTAGTAGAAAAAAAAGACGATTTGTTTGATAATACAATGAAAAACATAAAAATATTCACAAACATCTTAATGGAGGTGAATTTATTCTGAGATATCCTATGCAGAAACCGTACACATATCAAATTTGGCTCGAAGATAATGAAACTATTTCCGAAAAAAACGAACTATTTCAGAGATTTCACTACTATATAATAAATTTTGAGGTTCTCATCCTTGCCCATAATCGATTATACCCGTTTAATAACTTTCATCTCATTGTTTTGCTAAATTCACTGTGAAGCTGGCGAAACTAAATATTGAATAATTATTTTATGAGAATTCAGAGTACGCTCGTTTAACATTTGTAAAAAACATACGCATTCTTCTAGCTTTAACATGAATATACCAGCATTATTACTCAAAAGATGAAATAATGAAATGAGACTGAACATCAAACCTTGAATGAGTTTGCAATGCAGTGATATATTTTTATACACTGTGTTAGTGAATAAGTGCGACAAACTTCAGGGGGTCATTCTGCATGAAAAAATAGTGACTGTTGCTTCGTTTACCAAGAAACGGGGTGAAAAAGTTCTTCTTAAAAATTGACTATTTATTTATGGCTCTGAAACCGGTCAAGTTATGCGAATGAAAATTTTGAAGAGCAGCAATTGTATCTTTTTCATACTCAACGTGTACAAGCATACTACTACATATTAGAGATTTTTTCCAGCGCCTAGTATTTTGCCATTGGATTCTTCAACAAATTCTCGAATTCTAAATTTTTTGAAGGCGTTTTGTTTACTGACGAGGCTAACTTTGGACGACAGTGTATACGAACATTTTCCAGCTTTTTGTGGGATTTTCTTCCCTCGTTTCTTAAAAAATGAAGTAGAAGTTATTAAAATTTATTTCAATATATTTGTATAGTAAGGACAGATTTTGTGATCTGCTCCAAAATGTCACTCCGCTTGATATTAAACCTTTAGATACCTAAAAGAGAAATTCTCTATTTGTCAGTGACCTTGTTTTTGAAAAATTTGGAAATACAAATTTATTTAATAAGAATAAAACTTATCTTAGTGGACGTTTCGGGAACGAATCTGCTCCCATTCTCAACACAATTGAAACACTTTTCTTCGTAAATTTTTTCAACGTGCAGTTGGTTTTTGACACTGAAAAGTGACAATTTGGCAGTCGGAAGAATTCTGGTTACAAGGTACTTTTATTAATTGATATCGAATTTTCCATTTTCATATTCAATTTTCAGAAGTGGGTGCCAAGTTCCATCTATATCAACTGAACAAGAAGCAATATTATTGTCTCCGTTCAGGAGAATGCAAGCAGACTCTTTGATTTTCTGTTTTGGGTTGTTGTCTTCTTCTCCTATGATCCTAATATTACTCAAATCGGCCACATGTTGTCCATTTTGAGTAAGGATATGTTCAGCTGATTTTGATAAGGATGAAAGAGCATAAGAACAATATAAAGAAAAGATATAATGACAAATCATCTTCAATTTTCAGTAGCGAGAATGGAAATTCAAGCGCAGTGACATTTTGGGACAGATCACAAAGTCTGTCCTTACTACAAATATATTAAAATAATTTTCAATAATTTCTACTTCATTTTTTAAAAACGAGGAGAGAAAATCCCACAAAAAGCTGGAAAATCAATTATCACTATTATTATGCATTTTTTCATACTTTCTAATTATCTGCTATTGAGTATAGGTAGGTATAAATAAAAATGCATATACTTTGCATATGATTGGACTTTTCAGATCATTTCTAAATGAATATGAATGAATAAAAGGGTACCTACTTAATTAATAATTACAATAGTGAAGAGAAAGTACTCTGAGTAGTGTATACCGATATATTTTCCATTTTCAATCCATCCAAATATACCAGGTGATCTTTCAAAACAAGACACTCGTGTATTTTTCGTGATGTTGTATTTTGACAAAACGTTCATTGGAATTGTCTTCTTAATGGATTCAGAAATTAACATGTATGTACACCAAAAAATATTTTTCACATCTCTGAAACATTTTTGAAATTGGTACTATATCTCTGAATTTTCAAACACTGCTGTTATATACGTGATAAGAGCTAAGTGCATGTGCGTATGCAGCGAGTGACGGGGTAGGAGGCACCTGCCCCCTTAGAAGCAAAAAGATTTGTAACGAACCAATCAGTTGTGAACCACACTGAAATGGTGTGAGAAAATCAATTGCACTCTGCAATTACTAAACCAATTTTCATCGTAGGTTATTAGTCATGATTGCAAAATACTCTGCGAAGGTAAAATAATATCAATTTGATTATGGTAAAGACATATTGATCAAATCCTTGAGGTCATCAAGAAGGATCGACAAGATATCGAGGAAGATATCGTTTCTAATGAATTACTCAAAAAATCAGATGATATCGTGGGGAAAGTAAAGTCTGGGTTGATTTATCAGCACCACGAATTGCTCATAACCAAATACACAGAAGTAATCCGCCATCTGAGAAAGTTTTCAACAAGTTTTCTTCGAACCCCAGAAAATTGATATTAGTCTGAACCATGTGACTAGAATAATTTTTTTCCAAACGAATAATTGTATAATAACTACTATAATGAAGCACAGCTATATTTATATATTATTTTCTTGAATAGTTCTCATCCGCCTTTATTTTATTTTTTTTTATCTGGTGACAACACGAAAGGGAAACCTATAATGTTCGAGGAACATCGTGTTAGCCAGCGGTGGGATTTTGGGAGAGTAGGAAGGTGTTGGAATTTTTCTTGAAAGTTTGGAGGTTGTAAGCATCAGGAAAGACTTCACTAGGCAAAGAATTCCATAACTTTGCCGTTCTATTGATGAATGATGCTTGGTATAGCGATGTTCGATAGGTCTCGAGTCTGACAGTTTAGGGGTGACCAGCTTGAGCTCGCCTGATTTGTCTACTAGGAATCGCGCGTGGTGGCATAATAGATGATATTTCCGTTGAGCACCGACCGTGAAAGTACCTATAAAAAAGGCATAGATCGCCGATCTTTCTACGATGATCTAGAGAGGTCAATGATTTGGTGAGTGTTGTATCATCGACTAGGCGGACAGCTCTCTTCTGAATTGAATCTAAGAGCTTTAGCGTATGTTTGGGGGCTGAGCTCCAAACATGTGAACAGTACTCCAGGACAGGTCGAATTTGTGCTTTGTAGATCATAAGCAGTTGCTGGGATGTGAAGTATCTCTTCGCACGGAATAGAAAACCAAGTTTTTGTGAAGTAGTTTTCGCAATGGACCTCACATGATCGTCCCATGAGAGAGCACTGTTGGTGGTGACACCCAGCAGGGATATTGACGACCTCATAGGAACAGTGGTACCCGACATCATCAAATTGGGCATTGTGTGATCAGCCTTCTTGGTGAACATACAAGCTTGAGTTTTAGCTGCATTGAACTGTACTAGATTCTCTGATCCCCATTTCAGAATTCTAGTCAGATCCTCATTTAAAGCATCAACCTGTCTTCGCCTTGCACCTTTGGCCTCGTTGGATGATATAGGGGCTCTAGAGGAAAAGGCGGAATGAAGTGTACTATCATCCGCAAAGCTATGAACTGGGCTGGAGGTCACATTCAACAAATCATTGATGTGGAGCAAGAACAAAGTTGGTGCCAAGACAGAGCCTTGTGGAACACCAGCATTGATCGTCATTGTATCAGACGAGACCCCGTCTACCACCACGTAGAGTGATCTATCTGCAAGAAAACTCGATAGTAAAAGACACAGTTGGGGCGGCAAACCATATGACGGAAGTTTCGCTAGGAGGCCTTGGTGCCAAACTCGGTCAAATGCTTTGGAGATATCCAAGGCCACAGCCGGAGACTCCCCATGTTTCTCTATTGACACCTCCCACTTATGTGTCACATAGGCAAGCAGATCTCCTGTTGACCTCTGGTGACGAAAGCCATATTGCCGGTCGTTCACGATTCTTGAGCTCTCTAGATATCGGATGAGCTCGATGTTGATTGCTTTCTCCATTACTTTAGAGATCACAGATAGTAGTGCAATCGGTCTATAGTTGTTAGGGAGGGTTTTCTTGCCCTTTTTTGGAATTGGTTGGACCCTAGCTTTCTTCCAGTTAGAAGTTATTAAATGGGACACAGCCTTGTATCTTTGATTTTCAATCTGGGCTAAATAATAAGAGAGGTGAATAATTAATTCCACAGCTCTCTTCTTATTTGAAGCTCGAAATATTTTTATGTTTCTTGGTAAATAAAAAGGGTATTAGATTTTTGGGAATCAGTGATTTTTCTGTCATTTTGAATTTAAATATTAACTATCTAAGGATGAATTCAAAATAACAAAGTTGGCACCACTGCCAGTCACCAGACACGGTACCAAAAGATGAAAAAAGTCGAGTTTACTATGCTCAGTCAGTTACCACAGGAAACATGCTTGATTTTCTAAATAGTATTTCGCTATTGGTGTGGCGGCGCGTGTACTCTGTATTTGGTGGTCACCCGATATATCAAATAAACCAATGACTTTATCAGGACTCCTTGTGAAGTGGAACACCCTGTAATAGAGTGATTTCTTTTCTCATCAACTCGCATAAGCTGCATATGGAGACATTATGACTTTTTTCGCTATAATTTCAACCATATGTTGTCAGCTGTTTGATTAGAAATTATCCTAATATGGTTACCTACTTCATGTATGCACGATGAATTATTTACCGTAAAAGAAAAAGCAAACTGGATGCTGGATGTATAATTTAATAATCGTGAGAAATGTAGAGCCTATATATGCTCTGATTCTATAAATAAATTTCCCTTGTGAGCTTTCATGATTATAGATTACATTTTTACCGTATCAACTGATCTACTTTTAATGTCATATTGTGAATTATGCCCGCCTATTTTTCCATATCCTCGCATTTCTTACGGTACCTACACGAACATCGATTTAAGGTTTGAATTGCAGCACGATCCGAACAGTTAGGTATATAACATAGAGGTCACTAGGACATACCTTTTGGCTAATGTGGACTGCGATTTATTGTAGTGATAGTAGCGTAGTAGTGATGTATCTTTGATATCGACAGAATGTATTTAATCAATAATAGCTCAGAGCTTATAGTAGGCCGTAGGCGTTATCCTTGTATGCAAATAAAAACATAGACAGATAGGTAGTACACTATACAGGCCGACTGATGAAAAATGCCACGACATATTCATAGCGCCGCTGCTTATTGTCTGATTGTGAAAAACAAAAAAAAGCAAATCAAATGACTCCACACGGTGTGGCACTTGTTTTTTTTCGCCAACTTTAACTCTGACGACAGCGACTGATGTTATTAGCAATACCTCGTGTAAAAGTTCCTATGTTCTCTTCTACACTAAGAGGAACTTCAAATTTAACTCCTTCATTAAATTGATTTTCTTTCAATTGAGGCTTCTTCGTTGCTCTGTATTATTTCAAATTATGGCAGTGAATTGATAATAATGACTATGACTAGGCAAAAAATGGGGTTGGATGGCATGATATCGAAGAAAATTATTCGAAAAAAAATGCTCGTATACAGAGTTGTGCAAGCAAGTATTGATTCTGCATAAAATTGGAGATAATTATCATTGGTTTTCAAGTTTATAACAGCGAAGTGAGACATCCAGTCACGATTATCTGTGAAACTCTATGACTCTCAGAAAAATACGATATTTTTGAATTGTTATTGAATCCCAATTTTGGCTAAATTTTGATATGTTAGATATGTGAACCAATGTAGCAGCGAGTGTCCTGCAAAAACCATATTTTTTCAATTTCATGCTATCCGGTGTGAAGAAAACGAGATTCTTCTTTCAAAAACATCGGAATACAAGTGCATCACTACTGTGAATCTATTGAGGGAGAAAAATTAGATAATTATAACGAGACCAAAAAATATTCTGAAAAAAATTGATATTTTCAATGAAAATTCGAATTTCGGTTAATTGCTTGCATATATGTATTTTCTATGAGTATAAAATCCAATCCTGAGGAACTTTTTCCATTAACTTTTTTCGATATTTAGCCATCCAACCCCACTTTTACCATGCATAGTCAATTTCAATTTACCGCAATACCAGTGATCACGTGACATTTTTGTCAACATCGATTATCAGGTAGTCGGACATGCATGATAGATCCCCTCGAAAAAAATCGCAATACTGCAATAATAAACTTTTTGCCCATACAGGGTGTCCCGAAAAGGTGCGGAAAAAAGCTACCACAAGTTCCTGAGGCGTAAATATGACGATCTAACTCAACTTACCTCAGTCCAAAAGTGGATGATTTCAGGGATACAGAGCGTCAAAAGTTCAATTTGATTTTCATTTTTTATGAATATTTTTTTTTAATAATTTTTAATATTGTCACAATATTCGGCTTGGGGGGGTTTTGCTGGTCGAGAAATAAGAATTTGCTATCATTTTTATTGTAAAGTTAAGAGGGCGCCACCTGCGAAACCTTGCACACATTTAAAACGAAATAACTTTTTTGAGCCACCCCATGATTTGAGCAGCTGTTTTTGAGATATCTGGATTTTAAAAATTCAATTCGTAAATGGCCAGGTCTAAATTATTCTGATAATAAAATTGAAAACACATTTGAAGCGTAGGCGGTGAATTAAAATAACGTCACTAAAAACTGACTTGGGTCAAATCGAATCTAAAAAACAAGTCAAGACAATTGTCAAACAAATAATAAAGTTCTTTTTGTCATGGCCGCAATGTATACCAACGAAGAAATGACCGATATGTTATTGGTTTTTGGATATCGCCAGGGAAATGGTTTAGAATCTTGCAGAGTATACAGTGAAAGATTTCCTAATCGTCGCTTACAAAACAATAAAACCTTCGCGACAGTTGAAAGACGTCTTCGTGAACCGGGTAGGTTTGCGCCTGTTTCTATTAATTATGGCCGTGCACGTACGGCAAGAACTCCAGAGGTTGAGGAAGAAATTTTAAATAGGATTGAAGAAAATCCTAAACTCAGCAGCAGACGATTGGGCTTGGGTATGTAAAATTACTGTGAACAGGACGACCAGAGAACAACTACTGCACCCATTTCATGTTCAACGGGTGCAAGATCTTTTACCCCATGATTTTGAAGCACGCCTAGCTTTCTGCGGGTTCATCCAAGAACACAGAAATCAAGATAGGAACTTTACACGAAGAATTTCATTCACTATGGATGACACTGTACACATGTACAGTCTGTTATTTGGGTGGAATTGTATTGTTTTTCATTTTTTTGTTTCTTATACAGGCCACGACGATATTTTGTTCACTGGTCAGTTCAGCTATTTCGAGGATACCTTTGAAATGCGAAGGCGGTGGGGGGCTGAAATACTTATGGGGAGACGCTCTTATGGATAGCCCGGACTGCGTGGGACCCAACAACATACCATACCCAAAGTAGGTACCTCTATACGTTAGGGATTATGCAAAATTCAAGCCGTTTTATATGTAGGGATTTATATAATACAAAGTGCTCAAAGAATTAAGCAGGCCACAAATTTTTTGTATTTTTTGTTAATTATTAATCATTTAATAATTAAAATTTAATTCAAGATTTAATGATACTAAATAATCGTTAGTATGGAGCATATGTAGACAAACTAGACGAGCTCAGGCTGATTTTCCCTATATTTAATTTCCAGGGTCCAGACATACTAAACTTCTCTGTTATATGTAACCCTTCGCCTTGTGTAGTTTTTCCTGATGCTTACGACCTCCAATCTTCTAAGAAAAGTTCCAGTACCCTCCTTCCCTCCCAACATTCCACCGCTGGCTAACACGATGTTCCTCGAACCATATAGATTTTCCTTTCGTGTTGTCAAAAGAAATATAAAAAATGGGTATATATAATTCTGACTTCATCAGATGTATAACTGAACAATGTGTATCCAAAGTTCATTGGTTTTTATGTAAGGCAGAAAACAAATTCCAGAAAACACGACCCTCACTACGATGAAGAAAGTGACAACTATTTTAGATCTTTTTATTATAAGATTTCTAAAAAATCTAAAAATTCTAAAAAATCCCAAACAATGATCCCATTCGAACACGAATGAAAATGCGTGAGATTCTACGTCATATGTGGCTTGGCCAATCATTGAGAGCGTTGGAAGACTGTCGAGGACTGGGTTACCGAACATTATGCGTAAATTTGTCCTGTGAAATATCACAACCAGCAACGCTAAAATAGGAGATTAACAATCATCACGTTTGATTCTTTCATGAAATTCAATGGTTTTTCAAATGGCGTTTGTCGCAATATTACAGGATAACTTGTTATGATATTTTGCCTATTATAATTTTTGTCCTCCACTATAGTCCTAGAATCTACCATTACGTACCCTATGGTACAATAATTATACATAAGACAGTAATGGCATACACACACGGGGGGCTCTCGAAATCATTTCTATTTAACAGAAGGTAGAACTCAAAAATGACAAAGTTAAAAACACGCTAATAAAGTTGATGAGATACGCGGTCCTGGTGAATACTTTATAAATATTATTCAAAGTTCAAGTATTGGTCAATGTTCATTTGGGCGCACCAATCATCCACTTTACAACTTCACATGCATTATCTAATACGATATATTCCACCAAATTTACGAACATGCGCAGTGATGGATGATGTCTTTTTTTCTGGAATCAAGACCATGTCAATATTGTGAACTAATCATCATCCGGAACTCATGTGGTAAAGTAAAAAAAAATATTGCTGAACTACGTGAGCTAAATTTTGAACCGTTTGAATATCATTATTACATAAAATTATAAGTTTGAATTGGCATAATTATCAGATTGAACTGACAGTGAATAATACAGTTCAAACCTCGGTTCAAACTGACGATTATGCAACTGTATTCTTTTACAAAAATGCTGATTTTTTCTAGTAGCAGAATAATGAGAAAACGTTCTTACAAAATATTCACTTTGCATTTCCAGTGCAGCTATTGACCGGAGTTTTCGGGGTTCAAATCCGTGGTCTGGCAGTTTCAGAACTGGAAGGTCTCAGAAGACGATCGACCCGTTTCTCACGAGGAAGGCTCTGCTAGCTGCTCACGAACAGAATCTCGGTGAAACTCCCACGATATCCCGGCAAGGTGAGGATTTGAATCGAATTGGTAACTATACAGGATGTTCCGGATTTTAAATCGGAAAATTTATCAGAATATTGTACTCGTTGAAATAATAAGGAAAATTATGTAAACATATGCTTCTGAACGCTTCATTTTCGAGATGTAGGATATTGAAAATACGTGTCTGAATATGGTTTTCTAATCGAATGTTCGAAATGTTTAAGAAGAATCAAAACGAAATTTCTCTGATGAAATAAACTTTTCATGCTTCACAAATTGTATGAAAATTATTTAACCAAACTATTCAATATCGGATGAATCTAGGGGTGGCGAAGGAAAAAACTTTTGTAGGTGCAATAATGTTTCAATCTCAAGTTCAAAATGTTTTCAATGCATTACGTCGTTTCATCGCAACATTTTGAGTTCAGTAATAATACTGAATAGTTTCTTTAAATAATCATTATCTAATCTTGTGAAGAGTAGAAATATTAGTATCTGTGAGGTATTCCTTTATTAGTTCACCAAACCCTTCCAAACTTTTGAAAAAACTAACTCTCTATATATTGAAAACGAATCATTCAAAAGCATATGCTTACATGATTTTTTTTAATATTTCAGAGAACACAACACACTGTTGAATTTTCCGCATAAAAAAATTGGTCCAAGGCAAGCTTTACAGGATAAACCTTGAACAACCTCAAGGCTCATCTGTCGGGTCAGTTCGTCTATGTGAGGAAGTTATTTTCGCTTCTAATAAAAGAAAGTATTTATGTATTTTATTATGGTAAATCACCCCGTATACTATAGTCGAAATCTGTTCGTTCATTTGAAACAAACATGAGACAACATTCAATTGAACGTTAAGTTTCTCTATTACATTATTACAAGGTGTCTAGGAGGTTCGACTGTTATAAAATTATTTGTTAGTGTCCAAAACTGACTATCCTTTTTATCGTTTATACAGCTCGTGCTGCCAACATGTCCCCATCGAGTGCGTGCGGAGGAACACCTGGCAGACTGTGCAAGACCAGGTACAATACCACTGCCCCCATGTACGGGGTGTCCCTCACCTCTGGGCAGCCGGTGACGATCGTCCAGAAATTTCCCGATCTCCTGCAGCAAGTGGTTTTCGAAGTAAGCATCTGCAACACAAACTACTCCATATTGATTCCGCCGAAATGTGTTGAGAGTAAGCATAACGACATCGAAGGGAACCACATGATCAAAACATGTGCACCTCCTTCACTTTTCATGTTCTATCACAAAGATGATCCAATCGAGATATAGTATAGATGAATAATGTCCGCCTAATGAGGAAACTATGGAAGAATCGGCCCCTTGGCCTAACAGTTCTCCTATTATTCACCTACTTGTGCTTCATGTAACTTGTATTGGTGAATAATAAATGTATTATTATTATTATTATTATTGAAATGGAATCATAGATTCAACTCTACTTCAAACTCCATCACATGTTTTATCACATTTGATTTTGCATTTCTATCACTCTGCTACATGCCCTAATCGAAATGAATCAAAGATGTACAAATCAATGGTTGATTGAAATGGTAAATGCTAAATTACATCACAAACTATTCTGAAGCAAACCAATAATAAATGAATGAGTCGGTGTGTTTGGAAAAGCACAGTGTGGATGCCACAGATCATATACAGGGTGAGTCAAAAATGTGTACCGAGCTTTCTGGGGGTGATATACCATTGAAAAATAAGTGTAGTTTGATGATTAAACTCATGGCCCAAAATGCATATTAAGGGAGATATATCCTTCCAAAGTTGATAAAATTATTTGCATTTGCATTTTTGAAGCACTCGCCAAGCATTAGAAGCATATCAGTTTGTTCAAAGAACGAATAACCTGCCATATTTCTTAAAATCTCAGTTGATAATCGCAGTGATAAATGACACAGAAAAACCACACGAACAAATCGACTACAACAATGTTGACTCGAATGAGAACAAAATTATTCATCTTGACCTGCTAAAGTATTTTTTTTTTCAGAAAAAAAAATAGAAACCGCTTCAGCTAATCAGCTATTAAAACAAAAACATTGTTATATTTTTAACAGAAAATTTGATTCTTTGAGAAATGCAAACAGATTGTCGGTGGTACAGTTATTGAAAATTTCACTTAGGTCACTAGGTACATTGTTTCTTAGTCTTTCGGCTACAAAGAGCGGACATTCCACTAAAATATGTTTAATGGATAATGGCACTTCACATGCGAAGCATTCCGGTTGGGGGTCCTTGGTTAGTATGTGTTCGTGAGTGATGCGCGTGTGGCCAAGACGAAGTCGGGTGAGGATTACCTGGTGGAAGCGACTGGGTGATGTTTCTGACCATGGTTGAAATGTTGGTTTAACCTCTCTGAGTTTCGATGTTTTCAGCTGCCATGCCCGGTTCCATGTTTCGACAATCTTGGAATGAAAGAAAGGTTTTAGATCTGTTGTAATGGTATCGATACAGGGAACAAGTGTTGGATCTTCAAGGGCTTCTTTTGCATATTTATCAGCCAGTTCGTTGCCGCTTATGCCAGTATGAGAAGGGACCCAAAGGAAAACTACTATCTTGTTGGCGAGTACTTTCAATTCCTCCTTGATCATTTTGGTCAGTGGGTGATGTGGATATGTCTTGGAAATACTATGTAGAGAGTTGATAGAGTCCGTTATAATCAGAATATTTTGTGCAGGTGTCGTTCTTGTGTAACAAAGCTCCTTATAAATTGCAAGAAGTTCTCCAGTTTGAATGGTTGCTGTTTCAGGTAGTTTGAATTTTTCAGTTACACTTTCTGTGGTAAATGCGCAAGCCACACCATTTTCTGTCTTTGAGGCGTCGGTGAAGATTCGAAGATGGGTTGGATACGGGGATATAACGGTCTGGTAGTTGACCTGGATAAGTTGATGATTTGTGTCTTTTTTGTTTAAAGAGAGAAGTTCTGAATTGATGAGAGGCGAAGGAAGGAGCCATGGCGGAGTTGTGTGAATGGAAGCGGGTTGTGTTGGAGGGATTTGTTGAAGTTGAATGAGAGCGAGCGAGCGTTTGATTCTTTCGGGAAATGGAAGACGAGTCTTCGCATGTTCATTGAATGATGTAGTTAGGTGGATGTTTCTAGCTTGACGTTTTGCTGCATATGAGAGACTTAATTCTTGCCTTCTCAAATTCAATGGTAGCTCACCGATTTCGCAGTGTAGACTGTCTATGGGGGTTGTTATGAAAGCACCAGTGATAATACGCAGTGCGTTATTGTGAATTTTGTCTAAAACTTTTAGAGTTGTGGTGGATGCAGATGAATAGGCTATGCAAAATATTGTTACCGATGAATCTCGCGATGAATAAAATCAATCTGCTGATATCATGTAACTACAAAAACTCAAATATCTCACGGACGGCTCATTTTTTTGTATTTGAATAAGAGTACCTTTTTCATGTAATTTTCTTCGCTCCATCAAATGCTCCTGTTTTTTCTCCGAAAATAATACAGGGAAAGAAGTTTTCTACAAAAAATCATGACTCACCCTCTGAAATATCCCTTTATAACAATATCAGAAATGTGAAAGTGTGACGAAAAAATGTATTTCGACAACATACATTCATGCACAAAATTTCAATCGGGTGGCTTTCATCGTTAAGAAGTTATGCAAATTATTTTAATTTTATCAACTTTGGAAGGATATATCTCCCTTAATATGCATTTTGGGCAATGAGTTTAATCATCAAACTACACTTATTTTTCAATATTCTATCACCCCCAGAAAGCTCGGTACACATTTTTGACTCACCCTGTATATACATATACGGTGGATGCCAAACACTAAATGAATCACTCTTGTTCTAGTACCTAAATTCAGGATCGTACACTAATTTTCATAATCTTCCCAGTTGACCGTGCATAAAAACATGCGAAAACATGCAGCAGCTTTATCACTGCTTCAAGACATGCTCCAATCAGAGATAGATGAATGTCCCTCCTCAAATGAAATCGTAGACTTCAAACTCACCAGTTGTTTTAGCACATTTGATTCAATAGTTTTATCAGTGCATCATTTCAAATGCTTCATGTTTTATCACATAAGGATGTCCTAACCGAAGCTATACCTCTGATGAATGTCCGCCTCAAATGACGTTTGTCTGACTTGTTATATCATACTTCATCATGATGTATCCTTGCACAACAATGGTTGATTGAAATGAAATGATATTCCATCAGTTCCAAAACACATATGGCATGTTTGGGTCATACAACGTATGTTTACCGTTTGGAATTTTTTTTGATGAAATAGAATTTTTCGATTAATATTTCGTGTGTCTTGGATGACGTACCGTAAACAAGAAATGATACTGAGCATAAGCTTGAAATTCTATGTTGAACCTTGGTCGAAACAAAGATGTCTCTTGTGATGTATTTGTTTCAAAACAAACAAATTTTCTGTAACACATTTCCTTCTTTGACCTTTTCTATGTTGACGCCTAGGACGCCTCATTTCAATCACGTTGATCAAACGTGCGATAAAACACTGTTCTGTAGCGATACAAGTTATATTTCAGATGCACGTTGAATATGTTTCAAAACTTTGTGATGAACCAAAGTTCTTTGACGATGCTGAGGCAAGTGTGGTTAACTTTATTTAATTCATTTAATAGTTATTAATAAATTGATTCGACATGGATTTCTGTTAAATAATCATGTACAAAGGTAAAGTTAAAGGTAAAACCGCCGAAAAAAATATTGAAGGAAAAGTTGTTTACTAGTCGAAGTCTCTATTGTGGGGGCCCCTCTTTTGTGGAGGCCTCGAGGCTGTAGCCCTGGGTTGCCTTCTTCTAAATGCGGCACTGTGAAGTCATGAGTCGCATTTTAGATCCGAATTGTATGTTTCAAAACGTCGTGATGAAATAACGTTCCTTGTTTGATCTTTTTTGTAATGCCTCAATTGGATCACATTGACGAAACGTGTGATGGAACACACATCTATACTGGTTACATTTCAGATGCAAGTTGCATTTGTTGTTGAGATTTGTGATGAAATAATAATCTCTCTTGCTGCTTGTTGTCTCTGTGTATACATAGCTTGATAATGACTTATTTCAGGTGTGTGAGAGCACTGAATGTGACGTTGTGAGAGGAGAATGCACCCAAACTTACGTGCCCTATCTGTTCCTGGTGATTCCTCTGGGACCGGTGACGTTGACTGGACAGGATTATGTTCTCGTAGAGAGCGGTTGCGTTTGCAGACCGAAGTATTCGGCCCAAACCAACCAGGAAGCCAGTGCGATTTCTTCCTTGCCGAGATTATAATGACTCGTTCGGTTCAATATATATGTGATGAGATTTGGTGCACAAATAGTTGCTGTGGATTGTTTTTAAAATGGTTTGAGGAACTCGAAACTTGCGATATTTCTGGTTATTTGAGAGTGACGAATGATAATTCAAGTTATTTTCCCTCGCCCCAGAAATACCGTTTTTATTCCTGACAACCCAATGTTTTTATCTCAAAATATAGAAACTACCAATGCATCGATTTTAGTAGGAAGAATGTGCCTTAGAAACGAACGTGCTATGTAAAAAAGAAGTTGAAAATATAACGGTTTTCATGTTGTTATTATGATTAGATTTTCATCATAGAGGTGTTGAATTATACATCATATTTATTTATATATAATACATATTTATTTATATCTACAACTAGAACTTCTGTTCCGAAAACTATTCTATTTCCGAAAACTTAAACATGACCCCAGGTCAAGGTGTAAAGTACGTATGTAGAGAGTGTCCTATCAAAAACACCCAGTAGAAGAATATGTATCACTGGAGGGTATTCAAGGTATCGATCTATGGGTTCTCAAAAGAAAGTTATAATCATTTCAATTCTGCTTTCAGAAAATCATAAATGAACAATTTAATGAATGAATAACATGAATCAAATATATAGTATACTGAAAAGGTACATAGTCATCGATAGAAAAGTGTGAAATCTAAGTCTCTAACAAAAAATGTCTTATACCATAAATATTACTTATACCAATAATAACTTTGTTGAGGACAGTTCATCGTTGATACTAGGATTCTAGTATGAATTCTTTGGAGAAAAATGGCTCTAGAACCGAGTTCTTCGATGAAAACTATTGAAATGTTTGACAATTCACTACCAGTTCGAAAAATCAAGTTCAACAAAAAAAAATCTAGATAATATCAGTTTAGTGAAAAAATATTCACTGAAAAGTATTCTCCCTCGAGAAGATATAAAGGATTTTATCAATGAATTCTCATTCATTTCTCTGTTTTTACCATATGAATCAATTATGAATTCATCAACAAAGACACAACTGTTAATGTTTGAGAATATCAATGCGTGTACTGTCCTGCAACGACGACAGAATCATTCTAATCAACAGAGTTAAGGTAATGTTCTTTTTATAATCCGAAGCCCAAAAATACTGATTTATTGAGTCGGAATAACTGAATCGGTTCAATTCATACCAATTTTCGACGGTAACTTTATGGCAACTGTCCGCTTTAATAGTTGAGAATTGCAAAGTTTTCTACAGCTTCCTCCTTTTCCTGCGACAACTGTTGTATGTGGTGAAATTCGTTACCTTGAAGTAAGTCTTTTGTTACCAAAGCGTACGGTATCACCTGATGAATTCAGGTTGAGCGATCTCCTTGTTGCTTCCTGTGGTCTTCAATTCCTTAGGTTATTATTGGCTGAGTATTTTGCAACGTCATCCTGTATGTATACAAAATCATGCTTAGTTGATCGTAATACAAAAACTTGAAATCATACTTCATTTTCAAGCATTGTATAAAAATAATACCATCAAGCTTCACACTATCTACAATGGTTCGGAGTTGATGTTTTTGAAAATACCGAGAATTAATTTAGAAACTAACGACAACTGAAAGTTTGTCATAGCGACTTTACCATTGGCCAATTTTCATGTATGAACAAATATGCGGCAACATTCTAGTAATTTGAGAATTCACACTGAAAAATGTCTCTTTTTCTCATAAACCTAAAACATTTATTTCGTGAAATATACTACTATCTGTATAGATGATACTTCAGATAGATATTTTAGTTGATTATAGTTGTTATACTTACTCTTCTAGCGTTAGGTATATACGTTTTATTATCTATCAATTAAGAAAATATAAAAACATGCAGGGTTGGTATAACGATGTACAAAACACTGGTGCAGTCACTGATGGTGTTTTGTTTCGTCAAAACGATAACGCCATTTTCCGCTATAATGGCCTAATAGTTATGAAACTCCCCAAAAGATGGTGACATTTTTACAGATTTCTGTACAAATAGTTGATGTTTTGAGACTGTTTTTATCTCCGAACAACAAACCCACTAGAAGGATCACAAAACAAATATTCTGATGCTAACATGAATTCCCAGAATTATCATAATATTAGTACCCAATCGTCGCCAGTGTTGTCATATCCAATCATCAAAAAGTGATAAATAGTCCATAATATTTAAAATCCTTTATGAATTCATGTAGTTCAATGCACAAATATAATAATAAATTTGGGTCATGATGATTATGAATCAGTTCCGATTAATAGAAGACTGTTACAATATTCAGAGACTTAGCAATTTTACTTTCTTGGGGGCTCGAGGACCAGCTTAGGTATCATGCTCAACGTTGCAACACCGCAATTTGATATTGACAGTCAACGGCGATTATTGTTTTGTTTGGTATCTGTCATTATTTACGTTTTGATTTATCGATATTATTCAACTTGTGTTCAGTTTTGTGTACTCAGAATTCATCAGGAACTCAGTTTATTTCCTGTTTTGGTGATTTGATATAATGGAGAGACGTTGTGAGGTGTGTTAAAGACAATTTGAACCGGCGATCAAAACACGTCATTTCATAGGTGAGTTACCATTGTCGTATCATTCGAGATTTTGAAGCATTTTCCCAAATGGAATGGATGAAAATGAATCAAAATTAAATTGATTAGATTATATTGATTATACTCATAGGTCAGCTGCGAAAGTGTCTTGTGGTGAAATATGGAGCACTGATAAATGCTTCCTTATTTGTAGTCAAAATATGCGAAGCTGCTGAAAAATCACTGAGAATAATGATGAACTCAATAAATATTTTTGATGAAAAATATAAGGATATTTGTATACTTCTTGTACACACAACAATGAGAAATTTACCGTTGACTGTTTTTGGAACTAGTCAAACTAATTTGCAGAAATATTTCACTGTAAGACTCCATCATGAGGCAAATAAATTGAAAGATTCAACGGAAGTTAGAGTAAGAAGTATGTTAACAAAAACAATCCTATTCAAAAATCAATGAATTATTTGTGTGATTATCCATGGTTGTTTTTCATTTCAGTCCTGTTTTGAATAAGAAACACTGCTATTTGCTACATCTTCACATGATTCATGATTTTATTGTGGATATAACATTTCGTCATAATACTTGCCAACACATATTCATCATCGATTTTCATCTATCTACATGAATTGAAATATCAATTTTTTGCGTCAAAATATATGAATTCTGCTCAAGATAAAACCTCCTTCATTTTTGATGATATCGTGAAATGATATAAAAAAGTTTCATTTTCAGATTTGAAAATTACATTCAAATATGCAATCATATCTATTCGCCTCAAAAAAGAGTTTTTCACTTTTTTGAAAATTATTATTGAAATCGTAAATATACTTACATGCACTGTCACTGATCGCCAAAGATATAAATGTTCATTATTGAAATTGAACGTTATTTATGATAAAGTATAAGTAGACAACTGTATACTGAATAGTGAGTATATTGTTCCATATGACGTTGAGAATACAAGCAAGTTACAAAAATCACCATAGGATTGTATGTATTCGAATTTCTCGTAACAATGTGAAGGAAGTATAAAGATGTTCATTTTCCCACCAAGAAATGCTAAAAAGTACCCTCGAAAGTACCTCTGAAATTTCGATTTAGTTTCATCATGAATTAATGATAAATTCGATCCCCTCTGACAACACGGCACTGGTGCTGGGAGAATCAGCTCCTGCTTTCCTCGTTTAGAATAAGATAGATACTATAGATGTTGCTTCCAAACAAACAGTATTGCCAGAGTTATGGATTACTTATCTAGTCTGTTCAATGATCGAAGGTTTTTATGTAGTTCGATCTAAAATTGAGAAGTAACCTAAATCACTATTTCTGAATCATACATTTGTATAACACTCATTGAGCAATTATCAATAATACTGATTTTGTTTTCATTTTTGTGTCGCCATCTAACAACTGACATTTGAGTGATTTTCCGCTATAACGAATAAAATGCTGTTATCAAGTAAGCTGTAAGTTCTGGTTGAAGTGTTCTGTACATCGTTGTTGGGATACAGGATGGAACCGAGTAAATATCTTTTGAACGAAAAAAAAGATATTTATGAAAATTTGCAGGTGAGTGCAATGGAACAAAATGCATCTGATGTACATTATTTTTTTGTTAATAATATACTTCCGGATTAACCGGAAATGTCATCAACTTCTTCAACTTAAATGGGACACCCTTCATATTTTTACAGATTTTGAAAGAGCTTGTTATTTTGAATTCATACATACTGAGTTTAGTGTGAAAAAAATGTATAAACCTCCTTTGAGTTTTTAGCATTAGAGCAAAAAACTATTTAGATAAACTAATTGATGTTGTTTGTATGCATAGTAATAAATAAACGTACAATTTACAAATTGTACAATTCAGAATGGTTCATTAAAAAATACACAAGTTCATCTACATGGAACTCACATTCATAAGCAAAATTTTAATTTATACCGCTGTAATTACGTCCATGTGCATCGTGGACCCCAAGAAGGGAGTACTAGACTCATCTTCTTTCCAACTAGTTGGATATTAGATTTGAACTTTTGAAAAAATATGCGATGATACACCACCAAGCTTTTACGTGTCGAAGGAATCGTTTTGTATTTTCACCCCGTCTGGTCTTGCCATTTTGAAACAACATCAAAATATTCTATTCAAAATGACACCAAAAACATCCACATAAAATACTTGAAACTTCGAAAATACTGCAAAATGTCTAAGCGATACAGAAATTTCTATCGGATTCCCCATTGAACATTTGAACATTCTCGATGTTAACACAGGGAGACACCCTGTATAATAAACTGATTTGATGACATCAATTACGATCCGATGACATTTCGTCGATGGTATCGCGTGATCGCCCTTATATCCGGCGAAATCTGTGGAAAGAGTTCCGCCGAAACCCATTTCCGACCTTCGCTTCATCAGTGATATGGCGACGCGCATCCGGAACAGAGGATGCGTGCCCTTCCTGGACACCGAGGGGATATTCCTCGAGCCCCTGCTCAAGGGACACCGCGACAAGGAGGCCCGGTGCAGCGGGACGCCGGCCTTCCGGCGGATGCACGACCATCACACGCTGGCCAGTGCCAGGAGATTCGCTCACTTCAAGCCCTTCGAGTGAGTCCATTCGAATTTCTTCGCTTCGTTATATTTAGTAGCTCATTTTTCTCATTTTGTACTTATTTCGACCTCGGAACCTGAGTTTTAATATAAAATCGTGGGCAAAGTTCAGGAAAAGTTTGAAAATTTTTCTTCTTTCTATCATTTTTCACACAGGATACTTTTTATACCTTCATTATACATTCAAGAAGTCGAAAAAAAGGAGAAACATCTTCGAAGGAGTTCTTCGGAATTCACGTTCTATAGCACCTGGGAGGAAGATTACCTTCTTCGTGGATGTTAATCCTTCTTTATATTTTTTTTCTTTCGACTGTATAAAATCAAGTTATGAGTATCCTGTGTGAGGAATGAGAGAAGGTAGATTATCACAATTTTGGTAATTTTGCACTTATCATGCGATGGGTTTTTTTCGATTTTTTTTATTGGTACTCACGTATTTCGACCTCAGGAACCCAAATTTCACAATAAAAACGTGGTCAAACTCATATTTTTCGAGATATTCCAGGAAAAAGTATGAAAATTACCCTTCTTGTTTCGGCCTGTTTTGGGTAGGCCAATAGGCAAATTGGGTAGCCATTTGAAGTTTCATTTCTCACATAAGATACTCTTTACCTATATCTTCCTTATACATTCTAGAAGCTCAAAAGAAGGAGAAACATCTTCTAAGAAGTTTAATTCATCGTCTTTAGGATCTTTGATGAATCCTTCTTTCACATGGACGGCGCTGTCAAATGTGCATTAGTGATGGGTCGGTATTTCAATACCGCGATTTTGGAACGGTATTTTATAGTAACGTCAAACCCATGATGTAAATATCGACCGTACGACGGTCGACGGTATTTGGATTTTGGAGTGACGCGACGTTCGCTCCGCTTCAACTCGGTTACAAAATCGCGGTATTTTTCTGGAGCGTTCGCGACTGTAACGCGATACGAGAGGAACCGGTATTCCCATCACTATGTGCATCTGTGATATTTTGACTCACAGAACTCATGTATAGTATCATGCACAGAACTAGTGATTCTGACGTAGATTCTCATTTGACAGCGCCGTCCATATGAATAATTCTGGATCCATCTTCCTCCAAGATGCTGAAGAACGATAATTTAACAAATTCGAGGATGTTTTCCCTCCTTTTTGACTTCTTGAATGTTCAATTAACGTAAAAAACTATCCTGTGTGAGAAAATAAACTCCATGCCTACCCAAAACGAGCCGAAGAAAGAAGGTTAATTTTCATACTTTTTCCTGGAATATCTCGGAAAATATAAGTTTCCGCACGTTTTTATTGTGAAGTTCGGGTTCCTGAGGTCGAAATACGTGAGTACCAAGAGAAAAAAATCGAAAAAAAAAACCCATCGCATGATAAGTGCAAAATTTTTTGAAACCTATTCTAAATGTTAGGTAATTCGAGTCCGGTATCAGCCGGAGATATTCGACCTCTCCTTCCACTTATAAGATCTCTCTCTCTTGAGTCGAAGAGGTCCAAATTATTCTAATTTGCTTCTTCGAGTGAATGCTTCTACTATGACCCTCCAAGTCCGTCCGGTCATGTTTCCATTATTTTGGCCTTGCCCACAACCAGAATCCACAGGAGTGGAGAAAGTATTCCTCTCTTTGGAAATCCTTTGGCCACTTCAGTCATTATACGGTCTCTTCCATTATTGTTGCTAGATTAATCATCCGGTTCCGGAGCATTGAGTCTATCCAGGCCACACAGTGTTTCTCGATAGATGTATCGATAGATGTATCGATAGATGTATCGTCAACAGCTTCTACATTAAAAGCCTACCTTAGAAGCCCACTAATAGGACCACTTTGTTGACGAGCGTATTTTACAACCTCTCCACCCACAAGTTGGTAGAGTGCTAGAAGCTTTATTGGTCATAGTGATTTTGCCGTTCCTTGTCCAGGATTTCCTAGATTTTGGTATAATAATAAGTGACCCTTATGTTTCTTCGAGATTTTGGAACATATCCAGGAGCTAAAATGGCTCTGAGTATGTAATAAAGCTTGCTCTGCGGTAGTTCAGGTCCATTCTGTAGCAGTAATGGGCAAGTTCGGTCCATGCCTGGGTGATTCATAAGGTTCAAATGAGTTCATGGCCCAACTGTAACTCAATATATAGGTCACCACCTTTTTTGCTAGTCTCGAGCTATCTCTGGTTCCTCTTATCATAGATTCCAAGCACACTCTTCAGTACTTTCTGTCTCCTTACAGTAATATTTCCAGAGTCTCTCTCAGCTTTTATCAATGCGTTTTCATGATTGGTCAATGCGTTCTTCATCCCATCTTTCAGTTTTTTTGGTCCTGTTGAACTGCCACCAAGTTACATTCCTTTATAGACTTCCTCAGGAAAAGAGGACAATTCTTGTTGAACGCCGAGATGACCGCGTTATGAACTGTTATAAGCCCCCTCGAAGACCTTCTATTTGTACTCATCCTGGTTTGCTGTCCCTGGAGGTCACGGTCAGACCTGCTTCATAAGCTCCCCAGTCCGTCTTCGGTTGGTTTCGATTTTTCGTAGTAACAATTACTTTCTATTTTGAATCGAATATGTCTCTGGTCGAAGCCACTCTCCTCATCAGACACATGCCGTTCTGTAACAAATCTATCCACATAATCAATTACTTCCCTCCTGCTTCTCGTAACAAATGCTGATTTATTACCTATCATCGTGTCAAGATTGTTAAAGACATTGAACTGTAGCAGCGACTCGACTATTTCATTCGGGTCACTGCTTCCCCCAGATGATGCATTGCAACTTTTTTTGCATACAGTACATCACCATTTTTCAGCTTTTTATGGGGTTTCATATCCTCGTTTCTGAAGAATAAAGTAGAAATCATTGAAAATCCAACAAAAAGCTGAAAAATTAATGTACCACCTCCTCGGATAACTTACAGACAGTAAATCACCAGTTCCTCCACAGTCTTCGTTTTTGTGATAGTTCAGGATATCTTTGGATCTGGCAGTATTTTGATATTCATGTTCATGGGTATGTAACTCAGTAGTGTAGCCCTCGGCTCTGAATATAATTTTGGCACTTGTTTGTAACATTCCTTTCCATCTTTCATTCACCCTCGAAATTTCAGTAGTATTTTTTTATAAGATTAGTTCGGAAAATCTAATCACGACAAGGATCAATTCACTCTGTCTATCTAAATAGCCATTTTGAGGCGACTGGCATAAAAATTAACATTTCACAGATCCAATAACGTTCTTGTAACACATAACAATGAGTGTAACAACATTCAACGTTAACAATTTACCTATTTCACGGACACATGTACTTTACGGCTGACTTCACTTCATGGTCGCTGCTATATAACTTCAACAATACATTATAACGTGATCCACAATTATGATTTTTTGTATCGTTGTTTGAATTTGATTCGTATTTAGTTAGGTTATATCGAATAGAAGTCTCTCATTTTTATCTTTCTCCAGATATGCATATTGTACCTATTCACTCTTCGTAATCAGTCGCCTAAAGAATGTTGTGCGTACATTGGCCGAATGATTTCGTTGAGCCTCATGAGAATATTGCTTAGCCTTGACCGTTTTCGATGTCCTATTGGCATTATTCTTATCACGAATTCATTCTATTCAAACAGACTCCTCGATTTTGCTACCAAAAACTGATATAGGTGCATCCATTTAGTAACCTCATCCCCCACGATCAACTGGACTTGGTTCTGTCGGCCTCCTACAACCAGTCGACGGAAATATTTCCGGACACGGCAGACATATTCTTGCAACCTGAAACGCTCGGCATGGACACGTGGCGACGCTTACGCAACACTCGCGATTTGACACCAGAGAGGGAAGAAAGAGCTGCGGCAACTGGAGGAGAAGACGACAAAAAAAAGAAGAAGAAGCGAGGCCAGCAAACAGGATCGGTGGTGATACCGTATCGATATAATTTTGTGAGTAACCTTATATTTCTCAATGAAATTCATTTAATGTGCCTAAACCTTCTTATACTATTATCTCGAAGGAAGTCGACCATCATTGATCCCATCAACAAGCAAGTGATGGATAACCTATTTCTGTATATTAATGAGTATTATTCGAATTCATCAACTCAATTTTTCTCTCTTAATACAGGCACATAAAGTTTTGATTGGTGGTGTCACAGAGAAGAAGCATCCTTCCAACATCAAATTAATGAACTCATCACATCACAGCCCTCAGACCAATGCTGGCTATTCAAGACAACCATCGGACGGAAATGTGTATCAATACTGATATGAAATTTGTTAAAAATAATGGAATGAAATATTTCAAAACTATATATAAGAATTTCAATTATCCAATTATTATTACTGTATTGCACCGACTCCAACATGAGGAAAGGGAATAACTATTATCGGACCCACAGAAATGCGTATTGGAAATTTGGAATCCTCCGAAAACACATTAAAATTCATTGATATTTGTTCTGACACCTAAAACTTACACCCATCTTAGAAATCTCATAAACGCTTCATGCCACTGTTCATTCAACCAGTCAGCAGTCAAACTGTTTTGTCAGTTGTCACTTCGGTGATTTCTGACTTGTAATCATGTTCACAGAATGATGAGAATACTCTTAGATCATATCATGTATACTGTGTTTATGATCTAAGAAAAAATACCCTGTACATGAGTTCATGTTGTTATCATGATGAAATAAGACTGGTACGCGCATTCCTATTCAATGCAATAATAAAAGAATGATCCAAATCGCTTTTCCTGGATAATGTGGTTTCCTGAAGGAAGCACTATTATTCGACTAAATTTAGGGTGGCAGAAATGATAACAGTGAGAACTGCAGTTCTACCAACCTTGCAATAAAACAGAAGCTCGTGAATTTGAATGTTGTTCATTTGATATATACATGATGAAATGATTCAAATGAGTGTCATCAAAACATTCGTTAAATTTGAATATGAAACAGATGATAGTTGTAAAATAATGGCGCCATCTTCAGGAAAACTTGTGCCCCTGCATCTGCTGGGATAAAGCGGACTGGTTGAAACAACACTATGTAAGTAACACTGGTGCTACTGTATGTATTTGCCTATCCAATTTCTTCAACCAAAACTCTAACGTACAGCCAACTTGATAACAGCCTTTTATTCAATATAGCGGAAAATCACTCATATGTTAGTTGTTAGATGGCGGCACAAAAATGACAACAAAATCAGTATTATCGATAATTGCACAATCAGTGTTGTTATAAAAACGTCGATTTCGAATTAGTAATTTCCGTTACTTCTCAATTAATGATCAAACTACATAATTACAATCTCAAAACATCAACTATGTGTACAGGAATCTGCAAAAATGTCGTCATCTTCTGGAGAGTTTCATGTCTATTATGTCATTATAGCGGAAAATGGCGTTAGCGTTTTTGACGAAACAAACACAATCAGTGACTGCACCAGTCTTCGATCTGTACATCGTTGTTGATACAAAAGCGCATCAATGCTTTCATTCAGTCTTTCTTATTTCATTATGCTTCATACCTTTCATATCATAAATAGTATAGATGTGAAACTGAAAATCCTTTGTGGAAAAATCACCTTTTATTGTTGTCCTCACTTATACCTAGCTTTATATCTGTTTCGACAATTTTCTTCCTTCGATTTGAAAACAAAAACATTTATAGGTACGATCTTCGATCATTGAACAGACTAGATAAGTAATCCACAGCCCTGGCAATACAGTTTGTTTGGAAGCAACATCTATAGTCTAAACAAGGATAGCAGGAGCTGATTCTCCCAGCACCAGTGCCGTGTTGTCAGAGGGGTCGAATTTATCATTAATTCATGATGGAACATGAAAGTAGTACTTTTCAGCATTTATTGGTGGGAAAATGAACAATGACGAGACACTGTCGCAGCTGACCTATGGGTATAATCAATATAATCTAATCAAATCAATTTAAATTCATTTTTATCCATTCTATTTGGGAAAATGCTTCAAAATCTCGAATGATACGACAATGGTAACTCACCTATGGAATGACGTGTTTTGATCGCCGGTTCAAATTGTCTTTAACACACCTCACAACGTCTCACCATTATATCAAATCACCAAAACAGGAAATAAACTGAGTTTCTGAGGAATTCAGAGTACACAAAACTGAACACAAGTTGAATAATATCGATAAATCAAAACGTAAATGATGACAGATACCAAACAAAGCGATAATCGCCGTCGACTGTCAATATCAAATTGCGGTGTTGCAACGTTGAGCAAAAAGTATTCACGATACCCATGCTGGTCCTCGAGCCCCCAAGAAAGTAAAATTGCTAAGTCTCAGAATAATGTAGCAATCTTCTTTCAATCATAACTGATTCATAATCGTCATGACCCAAATTTATTATCATATTTGTGCATTGAACTACATGAATTCATAGAGGACTTTAAATATTATGGACTATTCATCACTTTTTGATGATTGGATATGACAACACTGGCGAGGATTGGGTACTAATATTATGATAATTCTGGGAATTCATGTTAGCATCAGAATATTTGTTTCGTGATCCTTCTAGTGGGTTTGTTGTTCGGAGGGTACGATGATGATTTTGGCTGACAGAAGATGATAACCTTTGGAAACAAAAATGACATATTTCCATTTCGTTGACCAAAAGCGAGTCAGATTTGTTTCGCCCCACCAGAGACCTCATAATAATAATAATAATAATAATAATAATAATAATAATGATAATAATAATAAATCGACCTTATATATTCATAAAGAAAAGGTGAAGTATCAGCAGTAGCTGTTTTTCAACTTAACCCTAAGGAGATCCTCCTATAGGGGATCTTTGTAAATGTAAATATGAATATAAAACTTTAACAAACATCGTAAAATAGCGGAAATAGTAGTTTAATAAAAAGATAAAACATGAATGTATGTAATTAACTCCCAGAAAAAGCGAAAATAGGTAAAATAAAAAAGAGAGAGGAGTCACAATTGTATATTTATTACGGGTGTTGGTGTTATTGCGTGATTGGAACGTGCAGAGTTTTGCAACTGAGTAATTCGGTTTTTTTGAAGTCAAGACCTGGTGGATTATGTTTTTTTTTATTTTATCTGTGGACAACCTATGATGTTCGAGGAACATCGTGTTAGCCAGCGGTGGAATTTTGGGAAAGAAGGAAGGTGTTGGAATTTTTCTTGAATGTTTGGAGGTTGTAAGCATCAGGAAAGACTTCACTAGGCAAAGAATTCCACAACTTTGCCGTTCTATTGATGAATGATGCTTGGTATAGCGATGTTCGACAGGTCTCGAGCCTGACAGTGTAGGGGTGACCAGCTTGAGCTCGTCTGGTTTGTCTACTAGGAATCGCGCATGTTGGCATAATAGATGATATTTCCGTTGAGCACCGACCGTGAAAGTACCTATAGAAAAGGCAAAGATCGCCGACCTTTCTACGATGATCTAGAGAGGTTAATGATTTGGTGAGTGTTGTGTCATCGACTAGGCGGACAGCTCTCTTCTGAATTGAATCTAAGAGCTTTAGCGTATGTTTGGGGGCTGAGCTCCAAACATGTGAACAGTACTCCAGGACAGGTCGAATTTGTGCTTTGTAGATCATAAGCAGTTGCTGGGATGTGAAGTATCTCTTCGCACGGAATAGAAAACCGAGTTTTTGTGAAGCAGTTTTCGCAATGGACCTCACATGATCGTCCCATGAGAGAGAACTGTTGGTGGTGACACCCAGCATGGATATTGACGACCTCATAGGAACAGTGGTACCCGACATCATCAAATTGGGCATTGTGTGATCAGCCTTCTTGGTGAATATACAAGCTTGAGTTTTAGTTGTACTAGATTCTCAGATCCCCATTTCAGAATTCTTGTCAGATCCTCATTTGAAGCATCAACCTGTCTTCGCCTTGCACCTCTGGCCTCATTGGATGATATAGGGGCTCTAGAGGAAAAGGCGGAATGAAGTGTACTATCATCCGCAAAGCTATGAACTGGGCTGGAGGTCACATTCAACAAATCATTGATGTGGAGCAAAAACAAAGTTGGTGCCCAGACAGAGCCTTGTGGAACACCAGCATTGATCGTCATTGTATCAGACGAGACCCCGTCTACCACCACGTAGAGTGATCTATCTGCAAGAAAACTCGATAGTAAAAGACACAGGTGGGGCGGCAAACCATATGACGGAAGTTTCGCTGGGATGAGAAGTATCTCTTCGCACGGATAAGAAAACCGAGTTTTTGTGAAGCAGTTTTCGCAATGGACCTCACATGATCGTCCCATGAGAGAGAACTGTTGGTGGTGACACCCAGCATGGATATTGACGACCTCATAGGAACAGTGGTACCCGACATCATCAAATTGGGCATTGTGTGATCAGCCTTCTTGGTGAATATACAAGCTTGAGTTTTAGTTGTACTAGATTCTCAGATCCCCATTTCAGAATTCTTGTCAGATCCTCATTTGAAGCATCAACCTGTCTTCGCCTTGCACCTCTGGCCTCATTGGATGATATAGGGGCTCTAGAGGAAAAGGCGGAATGAAGTGTACTATCATCCGCAAAGCTATGAACTGGGCTGGAGGTCACATTCAACAAATCATTGATGTGGAGCAAAAACAAAGTTGGTGCCCAGACAGAGCCTTGTGGAACACCAGCATTGATCGTCATTGTATCAGACGAGACCCCGTCTACCACCACGTAGAGTGATCTATCTGCAAGAAAACTCGATAGTAAAAGACACAGGTGGGGCGGCAAACCATATGACGGAAGTTTCGCTAGGAGGCCTTGGTGCCAAACTCGGTCAAATGCTTTGGAGATATCCAAGGCTACAGCCAGAGACTCCCCATGTTTCTCTATTGACACCTGCCACTTATGTGTCACATAGGCAAGCAGATCTCCAGTTGACCTCTGGTGACGAAAGCCATATTGCCGGTCGTTCACGATTCTTGAGCTCTCTAGATATCGGATGAGCTCGATGTTGATTGCTTTTTCCATTACTTTAGAGATCGCAGACAGTAGTGCAATCGGTCTATAGTTGTTAGGGAGGGTTTTCTTGCCCTTCTTTAGAATCGGGTGATAGTCAGTAGATGCGGTTTAAGTTGCTTATCCAGCCTCAACCAGCCTGATTCCAGCATTCTTTTGCTTACAATTCGGCAACCTAACAGACAATTCAATGCCCAATAACAAGGTTACACAGATATGAAATGCTAAATTAGTACTGGTCTAACAGAGTAAAGTAATGAAAAAAAAATGAAGTGAATCATGAGAGTGAGAATAATATGTTACAGATAGTACTAATTTATTTATTTATTCACGAGAAAAACCCCATGATAGTATAAATAATATATATCGACATATGAATACATATAAGTAATAATATTAACCTAATCAAACTCAAATGGTTCTATTATAAATTAGTTGTTACAAGAGACAACAAACATATCTACTAAAAAACGAATATACAATATAAAATTTCAATGATTAACAACTTTCTCACTTTCATAAATTATTCAAAGATTTCCGGAACATATTGTCAGACGATCCAAATATACTGATATCCTTGTCATTCAATAATTTGAAAGTTCTTTATTCTAATAGTGTATGCTTGCCATAATTTTTGTAGAATGAAATGGTACGTGAAATAAATAGCTATGCCTAAGATGTCTGTTTGGAACGTTGAAGTTGATTGTCTCAAGTAGTTCTGGACAAGAAATGAGTCCATTGAGTAACTTAAAAATATAACAGAGATCGGCGTGAGTTCTTCGTGTTTTCAGTGATTTCAGATTGAGTTGATGCAAAATATCTGAATAATCATGGTCATGTATCTGAACACCCAACCTGAATGCACAAAATCTCAAAAATTTATTTTGCACCATTTGTAAAGTCGTACAATGAACCTCATACAAGGGATACCAAATAATCGATGCATATCCTAACTGAGACACTACTGACGCTGAAAATACCCTTTTTAACGCTCCTATTGATAATCCTGTCCAATTGCGTGAAATCATCCCCAGTACTTTAGATGACTTGACACTTACTTTATTTATATGATCAACTAATCTGAGCTGCTCATCAAAAAGATCGAGATTTTTTGGAACTTAATTACGGTGGGTTTTTTCGCTGATACCTCCAATATTATTTCAAAATACGAATTGATTTCCTATCAAATATCTTCAAAGTAATGAAATTACTCGAAAATATTTTTCAATGTGAGAAATCCTGATGTCTCCAGCTTCAACTACATATAACATAGTATAATTAAACTACAGTTTAACTTCAGTAATTTCTTAGTAATGATAACAAGACCTCAGCTATTGTACTTGTTCATTAATACTAATAACTAGTACTAATAACATGTGATACACCCAAATCTTTTCCTGCACTAAGAATGGATGCTTCTGGATATGCATGAAAATATGCCAAAACGTCAACAATATTGTCTTCGTTGGAGGCGCTTTTAACTTTGAGCCATATAGTTGATGAAATTATTTTGTAATCTTACAAACTACCTCTTGTTCATTGGTGTCAATTCAGGATACATTTGGTTGAATTTTCTGCAAGTTCTAGCAATGATTTGATCACATTGTCCCTGTATATTAAATAACTCCATAAGAACTTCGTTTGAATAATCGATATTCGCGTTCATTCTGGGAGATTTTTTGAAACACTGTCAATAACAATTACTGAATTACTCATTAATGTCACCGAACTGTCATGAGTTTGATATTTCCATGGCTATCTAAAATTAACTTTTTCATATAAAATTATATTTTTCACAAAAAGCGGCTTTATTAAGAAAACTTGGTGATTTAGGTATAGGAACATGCTATGTCATCTTGTAGCATTTTTATTCGTCTTTCAATTTATTGAGTAAAAAACAGTGGGTACCATTTGAAAAAATGAACTTTTGACCACTTGTATGAACAACGGATATAATAATAATTTCAACACGCCCTGTATGATATGGAGGCTACTTCTCGGTGTAAATTGAATACATCAAGCCTGTCCAAACCACTACTAAAATATCAACTCTTTATGAGTCGAGAGCCCTGATTTACATAAGTTCAATTAGGGATATGTTTTGGATCATATTTAACACACATTATTTTTTATCTTGAAAACCAATAGAGATAGATATGGGGATTTATTAACGAAAGAGTATTGTAATGAAAAGGCAATTCTAAAAATTTGTTAATATACGGTGTTCCATTTAAAAAAATGAAGCTGCTGGGACTTTTTGATAGAAACGGCAACGTCGCAATTTCGAAAATATTTTAGATCGATAGAACAGGTGATAAAATGTAAGATGCGAAATTTTCAGAAGAATCCTGCGTTGCGTTCTCCATAAACGTCTAACGTACCATCGACCGTGAGTCACCCTGTATATACTCTTTGACCATGGCACTGTAAGGGTTGTTCGCGTTAACTCAATAAAGGGTCCGAAACCGTCACAAGCATGCACAGTTTCACATAAGTGTTCGCTTTTCTCAGGACTGTTCGTATTCCACAGGTCATGTGTTTGCGTCATAGATATAGATATAGATATAGAAGATATATCTATGGTTTGCGTTCTAGTGGAGTTAGTTCGTGATGGTTCGGGACAGTTTGAAATCGCTTCAAATGAGTACGAGCCTCTAAGCAAGAACGAAGAACATTATTCTTCTTGATTTGTGTGTTGATCGATTTGTTAACCTCAAACCTCAATTTGTCATTTTGTAAATTATTATTGAGTCTTGAAACAGTGTAGTAATAATATTTCTTAATATTTTTTACATCAATCGGTGACCAAACTATAGAACATCAGATGAAATTATTTTACATAGGATAATGAATTATACTAATGAATGAAAATGATGAAACAACACCGTTTTAGCAAAATTGTAAAATATCGTCTGAAAAATCCAGAAAAAAGACAAAGTTTCAAACATAACCTAAATGAACTTGAAGAAAAAGATCAGATCATAATCAAAGAGGACATGAAACGCGTTTTCGTTTTCGTGTTTTCCAAGCTGTCATAGAACTATCTTGGATTGGATTTGACACGCATGTTGATGTTGAATTCGAACAAACTTGTAGTGTTATCATAGACTTATTATCCTCAGGATAATAAGTCTATCTATCTAAATAAGTGTTATCCATCATAATTCAATTTAGTTTCTTATTGCCATCTTTTGGTACGTTTCAGTACCATTTCTTCAAGATTTTCAGACCCCTCTTCTGTGGTTTCAGTTTTCACTGTTTTTAGTACGCTGAGAAATTTCCGAGCGGCAGCACTACTTGGGCAAAGAGCTCTTCTGTCTTCTGTCTTCTGTGACTTGGGCCTCCTCTTTGACTTGGGCTTGCACAGTGCCTAGTGTAACCATGTTTCCAAGTAACCAAATCAAGTGAAGTTGGATTTGTTCTGAATTTCTGGAAGAAACTGAAAATTTCTTCAAAACATTTTCTTAATTTTTTACTAGTAGTGGTAGTATCCATTTATCAAGTCCATGAAAGACATTGAAAAGGGTCAATAGAGTTGGTTATTGAAACTTTTACTATATCATATGGATAGGGTACTCTGGGACTATATGTTCTGTTACTTGGTTAGATCTGATACTTCCCTTAGTCCATACAAAATCTCATTGAAGAATTAATAAACTAAGAATACAAATTCACCATGTCTAGTGATCGAAGGCATTCTGGTCACAGTTCTGGAGCTCCTCCCTCAGATAATCCCCCAAATTCAAGATTATTCATAATCGGCCCAAAGATTCTGCAGGAGGAAGATTTCAGAAGAGCATTCAGTGTTTTTGGACAACTAGAGGAAGTAAGAGCAGTCAAAGATAGATCGACTGGAGAGAATAAAGGTAACAATCAGGTCTTAATTGTTACTGCACATCTGGATATCTAAGTATCATGATATATTGCAGATGTTTTTAATATGCATTCTATTCATGCATTACATCAGATCTGGAATAAGCATTGAATGTTTTCATTGAAATTAACCTTTCTTCTTTGTTCTTTCAGGGGTGTTCTATTTGAAATTTTCAAAAACTTCAGATGCTGCCAAAGCAATGGAGAAAATGGCAGGCAAGGTACTAGGCAGTGGAAGATCTATCAAAGTTATGGTGGCTTCTAGGTAACTGATATTTCCAGTATTCAAACTCAGTCATATTTGAGCATTTTTTTTTAGTCGGGACCAGGGATCAGTGAGAGAGGAAAATGAGGAAGAGAGACTACAGAGACTATTTGTTGTGGTTTCAAGGAGTATGACAGATAAAGAATTACATGATAGTTTCAAGGAGTTTGGTGAAATAGATTATGCTCATGTGATTAGAGACAGGAGTACTAAAGAGAGCAAAGGATTTGCCTATGTTAAATTTTTCAAGTAAATTTGATTTTCACAGTGATCCTAATAATCAAAATTCAAGCAGTTCACCCTGAATAATTATTAACACTAAGAAGGTATTGATGGATAGTGGACTTTGTCCTTGATATAATTATGCAGGAAAATTCAGAATTACTCCACATAATTTGAGTTTTTATTGGGTTTGTTTTTTTTTTCTTAGTGCCATCAACCTCATTGAATCAGTATGGCTGGAACTATTGGAAAAAGCAAAGTTGATATCTATCATCATGGACAAATTAAAATTGCTCACATGCCTTAATGATAAAAATATGTATCTAATATCATGCATGCATATATGCATGATATCTATTGGATTAATTTTATATTTTGATATCAATATGTGAACTTTACATATAACATTCTAATGTATCCTGGTATGCAAATAATTTTAGTTTCATTTATAAGGTGGTCATTTATATGCCCTTTATATGAAATAATCCTGTTGATAATTCTTGAGTCAATGACTCAACATTTTCTACCTACTTGAAAACAGTACAAAATGACTCTTTTTGCACTGCCTCCAATAAATACGTAAAAACAATATTTAATAAAGTGAGGTGTAGTAGCATCTTTCCTATAGATCATGCAACAATGTCCACAACTACCATCAAGATTATTTGCATCTATCTTGAAATCATTGAAATCTTACTGTTTTAGAGGCTTACCAGAAAGTGTTCAGTGTAAGTCAAGAGAGAACACCATAAAAATCATAATTGCCAAAATCTGATACAAAAGTTTTATTTTGTATATTTGTTGTATTATCAGGACTATAACCAAGACTATAACATTTTCTTAGTAATGGAAATTTGTTTGAATATCACAATAAATGATTGTTATTCAAATAATACTTAGTCCAATGTATACAAATATTATTTAATGTTCAAGTCAAACCTCTCAGTTTCAGTCTCTTGTTTGGATATTTTTGAAATCCACCATATTTTGTTGTTCAGGTAGGTCGTCGGAAAATTATACTTCACAACTAGTGCAAAAACTGGTCATTTCATGATAGTGTGAGAGGCAATATTATCATTATCAAAAAATAACTTTGTATAATAATTGACAATAATTTGGAATGATTTCATCATATTCTGGATGCCTTGCAAAAAAATAAGATAGTTTCATTCCCAAATTCAAAATTTTTTGAATATTCATAAATTGAAAATGATATACTTTGCTTTGGTTCAGTATCCATTAGTTAGATGGGATTGTAGGATGGGGAGAGAGAAGAAGAACCTATTATGTCTTCATTTGAGGAATCATTATGGACCATTAAATGGTGAATTACTGTTGTTATATCCTAGACCACCATGTATAAAGGGTGTGCCAAAAACAGTGAGTAATACCAGCGGCTTCTAGGACCAGAAATAGGAAGAAACCTCCATAAAAAACATAGGACGGCAAATGGTCCCAACGAGAGCTACATGTGTGTATTTACTAGCGGTTTATGATGAATATGAAAAAAATTGAAAGGTGGTCTTAGTTAAATTTGATAGGATGCACCAATTTGGAATGATAATGATTAAAAAAATTTGTGACATGCACTAAAATCACAGAAAATATTAAGTATTGAAAATATATAGGGTGCAATACTTCACCAGCGGCTTCTCTTGAGAAATAGGTGAATTTGAAATTCTCTATAGTTTCTATAGTTGTTCAAACAAAAATTAGTTTGAATTACCAATATACCTACCTCATACTGTCACAAAATTATGAGATTGATTTTACCTGAAAAGCGATGAATTCTATCGATGTTCAAATTTTCATACTCTGTAGTCAGATTGCAAAGAAAATCACACAAAAAAGGTCAGAAGATACCATACGCCGACCCACTTGAATAACCCATTCACTTTCGTTCACTTTTTGAAATTCAGGATAAGACGCTAGGTAATTATATGAAATTGTATCATTTTATCTCAAACCGTTTCGGAAAAATTGCTGGGAAACCATTTTTAGGAGCAATCATTCAAAAGGCTGCAGCTTTCTTAGGGACCACTTGCCGACCTATGCTGATGTAAAGTTTTCTTTCTATTTCTGGCCTTAGAAGTCGCTGGTAAAGTATTGCCCACCATTAAAGGGACACCCTATACAGAGTTTCTCACGGTAGCTGTTCGTTAGAATTTTTCATTGTTAGAAAAACTTGGAATTCTGAAATTTTGGATTCCAGAGTTGTTCAACATTCTCCTTCATTTTGAAATATTTCAAAGGTAGTATTGCATATACCGGAAGTCGCCATTCCCTTCCTTATTTTAAATAGAACACCAGGTATATTATTTAATTTTTGGATTTTGGAGAAAAATTAAGTTCCATTATGAGTTCCATCACGTTTCCCTATACCTATTTTCAACTGTTTCTCAGATTCTTCTGCAAATTTTGAGAGTCATATTGCCATATTTCAACATTACTCCTTTTATCTATTTTCGACTGGTGGTAAGCACTCCTAGGGTATACAGAAGCATAGGAATGACCCTTTCGGAATCCACATTGGCAATTCATTCATCGCATACAGGGTATCCAAAATTTGATGACCAGTTTCGTCATCTTCAAAGTTGAAAAAGTTTGTTACTTTAAATGCAACACACTGTAATTATTGGATGTTTGGATGCAGAATCTGATTCTCTATCGATTCGCTATAATTTTCCCCAAACCTATTTCCAACGGTTTTCTTGTTGATCCATAAGAATGGGATTTTTTATCTGATTTTTGGTAGGAACTGAAACTTAATCTGAAACAAAATGAACATTAGAACAAATCAGGAACATAACAAAAGTTAGAACATAATATAATGAAAAACATGAAAACATTGGAACGTAATGATAAGAAATTATAAATGAATGTAAAATTACAGTAATCGCCATTTTGGTTCGCACACTTGATACCTCTGTCATGTACACCGCGCGAAACAGACAAGAAACAAAAAAAATCAAATCAGAAAATATAGATTTTCAAGAAAACCGTTGGCAATAGGTATAGACAGAGTTGCATAAATCGTTGTATAAATGTTGTATAAATGTTGTATAAGCGATAAATCAATTGATAATGTGAATTTCGAAGGTATCAATCCTGTGCTTTCGTCTACCCCAGAAGCGTTTACCAATAGTTGAAAATGGGCAAAAGGTGCAGTGTTGAAAATAAGGTTACGGGTCGGTTGGTTGCATAAAGCCTACCGTTCACTCAACCTAAAATTGTCTCTTCTAACTCATCAGCTAAGGCACTTAATCTTTCGAAATTCCCAAAAGAATCACGAAAATAGGTGTAGGGAAACTTGATGGACCTCATCATGAAATTTTCTCAGATATCCAAAAAGGAAAAAATATACCGGATGTTCCATTTAAAATAAGAAAATCAATGGCGACTTCTACAGTATACGAAGAATCATTTTTCAAATCCTTGCTACAAGTCATTTACTTCGTTAGGTTTTATCTCTTCATCCACAAGAAATTTATATTTCGTAAATATTCTCATAGTCATTTTCATTCTCATCGTTGCAGGTTCTACGACGCGGCGATTGCGTTCGAGAACTGTGACAAGAAGTTCCGGCCGGTGTTCGCGGAGCCGCGCAAGAGCACGCGGGACACGATGCCGGAGCCGCCGCGCCGCAGCGCGCCGCCGCCGCCGCCGCTGTTGCCGCCTGGAGGGGCGCGCGACGGCGGCTACACCGCGCTGACGGTGGTGGCGCACTCCTCCGTCAACCAGGACCAGATGTGGAAGTTGTTCGACGTCGTTCCCAGTGAGTATACACATGTTTAGGCCTCTTTCGCGCGGGTGTTTTTTAACCGATCAGTATATCTGCCGATCGGTCAAACTTCGAACGTGAGCCTTTCACCCGCTGTCGTTTTCAAGTCGATCGCTTGCAGTTCAGGCCTCTTTTACGCGGGCGTTTTTTACCCGATCTTCGACAAAATTGAAGATACAGTGCTTCTGGTTAAGTTGAATCAATTCGGATTTGATAACAAACTCTTGCCATTTTTCAAATCATATCTAACACACTGCAAGCTGTTCGTGGAATATAAAGGCCATTAATCATTTGAATTTGTAGCAACTAGTGGAGCTCCTTGATGTAGCAACTTGGCACCTTTTCTATTCTCACTGTTTGTGAACGATATCGGAGACAATATTGGTAGTACCTTTCTTTTATTTGCTGATGATCTAAAAAATTTTCAGAATTATCAACTCAACAAAAGACTGTGAGCACCTGCAAAGCGATATAGATCTGTTATTCCAATGGTGTTCCAGAAATAACTTGCATTTAAATGTTCAGAAATGTATGTATCCAATTTCCACTCAAAAACTAAACATCAATCATTATAATTACTCGTTTAACGGTACAGTATTGAAACGAGAAGAACAAACGAAAGACTTAGGCATTACCTTGCATTTAAATAACTTGCATTTAAATGTTCAGAAATGTATGTATCCAATTTTCACTCAAAAACTAAACATCAATCATTATAATCACTCGATTAACGGTACAGTATTGAAACGAGAAGAACAAACGAAAGACTTAGGCATTACCTTCGATCAGAAACTCAGTTTCTCCTAGCATATGAATAAAATAAACTGCTCCGCGAAAAGGATGGTAGGCCTCATATCACGGACATGCAAGGATTTCAAGAAAAAATAATGTTATACAAATTTTGCGTATGTCAGATCGCGCCTGGAATATGGGTCATACATGATACATACATTCAGCAACTTGAATCTGTACAACGAGTATTCATGAAATACATTGCATTCAGGCTGGATGGGACATATCCGATACAAGGAACTGATAATAAAATACTTCTATCTGGATTTGCTTTTTTGTCTCTGGAAAATCGTAGAATTTACTATTCTTGCATTTTCATGCATAAACTTGTTAATAATCTCATCAATTGTCCTGAATTGCTTTCACAAACCAACTTTGTAATACCACGGCTAAATAACCGCAAAGAGAAATGTTTTCATCTCCCCACCTCGAGAACAAACGCTATGACAATGTATAATATGTGTGAAATTTTTAACGATATTTGTAGTCTCACTGATATTTTTCATCAAAACATCAGAACTTTCAAACAAACTGTTAAAGAAGCTATTGTCGCACAATACTAGGTAATATGTTCATCTACTATAGATCTATATGATCTTATGCCATTATCACTTTGCTTTTTTATTATTCTGAAACTAGTTATGTAATTCTTTTGAATTTGGTCCTTATCTTGATGGCTTTGTTATATATGTGTAGCAGTATTTTTGTAGACTCAACATATATTGTATATTTTATATTTTGAATATATTTTATATAATGTATATTTTACCACGTCTAATTACTTTGAATTTTGTCCTATAAGTGGGCTGTACCTGTTGAACAATGACGGTTTTTTTTTTTTCAAATCTGCCGATCGGCCATCGGATTCGAATGTGAGCCTTTCATACGACGTCGTTTTCAAGTCGATCGCTTGCAGTTTACTCTCGTACTTCAAAGTGAACGTAACTTATTTAATTCAATTGCATGCCTAACGTACAAAATCAGATTTAGATCAGATGTACATAACATCAATATTCTGAGGCAATTTCACATTCCCATTAACATATTCTACGTCAACCCAACTTTCGAACAAAATACCCACCATGGTATAAAAATAATATTATTCCTAAAATAAAATAAAAAATAACGTATTCCAGAAACTGAAAGGATCCAACTTAGATATCTATAGAGTACAATTTTCCCCAGAAACACAGAAAACAGATTAAAACAGATATAAAAATTGCATACAAGCATTATATAGAGGATTCTGAAAACTCTATTATCACATATCCGTCGAAGTTCTAGTCTTTTATAGAGAAGAAAAGAGGCCACTCTCGGATTCCCGGAACTCTTCACTTCAATAATGTAGAATACAATAATTATGACTTTGCAACATTCTTTAACAGCGTCTACACAGCCACTGATACACAATAGTTTCTAGTTTCCAACACACCTGTGTTTAGCATCAATTCCGTGAATGAGAGCGAAGTTATAGTAGCCTTAAAAAAGTTGAAGGATAAATCCACATGTGGCTACGATAGAATTCCAAGCTTATTCAAAGATTGTGCTCATATCCTATCCAAACCATTCGAAATCATTTTCAATACTACATTAGAAACGAACACCTTTCCACAAATTTGGAAAAAAGTCAAGTTATTCCCATTTTTAAATACATGCGAGGTAAAGGACATTAAGAACTTTCGACCCATCACTTTGTTGTGTAATTTTGTGAAGGGCTTTGAGATATGTATCTATACAATAATATGTCCTAAAGTACGCAATATGATAATTCCTGAACAACATGGCTTTATCACAAAAAAAATCCTGTAACCCATCTAATAACATTTACTCAAACGATTAGTTGTGCTTCAGACAATCATCTTCAGGTAGACACAATATACACAGATTTCTCAAAGGGTTCCGACAAGTTATTCATTCCCAAAGTCGATAAGATTGGTTTTGATTCAAATCTATTAAAATTCTTTTATTCCTGTCTTATGAATCGGTCTTAATTTGTTGAATATAGAGGACACAAATCTTATAAATACATCGCCATCGGTGCCATCGGTGGCGCTCCACAGGGAAGCAACTATCTCCCCTTTTATTCTCCCTGTTAATTAACGACATAGGAATGAGTATAGACTCAATTTAAGTGAATGTAAATATACCACCTCATGTAACAAACATATCACTCTTGACCATAATTATTCGATAAAGATTATATACTTGAAAAAACAGACAACTGCAAAGACTTGGGAGTATTCTTTGATACTAAACTCTCATTTGGACTTCACATATAGAAAAGGGTAACTGCTGCGATAAAAATGTTAGGGCTTATATTTGGAAATAGTAGAGATTTCAAGAAGATGGAAAGTTTCGTAACTTTGTTCAACTCATTTGTTGGATCCCGTCTAGAATATGGCTGTATTATCTGGTCACCCATATACACTACATACATTCAACCGCTTGAAACTGTCCGACGACGGTTTATGAAATATGTCAGCTACAAACTAGATAATTTCTTCTCCAGTCAGGGAATAGATGATGATATATTATTACAGCTCTTTAATTTTCTATTTCAATTTTATTTTTAATATTTCAATGTTTCATTCTATCATACTATATATACAGTGATGGGCAAAACTGTGGAACAAAGTGATTTTTGTGATTTTTGTCCGTTGAACAGTGTAGTCGTGTTTCAGTGAGCTCCAGAATCAACATTTTTTATCAGTCGCTGAAATAAAATCCTCTTCTACCAGTGGTTAGAAATATTTCAATCCTCGATCCAGTTGGTGAGATATCCCTTATCTTCGAATATCAAAGAAATATGAATGATTTCAATGAAGATCTGAACAAACTATCTCCTGAAAGCTTGAGTTTATACAATCTACTTGTGAAAGTTTCTCAACAACAAACGACAGATATCAAATCCGAAATACAGCAAAACTTAAAATCTGTTAATGAACAACTAATAAAAGCTAACAAGGAAATCGAACAACTGAAAACACGCTGTACGGAATTAGAAAGGAAGAATAGGAACAATAATCTGATTGTATTTGGAATCAAAACACGGGATACCGAAAATTTAGTGAAAATTACTACTGAAACGCTAAACAAAGAATTGGAAGCAGAAATAAAATTGGAAGATCTAAATAATGTGTACAAATTAGGAATAGACACTACATCACCTATACTGATCGAATTCAACTCTTTTTTCAAGAAACTGACAGTTTTCCAGAATAAAAATAGATTGAAAGAACTGAAAACAAAGGGAATTTCTATTAGTAATGATATGTCCAAAGAAGACAGAGAGAAACAGAAGACTCTGAGAACTCACCTCAAACAAGCAAGAGAACAAAATTGTTCAGCTAATATTAAAGGATTCACCTTGTATATCAACAACAAGCCCTACTCCGTAGACGACCTGAGAAGCCTAGAAAACAATACTAATTTTGTCACCGATAGTGAAGAAAGTTCAAGTGAAAATCCAATCCAAACTCAACCACAGGCGCAAATGAAAACATCCCATGCCAAGAGAAAAAGAAGCAAAACCTATCGTTACAGTCCTATAAAAACGAGAAGTACAAAAACAGACTGAATTAATGTATAAGGTAGATATATATCCCGGAATTGCGGTTCCGTTTCGGTTTTTCAAATGTTTTGATCGAAATTATTACTGCTCGTGTTCATATTTTCAATATTCCAATTAGTTCTTCATCGATTTTCGAGAAGATATGAATACACATATAAGTTATCTCCTCCTGAATGTCAGATCATTGTGCAGTGGCTTCGATATACTCAATGATTTTATAAATAATGAGAATTATGACATTCTTGGGTTATCCGAAACTTGGCTGCATGAAGATATACATTCAGACACCGTTGCAATACAGTCATATGATCTCATTAGGGCAGACAGAAATTCTAGAGGAGGAGGTATTGCTTTTTATGTCCGAAACTCCGTAAATTATAAAATCGTTTACACGCAGGTCAGTCTTTTTTTAGAGCAACTCTGGATTTCTGTAACCAATCTAAGTCGTACCTACTTGTTCGGAATTTTATATCGTCCACCCTCAGCCAGCATTATAGCGTGTCTCAATGAATTGGAGGAAACAATAGCTAATTTGATACCCGAATATGATTTTATTGTGTTTGGAGGAGATTTGAATATTAATTTATTAGCAAATGATAACCGATGTGATCTTTTGATTCAGTTCATGGAGATGTTCAACTTCACTCAGTTGGTAAATGAACCTACGAGAATCACTCTTCGAAGTCAAACTCTGATAGATGTTTTACTAGTTTCGAATCCAGAAAATATTTTAAATACCGAGGTATTGGATATCAATGGAATATCAGATCATTTGGCAGTAAGTTGTAAAATTGACTGTGACAAATCTATAAGACAACCTAAGTTTATAACTTACCGTGACTTTTCTACTTTTGACGTGGCCCTATTCAATGAACATTTGATATCTCACAACTGGAATATAATCTTCGAATTAGGAACTCTGGATGAAATGTTAGATTACCTCAATCACGGTTTGCTCGTACTTTTCAATACACACGCTCCTTTCCGAACCATAAGAGTCACCAAACCACCAGCTCCTTGGCTAACTTACAATATTAAAGAAATGATAAGACTCAGGGATAGAGCTTTCAGCAGGTACAAAAAGTTGAGAAACTCTGCGTCTTGGAAAAGTTATACTGACTTGAGAAATTACACAACTGGAGCAATACGTCGCGAAAAAAAGCATATCTCGAACATGTCCTGCACAGGAAAAATTCTAAAGTTATGTATAACACGCTAAGGTCACTTGATATTCTTCGACAGAAGGCAACGCCTTGTCTTCCAGAGCAACTGAAAAACGTTAATAGAATTAATCGTCACTTTAATTGTATAATGCATCCTGAAAAATCTAAAACACTCGTTTCTCTTCTCGATAAATATAAAAGTGTAGTTAATGGTCCTGTCTTCTCTTTCAAAAATATATCTTCAGAAACGGTAAATGAATATCTGAATAAAATAAAAAGTAACGCAGTAGCAACAGACGAAATCTCCATTAGTATGATACAATTGGTGCAGTCCCAGTTAATCAAACATATAACATTCATTTTCAATACGGCGATTAACATGAACATCTTTCCCTCGAAATGGAAACACGCCAAGATTATTCCTCTGGCTAAATGCAACTCTCCCACTGAGCTCTCCGACTTGAGACCTATAAGTATCCTGCCTTCCCTTTCCAAAGCCCTTGAAATGATCATGAAAGATCAAATGGCAGATTACATATATGCACATGAAATAATCACTTCTGTACAATCTGGTTTTCGCACTGAACACAGCACTACTACCGCTCTTTTGTCAATCACGGATGATCTTTTCAAGGCCGCGGATAATGGTGAAGTTTCCTGTTTAGTTCTATTGGATTACAGTAAGGCCTTCGATACACTTGACCATTCGACACTTTGTAACAAACTCAAATACTTTGGTTTTTCTAACGGAGCAGTAGAATTCATACGAAACTATCTATGCAATCGTACACAGCGCGTCGTCTTGGAAGGTATTGAGTCAGATGCATTGCCGGTTGGTTACGGTGTTCCCCAGGGGTCTATTTTAAGGTCACTATTGTTCTCTTTATATATTTCTGATTTTTTTGAAATTATAGAACATGCCAAAATTCATAACTACGCCGATGATACCCAACTCTATGTCTCTTTTAATTCTTTACTTGTAAACGAAACACAAAATAATATAAATAAAGATTTGAATAAATTATACGAGTTTTCCACCGCGCATAATTTACGCTTGAATTCAAAAAAATCTCAGGTCATGTTCTTCGGGCCGAGAAAGAAAGTGGACAGTGCTCGTGAAGATATGAAAATAAAAATCGGTTCTGATATCTTGCCTATAGTCAAGGAATGCAAAAATCTTGGACTGTGGATTGACTCTGAGCTGAGATTCACCAAACATGTCAGCCATCTTTGCCAAGCGTCCTTCAACATCCTCAGACAACTCTTTCCTAACAGACACTTGCTTTCCAAGCACTTGAAGCTTTCTTTATGCGAATCATTGATAATGTCCAAACTTTCTTATTGTGATAGCGTCTACGGACCTGCCCTCCTGAAATCTGATCAGTATCGTCTTCAAAGAATACAAAACTCATGTATTAGATTCTCCTCCGGTATTCGGAAATTTGATCATATAAGCTCTGTATTTAATAACTCTGGTTGGCTGAGGTTGAACGATCTTCGAAATCTTCACTTACAGTAGATTACACATAAAGTTCTTGTAACGAAAACTCCTAAATACCTGCATAGAAAATTGAATACTTTTTCGGCATTGAATGACCTCAGAACACGTAATAGACACCTTCTTGTAATTCCTCCTCACTCCACTTCAATTTATACGAAATGTTTTTCGTACAATGCTGCCAAACTTTACAATCAGTTACCCAATGAATTCAGACTATACACACTGAGTAACTTTAAAAAGCGATTGAAACTTCTCCTGAAGAATAGGCAGTTTTTGTTCTTACGTTGATAGATACCGCCCTGAATTCTGTTTTGGCTTTCCATGTATGTTTGTTATGTATCGATACAAAACAAGGAACTAAACTAGGTACAAAACTAGTTACGAAACTTCCCGCTTCTGAATACTGTATTGGTTTACGATGTAGGTTTGTTATGTATCAATACAAATCTAGGAACTAACCTACGTTCAAAACTAGGTACAAAATTATGATGACGTTTGTCTTCAATGTCGTTTCCTCTTTATCTTGTTATAGTAGGTAATTTGATTTGTAATTGTTAGGATTTATATTTTTTTTTTTCACCTGTTAAAATTTTTTTTTTTTTATTATTTTATTTTATTTTTTGAGGTCAAGTTGAAAAACAGCTATAGCTGACACTTCGCCGATTCATCAGTCCGACATTTTGTTCTCTTTTTTTTGTAGAAACTGAAATGATGAATAAAGCCGCTTTATTATTATTATTATTATTATCTTCTCGGTAAGCGTTTGTTGGAGTTTTTTGAATATTTAATATCTTGTATCTGCTATTACACCCATAACTGTCCATAGGCTGAACAAGAAATATCCATTGTGAACAAAGATTTTCAATCGTTGACAGGAAACTGAAACATAGTATCTCTGACCTTATATACTCATGAATCATTGAACTTCACTCAACAGTTAACTGAAGTACATAAATTCACTTTCAAAAGTAGCATCGAATAAAAATATTTCCTAATGCAATAAGCATGGCGTGGCACAATATTTTGTCAACAGTCTGCTATTTATCTTTTCGTCTCTTTCTTATAATCGTTTCAATACCTCTCTCTAGACTCGATCTAGTAGTATAGTATATAGTATTATTGTAGAGAGGCGCCGCATAAGATCCACTATTCTTTGTGAGAAGAATAGAGTTCAGTAACGTGACTTTCAAAATCAAATTAATCCACGCTATCTTTTTCATCTTAAGAACGACAACAACAACACTGAAACAACGTATGAAATAACTAGATTCAATACAATCTCATATACAGAGTACAAAGAGTATAAATTTCAATAATTCCAATATAAATCCAGCAATTACATCTTCGTTTCTTCTAACCACGAGATATTCTAACTGACGGCTACCGTGAGAAACCCTGTATTCAAACTGGTGATTTCGCCGATTGCAGCCATGGAGTACTGCACGATGCGGTACGAGGGCGAGCGCTACTCTGCAAGGCCGACCCGCGCCGTCGGCGAGGTCGTCTACGCCGACGCGGAGTGGGCGGCCTACGCCCGCGAGAAGCTGCACGGCTTCGAGTACCCGCCCGGCAGCCGGCTCATCGTGCGGCCCGAGGCGGAGGGCGACCGCGCGACGGCCGTGCGGGCCGTCCCGTCGACGTCGGGCGGCCGTGCCGACGACGACCCGCTCAGGCAGATCGCCGAAACGATTGCGCACGCGTCCTCGTTGATACAGGCGGCCGGGCTGTCGCCAGGTGAGAAGATGTAGTGTAAATTAATCTTTATTTTTCGTTGAATCGTTTATTACAGAAAGGTACTATCTAAAATTTAGCAGTTTTCAAGCAAAACGGTTAAAACTGATTTAACGGTCGACCAATAACTATACGAAGTCAGTTTTTCGTCAGTGTGCGGTTTAAACTAGTTTTTACAATTTTTTTTTCTTAATGATGATAATTGTTCGTGAGAAATATTCACTTAGTCCTTTTCTTAAATGAATGTAAGGAATTGGGACAGTTTTGCAACATAGACTCGGTTTTGAACCTAGACACAACGAATTTCATTGAAAGCAAATAATGTGCATCACATAAGTAAATATACAGGCAGTGTAGCATTCATTATGGGAAACTCCAGAAACATTTTTTTATTGGAGACTTTTGTTTTCCAGTCGAGGATTTCATTGTAGAAAATGAGGTATAGTTTTGGAAAATATGCCAATAGTTTCAGCAGGTCTGTTATTTTACTTGCAAAATTGGAACTCGTTCCAAGTGCGCATTCTTGGCATGTTCAGTTGAAACGTGTGGTTAGCAAAGCCCTTGATGAATTCTGAACGAACAGCGTACCCAGGCATCGTGAATAAAATGGTGCCTGGAAATAGGTGCCTTGTCTCACAGATTCAAGAGAAATTGCATATTTTCATGACATTTTGGCTACCATGGATTTGAAGTACAAAACTTCTTTCACAGAAAAATTATGTCGAGCACTAGAAGCAACGATGTGTTCTGTGTATTCATGAGCAGAAAATATACGATCATACTCCCTCAAACCTTTTTTTCAACCACAAAGTGGTGCAACGATACAAAATGAAATGAAAAAAAGTAATGTTATCACCTGACTGGACTCTGGGACTTGCCTGTTCATTTAAGAAAGGATCTATCCAGTACAGCTTGGTAACTTTCTGCGATGAACTTCCGATAGAACTGTCGACTTTCATGCATACAAGACATGCTAGATAGTTCCTATCTGTAATGAAAGGAGAGTACATTCGAAAAACACATTTAACTGGTAACCTCAAAATGGCCAAAAATGTCAGTCAGTAACTTCCTGTAATAAACGATTCAGTAATAAAAACTATTAGCATTAGCATAGGTTATGAGCATGGTGGGATAAGAAAAAATCGTGCGCTTCTATTTCAACCAATCGGCTTCAATCCAGCTGATGTTGGTAGGAGTCGCGAGTTTTCCTGTAGATGGCGTGTTTATTCAAGAGCTATCATTGCGTTTCAAACTATATGATGTTGAGCAAATGTTCCGATTTCACTAATTTTTATCAAATATACAACAATTGAGTGGTGAATGGACACAAAAGTCTATTTACGTTTCAATGTTGTTGCAAGTTTGGTAGAACTGATCAGTTCTCGCTGTAATAAACGATTCAGTTATAAAAAACTATTAAGGTTATGAGCATGGTGGGATAAGAAAAAATCGTCAAGGCACTGATGCGCTTCTGTTTCAACCAATCGGCTTCACTCCAGCTGATGTTGGTAGGAGTCGCGAGTTTTCCTGTAGATGACGTGTTTATTCAAGAGCTATCATTGCGTTTCAAACTATATGATGTCGAGCAAATGTTCCGATTTCACTAATTTTTATCAAATATACAACAATTGAGTGGTGAATGGACACAAAAGTCTATTTACGTTTCAATGTTGTTGCAAGTTTGGTAGAACTGATCAGTTCTCGCTGTAATAAACGATTCAGTTATAAAAAACTATTAAGGTTATGTGCATGGTAGGATATGAAAAAATCGTGAAGGCACTGATGCGCTTCTGTTTCAACCAATCGGCTTCACTCCAGCTGATGTTGGTAGGAGTCGCGAGTTTTCCTGTAGATGGCGTGTTTATAAGAGCTATCATTGCGTTTCAAACTATATGATGTCGAGCAAATGTTCCGATTTCACTAATTTTTATCAAATATACAACAATTGAACTTCCTGAATGGTGAATGGACAAAAAAGTCTATTTCCGTTTCAATGTTGTTGCAAGTTTGGTAGAACTGATCAGTTCTCGCTGATTTCAGCACTGCCACTTTGAATTTAGTCGAATAGTGTTGCCACTTCAGGAAAACTAGTGACTCCTTTATTAGGCAGGTAAAGCGATTTTTAATTTTTTCTCTTCTTTTCTCTTTAATCGTGGTCATGAGAATGATGTAGGGAACACTGATGCAGCTACTCTGATGCTACTCTGTCTATTTGTGTCTTCTGTCAAAATTCTAACATACAGCTATTTCGATGATAGCATTTTATTCGTTACCGCGAACAATCACTGATATCTGTTGTTAGATGGCGACACAAAACAAAATTAGTATTATGGATAATGGTAGAATCAGTTTTATAAAACCGTTGACTCAGAAGTAGTGATTTAGGTTATTTCTCAATTATTGATGAACAAACTGCTTAAAACGATCTAAAAACATCAAGTATGTGTAAAGAAATCTGCAAAAATGTCGCCACCTTCTGGGTAGTTTCGTAACTGAAAACACCATCAGTGACTGCATCAGTTTTCTGCACATTGGTGCATGATTTACAAACTGTAATAAATACCGAGTGTCCAGCTAGTGTGGAAAAGCTCTATAGCTCCAATGCAATAATAAAGGCATGAAATCTTTTCTCATCAAAATTCTTTTGATACCTACAGGATGATTTCTAAAAGAGGGGCTACACGGATTATAAGTTTTTTATAGGGATAACCCTGTATTTTTGATTTATCATCCTTTTGTCTACACAACATTTATAAACATGTATAATATATATCATATGTAAATATATATGTATATGATATAGTATATCATACTATACAAATCTCTTTCATTTAAGAAATGTTCAGGTTTGGTCCTGGAACACATCATATTACTGGTATATTCTCTATCTCAGATAGATTTTACCTATGTATGTAGGTGAATTCTGGCAGATTTTATGTCAGCATTTGATAACTTACAATTACATTGAGCAACTAGTCAAAATAGTATTGAAGCTTTTACTTCACGAATGTTTCAATCATAATGGAATTGAAAATTAATTTAAATTGAAAAAAATATTTTATATGGTTTATACCAAGGAATGTTGATTGAACATGAACATTGCTATTTGCGTGCGTTAGTAAGAAATACCTCACGTACATCTACGGTACCAGCGTAATGACAACAGATAAGGACGTGAAGAAATTTATTTCAGAAGGTGTTTCCAATTACTCAAGTAAATGCGAGACAGATCTGATTTGGCAACTTCAGGCCTTATCAGTCACCCTTGATTGGCTGAAAAATTAGAGTCACTTTGTGACTCGTATACCGGGTAACACAGACACATGGTACACGACCTATTCTCGCTTGATTTTATAGCTATATTTCTGAAATTTGGCACATCAAATCAAAAGAGGGCATTTTCTGACATATTCAGAAATTCTCTTCAATTCCTTGTTTTTCCAGGAATGACATCAACTTTCGATTTCAAAATCAAACAACATGTATATTATTGCATTGAAATCTCCTTAATTTGCGAGTCCAGTGAAACCAAATATTTGATATTTCATCTGCCGGAATATACTCTTATCTTTCGATCTAGATAGTCATGAACCCCCAAAAAATATTCCAAATGATCGAAATGTCAATATGTCAAAAAGTGATTTCATTTCTGATATTTGAAGTTTCAAATATCAGAAATGTAGCTATGAAAATAAGAGAAAAGACATGTAATATGAGTCTGTGTTACCCGGTATGCATACGAAAATAGAGTTTATGAATGTAACATGGCATGTCATCGCCATCTAGTGACGAAATATCAAGGGAAGAAACACCAAATTCACACCGAATTCTGGCGCCTTCTACTGCCACGTACAGGCATCCATACAGGGTAAGTCATGACTAACCAGCCATATCCTAATGGCGGATACAGGAGTTCAAGGTGACTTGATATACATGATGATATTTGAATTCGCGGCGAAACTTCAATGAACAATATTTCAGGAACATCTCGATGTTATCGACTGCAATTCATCATCAACTTACCTCGACTGACACTCCAAAAGATGGTCTACTATGAATGAAAAATTCCAGATCTGGACTTGGAAAACTCATTTTCTTTTTAGATGTCAAAATTTTCACTTAATTGTTTTATTTTCAGTCCGGTCCTGAATTTTTCATTGAATTATACCTTTTCTCAAGTCTGCTGATGAATCATTAGGAGAAAAATTTGATTGACATACTTTTAGTCGGATGTAGGGAGTAATGTGCCCGAACGAAATCGAAAAAACATTCATCGGTATTTTGTTTGATATTCTTTTAACAAAACGATCGAAGTGTGCCGTACGAATTGAAAAGCTACGCTTGTAGTGTTTTTCCTGATCTTTCTGATTCTGATAAAAGTTATTGAAAAATACTATCCAGAAGGTGAAAATTTTGACATCTGAAGAGTTAATGAGTTTTTCAAGTCCGTATCTGTATTTTTTCATTCATAGTTGGCCATCTTGTGGAGTGTCAGTAGAGGAAAGTTGATGGTAAATTTCAGCCGATAACATCGAGACGTTCCTGAAATATCGTTCATCGAAGTTTCGCCCCGAATTCAAATAATGCCCTGTATTTCTCTAACGAATAGACAAAATATATTTTCTCACCTTGACCTCCTCTATGCGCCATTAGGCTATGGCTGGTTAGTTATGACTCACCCTGTATAACTGTTATGTAATATTACACCCAATATAGACACAATATAGACAGACCTCTAGGATTTTTGATCTCTTCTAGATTTACTGCAGAAGAAGTTGGGGCTTACTGCAGATGAAACCATGGATGAAAATTATTGCAATGTTGAGCTACCAGCAGTACAACCTTTGGCACTTATCGATGCTGAGGCTGAAGCTAGGTAAAACATTTCATTTATACAGGGTGTCACAGAACTGCAAGATCAAACTTCTAGGGGTTATTCAGTGCAACAGTAGAAAACATTTGAGTAGTGGGTCCCATGTCCGGAAAAGTGTCACTAAGATGCGTTAAAATTTAGAACTTCTTGAAAATGTTACAATAAACGTTCGACAGCAAATGTGGTTTCAGCAAGATGGAGCGCTGGCTCACTATTCTGTACAATTACGTGAGGATTTGGCTCAGTGGTTTGGGCACCGTTGAATTGCCAGATGTGGAGCAGTTTCTTGTCCTCCTATGTCACCTGATTTTAAGTCGCTTGATTTTTGCCTGTGGGGACATGTGAAGTCTTTGGTGTACGAAACTCCAGTAGAAACAGAGTAAGACTCAAATGGACGATTAACAGCAGCATTTGAAATCATTCAAAACGAGGATCAAATTTTTAGTGAAGCCCGCCTATATCATGTGCGACATTTAAATCGGTGAATTCAGGTTGGAGGAAAACATTTTGAACAATTGTTTTGATGAAATCATGTACAAAAGGCAAAAATTAAATGCATTATATCCTATTAAGGCAATTCATCGTCTTTCTAAATTTTAACGCGTCTCAGGGCCGAAGTGCCGTAGTGACACTTTTCCGGACATGAGACCTACTACTCAATGTTTTCAACTGTTGCACTGAATAACCCCTAGAAATTTGATCCCATAGTTTTGTGACACCCTATATTTGACAATTTATAGTAGTGGGGATTTTTATTTATTATGTCTGATAAAATATACGAAATGACAAAGTATTCTCCATATGGGTATAAGACTCAAACTTGGCAGGGTCATTCGATCTGAAAGTTCAAGAAATAATAAATATTTTGTATGTCCCCATTACTTCCGATTCCACTGTTAACTACCCCAACTTTGGAAACTCAAATGTAACTTCATGATTGGTTGAAGATTATCGTTACGATAATAATGTGGTCGAGGTGGTCTAGTGACATAGTTGGTTATCGTGAGATCGCGAGTTCGATCCTTGGCTGGCCATTGAATTCTGGTTCATGAACTTCTACATAGAAGTAGCCCAAATGCCACAGTGGTTTGGAGTCTACTTGCATTAACTGTAGATCCTCCATTTCTTTACCCGCTAAAGTCTTTAAGCGGCTTCTAAGGATTGCATCGGTAACTAAAGAAATGAGTAACAATAACAAATGGTGATATCTCGAAATGCTTAATCTATATAATACCATCAAACCCCGTATCATTGGATTCCTAATGATAATATTCAACCAAAATCATAATATAATCAGGGCGTTCTATTGGATAATCCAAAATTAGGATCGACTTCCAGTTCTGATGGAACCTGAAGTGGTGGGGAAGTGTAAATTGTGGATTTTTCTTTAAAACCCTGCCATATAACCTCTGGCAAATATGGTTTTCTAAAAAAATACTTCCATCTAGTATACATGCCTTAAAACCGATAAAATCTCTTAATGACCGTGAATTCATGATTTCAGATGCTTCATCGTCTGCCAACCAACGTCTCTGCCCAACAGAGTGCTCAAAGATATCTTCTGTCGATTCGGAAACCTGATAGACGTTTATTTGATGGCCAACAGGAATTGTGGGTATGCGATTTACGCGTCGAAGTTCTCGGCTGATGATGCCATGCAGGTAATTGTCGTAAAACTCGCAATAATCAGGAGTAAATAAGTCTTTTCTTTTCCATATTCCACCATGCTCTGATTGTAGGCCCTTCATGGTGCAGAAGTTATGGGTGTGCGATTGAAAGTAATTGAAGCTGAAGAGAGGCCAGGAAAGAGGGCTAGGCTGGAAGATTCCTCCTCTTCGAATTAGTAGGTGAGTCAATTCTATCAATCGGTGAGTTTTATCTTAATGTTGTCTCATTGATGTTCTGAAATTCATGATATGGCGCGTTAGTTCTTATTGTGAAGGGTTCTCAACAAATTCAAGGACAAAGTGCTCACAGAATAATTCGATTTTTTCATGAAAAGAAATGTTCCCAATCGCTCTCGTCTTCTGATGTTGAATTGAACAATGAAAATACAGTGTTTATCATTATTCAATAGCTTTAAGTGGTTTGAAGTCATAGACTTGATCCTGAAAGCTCTTTTTGAAGACAAAATCCAAATTATTTTTGGAACAACTACATTTCGGTATATTTTGTTCCTGACTCGTGGATGAGGCGTGAATGATTATGCTAGAAGTAGGAATTTTGCTGTTAACAACTATATGTGATACAGAATATGACAGACTCTGAATGCGCACATTCTCTATAAAGAAATTCGATTTCGTGAATGGATCAACTCTTATTACGCTATTATCGGCCTAGTCTAGTTGTTTTCGGAGATATCGATAAGATGAAATTTTTGGAGCCATTTGACCTTTAGCGATCCAGACTACAGAACACTCAACTACTACACAGAGAAAAAAATTTTGGGAGTTGATTTTCGTGTCTTGGCTTTTCAAGGTCAGTACTACATATAATATTTGAACATACAGAAACCGCTGTTACATGTAGATTTCATAAAATGAATAAGTTTTCATTTGGGGGTATTGGTGGGTCAGTTTTTCAATCAATGAATTTTCACATCTGCAACATTATGAACAATACATGAAAAATAATTATACTAACCAGTTTCTTATGTTAGAATAGAATTCGACCCAAAGATAATGTAAAGATATCAATTCCAAACGCAATATTGTACTATCATTGTATTTGTTTTTGTGTAGATTTGTAGGAGTGATTGAGGGGAAATCCTCTGAAGGCATATCCTATTGTACCTTTGCTGGCCATCTCAGGTCAGAGCTATATCACAATCAATTTTATTGTTCTGGAATGGATTCCAACAGAAAGTTGAGTTCACTTTAAGCACACAGCAGCAAAAAATTTTAAAATCTGAGTTTCCATTACAATACCAGGGATAATATCGGAAGCTGAACTGAAATATGAAATGAAAATGCAATATGAAATCAATTCCATACTTCATGAATATAAAGTGAAATGAGCACATCCATTGACAAAAATCATTTTTTTTTCCACACAACCACTTATTTCATGATCAACGCAAAGATGAAAAGAAACTATACATGAATTTGACGTTGACAGGTAAAGACGGGGCGAGCGCATACAAATAAAAAAGATCTCGAGAAATTCGTTCCTCTTGAAGCTCAGGTGTTCTGTTTCCAGACCAGGGACATTTTTCTGAATTTTTTTTGTGTTTGCTGGTCCATTTCTACCCCAAAATACATAAATGTTTAGAATACATCAATCTCACATATCACATAAATTTAGGAGTGTACATATTTCTTAGTAAAACTAAGGTAAACCAATTTTGTTAACGGATATTTTCCTTCCTTTAGATTGGACAGAAATAATGACATAGGACTTTAAGGACTAGACGTAGAAGTTTCATGTACAAAAACAAGCACTTACATTGTCCCAAAGAACAGTGACAGAGAAAAACATGACCAGAGACCACTTCAATAAAACAGTTAAAATCCCAACCAACTACAGTACTGTACATGATATTTCCCACTTTGGACTTGATTTCTTTCTCTATTGTGTACGCTTGAGTATTGATTGATGTTCTTTCCTATCACAAATAAAACATATGATCCAAAGCTCATGCAGTTTCATTCTTCCCTTCATACTACCGGAAAAGATAACATAAATGTAGAAACTTTATAATGAAAACACTGCTCAACTGTCGTCAAAGTGGCTATTTTGAAAGCTATATATTATTTGATTATATTATTGATTGTACTACCCAAAGAAATATTGTTCTATATAATATTGCATATAATAGGGTCAAAAAGTATGGGAAACATTTTTTCATCATCCATTGGTCAGAAAATATCATTATTGATCAAATTTGGCGCATTACAAATAACTTGCATTCTAGTTGTCAAAATTCCAAATTTCCAAACGGTATACAGTGGATAACATACATCAGGAATTTTGGTCAGGAGTATGATCAAACGATAATATGATCAAACAATGATCTAAAGAGGCATATAACACCTAGATAGGATCGAAGCTCATTGAGAGCCCGAAATAGTTCTCTTTCATTTTGCGCCTTTGCCAAGGCTATTGAGAGAAATTTCACTTCCAGCTCATTTCCTCCACTGAAAAAGAATTATAGTACAATGGCTACAACACATACGAGAAAAACTCAACACCTTTGCCAAAATGTTTGCGGAAAATTCTACTTTGGATCCTTCCCAATATTGCTACCATCGATAACCATATGCCAGAAATTGTCTTCCGTCAACGGACAATCAGGCACATTCTGCTTGGCCTCAATGCCAAGAAGGTTATGGGGCCAGACGGAATACCGTCTATGTACCGTCTAAGAAATGTGCTCCAGAACCATACTATAAATAGTATCATGCTCCAGAACTAACACTAGTTCTTTGCAGATGGTTCACCCTTCCATACGAACATGGTGTATTTAAATATACCTACTTGGACAGGCAGAGGTGGCAATGGTAAATTTCTTACATGTTTGGATGGACATTGTTGCTTCTGAAACATTTACTTTGGTCTCTAGCTAATTAAAGCTTTTACACATTGGTTACAATTCAATGCGCGAAATACCGACTCTATTGGGTGACTTTCTACTGACCCGACTGAAAAAAAAAAACGCAGAACTTTCTGTGTCTAGAGATTGTACTAACATGAATCAAAGCACTACAAAACTTTTTTCTATGAACTGTTTTGAGGTCTCTCTATCAACAATCTGTGGTGAACTGTGTGGTCAACTCTTTTTGAACGTTAATTTTTCTCATACTCCAACCCATATTCCATACAATTCCATCAATGGAGTATATTTTTGTTTCAATTCGTGGATTTTCATCACTACCATTTCATATTATCTCGTATATATCGAGTATAATATGATATATTTTTAATTTGATTGTGCAAGAGTGCAAAAATATTTTCATCAAGGCAATACCAAAGTTGTTCATTGAATTAATTTTGTTTTGATTTTTTGGAATCTTTTTATTTTGTTCAATGTGTCAATGGTGGCTTCTACATAACAACGATGTACAGAAGACTATTGCAGTCACTGATAGTGTTTTTTTCGCTAAAAACGCTGACGGCAGCTTCCGCTATAATGGCATAAAAGTTATGAAGTGCCCCAGAGGATGGCGCCACTTTTGCAGATTTCTGTACGAATACTTAATGTTTTGAGATTGTAATAATAATGTAGTTTGATCATCAATTGAGAAGTCGCCTAAATTATCACTTCTGAATCAACGTTTTTATGACACTGATTGTGCTATTTTCAATTATACTGATTTTGTTGTCATTTTTGTGTCGCCATTTTACAACTAAATGTGATTAATGTGATTTTCCGCTATGACGAATAAAATGCTGTTATCCAGTTAGTTTCCAAACCCGTACCATCGTATCAAGGGGGATGATACATTTTTCTCAAATTTTCCACACAAAAAAAATCACCTATATTTGATTGCTCCGAAAGCATGACTTAAAATTGAAAATTGAATCTGTAAGAAGTGAGAAGTAAAATAGAAAGTTGATGTAGGGCAACTGCTCGTAGCTCCCTCTAATATAATGAAACCCGATCCACGATCACAACGGCCAACCAGTGAGGACGTATGGATTTATTTTTTACTTCGGTTTTAATTCATTCGTTGTGAGTTATCATTTTATCGATTCGGTTGATACTTTTGTGATTTTGTAGATGTGTGAAAGATTGTAACTGGATCGAAGAGTCTGTAATTACATGGGTTTTCATCATAACCAACCATTATCAATTTCATCAAACATCACTGAATATTAGCTCTCCAGGTAGCATGTGTTGGTTGGAATCGCTTTTCTTGAAAGGTCGTCTATTTTCTTTATCGTAAGCACAGTCTGCACACAAGAAATTTTCGGATTTTGTTATCTGAATATCACTCACTAGTCCTTTTGAACTGATATCTTGGAGGTATTTCACATTCCGATGTCCTAAACGTTAATGCCATAGTTCGAGATCATTTTCTACAGCAGCATTCACTTCATTTGTGTGTGGTACGGAAGAGCATATGGTAAATGTTATTCGACTGCTTGATGCCGCAAGCAACCAAGGACACGCGGAGTAATAATCAAAGACATGTCGGTTTTTCTGCGTGTGAATATCGGCCCAGGGAATTAATAGATTCCATAGTATATCATTGCTCATCTCGCTCGCATATAGTGAGCTCCGCCAATCGATCCTCGAAAGAATTTGAGGTTATTGCAGTTCGGCAACTCGAGTGTACCTATGCATGCCTCTTAACAAATAATTTTTCTCTGATAAGCCTATGACCCCATTACTTTCTAGACGCTTGAATATTTCATGACGTCGAAAGTTTTAGCTAGTTCTAAAAACATTATCAAACATTCCTTTTTATTTTAAGAACATTCAAACACCAAGTTTGCCGAAAGTAAATATAACGATTACTTCAATATTCAATATATTAAGAATAGTGGATCTTTTATATTCACACGACTTCTGGAATATAATCAGTACAAGTGTTGTGATCCAGTATTTTTCAAAAGTAATTTAGTAACGAATTGCATTCATTGTTCCGTCATTATTATAATGACACATGGTTATTCATGATAGGATCATATAAAATAGAGTATAAACTTATGAAAGCCCTGTACATTTCTCAATATTGAATTTGGATCAGATGTTCCTTGAAACTTCTGGACATTTTTGTACAGGTGTCCACAATGTTTTTTTTTCTTAAATAACTCAGGAGTCGTATTTTCTATACTCATCCAAGGTTCTATACCTAGCAGGCCTTCAAATATTTCACATCGTCTCAGTTTGAAGACAATCATTTGAAATTGAACTCATACAACATTACAAGAGAAATACTGAAAAACAAACAGCTTGTTACATATAAATGTTTTATTATTATTTATTGTATTAAATATCTACCAGATTAGGATACTTCAATTAGAACATTCAAACTCAAATGATTCTGTACACACATAATAAAACATAATATAACTATAATAGTATTTACTATAGAAATTTAAAAACGCAATATATCCAAATTCTGGTTCTGAAGATTCAAATGATCTCAAATAAAATAGAATTTATCACACACGCATCAATCTTTCTCACTGTTATATACAATATTATGGTATAGCGTAGAAAATTATCTGTTGAATCTCATTATTCATGCTTAATTTTTAATTCCTACATAGGATTGATTTGATAATCAACATTTTTCGACTACAGGACATCAAACAATGCGAGTCGTGTTGAAACAAAATAATGGTACTGCATGCATTTTGTCATGAGATATTTTCTTAAATATCCTCAAATTGTTTTAAATATATTCCAACCCTGCTCCTGAACAATTAGCACCATTTTGATGTTGAAGATAAATTAAGACAATTAGTTATCCAAAGAATCCAATAGAAGTGTGACAAATAACTAAAATTAGAATAAGATGAACTCCTTAACCTCGATACATTTAAAACAATTTGTTTCCTATTCATGTCCTGTTATTTTGAAGATCCCAATCATACTTTCGGATGGTTATCAAGTTATTTTATATAGTTACTTACATTAGTTAACTTGAATGAGATGCTCATAACGCGACGGCAGAAAATATGCAACACTATATGCAACGAAAAGATTTTTGATATACCCTATGGGAAAAGGTTTGCGCATCCCTCGATAATACCAAAAATACTAACTTGAAGTGATTTTTTTTTGTAATTTTTTTCTGTTCAATTCGAAATTATTTGGCACTAATGAAAAAAAATCATGAAAATTAACGATTTTCAAATCAAAATGAACTTTCAATATTGAAACCTAGTGTTGAGTCAAATATCTCACAATTTTTTTTTATTCAAGAACTATTCACACACTCAATTTGACTACGACTAATAAAGAATATTCAAATGCATGGTTTTTCTATTTCACATTATTACTAGAAACTAAGAACAACTGGAGTGACGATTGAATTAAAATATTTTAGATTGAGTTCAGATGTGATACATGATTTCATTGTGCTATTTCACTTATTGATAAATTGAGTTTGCAGCTGACTTGATTAACATGAAATCTATTTTAATTAATGTCAAACTCAATAACAGCACTAAAGAGCCAGAAATTATATTTTCAAGTTAATTCATTTAAACCATGTCAGAGAGACTTTGAGATACAGGTGAGTATTATGACATATATTGAAATGATATCGAAATTCTGAGAAATTATGTCAGAATTTTGAACTGCATCTCATCAGAATTATGAGGAACTATATCAGAATTGTGTCAGAGTTGACAATTTAAAGTTTGAGAATATTATTTCTGTTGGCATTTCAAAGCTCTCATAGAATTTAGTTCCATCAGTATGGTCTAAATTAAGGGTGAAACAGTGATGAATTTAGTAGCATAATGATGGGACCGTCAAAATATCAAGTTAATTGTAATATTAATAAAGGGAATATGCCCATTATGAATAATTTATGATAAAATTGAAAATACTAAACACCCATTGTAATTTCACATGTCTGTTCTAGTACAACCAACTTTTAATGGATATTCAGTTTAGAATGTGCTTTGCATATCAACGTACAGCTGCTTGAAATAATAAGGTACTCTGAAAACAATGAAAACGGAAATATAATTGAATGTGATTCAGAAAAAAATTGCTCCCCAATTCATTCCAAGCAGATACTCATTTGGAATAAAAAGAACCCAAATACATTTTGAGCCACATCTGAAAATTTCAGAAAGTCACTAATGACAAGCAGTGAAAAGAAAAAAGATTTGCTCCAAACAGGCAGAACAGATGATAGGAAGTGGCTTCATCCCCATCTTGGGTAGATATATTTTTCTGTTCTGTTCCCCCTCTCTGAAATACTTTGAAACTTTTTTCACCATAGGAAAAAATTGTCAGGATCTACAGAATGATGCACTTTTTGCGTTTGACAGGCTCTGGTGGTTCCAGAGCAGCTAAGATTGCCTCATCAAAAACATTTTTCAGACCTTTCTGAGTGAGAGCTGAGCATTCAACATATTTAACTGCTTTCAATTCTTTGGCCAGTTTCTCACCTGAAAGAAAAAATCGAGGAATAGTGAGGAAATGTTGTAAAAAAGGATAATCTACCTTGTTCAATTGATATAGGCTTCTGTTTGTTCTTTGCTAATTTCTCAACAGTAGCCCCATCATCACGAAGGTCTACTTGAGTGCCAACCAATAAGAATGGAGTCTTCTGACAATGGTGTGTAATCTCTGGAACCCACTGAAAATACATTTAGCATCAAAATGGTTGAAATTTTCAATGAAACCTGCTACCAACTTTTTCTTTGACATTCTCAAATGAGGATGGACTGACAACAGAAAAGCAAACTAAGAAAACATCAGTTTGTGGGTAACTTAAGGGACGTAGCCTATCATAGTCCTCCTGCCCTGAAAAAAAAAATTCACTGGTCATCAAAAGGTTGAATATTTATCAAAAATATGATATGAATATAGTTGGAGAAAACATACAGATTTGGAAGAGAACTACTAATGAAAATACAGATAACTGAAATGTTATCTTCTATTTTTAATGTATCCAATGTATTTTTTTTGTCCTTACTACAAATAAATTGAAATAATTTTTAATAACTTCTACTTTATTTTCTAGAAACAAGAAGAGAAAATCCCACAAAAAGCTTAAAAATTAATGTAACACCTCCTCAAAAAACTTACAGACAGTAACCAATGTATTTGTTAATAATTAAAAGAATATTCAATGAACTAGATTGTTCACCTGTTAAACAAAACTACTATGTGTTTTCATGGATTGAATGCTGAAAATTAGGAGGCATATTCTCTGAATAATTCTTCCTCTAGTTGAATATTATTTGACTTACCAGCTGTATCAAACAATCCAAGGGTGTAGGGTTCACCACCTATCATTACAGTAACAGCATAGTTATCAAACACTGTTGGTACATATTCAGAAGGGAATTTATTTGTTGTATAGCTGAAACAATCGAATTATCATACACCCTTGGTCAAACGAGATTTTTAACCCACCTGATTAGTAAACAAGTTTTACCCACAGCACCATCTCCAACTACAACACACTTGATAGTTTGCATCTTGAGAAAACTGAAAATGAAAGTGGATGATAATAATATTCAGGTTGAAGGTGTCAGATTTTGACTGATTGTGTTACACTAATTGTAGTTGAAAATTCATGTGGAAGTGAAAGAAACAAGTTTCATCTTGCACTGTTTTAGTCAATGGAATTGATATAGTTAATTTATGCACAAGAAGGTATCAATGCTCTGCCATTTTTAGTGCATTCCAAGCGTTAGCTGCATAATGAGTCCGGAAGTCATTTTTAGAACTTTTATCAGTGGGTTTTAGGAAAATATATGCATTTCCAATGTGTCACATACCTTTGCAATATCAATATCAGAGAATTACCTATGAAAGTGCTGTAAAATTCTATTAAATTCGCACTTTTGGGTTGGGTTCACGTACACAAATTCCGAGAAATTTTACAACCACGGTCGACGTTTACTACTTAGAACGTTGGTAGAACTGTTGATTACTATGTGCCATCAGGTCCACCAATCCCATATGGTGCTCGTCACATTGCGACATCTACTGGAAGATCACATCATGAATGGGGGGGAGTAAGATTATGATTATATTTCTTGATACAAATACCAGGGTCAATATTAGATAACATCTGCAGAGATGATCAAATATACATCCAATATTGCGTCATTTCACCAATACACTATGTATGTACGCTGATTTTACATATTGGCAACATATACAACTTGTTTTATTGTTATGTTGTTTCACTGCACGGTTTTTAGATTTCTGTAAGCCGTGGTCAACCTCTTCTGTGCCGTGGTTTTACTACTGTAATTGCTACATTGACAAAGACAAGTGACTTCGCCTCTAAAAATTAGGTTATGTCTAAGTTTCAAACTTTTCAATCTTTTTTACATTTTTAAATATAATAATGTAAAAACTGTATAGATTCTTCCAGAAAATATACCATTATAATAATAAAAAACAGTAACTGGCAAGTGTATATTCATTTTCGAAGGGTAAATTCTATCTACTTCGTAAAGATGAAGAAAACCGCTGTGAAGAACAAACTCCTGGACCGATTACATCGAGGATTCGTTTATACTTGCATAGCAGCAACATTATTAACTGGTACAGAATTGGTCTTCAGATTCTATCGATATTATACAAATACTAAGCCTAAAATCGAACAGATGAAAATGTTGGAACATAATGAATTACTATCCGAAGGTGCTTCAGAAGATAAAGCTCCAGTGATTTAGTTCATGATGCTAATCCAGTATCATCTCTTTCATGTAAATAGTAACTGAGGTAAATGTTGATGAATAAATATTAAAAAATTTTGAACTCCATTATTTACCTAGGTAGGTAGGTACATCCTAATACTTTTACATACCTTTAGGTGACTATGTTACAGTTGACGATTATTTCAGACATACTACGTTGGTACTCGCATTCAAAGTACTCGATTTGAAAATATAGAAAAAAATCACTTTCCGATATCAGAAAACTTTGAGAAAATTGGAATCGGTAAAACTCGGATAGAATAGGAGGGGTCGTCGATCATATATATATCAATCAATATAGATACCAATTTATTTAAAGAAATCGCTGACTGCCAAGTTATGGATAATATCCAGATTTTTCTTATATTTAGGTGGTATTTTTCCCTCGTTCACTCTTAAAGAATATATTGAATATTTTTCGGAGTTAAATAGCGCTAGCTTAATTATCAAACGCCCCTGGTATATTCAAGATGGCGTTACATTCGAAAGTCGGTTCTTTACTCTAATAAATATTCTTTTGTATCATTTTCACGTTTTAAAATGAGTTCAAGAAGGTAATGTACAATTTCGCTAATTACGCTTTTTCTATCCTTCCTTTTCCAACTTAGAACTAAAATGATCAATTCACCAAAATATGTTTTTGTCAGTCAACTTCATAGGGTTAACAAAATGAAAAAATATTTATTTTTGTTGTTGCATGATAAATATCCAAGGTCTACAAGTGGCATGTCTGAATTGCATATTGCATTGAATTCAACACCGTAATCTCTGGTTTTAGGTGGTTTTGGCCCACAATAAGTGGGATTGTAGCAGAAAAATTGTTGATGGAAAGAGGGGTGGATTGCAGTTTTTTGGCACGACCCAGTTCTGGCAATCCGGGTGATTTCACATTGTCTGTAAGGTAAATTTGATTAGTATTATTAATATGTTACCAAATGGCACCCAAATTCTCCTGGTCATGGATTGTGTGGTCATATGATAATCAAGAGCAATGTTTTTTTTTTCTGAAGTGACTAGTGCACCAACCAAACGTTTCTTATTGTTGGTGAATAATCTGGGTATGTGCATGGAAATATTTGGAAGAAATCACTCATCACTTACTAAATCATTCAGAGCTCTACAGAGACTTACAGAAGTTGAACAATATGTCCTCAGATACATCATATAAGGGGAAACAACTATTCAAATAGGTTCACATCATGGTATTTCAAATATTCAAGTACTAGGTATTGTAGTCATATCATGTAGAATTGAATATGATTTCAAGCTCATACAATAAAAGAGGATTTCGAGTTCTTCAGAACATTAATATTAAACTCGAATATCAGTGTTTTTATTACAAACTGAATCAAATTATGTATTTTTAGTATCAGTTTTTCTAAGTTGAGTACTAAATTCTTTGTCTGGTGCCGGTAAAGTACTCTAGTACCTATCTGTTTAGTACATGAATACTGAAAATTTAGTATTCAATCACCACGTAACTGTTTTTCAATGTTTGTTCCATTATTGCTTCATTTCTTGGGTAGTTTTTTCCTTCTCGACTTCCTCCTCGTCTTATATTTCTGAGAAAGTATATAATTCTAACAGTACCTGAAGTAATATTGGTTAGGATAGGAATTTATGAGATTGAACTCAATACAAAATCAATCCTAGAAATGAATGATATCCATGAAATTCAAAAAATCACTGAGCTATAATAATAAGAATAATAATTATAATTCGTCTTCATTCAGAATTAGTAGAAGAAAACAAAAAATAATATAACAACTCAACCCATCTTTTCAAAATATTTTGTGATTGAAATATAATGAATTGGTTTACATAAACTCACTTTCAGAAGAGTACTATAATTTTGAAGATGTTATGGTAATATTTTTTTGGGGAGAAGTGAAAATTGCTCTCATATTATTACATTTCAATTCTAATAACTAGTTATCATATATTTTCATTTCCAGGCGTAATGGAGAGGTTATTCACATCAAAATACAAAATTCGGGTGATTTCTATGATCTTTATGGTGGTGAAAAATTTGCCACACTATCTGAACTTGTACAGTATTATATGGAAAAGCAGGGACAGTTGAAAGAGAAGAATGGTGATATAATCGAATTGAGATATCCACTGAATTGTGCAGATCCCACTACAGAAAGGTGAGTATAATGAATATTTTGGATATACTTGTGTGGATAGTTTTTGATAAGTATTCTATGAAATAGACTAAGTAGTCTTTTGAGTTTGTTTACAAAGGATATTTATGTGATGGTTGGATCGGAGATGGACTGACTGATCACATGAATATTTCAAGTGAGTGATTGCTGAATTCTATACATCACGATGATGACCAAAAACTAACAATGCAGACATATTTTATCCGATGTTATCATTTTTACTATGAACCTCACTGTGAGCCATATTGTACAATTCTGCAAACTCTCATATATTAAAAACAGTTTGAAATTTTGATGAATCATAGCTGCAGTTGCTAGAATATTTTAATTGGCATTGACCTTTGGAATATGTCAGTAATATTCTATGACTTCATTGATTCTTCTATCAGAGAGTATTCCTGTTCGCAGTAACTTTTGCATATTTTTTCATCTGATATTGGTGAAGGATGATAATTAATTAATTTATACAGATGTCCAAAAACTAGTTGTCATAAATGTTACCAAATATAGAGGAAGTCGAAATGATATCAGTACTTGATAAAACTTTTTTTCATCAGCCACCTTATTTACATATAGAGTTTCAAAGTAGCAAGTTGAAGAAATGATTTTTTTATTTTGCCACTCTGGTGATTCTAGTGAATTCAATAAAACTTTCCTAATTGAAATTTTGGAATTTGAATTTGAAATGAATTTGAGAGTATGGTCAAAATTAACTCTGTCCAGGACTATTGTACAAAATATTCATAGTGAATGGGGTTCCTCCAGCATGATATCCACTATGAGATCGTCTTTGAACGAGTGTTTTTCTTAACGTTAATACGAAAAGAGACACAAAAAAAGTTTTACAGAATAGAATCTTTTTTGTAGAACTCGACTTCGCCCAGCCCATAGACTTACGATTTTTTTTTCAAATGGCTCTGGTATATGAAAAAATAGGGAAAATAAAAAGTTGACAGATGAAAGGAATTCCTTTTGCATAGAGGTAGTATTTTTCGTGATGAACAACATGGGCGTACGATTTTTTGTAGAATTGAGAATTCGGTGGAAAAAATAATGTGTCGGAAAATTAGGTGATTTCGAAAGAAGGTCAAAATATGATAGAGAATTAGAAATTCAGTGGCGCATACGAAAATTTTTCAAGTGGTAAGACGGGGAATTTTCAATTCTGATAGGTGCTTTGTGAAGTTTCAAAGGGACGATAATCATTTTTTCGTGTAGCAGGTTTATTCATTGAATTCATATTTTCTGTCTGGGTCACATCAATTCTTATTGGTGCGTTCGTGATTGAAATGCTATAGATTATTTACTATGAAAATTAGAAGTATATTCAATCAAGATGAAAAGGTTCCTAATAAGTTCACTAACTTTCGGCGAAAAGCAAGATTCAATACTTAGTTATAGCGTTATAAAGAACTTCCATTTCAATGAAAATCAGGTCGTTATACTATGGAATACTATTTTTCGACAATTTGAAATCGGTGTGCGATGAAAATGACTGAGTATGACAAACTAGGATAATGCATTAATTGAATAGTGAGAAAATGGTTGCACTATCTACAAAATGATTCTAAAATGAATTATAAATAAAGGGCGTGATTGCAGTTTTCCTATGGTATCCTCTAAATAAATTCGCCATATCGACGGTTTCGCGTTTCTTCCTGAATCCCTGACATGGGTATACATTGTCCAAATCGTTTGAATATTCAGCTTGCAAGTATTGCATGTTGTAATGATCCTCTCGTTTCAGCAATATATCTCAGGTAGTTGGTTGGAATAATATATATCAATCGAAATTAGTCCACTTTATTATAACGTGACAAAAGTAAAACACAACATTTACCGGTGAATTCTCAAAGAATCTTCCGGTGAAAACTAACTTACATCCTCCGCTGACCACCGCCAAGCGAAGACTGCTTAACCTATATTTTTCACGTACCCCGAAAACACTACCCGCGCAAATTGTACAACGTCATCGACACTGTATACACTGAGACATCGCCTAATATATCTACATAGGGTAATAAGGGTTGCATATACAAAAGGTCCACCGACCATCAAAATAAACTATAATACTCCTATCATAGATAAAACATACCATGAATATTCTAGTACACTACAATATATTGCAAGTAATGCAAGTATTTATAATTTTGATTCTATTTGAAAATTTGTTATTTTTCTATTTGAGCGTCAGTCGTTTTTCCAAAGCTTGATCAAAGATAATATATTAATTGTACCTATTCAAACTAGATAAACTTGGTATCAAAAGTGGAAAAATATCTGATTGACCACTCAAAGAAAAAGTTGATTAATTTAATTCATATTTTTGCTGATATTCACTGACATTCAATAACATTTCTACCGAAATGCAAAGATTGAAATCGAAACAAGAGAGTTCTTGAAAAATTTATCAACACGCTACCTAAATGTTTTTAATTTTTGAGTTGTATGGCTAGTTTTAAGCACACAATCCAGTTTTTCTAAATCGTCAGGTTCTAGATTCATAACCAAGAGTGTAGAATCTCAGAACCGAAAAAAAAACAATAAAACGCAACCCACTATTGAAAAACAAGAAGCTATCGGTTATTTTCATCTGTCAGATGAACAACGCCAGACGTCTGAATACTTAATAAAACACCGAAATCCAAGTATTTCCTCCCGAAGAACAAAACCTCATTGTTCTGACGCAATTTTAATTACAAACGATGATTTCAATTCCTTCGCATGTTGCACGGACCTTCCGAACCTTCGGCGCATACAGATGAGTCTCATTCGCCCGTCGGCACGTAGCCGTCTACTGTATTTGGAAGGCGATGGTCATATCCTGTTTTCCCAGAAAATATCCTCTGTTCGTCGGAAGGTATCGCTCGAAATGCGAGAAAAAGTGCGTGGGTGGGTGAGTCACCTTTGGGTGACGGAAAATCAAATAAAATTCAGATAGCCGGCAACAACAAAAAATGCGTGAAACATCAGGACAAAGGAAACGAAATGCGTGAGTCAAATAGGCCATACTAAACAAAATGCATGGGTCATAGGCAACGGTAAAAAATGCAGCCTTCTTGCATCTTGCCTTGCATTCGAAAAAAATTGCTTCATTCACAGAGGCCCCGCAACCAAATGCGCGAGTTACATTAGCCAAGATGAATATGCGTGAGTGACATTCGCCAACGTGAATAGGTCAATCACATAGGCCACGATGAAAAAATCGGGCGTCAATGAATAGGCCAATATATAAGTCGGATTGGCCACAGTAAACAAAATTCGTCGGTCACCTAGGTCAAGGTATATAAAATGTGTGAATCGCTTGTCCACGGTACTCAAAATTCCTGATCCTCTGGTCACGGGAAACAAATTGCGTGAATTTCATTGTCCAAGGAAACAAAATGCATATGTCTGCTTGGCTTAGGTAAATAAAATGCGCCAATCTCATTCGCCAAACTGAATAGAATGCGTGAATCGCCTTGGCCACGGTGAACACAATGCATAAGTCTGCTTGACCACGGTGAACAAAATGCATAAGTCTGCGTTCTGGCTTCGGTAAATAAAATGGGCCGATCACATTAAACCAAACTGAATAGAATGCGCGAATCGCCTTGGCTCCAGTGAACACAATGCATAAGTCTGCTTGGCTTCGGTAAATAAAATGCGCCAATCTCATTCACCAAACTGAATAGAATGCGTGACTCGCCTTGGCCACGGTAAACACAATGCATAAGTCTGCTTGGCCACGGTGAACAAAATGCATAAGTCTGCTTGGCCACGGTGAACAAAATGGATAAGTCTGCTAAGCCACGGTGAATGAAATGCGTCAGTTACATTGGCCAAACTAAATGAAATGTTGTGAAAAGCCTTGGCCACGGTGAATTAAATGCGAAGTCTGCTTAGCCACGGTGAATACAATGCGCTAATCAGATTGTCCAATCTAAATAAATATCACATAGGCCGCGGTTTAACAAAATGCGTGAATCACATAGGCCATGAAAAACGAAATGCAACAGTAACTTGGTCACATGAAATATACAGTGCGCTCCAATGGAGATCAGAGAACGCGTATTCAAGTGAAATTGTGACTGACAGATTTCTCAAGGCTATTACCAGTAGTAGTATTCGTATATTCATTCATTCTTCTTTTTCAGAACATGTTTTCATTTCCTGTTCTCCGGATGTGATGCGTCAGTGACTAGTGATAATTTCGCTCCGATTTCTGCATTATCAGTAATTCCGAAGTAAATGAACATCGAATGTCAAATATTCAGCATTCAAGTAGCGGCAAGAGAAAACGCGTCTAATGGCCTTGGAAACTTGTCTTGTTCTTATATGAAATTCAATATGAGCCACGATAAATGTTATGCAATCGTTATTTCTTCTTGACATGTCGAATCCAGGATACAACATACATATATAACTCGTAGAAATGGAATGAATGATTCACGTATATGCTTTCGAAACGAATTAAAATAATGACTGCTGTGACTCCATTTTTATAAATAAATAAATAAATAAATAAATTAATGAATAAATAAATGAATAAATAAATAAATAAATAAATAAATAAATAAATAAATATGGTCATGAGTTATTCTATGGTATACAGTGCACTCGTGAAGTTTGAAAACTAAACTAGGTATTCACCAGGAGGGTTATTAATATACAAATTGGATTATGTTATATTCTTCGAATTTACTTCTGATGACGTTTAGAGGTGGGTGTGCCACCTAAAATTTTTATTACCGGGAAATAAACATCACATAGAGTATCTGCAATCACCAATGATGACGATGAAACTGTTAATGATGAACAACTCGTACTAGACTTGCGATAAGGCTTTTATGAACAATTTTATACAGGGTGTCCCACTAAGAATGGAATATAGAACAACCGTTGACTCTCCAACTCAAAATGAAACGATTGAATGAAATAGCTTACATAAAATGCTACTCATTTAATAATAATAATAATAATAATTAATAACAATAATAACATCTTTTCTTGTGTTATTCATAAAGATGAATCAATTTATAAGAAAGAATACCTTCGCATGTCGAATCAATTCATTAAGCTTCACCAGTGGCGTACGGCATGGGTAAGTGAAAAATTTGTCCCTTCTAAATGTTACGCCACTATACTAATACTAATTACTAATACTACTACTATACTAATACTACTATTATACTAATAATATACTAATACTAATACTAGGATACTAGGATACTAATACTAGGATACTAATTTTGACGTTTTTTAAGTAAATTATGTGTAGTCGCTGAGTACTTGTAAATTGATTGGTTTTCAAGATTTTCGCACTCAAAGGTATGCTTGTATAGGGTAACTCGGTAACTATAGGAGATGCGGCAAATTCACTGGCGGAAACAAAAATTTGCTATCGTCTTTTTAAGGCATTTTTTTCAATGGGGATCATGTCCGGTCGCTTTTGATGTGTCAGTGTTCGATTAGTGAAAATAATATTTTACTAGATTATTCTTCACTTTTTTTTTATAAATTTATTCCAAGTAGGCAGGTGTCATCTATGACAGGGTTTGTCCATATCTTTCCGTCGTTATATCAATTAACTTGTTAAATCGAGAAAGTGAAAAATATGATATGTTAGAAAGCTTTATTCAAAGCAATAACAATTGTGATATTGCATCTGGGATATATTTCAATCGCTATTCAGGAAGAAGACAACCTGATGAAGCTATTTTCTATAGAGGTTTAAAGAAGATCTTATTGATGTGGTGGATCATTCAGCAAGTCAAGAAATATTGAAAAAACCAGCACTAATCTCTCTATTTCAATCAACTTTCCGAATTGTTAACTCAACAAAGTGGTTCAGTAAAATTATAGAGTAATAAAAAAATAATACTTCAACACCCTGTGTTTCGAAAACGAGTATTATTTTATCGAAGCATGTTTCGTTTAATCTTAGTATTAATATTTGAACTGCGGTTGATATTTGTTCCATTATTGATGGGATACCCTCTATTTGACTTTTGAAAATGTTACTATCTATGCACCATCCTATTGTCAAATGTGACAAATATGAGTTGTTCCCTGAAAATACAGAGATGGATACCTCAACGACATAGTGATGACAATTCAATAGCTGCTTATTGAAATAAGCATGTGAGATTTCGCAATCGATTTGTCTGTGTCTATTCAAACATTAAATATTGACAAAGTGTGTGGTGACACATGAGTATCCACCAACAAATTTTTGCGCTGTTAGTAATCTTCTTGGTAATGTATCAGCTTTTAGAGATATGATTCGTTTGTCGTTGGTCTAATTGAATAATTTTAATTAATATTTTTTTTTGGAAAACGTTTCCAGATGGGATCATAATGAATTTAACCTACAAATCAAGAACCACTGGCATGGTGCTGGGGAACAACAAATATTTATTTTGCAAAATGCAGTATTCCAAACAATTCCAAACGTTATTTATATTCCAAAATTTGACGCGAGAATGTGAGTACGGTTCACAACCAAACTGACAAGATGTCATGTTTAGGAAAACAAATTAACTGAGTTTGAATGGACACAATTCACATCGAAGACACTCATTATCAAATATCCTAGAAATGGCACTGAAGAAATGTTCATTCCTTCTCGTTTTGCGTTTGAGTGAAGTCTGTGTTTTAAATGTTCTGTATCCGGCCAACAGTTCTAACCATTTTTGGCAATCACAACATAAGTGTCTCATGCATTGGTGATGGCAATCTTTGTCGGTTCCAGGAAATAAACCGCATACAAGCAAGCATTCGAGGAAGGCATTTGAATAATGAGTTATGGCATTGCTACTAATTTTCAAAAAGGATTTTTATTGAGAAGGATGCGATTTGTGAATGGATTGATGGATTGATTGATAAAAAAAGGGTTTAATATTTTTATCATTGGATTGACCCATGGTAGTTCATTGATATTATCATAATAAGAAAACATAACTATAAACTTTCAATATTCCGAAATTATACGCACAGAAACTTTTATTCTCATTAAAAGTGTACTTTGTCCAGTTTCCTAAAAAAAGGTTCTCTTTTTTATTTTGTTACATCCAATGAATTTTATTCAACGAGTGATCGAAGTTAGGGGTCGCTTTCATCGTAGATTAAACCGAAGTTTTGTTTATCAAAAATGATTCAATAAATACCAACATTTTAATGTGTTGAAATAATGTTCGATTGTTGCAAGAGTAATGAAATGGTAGCATATTGTCGGAGTTTTTTAACAAATATTTCTCTGGAAATTTTCGCCATCTTTTGCTTTCAACTGATATAAAAAAACTCCCTGGTAACTCTATCTCATGGGTGGTGTCGAAACTTGCAACAAAATTAAAATAGGTTGAGATATTATAAACTAGTAATAAAATTCACAATTACACAAAAAACAGGTTTTTATGTCTTTATTTTGCAGTATTGTATTTTTTAATCACTTTGAAGGCGACCTTCGTTCCTTTCTACACCTCTTTTCACTCGTTTATTGCTCGAAAGCCATTGGATAAAATCAAATAATCAAAAGAACATTTTTGTAGAAAATCATTAAATTTTTGGTAGGTATGAAATCTTCTGAGGTTTCAGCATATTATGGGTGGTTCAGAACTCTTCTGATTTCGAAACCTCTTCATTTGTTTATATATATATATATATATATATATATATATATATATATATATATATATATATATATATTCTAATCGGCTATATAAAATCGAGTCATATAAATGGACCACCAGGTGAAGTTTCTCCATCACTCTCGATGCGCGTAGATAACACCATCAAATCGATGTCGTTGGATTCCTAGAGATGATTCCTAATGATGATTTCTGAGCGATCATAATATAATATCCAAGGTATCCAATCCAAATCGAAAAATTTGTTATCTGTCCAGGTGAAACCGGAAAAAGTAGTCATTAATATGGCGAAAAGTGACGTTTAGTAAGTAAACAGTGTCCCAAATGTCAATCATACATCTTGGAAACTTAAGGAGAAAAGGGGGGTACCGTGATCCTGGGTCACTCGGTATATTACATGTAAATTTTACTCTCACTTCAATTTGTCTCCGGAGAGGAAAGCATCTGTGAATTTTACTTATTAGTCTTTCGAACTTAATATCACTTGAGATGGAGGTGTAGTTCAATTAATGAACTACAATCATGACTATATTGAATCAATACTCAAATTGAACTGTCTATTAACATAACTAATTGAACTTGTCGCATGTTGTAATAGGCAAAAAATAATAATGGAATACCAAGCAGCTATACTAAGAAATTAGTTTTGCAAATGAGGCTTTCAAAAATTCTGCTTTCTGGTTGTATCTATGGTATATTCAAAATATGTCAAACATATCTTCTAAAGTACGCAAAGTATGAACATTTTGAAACAATTAATGATTCCTTGGTGGATTCCTTCATTGGGAATTTCCAAGAAAACATTTTGATTCTAATTGCAATAACGAAATATCGCTTGACTTTTTTGAGTGCTGCAAAGAACAACCCAAATGGTGAAATTGAACTCCAATGAAAATTTAATTGAGATTATTGTTATTTATATACTTCATGAAATCATTTCGTTGGGATATTGATTTTTATATGATATTCTAACATTTCCTTCAGAGTCGCATTTCTTCAATTCAAGTATATTTTAATCGATTTATTTTTGAATAAACTTTGAATTTAAAAATGCTTCAAAATAGTTTGCGATAATTGTTATTGGTCTTCGTTGACGATAATCCCATTTGAAAGGAATTGTTTTGTTCCACATATAGTCATTTATTTATAGAAATAAGCTGTTCATTTGAATTAGCGGTCAATTCTCTGAGTTAACAGTATTAGTCGAAATTGTATTTCATTCAGTGGACTATTAAAAATAGTTTTTCTATTTTGCGTCTATAATGAAGTCATAATGACACCCAAGGGCGTATAGAAGTATATCACATTTTATTTTCTTGACATTGGTATTACTGAACTATCAGCCACACATCTGATATATGCCATTATAGAATTTTTTGTTTATATACTGAACTTCAAATAACTTATTCGAGAATAACGGAATTCAATGAGTGAATCGTACATTTGAGATGAATTCCTATAATAAAACACATTGTCAACACATGACAAGGTTGACATTGGTAGCCATTTTCAAGTTTCTGTCATTTCATCAGTCTTGCCAAACATGGACAATATTCCTTGTTGATACATTATCACAATCTTTCTATCTTGGAGCACTCCTCCCTTCGTTCTTCGTCCTCCAAAAAACACGACCGCCAAATCAGCGTGTTATAAATCATAATATACATCAATATTAGAAAAATTGTCTCCCAGTTTTTGTCAAGTCTTCCATTGTGACACCCTCAGTGCGTTTCTAATTACGAAGCTAGTGAAATATGCTTAAAAATCATATCACATAATTTCTTTCATTTGTGAAATAAGATCTCGACTAGTGTTCCGGTACATTTTCCCCGTACTAATTGTCGAGTGGGAAACCTTGTATGAGGTTGGCACACGTAGTAGATGCCCAATGTCATGACATCCTCATCAGTGACATTGAGAGAACTTATGTGGTTTGAATAATCTCTGCTTTAACGAAGAAAAATGCGTCGTCTGTTATAATTTTGTTCTCGATACGACAGTCTGCTACGAATGTTTCACATCTTCGTTCTCTTATTTTTACTCGTAATTCGGAAATACGTGGCAGTAATGGTTTCTTATAATTTATAAGTTCTCATGTGAGAGTGTCATTTTTGATCCTTTTATCAACGATATCATTCGTACCACCCCAATACGACTGGTGATATTTTGTAGACTATCCAAATTGTTGAATGACCTATGGATGCTCGGTACAATAGTACAAAGAGATTTTTAGGAATTTTTTTAGAATTCACCGAAATATCAGTCTCCCCTGTATGATAAGTAGAAATTGAAAAGTTACTGATTGAAAGTGTAAGACGAAACTGTTCTTATGACACTTATCTCTGAAACAAATATACGATATACCTTTACTAAGAGCAAAATATGAATATCTTTCAATGATTTGAAAAAATATCATTAATTGTTTCTACTTGAAAATGGTTACTTCTTTTACTTTTGTTACTCAGCATATGTGTGAACTCGATTTTTGGTAAATTCTGAGAGAATCCTGTGAATGTCTGTTATTCGAAAACTATTTGAAATGACACTTCTGAGTGGAAAATATTGTAAATCGAATGTTCCAATACTCTGTCAAATCTTTGTATCTATGAACCAAACGCTATTTATTTATTAATGATTTTTCGTGGAAGGTCTGTTTCCTACTGGCTAAAATGACATTTGATCGGTTAATTCAACCAATTTTCACCCTAGAATTCGACTAGGAAAATTCGAAAATTCGCATCCTGCCTCCTGTTGTTCGTTTGATATCCCTTATGGAAAATTCTAATGCAAAATTGTCGGACATATTATGCTGTATTATGAATAAAGGCAATATAAAGGAGAAAAGTGGTAAAAAAGTAAAAGTAAAGCTATTCCCTTCTGAAAGTGTTTCTGCAGTGCTTGGAGAAGTCACATATTTTAGAACAGCAGAAAATGTCTTCAAAAATTACATAATTTGTACACAAGTGGAGCGGGTTGAATCCTAAAGTTGCTAAATATGCAAGCTAATGCAACTTCATGTGAAAGGAATTAGTCTAGATTCTAGAAGGACCACACTTAATAGCAAGTCGATCTGGTTTGTACGATATAACATGTATCTTTGAAAAAAAAACGGGGTTGAATATCTGATTCCAGTACAATTATCAACTCGGACCAATTTGGATGATGATTTACTTACCACTATCCTTCTTATACGAAATGAGGTTCAGATGCATTCTCTATATTATATCAGGAACTGGATTTTTTCTTATTTTGTACTGCCAGTGTGAATGATTGTGTTATGACGAAATCACCAGGAACACTATAGTCATCAGGTCTTTGAGAATTCATCTCAATTGACCGGTCTTTTGACTATCGATAGACTAGTCAACTCAACTGATCATTTTAGAAATATTCAACCGTCAAATTTACTGCTGAAAATTTCAAATCTCCATTTATTTATTCTCTATCTTTTGAAAATGTATTTTTTTCGCGATGACCGCTGACTGTAATTTTTCCAAACCTTCGATATGATTGAGATATGGCTATTTCATGAGAAATTGTCTCTCAATTTGGTAAGACACTTTCACCATCTTGATAATTAGACAATCTCTAGCGAAATCAGTCTCAGTCGAATTTTTGAGTTATGATTATTCAAATATATGGTGAATCGAATTTTCGATTTTTCAATATAGGCGGAATGGGAAAAAATAATACACATTGAACAACCCAAGAGAAACCGCACAAGTTTGAGTGCGTCGTGCGTCTCAAAATTATGGTATTATAATTCGGATAGGCGAATGATGCGATAATAACGCGCGGAAACGTGATTTCGGTCACGTGCCGGACATCGAATAATGAAGTTTTTCCTTCCAATTCGAACTGGTTTGGTGTTCTTGAGTTATCAGGTGAGCGATGCATCTTAAGTATGTGTTGTATTGTAATATACTTATTGTGTTGTCGCTATAGAATGGCGAGGAAATGATACATCGGTCAGGCAACCGCTGTGTGTCATGAAAACCAATTCGAATTTGTTTTTGAATTGTTTTGACCAGTGCAGGGCGATTTTGAATATCTTTGTTATATTCATTTGTCAGATATAATATCAACTATGATTCATAGTTCAGAAATCAACAACATATTACGTATGAATTTCAAAAAAATATCCTATAAATATAACTACAGAATATTTGGCAATCTCCCGAAGAATAAAACTCGAAAAATACCGTGACAAGTTCCAATGCATTTTTTCCTAACCCTCCTCTCCTTTCCTACGCAGACATATTAATTGAATGGAAATATTTTCCAAGTGCTTCATCAGAAGGAACCCGTAATTCCATATGGGTTGAGGGGGGGTGAGGTATTTCAACTTCCTAGAAATCAACAAAACATCTGAGAACTATATTGAAACATTGAGTGTATCACTTGAATTGAAAAAATGTGAAATAAAAATATTATTTCTTCACTGCAATTTTAATCAACATCCCACAGAATCATATCGACACGAAAAGAAAAACGATATGGTTATCAAATGATCAGTGGAAACCGAGAACCGAATGAATCAACAAGATACTATGACTTTTGTACTCACATTAACAATTTTGTGCCTAACTTCAATATTGGAAAACATAAATGTCTATACTATTTCAAGACATTATTCTAGTCTAGATAATTCAAAACCAGATTTACCGCAATTATTTTACGAACAAATAACAAGTGCGCAAAGTGTTACTTTTCCGCACGCAAATACAGTTAGGCGAACGACGCGAAGCGCAGCTGTTCATGTGGCTTGATAAAGGTTGACTCAATACAGAAGGGCAGATGTTCGTGGCCAATATTTTATTTCACAAATCTTTTTTTTTTGATTTGTCGAATCATCAATGTAGCTTTTCGGCTACAGTCGTCGATTTCCAGCCTTCGAGTATCTTGACATTAATGATTCCTGCTCCAGAATCAGCCAACATGGTAGCGGAAGAACGACGCAAACCATGTCCTGTATAATGTTCAGGATTTTTCAATTGTAGATATGCAGCTATCCTTTAAGGCATTCTACCGAATGAATATATTACTGTACTGCACAATAAAACGCCTATGCGGAGTATATGATTTTCGCAAATGTGCATTTTTATGATGCAGTTGTAAATAATGTCTCTCATTTGTTTCATTAGATACTACAAAGATTCTTGAACTATTGTTTTTACTATCAGGGATTTTGATGACTATCAAATTTCCTTTATCCTCTATGTGATCAACCATTATCTTGCATTATCACCATTATCAGCTCATCGCGCCTACAAGCACCGGCCAACCCAAAAATGGTGACGATTCATTAGAAGGTAAATTCGATCAGTTACCTCTTCCTTGAATCTGGAAACTTTACTTTAGTCAAAAATTTTACACTTTTTCGGTCGGTATCCCACCCTTTGCTTCTTTAAAAACGATATAATCTTGAAATATTGACTCAAATCCAAGTTAATTTCGACTTTAAGAACACTTTTCAACATGGAGTACTTACTAAATGAGGTATTTGGCTGAAATGTCTTTCGTAAATCTGCAAAATAGGATAGGAACACTTCCTCTTTGATACTATTTGTCCCTTTCTTGTGGCACCAGTATTCAAAATGTTTATATTGTTTCTCATATTTTTGTTGGGATTTAGCGGGCAGTAAATTTAAACTTGCAGAGTTTGCGGCCTCTAGGATGGAATCTGGTAACTCGTCGCCAGAACTGCTCATTTTAACAGCTTTTAAACTTTTTTATGATTGAATATAAAAGTGCTAACAAAGTTGACAAGTGCACTCATTGTTGCTTGACAATATTGAATTTAATCTTTCATCATTATACAAGGTACTTGAATTTTTTTTGTTTTAAGCTGAAATACTAATATCGGAAAATACGGTTGAAAGGTAAAAGGGAATACACTTGCAAAGAGTTCTCATATTGCATACAAAAGTCTATATAGCAACTGAAATAAATATAAATTGTCCACACCAGTGAGATTTTTGAGTTGTTTAACTTATCCGCACTCAGTGCGGATAAGTGGCACTTTGCGCACGCGAATGCGTGCGGAAACGTACTACTTTGCGCACGCTCGCATGCTTTCTTATTCGATAAACAAGACATAAAACAACACGATATCTTGTCCGAACATCTTGGTTACCAGAGCAGAAGGTAATTTATCTTAGTCATCAAAACGAAAACACATGCATACTTAATTTCAGCACTGATCTGACGAATGCATTCGGCTGCACTGGTCTATTTATCATCCAAATGGTTCCATCTTTGAGCCCTTTTCTCGTATTCACGAACGTATTGAATACACACATATAACAGAAAATTTTTCGAAAACAATCGACTATGACCTATTATAAAAAGCTTTTTTCACTAAAAACATACGAGAAATGATTCAATTTATTCTCATTTCCACCCATCCAGACTACTCTTTTAACTCTCATCAATGTACTCCATCACTTTATTCCATATAATCATTATATTAAATTTGTTCCGGTCGAGAGTAGGTATCGGAAATGATATTCTCTCTATTGAAAACAATGGTGAATCGAAAAATGACTGGTTAATTTGTTGACACCTTCAGCTATAATTTTTTTCATGATTGACCAATTTTTTATATATATATATCATCGGAGAGTATCATTACATCGGCCATAATTTGTGTTAATGAACATGGTGATTGAAGAAATCCAGAAACAATTTTTTCATCCATATTTTGAATTCACTATTAGTTATATGAGCATTTCGAAGAATAAATTTTCTTACAGTGAAATAATTTTCAAGCTCTGAGGAGGAACCTACATCATGTCGTATTTGTGAAATACCAATAATTTCATACCAGTCAGTGACCCGATTAGTCCACAAATTTCACCTTCCTTAAATCACCCAAGAATGTGTAGAATTTATTGATGAATAAGATGTCCAAGTTAACTTTCTGACCCTGGATGAAAAGCAAGGTTTTTTCATTGAAATGTTAGTGTTCTCGCCGGTGAATTGTGGTATGAAGCCTAAAAAAAACAATGAACAATATGCCAGCTAGTCATTATAAATTCTTTGAGAAGTCGCCAGGCACCCATTTTAACCTCATTGAGAAGCCCGTGAAGAAATTTAAAGTCAGCTCATCGGGAAGACTGTCAAGTCATTGGACACTCATTTAGAATTCCCTAAAGTCCTCAAGGAATTCATACAGAAATTCATTAGGAAGTTGGAAACCTTCTGAGAATTTCTTTGAGAATCAATATAACTATAATTCCGATGTGAGTTCATTGAGAAATCCGTGTAATCAGTGTAAAGTCCAGGTAGTCAAAGGGTAATTGTCGTGGAACTTCAGGAAGACGTCACATACTTTGTGAACATCTTTGGAATACCTGATTCCATCAAATGAAGGATCTATGAACAATAGAAAATGATACGAGTGATTACAAGAACGAATCATTTGATTCGTGAGGACTAACTGGAATTATTTTCTATTATTTCCTAGAAACTCTGAGTTACTTTCACTGTTTGATGAACATCATTCACTGATTATTTATTTTTTTAGTAATTCATCGAAATATATAAAATTAAGATGTTATTTATATCTTCTCTACCGGGATTTTCTTAGGAAACAACTGTTTATACAAATTCATTTATTTATATAACACCTATCTCATGCTAATTCCCAGGTAATAAACAATAGTAAAGATTCTACAGAAGACTTCGCGTTACGGTAAAAAATCCGCCTGTCATAAATGATTTATTTTGATGCAAGTTCCATAAATGCTTCACCGGTTTTTCCTCACAACCAAAACTTGAGAAACTCAAAAAATCGCTCCTAGATATTCCCAGGAATAATATATACTCCTTCATCTTCCTTTTTTTGACTGTGACTAAATTCGGGATAGAAAAAAAAAATGGAGGTGAATTTAAGGGACTAAAAGGACCAAAGAGAAGGAAACAATTGGATTATTAACTCGAAATAATTCACTCCCAGAGTATGTCACTCTATTTTGTCAAATCGGTTCATCACAGGATAATCAACTATACTGGGTTTTAAGGTATTCCAAATACGACGAAGATATAGCTTATTCAATTACCATTTGCTGTATGATTGTGAAGGAGACGCTGGGCTGTCGCATAGAAATCATTATATAAAGGGAGATTCTTTGCAAAAATTATATTTGCGTGCAGAAAAGGCACGTGTTAGGAACAACATTTCCTCTAAGAGCTTTATCAGATAACTACGTGGGCGGTGAGAGGCCACCAACATTTTTTTTTCAAATTCCGAGTTGGAAGTCGGAATTACTAGTTATAAGTCGGAATTCCGAGTGTTACAAGTCGGAATTCCGAGTCTTACAAGTTGGAATTCCGAGTGTTACAAGTCGGAATTCAGAGTCTTAAAAGTTGGAATTCAGAGTCTTACAAGTTGGAATTCCGAGTGTTACAAGTCGGAATTCCGAGTTGCAAGTCGGAATTCCGAAATATAACTCGGAATGCATTCGTGTGCTTTAAATGAGAATTTTGGTACGATGATTACGTTATGAAGACACAACATATTAACTAATATCGTTGATTTATTCATATTAGTGGAAATGCTTCCTCTACCAACACCCAATTCTAGTTTGACAAAGCATTTTCAAATATATTGTTATTTTTAATGTTGTTGTTACTGATCTTGGAAAGGGGACGGGGATCTACCAGTTTATTCAAGTGGAATCCACACCACTGTGGCATTTTGGGCTAGTTCTATGTAGAATGAACAAAAATCGAATGGCTCGAAAATATGACAGTATACAGTACGATCGGAGAAATGATGATAATTTCACTCAGCTTCTTGGTTCAGTAAAAAAACTCCTGGAACAATTATCATTCTATATGTGTTCATCACTTCAATATCTTGTACCATATTAGTATGATACACTTCATACTGTCATAAATATTTCATTTTTCACTGTTATATCCCTTATGAATATTTCTTCATATCGAAACGTTTATGTATGATCTTTGAAAAAGTGTATATTGACTTGACATGCACTCAAGTGCTATTTTTTTGTATAAAAAACTAAACGACCGCCCCTGTGATATCTAGATCAACTATGCCTGAAAGATGACACGACATCATCAAAAGAAGCCAGAAAATTTAGTGAAATCGGTCGGAGTAGTGAAAAGAACGATTTTCAGAAAAAAATCTACACTTATTTTATTATGATCGGAGAAATATCTCTTCAAATTTATGACGCATAATCAGGAAACACTCTATATATTTTGTTTTCTTCCGATTATCAAACGACCGGCCCTATGAGTACGCCCCTGTAATATCTAGTTCAACTTCAATATGCCTGAAAGATGACACGACATCATCAAAAGAAGCCAAAAAATTTAGTGAAATCGGCCGGAGTAGTGAAAAAAACGATTTTCAGAAAAAAAAACGATTTTCAGAAAAAAAATTCTACACTTATTTTATTATGATCGAAGAAATATCTCTTCAAACTTTCTTCTTGTCGGTTTTTCCAAACTGAAGCCAGTGATGATTTGAAATTATTCAATAGCCACAAAAATTTTGATTCTTTTGAATCTCTGCAAAAACCGGTGATCATAGATATAAGCATATTCACACGAATCTACATCGTAGAATCTACTGGTATGTGAAAAAAGGTAATTGGGGAATATTCGAGATAGTGACTTTTGGTATCAATTTCTGACTATGCCATAGGCAGGTAGTATTTTTTTGACTGATTTCCTGAACATTTACAAGGATGTGATACTTTTAACTTCCAAAGGAAGATGGTTGTACATTCTTCTTGCATTAAATATTATAGAAGATTTTGCAACTTCAGAATAGAAAATAGGCAATGGAACATTATTGGTTTGTCCAGTGTTATGATGTCTCCTGGCAGAAGTTTCATTCGAAAAGTGTACTCGTTTTTTGAATATTAAGTTGACTGATTCCAGAATCATGATGGATGCTAGAGTGAGAAGCTGAAGTTAAAAAAATGTGAGATAACACAGGGTATACATTCCTAGCAGTAGATGAACCCAGTTCTTTGGAAATCACTCGCACGGCATATGAACCTCTAGACATTTTTTGATAACATCTGCTATGTGGCTCTCAAACTCCAATTTATTATCAATTGATATTCCTAAAAATGTTGATGAGGTTTTGTTCTCAATAAAATGTCTACCCAAGTCCTATTCAAACAACACTCGAAACAAACAATATTCGTTTTCGAAATATTCAATATCAATAAATTAGTCACTCCAGCTTTGGCTTCAGCAACTTCAGGAGTAATAATTGTTTTCCAGATCAGATGAATCATTTGTATGCCAGCGAATTCTGGAAACATCTGCAAATGATGTGAATGGACCATTTTTATCGATACCAGTAATGTCGTTGATATACAACAAAAACAGAACTGGTCCCAGGACAGATCCTTGAAGCACTCCACAAGAAATTGGCAAAAAACAAGATAATTAAATGAATACATAATTAAATAAATCTCCATGAAGGTTAACAATTTGGGTTCTACCTGATGAATGATATGCTAAGAAATCAAGCATATTGTTCCTGAAATCATATCGGTCAAGCTTCCCCAGAAGTATTTTATGATCCACACAGTCGAAGGCTTCGGAAAAATTATGAAATACCGCAGCGGCTAACTGTTCAGTTTCCGAAAAATCAAATCGATAGTTGCAGTACTTCCTCATACGTTTACGCTCATGTCATTTACATTCGTTTTGTCATCCTCGTCGGAACATAAAAAAGGTGCCTATCTCATCAATCCGAAGCACTTCCGATGACTCAAAGGATATTCAATCATTGCCCCCCCCCTCTCACAGACAGAACGCCGTCGCCTCCACAGTCCACAGCCGTCGCGTAAAACAAAAGTAAATCCGCGCGACATCTCACAGCCTTCCAGTTTTTGTACGCCACTCGTTTTACTTGCGTCTAATCTACCATTAAGTTCTGCTAGTTCGTCGTTTTGCTCTCATCGAGACGTTGGATAGTAGTAGTAATAGTAGAGAGTCGTTTGACGAGAAATTCGAGAAAAAATTGGACCGGCGTACGCGTTAGTGACTTTTTGTGAGCGTAAAATGACTAGGACTATGCGTCGTAGATCGGCTGATCCTTCTGTGCTGGCTGTGCCTACGGCGTCTATCATCATTTCGACGGCTATCAATGAATTCAGAAAGGCTTTCGTTTATTTTAGCTACAAGTGAGTCACAACTGGTTTTTTTTCATTCTGGGTCATCGGAGGCCATAGTGGAGTGAAGTAGACTTGTCAATGAGTCACTAGTAGACTGAATATACCTAATAATATCGCAGAAGTCTCAGAAACTGTGACTTCAGTAACGATATCTGGTTTCTTCTATCTACTCACACAAACTTGCTTTTGAATAGTTGAATTTGAGGTTTTATGGTCAAACTTTGGATTTTTTTCATATAATATCGAAGACTTGATAAAAATATTCAATACAATACAGTCATCATTACTATACTATATCAGTTCTATATGAGTTATCATTTATTAAGACTTTGGACTATCAAAGATTCAGTGCAATGGAGTCATTGGTCATGTCTCAGAACCACAGATTTCCTCTTGCAGATTCCCAATATTGAATGTTCACCGCTATAGATCCGTCACTCATCAAGATTCTGGACTACAACATTGCGGCAATTTAAGATTCATTGCAATAGAATTATCACTAATCCAGAGCACAACCTTGCGATTACATATTAAGATTCACTCAAAACTCTGGAAACTACAATTTTGCTACTATAGATTTATCCTAACAACTACATATTTTGGATTCTGGATTATAAACTTGCGAATGTTGAGGATTCATTACATTAGAGTTATTATTGATGAAGCCTCATGACTACAAATGTTTATATATGAACGTTTTTACAATTCAAGACTCAATAATATGATAGAACCTTGTGACTACTAAAAATACACTACATTGATGTCAATTGAAAAGTCATATCACTCATAACATCGAATATTAACTATGGAGTCAAACACTGATCAAGATTAGTGAACATAAACGACATCAGAGTCATCAATAATCAAGATTTGGGATTCTCAACTGCGACTTTGAGAGATTCACACAGTGAAGCAATTACTGATGGAGACTGAACTACAAACTTGTGATTATTGAACATCGACTGCATTAGAGTTATCGCTGGTTCCAACTTAAGATGACAAACTTGCAACTGTAGAGTTGTTATCGCTGATAACTACAAACTTGCGACTACCAGACTTACCTATATAAAGATATTCATTGCAGTTGACTTACTTGTTGAGTTCTTGCTCCTTGAGAAACACTCATTATACTCACACACAACATTTCTGTTGAGATTTCAAAGAAATGGTTCATTGGTGAATTAGGACAAAAATAAAGGGTCGTTTTCAGTTGTATCTAGTGGTGTCATGTACGTAAATAATATTGACCATATGTGAAAATCAATGATATACGTAGGTAGATTCATAATATACTGTTCAGTTTCATTAGTGACGAAAGTTACTTGCTTTTTTATGAAAATCAATCAATACAATCAATAGTTGCTTGTTATAATTGATCTATAGAAACTTGCAAGGAATATATCATTCAAAATCCTCTCTTTTCTCTCTGATCCCACGCAAACGATCAGTTCTGAACATGAAAATATTCAGTGGGCCGAAGACAAGCTCCGATTGTTTCCAATAACAAATTCCTAACATTCACACAGTCCACATTATCAAGTTGTCCGCTCCATACCAAATCTGATTCCGATGTTCAGTCAACATTTTGATGCTAATGAGTTGAATCGAATTATCTGGTAATCTGGTAATGCATAGTGTATGTATGTGTACCTTAGAATTTCCCACCTGCTACACTGCTCAGCAGCTAAAGTTCTACGACCCACGTTTTCCTCAAGAAATATTTAGGTATTATTCGGAATCCATACACGTTTAATTTATTAATTCTTGCAATTTACTAGGATATTCCTTCCTTGATATGAAAATATCTTTAACTGTCGAAACAGCAATACAATTGGTTCTCTCTCTATACATCAGAGGAAAATAATATTTCAAATGAATTATTGAAAGTTGACCAGAATTGAAAACTGCAATCACATATGTCGTTTTTCCTTTTTCTGTCAACAATGATAATGTTAATGTATTTAAGTACATGCACTGACAAGAAATGTTGAAATTATTAGTTTTAATTAACAATTAGAAATTATTAACTTTTGAAGGAAAAAATTATGTGGAAACGTAACCACAATTTGGTAGATGCATGTAATTATTGCAAATTTGATTGAAGTGGCTAATTTTGACCATCATTTTTCAAAATGAAGACAGGGTCCTTTGAGTAAAATTCACATTCTTTCACAATGTCTGATTATTCCATTTTGGGTTTTAGACTATGCAAAACTCATCATGAAGAATATCTTTGTTTCGTAAAATGAATAATAATAAAGTTTTCCACCTTGAACATTTAGGAATGACTCATGAAACAGACATCACTCTGAGTTTCAATTGTTGATCAGTTTATATTGTTACGCCTTTCTTTCATGAAATGTGCACCAGCTTTCAGTGCATCCACGGCTATTAATGATTAATCTCTTGTTATTATTATTATTACTCTCAGACGAAGAGATCATGTCATTGTATTCAAATAGTTTTCTTGGAATTTATAGGCCTGCTGATTCTCTAATGATTTTCGTAATATAAATCGATCAAATAACAAGAAAAAAATTGTTCATTTCTGTTGAAACTGGGATATGAGCGTTTTTTGTTTTTGTATATTATTGAATCAGGAAATTTCCAGAATATGTAAGTTCGAGAGATGAACATTAATCAAAAAATCAATAAATTCAAAGTAAAAATAATTCAGGACGTATATGTTTGCGTAAGGAATAGTGAATATAAACCACTGTTGAGTTTCATATGTAAAGTTCTCAGATACTTGTGAATGAATGACATGTTCGAATTACTCATTGTATTCCGCACTCATTCATGAAAATTCTAATGAAAACAAATATAGAAATACAGTCCACTTGATAGAAGAAACCGAACAACCACATAATCGAAAACTTGAAAATATTGAATTATATTTCCTATCATGAGAATGATATATCATTCAGCGAGAAAGTGAACAATTTTCAGACGAGTCCAGTCTCCTCCTTCATCATATGACATATAAAAAGCTAGTGAGTATTTTGGTGGATCAAAAATAATTATCGATAATTTGCATACCTACCGATATTATTGACCTGTTGTATTTTGGGTACTCAGACTTGATATATGATATACCAGACTATATTGACGACTAAAAGTGTCAAAAGTGGAGTTCAACCGCTAATTAGTTTGTTGACAATTCAGGTTGAATTTGCATTGCTTCGAAAGATTTTCAGTAGCAACCAACCTTCAGATAACTCGGTAGGTTGTGCTCTCCGTTGTGCTCGAATTTTGATGATCGAAATGCTGATGATTCTCTTGAACCAGTCACATCGCCCCATCTCTGGCAATCGAAAACGTTTTCAGAAGTGAGTTTTTCCATTAAATTTCTGCCACACCTTATCAAAAAAAAATTATCTCGATACTCATAAAAGAAGGAAGTCATATCTAGATTAGTATTTATTTGTGATAATCTAGTGGGAATTGTTTATTCAAATTATGACCACTGTCCGGCTATTTTGAATGGAACCACTATATATAGGTAGTTCGATTTTATTGTTATGGTTTATTTCAATTGCCAGTTCATAGTTACTATGGGAGCACGAGGTGTTTATTTTCTATTGAATATGACAATAACAATTTGTCATCAAAAAGACGGCAACCTTAGAAACAAATTTATCTTTCATCTATGACTATACTAATTTACAGATACTAAACAAAATGTATTAATATTATTTGCAATTCATAACCTTTGAAATCGCTTTAGATTGTATTTTCACCAGGGATGACAAATTATTTGAAGATTTATGTATTCATATTATTTCAATTTACATTGTATTATCAGTTTGAATGTATGGGATACAACAAGATTTATTCACTATAAACCGCTATAAACTCACAATAGATATCTGTAATTTTGCTGCCCTCTGGTCTATTCAAATTTCTAGGTTATTTGAGTTCAGTTTTATAGAGAAAATATTTATTATTGCATCCATTCAAAACAAACATGTGTTATGTTTTCTCATTTGAATACTGGAAACGCTAGATGTATCGTCAGGTACTTCATATTTACTGCCTCATGATGTTATGATAATAATGTTCATCTTCATCATAAGCAATAATAACAAGTCGATGTTCCATTGAAATGAAAATAAAAATAATTATTCATATGACAAGATAGTCCGGTGGGTGGACTACTAATTACGTAGTTTATCGTCTTGATTATTAATAAGCAATTTATTACGAGATGAAAAACCGCTTGCAATAATGCAAAAAATATAATGCCCGATACCCATCTGGGAAAATTGGAAATTACCTCGGAAATAACCAAATTGGTTTGAGAGGGTACCTAGACGACGGTGATTTTGTTATTCAAATTAAGTGGATAGCAAACCTGACCTTGACTTGATCGTAACACCAACATAATGTTTTTCTTTTCCTTTAATTTCCAAAGTAGATAAACAACATAACGAATAACCTGTTTCATTCAGCACATACATAAATAATATACGATTTGAAATGAAAAATTCGAATAAGTCACAACTTATCTTCGTTTAAAATGCGATGGATATATTGTTACTTAATTCTGGTGTAAAAACAACTTGTCACCTTGAAATATCACAAACTTATCTAGGATTCCTTGAATCATCTTTTAAGTTCCATGAAAATTTTCGGGAGGTTTTGTGTTTCTCCCAATCCCAAGGTAATATCTATAAATGAAATTATCTATCAAATAATTGAACAATTTTTTTTCAATATGTATAGGCCTCTTCTATACATTTTATAATATATACTTGAACTTAATCACTTGCTAGGGTCTTCAACTGAATTGCTAGAAAGAAATTGAAAATTCAATTGTTGTTATCGAAATTACCAAATGGTTTATTTCTGTGATGGTCGTAGAGAAGAGGATTCCATGAATGTATATTTGTTGTTTTAGGTGGTTTCACGGACACTTATCTGGCAAAGAGGCGGAAAAACTGATCCTCGACAGAGGAAAGAACGGTAGTTTTTTAGTTAGAGAGAGTCAGTCGAAACCGGGAGATTTCGTCTTGTCAGTGAGGACGGACGACAAAGTGACCCACGTTATGATCAGGTGTACACCAGTGAGTATTCGATTCGAACCATCAAACATAAATTGATAGCGCCCGAGAATAAACTTGCAGATTTGTAATACTACTAGAGGTGATAATATATCCGGAAATTTCTTAGAGCTCACAAATCCAGGGATAATTTTCTGAGAATATAATTCATTTGAATATTAACCAATGAAATGCCTGGAAATGCATGGTTCAGTGTCTATCACAACAATAATAAAAATAAAAAATTAATCTACTTATTTTGGGAGGTTTTTAACGTTTTTCGCAATTCAAAACTGTCTTCTTGAAATGTGTGATAATCGTTGGGGAGACGATTCATTATATTCTCTCTCAAATATAATCTCGTAATATGATTAATAATCGATGACATAATTCGTGAAAACGAAGAGGCTCAGCTTCAGCTGAAATTAATAATTTTCAAGAATATTTCTTGTTGAGATATCATTAATACTAATCATATCATTTGTTATATTATAGCTGAAAATATTCATGAGCGAGAAAAAGAATCCAGAAATCATGCGATCTTAAGTGGTATACGGCAAGAAAATATCAACACTGATGAGCAATTGAAATAAGCCTATAATTTATGTGCCATTTGACTATACAGGGTGTGACAGAACTATGGGATCGAACTTCTAGGGGTTATTCAGTGCAGCATTAGAAAACATTTGAGTAGTGGGTCCTATGTCCGGCCCTAAGACGCGTTAAAATTTAGAAAGACGATGAATTGCATAAATAGGATTTGATGCATTTAATTTTTGCCTTTTGTACACAACAATTGTTCAAAATGTCTTCCTCCAAACTGAATACACCGATTTAAATATTGCACATGATTTCGGCGGACTTGGCTGAAAATTTGATCCTCGTTTTGAATGATTTCAAATGCTGCTGTTGTCCAATTCAGTCTTGCTCTGTTTCTACTGGAGTTTCGTAGACCAATGACTTTACAAAGGCCGTTGGATTGTCAGAGGTGGAGCAGTTTCTTGGCCTCCTAGGTCACCCGATTTAAGGTCGCTAGATTTTATTCAGCATGGAAAAAATATCCGAAAAAATATATTTTCTTCCATGGAATCGTTGAGAAATGCTCCCATTTTGTTGGTCAACATATGTTTCAGTGAAATTTTCAAGAAAGTTGTGTCGAACGAATGAATAAAGAATGAGTGCCCCAAGCGAGGTAGAATCATCCATTTCCATAGATGCCATCTAGAGGCAGAAGTGTCAGTTGTTATCACATCCTTCACGCTACTATGGACTAATTCAATCCACTTATTTTTTCTATTTTGTGAATTAAAATATTCTCCTTTTCAATGAGCTTCCATTTTAGTGACATTTTTATTAATGAATTGTCTGCCAAGGTTCATGTATGTACATGGTTTTCCGGTATATTCTTGTACCCTACCAATAGGGATAGTTGGGAAATTTTAAAAATAATCATAAATTCATCTAAACTAACTATTATCTAATAATCAAATACAAAAATGGCGCCATCTGTTCTGTCTTTTTTATGACATGGCTAATTATTCTGTAGTCTACATCAATAGATATATCATAAAATAATCGAACGTTTATATTTCGAAAACGAATCGATGAAAAACCACATCTGTAAATTATTGAAATCAGAAAAGATAGCTCTGTTCAAAAAAGGATATGATATACATTGAAAAAACTCGAGAAAATGTCAAAATATGACATTTAGCAGATCAATTTTGAATTTTCGACGAGAAATTCTGATGGTTCACAAAGAAATATAAAACTTTTGTACCTATTATTTTTTGATTACTTTCGAAATATCCCCTATAGGTGGAGTGCAAAAATATACGGGGAAATCACTGTACATGCCATCATCACTATTTTCTGTTCATAACGCATTAAAAAAATAAGGAATTCAATTCTATACACACAATTAGTAATTAATCATTCGTAACCATTCGGGGCTACTTTTTTCCCTCTGAACATGATCCTTTCAGTGCAGTCATTTTCGTATCAATCATTTTCAGTAAATATTTATGGAAGATAGAAAAAAATGTTGTATTACATTTGTTTCACGTTCACGAGACATATTGACGCGCTCGTTGTCTTCACTTTGTATATATATATATATATATATATATTAACACATTCATATTCAATTAAATATGGAAAAATAATAATGAAAACATAAAATGTTCTTCTAAACGAAGATAATCATTCCAAAATAAGAGGATGTCAAGACAAAATACATAACAACAAACAAAGCAGATAATAACGAAAATATATTTTCATAAATATATATGGTATCAAATTTGGAATCGAATTTTTATATTTTTTCCATTCCTGTAGTATTATCTATATTACTTTGTATCTCCTGATGTATATTATTGTATATCATAAACAATGAAAGCTCTGTTCAACGACACTCTGACATGGCTGTGCTCATATAGGTTTTTTAACGAACGGAATAATAAATGAAAAAATTTGATTACTTGCGCCGCCGCGATTCGGAATGTACAATAAAGACAGGAATATTCCGTTCATTATGTTTTTTATGTCATGATATTTTCAAGTTTGACATATCACATTTCATGGAGGGAGGTAATTACCCCATCAATGCCCTCAGGCACTTGTCTGATACTGTTGTATTTTGACGCTGACATCACATTCTCAATTTGTTCGCACACATGTTCAAAACTTCAAATTAGACTTCAATTTGAAAAACGTTCTGTATCTGGATCATGAGAAATTTATTAAAAATAGTATTTTTTATAAACAGTTCAGTCATCGCCTGCATATGAAATTGTTGCATACATATTCAGTCATGCATTGAAAAAGAATTTATCTCATAGAATCAAATGGAGTAGTTGAAGGTTTGGGTCAAGAATAATAATGTGGAGAAGAAAATAAAAGCATCAAAGGAAAATGAAAAGTAAATAAAATTCTACATATGCTTACTTCTTTCCCGAATTGAACCTGATCAATAATTTTTTTAACGATCAGGACAACAGGTACGACGTCGGAGGCGGAGAACAATTCAATAGTCTCGCAGATCTCATAGAACACTACAAGAAGAACCCGATGGTGGAGACCTCTGGTACCGTGGTACACTTGAAACAGCCCTTCAACGCAACCAGGATAAACGCCTCTGGAATCCATTCGAGGGTAAAACAGTTACAGGTAAAAAATAGTAGAAACCGTATATTATTTCTCTATCGACAGTCAGTGAAAAATTTCGAAGGATATTGAAAAAAAACTGAGAAAATTTGAAAACCATATGAATCTGAATCATTGAAATATCTGGAAAGCACATGAGAAAATGTAAATTCTTGAGCAAATTGAAGTCATAGACTACGTCACTTCTTGCGGACACGCATAGTTCTAATTCAATTGAGGAATGTAAATATTTTGTAAGCATAACATTAAACAATGTAAAACTGCCCATAATTCAAAAGTCGAAGCTGTCTTTTTCTGATGTTGTAAAAAGCACATACAGGTTATGAAGGCAATAAGGAGCTGATTCAGCAGCCGTAGAAGCAACAAGTAAAGCTCTGAATGAGCCTGAACCGTTCTGCGGTAAAGCAAAAAACTATACGAAAAACAAGCACCAAGGCATGGATGCAAAATAAATACTCAAGAATGGTGGAATAACTCACCAGGAATGTAACAGGCCAAAGAATTCATCAAAAAATTCATGCCAACATTCACAGAATATCTACTAAGCCAGAAAAGAAGTACAACTAGAATACTAGTTGACTTCGTATCGGCCTAGCAGAAGAACCATTGTGCAGATTTTGCGAGGAAGAAGAGGAAATAGCAGTACACATACTTTGTTACTGTGGAGGTCTGTCAAGAATAAGGTTTCTAAAGATGGACAAAAAACAAGATCCCCCGGATATGTGGAGGATCTGAAGACTAGCTATATTAGACTCCCAATATCGTTTGGAGTTTTCTACCAAAGACGGGGCTAGACAGAGGACTCTAAATGATTTTCATGGTTTAACACAATAGATCTGAAAAGGTCGCGGTGTAGATGCATACAGCACAAGAGCTCCGGTCTAATCTAATCTAATCTTATACCAGAGTTTTTTCATTCATTCTTGGGATTATCTTATGTGAGGTTACGTATGTAGGTTCATAAGTGTGCTGATGATTCATCCGAATCAAGTGTTGTCAAAGCATGCAAACCAATTCGGTCCAGCAGTGGTGATCTATGCCCTCAAAACAATAAGTGAAATTCGGATCGTTCCGGATGAGTATCTGGAAGTTGGCAGCTTATTGATTCTTCACAAAATGATTTCTGATGTAATCATGAAAATGTACAAGAGAAGTAAATTCTCGAACTATCGTCTCTAATGAATTTGATGAATGATTGCAAGTAAACATATTACTTTCTGCTTTTATACTGTTGATATACAAAGTGGTTCAGATCAGTTGATATAACTTTTTTGAAAAACTTTCCATTTCAAATTTGTTTGAATATTGTCTGGAAAACTATAAAACTCCATTATTCTCCAGTAATTGAAATTTAAGAAATATTATTTCAAGTTTAACAATATATTTAAGGATATGCTGAATAACTTTGAACTCCCACACTCAATACGTTCATTATTGTCTTACTCCCTTGATTCATGAATCATCCTGTATACATTTATCATTTCATTATGTATTCGATTTTCGATGGATAATTGCAATCTGTGACATTCAGATCAAATGAAGAATTATATGTAATTATTCACGCTTGGATAATCGCCGCAATAAGTCATTTGAAGAGTTTTTGCTTCATCTTCATGCATGATTGTATCAGAATAGAAAAAAATTATTGAATTATGTATTGAATGCAATCAATGTCATCCTTCGCGATTTATTTTCAGTTAATTGGGATGATTATTGAACCGAACAAAAGAATGGTGCTCGTAATACCTCCGTAATTGATTTGAGACGTGCGTCTGTATTTTTTGTTACATCTGTTTTTCCCAGATAATTGGTGAATTAGCTTAAAATTGGCTAATACTTGAACTTGTGGGTTCCGCTTTGATGAATACATCCCTGTTATTCCGATTTTGAAAATTTTCCTCTATGAGCGAAATGAACGAGTCATGAAATCATATATTATCAAACAATTGGGAAAATTTGATATAAACAAATTGATCTTTTCGATTTATTCCATTTCGATTTATTCGATTTCGATTTGTGATATTTTCTAATGCGAGCACATTTGTCCAAATGTTTCGATGATTTCTGTTTTCAGAGTGGAAATTATAGGTAATAATTCACGCTTGGACAATCGCCGCAATAAAACAACAGTTTTTTTGCTTCATCTTCATGCACGATTGTATCAGAATTCGAAGAATTTATTGAATTATGTATTGAATGCAATTAATGTCATTCTTCGCGATTTGTTTTCAGTCAATTAGGATGAATATTGAATGAAACAGAATAATGATGCTGAACAAAAGAGTTATTAAATCATATATTATTGAATAATTGGGAAAATATATTTATATTATATTGATCTTTTGATCTATTCACTAGTTTGTGATATTCTTTAGTATGACCCATTTGTCCGAATGCTTCGATGATTTCTGTTTTCAGAGTGAAAACGGGCCTAATAGCTTTGGCAAGGCTGGTTTTTGGGAAGAGTTCGAGTCGTTGCAGCAGCAAGAATTCAAGCATTTATATCAAAGAAAAGAAGGCGTCAGGCCAGAGAATAGGAATAAAAATAGATATAAAAATATTTTACCATGTAAGTTGATCGCGCATAAAACAACCTCAAGAGGGACTTTCCTTTTCTCGAATTGGAATTAACAAAAAGAAATCAAACTTACTCATACGTCTCACATATTTTTTCTGAATCACTGTGGAGATATTTCCTCTTTATCAAAAAGAAACGTCTTAATTCCAACCGTTCAAAATGTTCAATGTTCAACAAATGTTTTCGTGCAAGATTCAGTTCATCATTTTGTTAGAGGGGGGAAGTTCAGTAAAAAATTGATTTTTTCATATACACTGAGATCAAGATTTGGTAGAATGGAAGAAAAGTTGCACGATTGAAGGACCAATGAATGGCTTTCAAAAATCTTTGATTCTTCGTTTTTGAAAAACTGAATTTGTGGATTGAAAAACAAAAACTGAAGTTGCCATCTTCATGGCAATTTTTGATGTTAATTGATCGCTTTTGTGATTCAATGTTTCCTTTTTGAGCAAGCATCATCAGCTTCATTTTTTCAAATACGGTCCCAATATCTTAATATCAGATTCGAATAGCCCTTTTCATTCTGATCTCGCCGATATGCTACACATTATGGTTTTAACGCCATTCTACCCTATTTTAACGTTCATCAAGTAACTTTTACAATTCTGACCTGAATTTTCCATAATTCTGCGAATAAAGATTCATTCACCGAAATGAACATTTTATCATGCTAACTTGAAGAATAATCAATGATTCAATAACATAACAAATAGCAGTTACGAAATGAATTGATAGATAGATAGATAGATCAGAAACTTTTTTGATTGTAAGCATCAGCAAAGACTTTACTAGGCAAAGAATTCCACAACTTTGTCAAAATTTTGATAGAATACATAGTATGGCTTCATAGTCATTTCAATGTATGAAACCTTTTCATGAATCATGGTAAATTTAGGTCTGTAAATTGATGATGGTTGCTCGAACACGGAACGTTGGATCATAGAATAGATGATGCCAAATTAATCAATATCAAAAATTGTCACGAAGATGTTTCTTCAGCTTCGTCTTGACTCCATTATCAACGCCAGAAAAATATGAAATTGAAAATCTCGTAATTCAGTTTTTTTTTAAATATATCAAAAACGAAAAACTATGTCGAGAGATTTTTGGAAGTCATTTTGTTGGTACTTCACACGCGCAAGTTTTGTCCCGTTTGACCAAATCTGTATCTCACTTAGTTTCTGAGATGTCCATATCTTGTTCACATTCAATCGAGTCAAATAGATATTTGTCATAATTATGAACATATTTCAAATTTTTTTGTTCACATAGGTGTTGTTCACCTGTGTGTGAAAAGGATAAGTTTTTCAAATACATTTAATAAAAAATGTTTTTTTTTGACAATGTAAATTCTTAAACAACATATAACATAATTGAAAGAGGAGGTAAATAACGAGAGAATATAAGATAATCCACGTCTTAATTTCATTTTGGAAGTAATTTCCAATGGAATTCTGTCCATGATTTTTTTTGAGTTTGTGTTTTTCGAGTTAATATTTCAGTCATGATTGATTAACTTCGAAAGTGCGGCTCGATTTTCCTTTATGAAATTGATCGACGCTTTATAAAATATCTGTCCAACATTCAATATAGAATTTGTTTGAAATAATGAGGCTGATGAAATTATTTTGAGTATTCAAAAAATATTTTTGAATACTCAAAAATGGTTGTAATGTAACAAATACATAATGTGATGTATTCGTGCGATTATATGATTCTAATTATTTTTATTCATCATGAATGAATGTATTTTTTTGGAAAAAAATTTGAATTCATGGAAATAGTCAACATGTTAATGTTTATAAATTATGTCATGGGTAACCTAACTGTTCATTCACATATTTGTCGTAAGTATATTGCTGGCCAGAGTGCAGCACGTACAATCACAATGTTGCCAAGTTCAATGATGAGATGAGTTTGAATGAGAAATGAAACGGGCTGTAAGTTGAACCAAAACAAACATGGGGGTGCAATTTCAAAAATAAAAGTAAGGGGAGGTTTCTCGAGGGTTGTTTGCCAGGGGGTGGATATTGCATGAACGAGCTTATGGTCTCCTACGACACCTATCATTTTCAAGTTTCTTTTCTGCAAATAACTGAAATATCTGCTGGCCTAAAAGCTCTGGGACACCAGGTATAGTATTTTTTATATAGTTGACATCAACAATCATCAGCCTTTTTCTGTATAATATATTCACGAACTATGATCCGTTCTCTAGTCGACGACACCCGAGTGAAACTTAAAGACGTCGATACCAAAGTTGCCGGCGCCGACTACATCAACGCCAACTACATCCGGTGGAAGGTGGACGAGAATCTCGGCGTAGAACTGGGCAGCGACCCCAGTGGCAAAGTGTACATCGCGACACAGGGCTGTCTGCCCGCGACGGTCGCCGATTTTTGGCAGATGGTGTGGCAGGAGAACTGCCGCGTCATCGTCATGACCACCAAGGAGCTCGAGAGAGGGAAGAACAAGTGTGCCAGGTGAGTTTTTCTTTCTCGAAGTCATTTTTCCTCGAAGCTAGCCGTGCATACCGGGTTAACGTCAAGGTAAACAATATCATGATCACAATGTGGAGAAGACTGCGAAACAACTGTGTTGATTGCCTTCTGATTGTTCCTGTCAAAACTCTAATGTATAGACTAGATGAGGAATGTATTCATCAAAGCGAAAAATCACTCGCATGTGACGCATATTGAACAGAATGGGGAAAACCACTGATTTTCGAAAACATCAGAGTAAAAAATTCAGACTTATGGAGAGTTGGGTATATAAGGCATGTACAATTTGTTTTGCACATTGAAACATACATCAATGTTACACATCAAAAGAAGTATCAGAAAGTTAGAGTAGACGACTGGCAATTTTTGATGATCAGTCTGTCTTCACAACTTCTTGATTTATATTTTTTTATATTCATCCTCTTAATATAGTTGATATTAGCCTGATAATTGCCTGAATTATCGCATCTTCAGTTCACGTCATACATTGTCTTAACAAATTTCACCTAAAGGTGAGGTTGGATGACACCTCAGGACACCCTTTTCAGGCGGCAAGCTTCATTTCGATTGCGCTGATTTCACTCACGAACATTTAGATCAACATCGTGAGAAAACATGAAACATATTTCTTCATGTATTCTAGGAAACATTAAATGAATAGCATAATATCAAGATTTTTTGTTTTTTCAGGAGGGGCAAAAAACACAAAAAACAGTAGTTTTTGTGTACTCTCTCATGCAGAACAATTTATTTCATTTCATAAAAATAGGTCCTGATGTATTTCATTGGAGAAAAAGAGGAAAAAAATGTATTTTGTCTAAGAACGTGATGAGTCATGCCAACAACAGCAGGATTAGTTGAAAATGCTATTAACTCTGTTTTTATAGGAGATATTCTTCTTCTTGCACCAAATGCTCGCTTATATTCATAGAACCTATTAGAACACATATCTGAATGTTGATCAAATGGTGATTCGTCCCTTTCTTGAACCAAGGTCCTAAATTACAGTTATGTATCTTTATGTTGTCATTGAGTCGTTAATTTTTCCTACAATGTGCGCAACTTCCACTTTCAGTCTTACTTAGAGATTGTTGCGATAATCAATTTAATAATGATCAAGACATAGACGAAACATTTCGAGACAAGAGAAATTTAAAAATAATGTTTTTCAATCTGTCTACGAGTATACAATTTTCTTCTTCTGAGCAGCTCAACTGTAGTGAAACATTTATTTATCTTGATGAAAATGGCACGGCAAAATTGTAATGAAGTTTGTTTCTGTATGGTATGGAAAAAAGAACGTGACAGCACAGGTCCTGGCAAAACCCAATGTTACCAATTCAGCACTGTTTATAAATTCTCTCGAATGAATGTTCTGGTTTCTTAGTTTGTTTTCTTCTCAACAGATATTGGCCGGATGTGAATTGTACAAAAGAGTATGGGAAATCGAAAGTGAGGAATTTGTTGGAATCCCACACGCCACATTATACATTAAGGGAGTTTCTAGTCAGTATGGATGGAACAAATTGTGAACGAAAAGTCTACCATTATCACTTCCAGGTAAGAATAATGTGGAGTTTTCGATTTTGCAATAGATCATTCTGAAAATACAATTTGAAAATCTAGAAACAAAATTTGGCAGCAAATGACCTGTCTAAAACATTCTGAAATATTCTAGAATATTCTCTAGAGCAATCTAGAAACATTCTCTGAGACATTATAGAACATCCTGGAATATCTAGAAAATTCTCTATAGCAGTCTAGAACATTCTCTAGAGCAGTCTGGAACGTTCTCTAGAGCAGTCTATAAACATTCTCTGGCACATTATAGAACATCCTGGAATATCTTGTGAAACTTGTACTTTAATTTTTAGTAGACAAAAAACTGTTCATCTTGAAACATAATTCATTTGTTTTTCTGTGATTTATTTGCTTGAATTAGTTGATTGTGGATATTTGTTCGCATAACTGAGTTTATAGAGGAGAGAGCGGAGTATCAATACTAATAGACAACTGATAAAACTCAAATGAATACTGCACATAGCAGGTTCTGATGATATTCTATTTACGGTCTTCAAAACTGCCCTGTTTTCAAACTTTCATTGGTTTTGTGGGGGTTTTCCCCAGACATTGTAAATTTCATCCTCGTAGCTGTTGGAACTACCAATTTGGATTTAAGATGTATATTGTTGTAAAATTGATTTTCGCATCGTATACGAAATGTCTGTCTAGCAGTAAAACCCACCAATTGGGTCCAATAAAGTAAAATTATTTTCATTCATAGAGGCAAGTTCAATATTCGAAGCAAGGTAACTTTTATCACCTAACAGTAAAAGTTCCCAAAAAACCCAAATGGTTTAGCCGCTCAGAGAACGTTCTCCCGGTAGATTGATACCCTTCTTGCAAAACAGTTTTTAGTTCAGCTAGTCAGTAAGAACAACTCCGTGCACTCGAAAGCACACAGCTTCTCCGTGCGTCCTCGAGCAGTCAGTCTCAAAGACTTGCCTACGATCAGAATTAAATTGCAACTGATTTCTTTTGCGTTGTCGTCACCTAGTTTCACCCATTTCATTTCATTCTATAGTGCTGTAGTATTTATTTATTCATTGCATTGAGTCATGTTATTTTATAATAACATTACAATATTTTATGATTTTTCTTTATTTCTTATTTATCATTGATATTCAACGGTATTTCAATTAGCTTTTCGATGCTGAGAGATATAGGTCGTTTAGGAATATTAACTATTAAGGTACTATTTATTTTGTAATTCAATCTGAGCATAATTTCTATTTCTTTTGTAGGGTTGAATGGAAGAGCAGCCTCCTACATTCTTCGAATGTGTGTGGCTGAATTCCGCCCTTTTGTACCATTGGTATAAATAAAGACATATTATTATTATTATTATTTCACTTTCACGCTACAGACATCTCGATATACTTTAGTACATCGTGAATATACCAAAGAACTGAAACAACTCTACAGTGTTCGGCTTTGCCACAACAACCACAGAATACCTCACAGAAACAAATAATAGGTGTATGTGTATATTGGGCCATATACAGACCCATAAATATACACCAAAACACCAAAGTTCCATTTGCTTTTCATAGGCGTGGCCGGACCACGGCGTACCCTCTGATCCTGGCTGCGTCCTGAACTTTTTGCACGAGGTCAACAAGCGACAAGAGATCATCCAGTTGGAGACCCCCCACCAGCCTCCCGGCGCCATTTTGGTGCACTGTTCCGCCGGCATCGGTCGGACAGGCACCTTCATCGTCATCGACATGATTTTGGACCAGCTGAAGAAGCACGGTAAATATTCCTATTAATTATACGGGATAAAAAAATCATTATCACTATCATATTGCTCGGATATTGATATCAACTACAAATATTCACGAAAAATTTATGAATTACAACTGATTTATCATGATTAATAATCACAGCATATTTATTCATTAACTTATTTATTTATTCATCTACACTGTTCCAACAGGTATATACCCGATTACGGAACAGGAATGCATAGCATCAAATATATGATAAGAGATAATAAAATAAAGATAAAAATAAAGATTTGTTAATTGAAATTTCACAACAGAAGATATTGAGTTGGTAAGCTGTCGAATTACACGTTGTGCATATCCTATGAAGCGGTGAATATTTTTCAAGACATTTGTACGAGGAGTTGATAAATGAAATGTATATTGCAGTTCTTCCGAGATATCTTGGAACAAAAGACGATAGTGTAGGTGTGCTTCAGCAATTATAGTGACTTCAGAAAAGTTTTTCCCGTTTAAACATTTCCCTATCACTAAAGCTATAGGAGAGAGCAATAGTGAGAAACGGTGTAGTCCCTGTGAAGTCACATAACATTGAAAAAAAAAGGGTTTGTGAAAGAAACAATTTTATTATATTCACAATATACCTACACTGAATGAAACAATAGTAATAATTATATTTCAGCACAAATTTCAATACCGGAAGACAATTACTCATGGTACTCGCCCTTTTCTTGCTGAATATTTTCCAGCTGTGACGATCTACTCGATTTCATTTACAGTTGATTTCCAATTTATTATCGGTCTAGTCTAGTTTTTTGTCAGCATATTCTTTCATTAACTAATTAAAACTGTGAATACTGCATATTTTTCGAATTCTTCTGTTACATTATTGCATATGGGCATCAAAATAAACTTGTTTGACTTCTTTCATCAGAATTTGTTTTATCACTGATAGTTTGGTGAATTTGGGAAAATTGATGGAATTGCAGTTTTTTCATCTTTCAATCTAGCAATCAATCTGGGTACTTTTTACTGATTTCCTATTTGTGTTGTGTGTAGAAAGGAGGACTAACAAAAAACATTTTCCTTTTTGGCTACATATTCTAACTGTCATATTCGTGAATATTTTGATTTCATGTGATGAAAGCAAACTGATATCATTATTTTTTCAATAATCTACTAACATAGTTTGAGAAAAGTAATTATTCGATATCTGAGTGCAATGAGAATCAATTTGAGGCTTGAATGAAGTCATTGATGTTCAACTTTCCTTTTCCTATTCTCTCATCTACTACAGATGGAAAGATGGAATCACATTCAATGGGAGTATAGTTATTTTTCAACCCCAACATGACGCCATGACGTATGACAGATGACATTTGACCGTTGACAGAATCGTGCCATGAATCTTACCTACTTACCTGTTACATCGCATTTCCCGACTTTTGAATGATTGTCACTAGGTGTCCTGAGCTTGTAGATAACGATGAGTGGATGTATGGGATAAAAAATATATCGAGTGTGGTCACTAGATTACTAGATACGACTTCGTTCAGTCGTCATTGTTTTTATATTATATAGACTAATATTCATGTGATATTTGAACACTATTTGATATTATTCACGAGTGACAGAAGGTGTTCAGTTGTGATATAGTGAATTACGTTCCAGTTTATATAAGCCAATTATCAAAATGAAATAAAATATTGATGAGAACTATAAAGTGTGAGCTATTCAAATGTCCCATTGTAAAATACTGAGCAGCTGTAATGTCAGCATACTGCAAGATTACGAAATAACTATCATAAACGAAATAACTATCATTAAGAATTATTATTTGGGCTCGATTTATTTTGAACTCGAAGTTACGAATAACCGATATAATCAGAACGTCATCAGCTCAGGACGAATGTCCATAATAAATGCTAGGATTTTGTATAATTTTCAATTCATCTATTGTTAAACCAACCGACGTATTCTTTCCATTTTGGGATACAACATTCACATTAATATTTTCTTCTTCAAGGTCTCGACTGTGAAATAGATATACAACGTACAATACAAATGGTTCGATCCCAACGTTCTGGTATGGTACAGACTGAAGCACAATACAAATTCGTATATTTAGCAGTACAACATCATATAGAAACCATCACTGAAAGAATGAAGGCTGAACAGGTAACTTATTTGAATGAAAGAATTCCATATTTTCAATATCTATTTATTTCCTTTAAGAAATCGATGCAGTTAGGCAGAGAGTACACGAACATCCGGTATAGCGGCGACATGGCGACTAGTTGCGTTTCACCGACTACCCCCAATAACAGGACGAGCACGAGTGTCTCGTTTCCCTCCCAAATTCAGAATAACGTCGTGTTGAGGCAGGAGACCAAAAAAACTCCGAGAGCTGTGTCTGAGGTCACTCTGCCAAGGTCAGTATATGATATTCTTGAATCATTCTTTGTTGGTATTTAGATAAGAATTTTTCTACATGTTTGTATATCACCATTTTTCATCGCTTTCCATAAGTGATAATTCTGCTGGAGGATTCCCAACCTGAATTTTGTGAAATGTCGATAATGGAGTGCAGATGGAATCTGAGATATTCTACTAAGGAAACGAATAATGGGCGAGTAGAACGATATGGAATATGCGACATTTAACTAGGCCATCGTATTCTTATTGACCCAGATTTGAATTAATCTTTATCACAAAAAATGTGATAATGCGGTTGTCCAATGCTGTTGAATTTAAAAAAAAAAACATTGAAACCGACTCACTATGACGTCGGCTGATAAGCTCCTTCCTATTCAAGAGTACTGCTTGACGAAATAATTTCACTACTATAAACATGATATCACAATGAAGCATTCAAAGCACAATCAGTAACAGAAAAAGATCACATTCGACATCGACAAACGGAAATTTCGAGGATATTTTCTTTTGTCCATTTCTCTTGCTGTCCTATCTACAACGTTGGCACGTTTACAAAATGATACGTTTTTGGCGAATTACTGGGCCTTTTTTCATGAGTCTTATATTAGCATGAGGTCAGTGAATATCTGAAATAAATTGGAGAAGTTTGAGATTTTATCCCACTGACAACACAACATATCACTCCATCAAATTATCAATAAGTAATAAATCATTTCTTTTCTATTCTGAAATTCTAGATGTATTTGAACATTTTGCAACTATGCAGTTTCATTATCCCTTCCGATTGAATAGTAACGTCATCAATTTTGAACCGTTCCCATATTATTGTGATCATTTGTGAATTTCAGGCCTTCGTGTAAATATAGTGAATTAAAAATGAAAATAATAACATTCCACTCGCTCATTATTGCCAAATATGTTATTCTACGTCACAACTTTCCACGTCTATTTGCGACAATCACATAATGGATGGTCTGTGGTGCAAGGCGTGGGAACAGAAATAGAGGTAAACAACATACCATTTTATTATTGTCAGTGTATGCTTTTAGACAAGTTCTGAGTGAATATAGGATATTTCGAATATTTTTTGGATTACATTAGAAAAATGTTGATTGTTGTTCACCTTCACATATAAATATGACGTTTAATTAGCACCACCTGTGGTTCTTGATTCTCGTGACTAGCAGGTGTATGAGATATAGATATTGAGTTGATATTCTGAGCAGAATTATAAATCAGTTTAACTTTGATTTTATAAAAAGCATGGGTGTTTACAGGTTCATATTAGATGTAGAGTGTCGGGTGTAGTGTAGTATCTACCTGTAGTACGGATCTTAACCTAGACGATAGGTGTTTCTCATTGTGCTGAGTGCGATTACGAGACTGGAAAGCTGTCACATTTTATCGTAAGTGCAGAATTAATTGAGCCATTTACTTTTAGTTTCATCATTTTGGAAGCTGAACTATCATTTTACCAATCATCATTCTCATGTGCAAACCTTCATTCACTATTTCTTTCTCGAAAATTGAAGTACTTAACTGATGGAATGTGATAGACTTTTGAGATCTTTCTTGTGAATAGAAGAGTCAATTCAATATTTTTTTTTTTTCATTTTCAATTCTGCATGGATTCGTTTTGATTTTTTCAAATCATTTCACCAAATCAAACATCAAATCACGAATATGTCAGGAATTTTTAGTCAAAAATTGGTCTTACATTGCATCACATAAATATTACATTGCATTTATGAATTTTATTATCAAATGGTAACTTTTTCATCAGTATCTAATAATTTCATGCTCATAATGAATATGTATGAGACAATAGGTGTAGGGAAATTTAGTTGTGAGCGTGACAACGTGGCATGCACATTGCCGTGTTGTTTCACTTGCAACACATGTTGCCGGGTCCAGTTGCAAACCGTAGAATTACCTACTGGTTCCGTTGAGCTACAACTGCTCAGTAACTATTCAACAATATACCTTTAGTTTGACAGTTCTTTACTTCATCTCAGGACGTTCTGGACGATATTCCCCGAATTGCCACAGGATGAAAAATTTTGTGGCTGATTGATAATTGAAAACAAATCTGTGAATTTGGTGGATATAGAAAAATAATTTTGCGTTCAGTTTTGAGATATAACAACGGTTACGGTCGATATGTCTATTTACGTCTTTTTCATACATGATGAATTTTCAATTTTCTTAATTCTTTTCCTCACCGTCAATCATCATCATCATTATTCGTCCAGAGACATTGTGCACATAACACAAAAACGTTTCCAACTATTGTCAAACTAAATCCAACTGCGACTCCATAAGAAAAAAAAACTTACGCCATTGCAAACATAGACCATCATGTATTGGTTTCACTTTACACCATGTGCAAGTTTTATTCAGTCGATGTCCTAACATAGCCGTCCTCTAATTTCACAAAACATCACGATGAGCAAAAACCGGGTAAATCGACTCATTCCTCCAGAAATATTTAAAAGTACATCCCACTGGGTGGGATGAGTGCTGTAGTTCACACAAAGCGTGAATGATCCATGGATTTTTACCCTTTCACGATATGACATAGTATAATCGAGAAGAGACTTTCATAATCTGTTTTTTTGCAGACCACCCGATGATTTGGTGAAACCCACCCTGTACGAGAACTTACTGGGCAACCCCGTCTCTCCGGCGCCACCCCCACCGCCCAGGAAGGGTTCGTGACTCACGTAAAATCACCCCGATCTATCGTATCGATCATACTTTGTGTACCTACTCGATTTGCTATTAAGAATCTGATATGTCGGATGTCTGATATGCTCTTACCTAAGTGAATATGGCAGATGACAGCTGATGGTTTCTTGTTCTGCACCAAAAATCCCAGACACAGAAATTGCGACACCAGTTTCGCTGGTTCCTATAATTGACACTTTCCTTAATATTTGATCATGCGATCGGATACCCCTGTTTTCTTCATGTTTGAAAATCAATTTTACTTTCTGTGGTTTTCTATAGGACGGATTTCGCGATGTAGTGTCGTAACTGCAGAACTCTTCATTGTCTCTTAAGCCACGTCGCTAATTATATGCTCCACATCTAACACAGTACAAAATTCGATCATGATACCTGGATTATTAAAATGTATATTTTGAAATACAAATAGCTTGGAGGGTTGGTAGAACTGAACATCATTATATTTTACATATACCTTGACCAGTAAAAGAATAACTTGGAAGGAATAACAGAACATTGCAAGCTTCGACCAGAGTTACGATTTGCGACAATCTGAAAGTGGACCTATGGTATCAGGTGTGAGAATTGAAACAAAGGGAACAGCAAATCACTTCAGAATTGTTAGAGTGTGTTCAAACATGTAGCAACAACATGCGACCGAAAAAATTATAGTCACCCAAATTGTGACTTTTTTGAAAATTGGGAAATGATTTTCCTGGAGATTTTGCTCCCCTGAATCAATTAACATGAAAGGTCAATTCAATTATAATTGTATCTTCCTCTTTTGTTCTTTCATATTATTTCTTGACAATGAATTTAAATCAGCTAGTGAATGTTGATCAAATTTGAAATCACCAAATAATTTCAATGTACCTTTCCTAATCAGTCACATGAATGTGTACCCAAAGAAAGTAGAAATAATATATACAAATGTATAAACTGCTCTATTGACCTGGTAGTTAATGTAAAGCATAAATAATAAAAATCCTCCTCAAACTATTCCTAGCAAAGCATACCAAAACTGTTTGTTGTTCACCTCTATTTTGAAGTTTGTTGATAGCCATCTGTTGATTCTCGCATGTCATACAGTGGATCAATGTTTGTTGAATTGAATTTGTCCACACGCCACACATTTATAATTTTGAAAAACTCGTTGATGGCCTGCCTACATGTCCATGCCCACAAAAGTTTTGGATAAAAAACTGATCTAGTCGAAATTATACGCCAAAATTTTATCCATTGCTTTTGATAAGCAATTGAAGGATGGCATTATTTTATTGGTATTCTTTACCGGTTCTTTTTTAGTTCTACCAACTTTGGTAAATGATAACTTATATTTGTCATTATTGTGGAGTTGGATCTCTTCCCACCCATAATCATCTTTGGATGACTGGTCTTTCATTGAAGAAGTTCTTTTTGTGTTCAATTACCAGTGTAAAATCATTGTCTGAACCCTAACATTTCCGATTTTTAACAACACATCTGATTTTTAATTTGATGGTTTCTTTTTTAAATTATAGTTACTTTTTGATATGTTGCTGCTCTTGGGGAAATTTTTGGTCATTCCATAAAATACGGTGTGGAATGTAACGTATTTAGCAGAGATACCTGATTGTCTTGATAAACATATTTGATATTTCAGAGGCGTCTGATATTTAGAAATGAACCTGAGTGAATATATATTTTTACAGTAAATATCTGCCTTCATTACAGGGCACAACATTTATATTTTTTTCAGAATCGTCGTCGAGAAATGACGAAGTTTTCTGGTAATAGAAAAACAAACAGTAAAGTTATCCACTCGCCAAAATGGGAATATTTTTCAATTCCTCGATTCAGAAAAATATAATGTTTATGTCGTCACTAATCTTTGATTTTTTCACGGAATTTCAAAACTAACTCACGCAGTGGAAAAGGTCAACTTCAGTGCATTTGTACACAAATAATTTTATATTTTATAATGTAGAACTGCACATACAAAAAATTGTTTCGGTATTTCTTCTATAAGATCGGTCATAAAAATTTCAAATAGAAAACAGAATCGACTGCGAGGGAACAAGCATTCTCTGCCTCACTTTTCATGGAGCAAAATTGATTCACTAGTGAAAAAAATCACCTATACAAACGATATAGCATTTCTTGCTGAAAAATAGTATAAGAGGGTGAAAAGTGAGAGCGCTTAAGCCCATCCAAGCTACCCTGTGGTTGCTAGCATTTTCCCAATAGTAGCAAGAATTTTTGTAGGTCCCTTTTATCCCGAAAATTCACATACCGATCTAAACTGGATTTGAGTTAGGTACAAAAATCCTTTTGCCTTCAATCTTTTTGCCGAATTTCAAAAATGTGTATGTTAAAAACATTATATGATTCAATCTCAAAAATCAACGTAGAATCGGAAAAAGTTTCCCAAATTTCTGTAACTTTGATTTTACCTGTTACATTATTTGTGATACATCTGGTATAGCAGACATCACCAAAAAAACAATAATTTTTGTAGTGGGTCGATTATTAGAATCATTAATTAGTTTATTTGAATTGACTAGTTCATTTTTGTAATTTTTTATCTATAACCTGAAGTTGAGCTTGGGAATCAAATGAATTGGCACGCTTGAGAACGACATCTACCTCATCGGCATGTATCTTCCGTGTGCATATAGTCTCCTACGTTTCCCCAAATTTATTCTTTGTGGCAATAATTGTTTGCAGCCACTAATCAGACAAGAGTTTGTGATCGAGAAAAAATTATTCTAAAAACTAAAAAGTTTATTACATATCCCTATCATTGAAACGAAAAGATGGATGAGTATTCAGAAAGAAGTCGCCGATATTAATCCAGTTGAGAATTTGGTTGGAAATACCCATAATTTTCAAACTGTTTGAATTTTTTATGATCCGATCTGTTTCTCCAAAGAACAAAAAGCTTTAGGCTAGGCTGAAGTGCGTTCAAATATGTGATCTTTAATTATATCTAGGTAATTGTATTTTTATATTTTTGCTAAATTATTGATTTATAAATATTCATTATTCATTGTGAATGATTTTCTGGTTCTTTTTGTATATTTAGGTTCTGTTCCAGACGCAGAATGTCCATGTGGCTTTGATATCCTCAATTTAACCATTTTCCAAAAATGGCGATTGCATGGAATATAGTGGTGCTAATTTTAAGCTTATGACTTGCATTTTTGAGAAGTAAAGATTTTGTCGATTTTTTGTTGAAAATATAAATATATATTATTGATTCGTCTTTTGTTATCGCCCTTCAACCTGAATATTATCATTTTACAGATGATGCAGTTGTCCTTTACTTGGGGTTAATTGAAAATCAATCTCGAAGAAACAAAATACATGACGTTCCACTTCCCATCAAAACTCAGCGTAATTCAGGCACTATCAAAAAAATTGACATTAATCTGAAGTGGGAAAAATTAGATGTCTCATATGTTCGAACGTTTAAAACACATATTGCAGATTAGTAATTTGGAAATGATCAATTTGCTCTAGTTTAGTCCCATTTGGTTTATGGTATTCTAAGATGGGGTGGAGTGAAACAAAAATATTTGAAGAAAAAATGAATATTGAAAATTATTCATGGAAATTACTATTAAATTCTACCGGATTGTTATACAAAGAATCTAAAAAATTGATATAAATCAGGTTCACATTTATATTTGACCAATTATATATATATAATATATAAATATAAATAAAATATATATATATATACATAAATATATACATATATCTAACAGTTAGTTCCGAGACCTTTTTTGAAAATATTCGTTAATCTCCTTTTATTTTCGATTATTTTCCGTCCATTAACCATGTAGTTCCAAAGCTTTCATCATAATTATTCTGAACATTCCTGTTCGTTTTTGTTTGATGAATTGAACGGTTCAAAGTGTGGAAATATTTCGGAAATGCTTTCAGAAATATGACATTCACGATAATATCATGAACTATTCAGTTCGAAGTCAGAAGTATATGTTAAGGATTCCTTACCAAAATATGTGATATTAGTTCTTAGAACCGTAGTTTGTTATTTTATAGTTATTTGATTCTAGGGCGTGTAGAAAGAAATATGCAGGATACAACAGAAAAAAATTCGGCCCAAAATTAAATTTTGAATTCTTCGAATTCAGAATGCGAGAAGACAGTGGCGCGACACATTTTTTCAGATCATTATCAGCTCTAGTTCCAGGACATTCTCGTTATTTAGCATATAGTTCCGAGACATTCTAGTTATGTAAACTACAGTTCCAGAACTCTATGGGATGAAAATACAGTCTCAATTGAGTGCTGTTAGACAAAGAATCTTACAAACCCACATAATATAGTTTCGAGTATTCACCTCCAGAAGTTTTGTTCACATTTAATAAATTATTTTGGTAGATTTTTCAATAAGATACATACCTACTTATAAAAATTAAAACTTCCATGGCCCAAATATCGTATCGTTTTCACAATTTCCCATAGAAAATATTTTTTTGTGATAAAGTTGAACTTTCGCATTATGCAGAATGAAAAGAAATCCTTATAGAGGGTGAGTCAAAAATGTTTACCGAGCTTTCTGGGGGTGATAGTACATTTAAAAATAATTATAGTATGACCAATAAACTTATGGCCCAAAATGCATATTAAGGGAGATATATCCTTCCGAAGTTGATAAAATCGAAATAATTTATCCGCATAACTTCTGAACGGTGAAAGCTACCAGATTGAAACTTTCTGCATAAATGTATATTGTTAAAATACATTATCTCATTACACTTCTACATTTCTCATATTGTTATAAAGGGTGTTTTTAGAAGGTGAGTCATGATTTTTTTGGGACATCTTCTTTCCTTGTATTCGTTTTGGTAAAAAAATCGAAACATTCGATGCAGCGAAAAAAATTACATTTGGTACTCTTATCCAAATACAAAAAATTGAACCGTTTTCGAGATAATTGAGTTTTTTTAGTCACGATGTCAGCAGATTAATTCATCACGAAATTCATAGGTAACGATATTTTGGCAGGCCATGAATGATTAATTTCGTACTCAATTTTGTCGATGATATTACCTTCCTGTGCCCTTAATAAGCAATAAGTACTTAACAACAAGTCTGTCCCAACAAGGTTTGGATAATAATGAAAGTACGGAAACGTTTTTAGTAGTTTTAATTAATAATTTTGAATGGAAAGAGAGTGATAAAACAAATTGAATTAGCTGTTCAAAATGTCCACCGTTTTCGGTAATACAGATTCTGAGGCGTTTATGTAAATTATTCATCAAACCGTTCATAGTTTGATGATCATTTTTTAACAACGTAAATTTATTCAAAAATTTTTGCCTCAGCTCCTCAACATTTCGAATTCCAGTTGCATAAACCCTAGATTTCATGTAACCCCAGATCGAGAAATCTAGTGGATTAAGAAATGAGTGTTGCGCGAATTGAAAACACCGTTCCTGGTAAAAGTTGCTTCATCTCTGAACAATATTTTGTTCAAAAATTCAGGACATCTTTGAGTTCGTTCCAGCAACTCTTCGCAAAATCTCACCCTTATTTCGTTGTCACACGGTAACAGTTCTTGTACCTGCAAATAATGATAACAGTGTAGCTGTTGCTCCTTGAGAATCCTGGCAACATTCGCTTGTGTTGTGTCTATTCGTCTTGCTAATTTCCTAGTACTTATTTCCGGATCCTGTTCCACAGTATTTGATACTTCTTCCACAACTTCTACAGTTCTCGCACTTCTTGGTCGGCCACCGTTTGTATTTTTCATTTTTAAACATCCTGTTTCACACAGTCTTTGCACAATCCTCAAAACTGTTCTCGAATTTGGAACGCGTCGAGCGGGAAACATCTCTGCATAACGTCTTACGGCATTATTTGCATTTCCGAAGCACTCGCCAAGCATTAAAAGCATATCAGTTTGTTCAGAGAACGAGTAACCCCATTTCTCAAAATCTCAGTTGGAAATCACAGTAATAATATAACTAAGCAGAAAAACCACTCGAGGAAATCAATCACAACAATGTTGATGACGTCAAAATTAAGAATAGATTGTTCATGGCCTGCTAAAATATCGTCACCGATGAATCTCGCGATGAATTAATCTGCTGAAATAATGTCACTACAAAAACTCAAATATGTCGAAAAAGGTTCAATTTTTTGTGTATACAAGGAAAGAAGATGTCCCAATAAAATCATGACTCACCTTCTAAAAACACCATTTATAACAATATGAGAAATGTAATGAAAAAATGTATTTTAACAATATACATTTATGCAGAAAGTTTCAATCTGATGGCTTTCACCGTTCAGAAGTTATGCGAAGAAATTATTTCAATTTTATCAACTTCGGAAGGATATATGCATGCAGTTGTGGCCATAAGTTTATTGATCATACTATACTTATTTTTCAATGTACTATCACCCACAGAAAGCTCGGTACACATTTTTGACTCACCCTGTATAGTGTGTCATGTGACAGTGGCCAATACCAACTTTCTCATTTCAAATAGAACACTCTGTATTTCATTCCACTTTTAGATTCTCACTGAAGAACTGATTTCATCGATACACCACACTTGGGGTCTAGCGGAAATGATTACAGAGATATAGGGTGTGAAAAATCAAGAGTTTTCAACTTTAGGATTTTTTTGTGTCGAAACTATGCATTATTGGTCAATTACGTCTTCAGTGAGAATTTAAAGATGGAATGATATACGAGATACGAGGTGTTCCATTTGAAATAAGAAAGTTGGTATTGGCCACTGTCACATGACACACACTCTATATAATTGAATTTAAAAAAAAATGCGTATTCAGAAATACAAATCAACGTGTCCAAGCGTTTTTCCCAACACACCCTCTTTTATTTGTTGTCAAATTTATTCCATTTGGCTGTTCCACATTGTATAGACAATTCACTCGCAATAAGATTGTTCCTCATGACATCTTTACTTCTGTTTCTGTGGAAAAATCAGGTTCGGCGTATGATACGAAACGAAATATTATAGTTGATCTTATTGAACATTTGGAAATTTCTCGCGAACAAGTCAAGTCGTATCGTATCACAAATTCTGCATATCTACGAAAATGCAAGAACTCAGAATCGAAATATACAAAATTATTATTCATTTCATTCATTCATTCATTTATTCATTCAACAGATAATTCTGATGGAACCAATTCAATGGAAAAAGTGAACCATTTCTATTCATTTCGGAGCACTTTCAGTGATGAAAATTGAATAAATTTACGAAAGAAAAAACAATCCTGCAACGGTTTGGCCGAAACGTTATGAGGTTGATCGCTGACACGCTGCGCTAGAAAGCAATATAACTTTTATATGCCTCATTAGGCTTCAAGTAGGTACACGACTCACTATTGGCTTACATATTATTATCATTGACATAATAATACAACTAGGTAAAATACAGAATAGAAATTATAGTTCAAACTATTATAGAAAGGTACTTACACAGACTTTATCGATATTATGGTAGGAATGTAATGTGTCTAGCTGATGGTAGATTAACCTCACTCTCAGATCAATGTCATGTAAAAAGGTATCCATATACGAAGCGTGAAAAGGTGTGCAAGAAGAAATTAGAACGATCATAATATTGTTACGTTGTAGTCCGGGTTCGGTTTCTACAAACACTCCGTAGAACACTCAAAACGATTTATTCAACGAATCTTACAAAACACAATAACAATTCACTTCTAGACTAATTCGATCTCGCTTATTATTGCTCGATTCACAGTTCTAAATCGTACTGCTCTCCCGGCCCATCATTCCCGTATATCGAGATACACATGATTCTAGAACCCTCGCAAACTTCAGGTAGATTCCTAGTATTTCGCGATGATTCTGTCCCTTTTCGGTCGGCCGACAATTATAGTGGGCGCGGGTCAACTTCTCCTAATGATGCTTCTCTAATCTCGTAACAATATCATATCCCGATCAAACTCAGTTCTTGCATCACCGTAATAGGGCTTCAGCCTCTCTAGGTGGACAACCTTCATCTTGGTCCGAGGGCTACGTTGTATCCTGTAGACCACTTCGTTGATCCTTTTCACCACCTTGTATGGTCCTTCCCATGAAGCTGTCAGCTTGGGGGATATTCCTTTCTTCCTGCGTGGATTATACAGCCAAACGTGGTCTCCCACTGAGAATCCCTCTGAATTTGCTCTGAGATCATATCGAGCCTTCATTTTGTCGCTAGCCAATTTCAGTCTTAATTCGTCTGCATAATCTCGCACCTCTTTTTCTTGAATGCTTGGTGACCCGAACACCAAGTCACAGGTTAACCGGAGTTCCCTTCCAAGGACTATGCTAGCTGGAGTTAGCTTCGTTGAATCATGGACAGCCGCTCTATATGCCATCAAGAATAGAGGCAGGTGCCTATCCCAGTCCCTCTGATGATCTTCCACTACTTTGGAAAGATGTTCCTCCATCGTCCGATTGAATCTTTCCACCATGCCATCTGACTGCGGATGAAGCGGAGTAGTTCTGGTTTTGTTGATTCCCATTAACTCGCAAACTTCCTTGAAGAGTTTCGACTCGAAATTCCTCCCTTGATCGGAATGAAGTTCCATTGGTACTCCGAATCTTGAAAACATGTTGTCTACTAATGCTCTGGCCACGGTGGAAGCTTCCTGGTTTGGCATCGAATATGCTTCAACCCATTTACTGAAATAGTCCATTGCAACGAGGATGTATTTGTTGCCGTCATTGGTCGTCGGAAATGGACCAGCTACATCGATGGAAATCCGTTCGAAAGGGGCACCTACAATGTATTGCTTCATCTCTCCTCTTGATCTGGTCTTGGGGCCTTTAGTAGCTTCGCACACCGGATATTTTCTGCACCAGCTTTCTACGTCATTTCGACATTGTACCCAATAGAATCTCTGTCGAATCTTATCCAAGGTCTTATTTACTCCTAAGTGTCCACCAGAGGATCCGCCATGAACTTCTTCCAAGATTTCACTTATCCTATCCCTAGGCACAACCAGTTGGGAAATTGCTGATCTCCCATCGGCTGACTCCCAAATTCGTTTCAGCAAACCATTCTCCACAACCAGGGAATCCCACTGTGCCCATATGGCCTTGAAGATAGGACCTCTGTCTGATATGTCCTGCCAGGTGGGTCTATCTGCTCCTGCTTCTTTCCAACGTAGAAAGTCTGCGATATCCAAGTCCTTCTCCTGGTCCTGTCTCATGTGTGCTGATGTCCATTTGTTGTCTGCCGTGAGTCTGATTTGTCTGGCCTCGACAAGTCCTTCTCGGCGCTCAACTCTCACGCAATGTTTGCAGGAATCTGGGCATGGTCTTCTGGACAAGGCATCAGCGTTGCTGTGTAGACGTCCCGGTCGATGTTTAATCTTGAAATGATACTTTCCAGGTTCAGTTTGAGGTTGGCACTCCTGAACCGTTGGAAAACTTCTCGCAGATTACGAAGATGTTCCTCAAAGTTCCTTCCGGTCACTAACACATCATCGAGATACACCAGGCAAGTTTTCCAAGTTAGCCCACGCAACACCAATTCCATGAACCTTTCGATAGTCGCTGGGGCATTACATAATCCAAAAGTCATCACAGTGAACTGGTATAGTCCACTGCCAGTGGTGAACGCTGTCTCTTCCTTGTCCTCTTCATGTATGCCGACTTGCCAGTATCCACTCTTCAGATCCAGTGTCGAGAACCATCGTGACCCTGCCAAGGTTGTTAGGGTATCGTCAATTCTGGGTAAAGGGTAGCTGTCCTTCTTGGTGACGTCATTGAGTTTCCTATAATCCACACAAAATCTTGTGGATCCATCCTTCTTGGAAACCAATACAACTGGTGCTGACCAAGGGCTTGAAGATTCTTCGATGACTCCATCCTTCTGCATTTTCTCAATAAGCTTTTCTACCTCTTGTTGCTTCGCAAAAGGCAATCTTCTTGGTGGCTGTCGAATTGGATGCGCTAGGCCAGTATCTATTCTGTGATTCACCAAGTTGGTTCGACCCGTACCTGTTGACTCGAAGATGTCACTCTCAGCAGTAATAAATGTCTTGAAAGCAGCATATTCATCTGCTGACAAATGATCCAAGGACTTTCCCAATATTTCCATAACATTTTCTGAAACTCTTCCTCTGTCCTGGTTTTCACCCAAGTCACACTTTGCTATCCATTCAACAGGTTCACAGGTTCCAATGACGTCACCTTCTCTAACCACTGTTGTGGTGGGGAACACATTGGCTATTCGTACGGGAATTTCTCGATTTGTTGTTACTAAGGCTCGTGCGAGTAATATTTCGTCGGGGGATTCTTGACATGGCTGTACTATTCCAACGCAGCACCCAGGATCCTTTTCTAAACGTGCATGAACGATTTTCTCGGAAAATCCAGAGATTCTCACAGTCCTCGCGACTCGCAATTTCACTGGTAGATTTTTCTCGGCTGGTGTCGTCAGGACAAACTCTTCTCTACCGAAGTTCATCATTCTCTGTTCACCATCGAATGAGAACCCATAATCACTTATTAAGTCCATCCCCAAAATGAATTCATCTTCAATATCTGCGACGTACACCGTATCTATGATGTTAAGCCTGCCAAGAGTCAACGTAATATCGGCTTCACCTCGTATCGGTGCATTTTCTCCAGTGACAGTACGGAGGACCCACTTGGATGCGGTCGGTTTCACACATTCCGGGCGAAGAATATCACTACGAACCAAGGAAACTGATGCACCGGTGTCTATGGTGCATATAACATCTTTCCCATTCACTTTTCCTTTGATGGTGAGGCTGTCCGTAGTTCTTCTTATTCGGTTGACTTGCACGATCCTGGGGGCTTCGTTATTGCTAGCCAGCATGCGCCCCAATATGCTGGCTAATTTTAGTTTTCCTGCTGATTTCTTGAGGACTCACTAGATGTTCTAGTCCTCGTTCCATTCCTCGTAGGTGAATATTCACGCGGTGGCGTCCTCGTAGGTGAATTGGATCGTCCTGATACCCTAGCCCTGCAGTCTCTTATGAAATGTCCTGATCTTCCACAACGATAGCAGGTCTGATTTTGTCGGTTGCCTGTACCACCCTTCTTTGAGTCGAGCTTTTCCAAAACTTTTTCGATTAATTGTACCACTGTATCAGTCTGCTGGGTCGGTTCCTCAATTGACACCGCTCGAACTTTTGGTCTCGAGGTGTTAAAAGCTGCCTCTACCTCCAAAGATCTGACCAAGGCTTCACTGCTCTTCGTGAAATTCGTCAGTCGCAGAGTTCTTTGAATTTCAATGTCTCTTAGCCCATCGATGAATAGCTGCACTGCCAGTTGTTCCTTGAAGTCTTCTGGGGCACTTGGATAGGCTAGCTGGATCAGTCTTCGCACATCTGCTTCGAATTCCTGAAGACTCTCGCCAGCTTTTTGTACACGAGTCTTCATCTGTGCCCGGTATAGCTGTTCCCGATGTTGATCACCATATCTGCATTCCAGTGCGGCAACTAGATCTCCATATCGGTTTTGTTGTTCGAGAGGTATTGTCTGCAAGATCCCCAAAGCTGGCCCTCTTGATGCTACTATAAGTGCAGTAGCCTTCTCATCGTTGTTCCACCCATTAGCCGTAGCTGCAGCTTCGAACTGTCTATGATACATGGCCCATGATGACTGTCCATCAAAAGTCGGTGGTTTTACGGAAGCATTCGATGTGGCAACTCTGTCACGTCGATCTTGGACCCTGTATAGAGCTCTCTGGTTCTCGATCTCCTTCTTCATGTCGTTCACTTCATCCCGTACTATATCCACTTCTTTCCTCGACTGTCCGTCGATTTTCCTTACGTCTTCCTTTAATTCATCGATTTTCTTAACGTCTTCCTTCAATTCTTCGATTTGTTCTTCGGTTTTCCGTTGTACTTGTTCCAAATTCCTCTGGAATTCGTTTCTTCTTTGTATCTCCATTTTTCCTTGTTCTTCTAGAATTCTCTGGAAGTCTTCCTGCCGACGCTCTTCTTCTTCCCATTTTTCTTCTTGACGACGCTTTTCTTCTTCCAATTTTCCTTCTTGACGACGCTTTTCTTCTTCCAATTTTTCTTCTTGACGACGCTTTTCTTCTTCCCATTTTTCTTCTTGACGACGCTTTTCTTCTTCTTCACGACGCTTTTCTTCTCTTTGGCGGCTTTGCTCCAATTCCGCAAATTTATTCTCCATAAATTTCAAAATGTCCTCCATTGCGTCGTACGATGTACTTCTCGTATTCACCATAAATAATCGTTCAATGAAAATCCTCACTTCTGACACCACTGTTACGTTGTAGTCCGGGTTCGGTTTCTACAAACACTCCGTAGAACACTCAAAATTATTCAACGAATCTAACAAAACACAATAACAATTCACTTCTAGACTAATTCGATCTCGCTTATTATTGCTCGATTCACAGTTCTAAATCGTACTGCTCTCCCGGCCCATCATTCCCGTATTTATATCGAGATACACATGATTCTAGAACCCTCGAGAACTTCAGGTAGATTCCTAGTATTTCGCGATGATTCTGTCCCTTTTCGGTCGGCCGACAATTATAGTGGGCGCGGGTCAACTTCTCCTAATGATGCTTCTCTAATCTCGTAACAATATCATAAATGATCTCCATGTATGGGTACCCATCCTTATGGGATGATCATCTAAAAGGCGGAATGAATCAACATTTTTTTTGTCTGTGGACAACACGAAAGAGAAACCTATAATGTTCGAGGAACATCGTGTTAGCCAGAGTTGGAATTTTGGGAGAGAAGGAAGGTGCTGGAATTCTTCTTGAAAGTTTGGAGGTTGTAAGCTTCAGGAAAGACTTCACTAGGAAAAGAATTCCACAACTTTGCCGTTCTATTGATGAATGTTGCTTGGTATAGCGATGTTCCACACGTCTCGAGCAAACTGTATGTAAGGAGCAGCTTTCTGCGATTGCTTTTTGTTCGTAATCACCAACTTATACTATAGTGGTCGTAGGAAACATTTGTATGTACATATGTAGCAAACATTTTGACTTACTGTTTTACTGAAGGTGGGTGTGTATGTAGGTGAGTGTATAGTATTGTAGTGAAAAAAATGAAAAACACTGGAAATAAGTTAGTGAGTGGGATTGTTTGATAAACACCATTCATGTGATTATTGGTTATTTATACAAAACAAATCAGCATAAAACAATTATCACTCATTTCATTCAACATATAATTCTAATTCAATGGAAAAATATAACCCTTTTTTTAATTTCAGATCATTTTCAGTGGTGAAAATTGAATAAATTTAGGAAAAAAAATGTCGAATGCGGACACGGTGCGCCACCAAGCAATTAATTTAAATCACCTCATTGAATTTTGAGTAGGTAGGTACACGACCATTGGCTTACAGATTATTATCAATGACATTATATATAGTTTAACTCTGATAATAATATAATGAGGTGAGATACAGAATAGAAACAATAATTGAAACTATTATAGCTGGGTATATATATACACATACACATAAATGATCGATATTATGGTAAGAATATAATATGTATAGCTGATGGTAGTGTAACCGATTAACCTCACTGTCAGATCAGTGGTACAAAAGATACCCATACAAGAAGACAACTCACTAAAAGATATAAATTGTAAGAAAGAATAAAAAAGTTGCAAGCAGAAATAGGAACGATCATAGTAACATAAGCGATTCACGACATACCAATCGAGCAAGTATCGACACAAGAGGAGGAGACTTCAATGTGTGATCGTCGATAGATAGATAGATAAATTTATTCAAAGAATTGTAAATTTACAGTTACATGTATATCAACAATTAAATGAATATGACGTCGAGGTCTCCATGTATGGGTACCTATATTGGATGATCATCTAAAAGGTGCAATGAATCAATATATCTTTGGAAACCATGCTTTCTGCGATTGTTTTTTGTTCGTAATCACCAACTGGCACTAGAGGTCGTAAAAAAATACCATTTCGTGACAGAATCATGAACTTATAATGGCATGTCAATAAATAACAATAAGAACTGCTATTAGCACCACTAATCAGATTTTGTGATATGATCTAGAGAGGGTCCATTCATCCATTATATAATAATAATAATAAAAACTTCATTCAATGAAAGTGTAACGTTATTTACAAGGAACAAAGCGAACAAAGTGGGGCAAACGATAAGTTGTATATTGTTGTTTCGTATATATACATAAAGACAATAGACATCGTGATCGCTTGAGTAATGTAAATAATATAAAATGTAATACTAATGAGATAAAATACACTATAAGTAACTACAGTACAATATAAATAAAAATAAAATAGTCGAGCTGAATTGCTAAGTATATAAAACTAACACAAACAAGAACAATCGATAAGTGATTAAACACTTGTTTCTATATAAATAAAACATATATATGTGATATGAATTGAAGACATCGTATGGTAAATATTTGTTTAATACACAGAACAAACATATGCATATACACCCTCGCAAGAATGAAATGAAGTGAGGTTACCAATTCTTTACAGGAATTTTTGAGTTTCTCGTGAATAATTTCAGTTGTTTTTTAAAATATAATAGGCTAGGTATATTTCGGATTGCTTCGGGCAATGAATTGTACATTTTCGGAGCATTAAATGAGAAACTAGTCATTCCGAGTGATTTTGTGATTTGTGGAATGATATAGTTATTTTTTTGTCTGGTGTTGTACGTATGTGTTGGTAAGTCTCCTGAATTTTTAAAAGTATGGAACCGCATGGTCATATGGTAGTAATAAAGTTGTTTTACATTGAATACCTCTGTTTCTTCAAAAAGAAGGTCAGAAGGATATCTGGATGACTTTCCCAAAATAATTTTGAGGAATCTTCGTTGTAGAATTTTGAGGGGTTTGAGGTGCGATTTCAAGGCGCCGCTCCATGCAAGTATGCCATATCGAAGATGACTTTCGACGAGCGCAAGATGCAAAGTTAATAATTGATGTGTTGGTAATTTTTTTTTTCAAATGTTTCAATTTATGGAGGATAAATTGTATTTTCTTGATGACGTATTTTATTGTATGTCCCATTTCATGTGGCAGTCTATCATGACTCCCATGATAGCTGTTATTATTAGGTCAGTTTCTCCGTCAGATATTTGAATATCGGTGAAAAGGGGAAGATTTGTTTTATTGCAGCTAAAAGGTAAATAGTTCGTTTTCTGAAAATTTATTGTAAATAAATCTGTTTTCAAGCCATTTTTTAATCAGAATAAAATACGTTTGTACGATTCTTTTCGCTTCTTTCCATGAATCAGCTTTGTAAAAGATTGCGGTATCATCGGCAAATTCAATAATGTCTCCTTGACTCTTCACAGAAAATAAGCCATTCAAATAGATGTTGAAGAGTAGTGGTTCAAGGACCGTACCCTGAGGCACCCTGTATTCAACAGGTAAGGCTTCGCTGATAACATCGTTTATTTCAACAGTTTGACGTCTATTCGTGATGTAGCTTTTGAATAAATCTAATGAAGTATTTCTGATACCTATATCCTCTAAAGACTGGAAGAGTAATTCATGGCTGACGGTGTCGAAGGCCTTTGATAGATCAATGAATACACACAGGCATGATTTGTTTTCATTAAAGGAGTTGCGAATTTTTTCTGTCAAAGAGAGGCATCTTGTGTGGAAGTTTTTTGCTTGAATCCATAATGTCGTTCGGAAATTATATTATATTTTTTTTATGAAATTTTGTAGTCTGATTTTCAACACCTTTTCAAGAATTTTTGATAAGTGGGAAATGAGAGATATAGGCCTATAGTTATCCGCTAGTTTATTGTCGCCCTTCTTATATATTGGAACAATTATAGATACTTTGAAAGCGTTTGGCCAGATGCCAGTTTCCATACACTTGTCGAAAATATAAGTGAGAGGCTCGATTATATATGACGGTTTTCAGAGTTTCCGCTTTAATTTCATCTGGCCCTACAGCTTTATGGTTTTTCAATGCATGCTTTTTAGTTCATGAAGGTTTGTTGGTACGAGTATGAAGGAATTTGGAAGGGACGATCTACTGGTTTTAAAGTTTGGATCACGATTTATTTTTTCTGCAAGTTTTTTTTCCAGTGTTATTGAGAGTTTCATTGAATTCGTTAGCAATCTCTTTATTATTTGTCAACGTTACCCCTAATTCAGTTTTGATTTCATTTACTTTAATCTTCGTGTTTTTTGTGTTACTTACTTCTTGCACAACATCCCATAGAGCTTTTGCGTTCGATTTACTGGTTTCGTTTTTACATTTGTAATAATCAAATTTAGTTTTCTCAATAAGGGTTGTCAATTTATTCCTATATTTTTTATACTGGTTTCTCAGGTTGTTGTCGTTTGGGGTTTTTCTTATTGATTTTGCCATGTTGTTTCTTGTATTCGTTGATTTAAGTAAAGCATTTGTCATCCAGGAAGTGATTTTTGTGTTTTTTCTTTTGATAATTTTTGTGAAGGCAGAGTTGTGCATATATTCATGAAGTGTTTTAATAAACTTGTCTGTCGCCGAGTTAGGATCTGGTTCAGTATATATTGAATCCCAAGCTTGGTTTTTAAGTAAATTTTTGAGTTTGATATGATCGAAATATTTCGCGTGTTTCTGTTCTTCAGTGTTCTCGACTTTCTCAATTACAAGCTGTAAGATCGTAAGTTTGTAATATCATTGGCAATATTTGATCCAGTACATTAGGTTTGGAATTTACAAATATATGATCGATACAAGAACTGCTATCAGTTTGAATTCTTGTTGCGTTTTTTATTGCAGAAACGTATCCGAATTCATTTAGAGTATTGTTGTATTCTGTGGTATATTCGTTATCATCTAATAAGTCGATATTGAGGTCATCAATAAAGATATTATGATTTTCAGGTTGAAATATTGGACCCTCAAAATAATGCTGAGGGTCATTAATGAATTGGTGGAGATTACTGTTTGGGGACCTATAAATAGCATTGATGAGAATTTGGTTTTTATCGTTCAGAGAGATTTTGATTTGGAACATCTTTATGCCATTTAGAGAAATGATTGGAATAGGTATAAGGATATTCAGATTTGAGGTAAACAACGACACCATCATTTTGATTGAAATCTCCTTCGTTGTACAACTTAGTATATCCGTTCAGATTAAAAAGGTCTGTATTTTGTATTTTCCATGTTTCTGTCAAGGCTATACAATCGAAGTCGATAGATATATTTTCTAGGAGTTGTTTGAATTCTTCCAGGTTTTTTTTATACTACGTATGTTTTGATGAATTATTTTGACATTGAGAAAAGAGTTGTTGATTTCTAAAATATTTTTGCATTCTTGTGGGTATTCTAATGAGTATGTTTCCACTGTGTCAATAACAAAATCCCTTATATATTGATCCATTTCCGATTCACTGAAGCACAATGAAATTACCTGTTTTAAATATTTGAAAAATTGAAATAACACATGAAACAACAACGACAGAAAGATTTAAAATAAGTCTTACTACAGATGGGGTGTCATTTCTGCGCGCCTAATTTTTGTTGACTGACCGTGTTCTTGGCTTTTCCTGTGTTTTTTTTTGTGCTACAATCATTTGGCTTGATTTCTTCGTGGTAGAAATCTTGGGTGTGCTGATGGAGACTTTAGACTGTTCCGGTGCGATTTTCTTTATAGGCTCCACTGTAGGAGTGGAAGGTGCGCTGTTGTGTATAGGTTCCGGGTTTTCTTCTCTTTCAAGATCTTCAAGAAGGTGCTTCCTCAATATTTTATTTTCTTGTCTTTGTTTGAGGGTTAAGTTGTTGGCTATTATATGCTTGAGATGTCTTGTCTTTTTTCATCTAACTCACCAAATGTAAAGATTTTTCGAATTCTGGTTTCTGAACAAATAATGAGCTACCAAATCGAAAAATCTTCCAGCATTCTCAGTTCATGAGAAATCATTCTTCGATTTGAGAAATTCAATTATTCTGGTGAAAAATCATTAGGCATATTTTGGGTATAAATAAGAAATTGATTATTATGTTACGGGTGGTTTCCCTTAAACCAAAGAAAAAAAAATGGTATCTTAAATTTTCTATATTCGTTGTTTCTTGGCCAGAGTATGCCCGCTAATTCAGTGGTGGTGGGGTAGGTAAGGATACCAATAGAATTAACCAAATTAACTTACGTAATAAAAGCGCCACCCGTTTTATTATATTTCCTCTGTGCCGCCAAGAAACACCAAAACGGGAAATGTAGTCGGATTTCAGACAAACGAATGTAAATATTTATATAAAAAAAGGTAATAATATTCTATAACAGTTTAATGTTATATTAGTCGCGTAGTTGGGACAAGTGTCGACTGTATGAACCCCATGAATAATTATAAATGGAGGAAAAAAAAAATGAATTATTAATCGTAATATTATAATGTCGAATATACGTAACCCCAGATATAGCTATAAATGGTGCACAATCAACCCCGAATTCAGTGAACTATATTATAATACACTTATGATGACTTAACGACAAGGCTTCTCTATTTGAGCTTTAGCTCTATTTTATGGATAGTAACTTGGTGGTTGGTGGTGGTCCCTTGGCAGAAATTAAAATTTGGGCAGATCTTACCAGGTTGATGATGCCGAAGATAGCGGCAGGATGTGACGCCAAAGCCGGTTAGTTACCAGTATATGCTAGTGACGGCAAACGGCGGCTCGTCACAAAGTGGTTCCTTAATATCTCGAGGGCTGTTCTCGTATTTCGAAAACACGACCCAAAAACCCTAGAAAATACCACCATCCTTTACCGACCTACATTACATAGCGATGGAGGAAGAGAGAAAGAGAAACCTAAGTAATGAAATATCTCACCTTATCTATTGAAGGGTTTCCCAATGATCAAAAGTGAGTCCAGGATCCTGCGAATGTAAGAGAGTCCCAGAATGGAAATAGATTCACGCAATTCCGTCAAGTAGAGTTCCAGTGATGAAATCCACCAAAGGTGCTATTCAGTTGTGACCGGTTCCACACTCAGAGATTCACAAATAAAATATATTCTGAAGGGGAAAATCCATGTTTCTCCCAGAAAACTCCTGAAGTGTTTTTTTTTTAATTTTCTATAAAAAAAAACCACGTGGGTACCAATTCAACTGAAATACAATCACTGAATAACTCTTCCAGTATATTCCGAATTGTCGACTGGAATCGCTGAAGTATGAAGACGTACGGATTTTCAACCATCCTTGTCTTATTCACATAGATGAGCAGATCCTACCTCAAACATACAAAATGTTCAGGTTTCTTGAAAAGTCTCGGACGTTCACAAGAATCACGTTCGGTTTAGCATCTCTGTCCCAACCGAAATGAAATACCGTATCAATTTTACAACATATGAGATTCATAGACTCACCGTATTTTGTTTTGAAGACGATAGGTCTGCGAGGTAGTTTGAATTTGCGTAAACAACCACAAGACGAGATTCATATACAGGGAGGAACATGCCAATATCTTATTCGGAGAATAATGAGGAAATGGAGTGTAACAATTACTCACTTAACATTTCCAGGAGTTGAAATAATACAACCTGAAATTATACTGGAAAAATTTATTATCGATTGGGTATAGAACTATAAAAACTTGTTAGTGACGTGAACGATGTAGGGAACAATGGTGCAGCTACTCTGCCTATTCGTCGTATTCTAATTTCTTAGTCTAATTTCTCCTGTCAAAACTTTAATGTACAGCCAACTTGATAACAGCAGTTCATTTGTTATAGCAGAAAATCACTCGAATATTAGTTGTTAGATAGCGACACAAAAATGACAACAAACTCAGTATTATTGATAATTGCAAATTACAATCTCAAATCATCAACTATGTGTGCAGAAATCTGCAAAAATGTCGCCATCTTCTGAGGAGTTTCATAAATTTTGAATATACAGGGTGTCCTTAAAAGGTCTTTACAAAAAGCTACCACATATTCTTCAGACCAAAACAATTCGATACAAGCAAACTTACCTCAGTAAAAAGTTGCTTAGTTTGGGCGCTAGACGGCTCTGAAGTTGAAATTTTCAAATCGATTTTGCTTCATAACTTTTGAACGGCTCATGAGATTTTTTTCAAATTTGGTACGTTGGCATAGACTCATCGGGCAATGAAACTCATATCATAATCATAATGAATATCATTCCATGGGCGTAGAACTTGATTTTTTCAGTAAATAAACATCTAAAACTCCTACGCCAATGGAAAAAAAATTAGTTTCAATATGAAATCTAAATTATTCAACTCATTCACTACAAAAAAGGTACTCTTGACAAAAGTCGATTCCTCTCATGGTTTCGACAAAATTTTAATTTTAGTGATTTAGAGCATAATTAATAATAAAACGATTAACAGATATTTCATAAAAATTGTTCAAAATGTTCACCATTTTCACGTATACAAAGATTTATACGACGCAAAAAGTTGAGATGTACTCTTTGCATAACTTCTTCATCGCCTGTAAGATTATTCGTCGCCTGTTGGATACGTTGCCATAATTGTTCTACAGTATTCACAGGGGTCTTGTAAACCGTAGACTTGAGATAACCCCATACAAAATAATCCATCGGTGTTAAGTCTGGAGAACGTGGTGGCCAATTCACGGGTGCATCATTACCTCTACCTATCCATCTGTCTGGGTACTGTTGGTTTAAAAAATTGATTTGAAAATTTCAACTTCAGAGCCGTCTAGCGCCCAAACTAAGCAACTTTTTACTGAGGTAAGTTTGCTTGTATCGAATTGTTTTGGTCTGAAGAATATGTGGTAGCTTTTTGTAAAGACCTTTTAAGGACACCCTGTATATAGCGGAAAATGGCGAAATAAAACAGCATCAGCGACTGCACCACTCTTCTGTATATTGTTGTTATATAGAAGACACCACTGCCACATTAATTAAAATAAAAAGATTCCAAGAAATCAAAACAAAAAATAAACCAACAAACAACTTTGGTAATGCCTTGATGTAAATATTTTTGCACTCTTGCACAATCAAATTAAAAATATATCATACTCGATATATACGAGACAATATTTAGAATAGTAGTGCCGAAAATCGACAAATTGGAACTAAAATACTCCATTGAACACGTAACTTTAATATAATTTGGTCTATTGTATCCAAATTAAATACTATAATAAACTTAGTACGATTTTTACGTTTTGTATTGAATATTGAAATATCGATGATCTTCTTTTCAATATCACTTGAAGAATATCGAGAGAGAAAATACCACACATCTTGATGAAACTCATATCAAACATGACCCAACATGATTTTATTTTGTTCAATTCAAACTTGAAATCGATTTCTTGTCATTGATTTCAGGAGTTGATTCTTTTTTATATTCTATGAGAAAAAGTTCATATAAACCCTAACTTGCTTCGTTTTAGAGTAACTAACGGGGTAAAAATTTGATGAAAATCGCTGATTCATTACTAAAAAAGGCATTTTGCCGATTTTCATGAAAATTGATGTAGTTAGTAGTAACAAGGGGATACTTTTCATGAAATTAGACTTCAAACTATAATTTTAGTAGCGTTGCAGATTGTTACCTTGATGATATTTATGGGTGAAAATCATTTTACCCACTTTCTTTTACCCGTTTCTTCTAAGTCTGATATCTTCTAAGACATTTAATATGTGTGCTTGTATTTGGATATATTGATCAGATTGACCAATTGAAAATACATCTTTTTTGTATTCCTTGCACACACTCTTGAGCAATGTAAAGAAAATCTGAAACGGCTTTCAATTCCCTGGAGTCTTGCCGCAACGGTAAAAACATTAAAACTAAACGAAACGCTCTGATATTCTTCTTTCTGAAGTAGGTATTTTCCAATTCAAAGGGTGATTCACAACCCGTTACTTGGAGACGAAGCAAAATGGGACACACATTTATCAATTTTTTTCATTAATCATGACAAGGAATCACTATCTATGATTGACATCATTTAAGATACACCCTCCGGTATATAACTAATACAGATGTATTATCATTTGAATTCACTTCCTATATAGGATAATGAATTTGCCCGTGGGAATTGAAATAATACATAGACTCCATCATGAATCTCCAGATTCACTCACATAGTCACATTGAGAGTTGACGGAGGTTGTTCCTACTACATGATAGCGATTAAGAATTATTGACGGACTGACGAACATCAATTTGGTAATTATTATCAAAATCCCTGGTATATGAGGTGCTGAACATTCTTGACTTCAGTTTTTTTTTCAATTTTCCATATTGTTTTATTTTATTGTGACGAATATCAGTATCTCCTGGTGTTTGTACTTTTTTTTCTGAAACTACCAGATGACGATGAGATTACAGAACAAATTGAATGAAATCATTAGAGTTCTGTTTGCTTCAAAATTTGTATATTTTATGGACAGCTTCGAATGGACATTACATCTGAAGAAATGAAGGAAACTAAAAATGAAGAAAAGTTACGAAATTTCTTTTGCCCTCAGATAATTTCAATTGGAACTCATTCATAAACAAGAAAAGGCGTGAATTCTTCATGAACAAAGATGACCTAATGCAAATTGATAAGAATCTAGAGAGACTACTTACGAAAATTTCTGTGAACTTGATGACTCCACAACAAGTAGTGTTTGTATGACATTTAAACACTTGTAGTGTCCTCACAAGACAGAAAATGCTCTATGAAATCCAATTCGATCGTGTGAACGTACTAACATCATGAATTAGGGTTCTGTCTGTGATTTGTAGATTTTGAGAAATTTGATTTGATGAACAATTGAAGAATTGTACGGGTGGGTCGTTTCATCGGTCACTATAATCTTTTAAGCTAAATATAATACATGAGAACCTTATCTATAAGGCCATAATAGATTAGCTTGCAAAAGTAGTCCAGCGCACAGAATGTCAGTCCAAAACACTATATGAAAGCTCTAATCCTTACTCAATGTCAACTTGAAGCGGTCTAAACACCGTCTAAGTACATACTCGAAATTATGGTAGTACAGTCAGTCATGTTGTTTATCGCATATTTTGAAAACGACGTTTTATGCAAAAACGGGTCGACTGGCTTCTTAAGACTTGAATAAGTTATCATAAATAACGTTCCTCAAATTTGTGATCTATTTACGTTTCGGCACTTTCATACAACTATCTGTAATATCGAAATAATGTGTTCCTTTATATAAGTATGTATGTATGTATTCTGGCCGTGTTTTATGACTCTTCCTCTCCCTTTCGTTCGTTAACTTTTTTCGCGAGCCAACCTACTATCGCCTGCAAAAATATACAAGGTGTTCCTGCTCGGGTTTCCAGAGGAGTTAGTGTGTACAAAATATACATTTCTCTGAAATGACAATGTGGACAATAATTTTCCTGACATTGCATTTCCTTTACTCATGAATGTATATCTCATCCATATGGCATGAAGAGAAGTATACAAGAAATAGTCTAATTCAGGTTCAAATATTATTGGCTGCCATGGGTAGAATATCAGAATGTAATGCAGATACAAATTCAACTATAAAACACAAATAGGTTATTATATTAATGTAATAGTCGTAACAATAGTTTGAACTAGAATTTCCACATGAAAGAATCTTAAAAAGCACAGAGAATTCTCAATGTTGAAACATTTACTGTACATAACTAAATGTTCTTTGCAAATAGATTTCATACTCAGGGGAATAAAGGAATGGATTTAACCCTAGCTCAATGATACTTGGAAATTTTGTAATAACTAGCCCAAGGAAACATAGATAACTGAAGTGTTAGTTACCGACCCCTATGAAAATCGTGTCTGAATTTCAAACTAAAAACTTGCTGAGAGAGCATAAGAGAAATTAAACATGATCTCAGAACTATAGGGCTACCACCAATAGACACAACGAGAAAAACAGAAATATTCCAAATGCACACTACTTCCTCCACACACCATCAAAGACAGGGAAGAGAAGAAACAGACAGGCTTGTTCATGTCGTTCTGATGAAACTTTGAAAATATAAATTAACTCATGTTTGTATAAATACAGACAAGAAATTGCAAGGGTCTGAAATGATCTCATCGACGTTATTTGACACATCATAATTAACAGAATATGATTTTCCAGAAAATGGAGGAGAAATTTAAATGAAGAATTGCCTGCTGTATCATTGTCATCTTCTCCCTACCTTTGATTCACCTCTTTTATCATAGTAGAGTGAATATGAGAACTGTTTGGAAACTTCAGCTTGAATGCTTCTGACTGCAGGTTAGACGTCAGTACTACCAATTTTGTTTCACTTTTGAAGGTTAATCTCGATAACTTTTTTACGTCTTACTAAAAAATTATTCATAAAACTTTTGTAAAGTATGAAATTTTGGACAGTATGAAATTTTGTACAATTTAAAACCATGTCACCAAAAATATAAAGCTTCAAACGCAAGAAAGTTGAGATAATCAGAAATAAACAAATTTTTGGCGGGCATTTGGCTGTGACTTCCCATATTACATTAGATTGAAAAATGAATTTGTGTCTTTTTGTTCATAAGCATACATGAATTGTTCGAGCTGATTACATGGTGTCTCATTTATGCTTTGAAATAATCGGCTTGGCGAGTACCTAGCACTAAAATAATGTGTAAAATAATGTTGAAATCATGACAATATCCAATATTACCTTTTGAAGGGACAATGTATTTAGCCACTAGGCTATTAATATATGGCTGTTATTTTCCATTGAAAATTGAGCTTTGCTAAAAGCTCATGGAAAAGTTCCCAAATAAGCCTCAAATTCATCCTAATTCTACATTATGTTATATTTTTCGTAAATTCCTTGTACTTCGATACTTAAATCCTTACGCCTAGCTTTATCCAGAGCATTACAAAGTGTCCACTTATTGCCACGGTTTTTTTCTCTGTGGAAAACCAAAATTTCACGTGCTCGATCATGTATCCTCGGGAATCTCTCTTCCAACAAGTCTATATATCCCTCTTTAACACCTAACGCTCTCGCTAGGTCTTTCCACTTCTTACCTATATCTGAACAGATTAAGTCATCAACTTCTACATTGGGATCAGTAGCTAATGCTGGTATAACTGAAACAATATGGTGAAATTCAATATTATGGAAGATGTACAATGATCACGAAATAAAACTCATTTCTTATTAAATATATTGAATGTTGCAATTTTTTTTGAAAAATATGTTTTTCACTAGTTTTTGAAGTGCTATAATATATAATAGCGATTATTTACTTCATGTACCTTAGCTGCACTTCGAGCTACCACCTTCGAGGAGGCATTTCAACAGTGAGAATACATACAATACAAGTACATTGACGTCTGTCATCAATTTGTTGAAACGAAAATATAAAAATGAAAAAGTCCTTCTAATTATTGTAACAGGAAAATAATCTGTCGAATACCAAATGAGAATTCAATGAATTGGAAAATTATAGCCACTAGAGCCCTTACGGCTCTCGTGTCTAGTGATTATTATTATTATTATTTTTCTTATCATAAAATAGACCAAACAGACACCACCATTTTTTGAACAAAATCTGTTTAGATAAGAGATTAATTCCCAAGCCCCGTTTATCCGAGGATGCATTTTTGTCCTCCATATTATTTTTCATTTTGTCGTATTGGCATTGGCATGGTATTTTGGGTTGAATATTTTTCAAAATTAACAATTTTTTTTCAAAATGCGTCAGTTGTATTCCAAATTAGTCGATTTGATTCCAAATAGTATCATACTCGATATCATATGTTTTTCAAAATTATCAATTATATTTCGAAAAATTCATTTGAATTTCAAAACGCATCGTTTCAATATCAGAACTTATCATTTTTATTTCAAAAATAATTTACAGTAGTCTAAATACTACTACAAACTACAGAAGACTATTTGGAAATACAACTGGCACTTTTTGAACTATAATTGTAAAATTCATTTTTCAGCTTTTTGTGGGATTTCCTCTCCTCGTTTCTAAAAAATAAAGTAGAAGTTATTAAAAATTATTTCAATATATTTGTAGTAAGGACAGATTTTGTGATCAGCCCCAAAATGTCACTGCGCTTGAATTTAAAACTTTAGATACCTAAAAGAGAAATTCTCTATTTGTCAGTGACACATTTTTTTTTTGAAAAATTTGGAAATTTGTTCTTATGCTCTTTCATCCTTACTGATAGAGGCCTGCTAGTTTCACCGGTATATTTTCCACAAACACAAGTTTGATGATTGTTCTTCATTTTATAGATAGAACTTGTCACCCACCCACCCAGTTTTATTCTTATTAAATATATTTGTATTTCCAATTTTTTCAAAAACAAGATGTCACTGACAAATAAAGAATTTCTCTTCAAAGTATCTTAAGGTTTAATTTCAAGCGCAGTGACATTTCGGGTCAGATCACAAAATCTGTCCTTACTACAAATATATTGAAATAATTTTCAATGACCTAATTTTTTAGAAACGAGAAGAGAAAATTCCACAAACAGCTGAAAAATGAATGTACCACCTCCTCGAAAAACTTACAGACAGTATAATTGGAAAAGGTCGGAAAAGAGGCATATAAGACCTAGATAATTATCGAGTCATCAAAGGACTCCCATTTGTTTTGGACCTTTGCCAAGACAACAGGAAGAAATTCACTTTCGGCTTATTTTCTCCTTCCCTAAACAAGGATATTGAGATACAACACCAAAAAAACCAAAACTTTTGTGTTTTCTTCTAACTGGGAGATGGCTAGAGTCCAACCGATTCTATGAAAGGGCAAGAATACAACTATAGACCGATTACACTTCTATCTGTGATTTTTAAAGTAACGAAAAAAGTAATCAATAGTCGATATCGACACCAATATGACTTTTGTTTGAGTGAGTCATTTCTGGCATTGGATATCTCCAAAGAATTCGAGCTAGTTTGGCACCAAGGCCTTGCACCAACCGAAACTTTGGTATGCCGCCCCAAATCATTTCGCTTACTATCAAGATTAATAATAGTTCTTCATTTGCCTACATCAAGAGATGTATCACAAAATGAATAGAGGCGAATTTTAGCATAACTGCTATTCTTACACTTAACCAATGAGGTGGTTCATGATGCCAATCTGATACAATGACTACTACTCGGACTACTATCAATACCGGTGTTCTACAAGGTTATGTCTTGCCATCATCTTTGTTTTTGCTCCACATCAACAATCTACTGTGTGACTTCCTGCTCAGTCCATAGCTTCCATATTGCATTCTCATCAACTTCAAATTCAATTTCAGAGCTGTCAGTAACTATTGGAGTTGTCAGATCTTTTGAGTGCCATAACGACGCAATTCGTTTTATGACGACGCGCTACTATGGCTTGGACGTCTAAGTTACAGAATAGACAACTGTGCAAAGGTACATCTGATTGAGCTTAGTGGAGAGTCATTGTTATTGTATCTGCATTGTTTATATTAAAAAAAAAATAAAGTAAAAATTACCTTCTCATCATTTTCTCTTCTAACTAATTGCGACAAGATCCTAAGCATGAGACTATCAATGCTTTCATAAAACATTATGCACTAGTACTCAGCAATTAGTGCACAATGAAAAAGAGTGAAATTATAAATTGCTATTGAACATTAGATTGATGATTAGATACTTATTTATTGACAGACATATAGTTATGAAGTTTCTTCCTAACCCACCAAGGTAGCAATGTTAATCGACAACTGATACCATCCGAGGGGTAAATCACTGGGGCAGTCCGGTGTACATTCTTATGGCAGTCCGGTGGCAGTCCATGGCAGTCCGTGGCAGTCCGGTGGCAGTCCATGGCAGTCCGGTGGCAGTCCGTGGCAGTCCGGTGGCAGTCCGGTGGCAGTCCGGTGGCAGTCCATGGCAGTCCGGTGGCAGTCCGGTTGTAGTCCGGTGGCAGTCCGAGTTTCGGTCTGGGGTAGTTTGGTGGTCTCTCGTATTCCGAAGGCGAGAATTACAAACTAGTCTGAATTTGAAAATGCAAGATGGAGTTTGCAGGGTGCCAGGCGACATATAGTTATTTATTCTTCGATTCGCCTCAAAGTGTACAGGTATAGTGGTTCTCGAGGTCGGCAAATTCCTAATTTTGAGTCCAAATTTGAAAATTCAAGATGACTTCTGCAGTGTGGCGGATGCTCGGGCAAACGACTTCAGTTATTCTTCGAGTTGTCATAAATATGATTTTGAAATTCAAGATGGCGTCTGCAAGGTGACGGACGACTCTATCATTCATTGTTCGAATCGACTAAAAACAATGATCACTTTGGGTTCTCGAGAATCAATACTCACGAATATTGTGTATCAATCTTCAATATACAATGTGAGGGGTGATTCTGTGATGAAAATAAAGGAGGGTTTGATACATATTTTTTTAGAAATCTCTTCTCGGAAATATTACACCCCTCCGCCTTGAAAAACATGGTTTTTCTATTTTATTCTCTCTTTATATTAGGCTGAAGATACGAAACTTGGTTTTACAACATGGAAGAAACGTTGAGGGCATATCTTGATTTTATCGGTACTATCATGAAAGGTGCTCTAATGAATCATCAGCGATTGTACCTTCAGGAATTACATTCGCCCGACGAACTCGGCTAGCTGAAGTTTCACACCCTTATGCAGTCAAATTCGAAACACCCAGGAAATCGTTTCATGAGAATTCCTTCTTTTGTAGGACATCGTCACTTCGGAATTCACTAACCGAGGATATATATATATATATATATTTTATTATTATTATTTTCGACAACATGAGAGGAAATCCTATAATGTTCGGGGAACATCGTGTTAGCCAGCAGTGGAATTTTGGGAGAAAAGGAAAGTATTGGAATTTTTCTTGAAAGTTTGGAGGTCGTAGGCATCAGGAAAGACTTCACTGGGCAAAGAAGTCCATAACTTTGCCGTTCTATGATTCTTGGTAATAAGAAGTTCGGCATGTCTCGAGCCTGACAATGTATGGATTACCAACTCGTCTAGTTTGTCTACTTGGAATCGCCCGTGGTGGCATGATAGAAAAGATTTCCGTTGAGCACCGACCGTGGAAATATCTATGAGAGAGAGATCGTCCACCTTTCTCCGATGTTCCAGAGAGGTCAATGAATTGTTTTCATATGATTACAATTTGAAGTCCTTCAAGAAGAGAGTCCAAAAATATCTGTCTTTACCGAGGTCTTTACTCAGTTCTCGCAGTGCCCCGTCAACTGCATTATAGGTCTTTCATTGGCGCCCTGGGTTCGACATATTTTATCGATCCCCACCCTACACATCAGATAAATATATCTATAAAACAAAAAAAAATCTGTTATATCATCAAAATTACGTTCTGTCTATGTTGAACATTCATTTATATTTAATGAACAACAAAATTCATCTTCGGGTGTATCAAATTCATTTCTCGCCATTGCATGGGACAGCCGTGAGATATTTAAAGTTGAATAATTGGGATATAATTGCGTATTAAGGAGCCCACCAGCTCGCCATCAGCTCGCCACCAGCCCACCAATATGTCACCCAAATAATCATAAATATATGATATCCTTACTTTCAAAATTTTCACTCGAAATTCGTAATATTCAAATCTTGTGTTGAACATTTTCAGGCGAATCGTCGGAAAAATTCATAAAGCTGAAAAATCTCCATTTTCAACACCCTATATCTCTGTAATCATTCCCGATAGACCCCAAGTGTGATCAATCAATGAAATCAGCTCACAAGGGAAAATCTGCAAATGCAATGGAATACATGGTGTTCGAAGTATAACTTTGATACGACACTCATTCTTTAAATCACCCTGTGTAGCGAAAAATATTCTAGAAATGTGCTGTTTATGAACCTACACCGTCTCAAGAATTTTTGTTCATCTATCTCAAACAGCAAAGCCGATAACTCACTTTGCCACACTATTGGTCCACCCTGTATGTATATGTATGTATGATTCCGAATCAGTTTCTTATGCGATAAATTTTCAGTGAGATCTTCATATCGCAGGTCATAGTTGATAATTTATGTCTTCATTGTTCGACACCATCGGGAATGCATTTCTAGTACTTCATGTTCTTCAGTCGTTCTTGTGGTGAATTGGATATCCCAAAACACAGCTTTATATTATTGGATTTCATGATTGAGTGATGGGGCAGTCCGGTGGCAGTCCATGGCAGTCCGTGGCAGTCCGGTGTCAGTCCGTGGCAGTCCGATGGCAGTCCATGGCAGTCCGGTGGCAGTCCGGGCAGTCCGGTGGCAGTCCGTGGCAGTCCGGTGGCAGTCCGGGCAGTCCGAGTATGAATGGCAGTCCGGTGTACACGAATTTGCTCAGTGATTTACCCCTCGGATACCATCACATGATCATGTATCTTCATCCAAAATCTCGGAATTCTTCATTCAATATTTCATATTAACTGATTACTTCATGTTCTTATTGAATTCTTTGAAGCAATAGCACAGTTTGATAAATAATTAGTTGGTCGACTCCCTGCCGGCCGTTTGAGATTCTCAGCTGAAAAGCGGGCCGCCTGCAAGTGTTTCTGCGGCGAACCTGCTGTAGATACGGGGGTACGGAAGAGCATTTCGCCCGATAGCTGATGTACCGGTTATGACTCAAAAATTTCAGTGGATATTGACTATGATTTTGATGATTAGATATTTTGAGATCGGAAGCGCGCCGCTACCTACTACTTGTGAACAATAGCAGAAAAACACTGTCAAACTTTTGATAATTTTCAAGCTACAGGTGAAATCGAAAACAATATCGGACACTGAACCGTTTATTAAATATTTTAAAAAACACATAGGAATTACAAATGTTGTAATATAGTTTGTTTCGTATAAACTTTAGTTTATACTTTTCCTCTTTCCATATTTTGATTGGTAAATTTAAATGTCCAATGAATACGAACTCTGCAATACAAATAGATGAAGACTGAAAGTTATTTTCGCAAAATATTTATCAGTGTTTTCAATGTTGAATTTCAAGTACCTCAAATTCACTTGTGAAAATATCTTTCAAAATGCTATGACGTATTCGACGATATTTCTAATGGGCACAAATACAGTTTACAGTTTTTACTGAAATCATTACAAATTTCACAAGAATGTTGTGACAAACATTTCCTCGCAAAATAGCCTGTAACATATATTACGAATGAGTTGATGCCTTCAAGACGTTCAAGATTTCGATAATCGGTTGTGTAGACTTTGAGTGGAGTATATGTAGCGTCAGAAATTATATCTCGATTCACATCACGCGATATGTTTCGCCGATTTATGAAGCGATAAAACTTCATTCACGTCTTCTTTATAATTTGTACCGTCCGTTTGACCAAAAATATTGCAACACAATCAATTTTTTGAACAAACAACTGAATTATATCTGAATTCAAATTATTTACGTTACTACAAAGTGTTTCCTATTTTTCTGAAAACTTTTATGAACAATTTTGGTTAAGATTTCCAGTGTATAAATATTTATACCCATCGGTCTGTAATTGTAAGCAAATCACATAGGCCAGAGTCAGTCTACTGTTAGCTGTTAGTATTCTGTATACTTTGTACTAGGTTGTTGAGCTGATTCAGCTAGATGATATCAGTATTATTGTTTGCATTAAATAAAATGCAAATTCAGTACAGCTGACTGATATGCCGAGTCATTTTGCATGAGAAGAATAAACATTCAAGAATGAATGCTATACCCAAAACATCATAATAATTATCTTAATTGTCCTTATAAGTAGATCATGATTCATATGCCATTTGATCAACTTTGTTATAGCTGAATATTTTTAGAAAATGGAAATAGCAGGTTTCTCATATTCTTATACAATGTGGAGTATAATGTTCATGATCCTGTTTATTGAATACCCTATTATTCATCATTCTTCGAGTGAACTAGTTGAAGTCTTCAAAAAATTCTAGACAATTTTTGAAACTGAAGAACTTAGCAAAGCCACACACTAATTTGAACACCAGAAAAGTCGCATAATTTTAGGCTCATTTTTGGCTAATTTTTCACCCTATTCCCAAATTCTTTGCTCAACTCTATCATGGAAAAATCTGTGGCTTTGCTAGCTTCGGCCGAACTCAGCAGTGTCCATTTTGAAGAATGAAAAATTTTTGAGAGTCGATTGAGTGAATTTGTGGAGATAATTTCAGGCTATTTTATATATAACCCCATTCCCATAATTCTAATACATCTCTCTCGGGAAAAAAATCTGTGGCTTTGCTAGGTTCGGCCGAACTCAGCGATGTCTTCTTTCGAAAAAACATATTTTTGGTGTTTTGGAAGAGTGAAACTATTGTACTAATTTTAGGCTAATTAGTTACCCTATTTTCGAATGTTTTGCTCCACATTTTCAGGTAGAAATCGTTAAAATCACAAGGGTTGGGAAATATTCTCGAAGTCCATTATTTCATATTCTTTGAATCATATTATTTCATGATTGGATATGGCGAAGGGATTAGGATAGATCTGTCTTCTTGAAAAGATCAGTTTGAAAATCTCGCTACATCGAATCAGCGAAAAATATTGTTTTTCAAAAAATGACTGCTGACCTCGGCCGAAGCTAGCAAAGCCACAGGTTTTTTTTTTAAAAAGTCCAGCCAAAAATTCCAAAATAGGATGGTCATCAAGATCTATCCCTTTGCCATATCCAATCATGAAATAATATGATTTTGAGAATAGGAAATAATGAACTTTGCGAATATTTCCCAACCCTTGCGATTTTACCGATTTTCACCTGAAAACGTGGAGCAAAAAATTCGAAAATAGGGTAATCAATTAGACTAAAATTAGTACAATAGTTTTACTGTTTCGATTCATCAAAAATTTGTTTTTTTGAAAAGACATCGGGGAGTTCGGCCGAACCTAGCAAAACCACAGATTTTTTCCCAAAAGAGATGTTTTAGAATTATGGAAATGGGGTAATAAATTAGCCAAAAATTATCACCACAAATTCACTTTATCGGATCACAAAAACTTTTCATTTTTTAAAATGGACACGGTTGAGTTTGGCCAAAGCTAGCAAAACTACAGATTTTTACATGATGGAGATGAGCAAAAAAATCAGGAATAGGGTCAAAAATTAGCCTAAAATGAGCCTAGAATTATGCAACCTTTCTGGTGTTCGAATTCGTTTGTGGCTTTGCTAGCTTCTTTAGTATCAATCTTTGCAATTCTACAGTGAAGTTTCATTTGTACAAGAATACAATTGATTTTCACACCCACTTTGTAAAGTATATACCACTATACAACCCTACATTTCTTTTTGTTCTTTTGGATATCAGCAATGAAAAAGAATTCAATCTAGAGATGTATTGATTAAAATACATACATTCTGTACTAGCAAGAAGTATTTGTTGCAATAAGCATGATTGCAGCTTTCAATTCTATCTCTTTCAGTAAACTTCATGCCTGATTTAACATATAAAATTTTTGCACTAATTACCTAATAGTGTCTGACTTGTAACATGCAGAAAGTGCTTATATCGAGGCTATGTTGTACTAAGAATGAGGTTTTCAAATAGAGACAAAGTTTAGGATAACAATTTGTGAAATTGTTATCAGATAAAAATTTTGAATCTTCATCTCTTTGACTTGTTCTTGTTTAATGAATTTAATCTTGTGAGATTTCAAATATTCACAATATTCTTGAATGCAAGTATTGCAAGTTTAACATTCAGCATTCAACATATTCCTGACTTCTTTGATGTTCTTGGAACACTTTCTGTTAAACTAGTCATTAGAGCCACTGTAGTAGACTATACTGTTCAATTGTTTGATTTTAATAAATGCAAAACTGAATGTCATATTCAGAAGTGGTAACTGCAAGGTTTATCAACAACACTTCCATAGTCCTATTTAAGGATATTTTAGAATAGGGAACACCCAAGGAGAGAGACATATGGAAGTTTTATTATAAAAATGTATAGGGATCAAGCAATGAGATATGATTCCAAATTCAATTTTACTCACCAGGATTTTCTAAATCTTGAACTGTACTAGGATCTTGATCAGGACTTTGCCTATTTAACACAGCAAGTCTAGGTGTCTGGCCAAAATTTTGGAGTTGTACAGGTACTTGCTGCTTTCTCTTTCCATATCCCTCAATCAAAGCACTTATCACTGGGTTGCTGTAGATGGAAGCAATTACTCGAAAAGCGTCAATGTTTTCCACATTCAGACTGTCCCTTCTTTCGAGTACTTGAATGAGATGAGGTAATGTTTTTACTCTATCAAAGACTCTTTTTGAGTCAATTTCTTGGCTCAATTTATTCTTCATTTTGTATAGATGTTGTGTCGGGCATATCAAGCAACAGAGGCTATTACGTATTTCCATATATTCACTTTTTGCAGCCATATTTCACTCAAAACCACTGTGTATTTTACATTTTACAAAACTAAAATAAAAGGAGCCGCAGACGTAGAATTCCATTGGTCACTGGGTTGTCAATTCAGCTGGTTGGAGAGGTTTTGAATAAATTCTAGATCGAATCTTTGGAGGCCTCGAACCAAGTCTGGATTCCTCCTTCGAATTCGATGGAAGGCAATACGCCAAATGGAAATAATGCAAGAAGATTGAAACTTAATAAATTGCTCAGTAAACACAACACAATCCTCAAGGCTATTAACTGACCCAAGATCATCTTGATCTTGATCCTAAAAACCATTAATCGTGGTGCGATAATACACTTGCCATTGCCATTCCGATTGTCCACATGTGTCAACCAAAATGCAGTGTTGCCACAAACGAGCAAGAAATCAACTCAAAGAGCGAGATTTTGTTGTTGTTGAAATAAATGAAGAGATAACCCTACATCAACTCACAATTCATTATTTTGCTGCCTAGAGTGCCAGTGTACCTAAATTGATATCAAAATAATTGTTTTTTTGTTGTGTTGCTTTAGATTGTTTCTATTCGCGATAGAAAATGAGCGTACGCCATCTAGCGGAGTTTTTCAACGCTGTCAAAGCGATCTGTTTACATTGGTGTTATTTCACAACGCAGATGTTTTTGAAAGTGGTGCCACCTATACGAGAATAGCTCAACTATTCACTGAATTGTTGAAAATTATGTGTTTTATTGTTGAAGTATTTCAATAATTATAACCAATTGACCACTTCCTCGACCACACTTCACTTAACCAACCATACTTCTTCTTTTTGTTTCTTTAACGTCGTACAGAAGAGGTAATTCATTCTTTTTTATTTCTCTCATAATTTGACACAAGCAGGTTCTACCAACAGACCTTTGGAGTGAAATCATGTATATAAGTAGTCTGTGGGAATCATCTTCCAGAACTATCCGGTCAAACGCTCAGGGCTCAGACGAATAAAATTAATTCGTCTGAGTAATATACGAACAATGTCCAACCTCGATTAAATTTGTTACTGTCAGGCGGTCAGGCCATCTATGCCAATCTGCCAATATAGCTGAACTACAAGAAAACGAGCGAGATTTGACAAAGAGGAGCGAGCTCCGAACAACAAACCCTGTTCAATGATCGAAGGGAGCGAGAGAGTTCACCAGTGATGAAACGAGCGAGATCGCGCTCGATCGAGCGAGCTGTGCCAACGCTGCCAAAATGTCAAAACTTTTTATGTCAGATAAAAGATACCAGTCAGATAACACTTACAACACAAAAATGTGGATGTGTGCGATACTGACGTGACGTGTGACGTTGTCAATGCAGGAAATCGAGAGATACTGAACCGCCGACTAAGTACCAAAGTTGCCTCTTGTACTCAGACCTGACCTAGACCACAGCTTAGTGTGCCCAGTCAAAGAGTATATACAATTGTTCTATGGCCCAGGCCCAGTCAAAAAAACGAGCGCATGACGTTTCACCAGCGTACATACATAGCATACATATATGTATTAACTACGAATATTGATAATAAGGACAGCCTATCTGATGTCAAAATAAAAGCATGCAATTGGCAAGGATGAATTTATGCACATGCGCCAAAATGAATTTTGAATGAAATTTGAATTTTGCGCATGCGCCCTCGATCATCGTTGCCAATTAGACGAGGAAAGACGTATATAATGAAGCATCACTTTTCTAACATTGCTCTTATGGCGTTTGGTCAATATTGTAGTTAATACATATATGATAGCATACTATATACGCGAAACTGAGATCACTATCAAGGTCCATATATACGAGGTTATCTCATAAGGGAGCATTAGGGGGAGGGATGCGCGGGTAGCGGGGAGTGAAAATATGACGACACTGTTTCCCCATCTTATTAGAAATTGATTTCTGTGGGTCTTGTGTCACAACTGTCATTCATTTATATTTGAATTCGAATTTGGATATCATTGGAATATTTGCTTGGGAATCGATTACAAATCATCATCGTGTAAGTAATAAATCTATAATATTTGTTATTCTCTTATCTTTCTCCATGCACTCTCCACTAGTTCTTGGACTGGAATTGGTTCTACTTTGTCTGCTACTGTTTCCGAAAGTAATCATAAAGGTGTACCTCAAGGCTCCATCCTGGTGCCTCTCTTCTTTATAATCTTCATGAGGTGTTCTCTAAACACCTGTGTTGCGGCGGATCAAATTATCCTCTATGCAGATGACACAAATATTTTAATGTCTCGGAAAAACAGTGCAGAACTAGTGAAAAATGGTAATAAGGCATTAAAGGGAATCAGTGACTACTGTAGTAAGAATGGACTAGCACTAAACACAGCTAAGACCTATCATATAAGATTCTTGCCGAAAAATATGAGTCCTGATCATATATGTATTAACTACAATATTGACCATACGCCATGAGAGCAATGTTAGAAAAGTGATGCTTCATTACATACGTCTTTCCTGATTGTCTAGTCCAGGTCCCAGTTGATCATTGATTTCTATTAATTTCTATTAATTTTTATTTCATACTGAAAGGAATGAATAGTTTTTTTTTTCTTATTTACATTCATGGTTGTGTCCAGAACTGGGAAAATACGCAACACAAGCTCTGCTTAGGCGTTTCCCAAGAACTGAACACCACCACTTATTTATTGTTAATTTTTTTAAATTACTGTAATTAATTTTTACTTACTGTAATTATTATTAAAAATATGTAGCAAGAATATGTATCGGAATTGAATAAAAATTGATTGATTGATTGATTGATTGTCTTTCCTTGTCTAATTGGCAACGATGACCGAAGGCGCATGCGCAAAATTCAAATTTTGAAACTTCATGTGTAATGTGTCAATCTCTTCAGTTCACAGGTTATGTTTGTACGACTCATCTATTTTCTCCTTAGATCATCCTCATCTAAAATTTTCTCTGTGAATAATCATGTTATTTGGGAAATATATATTTGAATATGTATATATTGATGGTAGACAACATAACATATACTAACCTTTGATATAGAGTGAGCTGGTTATACAGGTACGTTTTTTTCAGATTGAATTGAATGGAGCAGTCGATATATAAAAAATGGTAGAAATCTCGGTAGAAATATAAGATATCCTCAGTATTGAGTGTGATATATTTCTTAACGATGATATGAATTGGAGCTCTTGGAGTCGTAGAGAAAACAAATTAGTACGTTTTTTGCGGACATTTTGTGAAAAGTTAGAAACTCAAACTACGAATACCAGAACAACAACTATAAACTAACGTCTAAACACAAACGCTGAATAATCCTGAAAAAAAACGAAAAATAAAGAACAATTACTAACAATAACGCTAATTACGAGTAATAAAAATATTCAATTCTTAAACATAGACAAGGCGACAGTTCAAAGAATCTGGTTGTTTGAATAATTGCGCTACACAAAAAGTATTAGGTATGAGACACGACGCACGATCATTCCCAATTTGAGTAGCAACGACAGGCGTAAGAGTGAAACAACACTAAGAGAGTCTGTCAACTTCCACTTTCATTTTAGCGCATGCGCATAAATAAATCCTTGCCAATTGCACTCTTTTATTTTGACATCAGATAGGCTATCCTTATTATCAATATTCGTAGTCAATACATATATGGTCCTGATCTCTACCTAAAAATTAATGAAAAATCAATAGAAAGCAAAAAGAACATATGAAGTTCTCAGGTGTTGTGCTTGATAGAAAACTTTCATGGGAAGATCATATCACCAATTTGTGTTCAAAACTCAGCACAATCACATATATCATTAGTAATCTGAGGGATACAGTATCAGCTGATATACTAAGAATTCTCTATTACGGACTGGCATAGTCTGCTATGCAATATGGCATAATATTCTGGGGATCTTCAACTCACCTACTACGAGCATTTCGCTATCAAAAAAAAATTATCAGAACTATGAACAAAACTCATATTTTAGAACCTTGTAAGCCACTTTTCAGAAAATCTAAAATACTAACACTACCATGTCTCTACATTTTAAACCTGATAATTTTCATGAAAGACAATGAAAATACATTTCTGAAGAATGACCAGATACATGCACATGATACAAGGAATAAAGAAAATATTCATCAGCCCTTTTCCAGGTTGTACATTGGTCAAAATTCCCCAAAATATCTGGCATAAAATGCTTCAATAAGATGAAGAATTTGATAGATATAAGAGATAATAGATATAAGATACCAAGTCATCAAATAGGAATAGAATATCAACATATTTGAGCGACAAAGCTTTCTATAGCATAGAAGAGTTTCTGGGCTCCTGAATATATTTCGAATATATTTTGAAATTACAACTACAACAACCTCGAGTGAATTTATTGCCTCACTTCTATAACTGTACTGTCTAATTATATGTATCTTTTTCTCAACTTTTATATCTATAACACTAAATACTGTTTCAGTGTTGTAATTGTAACATTTTACCATTCTATATTCGATACTATTTTTTATATATAACACTAAATATTGTATTTTTATCAATCTTAAACAATCTATGTACAAATATCTTTTGACTAGTTCGATAAGTTGAATGTTCTGTAGTAGCGTTTACCACACAATATGTTCCTTTTGTGATGAATAAATGATTTCTGATTTCTGATCATTTTTTCAGAAGGGCAGGGGTTTTTGGAATTTGAATAGTCACAATGATATATTTATAGCAGTTCATCAGTACAGTAACATATAGAATCATATCATTGTTATGCAGTTCCATTTGAGCATCTACCTCATACCATATCGAACCAATTTCACTGCTCATCATAAAATTACATAATGTGATTGGAATATACTAGCCTTATCACGAAGGTTGGATTATTCGTTCGCTGGAAATCAACCTAAAATCGACAATCTGAAGAATCAATCCTTACAATTGAACAATGTGTAATTTATAAATAATGATAGCCGCCTAGCAATCGCCAGGCTGCTCCGGGTGAACGAGTGACGTCATCCGAAGGCGCACTGCTATTGGCCAGGAAAAAATGAGACAACCTTGTAAATACGGATCTTGCGAAACCTTGCGAAGCCTAGTGAGCTGTATGTTCTGTGAGTTGTATGTTCTGATAATGGTGTACATCATGGTTCTGGTCTGCCCAATCTGCGCAAATCAACTACAGGCTTCTGTAGCCAATACAATTCTGCGATCATACGGTCAATTCGAGAAAACAGTGATTAAAATTGTTCTTCTGTCAAACATTCGTCTAACCTATATATCCTAGAAAATCGAAATTATACACTATTTCTACAACTCTACTCCCAGCGTGGTTCGCAGTCGCGGCCGTTCAAGTTTGAAACTTATAAATAGTTCATGCAGTTATGTGAAGACAATGGTGTAATTGGTGGAGACTGAGATGGTTAGATGATGGTTCTTCTAACCATCTCAGTGGAGACCAAGCCGAAGAGAACAAACTATGCAAACAATTATTCTATGTCAATTGTTCCTTTCCAAAAGATGTAGACCTGTCAAACTACCTGAGTAAGGCCGCATGGCTTGAATATAGATGGCGATACGATCGTCGATCCTGTGAAGTCAAATCCGACAATGTTTTATAACGTTTTATACTAATATTAGAAATATTGAAAAACTACATCAAAACATTCAAAACACAACAACACTTCATTTAAGTTTATCTATGAACAACAGTTCCACAATTGTATCGTCTGTCGTCTGACGTTTTTGTGTCACGTTCTGTGATATTTTCGTGAGCTATCCTCTAGTTATCTACTTATCCACCAGTTGAAACTTCTAGATAGTTATCGGGTAGTTTAACTGCCAGGTGAGAGTTATCCTGTCATTGATGAACTCACCTTCCCATTATAACTGACAGTTAGGCATTATCTCACAGAAAATTTGTGATTGATGAATGTTTTGATGTAGTTTTTCAATATTTCTAATATTAGTAGTATTATAGTGTAGTAATCCTTATTCCCAATTCTACAATATGGACAATAAGAAACAATCAATTCCAATATTGATAATACAGTATCTTTCTGCATTCTGAATCTTGCATGAAAATCATGGTCATCCCATTTCTCGGAATTATCAACTCTTTCCCTTACGATATAAGGCCTCCGTTCGTGTTGAAGAACTTCCACAATATCCAAGTCTTCATCACTGTCGAATATGTAATCCTCCACAAAATCCATCTTCTAATCAAAAGTAAATTGATCTGGAACTCGATGAACCGGCCCAGAACCAAACAAAACAACAGCAATGCATATTTTCAAAGGTTATAAACGTTATAAAACATTGTCATTTTAAACAGACTTTCTATTGGTCGGTGGAAACAATCAACCAATCAAGTCCATTATATTTATTCCTCACTATTGCCAACATACCTCACCTGTCAGTTAACAAACTATTGGATAAAAAGTATTGGAAAAAACAAACTCAAACTATATCTGCAGGTTACTCATATCTGACGGGTACATAACTAGCAGATAAATCTGTAACTTGATAAACCGGTCCTGAGTATAGGGAGCTGGAAGATCAGTTTTTATTTACATCATGACCCCATCTGATGGACAAAAGCTCACTCGTGTTTCAGTTTTGTTGCATTGCAAGTTTGGCAGAACAGAAGTTGTCACTGTTTTCAGTTCTGCCATCCTCCACCCTAAATTCCACCCTAAATTGGGAAGGTGACTACAGTGAGTCTAAGAACACCGTAGAGAAGCATGACACATGTATAATCAAAGAATTGTATCATGATAGAGGAGTGTGTTCACTCTACGGTGCTATAAACCACAGTGGCGACAACGGGCCAAAATTTGCCATGTTTAGGCAAACGTCAGATTCAGTTTCCAGAAAATGATTCATTCGCAAATTCATGGGAATAATTAACATCATATTGCTATAATATTCGAACAAAATTGGATTCACAACCATACAAAATATATAAATCACTGACACCTTGACTGTCCTCAGGTATTTGAGAGTTCATGAATGTAGGCAGGATAAATTCAATGTAGGAATCACCTCAAAAAAGCCTTCGAAGCTATCATATAACAAGAGCTAAAAAAAATCTTTGAAAACTAAACAGAAAACACTGGTAAGTATATAATAAACACAAAATTCAAAAATTAAAACTTTGCCTGAACATGGCGGATTCTTGCGATCCAGGGGTACTATTCTCCACGGTTTATAGAAAGAACTAGGTATTCTCGAGTTTTTTGATTGAGGATTCATTATACTATCCCTCTCCAACATAAACTGGTTATGTATTTCTGCCTCTTTTCATTTGTATACTGATCGAACTTGAATCGTTACAGTACACCCATGACCAATCGAAAAGAAGTCATACCATTGTCGCCAAAACATAACGAGGAAAGATATGATCACTCGAGGTTCTAGTTTTGAACCGCTTTGCGCATGACGTCACTACGTGACAAATACGATTGACGGCATTCGGAATAACACGGGTTTTCATATATTAGATCAGACGAATTATCGAATTACAATGTTTTTGGAGTTTTAATGCTAGTGGAATTATAATTCCAATCATCGAAATATATAAAATGATAAAAATGAACACAAAAAAATGAGTTATTCCCCTGGATATCTTCTGAATTTCAAATAATTCATTCATAGGTATTGTAGGAGTAACATTCATGACGTTGTTCAACACAGAAGATTATTGAGAACTATTTTTGTATGTGAATAATTGTTTTATTCGTGAGCATTTATTCAAAATTGAATAATAATAATGCAATATCCACTAGTTGATAAATATATATTTCGCAACTGACTTTCATGAATCATTTCAAGTGAAGTGAATACCATAAAGTGCATTTACAATAATGGTAATTATATTGGCCACAATTATTATTACATTTGGGGCATGAGTCTAATAAAACACAAGTAGATAAAGTTGTATTTAATATAAATATTTTTATTGGAAATTAAAACACTGAAGCACTGTTTTGTTACACCATCATAATCAGTGCAATTATTTTCAAGTATTTAGATAATTCACAAAATAATCATCAAACCATGAAGGTAAAAATACATTTGTACGAATAGACATAACGCATCTAATAAGGAATAATGGGTTTAAAATTTTTCAACAAATTACATTTCAGATAGATACCATAAAAGAAATTGAATCTAACTGGATGAATCGAATTGAATAAATTGAAAAAAAAATCTGTGTGTAGGTTAATCGAGGTGTGATATATTCATTTCTCTAGATTTTTGTCGTTTCTAAAAATAAAAATAGGAAATATGAATATTTCAATATACCTATTTGTAGTAAGGACAGATCAGTGATCTGCTCCAAGATGTCAATGCATTTAAAATACGATACCTATAAGAGAATTTTTTTGCTAATAGTCATTGAAATGAGAGAGAAAATCCCAAAAAATCTAAGGTAATGAATTCAACATTTCATTGATGGTATTGGAATTTTTGAGGAAGGTATGGCATCATCTTTCAATTTCCATTTCTGAATAGGTAATTCTAACAGTTTTTCTTGCAATCTATAGTCGTCGTCTGAGAAATGCTTCGAACATATTCTAGCTGTTTTTACATTGAACTTGTTCTTCTGAAAGCAATTCTTCACCCACAAACTGCAAGTTTCCTTCGATGAAGGAAAAGTGAAGTAACGACATGTCGATGCAGTTTTACATCTTTTATTATTGTTACTGGAACAACCCACCACAGCACAATGAACCATAGTTTCTTATTATGGAAATAAATGAAGTAAGCAAAATTATGCGAACCCAAACTACTGAAAAACATAATTTAAAACGATAAACGCACTGAAATGTTCGCTTAACAGAAATTTGTCACGGAGTGACGTGTATACTGTGCAAGAGAGATAGAAATAAAACATGCGCGTGGGTTTACCTTCTCAGTAGTATCATGCTCTGGTTTATAGTCACTGTGAAGAAGTTAGTTCAAAAATGCCCACCTGATATCAGTGATATCATATTCGCTTGGTCACCTTTCCAATAGTGCCCCCTTCAGGAATACTAGTCACTTCTATATTATCGAAGTCCTTCAAATTTTATCGATAATTTTTTTCTTTTCCACTAAAACTTGTTTATTTGGCAAAAATATGAAAACAAACCGATTGATACAATCTAATTCGGTTTGTTTGAATGATTTTGTCTGAAATAAAAATGTTTGAGTGATGAAAATGAAAAAAAAAATATATTATCAAATTTGGATGAGGGACGAGTGAATGATCATTCTTTTAATCAATTCGGAAGAAGAAACAATTTATTTCAATAATAACTGTGATAACATTTTGTTAAGAGGGGAGAAGTATTTATTTGAAAAAGGACAGTTATTGAGAACACCGTTTTTGTAGGTATAATTGGCCAATAGAAACAGCTGTCTCTTTCAGCTGATAGTTGGATATTATATTGGTTGATAATCATGAGGGATTTGATGTATTGGCAACTAATGTGGATGTTAAATACTGTCTGTAATGTGGATGTGTTCGTTCTTACTTTTCCAATGATATTATTCTGCATCAATATGTAAATATGGCTTTAGCAAAGATGCTGTGGCATGACCGGTTATTTTGATAGCTTCTTGTTCCTGTATCCCTTTTTTTACTAGATGAGAAACCAAAGTTGATCGGCTTGATTGATTAGTTATTTTTCGTCGTTTAGTATCCAACCCACATTTGTCAGCTGATTTCTTCAACCATTTGCCCATTTCATCTTCAGCCACTGGTACATTTTTATACCAAGTAGAACTTTCGCTTCTCCGAAAGTGATTAGGAGTATGAAAAAATCGATTGGTGGTTATATTTTGACCACGTTTAACTATCAACTTGTTATATAATCTTATAGGGCATCGTTCAGGATACTCTAAGATAGGTAGGTGTCAACCATTTTGTGTCAGTGTCAGTGCATTTTTTATTCCCACCTGAAGAAGACAGTTGACACCTTTGCCTCCGCGCAAGAATAATTCGTAGGATAATATGTGAAAGAGCTTCATTTGCAGACCCGAAGGCGATATTTTAATCACAAGAATCGGTCATACTCATATATTCTTCTTTTAATGCAGCTGCACTTTGCTTTCTTTTCTCTATACTATTCTGTGATTCCTTCGTTTTCGCGATTTTTTTTTTATATTTGCTCCCCAGTCTTCCAAATGTTTGCAATTTCTTGAATGCTGGTAGTATATTGTAGTTCATAGTTTCAAATTTTACAAATCAATTCAAACTGATTTTTTCGATGTGATTTCGATTTTTCGTGTTTTGTGGAGTGGAATTTCGTAATAAATTTTCAATATTCTCTCGATTATTTGCACTAAATCGGTTTGAATTCATTTTTGAAGAAAATTCAGTTCCCAACTACTCTGAGCTGTGAGTAAACAAACTTGACGTGACGAGTTGAATCAAATTTCATGCCATCTAGATCGAAGGAAAATGTGAATCATTGTAGATGTATTATGTGATGGGATGCTTGTTGCATAGATTCGCGGCATGATACTATAACGAGGAAAGATATGATCTCGAGGTTCTAGTTTTGAACCGCTTTGCGCATGACGTCACTACGTGACAAATACGATTGGCGGCAATCGGAATAACACGGGTTTTCATATATTTGATCAGACGAATTATCGAATAACAATGTTTTTGGAGTTTTAATGTTAGTGCAATTATAATTCCAATCATCGAAATATATAAAATGATAAAAATGAACACAACAAAATGAGTTATTCCCCTGGATATCTTCTGAATTTCAAATAATTCATTCATAGGTATTGTAGGAGTGTAACATTCATGACGTTCTTCAAAACAGAAAGATTATTGAGAACTATTTTTGTATGTGAATAATTGTTTTATTCGTGAGCATTTATTCAGAAATAAATAATAATAATGTGATATCCACTAGTTGATAAATATATATTTTGCAACTGACTTTCATGAATCATTTCAAGTAAAGTGAATACTATAAAGTGCATTTACAATAGTGGTAATTATATTGACCACAATTATGAACATTTGGGGCATGCGTCTAATAAAACACAAGTAGATAAAGTTGTATTTAAGATAAATATTTTTATTGGAAATTAAAACACTGAAACACTGTGAAATTATTTTCAAGTATTTAGATAATTCATAAAATAACCATCAAACCATGAAAGTAAATACATTTGTACGAATAGACATAACGCATCTAATAAGGAATAATGGGTTTGAAATTTTCCAACAAATTACATTTCAGATAGGTACCATACAAGAAATTGAATCTAATTGGATAAATCAAATTGAATAAATTGAAAAAAAATACTGTGTGTAGGTTAATCGAGGTGTGGTATGTTCATTTCTCTAGATTTTTTTTCGTTTCTAAAAATAAAAATAGGAAATATGATGAATATTTCAATATACCTATTTGTAGTAAGGACAGATCAGTGATCTGCTCCAAGATGTCAATGCATTTAAAATAAAACAATTTTGAATCACTTACGATACCTATAAGAGAATTTCTTTGCTAATAGTCATTGAAATGAGAGAGACAATACCAAAAAATCTAAGGTAATGAATTCAACATTTTATTGATGATATCGGAATGTTTGAGGAAGGTATGGCATCATCTTTCAATTTCCATTTCTGAATAGGTAATTCTAACAGTTTTTCTTGCAATCTATATAGTCGTCGTCTGAGAAATGCTTTGAACATATTCTAACTGTTTTTACATTGAACTTGTTCTCCTGAAAGCAATTCTTCACCCACAAACTACAAGTTTCCTTCGGTGAAGGAAAAGTGAAGTAACGACATGTGGATGCAGTTTTACATCTTTTATCATTGTTACTGGAACAACCCACCACAGCACAATAATGAACCATAGTTTCTTAGTATGGAATATAAATGAAGTAAGCAAAATTATTCGAACCGACACTACTGAAAAACACAATTTAAAACGATAAACGCACTGAAATGTTCGCTTAACCTCGAAGCGTCAACAGAAATTTGTCACGCAGTGACGTATACTGTGCAAGAGAGACAGCAATAAAACATGCGCGTGGGTTTACCTTCTCAGTTATAGTATCATGGATTCGCGGTGACTATGACTATAGGTCTCAAGTGATTGTCGGTCACAAATTTAATCTTTGAGAAAAATATAAATATTGTATTCTCATGTTGAATGACGGTTTGGAAGGTTATATGTCTTGTTTTTCTTGGAAAATTGACAATTACTATGATTGTTACATATAAGATAGGTCAAGAGAATCAAGAAGTTAGATGCAGGTAATAATGCATTTTGACAGTTGAATGCCCAGACAACACACATACATACAATGGATGTCCAGGGTATCCATAACTGAAGGTCCATTGGTTGTCCGATCGATTTACTTGTGTTGTAGGAGTGTAAACAAGAGGAATTATCGAGGAACATGCAGTGTACTCAGTATAATACCGAATGACATTGCTATTGGTTGAAATCACCAAACTAGCAGTCTTTGACAGGTGAAAAAAATAATCCAGGTATTTTTTTTAATACTGCATTGAATAGGAGTACGCGCACAAGTCATAGCTATAGCTATCGTTATAGCTATAACCAAGGTGGATATATAGGATGGTAAACCAACTTTTCAATTGTTCCTTTCCAAAACATTTAGATCTGTCAAGCAACCTCACTAAGGCCGCACCGCTTGAGTAGAGATGGCAAAACGATCGTCAATCCTGTGAAGTCAATTCCGCTTTCACAGATGATGACGGATATCTGACAGCGATGGATAGCTTAGGGTTCGATTTTTTCCTTCGAGTTGTATTTCAAAAAGGAAATCGTGTTTTGTAGAATTTCCAAGATAACCATAGGGATCAGCAGAGGTGACCTCATCTACTTTTGATCTTGGGAAGCCGTAGTAAGATATTATAATTCGACATAATCAAATATGCAGAAGTCTACAACTTATTCTAGTGGCTGGGGATAGGGAGTTGAGACACCAGTCTATATTTACATGATGACTATAGCCCTTTTCGGAAACATATCCAGAGTTAACTCGACCATCGTCGTCATTCCGCAAATTAGGTTCAACAAAGATAGAACTATGAACTTGACTCGAGTTGGGTTTCCGAAAAGGCAGTATGATTTTATAATAAATATACACAGAGAGGTTGGTTCTTTCTGATCTCTCATGACCATTTGATCAGTTGATACCAGTGAAAAAAATATGTTTTCATCATTTTTGCATCTGTTATTATACCCATAATGGCCGCTAGGCTGATCATCAGGACATATCATCGAGTACAAATGAGATTTTCAATAGATAAACAAAAATTGCAACATAGAATCTCTGAACCTAACATACTCATGGATCATTCGACTCCACTAAAAAATTCACTGTAATATAAGAATATTCATTTGAAAGTAGAATCGGAAGAAGATAATATGTAATAAGTAATAAGCATGGCAGAATTTTTTGCCAATAGTCAGCTGATTCTTTATCGCTTTCATAGACTCGATCTAGTAGTATATGTATACAGGGTGTCCCGAAAAGATACCGATAGGGTGATAGGGGACATCAAAATAATTATTTTTGTTTATATAAACATATGTCAGCAAATGAGCCGTTGGGCTACAGAAAAAATATAAATAAATGCAAATCATTAATGAAGTTTTTTTTACTCGGTTTTTCATTTATTTGGCCACGAGCTGCAAAATTATTTCTTTGGGATAGTAGTGAAATTTATTATTTGTGATTAGCTGCTAGCAGGGATAAAATTACCTCAGTAGTCTATTGATTTGAAAATTTGCACTCAAATTGGCAAATAATTTCTCATTTGAGGAACTTGCTGATATGCACCATCTTACGGTACAGCTCTGTCCAATGGAAGAGAAGCATCTCGCTTGTATGAAGAGAGATATTCGGAGCATATGGAACCTCCATCATACAACCTTTGCTTCTATCCATCGCTGTCTTAGAGGGACTGGAACACTAAGACATCCTGGTGGAGCTGGTCGCCCAAGAACAGCTCTCAGTTTTAGGAATAAGCTTTACACCACGTGGAAGAAAACCAATCTACATGTGCAATTGCACACCATATGAGATCTTCTAGGATGACGTTACACCGATACCTCCAGAAACAACTTCTTTATCCTTTTCATTTACAACGCGTACAAGTTTCAAAGCTGGAAGATTATCCATACCGATTGGCTTTTTGCTAATGGATTTCGTATCACAAACCGAACCTGATTTTTTAAGAAGAAGATTTGGATGAAACATGTTTTACGCGAATATTTTAACAGCAGAAACTGGTATATCAACACATAAACAACAATTTTGTGTAAACATATATGGGCTCGTATATCTAATTCTTGCAAAATTTTGCCTTTATTATTTCGAAATATCCCCTGAATGTGCGCCGGTATTTAGATCAGCAATTTCCCCAACGCTGAATTGAATGGTTGAACAATAATTATTAGGAACTATCATTAGGCATCATCAGCAGCAGAATCAATAAGTAAACAGTAATTCAGTTATTGCACAGTATGATGAGTACTGGACAATTTTCTTGCTCTACAGCCCAAACGGCTCATTTGCGGACATATGTTTATATAAACAAAAATTATTGTTTTGATGTCGCATATCATATCATAAATTTAGTCGAATATGAGTGACCTCTTCTGGAAAACTAGTGATTCCTACATTATCCAGGTATAACGTTTTGGCCTATACTCTTTGGTTTTGGTTCAATTTTTTACCATTGCTTTAGCACCAGTGGCGACAATGCTGTCAGCGTTTTAATTGGTTTTACTATATTCTCGAACTTTCTTTATTGAATAAGTCATTTTATATCACTTAGAGTTGCTTTCAGTCAGAAATCGAGTAGTATGTATCCAGATTATTTTATTCGTATTTTCAACTCTAAAATAATTATGTGTGCATGTGAACTTGTTTTATATCGTATTTTTCGTCTAGTATTGATACATGAAATGTCTGGTTGTGCACCTGTGGGCTGTTTCAATGCAACAAAAATCGGTTTCTGATGACGAAGCTGCGATTCAAATATACATATTACACGAGTTTACCAGGAGTGAAATTTTTCATTTCGAAGATGTCAAAAAGTATAATTTTTCACATAAATATCAATCAAACGTTGAACAAGGATATACATATACTCGTTATAAATATATAGTCATTACTAATTCCTTTTGTGGACATTTCGGAAACAAATCTGCTCCTGTCGATCTTTACTGAACATACACAAAATACAAAATTAGAAACTTTTCTCACCGAAATATTTTTCCAGTGACAAATTGATAAATAGAAAATTCGTGTTTTCAGATTCGTGAAAATATCTTGAATATGTACCTATACAATTTATTATTTTATAACCAGAAACAAGAAAAAATTTTACGAAGAGAAAAATATTCCAATTGTGTTGAGAACGGGAGCAGATTCGTTCCCGAAACGTCCACCAAGATAAGTAGAGGTTTTATTCTTATTAAATATATTTGTATTTCCAAATTTTTTTAAAAAACAAGCAGGTGTCACTGACCAATAGAGAATTTCTCTTTTAGGTATCTAAAGGTTTAATTTCAAACGCAGTGATATTTTGGGACAGATCCTAAATCTGTCCTTACTACAAATATATTGCAATAATTTTTAATATTTTCTACTCTATTTTTTAGGAACGAGGAGAGAAAATCCCATTAAAAGCTGAAAAAAAGACCCGAACAAACGTTTTCAAAGTGTCTAATACGTAATTGATATAATGAACACTTTGTATCAGTAGAAAAGATATATCTAGTCTCTTTTCCTAGTCAATCAGGTAGGAAATAATTATCCATAGTTATTTCTGAGTCATTTTTTTCAAAACAAAGTTGAATAATGATTCGATACTGTTTTTACTTGAAAGAGGTTTATAAAATGATCATAATGAAAATAATAAACATAATGATAATGTAAGACATTTTTTTTTCACATGACCATAATAATTTCATTCAAATTACTATGAATTTTATATAATTATTTATTATTTCGACCGATTCATTATTACGTGAGTATGCATTGAAGAAAATTGAATAGTAGGTATATGTTCCGTCATACTCAAGTAAATGTCGCACTTTCATTTCATGTCCCATGGATGATGCCAGCAATAAGCAATCATGCTCTGCCAAACGAAAAACGAGTTCTGTTTTTTTTTGTTGACATCACGAAATTACAGAAGGTGTTGGAATTTCTCTTAAAAGTTTGGAGGTTGTGAGTATCGGGAAAGAATTCACTAGACAAAAAAAATGAATGGTGATAAAATAAAACCTGTCAAATACTCTCATGGTATGGTCGATTCCATTCTTCATAAGAGGAAAATTTATGCTGTTCAGTTTATGGAACGGTAACGTTTTTATTTCCTGTATTCCGGTTGTCCCAGTGTAGGTAGGTTTCAATTCTAATGGAACCTCTCTTACATTTCCAACATTTTGAATTGAAATTCACACGGCTACACAATATTATATGAGAACCTTATTTGATTCGAGCTGAATGAAACGATCTGGAATCCTTTAACTGTTTCAACTAGAAGTGATTTCAATTCTCCTATTTCAAATAGCAACACAGCAAATAGTAAGTGCTACCTAACAAAAATATAATTTCAAAGTTTCATAATTTTCACACAGTATCATAGATTTAAAGAGATACAAGTCAAAATTCTGACATGCATCTCATAATTCTCAGATACTATGTAAGCATTGTGACTGAGTACAGCGTCAGAATTATGACATATGGGACGATATTTTCAATCTTCAAAATTCTAAACTACCTACTATGTCAGAATTCTGGGATACTACTGTATGTCAAAATTTTTAAATATACATTAGGATGATGACTTGCATCTCAGAATTCCGAGATAATGTGTCATAACTATGAGATATATGTCAGAATGCTTTATCAGATACCTGACATAAGATGATATTTCCAATTTTCCAAATTCTGAACTACTATGTGAGTATTCTGAGACACTGCAGAGTTTCTCAAGGTAATAGCCGTATGGAAATTTTCTCAGGGATCCAAAAATGGAAGAATGTATCGGGAATTTTATTCAAAATAAGAGAGTTTATGGCGACATCCGATGTAACCAGAAGTGGTGTACCTAAACCTTGGAAATGTTTTATAATGAATAAATTCAGTCCAAAAATTCAGAATTCTGAGTTGTTTCAAACCACGTCTACCGTAAGAAACCCTGTACATGTCAAAATTTTGATGTATAGTCCAGAATTCTGACTGCACGGAAAAAAGAATTCGTTGATTCAAGCAATATTTACTTCGATCAACCAAATAAAAGTGTCATATATGCACGACAAAATATATTGTTGAAACGAGTAACATTTGATCTTGTTTCAAGAGCGAATTTAAGGTTTCGATCAACTAAATATTCATTGGATGAACAATATATAATGTCCAACCAACTACATTATGTTTCATTTCAACGCAGAAATTGATTCGATCCAATTCATTATTTTGTTGATCGGAATGTGGAAAATGTTTGAATCGACCAAATTATATGTCACATCAACAACATGTATCTATCATAATCCATCAATCCAAGTGAATATTTCGTTAATCCGAATGTGAGAAATGTTTGAATCAACCAAATTCATGATCATATCAAGACAATCTTTTGTTTGGATTCATACACACTTTTGAATCAGTGAAGTAAATATTTTGTTGAATCAACTCTGGTAAACGGTTGGATGAAATTAGCTCATCATTGGATTGACAAAATATGTCATTCGATCGGAGCATTATTCCGATTCAGTTTAATTACCTCTCTTGGTCTACTGGACATAGGAATTCATTGAACAAACTGAAACTGTCATCAAACTGAGATATCATTTCGCTTGTTTATGTTGATTCCATCCCAATATTCGATATTTTGGCACCGTTAACCAATTGGTATTTGTAAACAGAGCCATCTATTGACTAGTATCATGATGGTAATATAAGTATTCCAATCAAATGTACCAAATTTACGTTTGATTTCCTCATTCTTTTCTGAATTATTGTATAACTGATATAAGAAATGATCGAAATTTCATATAGATCTAATGAGGTGGGTACTTTCAGGTATTCCATAGCTTATTGGATTTGTTATGTAAAAGTATAAAGTACCTAAATGAATGAAATAATTCACTCGATACACTCAGGATATGGAAGTTGTTGAATTTTGAAGAACAAATGATGTATTATTTCTGCATATCTTCGACCTCCATATCCAAGTAGAATCTAGTAGTTATTCACAAATGTAGCTCAGAATCGGTTTTCAAACTGATCTGAAATTCTCAGGTCAATAATTTCTGATACTGATCGAACATAATCCACATATTTTATTTCATTCGCGTATTATATTTCAGTTCATCATGATTATCAGCTGGAAGTGAGAAAGAACGTATTCAATTTGATAACTATATATTCTTGAAATGAGCAAAATCAGTTGTTTGAATCGATCCTGTATTGAAGTTGAATTGATATTACCATTTGTTCAAAATGATCGATAAATGATTCGTTCGATACGTAATAGTTTCGGATAGATAGATTTGAATCACTCAGTTCAAAGAGATATGTTATTGATTCGACATTATCTTTTATTCAATTTGAATTGGATATGATTCCGTTTGATCAACATATTTTCGAATCAAGCATATATGAGAATTGTATCAAGAATCCCATTTCGTCCATGCAATAGTATGGTGTCATTCGATGAATATAACTGATGATATGATATTTAATCCGTTCAAACGAATAATTTCAACCAAATATATTTGGTTGAATTAACAAATCCTTTTTTTCCGTGATGATGTCTCAGATGAATCATGTGACGAATATCAGAATTCTGATTTGCATTTCAGAATTCTGAGATATTATGTCAGAATTCTGCGATAATATGTCAAAATTGCAGATGCAAGAGTATCAGAACTCTGAGTTGTATTTCAGAATTTTTACATGGGATGATATTTTTAATCTTCGACAATCTGAACTACTAACTGCGTATGAATTCTATCGTTGAAAATCTGGAAAATACGTCAGAATTATCACTTGTGCGTTTCAGAATTCCGACATGATATGATGATAACATGATGATATTTTTGATTTTTGAAATTCTGAACGACTATGTCAGAAGCGGTTCAAAGTCCACTATAAATAGCTGTCCCGCTCTTTCTCAACCCGCACAAAATATTCGACTCATCGTTGAAGTAAAGAAAATAAAAATTAAAAAAAAAATCTTATGGGCATCTTAGTGAACACGACTCTTTTTATTTAATATCTGGAGTGATAGACAAAACGTGCCTATATGAAAATAGTAGCTCGTTGACATCACAATAATAATATTGATTTATTGGAATCAAAATTACGGTCAACCTTACGAAATCCGGCAGCCTAATGCAATTCTCTTATTTTGATTTGAAAATATATTTTCTCGAATGATGAGCTCGAAGTGTTTGGAATTGGTGTGTTTGAAAGGTAATTTTGAGAAAAATTTCAAAACTGAAAATATGTATAGGGTGCCGTTTGAAATATAAATGTCAGATAGTCCATTTCTGTTGAACCGGACTATGAAATCTAATGATAGCCTTCATTCAATGGTGACAAAATATATAGGGTGTAACATATGACAAAATCAATTTCTTATGAGATATGCGTAGCGACCGAGTACTATGAATAATATTTTTTCACATCTTCGCATGAAAAATTTCACTTCCAGTTCCACTAAGAGTAAAAACTACTTCCGATTGGGCCCAGAATCAATTTCAGCATGGAATTTTCGTGCTAATGAGAACTGAATTTTAAGGATGGACGGAAGAGCACTTTCAGTCAGTGCTCTACTTACTGGCCTAAAGAAATGATCGAAGCTCATCGGCGAGTTCCCAAATGGTTCCCGTTTGTTGGACCCATATATGTATTAACTACGAATATTGATAATAAGGACAGCCTATCTGATGTCAAAATAAAAGAGTGCAATTGGTAAGGATTTATTTATGCGCATGCGCCAAAATGAAAGTGGAAGATGACAGACTCTCTTAGCGTTGTTTCACTATTACGCCAGTCGTTGCTACTCAAATTGGGAATGATCGTGCGTCGTGTACCTAATACTTTTTGTGCAGCGCAATTATTCAAACAACAAGATTCTTTGAACTGTCGTCTTTTGAGTATTTTTATTACTCGTAATTAGCGTTATTGTTAGTAATTGTTTTTCTCAGTGTTTCTGTTTAGACGTTAGTTCATAGTTGTTGTTGTTTTTTGTAGTATTCGTAGTTCAAATTTGTAACTGTTCACAAAATGTCCGCAAAAAACGTACAAATTTGTATTCTCTGCGACTCCAAGAGCTCCAATTCATATCATCGGTGAGAAATTTATCACACGGATATGTGTTGCTTCCATAATGAATGTTCATTTACATCAGTTCAATACTGAGAATATCTTATATTTCTACTGAGATTTCTATCATTTTTTGAATATTGAAAATAGATAAGTAGTAGGTACAAACATAACCTGTAAACTGAAGAGATTGACACACTACACAAAAAGTTTCAAAATTTGAATTTTGCGCATGCGCCCTCGATAATCGTTGCCAATTAGACAAGGGAAGACGTATATTATGAAGCATCACTTTTCTAATATTGCTCTTGAATTATTTTCTCATTTTCAGGGTTCATTGGTTGCTTCGAAATATTTCTTACCAAGTCTTCGATATCGTCAGAAACTGTCTTTGTGTGAATTTAAATGCGTGAAAGAGCATCAGCGTTGGAATTAAGTCTTCCTTTTCTGTCGTATTCCTTATAGTCGTATTCCTTTAATTTGATGCGCCATCTTGTTAGTTTTGAGTTAGGATCTTCAACTGAGAATTGCCATTTTAAAGATTTGTGGTCTGTAACAAAATCGAATTTTTTACCGAATGAATATGGACTCAAATATTTAGTGGCGCAGACTGTTGAATAATTTTGTTCCGAATCGTTTAAAGTTCGTCAAGCGTATGCGATAGGTAAATCACTATACCAATCTGTCCTAGAGACAGAACAGCGCCCAAAGCAAAGTTGCTTGCGTCTGTCGTCAGTACGAACGATTTGGTTATTTTAGCAAAGTTGTTTATAAACCTACGATAATACCCTAGTAAACCTAGAAAACCTTTTATTTGTTTGGAATTAGTTGGGATTGGAAATTGTTTAATTGTGCGAATTTTGTCAGGGTTCGGTTTGACACCCTCTGGAGTCACAACATATGGCCCAGGTATGCGACTTCTTTTCGCAAAAATTCGGATTCATCGAGTTGTATCTTGAAGTTGGAATATCGTAGCCGTTGGAAAACAGATCTCTGCCTTTCTAGATGTTCTAGTAATGATGTTGAGGAAACTATTATATCGTCGGAGTACACTAGACATTTCTCGTTTTGGATTCCACGCAATATGTTATCCATTATACGTTGAAATGTGGCTGGTGCATTTTTCAAACCAAAAGGCATACGTAGATATTCGAAATGACCGTTCTCTGTGTTGAAGACCGTTTTAGCTATATCCTTTTCATTCATCTCGATCTGGTGAAAACCACTGACCAAATCGACGGTAGTAGTTTGTCAAGGAGGTTTTCGTTGAGCTTATGATAGTCTACCACGACTCTCTGCTTACCTGAAGCATCAGCCTTTTTTGGTACGACCCATATAGGTGACGACCACAGTGAATTACTAGAGGTCTTATGATGTTTCGGTCAATCATTTTCTTCATTTGATTTTGTATTTCTTGCTTATGGATGACCGGATAACGATACGATTTTTAATATACTGGCAATTCATCTGCGGTTTTTATTATTTATTATTTTGTTTTATGCGATTAGTGAATGTTGAAGCGTCTCCTTCATTATAAAAAATATCTGCAAATTCTTTACAAAGTTTAAGTATTTCGTTTAGTTCTTCTTGGTTAAGGTGACCTATTCTGATTTTTGTTGGATCTAAGTATCGATTGGGAGATTCATCAAAATTATAAAGTTCTACTTCTTGGATGTGATCATGATCCGATTTTTCAACAATTTTAGGTTCAGAAAAATCTAAGGTTATCATATTTACAGTGTTACCTATTTGAAATAGTCGTTGAAGCATATCCATTTTTTGCAACCGAAAGACATTCTGGTATCTCACAGTTGTGGTACTTTTGATGTGGGATGATAATTTCGCCATTATCTATCGATGTTTTAATTCTCATCACTTGTTCCGATCTAGGATTGACTTTAATCAGATTCAGATCTGTTTGTTTTTTCTGAAAGAGTAATTTCATTTTTGTATGAGGCGTGATTAAATATCCTTTATCGAAGTCAATCGTAGCTTGTGATAATTTTAAATTATCCAAACCTATCAATCCTCTGAAGATATTGTAAAATTTGAAATTGAAAATTTCAATGTTCGAGTTTCGTCCAAATTGAATATTTTTGAAACCGGAGTAGATGCACATTTTTAATTAATTGAAGAAAAAACTGATGAGCTATTTCTGGGTCAATGAATGATTTCTTCGAACCAGAATCAAGTATTATGATATATGGGAGTTCGCTTGCCTTTATAGTATTGAATGGAATGACATGTGATTCTATAAAGGATTGTCGTTGTGAGACGTTTTCTGGATTATCATATTCTTCTTGGAAATTTTCCTGATTTCCATCTAATTCTGCGTTATACAACTCATCTGAAACAAAAGTTCTTCTGGGTTGCATTGATTGATCGAATTATCGTGAATTCGAATGATTTTGATTTTGTTGAGGATCATTCATAGGTCTGAAAGTGTTTCTAGTATCAACGCTCATTGGTGTGGGCCTGTAAGTATTTCTAGTGATCGTACTCATCGGAGTAGGCCTGTCAACTGTATTTATTGGATTTGATCTAAAAACATTCACGTTTTGTTGATTATTTTTGCCAAATACTTAGGTGTTTGTGAAAAATCTTTGTGGGCGAATATTCTCTCTAGTTTCAAGAGGTTCCCTAAGACCTGATAAAAATGTTTTTAGTTTCGTTATACAAATTACGTTTCAGAACTTTTGCTTCGAGATTTGCTTCATGAATATCAACGTGACTACAAATGAGATTAAGAATTTTCGAGCATCGATTGTAAAATTGCTGCGGTTTTTCATTATGACTTTGTCTCATTATAACTAAGTCTCTGTTGAGACAAGCTTCATATCTTTGATCAAGCAAATTTCTTCTTTTGATTATATCGAAACGTGCACACAGCCTGACACTTCACTGTAGTGAGTATGTTTGCACGGAAGAGCAATTTAGTTTGAAAGTAAATAGTAGTAAATAGTAACAGTAGTAATAGTAGTTGAAAAAGTAAATAATCAATTATTCACATTTCAATCATGGTTCAAGTATCTTAGTTGACAGCAAATGCAAAGTGAATCTTACCAACCACAACGAGTTTAGACTCTTTTGCAAGCTCCTCCTGGAAAAAATATTTACCTATTTACCGGACTATCAGGCGGTAGAGTTGGGTTATTTTCCACTGAATTTATGGCTTTCAGAACAAAAATGGTAGGCGTTTCATACTCATTCATCTACAAGACGTTTTTTATAGCAACGACTAATATACAGGCTTATTCACGATGGTTGGCACATTAGATGTTTCTGGTGAACAAGATCACTTTGAAAATTTGATGGTGAGCAAATTCTCACATTCTGTACCCGGCTATAATATATTGGACAATACGGTGTTGTCGCTTATATTGGAAAGCATAGAAATTGATGTTCATACTATTATTTTCAGAATCTCCATCAATTCCTCCTGATATTTCCCTATACCTATCTGTAACCGTTTTCGCATCAAAGATTATTTAGAAACTTTTTCCTTCGCAAATAGTGACATATAAATATGCTGATATCCTTGAGTTCAGACATACTATTGCATCGAAATTTGGATTGGAGTTAGGTGATTTTTGGGGGCTTCCAAAACTAGAGTCCAATCTTAGTCACTTCAATAAAGGGTGGTTCAAACATACGGTCATTTAGTTCGATTGAAAGAGTGACTGGAAGTAGAGTATCTCGAGTGGAACAACTCGTATATGATAGCATTTTCGATATCTCAAATAATTTCCTAAGAACTTCTCTTAATATTTTCCTATGCCTATGTTCAACCGTTTCCGAAATGAAAATGAATTTTTATTTTTTTTTTCGGAAAACATGACCACTAATTGGTGCTGCTATCTTCGAATTTAGCAATACTATAGTATAGAAATTTGGTCTGGAGTTAGATGGTACTTGTGGGCTTAATCTCAGTTACTTCAACTGAGAGTGATTGAAAAATAAGGTTATTATGTTTGCTTAGAAAAAATGATTGAAAGGTGATTATTCCAAATAGAACAACCTGTATATTATATTATGGTATGGTATGGTTAATGGCCATACCACCATTCGTTTCTTGCTTAGTAGAAGCCATGATTACTATTCAACAGTAACATTGTGAGAATAATATCGACATTTTTATCAAAGTCATATTTTCATTCTTCATTCTTCATTCTTCCAAAACGATGGAACTAAATTATTCAGAGTTGTATGAATTTATTGAAAAAAGTTTATAATGAAGCATTCAAACATTAGGGTCCAAGTGAAATCAGATTTGCCACGACAAAAACAATCGAACTGTCTGTAACCGTAACCAGCCAGCGTTTCGAACATGTTTTGAAATCTTCACATACAGGGTTTTCCAACGAAAACCTAAGACCTCAATGTTCCGGCTTTAAAACGCAAATGTTCAAAATTGCTGGACCCATCGATTTCTGATTCGAAGGGGAACAAATTCTATGCTTTTTTTATCCCCGTAACTTCAATCCCCTAACGAGGGTGAGCACAACCCCCTGATTTTGAATGGGTATGAGGGATGTGTTATTGAGTACTATCTGACCCCAAAATTTCGCATCCAAATTTTCATCGATAACAAAATAACTAAAATAGAGGAAGACATCTTACTCTTGTTATGAGTTCATTGAATGCTGGAAATTGGCACCATTCACTTCCATGCAGTAAAATAAGTTTTGCTCAAAACGTTCACGTACATACCTCAACATTTCTGGTGTGATTCTGGATTCAATAATGATCCGAGTTCGCAAATCATTCAGGGACTCAAGCCGGGTAGCGTAAATCTTAGATTTCAGGTGACCTTATAGATAAAAGTCAAGTGTATCAGATCAGGTGATCTGGGTGGCCACTCAATATGTCCCCTTCTTCCAATCCAGACCTGAGGAAAATTCCCATCCAAGAACTGACGCACAGGTTGAGCGAAATAAGGTGGTGCGCCATCTTGTTGAAAAATTATCGTTTCATAGTCTCTTTCATTCTCCAGTACTTGCACGAGCGCTGGATAAATAGCGTTCTCTAATAGTTCTCAATTAATTTGGCCAGTGTGATTAGTGAGATTACCGGGTATAAAAAAAGTTGATTATGTGATTGCCATAAATACCCGCCCAAATAGTTAACTCTTGGGTATGCTGAAATCGGCAAGTCCGAGCGATTTACGACATTTGCATTTCAAAGTCGGAAAATCGAGGTGTTAAGTTGTTATTGGACTACCCTGTATAATTTTAATTTTTGTAATTTATTTGTTTGTTATTTTCATGTAGAAGTTCCTTCGTGCTTGTCAAGTCGATTCAAACGCATTGAAACTGTTCTGGATTCGTAAAAATTCATTGAAACTCATATATTTTTTTAATCTGTGGACAACACGAAAGGGAAACCTATAATATTCAAGAAACATCGTGTTAGCCAGCGGTGGAATTTTGGGAGTGAGGGAAGGTGTTGGAACTTTCTTGGAAGTTTGGAGGTTGTAAGGAAAGACTTCACTAGGCAAAGAATTCCACAACTTTGCCGTTCTATTGATGAATGATGCTTGGTATAGCGATGTTCGACAGGTCTCGAGCCTGACAGTGTAGGGATGACCAGCTTGAGCTCGTCTGGTTTGTCTACAAGGAATCGCGCGTGGTGGCATAATAGATGATATTTCCGTTGAGCACCGACCATGGAAGTACCTATAAAAAAGGCAGACATCGCCGACCTTTCTACGATGATCTAGAGAGGTCAATGATTTGGTGAGTGTTGTATCATCGACTAGGCGAATAGCTCTCTTCTGAATTGAATCTAAGAGTTTCAGCGTATGTTTGGGAGCTGAGCTCCAAACATGTGAACAGTACTCCAGGACAGGTCGAATCTGTGCTTTGTAGATCATAAGCAGTTGCTGGGATGTGAAGTATCTCTTCGCACGGAATAGAAAACCAAGTTTTTGTGAAGTAGTTTTCGCAATGGACCTCACATGATCGTCCCATGAGAGAGTTCTGTTGGTGGTGACACCCAGCATAGTTATTGACGACCTCATAGGAACAGTGGTACCCGACATCATCAAATTGGGCATTGTGTGATCAGCCTTCTTGGTGAACATACAAGCTTGAGTTTTAGTTGCATTGAACTGTACTAGATTCTCAGATCCCCATTTCAGAATTCTTGTCAGATCCTCATTTAAAGCATCGACCTGTCTTCGCCTTGCACCTATGGCCTCGTTGGATGATATAGGGGCTCTAGAGGAAAAGGCGGAATGAAGTGTACTATCATCCGCAAAGCCATGAACTGGGCTGTAGGTCACATTCAACAAGTCATTGATGTGGAGCAAGAACAAAGTTGGTGCCAAGACATAGCCTTGTGGAACACCAGCATTGATCGTCTTTGTATCAGACGAGACCCCGTCTACCACCACGTAGAGTGATCTTGGCGGCAGATTGACAATTTGATAAGTTAGTATTTCTGAACTTGATACCAGCATTTTTGATTAATTATCATGATTTACGAATGAACTGATAGTCATTTCGAAAACAGTTGCATATAGTTATAGGAAAATATGAAGATATGTTATTAGGACATTGTTGGAGATTCTGAAATTATTTTATATACAGGGTGACCTATTTGAAGTAATGATATTTCATTCACTTTTCCAAGGAAACGAAATGAACATTTTCTTGAACCTACCTGTATTGGAGTGAATAAGATTAAGTTTGAGTGTTGGAAGCATAAACTCCATGATATCAGAGCACTTTCACAGGTCATGATTTTCGAACAAAACAAATTTAAATTAATTCTTAATTCACAGATTATTCACGGATACAGATAGGTATAGGTAAATATTAGGACACGTTGTTAGGAAATCAATGAAGATTCTAAAAATAATAGTACTGCTTTCTAATGAAGCAGCATCACCGAAATGGCGAAAATATTTTAGTTGAGTAAAGAATTTTTGAATATGGTTTCCATCAAATTTTCAAAGGATCCGTAGTCTGGTTCACTAGAAACATCTAATGTGAATCAGCCTGTATACACCATAAATCTTATACTACAAGATATATTTATCAAGCATGCGACAAATATTCAAGGGGTTGTTCATCTCACCGTGAAATCTAAAGAAATCTTCACGAAAAATAATGAAAGAACACGTTTGGCATAGAAAAAAATTAACTCAGTAAGTTGGTTTATAATATACGTGAAGATATACAGTGGTATATATAAATCAAGTGGTCGCAAATAGAATTCAGCTACAGTATAGAGATTTCAGGCAGTCAGATCTGAAACATGTTGCATGAATCAGAATATACTCGTTTCACGTCATTGATTCATTTTCCATTCGAAACTTGAAAATCAGATATAAAATGAGCGGAGAAACATTACATTGGTATGAAGAAAAATGTTATTTATAATAAATCGACATTTTTTTGCAATTTTAAAACTTTTTTGTACAACTGTCGAAAAAATGGACATTTCTGAATCTCTATTGATGCGTAAATATATACTTCTTCTCACTGTCAAAATATTTCGAAGAAGTAAATATGAAATATTACTTTTTGAAGGATTCATTTCCAACAGAGTCAATTATTAATTGATTATTATGAAACGATTTCGTTTATTGGAATAATAATTGATGGTGAAGTTCGCAAAATTATTTCCAACATAAAGATGTTCCATATTGCTGATGATCAGAAACGTTAGATATTTCTTGAAGATTCCACAATTTCACCAGGTATTTCAGTTTAAATCTCATTTTCATTATTCAAACTATCTTCTTTATTTGATTCTGCTACGGAGGCAGATTTCCATTCACAGTCGTACAAAACATGTTGTTTGTATTTCGTGTATAAAATTTGTGTGTTCATGGCACATTCGAGAGAATTTTTGGCATCGACCTGCGGTATCGGCCGAAAATTAACATTCTCAGTTGCCATTGAAAGAAAAATCATTTTACGCACTCAATACAAAAATAACTATTTCAAAAGAGCCTTGAACCCTTCCTAGAGATTGATACACTACATGGTTAGGTTATATTTCAATAATTGTAAATGTTTCGTGGACAAAAGCTCCAGAAGTGTGACACCAGGTCAAAACAATCGACTGAAGAATAGTGGTTGATATGTTAATGAATCATTGTATGTTGATCCATTGAAACCATCGATTCTTTCGTAATCGATTTTTGGTGTCTACTTTAAAAAGGAAGTCTCATCAATGATCATGGTCATAAGAAAATGTCTATCACATGACAATCTTCTGTATTCTGACGCAGAAAAGGTTAATTTGATTTACGGGCGGATTAACCTTTTTTTTTAGGTGGGCGGGGTGTAAAAACTTACCAAGGCAATAATATTTCGGAACAAAATTTCAATATATTGATAAAAAAATGACCATAAACAAAATCTCGATGAAAATTTGCTATATGAGATGTTTTTTTTTTTGGATTGGTATAACGTGTTGGCTCGACGATATGAGTCAATTGATACTAGTTTCATCGATCGGAAATTACTTTTTTTTGCAAACAATTCAATTGAAGGATGTCCTTGGGAGAGGGCGTTATTATTGTTTGTTGTGAGTGTATTTGTTGAAGATCTCGTCTCCGGCTGCGGTGCTCAAGGTAGGTTTAATTAATTTTTTTGAGCGTCTTCGAGAACTTAGACGCTCACGAATATTTGAATTGCAAACTGTCGCTACTGCGACCAGTGAGGGTTCTGTGTGAGTTTTGTGAGAGTTCTGCTGGCAACGTTAGTTTTCGGGCTCACTGATATTGAACATGATACATATGTTCGGTGATGATACTATAACTGAGTGATCATATCTTTCCTCGTTATAGTATCATGGATATTGATCACTGTGCAGAATTAGTCAATGAGCCTAAGAGGAGTATGATTTCAAAAACATGAAGAGAATAATATAGTTCGAAAACAGTCGGGAAAAGCGCGGGGTACAAACGATTGGCCCTTATTACCACCCTAGCATGAGATATTAGAAGTGGCGTCACACGAATTTGCTCACAGGATACCATTAATTGCAGAAAAAACCAAAGCCATTTTATTTAGGACTCAACAACAGAGAATTGAAACACCAGAAAACATATTTCTACTCAACAATGAAATCAAAATCCAGAATAACACCAAATTTTTGGGGGTCTATATAGAAGAACATTTAAAATGGAATGTCCACATAATCAACTTAGGAGCAAAATTGAACCAGATTTGCTATAGCATCAGGGTCATAAGCAAATATCTCAACGAAAAATCCTTAAAGATTGTATACTTTGCAAATTTTGAATCCTGTGCTAAATTTGGAATAATTTTCTGGGGATCCCAAAATAATATCAACGACTTATTTTGCATTCAAAAGAGAGTGATTATAGCTATGTTCAAATTGAAATTTCGTGAAACCTGTAGAGGTGTCTTCAAAACAAACAACATAATGACAATTTATGCATTATACATATATGAATGTGTTCTGCACTTGTTCAAGAATACAGACCTATCGGAGCATAGACCCAATCAAAGATATCCTATACGCAACATAAATTTGAATTTTCCAATACATAAATAAGTACTATCAGAAAAGCATCCATCATATGCCTCAATAAAGTTTTTCAATAAACTGCCAAATGAGATCAAAACTCTGAAAAGCATTTGCAAATACAAAAAAGAAGTAAAGAAGTTACTTATTAACCTGGAACCTTATTCCCTTGACGAGTATCACCTGTATAGACTTGCCCAGCTCTAATCCCACTCACATATCTCATTGTGATATTTTGTTCTGACGCTTATTTTCATTTTCTGTTTGTATACTATGTCTCTGTATATGTATAAAACACTCCATGAAATAAAGACTACTATTATTATTATTATTATTATTATTATTATTAATTCAATACCTCTTCCCAAAGACTGCTCCTTTCCATTGATTTCTTTGCAAAAAAGTCATCTTCGCATGCTGAATCTACTACATAATAGTACTAAAATCGACACGAGGAGTCGATCCGAAAATACTAGAGCTGACCCAAAAAAATCTATATATATAAAATAATATCTTTTTAATTTTCAAACGATATCTGCCTATTCTAATACGTAAAAACACCCAACCCCAAATGCCAAATAAATTTCACGATTACAACTTGAGTTGGAAAAAAAAGGAAAAGGAGAAACAGAAACATCTGGAATATGTTATGAAAAGTATTCATATGAAAAGTGAGTGTTACTTGTAGTATAATCATTAAATGTTTTTTTTTTATCTGTGGGCAACACGAAAGGGAAACCTATGATGTTCGAGGAACATCGTGTTAGCCAGCGGTGGAATTTTGGGAAAGAAGGAAGGTGTTGGAATTTTTCTTGAATGTTTGGAGGTTGTACCTAAATTTGATGAAACATTTCATAGGTACTTTTCTATGAAAAATAAATGGAACAAAAAAAAACGCAGACCATGAAGAGTGAAATAAATCAAATTATAACAATAATGAATATGTCTCCATTTTAAGAAAAAGCAATAGATCAGATCACAGATTTTGAGATCAAGTATTTATCAGTCAATTAATGATTTGAAATCAAACCAAAAGTCATCTATGACTGCAGATTGCTATTCTGTTGTAGAAACGCAAATTATTGAATTCTTATCAATAAAATTCACTGGCCAGATTCATTGGCCTCTCAGAATGATCTCAGCACAGTCTGCGCTGTCTGGCAAAATATGCACGTAAATTTTCGGTCAAATTTTGTTTTTGCGCTAGATTATTGTTGATTGTTCTGACGTACTGAATGTGCATGAAGTGTTCTAGAAAATTGGAATTGTAAAAAACAACAACAAATTATTTGCATTCGTCGGAGAGTTCCACGGTTCATAGAATGTACGGGTGTCGCATCATTGCTCTAGCCATTCAAAAACAATATCATTCAACGCAATAACGTCACTGTCAGACGCATTCTATCTTTATTTAGGTTCTTTTCTGTTCAACATATTATATGTATTGCACGTAACATGACGAAACCACGCTCACTGTTCAGTACGATGCGACAACCGTTATTTCTATAAACCGTGGAGGAGTTCGATCAACATCAACCAGATAATCTCATATTTACACTGATGCATTCTTCATTTGACCAAAATTTCATGCGAATCGCATCGACCGATACTGAGTTATCAAAGGAAAACTTCATTCTTGTGTTTATTTTCATGAGCGATTATCTCAAAAATGGGTCTCTTGCAGGAAAGAGTTTAAAAGAACTCCTACTATTATTTTCAGCAGTAAACTATCGAATATATACATATCAAGTACCTATCTACCTGAAGTAGTGAGTAAATTCGATATTTCCCTTATTACACCAGAATGTTTGCTAAAACACCTCGCATTAACACGCATCAATAACTAATACTAAATTAACACTCATTACTGACAGAAATATACAGTATATGTATTCGAGTGTAACCAAATCCGACAGTTTTTGAAAATTGGAACCAACCCCATGTATTGCAACCCAACTCACTATTATATGTTGGTGCATATTCAGTGGTGCAACAATGTTATATTTTTCACAGGGTTCGTGAATATTCAAACAGGAGGAAATATGATGGCTATAGACATTGAGACACCAGAATATAAAAATAATCTATTGATCGTGTATGAAACTTAGACAGGCAGAGGTGGCAATGGTGAATAGAGCTTCTTACCATGTTTGGATGGACATCACAGCTTTCTCGAGGACTTCTTCATACACCATGAATTTTCACTGACTCTACTCAAACAAAAGCCGAACTTTCTCTTCATCTATATACAGGGATGGGATGAAGTATGGAACCAAGTAAATATCTTTTTAACGAAGAGAACAGAAAGCATCTGATCGTTTTCACAATTTTTTCACACTGAACTTATATAGTATGAATTCAAAAGAACAAGCTCTTTCAAAATATGTGAAAATATATAGGGTGTCTCGTTTGAATTGAAGAAGTTGATGGCATTTTTGGTTGAACTTGAAGTATATTATTGACAAAAAAATGTACATCAGATGCATCTTGTTCCATTGCACTTATTTTCAAATTTTCATTAATATCGTTCTTATTCAGTTTAAAGGATTATTCACCAGGAGACTTCGACTACCAACTGAAAACTGCAACTTTATCTGCAATTCTGTGTACTGTGTACTATATCTTTGAACATCGATTATTTATACCAAATTTGGGAAATGTTGAAATCACTTACTTTTTGTGGCCAGTCTCGCTTTCGAATTCTTTTCTTGGTTGAAGTAATATGAAGAGAAAAGATCGCAGGTTTTTTTTGGTAATGAGCATCATGATTCAGATATCAATTTTCCATGTCAAGGAATCGAGGTATAAACTGACCCAAATATTCTATTGGCTCGATATTTTCTCACTTCTTGTTTCATCACAGTAGGTGTAAACATTCACTCATTTTCATATATAGAAATAATTCTACTGCTCACAATTTTCTAATGATTCCTGGACTATAAAATGTACTAGAAATTTGGCATCATCACATCCTGTAATTCATTCCGAGGATTCCGTTACAAATAATATGCCTAATGAGTCAAGTTGACGCGAAAACATGTTTCTCTGTCATATTTATTGGAGATATTTGTACCAGAATCCTGAATATCTCAGTCAGCTTTTCGACATAACCCTCTTATCAAACGTGGTATAGTTCAACTGATATAATGTAAATCCCTATTCGACTATGGAATGAAATACAAGGGTTTCCATTTGAAAAAATCGTTAACTTTGCTTCCACTCGAATACTAATCATCCTGAAAAAATGCCTCATCAGAAAAAAAATCGATATGTCGAAGGTTTCTTCGCAATCACTCTGTGTAAGAGAAAATATCGAATTTATTCCTTACTTTACGTACTCTCTGTATACACTCTGTCTAAGATAGGGTTGCAGGGCACGGGGTATCTCTATTTTATATGTTTTACCGAGATTTCCAGGGATAGAAAAAAACTGAAGGCTTGATTTATTCAAATACTATATATGAAAAATATGATTTTAAAATTATGTTCCCATAAATTCTGAAAGTTTTTTTTCATTCTGATCACAACCATGTATTGTGCATGATTTTTTCAATGTGTTACGAACTAGTTTTCGACATCATAAATTTTTTTCGAAACTCTCAATAAAAAATAATTCCACTTGGTTTGAATGAATAATCAGCACAACAATTTCTGATCTCTTAGTGTCAAATAATACTAGAATAGTAAGATAATAATGAATATTATTTGAAATAATTGCCCAAATTACTTAGATAACTGAACTTTTATAATATCTGTGGACAACACGAAATGAAAGTTGATTAGGAGCAATATTCATAATGAATGTTCGAACTGAAAACCATTTTATTCTAAACAAAGGAGTCCTTCTTTTTTGGGGTAATACTATTCAATGCTTTTGTAACACTTGCTCTTGAGTGTTCTTCATTATGAAAATTATTTGCGTAGACTGAATTTCTGATATATCCAAAAAAAAATCAGCAGTGTCAAATCTGGTGATCGCGCTGGCCAGAGTAGAATGGATTTTGCTACCTACCCAATCCATTTCTTCGGAAATTGTCTCGATAAAATAGCACGAACTTCTTTCACTATTCAGTATTACCTCACGAGTGAATCAGTATTTGACGCTGAGAGATCAGAAATTGTTGTGCTGACTTATTTTCATTCAAAACACGTGGAATTGATGATATATAGAGTATTGAGAAAAATTATGATGCCTGAAACTAGGTCGAAACACATTCAAACCATTATATAAGGCGAAATGAAAAAAAAGTTCAGCGCACCGTATTCCAAAAAATGAAGTTGATTGTTTTTCGAACACGAAACGTTGGAAAAATAAATGAACATCACCACGTTGAATCATCGAATCATATCAAAAGGTGCTAAGTATTATTATTAGGCTTAGTTTTCAATGGCAGTGCATATTATGAAATTCCGAGTTTTGGCCGTGTACCCACGGGCACTACTGTACGTCAATGGGAGCAAACAAAAATTTTCGAAACAAAATCGAATCATTCCTTACACCATCTTGTTTACATCAATGTGAACACAAGAACTGGAAATTACTGTATCTGAATGCGCAACTATATGCTTATATAACGAAATGAAAGTAATTGTATCATTATTAATTTCTCATTTCTTAGTAACATTTTAACTGGCTTCGCGACATTGGGATCTCGTAAACTGAGATCAATAATGCAGTTCAGAAAGTTCAAATATTCTTTGAATGGTAAGTGATAAATTGAAAAAAAAACCGAAACTCAGAAGAAACTCCAATTCTTGGGAATTGTTTGGGAAGATAATTCAGAATGAATGATACATTTTCAGTGCTATCTCTTTTTCTTTAGAAGATGGTATCTTTACATCCGAATGGATACACCACAATCCTTGATACTTGATACAGTCATCCGAAAAAAAAAAAAATGAAATTTCGAATAAATTCTAATTCTGACTTGATCCTGTTTGGGAAAATAATTCACAACAAATCACACATTCTCAGTGCCATTTCTTTCTCTTGACACGACGACGAGCCGAATATAATGATAGATGAAACGACTTACCTGAAGCAAAATAGTTTTTTGCTGGGCCCGGATACCTGAGTCTCACCAATATTTCATCAATACGTTTGAAGAACAAATCTGATACCTAATTTGGGTTAATCACACAGGAAGGGAGGGGAGGTCTATACGAACGTGGTAAATCGTATAATGAAGATTGAACTTCCTTCAGGTAAGTCGTTTAATCTATCATGATACTTGAATTGTCAGTTTCAACTGAAAATTAGCCATTGTTGTCAGTTCAAACTGAAATTTATCCCAAAATGGCAGTTTTATGCGGCAATTAGCCCTAATTGGCACTTTACACTGGCAATTACCCATGAGTGTCAGTTCAAACTGGCAATTATAAAAAAAAATCATCATGTCTGTTTAGCGCTGAACGAATATGATGATATTTTTTTTATAATATCAGCCTAAACCGAAACATACCTTCTCATGATGTCGAATTGGATTACTACATAGACTACGATATACGATGAGACAAAAACGCATAACGAAGGTATCTCTACTTAGCATTAAAAGAAATGGAATAAATTGAATAGTAGAAATTCTCGGATTTAATGCTCAAAAAAATTATTTTTCTCATTAAAATAAATAGTCACCTTGTTTGAAGGATAATCACGGACCTCCAATCTCTTGTTGCTCCAAGGCGTCCACACATTCGAATCCAACTCTGACACGATGGTATCGTTACATCCGAATACAATCCCCCTTGTTTTTCAATACTCTCTTTCGGTTTTTTTTTTCATCTTCAATCAATATTTAGTTGAGAAAGCTGTTTCATGATATAGTTTGAAAAACATAACTGATTTAGAAGATAATTTAGCAAAACATGTTTTCTCATTGTCATTTTTTTAGCGATAGTATATCCTTATCGTTACATTCGAATGGATACACTACATTCCATGATTTGTTCAAATATACGGGCTGTGTCTCTGTTCCATTCTTGTGAGGAAACTATTTCTCTCCTCTCTATAGAAAACAATAAAAATATATCGTTCAAGAAGATATAAATGAAAGATCAAAAATGTTCATTCAAAATATTACCCGAACCATCAACAATATTTCAATTTTCTCAACGGAATATTTAGTACAGTTAATTGAATGTTTGTAGCAAGTCAAAATTGTACAATAAACAGACAAGACGCTGGTTTATCACATAGACACTTCAAAATCTTCCTACCTACAGGACAACAGCACGAATATATAGAATCTTATAAGGATAGTCATCAACTTAGTAATAATAGAGGAATAGAGATGATGCGAATCCTTTCAATATGCCTGCAATGATGAAATAAAAGCTAACACTAGCAAGTCACAGAGAGAGTAACAGAATTGAATAATAGAACTACATGAAGAGTTCATATGACACGATACATGAATAGAAAAATGCTCTTCACAAATCACCCGCCGCGAAACTGTGATTGAGAAACTTATCTGCTGTATAAATCACATCTTTAGAGGGAATGATTTGATTTTCATTTTGAACTGTAAGTCATTGATTGACTTGTCTTATTTTGATCGGAAGTTTGTTGTAGAAATCGAAGTTTAAAGAATTCTTTTGAGAGACTGCCAGCCTGTATCTAGTTGTTCTCAGTGAGTTACTTGACCTTATTGGCTTCCAAATCCCCAACTTTGCCCCAATTCAACCGACTATGTATGTGTTATATCTGAGAGATCCCAATGGTGAACAGCGAAATTTTGTATACCCTGTATGAGCGAAAAAAAAGGAATGTTGAAACCTTGAAAAAGATAAAACCGCGACTCGATACTTGCAGTATATCACATAACCACGAAGTAGGATATTTGGATGAAAGTGATAACCATTCAGTATGAATATTCAATTTCTCAGTTGAAAAATTGATATGTCACGTATTTTGAACATTCACGCATGAAACTTACATAATTGCAAGGTTTTTCATTGCATTTTTAGATCAATACAATTTGATTTTTTCCAGGTTTCCTGCGAAAAATGGAAATTATAATAATTATTTCAATATATTTGTAGTGAGGACAAGTTTTTCTATCTGTAATGAGAATTCGTTACAAAATTGGATTGTATCAAATTGGAAATCCGACAATTCTAATCTTTGAGCGGCCATCATTTATCCAATTCCTTCAAATATGGGCCTGGATCTTAATTTTTATCATTTGAAAATTCGCGGGCCAACATCGGGAACCCGGTAACCGTTACATATACATGGTCGGTTTCGAAAAAGTTGCATATTCATAAGCTCAACAGTAAATGAGCAGAAAAGCTACGAAACGCATATGCTTCATTGAAATTGGTGTACCAGCAAAGATTATTTTTCAGTGTGGAAGTAAAAACAATGTTGAGTAATACTCTGCTTGTCTCATTTTGGCGGTAACAAAAAAAAAGAAGATATCGTTGCAAAACACATAATTGTTTGTTTTCTTTTGTATATTGATATTGATATTGGAGGAAACATTTCAAGGTACTGAAAGACAAACTCAATATTAAATAAAAAAACATGAAAAAAGTTTGCACTAGAATGGAATATAGGTTTATTCTTCATAAACCGAAGTTGCATAATCAAAGAACCACATAAGTGAAATTATAAAATTTTGAATATGAAGTTATAAAATTTTGCAAAACGATCTACAACATTATCAATATTTATTTATATATCCCTATTTAAATAAAACTATGCCAATACTACCAGTCTTTCTGTCTGGACCTGTAGAAGTCTAAAGCCAAATCTTTCAGTCATTTCGGTTTTGACGACAAACTACGTTCGGCTGTTGCAACAGAAACTTACGTGACGCATACTAAATATTGTCATTTCTGCTGACCGGTATGTCATATACAGGGTAACTCACGGTCGATGGTACGTTAGACGTTTATGGAGAACGCAACGCAGGATTTTTCTGAAAATTTCGCATCTTTTCGTTTCTATCACAAAGTCCTAGCAACTTCATTTTTTTAAATGGAACACTCCGTATATTAACAATTTTAATTACAATACTCTTTTGTTAATAAATCCCTATACCTATCTCTATCGGTTTTCAAGATAAAAAATAATTTGTGTTAAATATAATCCAAAACCATAGACTTATTATCCTGAGGAGACGGAACATCTCATTCATAAAACTGCGTTTGTTTTGAAGCAATGATTGAAAATGAACTGCACGTGTATGAGGAAGACTACCGATCGAACCTCTTTGTCTTCACCAACTTGTTGGCAACGCTGTTATGTTTATGTGTCTTGTTTCCCTGATTTCAGCCAGTGGCGTACCGTTCTAATGGTTCCATAACTTGGAAATATATTTAATCTATAACTATATTACTGAATATTGTTCTGTACGGAGTCGAAGCGTCGTGTTTGTTAGTTAGGAAGACAAACAAATTCCGTTTGATTATGAACAAGCTACGAATGTACTGTCAATGAAAACATGTAATTTCTCTCTGTATATGTCAATCAACATTCTGAAAAATGATACATCATTGAAAATATATAACCAGATTCTTGTCAGTACCTGTAATTCCTGATATTATGTTCAACTGAAATAAGTGCAATATCATATGCATTCAGACAGTTGTATAAAATTGAATTTCCTTATAATTTGTACACAATAAATTTTTCTGTTTTGATAAAAACAAGAAACACAGCTTTCACACTTTTAATATTCATATAATACAACAAATTTATTCGGATAATGATGACACATTTCGATTCATTACTGGAAGAAAGGTGTTGGATTTGCATCTGGCTTCAATAAGTATTTGGTACCACTTTTCTTTGTTATGACATCACTTGAATTGAAATGATCAGAATATACATGAAGATATTTGCTCAGACGATTCTCCTGCCAGCCAAGAAGAGATGCCCAAATTTTTCTTTCTTCACTATCAGCGGGAAACCTGAAGTAATACAGAAATAGGTATACTAAGTTGCTTAGAATTTTTGATGCAATGAACAAGAAAGTCTATGCCATGAAAACATGAATAACCTAAATCATTAACAAACATGAATAAACAGTACCTAAACATCATATATTCACGCCACTGGAATAACAAACAAATTTGGAGGTTAGGTACTCCAACTTACTTGTGAAAAGAAACATGAGGGCTGGAATTGTTAAGTTTTTTGCACACTTGGCAGTGACGAACCATATTGTCCAAAAATTCACTTTGAATTCCACAATATTTATTCAAAGTCACTAAAAACAACACTTCAAAACACAAGACCACTCGTCTACAACACCGCAACGAGAAATGGGCAGATCGTAGTTTCGTAGTAAAAATCATTCATACAATAGGCGTGGCATGGACGCGCCGATGTCGCTTTGTGTGTAACAAATCCTATGATGCTACAATGTAATAGTTCACAAAATGAATATTCGGTAATTCCAACGTGTACATTTCAGGTTTTCATGATATATAAAATACCGTTCAGATAAATGTTCCATTGAGACTGTATTACTTGCAATACAATGAAAAAATGATATGAACGTGTCAATAATTATTGCGAATCTTGTTCTCAAACTGGAAATATGGCAACGACACATTCCAATCGGTCACACTAGTATCCTACAGTGGACCAGATATTGGCAATGTCTGATCTTCTTTGAATGTAAATAGTTCCGTCTCCTCAGGATAATAAGTCTATGTCCAAAACATATCCCTAATTGAACTTATGAAAATCAGGGCTCTCGAATCATAAAGAGTTGATATTTTAGTGGTGGTTTGGACAGGCTTGATGTATTCAATTTACACCGAGAAGTCGCCTCCATATCATACAGGGCGTGCTGAAATTATTATTATATCCGTTGTTCATACAAATGGTCAAAAGTTCATTTTTTCAAATAGTACCCACTGTTTTTTACTCAATGAATTGAAACACGAATAAAAATGATACAAGATGACATAGCATGTCCCTATAATATATATGATAATATATATATATCTAATAAATATTATGTATATATATATATATAATAAATTTTATATATATATATAAAAATAAAGCCGCTTTTTATGAAAAAAATAATTTTATGAAAAAGTTGATTTAAGATAGCCATAGAAATATCAAACTCATGACAGTTCGGTGACATCAATGAGTAATTCAGTAATTGTTATTGACATTATTCAAAAAATCTCCCAGAATGAACGCGAATATCGATTATTCAAACGAAGTTCTTATGAAGTTATTTATTATACACGGACAATGTGATCAAATCATTGCCAGAACTTGCAGAAAATTCAACTAAATGTATCCTGAATTGACACCAATGAACAGGAGAAAGTTTGTGAGATTACAAAATAATTTCATCAACTATGGCTCAAAGTTAAAAGCGCCTCCAACATTACCAAAACCTGTTACTTCGAATGAAGACAATATTGTTGACGTTTTGGCATATTTTCATGCATATCCACGATGTTCCTCGAACATCATAGGTTTCCCTTTCGTGTTGTCCACAGATAAAAAAAAAAAAAAAAGCATCCATTTTTAGTGCAAAAAAGATTTGGGTGTATCACATGCTTCAGTTCAAAGAATTTTGGGAAATCGAGAAATGCATCCGTATAAATACAGTAAATTTCAAGCTCTCAATGCAGAAGACTTCGAGCGGAGAGTGCATTTTTGCGAAGCCCTTTTAATGCATACCCAGGACGATCTGGAATTTTTGTCGAAAATAATTTGGAGCGACGAATCAAAATTCACGAGGGATGGGATTTTCAATAGAAGAAATAAGCATTTTTGGAATGATCATAATCCTCATATAACAAAAGAAATGGGTTTTCAAGTAAAATTTGACCCAAATGTTTTCTGTATTTAAAAAAATAATAAAATCAGCTTTTTCATTTACGATGGCAGACTGAATGCTGAGAGATATATTCAAATATTGAGGACGACTGTGACAGATTTTCTCGAAAATTTAGAGGAATATAAGAATTCATGGTTCCAACTGGACGGGGCGCCAGCTCATTCAACTCAGGAAGTTACCAGAAAACTTTACGAAATGTTTGAGGATCGTTGGTTTGGCCGTTCAGGTCCGTGGGACTGGCTACCGAGATCACCTGATCTCACGCCGTTTGACTTTTTTTATGGGGTGTTTTGAAAGAAAGGGTGTACAGTACTCCAGTGCCTACCAAAGAAGAACTGCGTCGGCGAATAGTGCGGTGTATTGAAGATTTGGATCCTCATGAAATTCAAAAGGCAACCACGAGTCGCGTACAAAAGCATATTTCAAAATGTTTTCAATGTAATGGACAACATTTCGAGCATTTATTGTGAAAATGTGATATTTTGTTTATACTTTCGTTACTTTCGTTCCTCCTAATTCTGTTATTTTCTGTACTTTCAAAGTGAATTTAGCTTTCCACCTAGATATGCTAGATAAGCTGATTTTTGATAGAGTTGTTGGAAACTTTGAGCCATAGTTGATGAAATTATTTTGCAATCTTACAAACAACCTCTTGTTCATTGGTGTCAATTCACAATACATTTGGCTGAATTTTCTGCAAGTTCTGGCAATGATTTGATCACATTGTCCGTGTATAATAAATAACTTCATAAGAACTTCGTTTGAATAATCTATATTCGCGTTCATTCTAGGAGATTATTTGAAACACTGTCAATAACAATTACTGAATTATTCATTAATGTCACCGAACTGTCATAAGTTTGATATTTCCATGGCTATCTGAAATTAACTTTTTCATAAAATAATACTTTTCACAATAAGCGACTTTATTGAGAAAACTTAATGATTTAGGTATAGGGACATGCTATGTAATCTTGTAGCATTTGTATTCGTCTTTCAATTTATTGAGTGAAAAACAGTGGGTACCATTTGAAAAAATGAACTTTTGACCACTTGTATGAACAACAGATATAATAATAATTTCAGCACGCCCTGTATGATACGGAGGTGTGAATTGAATACATCAAGCCTGTCCAAACCATCAAGCCTATCCATCAACTCTTCATGATTCGAGAGCCCTGATTTACATAAGTTCAATTAGGGATATGTTTTTGATCATATTTAACACAAATTATTTTTTATCTTGAAAACCGATAGAGATAGGTATAGGGATTTATTATAATTTGGGAGTATTGTAATAAGAAGGCAATTCTGAAAATTTGTTAATATATGGGGTGTTCCATTTAAAAAAATGAAGTTGCTAGGACTTTTTGATAAAAACGGCAACGTCGCAATTTCAAAAATATTTTAGATCGATAGAACAGGTGATAAAATGTTAGATGCGAAATTTTCAGAAAAATCCTGCGTTGCGTTCTCCATAAACGACTAACGTTCCATCGACCGTGAGTTATCCTGTATATGACATACCGGTCAGCAGAAATGACAATATTTAGTATGCGTTACATGACAAGAATTCAGCAACAACAAAACTCCTATGATCAACGGGACCTGATTCAAATATAGTGGGAAGGTACCTGATGAATTGGTACATTTATTACATTTTGAGAATGAACAAAATTTCATTGAAATCGGTCAGGAATTAATTGGAAATCATCATGCTGGGAATGGAAACTTACATACCACATAGCACCAAATCACGAACCACTGGTGAACCATGGTTCAATAGAACCTGTTCTAGGGTCGTCGCTCTGAAGCCAGCAGCATACCGTCGTTGGCTCAGAAACCCAAGCCCGCAAACTAGAGCTGAATTGTAATCGAACAATAGATGAGTCTAAAGAGGCATACAACGCGAAAATAAGATCAAAGCTCATAGAATGTCCAAATGGTTTCCGTTCATTTTGGACCTTTGCCAAGGCAATCGGGAGAAATTTCACTTCTAGCTCATTTCCTTCCCTCACAAAGGATGATAATACATTGGCTATAACACCTCATGAAAAAGCCAACACCTTCGCCACAATGTTTGCAGACAATTCTACCTTGGATCCACGAGGCCAGAAACTTCCCAAAATCGCTGCCATCGATAACCGTATGCCAGAAATTGTCTTCCGGCAACGCACAATCAGACACATTCTGCTTAGCCTCAACGTCAAGAAGGCTATGGGGCCTGACGGAATACCGCCTATTGTTCTCAAGAAATGTGCCCCAGAACTAACACCAGTTCTTTGCAGGTTGTTCACCCTTTCGTACAAACTCGGCGTATTTCCTTCTAACTGGAAGAAATCTAGGGTCCAACCGATTCCAAAGAAGGGCAAGAAAACCCTCCCTAACAACTATAGACCGATTGCACTACTATCTGTGATCTCTAAAGTAATGGAGAAAGCAATCAACATCGAGCTCATCCGATATCTAGAGAGCTCAAGAATCGTGAACGACCGGCAATATGGCTTTCGTCACCAGAGGTCAACTGGAGATCTGCTTGCCTATGTGACACATAAGTGGCAGATGTCAATAGAGAAACATGGGGAGTCTCTGGCTGTAGCCTTGGATATCTCCAAAGCATTTGACCGAGTTTGGCACCAAGGCCTCCTAGCGAAACCTCCGTCATATGGTTTGCCGCCCCAACTGTGTCTTTTACTATCGAGTTTTCTTGCAGATAGATCACTCTACGTGGTGGTAGACGGGGTCTCGTCTGATACAATGACGATCAATGCTGGTGTTCCACAAGGCTCTGTCTTGGCACCAACTTTGTTTTTGCTCCACATCAATGATTTGTTGAATGTGACCTCCAGCCCAGTTCATAGCTTTGCGGATAATAGTACACTTCATTCCGCCTTTTCCTCTAGAGCCCCTATATCTTCCAACGAGGCCAGAGGTGCAAGGCGAAGACAGGTTGATGCCTTAAATGAGGATCTGACAAGAATTCTGAAATGGGGATCTGAGAATCTAGTACAGTTCAATACAAATAAAACTCAATCTTGTATGTTCACCAAGAAGGCTGATCACACAATGCCCAATCTGATGATGTCGGGTACCACTGTTCCTATGAAGTCGTCAATATCCATGCTGGGTGTCACCACCAACAGTGCTCTCGCATGGGACGATCATGTGAGGTCCATTGCGAAAACTGCTTCACAAAAACTTGGTTTTCTATTCCGTGCGAAGAGATACTTCACATCCCAGCAACTAATTTGTAATGCTTAGGCCTATGTTAATACTGAAAAATTACCATTTGGTGGTTTGACCGTGCCTTCTCTGAATATAGTAGAGCACATGATGAAACTAGAAAATATATTCATCGTAAATTTTGATTAATTTGATTGTCACAATTCTCTTGGGACAAAACTGAAAGATTTATTCAAAAATGTAGCTTTCACGCATCCATGTGAAAATTTTCCATTGAATTATTTTGTATCTCTCTATACTAGAGTACGTATATATTATAAATTGGAATATGCAAATCGCGATATAAAAAGAAGACAAACGTGAAATTGACAATTTTACGAAACCTGTAAGATTAGGTATTGTTGGCTTTTTCAGAGTAAGATCCACACCTCACTGAATCAATCTCCATCCATCTTTCGATGTGTCTGTTGGGATAGTTTTTTTCATCAATTGAGTTTTGTATTTTTTCCTCCTCACAAATGATGGTGAATCTTCCAATCGTATCATTAATCGTATCATTAATTAAAAATGTGTTATCCACCTGTGTACTTTTCCATTCGCCCCCGTACGAAACGCTCACACTGCAACATGAAAATAGCACACAAGCGACCCTCGTAAATGCAGGAATTCGGAGTCACTTGCCGCTGCGTTTGTGTGACCGACTACAAAGTTCCGCTTGAGAGTGGACCTTCTAGTCCATATATGTTCGGTGGCTATACCAAGCATCATTCCTCAATAGAACGGCAAAGTTATGGAATTCTTTGCCTAGTGAAGTTTTTCCTGATGCTTACAACCTCCAAACTTTCAAGAAAAATTCCAACACCTTCCTACTCTCCCAAAATTCCACCGCTGGCTAATACGATGTTCCTCGAACATCATAGGTTTCCCTTTCGTGTTATCCACAGATAAAAAAAAAATCAGCCCTAATAACCTCATGCAAACTTTGACATCATTATTCAAGGCCCTTATAATACCCTTGATACATAAATAACTGTTGAGAGTTTCATCAAATTGTTAGGATAATATAATATGTAACTAGCGAAGATATTCAATTTTTTGATTATGAATGCAGAAAGAGCCTAGAGGACGAACAATCTTCCACTTACATCCTCACGGAATGCCCACCAGTGATTGTAGCAAGGGATATGCATTTTATGGGCAGTATCCTGGATCCAGAGGTCGTGAAAAGGATTCGGCCAAGTGAGTTGGTATCTTTCGCTCGCGAAATTGGCCTTCTCCCTGGCTGACTTGCGACCGCAGGAATTGTGGGTGCAAAATTGGCCCGAAGAGGTGGCCTGTGTGCGTCAAGTCCCAGACCGCTCACGTTTTACATCACATTATACAAGGTATAATTTTTTTGATGGTTGAAAAACGGTTATGGTTTCTCAGCTCATTTCAACACGAAAAGTTTGTATGAACATATGCCCTAAACCTCTTAACTTTCGAGCTATAGGGTGTTGGAATTTTAAGAAACTATACATTTGTTTTCTTATCATAACTTCAATACTGTTCTAAACATTTTCACAAAGTTTGACATGCACCTACTAAGCACCTATAGGCATTTTTTGAGAGATTTTTCTAAAAAAATATCATACGCCCTAGCTTTTTCCAAAAATAAGAATCATTTTCGAATTCCTCATTTATTTAGTAATAATTTGGACTCCTGAATTTTTTTTCCGTCCGACTCACCGTTTTCGCATAAAAAATGAAACAATTTCCACGCATTTGTGGAATATATCTTTTTAAAATCTCCAGTATACATTCCATACGAACGCCAATGGTGGAAATATCGAAACATCACCTGCATAAAGAAATAACTATCGGTCTTGATAGGTATGTCAAATTTCATGAAAATATCTAGAACAGTATTGAAGTTATGAAAACGATTTCTTTCTCAAAACTTCAACACCCCATAGCTCGAAAGTTGAGAGGTTCAGGGCAGATGTTAATATGAACTTTTATTCTTAAAATGAGCTGAGGAACCATATCCTATATTTTCAGCTAGCAATTAATTTACACCCTGTTCATAAGGCAATACTTCTTTTCCCAAAATTACTATAGCAGTTCTGCAACAGAAATGAGAGAAATAATTTATACTATTCAGGGTGCAAATATGTCTTCATGGTTGATGTGGAAGAATTGGTCTTTGGACCTAACATCAAACATGATCATCATTTATTATCACTATTATCGCTATATACCGTGAAGAAGTCGTTGAAAACATCTTTGGTTTTTGGAGATATTTCATTCAAGAGTTACTGTTACCCAAAGAGGGGAGCACTTTCTTGCAAGTCGTTTTCCTTTTCCTATAATACAGTGGTATAACTTGAATGAATTTTCGACGTATTCCCTCTAAAGACGGAACGTTGATCAATAATACGGACGAATCATAAGGAATTGAAAACGGCTTTGAGAAGTGCTTCCTTCGTTTCTGTCGATTTCAGAATGAATCAATAAGAATCTACAGCAAAATATAAAAAACTGTGTTTTTCTGAAACTTCTCAGAAACCAAGTTTTTTCCAAATAATTTTCTCCAAATTTCACCAACCTTGAATCTCTAACCGCTACAGAGTTCCCCATGGGGGCCCGCGAATTTAGGAAACCCTGTATCGATCTTAAAACTCATCGTCAACATTTCCAACAAGTGAAATTGTATATAATATACATCAGAGCTGTACAACAAAAACATTCACTGCAATAAACTTTGTCCGAAATAGTTAGACGGAAGGCGTTTAATAACACAGCAGGTATGAAAAACTTGACACAATTGTTATTTGTTTCGACAATATTAGTTTTGAAAATATGGACCTTGGATCGGTTAATACATCAAAGTTGGTATTGGAATTATAAGTCATGTATGTTGCTAACGAATGATATATACTAACCAGAATATTGCAATTCTATATGCGATAAGAAGGAAAATTAATGTACAAGGTGATTCTCAGGATATCTCTCTAGCTCTCCTTCATGAGAAGCGTTTACATATATTTCATTTGTTTCACCTACATGTACATAGCGTTTCTTATCGTAGCCGTGCGTTAGGAGTTTTCATGGTAAGAAAAATCTTGAAATTCTGGATTTTTGGACATCAGGGTTATTCAACATTCTCTTTCATTACAAGAATTCTCAAGGTCATAGTACTTCCGGTTATTTCAACTGATTCTTATATATCTTGATTATTTTCAAAGATGTAGCCCCATTTTCAACACTCCGCCTTTTACCCATTTTCGACAGGTGGTTATACCGGATATCTCCATGAAATTTCTAATTTGGAATAGAACACTCGGTATATTTTTTCATTTCTGGATTCCTAAGATGATTTCATGATGAGTTTCATTAGGTTTTCCTATACCTGTGTCTTGTACAGCCTTCTTTTCAACACTGCGCCTTTTACCCATTTTCAACTGCTGGTAAACGCTTCTGAAGCTGACGGAAGCACAGGAATGATACTTTCGAAATCCACATACCAATTGATTTATCGAATAGAGGGTATCCAAATTTGGATGATCAATTCCTTCACTTTCAAAGTTGAAAATGTTGGGTCCTTCAAATAATGTGACTCCCTCTATTCATTGGATGTTCGGATGCAGAATTTAATTATCTCTCGAAACTACCAACAAAAGATTTGGGAATAGGTGAAGGGAAAGTTATAGCGAATTGATGCAGAATCAAATTCTGCATCAGACCATCCAATGAATACATGTGTCACATTTGAAAAAACTTGAAAAAATCATGAAAATCATATAATTGGTCATCAAAATCTGATACCATGTATGCGATGAATCAATTGATAATGTGGATTTCTAAAGTATCATTCCTGTGCTTCCGTCTGCTTCAGAAGCGTTTATCACCAGTTGAAAATGGGTGAAAGGCGCAGTGTTGAAAATAAGGCTGTACATCTTTGCAAGATATCTAAGACACATTTGAGAATAGGTATGTGTTCGATTCAAAATTAGAAATTTGATGGCGATATCCGGTATAACCAGAAGTTCCAGAATCTTCAAGATTTTTCATCAGTCCACGGGAGGGAGTAGCATCGTACGGATGCGCTGAAGTGGGAATAAAAATAATATTGGATACTGTCTGTACGTTAATCGAGGATGTTCAAGCTTCGTGGGATTTCCTTTCCTCTCGTTCCTAAAAATAAATATAGAAAATATAATGATTATTTTCATTATAACTCATTGAGAGCCAAATAATTGAGACAAACATCGAAGAATTATTGTATTAACAGGTTACCAGGTGGTCATAAGAAATTACATACAGGTGAAACAAGTAGACCCCATGAGTCAAAATTAGATGAACATATCTTTACTGAAAATGGACAACTCACGGCTGATTGCAATGAGATTGAATCATAGGAAAGAAATTCAACAAACCAAAAAATTAAAATCAAAATCTGCTTGCATTCTTTTGGAAGACAAGAATATAATTTTCTATTCAGTTGATATAGGAAGAATTCGACATTTATTCCTCAAATCTGACTAGAAAATGATGAATCAAGATCACTCATGAAGAAATACCCAACCGGTAACCCACATTTTCTTTTTGTCAACTCGTCATTGCATGGAAACTATTGGAAACTAGAAGACAAAATGAATATTCAGGAAAGAATAATCCTGCGTCATTGATTGGCCGTCCTGTGTGAATTAAATTAGAAGAAGAGATACCTAAATTTTTAATGTTAATTTGATGTGAATTTGTATATAACTTTAGAAATAATTCCTTCGCCATATGAATTGAGGTGAAATACGTGAAATTCGTTTTTGGGAATAATAATTTTTTCAAGTTGTTTTCCTTTTTTTTATTTTGGAGATGTGTTATCCTGCAATCGAACTTGGTTTTTCCATTATGGTAGATACTAGTACCACAGAACAGCAACTAATTGGTATTCTGTGCAAGTACTATAACAGAAGTGGGTACATCGATTATCTCCTCTAGATGTGAATTTCTGGAGAATACTTCAGATATACTAAGGAGTCATCTAATTAATTTAATCTTCAGGTCTACTGGAGATGGCAATACTTAGTTGCCGAAATATGTATTTAGGCTTTTCTAAATATTATTGTGGCATTTTGGGTACTTTTGTATTAGAGTTCTAATAAGTCGTGGCGTAATTCAGAGGGTGATGATATTTCATCGCCTTGTATGAAATTAATTGAATCGATCAACTAATTCTGTAATATCGAACCGTTCAATGAAATCATAAACAGGGTCGATTTGTGAATAATCATTGAAAATATTTATAACTGTACGACTAGTACATAATGGAAGAAAAAAATGCAGTAAACACAGTCGATAATTAATTCCGAATAAGTTCCTAATCGGTATTTTTGAGATTTGACATTGCACAATAACATGCTTCGATTTATTATATATATAGGAATATTCCGAGAACAAAATTGAAAATCTCCTAGTCTTATCAACCGGGAAGCCCTAATAACTTTGAACTCATTTATTAAAAAAATATTTCATTTTCCAATTATCCATAGATGATTCGTCCATGATGATATTCTATTATCCAGTTTCTTCCACTTATTATTGCACCATTCATACATGTTTGAACGAGATTCTACTTGGTTTTACTGATTCAAAAAAACTTATGTACCTCTCCGTGATATGAAGTACCACTGTGAAATATTGACAACTGTCGGTGTCGTAGACAACTCGGTGAGGTCGAATCTCATATGCAGATTGGTCAAATCATGCGTCCGCTTACTCAGTCGAACGAAAGTCAGTTTCTAGTGAAAAGTAGAATCTGGTATGCACCACGAGCGTTATAAGATATTGACGCTGTCAGTCACTCTTCTGGCTGGATCAGTCTCGGTTCTGGCTGGATCAGTCTTGCTTCTGGCGTTACCAGTCCCCCGTCTGGCGTTTTCATCACTTCGAGAAATTCTGTAAACTTTACTATAAAGTACTAGCTGATGCATACATACCACTGCGTTTCTGGTCGAAACTACTATTTGGTAGATAGGTGTACAGCAGTAATGATGGTTATTACGACAGCTCGTTTGGTTAGTCATTTCGAGGACATTGTCAATAAAACTAGTCGTGAAGTAGGTAAAAGTGTCTAGGATCAATGTCATGACGCTGCGAGGTTGATTATATATACCTACAAATCGATGTATTTAGGTACAGTTTTTTATTTCCTGAGATTCAAAACTGATTTCCAATCGAGGTATTGGAAAAAACCATTCACAATTATGTATTCAAAGATGAAATAGTTACAAAAATCATAATGAAAAATGACATCGTAGCAATTTCTATTGTGTGTGACTTTGGCCGGTATAAACTCAGTAGTATTAGCATTTTCTATATGGTAGATACTTCAAAACTAAGAAGGAACTACATTTCAAAATAGATAATTATAATTTTTCTGGAAGTTACTTTATCAAGTAAACACTCTCGTGGAAATGACTGAATAAGGTATTTACTTCACTTTCAACTGCCGACTTCTTACTGCAGATATTTCAATTCAAAAAGAAATTGTAGTATTTGTTTGACGTTTGCGAAGTTGGTTCACTATGCTCTACGGTTTTGTTTGAGAATGGATGGAAAACGCAAAAAAAATTATCCAGAAATAATACAGTGCAAGATGACACGTCAGTGATGATATCTCATAGCATCAAATATTCCGTAAAATGAAGTATAACTTGTGTGGATCATGTTAATTCCGTTTCTCTTTGAAGATCAATAAGAAAATTTTTATAAGAAGTAAATGAAACTGTCAGTCTGTGTAATAAAGCTGTGCGCGTACAGTGTTTTTGAGATGCTTGGGTATGTTTTAATAAAAATTGAATTGAATAGAGATAAGCACAATATAAAAATGAAGAGGAAGAGCTACTTCCTCTTCAAGTCGATGTTAATCCAAGAAAGAAGGGGTTGGTTGTATCTCATCGTTCTCAAGCCATAGTATGAGTACATCACAGAGTGGACACAGTAGTTCATCACTATAAACCATCTGGCACTGGCAGTATACTCTGTGTAGCTGAACCAGGAATACAAGAGTACAGTGATGTGATGATACCAGTGCAGGAAGATAAGCGGCTGTTTCCTGAGCACTATGAAAATGGTGTCTCCTAATATTGATATCTGGAAATGTCAAGGTTTCCATCGCAGCTGGCGAGCGGTGTATATCACTGAAGATGATCCCACCTTATCATTGAGTGTACCCTTGGTATTTCTCCCGCTCTTACGAGTATCAGAACCCCAATTCAATCTTATTACGGAAGATACAAGATCGCCTATCCCATCAGAAGTGAAACACACTGTATCTATACCAGTTGTGCAAGCATATAACTTGAAAGGTCTCGACATCATCTTGACCCATACAACAAATAGACATCCTGGACGTCTTTGAGATACCCTTCATGGATGTGAGAAAACAAAAAAAGTGGTATCACGAGAAAATGAACTCGCGACCTTTTGATTATCATGCTATAATACCTGTACCACTCAGGCTATCTCACTTGTTGAAGAGATTATACTACTAACAAGTATTCGAGGTGTATGATGATGCTTCTCATTTTAGTATCGAGCTTATATAGTTTTTAGAAGATATGGAACAGAAAAATATACTGGCTACTACTCAGCAAAACAAAAAATAAATAAATTCCAGTCTTCAGCTATTCGACGTAGGTATAATATATTTGATATCACGGTAATATTAACACATCGATATGTTGAGAATAACTTCAACGATTAATTTAAATTGGGTGTATAATGACAGATTTCCTAGATTTATTTGAATTAACGAAAAATTAACCTGTTTCCTAACCTTAATAACCTAATTTCGTATTTGTGAGGTAACGTTGTACTTGAATGGTCCGAACACGATATCCTATACGGATGCCCAAAAGAACGCTTATTCAATGTTTCATCTTTTTTCCAGTTAAATCATATTACCTAGATATATAAATTCAAACTTATATCCTTTTGATTCACATATGTTGACTTCTGCATATCTTCATTCCCTTTGGGTAAATTTTGGATATCCCATGGATATACAAAAGTAGTCCGAGGTTCCGACATGAATTGGATGTCCATAGGATATCCGGTGTTGTATGGGAAGTATCTGTCTAATTTGTCGATTGAAAACCATGATATTCACTTCATCAGGAAAAAGAATTAAAGTAGATAGTTGCTCACGCACTTTTTCAATCGCAATTTTTTCTAGTCTAGTCTAGAACAGAAAGCTTCTCTTCTGCAATAGGCGATCAAAGGTACAATCTCCCGGCCACCATTTTTTTTTTAACCACTGAGTCGCCCCATGGGACTTGGCGTCTCTTGGCGTCGCTCCGTTCGCCTTATGGTAGGGCTGGCCCGTTTTGTATTATTAGAAGTCAGAATAGAGAAAATAATATAAAACGTTTAATACAGGCTATTCCAGCACTCGTGTATTCCGAATTTCCTACTGGTGCTAGAAATTAGTCGCCTTCTGTAATTATGTTTCAATAACCTATTTTTATATCTCAGAAAGAAGACATTGACATTCATTTAGCGTCACTCTCAGTCATATTTCAAATGATGAATGAAACATTTAGAATTTTGATTTAGTTCACATAATGCGTCTTGAAAAAATCTATTAATTGACGTTCATTAGTTTATTTTATCTCAAATTCATCTGATATATAATGATATACGATGATATAGGATTTATTCAAGTCGTTCATATTGTATGACGTATTTATTCATTGTATTTCAATGACGATTCCATATTCCATGTGAATCGTTAACGTAGGTATGAGCGAACTGTATCGAAAATAGTTATATTATCTTTGGATATAGTGAGCATCATAAGTGTTACCCCCCTCTCCCTATCTAACTCGTTACTGGACTCTTCGCCGGAAAATTGCAGACACACGTCAACTTTCCAAATTCTACAATTTACATTTTTGCATGAATAGTTCAAATTAAAATAGTATAAATCAAAAGTCAACGTGTCTCCGCGATTTTCCTAACAAGAGATTTATATTTAGGAGTGTAACATTTATATTGCTCACTGTATGTGTATTACATGAGATCATAACAAAAAATGACAAATATTGCCATTTTTCAAGTCACTACGATTTGACGGGCCGTCATGTACATATCTATAAACTGGATCAAATTCAATAGTTGCTAGTGGAAATACCCTACAAATGAAAAAAAAAATCAACTAATGTGCAAATTCATTGGTCAGGAAAACGAAAATAGAATATGCGAACCTTATAATACTCTCACCCCTCCATCCCATCAACCCTTATTATTTTGAAAGTTCGAATGACAATATCATTGGAAAATTTTATGAAAATTTTCACTAAGGAGAAGCATATTTCAATACCTTTCTAATGGTAGCTATTTAAGTCTTTGAAGTTGTTTTCTTCAATCTCACCTCGAAAGGGGTTCAGGAATTGTTAGAGATTTTCTTTCATTTCCGAGATATTTCTACTAACATGCATATTTCGCTGAGAATCAATAATAACATCCCAGAACAAAAGGAAATATTTGATGAAGAAAAATTATACCTTCTTTCTGAATCTGTGCATACATCAATCAACTTGAATGAAAATAACAAACACGTTGAATATTTTATGTATTTTTATGTGAACAACATACCGAATCAACGTCACTTAGATATTTTTTCATTAGAAGGTCAATGGCCTTGATACCTACATTTGGTGTCAATGAATTCCAATGATGTCTGTGATAAGCACTAGTAGTGTAACTGATCATTTTTCGGTGGACTACCCTGTATAATCACTTTTTTGTTTCCATTGCCACCATAGAGGGTATGCAATTGAGTATTTAGGTTTTTGGAACAATAAGTGCCTATACAATATCTTTTTATCAAACCACAAGCCACAATGAATTTATTTACATAATTTTCTCCAAAATTTGAGATACAGAGAAAGTATCACACAAATATGGGTTATGACTGCTATCAAATCTAGAAGTTTAATGCTGAATGCAAGAATACTGTTGCAGTAATCTATTTGATACTTAGGGGATCAAAAAACATTTAATATAGTTTGAAATGTATATTTTTTATGCCATGAAATACTTACAGAAGTCATCCATGTTGAAGAATGCCTAATATGTATTTAAATATTGGGAAATAAAAAATATATCACAAACATAAGAGAACTGCTTTGCACAGCCAAGTTGATCCTAACTTATTTCAAGAATCAAATATAAGTAGAATTTGTACCTATGATATTCAAAATTTTTAACGTTTTCAGCCAGCATTACCTACTTATTGAATTATCGGTTCATATTCTAAAAATCTGAGGAAGTAAACCAGAATATATTTTCTCATCATTCAGAACATTTTACAATTTTATATTTATAATAATAATAATAATATGTCTGTAGATTGATGCAAAATCAGTAAAGGAAAAGTGCTATACAAAAACCATCATGACAATAAAATAAATGTTAAAACTTGACTTAGGTAATCAATATTGATTCAAGGTATAATCATGCTTCCACTTGAGTTATTGGCTAAGAAGTTCAAAGATAGTTTGAAATTTTTCCCCTGATGAAGTCACATAGATAATATTGCTAGTGCACCTCCAAGATACTTTCAATGATGAAATACCTTTTTTTGGCAAGAAATAAGGGATTGTTAAAAGAGCAATTGAATGTCTCAAAATGTGGAATACAATTTAACTAATTATTTTCTGTTATACAAAAAAATCTTGATGGAAATGGTTCCTACTAATACCTATAAATTCAAAATATCCATCCATTTTGGAAAATACATCAATAGTTTTCCTCTGTGGGAGGAACACTCTGAGGACTACTTCAGAATTGGGTAAAAAAAATGAAAAATGTTCCTAATATTTGTGCAGTACTCATTATTAGTTGATCAATTAAGTCGTACGATCATTCCTGATTGAATTGATTTTGATCAGTGTTCAAAAGTCTTGTTTGAGGTGCAGCAACAAAATTGGATGTTTTTCATGTCTAGCAAAATTTCAGATAATATGTTCTCATCAATTAATATGGTCAATTTTTATAAAGCTAGATATCCTGGTTTCAGTAGAACAACAAATAAAAGGGCAATATATAATGGAAATGAATGAAATTATTCAATACAGAAGTATGGAATCAAAATGCAGATACAAATTTGAATTGAAATTTGTAATTTTAAATATTTAATAGCAATATTTGTTGAAGAAGTACATGACCAATACAAGAAATTCAAGGGAATACCTCATTCAAAACTGTATCTGTACATTGTGATATGATTAGATGTGGAATTTTTTCAAGTAGGTCCAGTAACTTCAATTATGTAACTAATTTGGTTGTTACATAATTTTACTTTCAAACCTAATACTGTACCAGACTCAAAGAATGTATAATACACACCTAGAAAAACAAATATAATAAACAGTATGCAAATTAATTGGAATTTGTACATGTTCTGAGAAAGTTGTGATCTTCATCTATCCTTGAGAATCATATTCTCAATTGTTGAATGGACTTTTCAGTGAACTGGATGATTTACCAAATTCCCTTCTACTCACTTGCAACTGAGTTTGAACTTACTTGAAAATTTTAATGTAATTTTAATTTTGAATCTCCTACAATTTTTCTCCATGTAGTTCCTGAAATATCTGAAATTATTCATCAAGAAAACTGAAGCAACTGTGTGGGAAGCACTCAATAAACAAACAGAATCTGATAAAAATCTCATAGAATTTGCTAACCTACCATAATTCTCTCTCTGCTAATCAAATTACACAGCTTTAAGCCTATCTATGCACCAGACTGAGCAAAAATAATGTCTCCTCTATCGCAAGTACCTTTTACTGCACTTTGGATTTTAGTAGAGGATAATCAGCAGTCACAGGAGTACTTCTATTCTTACTTCTACTTTTGCTCATGTAGGCCTTGTAGAAGAATCTGGCAAACAGGACAAAATAACTGAAGTACATAGCAATGGATAGCTTGATGTTGAAAGGGGTTATATGGCATTCTGCTTGTTGCTGCAGCAACTGTCTAGCCCAAAGGTTCACAGCACATCCCACAACCATTTGAAGTAACTGAAGTGATGTTATAAGCATGGCAATTTGCCTGGGAGGGTTGTATCTCATCGCTCTCAAGCCATAGTATGAGTACATCACAGAGTGGACACAGTAGTTCATCACTATAAACCATCTGGCACTGGCAGTATACTCTGTGTAGCTGAACCAGGAATACAAGAGTACAGTGATGTGATGATACCAGTGCAGGAAGATAAGCGGCTGTTTCCTGAGCACTATGAAAATGGTGTCTCCTAATTCAGGCAATTTGCTGAGCACAAACATCCAGGTCCAAAATCCTGATACTTTGTCCTGTTCGATGAATGATGGGATACAAACTGAATGGTACAAACCATGCTGTGTCAGTGTGTGGAAAAATTCCGGTACCGTTCTGCACGCCCCCATAATGCTGAATGTCGCTAAGAGGGTATTCCATAGCACCAAAACTCCTCTTAATTCGAACTTCGGTCTGCTCTGCATTAAATGTTGGCCCCCGAAGATGAGTACCATGTAGATGCCAACATAATAGAAACCCAGAGTCCAGTTATCTTGCATCCACGTTCGGGTTTTTTGGTGGATGAAATCCGATTCGAAATTGAAAACGTAAGAATAGTTCGGCATCGTCACTTGGGTGTATTCTTTCATTTCGCGCGGTTACTCTCAACAGATTCAATGCTTGCCACCGACACACTTTCGAAAATATGATGTATGTAATATATGAGGAGCGCGTCTCGTCCGAAGAAATTTATAAAATAGTAGGGGATCCTCAATTCCGCACGGTGCGCTTCCGATCGGAACCTATCTACCGACTCCCTACCCACACAAAAAAACGCCCAGAGCCGGAGAGGTTAGCGGAGAAGTTTGGCTAGCGCTTGCGTCCATTTCACAGAAAATGCCGAAATTGGGTTTTTACCACATTGAATTTGGATTAATGTAGGTGTGATCGTATGATGTAACGTTAGGACCATAAATCATTGGATCAACACCAACCACCGAAGGTTAGGTTAATAAGGCTGGGGCTATTTCTTCACGAAAATTTTACTGTTTTGACATTTTAATCCTCTGGTAAGGTTTTCTGTTGCCGTGGTTATAATGAAATTAATTTAGTTCGAAAAAAATCCAAGAGATGAGCTAGTGCTAGTGAGAATCAATCTAGGTTTTATCTATAATCTAGGAACGATGAATGCTCTCGATTTGTTTCGAATTCATAATCGTAAAAGGTTCCGTAGTTAATTGACAAGGTCAAGGTTAATATTTCGCAAAAATCAAGAATCAACAGTTGATAAATGTTCCCGTCCCATGTGAAATGGTAGATTTTGAATCAATTCTATGAATCAAGGAAGGACGTTGATTGTTTATTATTTATGTAGATTCATCGGATCGCAATTTTTTCTCATAAGATTTCTAATCTGTTCAATTTTGGATCGATGAGGCACCTCATTAGAGATATTCCGCACCTTATCTAGTACCCTGGTTCCTTATCAGGATTCAAAAAATTGGTAAGATCACTACTCTCGGGGTTGTATACACAGCAAGTACTCGTTTGCGTTTTGAGGGTGCGCCGCAACTGTCAGTTGTCAGGTAGCAGCTGTGGGAACGAACTTCATATTTATTTTTGTACAATTCTGTCAATGTAATTTTACTGTTACGAGACGAGGTATAAACAAGGGGTATAATGTGTAAAGAAATCTAAAAAGTGCTAGAAATGTCCACGGAATTGAGCATAGTTTGTGAACTCAATAGTGGTACACATTCACTATTACATTTTCTTGAAGTGAATGACTCATGCAGAAGATATTGTAATAGTTTTTGATAAAAATAAATAGCAACTATGAGTGGCAAACGTGGGGCTCCCATCGATACATCATTATTTACCAAACCACCTCCAAATTTCAAACTGGTAAGCAACAATGATTTGGAACTGGGGATCAATGCTAAAATCAATAAGCATTGATACTCTGTATCAATGGTAATAAAGGTGCCCATAATTAACAGAGGAATGAATATGGTATTATGAACTCGATTATGGAGCAAGAAACTTCCTCAAATATTATCTCTTCTGATTATTCCATGATCTCATAATCCAAAAATGGTGTCATAATTATTTCTTTTCTTTCTAGCCTCCTACCTCTCCATCATGGTCAAACAGTTCTACCTCATTTAAAAAATTAAAAAGAGAGGACCCACCTATTCCCGATAAGCATTCCCCAATTGTGAAAAGTCTAATGGACGATGGCTTTTCAAGCATTCAGCACAATTATAGCAAAAATGACCCAGCAGCCAGATTGTCTCAGACCTCACCTCAGTATGTGCTAACTGCCACACAGTCATTCATGATGACTCCTATGAACAATGTACAGGTAGTTCAGAAACCTCCTCCATCTCTTCCAATTCAGAACCCTTCAGTGGCTGTAGACCCCAGCTATTATGCATTTTACTATGACCCCAAAAGGTAAGTTTCAAGTTGCATTCTGATTGCAATGTCCAGACACATTGTTTTCAACTACTACATGAATTATTCAAAAGAAATGAGGTGGTTATATTTTCTTCAGTGTTGTGTGGAAGTAACCAAGAAAAAAACTGATATAATGAATTATCTTCAAAAACCCCAAGCCACAACTTGTTATCACTACATTTATTTTTATGAAAATAATCTAGATGAACTAATGTTCTAAGAGTAGTTGGATGATGTCAAAAGAAAACCATGAAACATAGAGCAGTACACCAATAACAAAATATTAACAAATTGCACACCATACAGAAAGTCAGCAAAATTAGATTGGAATTGGGATCCCTCTTGTATTTCTGCTCTCCTTATACTATTTCCCAATATCTTTTTAGAAATGTCATTTTAAAATTCATTTGCTTGAATTAGGTTTGATACAACTTACCTTATCCAACTTATGCTCTCCTGATATGAATATCAGGATTATTCCATTCTCGCTGGGAATGTAACGCAAAATGCGATAAATGGACAGGAAAAATTTGAGGCAATGTTATAAGTTTCACTTGAAAAATTAAAAAAAGGACATTTCAAATTTTTCTCATTCAAAATTTTTATATACATTCTGGCAGACTGAAATTATTATTCATTAAGTGAGTTATATATTTAACCTTCAGTATTCACGAACCAGTCACTGCATATTACATGTATGTCACATCTTCTTGAAAAACCTGAATAACTCTGAAACACAGAAAAGGACATTATTTTGTTTTATTTACATTTTGTACAGAGTTAGAAAGCAATGATGAACTAACAATTATTTTGACATATCCGTTCAGATAAATCTCAAAAAAGTGAGGATTACGCGAAACTTCGATTGACGGGATATTAATATATATTCAGAATTTTTCAAATGTCAACAATTATCAAGCATTAAAACCAAGACCAAAACACTCAACTTTGCCTCAATATGACATACCTCACATCGTTCATGGTTTACGAGATCAAAATAATGATAATTTTATTGCTTCCTCAAAATATCATAGTGAACACATTATTATGTATTCATTTGGCTATAGAAATACATAGTTGGTTTTTCTCATGCATTGATGAAAGCTTGTAAATTCTTCGAATTCATTTTAGTGTAAATCATATATTCAAAATTATTATGGAATGAGGGATGAACATATCACTTCTGGGTCGATCAAATATCCAATCCCATTTGAAGTAAATCTAATCATGAAATGGTCGTAAAACGTTTATGAATGACAACTATATATCATTTATGAAAGTAATAAATTAATTTACCTTACACTTATTACTATCAATTATAAAATTGTTTAATATAATATAGTATAGGAAATATATCATAGATATCATATTTGTTGAATCAAATAAAAACTGCATCATAAATACGCTCTGCACAACACAAGTGTTAAATCACTTAGGTGCATATTCATAGATAATATAAATTTATTGGTAATTTTAGTGAGAATTGTTGCTACAAAAAATTATATGTCAGAATTAAGTATTTGTATGAAACTGTTTATAAATATTTGAAAAAATTACAATTACAATATATATATATATATATATATAGGCTATACCCAGCCACTAGAAAGAGTTGTAGACTTTCGCCTACTTGATTGGGTTGAATTTTAATACCTTACTAAGGCTTCTCAAGATCGTAACCTAGATGGCGTTACCTATTCTGATCTCGATATTTATCTTGGAAACTCTAGAAATTACGATTTGAATTTGAAATTTAACACGAATGCAAGAATTGAACCATCAGCTGTCATCAGATATCAGTTGAAGCGGATTTGACTTTACAGGATCGACGATCGTATTTACATCTCTACTCAAGCGGTGCGGCCTTAGTAAGGTTGTTTGACAGGTCTACATCGTTTGGAAATAATCAATTGTGGAATTGAAGAGCCCCCCTACAGCCCTAGATGATACATGAGAGGTTCACGAAATATGGAATCAACCTATTCCCGTCTTTGGCACCTTAAAACATTCCTTCTCAAAATGGTTGCTACAGACACCAGAATAGTTTCCAATTTCGTGACGCTCAACACCCGAATTAAATGAGAGGTAGAATAAATATAAATAGTATAGAATATTAGGTTTTGATAAGGGCTCTCAATATCGAATGTTTCCACTTATGTCGCAAAGAAATATCATTTGGAAATTCATGAATGGAGACGGTTTCACACTTTTTGGAAAAACAAAAAGGTACAGCACAAATAGGAGGAGACATAATAATGAATAATCAGAATAAAACAGAACAAAAAATACATAAACAGCGAAGCAAAATTACGTAAACAAAGTACAAAGTAATCAAAAGAAACGACAGAACTACTATACTAGGAACACAACACAAATCTATAAACGAACGGAATATTAGAACATTGGAAATTAAAAAATAATGAATTTTTTGAGCAAAAAACACGATATAAGACACGATTTTGATCTCACACTACAACTCTTGACAACTTAATTGTTGTTACATAACCACACATTTCGAAAATTTTTGAGAAACAAGTGAGAATCATTTCGTCCGATACAGTAAAGCTATCGGGTGATCTCACACTCAAATGAGTGACAGATCAGATCAGAACATTCTGCTCACTAGATTTAGCCGACAATGGATCCACCATCCTACCTTGCAAGAAAGTGTAATGATATGCTATGGAAACATCGATATTAAACAAATGACTATAATATTTACTTACTATATTTCGCCTATTTCAATTTAAAGATACCATAAATATTCCTGATATCCGCTAAAAGAAGAAAATTGCTCAATTTTAGGTGCTTAATTGTATATTCAGTCATATGAACTTATTAACCTTACTTCATATTGAAAACACATTTTGGATCAGGTATTATCCTCCATTGTGAGCCTGTGCACGATGTTTTGAGTTTAGTGAAATGTTAAATACCTTTTTCACCTTGAAGGGAACCTCCTGTTTGATTTTAAGGTATGATCATGCCAGTTATAGTACTTTCGAAATAATGATTGAAAATCTACATTATTTTGAATTCCATATTATTTCATTTCATTTCATATTTCAATGCACATCATTTACCTTCGAATATTCATACATAGTTGATAATATGTTAGTGGATGTTATTCACTTAACAGTGTCAGTGGATGTTATTATCAATGATCCTTATCAGGTTGTAAGTACCTTAAAATCAGTGATTATATAATGAATTGAACTAGAGTAACTGATTGATGAAAAAAAAAACAAGATGAAATGAAAGATATAATACCTAATAGCATACAATAATCAAGTGCTTATAGAATGGTTGACTAGATTTTCATGGAACATGTTCCATGTACCCACCATTATGTCCAATAAGTACAGGCCACTGTCTTTTCTTATCAGTGTGTTGCAAGTATTTATTGTCTACTATTTATTTGTATCATAATCCATCCTTCCATCCTTAGTAGTCGCGATCGCAGTTAAATCTTCAATACTGAAATTTCATTTTATGAATTTGATCTTGATTGTATTGTATTATCAGAATTTGAAGAGGAAAGAACACTACTGTAATAGTAAGAGTCTAGTATTTTTTTTGTTATCAAAGTTCCCTTCCGAATACAAGCGTTTGGATGTTCGTCATTACACGGACCTGTGCTCCCTCAATATTACCCACTACAGCCGGAAGAGAATTACTCAAGAGTAGTCGGCTTTCGATATTGGTAATCTTTCTTCTTCTTTCGGTCTTGTGTTATCCGTCTTCAACTTATGTACGACATTGTTTTTTCCTTCACTTCCAGCTTCTTCGCCTTCAAGAATTATATTCCTCGTCTTCAGGTTTTATTTTGGATTTTTCTTCAATAATTGTTGACAAATTCTATAATTCCTCTATATTTTTCTACGATTAGCCTCTATTGCAACTAAATATCCCAATCAACAGCTGCAATTGCTATCGAATTTTCATTGAATTCATCACAACAAGAAACATAAAGAGATTGCGCGAACTATAATAATGTGTAAAGTATATCAAAACAGTCCGCGAAAAAAATTCTATGTACTATTCAGTACCTGAATGCCTAGCGTCGCTATGCTCGACTAGAAAAAATACCAGCTTCGGTATTCAATCTACTTTTCTGCCTAGTCAAAAGAATGACTATTTCGTCGTTAAGTTCTCCGAAATTACTGGTGTGCTGGTTACCAACCTGATATTTAAAATGGAAGTGAATGATATACTAGACGTCTAATACATTATCAACTAATTTATCATTGCGCACATACACAGAATATTCATTTATGATACTTTTGATGTTTCCTCTAACAGTTATCTGAAGCACTTTCGTTCTTTAACGTTGTTTCAGCAAAAAATTAAGAAGTAATGTAACTTTTTCGCACGAGTTGATATCTTTGAATGTAGAAAATTTTCATTCCCTATAAACGTTTTTGTTTATATAACAGTTACCATAAAAGTTAGATCACCTAGCTTAAATAACTTGAATTTGTCTATTTCAGTAACAGGACTATTTCTGTTGTTAAATGTGACGTTTATTCAGATTCCGATTATCTGTTCTCAGGAACGGTACATATCTTTCATAACCAATAGTAATAGATCACACAATGCCCAATTTGATGATGTCAGGTACCAGTGTTCCTATGAGGTCAACAATATCCATGCTCGATGTCACCACGAACAGCGCTCTCTCATGGGACGATCATGTTGAGGTGCATTGCGAAAACTGCTTCACAAAACTTGATTTTCTATTCCGTGCGAAGAGGAACTTCACATCCCAGCAACTGCTTATGATCTACAAAACACAAATTCGACCTGTCCTGGAGTACTGTTCACATGTTTGGAGCTCAGCCCCCAAATATACGCTTAAGCTCTTAGATCCAATTCAAAAGAGTCGCCTAGTCGATGATGCAACACTCATCAAATCATTGACCTCTCTAGAACATCGTAGAAAGGTCGGCGATCTCTGCCTTTTTCAAAGATGATTCCACGGTCGGTGCTCAACGGAAATATCATCCATTATGCCACCACGTGCGGTTTCTCTTAGACCAACCAGACGAGCTCAGGCTGGTCACCCCTACACTATCAGGCTCGAGACCTGTCGAACATCGTTATACCAAGTGAAGTCTTTCCTGATGCTTACAACCTCCAAACTTTCGAGAAAAATTCCAACATCTTCATTCTCTCCCACAGTTCCACCGCTGGCTAACACGATGCTCCTTGAACATAATAGGTTTCCCTTTTGTGTTGTCAACAGATGAAAAAAGTAGTGTTTGAGTAACCTATATATAATTTCTCGAAGTGTCTTGGGCACATTTTTTCAAATACTTTTATATTATTTCATTCTCAACTCAGGAGTTGTGAATTTGTTGTACATTCATCAAATGTATATTTTGTATTTGTAAATTTGAACTGATTCACAGCGCAATTTGCAATATGATCTGTTTGCCTCGAAAAAACTCAGGGGCTTCATAATAACTTATTTATAATTTATGTTTCATTGTAGATTTTGACACCATTTTTCTTGAATTAGGTATGGTATTGTTCTGTAAATTAGTATTTATATCTACACACATCCTGATCCTGATCCTCATTTGTGATTTGCCTGGTTGTACTAATGGTACCAAAACTGAAATTCTCTAGAAGAAGTTTTCACTACTCCTTAATTTTTTTTCCGTTTCTTAACATAATTATTGATTAATTGGAAAATACTGATGTAATGATGATAATGATTCGGATTCTGTCTCTCTTTTTTTATATTTTTCGTAGCTAATAAGATCTCAGGTTTACTCAGGGTATTTAAGTCATATGTCATATAGATACCTTCATTGAAATTTGTTTGAGATCTATAGGTATCTGTATGCTTTATTGCATGATGATGGAAATAGTTACATCACATCATTATATGCCTACAGTTTACATCAACTTCATATTATAACAACAAAACCACGTTACTGAATGGTGGGCATCAATCTCCATTACCTTGTTATACTCATATATTCATTATACATATAAATAGGCGTTACTACTACGATTGTTTATTGGGTCACCACAATAATAAATTCTCTATAGCACATAATTATTCATCTTATTTTGTTCATGTTGATATGCTGCCGGTACCAGCGGCTACAACCCCACCGCCTTTGCACCAGCTACACCGGTATCCTACTCCCCCTCTTTAGAACCCTTCGCTCTCCCACATAGTCAATACCCGCCTCCGCTCCCTCCGGTACCGCCTCCGCAAAACCCTCCTCCACCGCCACTTCCCTCGACTTCTTCTACTCCACCATACAGATCCGCTTATTCACCTTCCTCACAATACTCTTCCAATCCGCAGCAGTATCCTTCGAATAGTCCCCAATATAACCCGAACACGCCCCAATTTCGTCAGTCCACGCCTCAGTATAGTCCGACCACATCCCAATATTCCTCTTCCAATTCGAAGCCGGTCTACTATAGAAGAGCGAATGAATCTGAAGATTACTACAAGAAGAATATGCGGAAGAAGAAGAAACCACTTTCACAGAATATACCGCAGCGGAAAGATTGGTCTGTTGAGGAGGCCAAGAGGGCTTTAGAGGTCGAAAAGGACTGCAATAAGAGGAATAAAAGGCAGTCTTTGATCATCAAATTCCCGGATTTGGAGTTGAACAGACTCATTGTCGCTAATTTCCACGAGAGTATCGATAGCGTACATTTTCAACAGCCATCAACACCAAGATTCTGTTTCGTAACTCTGCAGGTATGTTTCCTTATATCTATATTTTTCTTTCATAATCGAGAGGAAAATAATGATTTATTTCCTGTCATTGTATGTTATTATTCACATTATATACGATTGCGAATTGAAATTGAGATCACCTTCAGTTAGTTCGAGTTGAAATCAATGTCTGGTGAAGATGTAAAAGGAGTTTATAATATTTGATCATAGTAGATTTTTGTAAAATTTCTTTGTCCAAGCCATAATACGGTGAATGTCGGCAGTTTCATATCAGATGACTGAATACAGCTAATCATAACAATTTTACAGCTATTAAAGATCCCGCAGGCAGTTATCGATTGTTTGTGCTTTTGAAATGTTCCCTTTCTGACTTTGACATATTTTGGAGACAAAATAGATGAAATAATACAGACCAGTATCCCCATAACGAATATCCCTCGAACATCTACTAATATTCAATATCTTTATAAAAGAACTTTTCTTAAGGCAAGAGACCTCTTCGTCGTCATTCTGTTGCAAAGCAACGTGATTTTGTCGTTCGAGTGTTCGATTCATCGATGTCTTTGGGTCATTACATATGATAACCTCATATGATAACCAACTTCATAGCAGGTTTACCGATCATTCTAGGATTCAGCCGATCCAGAAATGGTCATCGAACATCTCAACCGAATACCTTTCGGCCAGGGTTTTCTGACCGCCGAGTTCAAGAAAGACAGAGAAGACGAAATGAACATCGGACCAGAAGATATAGACCCGCTTACTCTCTACGTTGGTAATCTAGCTCAAGATGTGACAAAAGAGGATATGGTAAGGGCATATCCTAAGCAGAAGAGAATCGATATAGGTAAATAATATTCGATCACATTTTTCTGTTCAGTACGCAGTAGACATTTTATTTGTGCCTTTTGATGTTTTTAGGTTATGCAAAGAAGATGAAGTATACTAGGTACGCTTTCGTATCGTTTAAGACTGTTGATGACTCTATTGAAGCTTTCCAAAGAACTCATGCCACTCAGATGTATTCAAAAAGTTTGATTGTGAGGTGAGTGAACTGTTTTCGATGTTAACATTCTCCCGTAGAAGATGAAGATGAATTTCGGAAAGTTCTTCATGCTGTGTTCAGTATTAACATTGAGTAAAGGATTGCATGTATTTCAAGTGTTCTGTAACGTTTGAAAATTTCGCAGTCTTTGCGAATTTTTATGAGTTATACGCATGATGTTTTTTGTGTCATTTTGGAGATTTCGTCAAATCTGAATTTTGTGATGTGGTTTAAAAGTGTCAACCAGACGAGGTGAAAAGACGGGTGCTGAAACGATTTTAGCTGATTCGAATTTTACTTATGAATGTGGGAAACGATGTAGAGATGAGTTTTTGCTGGTATTTGAATAAATTAGTGGGTTTTGAGGACCGCTTGGAAAAGTTGAAATGGGGATGAAAAAATGGAAAAAGAAGATATTACTGTTCAGAAGTTGGAAATCCATTTTGAGGAAGGATTTGAACTGTTTATGGGTCGACTGTGATTTTTATTGAGGATCTGGTCACGGTGGAAGAAGTAGTGCAATTGATAGAATTTCTCCATCAAAGCAACTCCAGTGGCGTACTTTCTTAGAGCTCTGGACAATTTCAAATTCTTGAAATTCTTTGAAAAAAAGGGGTCGGAAAAGCTGAAAGTTTGTAATTTGTAAATTGAGTTCATTGATTCAATTTGATCGAGAGTGTAAGATGAAAGGGCTAAAATAATGAAATCTTGATATCAAAATATCTCTGTTGTGCTATGATATCAAATCAAATATATTTATACGATTTGGCATATAGTACAATTAATATTTATCAAAAGGGGATGACCTAGGCACAAGTGCCTGTTGTGTTGTGGTCCTCTCCAGACAGTTAGAGTAGATTACAAGATACATTATGTATATTACATAATAATAGTATTTGCCTAAAAGCAAGAATAGAGGTGGTAGTTACAAGTTGAACATCGTGGAAGTTTTGGTTACAATATCGTAATATCAATCAGAGCACAGTATGGATAATGAACAATAGTGGTGGAGAAGTTCAAATGTTCCTGATGACTAAGTGGGAAAGGTTGATCAGAGATGTTTTGATGTAATTATTCAGAAAATATCAAATTGTGCGGTGTTGTAGAGTATCCATTTCCTTATTTTATCTCTGAATTTCTTTAATTGCAGATGATTTCAATGTCAGCTGGAATGGTATTAGAAAGTTTCGGTTTGAATAAGAAGGATTTTTGTGTGAAAGATTTTTTGAAATGGTTTACCGTTGAGATTGGTAGCTGCTCTAGTATTGAGAGGCTTCCTTGAAAAATTTTCATGTTTATAATGCATTTATAAGAGACATTGGTAGATGTAAATTTGTCTCACTTGGAGTAAATCGGCGCTTTGGTTCAGTATTTCTGTAGAGAAGAGTTTTCCCTTATGAGAATATATTTTCAGTAAAGTATTTTGAGTTAATTGAAAGTTTTGCAGTGTAGTTGAGTAGTTATGCAGTATCTCAATCTAGATTTAGCATGATGAGATTTCTTCTTGATAGGATGTATCGCAATACGTAGAATTTGTGGATCAGAGTTCTTAGTCGATTTGTCACATACGTTATGTGGTCAGACCATCTGACATGCTGGTCAATCATGACAATAAGATATTTCAAGACTGCAACTTTTTGTAGTTCAGAGCATCTACATTCTTCCAAAATTGAACATTTGGGAAAGTGTAATTTAATATTTATGTTGGCTTGGTGGCTTATTGTGGGTGAAAAAGTGATATATTCTGTTTTTCAACATTTTTCAACATTTTCAACATAATTCAATGAATTATGATTCAGCCAGATTTTTATATTTCTCAAACTTATTTCAGAAATTCTTTTCACTTCATCCCAACTCCTTCCGATAAAGATAATTGCTGTATCATCAGCATAACAACCAATTGTCTATCGAAATTATTGATTTTTGCAATACTATTTATATATATTGAAAATAGAATGGGTCCTAATACTGTACCTTGAGGCACTCCTGTCTCAAATGATGATACAGAGCTCAGTATATCATCTATTTATATTTGCTGTGTTATGTTTGTTAGATAGCATTCAAATAGATCTAGTGGTAACCCTTGAATGCCGTAGTCCCTCATGTTTGCCAACAGTTTGTTGTGAGAAACAGTGTCAAATGCTTTGGCCAAATCGAGAATTATTGCTAGGCACTTATCTGATTTGTCCAAGGCCTTCACAGTTTTTTCAACAGAGCTCATAACGGTTTCTTCGGTTTTGTGGTTTTGCAAAAATTCATATTGATTAGTCGTTATTATTTGATGCTTATCTAGAAATGCATATTGTCTTGAGCGCGTGCTCGAATATTTTCGAAAGTTCGAAATTAATAATAACTGAAATAGGTCGATAGTTTTTTAATGAATTGCGTTCACCGGATTTGAAAACCGGGGTAACTAAGGATTCTTCCCACTGAGGAAGCAGAGATTTATGATATGTTGTAATGGAGTTAGAATGTGTTTGTGGATGGCCTTTGTAACTTTAGTATCAATCCCGTCGGTCCCCGGGGAACAATTATTTTTCAATTTTGAAATGAAAGAAATTAGTTCTGAAGATTTGATAGGTTCAATGAAAAATGATGATGCTTGTTAGAATTTATCTGCTTGATGGTTTTTTTTGCCAGAGGGTTCATGAAATTTGAGTTTACTTCTAAAAATTTCATGAAAATCAAGGCACTGAAATGGTCCCACCCAACCAAAATTTCAACTTGAGAGGTTTCCTTTTTTATCATAAAAATTTATTCATTATTATTATTATTATTATCATTATTATTATTTTTTTTTTTTTTTTTTTTCATTTTTTTTTATTTTTCTGGCATCGACAGCTGGGTCATTAGCCTTTGATTTAATTTCCTCTCTAGATTTCGTTATATAAATCTATTGTTTTCAAGAATTCTATTACATCTTTCATTCTCTCATTGCTTAAGCAGGCTCTCATATTATTAGGAAGCTTGTGGTCTCTACGAGCATTTTCATGCTGCTGACAATGTAGTATTATATGTTCGATTGTCAGTGCGGTTCGGCAGATGTCACATTTGGGTTGTCTTTCCCTTGTTAGCATATAACTAGAGGTAATTTTAGTGTGACCTATTCTGAGCCTGGTTATGATGACTTGGTCTTTTCTCGTGAGTTCATGCGGATATCTTATGTATGCAGTGTCTGTTTTGACCTGTTTCAATTTTGATTCGTTGTTTATCCACTCATTCCTCCATTTATTTATTATTTCCTTCTTCAAGAAATTTTTACAATCTTTGGGAGAAACAGGAATATTTTCATCAATGCCATCGTCGGTTGCCAGCCTTGCGGCAGCATCTGCATTTTCGTTTCCTTTTATACCAACATGGCTAGGAATCCACATCAGTACGACTTTCTTCCCCTGTGTGTGAAGGTGATTGAGCTGTGAGAGGATTCGTTGAACAAGAGGTTCTTTTGTGGAATGTTTTTGTACCGCTTGAATGGAGCTTAGTGAGTCTGAGCAGATGAGGAACGTATTTTGATGACATGATTCAATATAGAGCATTGCTTGCCAGATGGCGTATAGTTCCGCAGTAAAAACACTCGCTTGCTTCGGTAGTGTCCATGAGTGAGATATGGTTGGGCAAGCGAAAGCGCTTCCAGTACCGTTTTCGGTTTTTGATCCATCAGTGTAGATTATATGGCTGCTCGGGTATCGCTCGATTATCCTTTTGAAATCTTTGATTATGGTTCTATGTTCGGTTTCATTCTTATTATTAATTAGACATTCAAGATTTATTTCAGGTGGTTCGAGATCCCAGGGTGGTATTTCGCAGTAGCCGTGTGGATATACTGGTGGCAGCGATATATCCAAAGAGTTCATGATTTCTCTGAGTCGTACACTTGATGGTCGTGTTATAGTGGGACGTCTTTCAAATATGGAGTAAGTTTCCTCGTTGAATATAATTGGGAAGTTAATGTGTTCCGGTTGGGACCAGATTCTCGTGCCATAGTTTGCTAGGCATTGTTGTCTCCTGTGCTCTAGAGGTAGAATACCTGCCTCGCAGCATAGTGATTTGAGGGGACTAGTACGGTAGGCGCCTAGAGCAAGACGTAATCCTGTGCAGTGCACTGAATCGAGAACTCTGAGATAAGATGGCCGGGCTGCTCCATATATGGTGCATCCATAGTCTATTTTCGATAGAATAATGGTTTTATATAAGCGTAGTGCGGTATCTCTGTCGCATCCCCATTTTATTTTGCAAACTGCTCGTAATGGGTTTAGAGCTTTCTTGCATCTTACTGCTAGGTCGTCGATATGAGGTTTCCATTTTAGTTTCTGGTCAAGAATTAACCCTAGGAATCGAATTGATTCTTTACATTCTATTTCTTCGTTTCGTAGCTTCAGTTTAGGGTGTTCGTGGTCATTTCGTAAACGGCAGAAGTGGATGCATTTGGTCTTCGATGTAGAAAGTCGAAAACCAATATTTTTTGCTTTGTCTTCCAAGTGGTTGATTGCACCTTGGAGAGTTTCCTCTATCTCCTCCATTGATTGAGACGAATAAAAGATCGCCATATCATCTACGTATAAGCTTTTCCCGACTGATGGATCGATATTTGTTATGATGTTATTGATTGCGATAGCGAAGAGGATCACGCTCAAGGTGGATCCTTGGGGTACTCCATTCTCTAACGTTTTCTGACTTGATTCAATATTTCCATTTCGCACATAGAATTTCCTGTCGGTGAGAAAATCCTCGATGAATTTTGGTAAGTTCCCTCTTATTCCCCAGTCGTGTAAAGTTTTTAAGATGTTATATCGCCATGTTGTGTCATACGCTTTTTCTATATCAAAGAATACTGCAACCAGGTGTTGTCGTTTTGCAAAACTTAATTGGATTGCCTCTTCCAGAAGCGTCAGCTGGTCGATTGTTGACCTGTAGCTTCTGAAACCTGCTTGGTAGGGGGATATCAATTTATTTGTTTCCAGGAACCATATTAGACGTTTACTCACCATTTTCTCCAGGTATTTACTCATACAGCATGTGAGGGAGATTGGGCGATAGTTAGATGTGAGTTTTATATCTTTTCCTGGTTTTGGGATTGGGATTATGATAGCTTCACGCCATTTATTTGGGTATGTTCTCTCAGACCATATTTGGTTGTAGATTTTGAGTATGATTTCTTTGATAGGCAGTGGAAGGTTTTGGATAAATTCGTATGGTATGTTGTCCGTACCTGGAGAGGATTTTTGGATATCGTTCAGAACCTCTTGAAATTCTTCCATAGTAAATGGCTTGTTGTATACCGATATTGCTAGTTCGTTGAAGTCTAATAGGGTTTCTTGATTTTGTTTCATCTGGAGAAACTGTAAGCTATAGTTATCTGAGCTACTAGTCTCTTCAAACTGATTTGCGAACGCTTCTGCTATTTCGTGTTCATCTGTTACTATACGTCCATGGATCATCAGAGCGTGTGAGGGTATAGAGAAGTGCCGTCCCTTTATCGCTCGGATTTTGTTCCATATTTCTGAGATAGGGGAATCAGTATTTAGTGAACATACGTAGTTAGTCCAGGTTTCCTTTTTGCTGCACAGGATCAATTTTCGGGCTTTTGCTCGAAATTTTTTGAAGCAGATCAAATTCTCTGGTGTCGGGTCCCGTTTGAATTCATTGAAAGCTCTCTTTTTTTCTGATATGGCGGTTGCTACTTCTGCATTCCACCATGGCACAGAAATTTTATTTCTGTGCCCTTTGGAGAACGGAACGGCAACTTGTGCTGCCTGAATTATTCCTTCGGAGAGAGTTTCAACCGCCAAATCGACTTGTTCATTTTCTATTGTAAGTTCTGTCATTGCTTCCTTATATAGTTCCCAGTTAGCCCTTTTCAATTGCCATCGGTTTGTAGAGTGTGTTTTAATTGGTCGACCTGCATATTCAATAGCTATTGGAATGTGATCACTCGAAATATGGTTGTCTAGACACTGCCACATAAGAAGAGGGGCTATTTCTGGGGAACAAAGAGTGATGTCTATAGCTGTTAGGGAGGAGGAACGACTATTCACGTACGTGCCTGCTCCATTATTGAGGATTATCAAGTTGGATTCGTCAATTATTCCTTCTATTATTCTTCCCCTGAGGTCAAGTTTGCTTGATCCCCAAATAGGGTTGTGCGAGTTGAAATCACCCAGGAGTATGAACGGGGTCGGTAATTGTCTAATTAGGGTTTGTATTTCGTTTCGGTTCCAAGAGAAGTCTGGTAGATAAATATTGCAAACCGTTAATGAGATGGGGTATTCTATCCGGATCGCCACGGCTTGTAGGTTTGTTTGTAATGCAATAGGGGTAGTCGGGATATTGTCTTTGATAAAAGTTATGACACCTCCTCTCGCTCTCCTATTATCTTGTACAACATCCTTCCTGAAATTGTTGTATCCTCTTAAAGTGAAGTTTTCTTGCGGGGTTAAATGGGATTCTTGTATGCAGATACAGAATGGATTTCTCGCAGCAAGTATTTGTTTAAGATCGCAGTAGTGGTGTCTAATTCCATTACAATTCCATTGTAATATGTTTTCTACTTTTGACATTTTGTTTATGAATAAAAATAAGATAAGTATATAGGACGGGTACGAAACAATAAGATAAGTATATAGGACGGGTACGAAACAGATAAAAAATAGAAATATAAATATATATAGGTGTATAGAACGGTAAAATATCACAGTTGTCATAATTGTGCAGTTTCATTGGCAGCTTTCCTGAGTTTCCCTTTTGGCCAACCTTTCTTCTTCTTTTGTTGAGAAGATATGGATGTATTCGATTCAGTATCGGATGAGGGAATTGGGCTTGGGGTTCGGTCTAGGTTCTTTCGTTTTCCGTGAGTACTATTTGATTCCCCTTCCTTTTGGTTGAGGGCTCTTGGTTTGGTAAATGTAACCGTTGAAATTTCTTTGGCTACAGCGTCTTTAATTATTGAGCACAAGCCAGGAAGTAGTTCTTTCACTAGGTCGGCTATATCCAGTGGATTGTTATCACTAGTAACAGCCCGAGCAAATGATACTCCAGGTGTTGGTGTTGGTATAATTGCTCTCTTTTTTGCTTCTGCGTATGTCAAATTTTCTTTGGCTTTAATTTCTTGAATAGAAACTTCTTGTTTATAGATGGGGCAGTCTCTGCTTCTGGCGTTGTGGTTACCTTTGCAGTTGATACATACCAGAGGTTTCTCACATGGCGAACCTTCATGTAGTGCCTTTCCGCATACACAAATTTGGTTTTTCTCACATCTCATAGATGTGTGTCCAAACTCTTGGCATCTGAAACATCTCAATGGTGGTGGTATGTACAAACGAACCGGGAGGGAGTAAAATGCTACTTTGATTCGTTTTGGGAGATTTGGACAGTTGAATGTGAGTATGTGGTTTGGTGTCTCGTGTATTTCGCCATTCTTACGAGAGGTTATACGTCTAACATTAATTACACCCTGTGATCTCAGTTCTTGACTAATCTTTTCAATGGAACAATTCAGTAAGTCATGACAGAACACAACTCCCTTGCTGTGGTTGAGGGTTTTGTGCACTTCTACCTCAACAGGCATATCACATAGTCGCTTGATTTCCATAAGTCGTCTAGACTGGGCCGCTGATTTTGTTTCTATTATTAATCCCTCTCTCGATTTTTTAAGGCTAGATATTTCTCCTATCAGTCCATAAATTCCTCTTGATATCAAAAATGGGCTGACTTTGGAGAAGTCTCCTTCATTTCTTTTAACGATCAAGAACCGAGGTGTTGGTACCGTCGTCTCTTGATTCGTATTTTGTTTAGTAGTCGTTTGTGTGGGTCTACCATCCACATCCTTGTTTATAGAGGTAGGAATCTCTTTGGAATTATTTGATGATTCTGCAGCCATTCAAATCCCACGAGGCGGGAAGACGTAATGTTCACTGCAACAGTGCTCCCTTATTGCAGTGAGGCTATGTAAAACCGGAGGGCGCCAGGTATCCGGAGTTCACCGTACGCGACCAGCTACGTGTGGCCATTCACCTCTCAGCACGGTACGTATTACACCTTAGGTTCCGGATTTTGTCAGGTTTACTCCTGTTGAGCTGTCCTTAGTTTCACTACTCCTCTTCGACCTTACCGGCATGGGTGGCCCTACCAGGAGTATGAAACTCCCGCCGGCATCGCTCTCAGGATCATCGTGGCTACTGAGCCCCTCCAACACTACAAGGTCCCACAGCTCCACGGAGGGGCATTATTATTATTATTATTATTATTATTATTATTATTATTATTATTATTATTATTATTATTATTATTATTATCATTATTATTATTATTATCATTTTATTATTGAAAAAGCCTAAATACTGTAACTGTGAATTATGCAATTATGTGGTAGTACGATAGTGCAATACCACATTTTTCTATATTTTTTGAAATTTTCTCTCTTTGTTTCTGAAAATAAAAATTGAAATTATTTCAATATATTCATTGTAAGTACAGATTTTTGATCTGCATGAAATTGTCACTGCCCTTGGAATTCAACCTTCAGATACCTAAAAGAGAAATTCTCTATTTTTCAGTGACACCTTTTTGTTTCTGGGGCAGATAATTAATCCATCATTACTACAAACCTGTTGAAATTATAATTTTTTTATTTTATTCATTATGATATTTTTATTTTTAAAAACGAGGAGAGAAAATCCCAAAAAAATCTAGAAAAACTAGTATACTACATCATCGATTAACTTACAGACACTATAATAGCACAATTCTGGAACCGTGATTTTAATTTAAGCCAAATTCATTTTCAATGCATTTTATAAAGATTGATAAATTGCAAATTCTGTAAAATTTTTCCTTTCAGATTCCGAAGACTTCACGGTACCGTGGGCATGCCGGGAGAACCTAAACCCCCTCCGCACCATCGAGCCGACTCGGAATCCTCTACATTCCACCCTGCCGACGAAAAAGAACCCGATCAAGACCCAGTCACAGCCCCCTGGGACATCGACATCTCCCGATGGGACGAAGAAGACTGCCCAATCAAGCTGGAGAAAGCGACATGCCATTCCGAGGACAGGGTGGACACCAAGCCCGTGGTGGTTCCCCTCAAGACGCGGTTCATGCCTGGCTCTGTGGACGTGGCTTTCGCCTTGCACAAACCCAGAGTGGTGCAGGTGAAGCCGGAGCGGGCCGCAGAGGACGATGGAGATGCTGCCGCCAAACAAGAGGACGGTGGTCAGTTTCTGCGGAATAGCAGTATCAGCCAGAATATGCCGATGCCAATTATACAAAAAGTGACACCACAAAGCCTTCCAGCGCCAAATGGACGGTTAGAGGCTGTAGCAGTGATAAAGAAGGAGGACGAGAACATATCCTTTCCGATGCCTATATCGGTGAAGAAAGAATTCCTCGAGAGTACAACTAATACCAAACAAATCGCGGACGGTCTTGGACAAGACTCGTCTTCTGATTTGATGGACGACGAAAAGTATATTCGGAAAATGTTTACCCCCATCTCGGTGAAAACGGAGCCGGACGATAGCAAGAATCTGGATTTGGGAATCTCGATGTTGCAAAACGAATGCAGCAACTCGACTAGTAATCCTGGCGGTACAAGTGATAGTGAAGATCGACCTAGACGAGCTCAAGAGAGTGTGGATACTAAGAACGAGGCGACAATTGTGAATACAGTGGATGCATTTGACGGAGAAAAACTCAGCAAAGGCAGTGAATTAGTTGAACAAACGAATCCATCACAGAAAAATCAGGATCACGGGGCTACCTTCCAGTTTGGGGATTGGATAAATGTAGCTCCTACTATTAAAGATGAACCTGTAGAAGGTTAGTTTTCGAAACTTGTATAACTTTACTTCATATTGGCCGAATCTGGAGAACAATTAGGTAATTCTACTGTTGAAAATTTGTCACTTCGATTCTTAATCTTCAAATCCTGAAATTACTGAAAAAACAAACAACTTAACCTACTTTTTGGGAACATGTTAGCTTCAAAGTTACCAGATTCTGCAGGGCTACAGGAGATTTTTTCCTTTGGCTTGAACAGGACAAAAATTTTACATGCCACATTTGTTCAAAAAAGCTTCATTCCCGTGATATATATTACTTGAATATAAAAATCTTGTTTTATAAATGTCTAAATGCCTCTTTGGCGAATTCCGATGAAATTTTCAGTTTGGTAATATCTCAGTGAGATATCTTTTGGATCTATCGCAGTTCATTGTGTTATTGCATATAAATTTCTCATTTCTTGAGATTTTGTGTGTTTGGAAAAAATGAAATAAAATGAAACAAAATATGAAATCAACCAAACATTTCCTCTCTTCTCTGCAGAAAACTAGAATGCTACAAATATGCTTCATGTAAAGAGTATGGTATGAAAACCTGTATCTCAAAAATCAAGTCGCATATTCATTTATAAATATAAATATATATTTATATATATATATATATATATATATATATATATATATATATATATATATAATTTTTATGCAACTAGTGAAACCAAACCATCATAACCAAGATATGTACTGGCAATATTGATTTTCATGATTTTTGTCAAGGAGAAAGAACAGACTAATTGATTTTTTTGAAATGTCTGTATGCAAGACTGGAGTATAATACATGAATATAATAACCCAAATGTAGCTCATTCAACATCTTTTGATACATTTATTGAAATATATAATCAAGCCATGAATTGAAATGAAGGAACCATCAAATGTTCTAAAATTCTCAATTCTCAATTCTCTAAAACTCAAACTGAAGGTCAAAGCGATCAAGAATGGAAATGAATTACTATGAATATAAATCATATTGTAATCAACTCAACATATAATACACGCAGCAAAAAAAAGCTTTTACAAGCAGTTAGTCAACAAAAATAAAAATGATATTGAAAAACTGTTTGAAGTAGTCTCCGAATTAAATCATACCTATAGTAGAAAAAAAAATAACAATAGAAATTCATGATGGGAACTATGTAAGATTTAATAGTGATGTTGATATGACTAACTATTGCAACAAATATTTCAATGAAATTGGTTTGAAAATGGCTAGTGAGATCAAAAGATCTGCTAATGACTACAAAAATAAGTACCCAACTATTTCTGATTATTGTGATTGAGGCAATTCAACAGAACGAATGTTCCAATCACAGAATTACACCATTGCATTATACAAGTATGGCGGTAAATAGGTGAATCGTCTCAAAACTCTACTAAGCCTAACTTAAAATTAAAGAAGTTGTGTAGATTACGCAGAGACTTTCTAACTATTGATTATCAAATGTCAATGTTATTGAATGTTGATTTGGAGTCCAATATGACACCTAAGTCTTTTATTACATTGACTTTCTCTAGCATTGTATTACTGATAATGTAGTCGAAAGTTTCAACATTCACTAGCCTACAAAATGTTATGGAGTTGCATTTCTTAGGGTTCAAACATAGTTTGTTGGTTTCACAGTAAACTTGTAGTCTATCTAGATGGGAATGTAACTTTGAACAATCTGTGCCGTAATGGTTTTGAAAACTTTAAGGTAATCCGCGTACCAGCAAAAGCTAGAATGTTAAAGCAGTCAACAATATCATTTATGAATAAGGTGAACAGGAGTGGTCCTAGGTGGTACACCAGATGTTACGTTCACAAATTCCGATGACCAATTATTCAAGGTCACAGTCTGAGTCCTATTAGTCATATAACTCGTTATCCATCTCAGTGAGTTGCCATGTATACCGATATTATCCAGTTTTATATAAGTGACATGTGATGAACTTTGTCGAGAGCTTTCGAAAAATCGGAATATACTGCATCTATCTGCTTTCTTTCGTTCATTTTATCAAGTATGTTTTGAGTAAAGAATGATAGGTTGGCAACCACCGAACGACCTTGGAAAAATCCATGTTGATTTTCAGTTGTGAAGAATAACTCGGAAGTAATAATTGCCTCAAATAGTTCCCCAGGAGCTGATGATAGTGAAATTGGCCTGTAATTATTTACATTATTTCTATTGCCATTTTTGAAAATTTGAATGACATCAGCATGTTTCCATTTATTTGGGAATACTCCTTCAGACAGTGATTTGTTGTAGATTATGGTAAGTGGAACTGCTATCGCATCACATCTGTTCCTAAGAAAAACTGGTGATATACCGTCAGGCCCGGTACTCTTTTTTATATAACTGCAATAACTGTATCTAACGAAATATAGTTTATGGCTATTGTTTTCAGTGGAATTGATTCTGAGATGGTAGGGGGTGTTATCGACTGGTTCAAAGACGGAAGAGAAATATTGTGAAAAAGCTTTGCAGACCTCAGTATCATTGGAAAAAGTATTTCCCTGATACTTGAGAGGGGATTGTATTTGATTTCTTTCTGTTGAACCCATATGACCGAAAAGCTCTAATATCACCAGAGATATTGTTTCAAATACTGCGAGTGTAATCTTTTGAGCTATTTTCAATGTTACTTTTGACCTCTCTCCTTATATTGCAAAATTCAATATAGTCAGATGGGTTATTGTGTTTTTTCCATTTTTATGTAGTTTTGCTTTCTGTTTGATCAAAGATTTAGTATAGGACTTGAACCAAATGGGAAAATTGAAATTTATACTAGGTTCAAAAGTATAGATTAGAAAGGTAATTTTGCTATAAAATGCAGCTACCGCCTCATTACAGTCGAGTTGCCTCAAAACAATATCCCACTCAGTAGATCTCAGTACAGCATTGATTCCCTCATAGTCAGCTTTGAACAAGTTACGTTTATTGAAATCTTGCTTGCACTTGGTCGTGTCATCTTCCGATATTATATCGTAAAAAATCTCAATAGACTTATGATAAGAATCTTCCTCAAAAATTGGGGTCGGGCTTGCAGTAACACCAGTTATTTCAAGAGAAGAAAAAACTAGATAAAGTAGCTTGCTTTGTATATTCCGAACGCCGTTGTGTTGATTGAAATTCGGGAAGCTGAAAGTATCAACTTGGATTTCTCCAAAACCGTATGCTGTTTTGCTAGCAAAATACATATTTTGATTATTCAAATATTCCCATGTGATATTTGGTACATTGGAATCGTTAAGAATGAGAAATTCTTCGTTGCAGTGATCCATAGCCACGGTACGAAGTGAAGTTATATAGGTTTCCAATGTATTCAAGCTTATTGCTGGCGGGATATACACACAACACACATTGAATTTTTTATGATCACTCAGAATGACACTGATCCACAAGTCTTCGCATTGACTTCCTGAGGACCAGGACGACCTATCGCAGCAGCGAAATTTTTTCTTGGCGGCAATCATTACTCCTCTCCTTTCGCCCATGCCACTGATACCTTTATCACGATCTTTTCGAAACACATGATATGCAGATGACACTGATCTTCGAAGACGAATCTTGGGATGATGTAAAAGTAACTGCGGCAGAAGGCGTACAAAATGTTGAAGAGTGGCTGGATTTCAATAAACTCTTACTCAATACAAGAACAAAATACATAGCATTTTCAATCACAAATTACAATAGACCTAATTACAAAAATCTGACAATTGAAAACTCTAATGATTTCATAACAGAATGTGACAATACCAAGTATTTAGGTGTTACCATCCATAAATATCTTAAATGGGATCTACATATCGTTAAATTAGTGGAAAAAGTTCGTAGATGCATATACAAAATGTACCAAATGTACATAAAGAACAATCACTTATACATAGATCAGTAGTAGATTCATAATGTATGCCACTTAGTATGGGGCGGATCATACGAAAACACCCTTCATCAACTAAATGTAGTCCAAAATTACATTCTAAAAGTTATCTTATGTTATGTAAGCTCTTTTCAACCAGTTTATTATATAACAAAAACATTTCAAGTGTCAAATATCTTCATTTCAATAGTCAAACTTTTCGATAAAAATTGTGAAAAATATATTTGTAAAAACTACAATAGGTTTCTAGTTTTGTTGTGTTTGTTTTGTAAACTCAATTATCACTCACACATTAGAATATATTATAATACAAACAAACACTTATAACCAGATACTCGTCATATATCTTGAATTACTATATTCTTGTTAACCGATACTTACACATACAAGTGTTATACACTTAGGTGCAAAAGAAAAAAATGAAATGCAACTTATTATTTCCATAGTCTTTGTACATTTGTTATTATGTGAGCAATAAAGGAATAAGCAGCACTTGTGAAGTAACATCCACTATTGTTGTTGGCAATTTGTAAAAATGTAGATCAATTTTGTACAAGATTTTGAATCGATACCATCTTTCGGTAGTTTTGGGAATCTTTTTCTTCCCCAAAGATATTGTCTTATCGCTCTCTATTATATTGAAATGTTGTATGTCTTCTACAAATGAATTTACCTATACAGAAATGTGATGAGGAGAGACAACCTGGTTACTCATGGAAATGTTTTTTTTTCAGAAGATGATATGAACGAAGGGGTTGACTCAAGTGGTGATGATGAGTTTGTAAGTATATATGAATTTATATATATGAATTGGTCAACATACAAGAAGTCTGTATGGAAGCTTTAGATCGTCATTTCTCAACATTGTTCAAAATGCGACCACTCTAATTTCTCTAAAAGCCGACCATTACAGACTAGATTGCTTTTCACATTGCGCGAATAAATGGGCGCTAAATCACTGCTTTTCCATACCGAATGTGGTTTTCGCGAGGAAAAGTTTTAACGAGACTCTTTGAGTTGAACTCATTTTCATAGTTTCATGATGGAGAAACTTTGTTACTGTTCGCGTAATTTATATATTTCCACATTTGAATGACTTGAATACGAGATTACAAGGCCGTAACAAGAATTATGTTAAAAAAAATTGGATATAAAAAATACTGTTAATGATCAAAAAATGGTTGTCAATCAGTATTGAGGCGACAAAACTGTGCAAGTAGTACTTTCAACTCATTATTTAGGTACGTTTTGGCATGCATGACTATGTGAATACGGTGCCTAGTAGTGGAAGCTTTGAAAACATCGATCCTCTTCGCTTCCTCTCACTTATGCATCAAAAGCTTCTTATCTATGTTGGCTTAGAAAACTAAATATACAGGGTGGTACAGAACTATGAGATCGATCGCATAAAACCACGTATTGAAAAAAAAAATAGGTGAAAACAAATCAACCGTCGTATTGGAGTATCGTTATCAAGATCGTATGAGTAGAAAACAGGTTACTTATCATAATATATATGTTATTTCCAGAGTTTCAGTCATATCATGAAATCGAGAGCAAAGAAAACAAAGAAGATCAACAGATCCGTTGTGTAGTACTTACGACCCAGGTAGTACTTGATTGGAGTTGTGTTTGAGTGTGTGAAGTGTTTTTCCGTTCAGTTGTTTTCATCATTTTATATTCCATAGGTTCTCACAACAACTGATAGTGCTGTACAAAAAACATTGATTGTTGTTCGTGCACAGGTAATAATGTAATTATATCTGCAGTAGTCTGCTGATTTACCTATTGATATTCATACTTGTGCGTTTTAATTTATTGTAAATGTTACTTGTTCTGAGAATAATAAAGAACTATTTTTATTATGAAATTTATTATCGGTGTCATGATAATATGTCTGAAATTGCTTTCTGAAAGGCAGTGTAGTTAAAGGTAGTGTAGTGTAGTTGAAAGTTTCTCAACTACCCTACGGTAGCTCTAGTTATGCCGCTGTAGTCATACGAAGATGTAAACTAAATAACTAAAACCTTTTATTAACTAGTGTTCTGTTTCGCCAAAACGCTAACAGCATTTCCCACAATAATGGCATAGTAGTTATGAAACTCCCCAGAAGATGGGCACATTTGTGCAGATTTCTGTACAAATAGTTGTAATTATGCAATTTGATCATTACTTGAGAAATAACCCGACATTTGTACTTCTGAATCGACTATTTAATGCAACTGATCGCACAATTATCACTAATACTGGTCATCGCCATCTAATGACTAGAATGTAAATGAATTTTGGGCAGAGTAGCTTCACTGCATCGTTCATATAAGGATCCAATGTCACATTACGATTGTCATGCTCAGAAAATAGTTCATTTTTATTTATATTGCACAGAAAAGCAACGTACAACATTGAAAAATGAGGTTTCAAAATCGAAAATCACTAGATCATGAAATGATTGTCTACTGTCGACAATGGTGTTGTTTGCAAGTCAAAATAGTAAACTCAAATGAATTACAGAACGAGTTGCAGATGGGGCTTGAAAATTTGATAACAGTAATATTTGATGATGGTTACGAGGAAACGAAACGTCGGATCAAAAACCTGTTGACGGCATCTTGTAGATAAGGAGAAATGGCTGTAAAAAGAAATGAAAGGGCTATACAAGCAAGAACTATTCAACGCGCAATTTATGAAATAAATCGATTAACGCAAGAATGCATTGAAGCAATCGGTTTTCAATCTGAATACTTGTTGTAATGTTAATATTTTTGCTACTTTCATGTGTCTTGAATGTTTGATCCGACGTTTCGTTTCCTCGTAACCATCATCAAATAACACTGATGAGTTTTTGGTCCGAAACGTCGGATAATTTTGACAAATTACTTCAAATAAAGTCAGGAAAAAAAAAACACGAAATTGGGGATAGTCGCTTTTTTTCAAATATCTTCGAAAGTATTCGGAATTTCCAAGCTTTTGAGGCGGCATTTTGATCAGCATCAATTTGCGCAACTTTGTCCTAATAAACCCGACTTTGTATTTGTTATGGTTACCGAGATTCCAATGATACCTCTCGATGATACACATCTATTGTAGCAAAAACAGTCAGTTTTGCAGAATCATTTCAAATGATGATATCAGGAAAGAGATGAGGAGGGTATCAACCGGTAAACGTTCGTTTCTGGAGTGATAAAAATTTTCCAGGAAGTGTAGCGTTTCTGGTCCGTAGTATAATAAATATCTTTTCAGCAAGAAACTCTGACTGCTGCTCTACAACTACCGAAGCGTACTTCGAATGATACAGGATAGTTAATTTTCAGGATGGATTTCCATGAAATGAGTTGTTATAGTAAGTATCAAACAACCAAGATCGAAACAACCAAATTTTGTTGTCAGTTTGATGTGGTTTGGTGGAAGTGATAATAAAGAAATCACCTGAATTGAAGAAAAATCAGTTCTTCCAATTTCAGATAATATCACGCGAAACAATAACATTATTATATTTTTGTAAATCAATACTCAGTTTATACTGAAAAATTGTCATTCTCTACTGTATCTTAGTGAACCCTAATATTCCACAGTTCATATGAGTGTTGTTTTGCATATTATTTAGGGCAGATTTAGACAATGAGAATTCGCCTTGAACTAACGTATGACCAACATTGTGGTCATATTCGATTCAGTTGACCTAATATAAAAAGACCAGTCATGATGAAAACCGACTTGAAATGTACTCGAATGAAAAATGACAATCTAGTTGCAAACAATAAAATGATATATTCAAACATTCCTGAATACTAAGGGCCGAGAATTTGTATCCATCGTTTGTTTTATTTTTTTGATTATTTTCATTTCTTCAGTTCACGTCCTAACCATTTTTTTCATTCTCTTCTTGGTCGGTAGAAGAAACTCGAATTTAGTAACGAGTTAGTATTCCGAGTATTCTCTTGTTTTGGAGAATGTTCTACGTCATGAACGCTATGCATGCATGGCTTTCTGTTGCGTGCGTGAAGGTACTCCACATCCCAGCAGATCCTCATGATCTACAATTTGCAAATTCAACCTGTTTTGGAGCACTGTTCACATGTTTGGATTCCCAAACATAGGCTGAAGATTTTAGATCCTCTTCAATAGAGAGCTATTTGCTTGGTCAGTGATACACTTATGAATCTACTGACCTCTCTATTTGAAACGTTCTCTCGGAAACCATGTTCGGTGGAATGATAAAATATTTATAATACATCACAAAATCAAGTTACATAGGTAGGTAGTTTTATGAAATGATAGTTGGTACTGATGATGTATCTCTACTTCAGACATCAATGAATTGATATCATTTCTTAATTTCATTCGCAATCGATCACGAATAGTCGGAAATGTCGGACTCAAGTTATTGGCTTGAAAAAAAATCAAGTGTTTCTCTTGTCAATTGTGATGAGATTTAAGAGTGGTTTATGCTTTCGAGAACAGTCGCAGGAACAGTTCACCAAATTTTATAACTCTGATAATGAGAATGATAATGAATGATAATGATTGATAATGATGGAAACACGAAAAATTCATAAAAAATTTAATGAATTGAAACATACATTTGGAATACCAGATAGGACATCAAACAATTATTATATATATGGTACATTTCTTAGGTTTTAATGTTCTTAAACTATGATATGTAGGGCATGTTAAAATTTATGTACAGTCAACAATGTCAAGTCATAATAAAAACAGTAAGAAATTGGTCCAACCATCTTCACAATTTCTCGAGTGATGGACTACAATCTATATGAGAAGCAGAGGATTGGCATTCTTAGATTCATGGTTTTTCTTTAGTTAATAAATTAATATATACAGTGTGACCCAAATTCGATCCTCCATTTAGATCGCAATAACTATATACACCATTTGAATTGGCTATTGATATTGTTATTTGAAACTGATTCTATATATTTATTGCTAGATCGTAATGGTATGAGGAACGACACAGTAGTGAAGTGACAATTTTATCTTAATGCTTTCAGCAAATATGGAGATCACTTCCGAATGATACATTATTTACCTATATTCTGAGCTATAGTAGATTCGCGTTATATTCATGCAAAGCATCGGTAGATTCTTTTAGGAATGAGTGTTTATTATTTACAAATATATTCAGGGATCAGTCGATATATTCACAGGATATTTCCTGAAATAAGTGAGTAGGTATTATTCTCATTAGTGACCTTTGTACGATAGGTTATCACTTCAGATAATTATGCTTCGAAAAAACTTATCGATTTATAACATATGTAGGTAATACCTAATTTGTGACTATGACACTGTTTTGACAAATGAGGTTTGAACACAGAGGGTTTCTATATAAAACCTACTTTTTATATTCTACCTCCACTACTTTGTAACCTACAGTCAGATGAAAACACGGAGAAAAGACATTAATTATGAATGCACAGGCGTACTATTTACAGAGAAAAATTTGAGTCTGAAAAATAGGAATTCTCTTTGATCCTTGAAGGAAATTTCAAAGGAAGATGCTTGTTTCACACAATCTAAGCTAAGGTATCGACGTAACTTGGAAGAAAAGTTAGTTTTTGTGCAGCTGGGCGCAAAATAAGAATTTTGTGCAACAGAGGCCGCAAACTGATGATAGATATCTTGCGACCTTTGTTTAGAAGTCGAGAATATCGCTGAAAAACTCACTTTGCCGCCGTTGCCCATAAAAAAGGCCGTCAAACTAAACGCCAAAATCACAAGGGAAGCATTAGTGCCGATTCTGTGCCCTTTTAGCTGGGTAACTGAAATTAGCACGTGATTGTAATGCTGAATAATAATTTTCCATAGAGACACTATGACATTTAGGTCAATTACCTACTTTTCGGATTCACGTCGATCTATTGTCTTTTCGAAACGACAATGTTGATTGAATTCGATGTAATTCTCGTGGGTTCAAAAAAAATAATGTGTTTGTTGTATACCATGGCTTGAGATTGTCTTGTCGTGATTGGCGGCCTTGGAAATAATTATATTATATGAAGATACATAAATTTGATATCTGAATTGTCAAAACGTCGTTAAATGATAGTAAAACCATATTCAATGGTGGGCGTGTCTTACAATTTATAGAATAATATGCAGCATTCTTTGTAGAATACTCAGGTGGTATTAAATATGCAGGCAGTTATTGACAGGTATTTTCTTTCGAGATCATTCTGGACATTCGAGTTGTGTTTCAGTTCTAATGAACGACTTCTAATTATGCTCTTTGCGATTATTCGATTTGATGGGGTGATGAAATTTCCTCACCCGCATAAAACCTTATTTTGGGATGAAAATTGCACACCTCACATTTTCGACCAATTCAAAGCCCGTATTTTGTATGGTTACCATACCAACTAAACAAATTTCCGTAAATTTTTCCTCCTCCTTGGAGAAAGGAGCATAAAATCCCATTGGAAATTTCTTGACGTTTTTATAGGTAAACGTCCAATACCATCGAAAATTGTCCTAGTATTTCTCTGATATTTCGGTGTAAAATTTTCTTACCGAATACCAGCTTCAATAAAAATCGAAAAATTTTTCTCGTACACGAATACTTAGAAAATTTTCCCTAGTTTTCGACTCGTTCCGACGAAAAAATTTCCGGTACAAATTGAATCTCTCGTGATGTTATTAATGAAATTTCACGGGTATTTAAATTCTTGAAGGAATGCTTGACCTTGTGCACTTCTCGTTGCTTTCTGGAAGTTAGGACGATCATAATGAATACACAGGGTGGCTGTTAAAGGTCTCCACAAAAATATACCTCATAAATATTCATTAAAATTTGCCGATTCTAGTGAAATTAACTCGGTATACTAAGTTGCTCAGTGTAATCCTTGGATGGCCGTGAAATTGAGATCGTGTTTTCATAAAGAATTCGAAACGACTTGGCAATTCTACAAAAATTCTGAACGCTGACAAAAATCAAAATTATAACTGATATGAATAAATTGCGAAACTGTAACACAATTGGTGAAAATTATCCTCAGATATGATGACTAAACTTTTGCCTATGCCAAGATATGCTATGTCACACTGTTCATTCTACTGGCATTCAAATCTTGGCACTACTGTATACATAATACTTTTTCTCTATTAACGGCTGAATATGAAAATATCTTCATTCGATGGGCAATCAATATACATTCAACTTGACACGGGCCAGAACTTATACAGGTGATTCTTCAAATTATGCCGAAAAAACAACCATGTTCGAGCTTTCACGGGCACTCTCTATATTTTTCGATATTCATCGATAGAATACAGCAATTTTTCTGTATTTCAAAGATGACAATGCAGTTCTGAACTACCATGAATAACTGCACAGTTTTGAAAACATAAATATTGAAATAAGTGTCCAACATTCATTTGGGAAATAAAATCAGTTAAATATTAAACGCTATTATGCATTTTCTCAGCAGTATTCTTTTCTTCATACTTGAAAAAAAGAAACACATCCTATGAAACAGAACTTTTGAGAGTATCATATTGTGTCATAGGCGATCTGACATTGTTTCATTTATTTTTTTCTCTCCAAAACATGTAGACCTGTTGAACAATCTTACTAAGGTCACACCGCTTCAATATAGATGGCGATACGATCGTCGATATTATGACGTTAAATCCGCTTTCATTGATAATGACGGATATCTGACAGTGATGGATAGCTGGAGGTTCAATTCTTGCAATAGTATTGAATTTTGAATTCGAATGGTGTTTTCCATAGTTTCCAAGAGAACCATTGAGATTAGTGTAGATGACGCCATCTAGTTTCGATCTTGAGAAGCCTTAGTAAAGTATTAAAATCCGCTATACTCAAGTAGGCAGAAATCTACAACTTTTTCTAGTGACTGGAGATAGAGAGTTGGAACACTAGTGTATTCACAACATGAATTCAATAAGAGAAAGAAGTAAGTATACCTATCGATATATCTTATATGGAACACACGGTACGTTTACTCCTATAATTTGACATTTCAAACGAAGAACGACCTTAATATTTACATAGTTCATAATCTACAAGCGAATTTTTCCAGAATCTCTCTATACATCATACTCTATAGTCTAAAACATTAATTGGATTCGAGTGCCAAAAAATCGAAGATGATTTGTACAAAATAAAATAACATACATTGCGTTTTTGTTTGACACTCTCACAACACTAAATACCTTTTAGAATTATCTGCATAAAAAACTCTTAGTGGAGTTTGTAAAATAGAACCAACAAAATTTGTATTGAATGGAAATCGTAGCCTATAAAATTGTTGATTTTTCAAGCTACAAGTTCACTCAATGATAAAACAAATTAAACATTCTCTACCTAATAGCTAGTTTATAGTTAATGATAAACTTTACAGCAATTTTCAACTCGTGGATATAAAATTATTTTATTCGAACACTTGGAGGAAAAAAAATAGGGCTCCAGGGACTCTTTTGTGTCCATTTTTATCACTATACAGTTACTTATTTCATGATAGCACCATTTATTTTATTCGAACATATTATTAACATTGGATTAAGAATACTTTCATGATCACTATTTCCTAATTTTTATATTATCCATCATAAATATCAATTTGTCCCAATCATCTTTACAAAACCTATTATTTCAATATGTACATAATACTATATGCATGGGTACCTTCTGGAAAGGTGTAATTATTTCAGTCGATTTACTTACTGCGATTAAGTTAATGTACATACGAAAGGATACACATGTATCTACATTATTTTCTTATTATTCTTTCATATAATTTTTCAATTCAAAAAATTGAATCTGTATTGTTACGGAACAATCCATTGGGCTAGCGTACTCTAGCCATTTAAAGATATACAGAGTCTCTCACTACCAAAGGGTCTCGTTCTGAAATGAAGTGAATAGTTATCAAATTCTTTCAAATATGATCAACTGAACAGATATACGGAACATCACAACGTACTTTTTTTTAATTCAATTCATTATATTTGATATACCTTGAAAAAAGAACACCGATACCTCCGAAAATATTTCTGAACTTTTCAAATTCCGAAACAATAAATTCCGCAATTTTGCCATAATTCACCTGACCTTGTATATCCTACGGTTCATGAGAAATTCATGATATGGCTCGATGTGGCGCTTACAGCTCTCATCTGGGATTATACAGGGGGACCCCTCAAACTGGGACAAAAATTTCAATAGAACACTGTTTCCTGGTTATTTTTCGATATCAATAATCTTTTGCAATCACAAAAATATCTATGTATAGTAATTTGAAAGTTTGTACAAAACAAAATATTTGTGTGACAGCAATTACAGTTATTCAAGAATGCTTTCTGATATTCTTGACTAGCAGAATCATCAGATTTATTCATGAACAGATTGTTAGTTTGATAAAGAACTGAAGATCTACAAGGAGAATGAAAATGAAAATCCTCTGAAATTGAGATTTTCATTCTCTCTCAGATCCGAAACCTACTTTCCTGAATGTCGAATAAATACTACAGTGATCCGGAAATGGAATGTTCTCACAATATATTTTTCAAATCATATTATTTATCCGATTCAGAAGATTTTCATTTCCAGATTCTCAGACAATCAGTTCTGAAGTGTATTCGACGATGAGAGTCGACCTCTTATAACCGATCAATTTTTCCCGTCTTTATTACCTCTCAACTTCTTAACCACCCTGTATATTGTTCTCGAAATTGGTACATGAAAATCTTTCGAAGGGTGGCTTCAATTTACATTTTTTTCTTTCCTAAAATAATACCATATGCATTCGAATTTCTCATTTTTTTCTCAACAATATCAACATCATCAGTTCAATTCCATACACACACTTTTTATTTTCGCACATAGAATTTTTACTTCCCAGATTATGAGCACAAAATGATATTTTTCCTCATTTTGGGTACACCAAGAGGGTAATCAGACCAGTTTCATTAATTTTATAACTTCTTATTTATAGCCTATAGGTGAATTACGTATCAGTATCTCATATAGATCCAAATATTCAATCAGACTTCTGGACCACTAGAAAATATAGTTGCAGGTGCCGTATCGAAAATTGAATAAACCAATTATTGAGTTGCCCGTCGAACACAGTGCATCCAGTATAATGGTTGATCAAATTGCCATCTGGAGGAAAGTATTAAATATCATTCATTTCAGTTATATTCATCGAACGAACCCATACTACTGCATGGACGAAATAGAATTCTTGATACAATTCTCATATATGCTTGATTCAAAAATATGTTGATCAAACGGATTCAGCTCCAATTCAAATTGAATAGATGATAATGTCGAATTACCTAACATATCTCTTTGAACTGACTGATTCAAATCTATCTTTCCAAAACTATAAGTATCGAACGAATCATTTCTCAATTCACTCTGAACAAATGGTAATCTCAATTCAACTTCAATACAGGATCGATTCAAACATCTGATTTTGCTCAATTTGAGAATATAGAAATCAAATCAAATTCCTGTTTTTTTCACTTCGAGCTGGTGATCATAATGAACTGAATTATATAATACGCGAATGGAATAAAATATGTGGATTATGTACGATCAGTATAAAAAATTATTGATCTGAGAATTTCGGATGAGTTTGAAAACTGATTCTGAGCTACACTGTGAATAATTACTAGATTATACTTGGATATGAAGGTCAAAGATATGTAGAAATACGTTGTTTGTTCTTTAAAATTCAACAACTTCCATATTCCGATTCCATATTCTGAGTGTATCGAGTAAATCATTTCATTCATTCAGGTTCTCCTATAATTAATGACAATCATCTTTCAGCATGATAATGTTTTTGGATATTGAGTATACCTACAAGAATATTATTCTCGATATTACTTCATCATTGTGAAAATTAATGGCATATGGGTCAATCATTATGGGTAAATGAGCCAAAATATACTTATCAAATTCAATACCCAATGGAATACTCCAGAGTAATTCAGGAAAGAATGAAGAAATCAGACGGTAATTTTATATACTGGATTGAAATACTTATATTACCATGATAACTAGACAATAGATGGCTCTGTTTGCAAATACCTATTTGAGAACGGTTGCAAGATATCAAATATTGGGATGAATCGCCTTATACAAACGAAATGATTTCATACTCTGATGAACGATTTAGTTTGTTCAATGGAGTCGGATTGAATCGTTTACCATAGTTGATTCAACAAATTATTTACACCACTGATACGAGAGTATCAACCCAAACGATCCAAACAATAATTATCAGTTTGATAAATGAATTATTGTATCAAATTGATAGTTACATGGTGTTGATGCTACATAGAATTTGGTCGATTCAAACATTTTCCACATTCCAATCAACAAAATAATCAATTGGATCGAATCAATATCTGCGTTGAAATGGAACATAATGTGGTTGGTTGAATATGATATTGTGTTCATCCAAAGAATATTCAGTTGACTGAAACCTTGAATTCGCTATTGAAACAAGATTGAATGTTATTCGTTTCAATATTATATTTTGTCGTGCATATATGACACTTTTATTTGGTTGATCAAAGTAAATATTGCTTGAATCAACGAATTCTTTCTCTTTGTGATATTTGTTTATGTTATAATGATTAAAAATACCCAGAAATGTGTGCTAGAGAGGCCTAGAATGAGGCAGTCGGTGAAAACCTCCGAACAACAAACCCAATGTTCAATGATCGAAGGTGAAAACCATTTTACAGAGTCGATATACGCCGATGCTTGTTATAAACATATACTGTATGTTCATTTAGTAAGGGCGTTTTGTCATTGAAAGAAGTCAGTCGACTTTTTCAATACCATATACATACCATGGAAGAGTTCGAATGAAATCTTACAACTTTTCCCTCTCACTGTGCAACAGGTGATTTCGTAGGTGCAAAATAGAAAAACTTGAATACTTATACTTCTATCACCATTAAAAACCATTATACATTGTGTTTCAAGCGCAAATCAATTGTTGTACACTGTGTCTATAAAGTTATCTTCTTGGTTAACTTTTAAACGGGTCGGTATTTTTTTCAAATCATTCATCAATTTTATCATCTATGAGATACCAGTATTTCAAAAGAAAATATCCAGTTGGAAATCTCATGGCTAAATTTATATAATGTGCCGTCATGGAATTTTCGTCATTGATTCAGGTATCGTATAGAAATATACTAAAAAATTTCGAAATCATGTTATTGTGAGTCTAAGCAGCCAAAGGGACGATATACATAGGTTACATTCGGTCATATTTTCGGGGTTGATATGAATAATTTCCAGATATGGTAGGCGAGAAAATTAATGAAACTTGTCTGATTCAACTTGGTACCCCAAAATGAGCAAAAGTGCTATTTTGAGCTAATATGAGTAGTAAAATTCGTATTTGCAGAAATAAAAAGTAGTAAATTGTTGAATTGAACTTCAGATATGACAAAAAATTCATGAATTCGAATGTAGGTATAGGATGTTGAACTATGTTGTTTCAACTAGCGTGATATATGGGTTATCAGAAATCACTTCAGTGACCCCTTTCCTTAGCTGAAGTATTCACCTTCCTCAGTGACGTACCCTGTATATTTTGGTGAAACATGGTATTCCATTTGATATGATGAATTAGTAATATGTCACGCTTTCAGAGGTCATCCTGTTAAATTCTTGATGAGTGCTGTAGAAGTGCCACATTACCGCATATAAAATAACCAAAATAAATGATAAATAATAAATAATGAATGATAAATATAAAAGGCTTCTTCGATAGATAGCCCTGCACATAAGTTGAAGTAGTTTGAGTCAAGTTGTTCTACCACTGATGGTGAATGCATCGAACGTAATATTTTGATGCAATTTTCGAACTTCAATTTTATCGTACAACTAAAATAAATAGTATATAATATAACTATTGTAGAAAGTGACACATTTTGCACGAGTGGATATTTAGCACGAACCGCGTAGAGCACTGGGAATGTAACGAGTGCATGAAATACACTCCCCAACGAGTTATTTACACAATTTTTTCTACGAACATGAATATTCTATGCATTGAGAGTGAAAAAATTCATTCCAAGTTTCACTCATTGTCGACAGCCATCACACAACACAAAATACAGCAGTCAAGAACGAGAATACCATATCGGATACCCGTTAAAAAGTTGAACATTCAACATGTAAATAAATGTGTGCACATATGAATTGTTTCAACTTCGGCAATCTTCTGATATTCCAACCAGTCATATTTGGTAACCAACTTCACTCAACTGACTCGATTGTGTTATGTAATTTTCATAAATGTTTCCACAATATTTTTTTAAGTTTGTTATGAATAGTGGAAAGTGGGTTCATAATGATATCCACAAAGATCAGAATCAGAAAATGGATGAAGTGTTGGTCACATAACCAGACGCATCTCGAAGGAAGAAGGGAGGCAGTGGATTCATTGGTTTTCCAAAAGATTCATTATCTGATTCATGAAACATTCATTATCATAACATTAAACATCACGTTCAAATGATAAAAAGAAAATAATGAATGTGTTCATTGAATGAATTGATACATTGATCAGACTAACAAGTTCGTATGTTTTCATATTTTATAATGATACTGGAATATGAGCATTTATAGATCAATTTTAGTTTAAAGCGTACGCGCGCGCATGTCCAAGAAATTACCCTGGAAGTCAATCAACTTGAATATGATTGAGCTGGCATGTGCACATACCCTCACAAAAAAATGACATTTCATCAATCGAGGATTTGCTTGAAAGTCATCATGATTTGAATCCATCATGGGTCAATACCTCATATGCTTAAGACTATATTCAACACAAATGAGGCTATGTTTGAAATCAAGGCAATGATTATGTTCGGGCATATAGATCCGTCATTGATATGGGGATAATGAAAGTTTCAGCAATCCACTTTGATTATATGATAAGTTACCATAAATCCATTTTCCAGGTGGGAATATCATAACATGCATCGATAACAGCGAGCGTGCTTTTTTGAAATATTACAATACGTGTGCGTGTGGTATCCGCCGAATTAGGTATTTTTCTTCGACAATGCGTTGATACAAAAATTGAAAGAAAGTGTAATCAGCAATCTCCTGCATTCTAGGATTCTGTGCCTGGATCAGCACTCGCTCAATTGGCCTGCGACGAGCAGTTGTTGTCCTTCTGCTTGGGCATGACGTCCTCGTAGGGCGGCACGTTGGCCTTCTTGAATTCGTCCCTGACGCGTTCCGCCTCCCGGAACACGCGCAGGAAGTTGAGTCCCGCCAACTTCTTCAGGTCCTCCACGCTCCACTTGCCCGTGCCGATCAGCTCGGCGAACAGCGTGGGGTAGGAGGAGACGTCCTCCAGGCCTTGGGGGACGCTGCGAGGGCAATAAAAGTCGAGTTAATTAGAGCGAACGAGACAACATGAGGCAGGGAAAACGACCTCTCCCCTGGGTCTCACTCAAATTTTGGCCAGACTTGGTCGTTCGGGGAATTATCGTATTTAAGGTTGGAAAGAACTGGACGAGAAGGATTCGAATATTCACGATGCCCGTTTATCGAGCTCCACCATGGTTATATCAGTTATTATAGGAGATACCAGGACAAAGTTGCGCGTTTTCATTGTGAACAATAATTATCTGAGAAAAAAAAAATAATTTTCAACATTATTATTGAAAAAAAAACGTTTTTTTTTTTCGAAGGAACAGACATACTCAAGGCCCTTTTCACAATGAATCTAAATCTGCCATCATATTTTCCGAGGCGTTTTGATGCCAGAGTTATAACACTCAACTCTGGTTTTTATTATGAACGACTTTTTGATTTCGATAGGATCCATTCTCACTCGCCAATCGAAATTAGAAAAAAAAATCTTCGTTCTGTTTTTTTTCCAAGAGTGCTTTAGAAATGATGCCACAATTCAAACTAAATTCTGACAGTTCATTCAAATATACGAGCGAAACTTTTGAATTCATTCAACTTCATCTACTAGATTGCCGATTTCAAATGAAGAATAGCGTGATGTATGCTTCAGGTTAATAAATCGTCTCTATTCATCCAACGAAGAAAGATACAAATGTATAGATGACAACGTAATTAATATATACATGGATGAAAAAAGTGTCAGCTGATGCTGTTTTACAACTTAGCCCTGAATTCTGAATTTTCGGACATAAGGGTTATTCCGCATTCTCATTCAAAAATATTTTCCAGTTATACCTGAAGCGGTATGAGTATCAACTTCTTTATTTTGAATGGAACACCTGGTACCTGGTATATTATTCGATTCATTTTTCAGCTTTTGAGGGGATTTTCTCTCCTCGTTTCTAAAAAATAGAGTAGAAGTTATTAAAAATTATTGCAATATATTTGTAGTAAGGACAGATTTAGGATCTGTCCCAAAATGTCACTGCGCTTGAAATTAAACCTTTAGATACCTAAAAGAGATATTCTCTATTGGTCAGTGACACCTTGTTTTTGAAAAAATTTGGAAATACAAATATATTTAATAATAATAAAACCTCTACTTATCTTGGTGGACGTTTCGGGAACGAATCTGCTCCCGTTCTCAACACAATTGAAAAAATTTTCTCTTCGTAAACTTTTTTCAATGTTTCCGATTTTGACACTGAAAAGATAAGTAGAGGTTTTATTATTATTAAATATATTTGTATTCCCGAATTTTTTCAAAAATAAGGTGTCACTGACCAATAGAGAATTTCTCTTTTAGGTATATGAAGGTTTAATTTCAAGCGCAGTGACATTTTGGGACAGATCCTAAATCTGTCCTTACTACAAATATATTGCAATAATTTTTAATAACTTCTACTCTATTTTTTAGAAACGAGGAGAGAAAATCCCATCAAAAGCTGAAAAATGGATGTACCACCTCCTCGAAGAACTTACAGACAGTATATTATTCGATGTTTGGATTCCTGAGAAAATTACATGATGTTTTTCCCTATGCCTATTATCAAATGTTTCTAAGATATGTAGCCTTTTCCTTTCATCACTGCGCTTTTCAACCATTTTCAACTGATGGTAAGCGCTTCTGAGGTACACTTAAGCACAGAAATGATACTTTCGAAACCTACAACACCAGTTGATCTATGGGATATAGGGGATCGAAAATTTGATGACCAATTTCATCATTTTCATAGTTGAGAAAGTTCGTTCTCTGAAAAAACAAGAGAAGCGAATCGATTCATTATCAAATTCTGGATACCCTGTATGAGATGAATTGATTGGTAATGTGGATTTCGAAAGTAGTATTCCTGTGCTTCCGTCTACCTCAGAAGCGTTTACCATCAGTTGACAATGGGTAAAAGGCACAGTGTTGAAAATTAGGCTTGGTACATCTTTCAACATTTTCAAAAGAATTAAGATATGTAAGAAACAATTGGAAAAAGTATTGGGAAATTTGGTGGAACTCATCATGGAATTTTCTCAGGAATCTGAAAATGTAACTATACACCTGGTGTTCTATTCAAAATGAGAAAGTTCTTGGTGATGCTGATCCGGTATCTGGAAAGAGAATTTTGAATAACCCTGAAGTCCAAAAATTCAGAAGTTATTTCTATCCACGAAATCTTCTTACGAACGGCTACCGTGAGAAACCTATAGTAGTACCCCAAGGCAGCATCTCACAGATTCAATTCTCTTTATAGTCCATCTTAACGATGTCTTTGACGTTCTAGCCCCACATCCAAATTGAGAATTGGTCGACTATGCAGACGATACAAACATTCTGATTTGAAATACACGATACAACATTTCCACCTCTTGTAGTGGATACTAATTCAATTGACAATAATATCAATCACTGATTTGCAGAGAACAAACAACTTCATGATGACAATAAAACTAATGCTGACTTGATTTTGACTAGAAGTTCCAGTATAGTGATGTTAATCTATACGTTCTGAAAGTTGTCTATCGTGCCAATTTTGAATCCTGTCTCAGATATGGTCTTCTGCTTTATGGAGGTAGTGAAGCAGAGAAAATATTCTCAAACCAAAAAGAATCATCAAAACAATTTATAAAATGAATTTTAGTGAGTTAGGCAGGGGTTTGTTTAGTATCAGCCAAAATACTAACAGTAGTAAGAGGGTATATTAAAGAATGCTCGCACTTGTATGAAAATAAACATTCATTTTCATATAACAATCCACAAAATATTTATAATTATCACCCCAGACACAGATTTGCTCTGTTACTGAAAAAAAAATGTAGTACAAGCAACTGCATATAATTATTCAATGAACTGCCAGTTAGGATTGAATCTCCTCTTCCAAGGTATTCAAAAAAGGAATTTGAACCATACAATTTCGAACCATACAACTTGAATGAATATCTGAATTCACAGTCTGAAGTGAATGCATATTAGTTTAGGGAAAATATTTCATATTTCATGTTACTCAGGTAAATTTTGTCAATCACCTTCTACGGGTTCTGTGACTGTTCTGTACGAGTTTTCATTCAAAGATTTACATCATTGCATTCAGGAAAAAAATGTCTATCGGGAACATTTCGAAAATATATATGTTAGGTACCATTTCAAATAAGTTTATGGTTGCTCTCTTTGGAGTATGAGTTAAAAACAAAGTTATTGTTGACATCTCGTGTAGGTATCTTACTTGAGCAGTATGGTGAGCATTTGTTATTCGAAATTGAACGAATAATAACGGCACTTCGGCCTGAGGCGTTTTTTGTCATTGAGATCATTATTTTCAGTTCGAATTACGAGAAATACAAAATGAATGAACCTAGAAAAAACTTTATATTTATAGCATCGTTTACAGATTCAGTACACCCATACTGAAACTTATAAATCTCGATTTAAATCTCGTTCAGATTCAATTTCGAATTGATAGAACTCGGTTTGAATGTGTGTATTTCCAGCTTGTGAAATCAATTCTGAATGATTTAGTCTCAGTTTGCATTTGGTTAATCCTATTTTTAAATCTGAAAATTCTCAATTTGGAGTTGGAAAGGTATAGCTGAACAAATAAATAACTATTATCATTTATTCGAGGCTGCAATTATACTTTCAACACCTTGGGAAACGAGAATATTTTCCATTTTCTACAACTCGGTCGACAGGGAAAGAACGTTTCCTCATTCCAAGCTTATCCGGCGGGATGGAGAGGAATAGGAGGAAATTTTTCCTCGCTTTTCCCGTCTCGATATTTACACTGGCAGATTACGTTTTTCGGTTTCATAATTGTATTAAATGAAATGAAGTAGATTGGAAGCTTCCATCTGGAGAAACGTTCTCCTATATACTGTTGTTTGAAATTGACGAATATTCAGAGGCCTATCTAAAATAGAGGAAATTAGATGGATTCAGGCTATAAGAGAATTGTAATCAGACGTGGAATATGAATTCAGTGTTGAGGTCAGAACTTTTGAGTAGATTTGTCAATATCAAGTATTACATATGGTTTCATTTATAATTGGTTTTCTATTCAGGAAGATGAAAAACGATGAATATAATATCAACATATGTATTGAGAGGGATCAAACTTAGCGAAACATGTCCTATGACACATGAAGACAATTATTTATTGATACGATGTGAATATTTTGCATTTTCGGAACTGAAAGTATGTCCTCGAGTCTATCTGAACAGGAACTGGAGTGGTTCATTGCATCCTCAAATATTGATGTGTATCGACATTGATGAATGACTAATTAAAGACCTTTAAATTTACATGTGTTTCCCGCTCAGTGTATTCTTCTCTGTTTATTTATACCCTCTCTTGTTCATAGTTACTGTAGTGGTAGGTGACACTTCTAATGATGGTGCTAATCAAATCGAATTGAATCCATTTGATTCTTCTTTCTCGTTCAAACTCAGTACATATTCTCATTTGCATAATATTGTACTCTGTTCTGCTAATTCAATACAATGCTCTGGCTGAGTACACTTGGAACTTGGTATAAACATAATAATTTGGTATAAACATATCTGATATTATTGATCAGAGCAGGAGTGCAGTAAATTGAATTGCATCCAAATTAAATCAGTGAGAAAAATATCTCACCATCAAAATCAATTTGATTCGATTGGAGAATCATCTCATGAAAGTGAATACAAACAAACACCAGCTAGGATGAGTATCAGCAAAAACGTTCAAGATATCCATACAAATTTTGAATCATTATCTAGTTTTCAATGTATTTTTCATATATTCCTCCTCTCGTAATTCAGCGTCTTCTAACGTAAGTTCACACATGTGGATTTTCTTTTGTTTCCGCGCTTTCTGTCTTTATGGGCAGAATGTTACATGAGATATGAAAAAAATGAGCAGAATCCACTGAACTTCCGCGCGAACGCTTTCTGAAAAAATACCACAATCCCCAGTATGACAAATAAAGTCGCGAATTGAGTAGCGTTTCCGAAATAAAAAATCCCAAATAATGGATTCTGTTCGAACACGTCATATGTACCTTGGCCAATTATCAAAACAAGCGCTAAAACCTATTACAAGTAAGTTTTCGGAATTGGAAGTATTGTTCTCGATTTACGTATTACGTAAATTCTAGTCATTTGGAATGAATTGAGAACAAGTGAATTTTTGGAATTTCAAGTATTGGTCTCGTTTTTGAACGTGAACTCAAGAAAAATTATTTATATGATAATCCTGTGAAATACCACAACCGGCAACGCTGACTACTATGATGGATAAGTCCGCATGTATGAATGTTGAATGAAATTGTATTGTTTCATCAAATGGCGCTTTTCGGAATATAACAAGATAACCTCATGCCATACATGCCATTTTATATAGCTACATTTCTATTATATACACATTCGTACTAGATTTAGGCGTTTGCCTATTCATGTTTCCGATTATTCCATCTCATGATCTATATCCATTGTGGCCAGCAGTATGTTCAAAAAGTGTCCCATTTCCATATTTTTTCAACAGTATACATTAACTAGAATAGCGAATGTGAAACCAATTTATCGGTTCCCGAATATGAATAATCCGAGAAATAAACGAGTTCGAAGGATATGGCAGAGCGTTGCCTGAATGCAATTATCGAGAGAAGTAGACACTGTTTGAATATTGACTAAGCTCTCTGGTGCCAGCTTTGGAAAATACCCATTTTCACACATTAGTTTCGAACGGGAATGGAAGATAATTCATTACCATTGAAAATGAAAAAGAATCCGAAATAATCTACAAGGACAACAAAACTCATGGACGCAGTGCCGTTTCACCGACACGACTCCTCAACTTTTTCAAAGAGAAATTAACAGTGAGCAAAAATAAAATTACTACAACGAGACTTAAAAATATGTGTTTTCAGGTTTTTTATTACCAGCGAGTAGAGAAGTATTGGGAAGGTAAGAACAGGGTGTCATATTTTGATACCTCACTTATAGCTTTAGTTATACGAGGTAGAAAAAACTTCAAATATGATAGTTTCATACTTTAATCGGTACTACCTTTTGGCACAAAAAATAAATCATTCAAACAATTCATTCTGAAAATGTGTATTACTCATGATGAAGAGTCTATTCATTAGAATTTCATGTAATTCATTAGAGGAGATTGAAAATCGACAACTTTTTCCAGCAATTAAATAATTGAGAATAAAATTTGATGGTCAAACTAAATCATGATAAATTCCTCAACGACGTGATTTTTTCAAGTTCCCAATTCATTTTCTCTTTTTGCGATACGTCAATATTGTCAAACTTTCTCAAATAGATTTTAGATTTGAGATGACCGCAGAGGAAATAATCCAGTGGGTTTGAATCGTGGGATCTGATGGGAAAAATAATATTTAAATAATAACGCCTTGTGTGCGGAAGATGTAGTGTTGAAACCAAACCTATATAATCACAAGGCATTTGATCATAATTCACTTCTGTAGCATATCCAGATCATAGAAGAATTATTTACTCTACCCAAATATTTTCCAGCAGTCATTGCAACTTCAATAAAAAAGGAGGGCCCTAAATGTTATCGCCAATAATTCCTGCAAAAGCGATAACTTTGACCGGCAATGAAGTATAGCTTCTCATCATCCAATATCTACGTCTTTGCCTATAAACGGCACCATTCAAATAAAATATCACTTCGTCTGAAGATTCTATATATATGATTTCCAAATTGCGGGTCATTATTAAATTGCTCCATCATTACTTCGCAAAATTCAGTCGTTCGATCAACATCGAGTTCATGAATTAAATTGAGTTAGTACTCGTTCTGATTTACTGAGTCTTGCGTTGCTATTTATCTCTTGAATTCAAGCAATTTATTTTCTCATAGTAAAAGAATAGCTGTTCATCATTACCAATTGTAGGACGAACGAATATTTTGTATAGTTAAATATAAGTAAATATAAGTAAATATAAGTATAGTTAATAGTTTAATATGACCGAGGTCTTTATTGTTTTTATTTCTGCATTTTTCTTCTCTACCCTCGATGGATTGAGTAATCTGTCCAACTGGATACTCGCTATTCAATATTTCACAAACTTGTTGCATCGAAATTTATGGTTGTTTTTTTTTCACTTGAGTGTATGATATGAACAAAGGGAGAACTGAACGAAGAAGTCATCATTACATTAGTTTTTTTTCTGAAACTCGATTTCTAGAACCGTGATATTGCGGGCCGTATTATAACAGGCAGATATTTTTCGTATTTCATTTGTCATTTCTTGAAATAACTTCAGATCATGGGTGCTTTACATTGTCAGAATGGATCAATCAAAAGTGTGGTAGATTCAAGTTGTTCTACTCCAAAAGGTTCGATAACGTCATTGATGAAAAGTTGTGATATCATCAATATTTTCAATTACAGGCAACGATGCATAATTGAGAATAAAAATTATATCCGAGAAATTTTCGGAAATATCTGCGATTCAAAAAATAATGATTTTGCACACTTTCTTTCGACAGCAAGAAATTCATTCCAATCCGACCAAGTATTAATGAATGAGCCCCCATTTTTTCCCTTTTGTGAGTTATATCCTTGAAGTATTCCATCCATCGAGCTGGATAAAATTCCCCAAAGACTTGCCAACTAACCTCCACTCCTCCTGGAGTGATCCTTACATCATCACTCTCGAAACCTGTGTGTGAAGGGAGGGATTGGATTTGAAACAAGCAATAACTGTAAACAGTTACTGTCTCTCTGGTGTGATGAATGAGAGAGTATACCGAAATACAAAGCCTCTGACAGAAATAAGCACATGATGGGAGACATGACATCATGTGACTGAAGACGATAATACAAGACGCAACTGAGACTAAATATATCATATGCAGCAGAAACAAAGTTCTTGACACAGATTTGGAGGGAAAATTCGAAATTATCATCTGTGATCAATGTGATGTGAATAATCAATCAAATGAGTGGAATCCATATTAACAATACAATCATTTTTATTTGTTTCATTCATTCATTCATTGCACCGTTCAGCAAGTTATTTAGCATTCAGTTTAGTTTTAGCATTCACAGAACAGGAAAAAAATGACAGAATAAAAATATGTGCAATGCATATTACATAAGCTAGAAGGAGCAATATGATGAAATTAATAACAGGAAATATCAATACAATATCATAGTTGTAACTTAACAGTTTCAAAAACTGTCGTTGCAGACTTGTCGTTGTATTGTTCTGATATTATGGGCTCTAAACAACCGATGCATATTCGATCTTCGAAAGTATAAACCAGTATCAGTAATAAAGTTTCTCAAGAGTGTCTATCTTTCTCAACACAATGACATTGAATTCGATATGATTCAGTTCCAAACTGATATCTTGACACCATTCTTCCACTCGACCCAGGTTATCACCAGCTGTTGACAATAGATACAGGGTACGACCAAGAAATATATGGAGATAGCGGGGGAAGAAAATGTAAACGTTAAGAAGACTATATATAACGGAGATTTCGGCAAAGTGGAGGGAAATATCACACTAGAGAAACTAAACAAAGCATTTTGAGATAGAAAAAACGATTATAACACCTTGAAACGAGTCGACATCAAATGAGGAAATAGCTACAATCAAGTATGTTATATAAGATTGTGACTACTTCAGCTGAATTTCGGCTAGCCAGTTTCGGGACTCTCTGTAGACCCTCTAGACTCTCTAGCCAGACCCTGTCGTAGACAAAAAATACTCACTAGTTAATTCCGTCGTAGCCAGCTCCTAGTCCTACGCTATCTACGCCTGCAATATCCCTGATATGATTTATGTGGGCTGAAACAAAAACATTTCACTTAATTCTGGAGGCAAAACACAAAATGGACGTTTGGTATTGGGATCTGCCTAGGTCTGCATCGGATTCGTCCTTATATTTATGAATACGAAATGGAGCGGACAAAAAGGGGCAATTAAATGCCCCCAAAACCATTTATCTGGGTGATTTAAACTTTCACAATGATAGAATATGGTCAACTGACGAAGGTCCAAGTACATGAAACCCGAGAGGAAGCGATTGTCCTGAAATTCTTAGAGTTCTGTAATAATTTCCGCTAGCTCTTATTATCTTTCCAATGGAAGTTTCTTGACATGAAATGAATCATCTTCATATTGTTGCTTTGAGGAAGACTGCCCCAAGGTTAACTGAACGCCACTATTTACAACTAATCCCACAGTACCAAAGATATGATATTATAAATAGGTATCTCTAGTAGATCGAGTGAGAGAGAGGAATTGAAACGACCATTAGAAAAAGACGCAGTGATGAGAACTCACATGACTGTTGGCATTGTGAAAACATTTTGATGTGTCATGCCATTGTATTGAGCTATACGACATTTTCAGTTATTTTCATTCGAGATTATTTACTCAAATCTATCTTTCAGCGAAGTTTATTGATCCATATTAGGTGTGTTAGAGGAAGAGACTGAGTTTTACTTGTTTGATTATTGAAAATTGGTAGTTGATCGTAGTTTGTTCAGCCGGTTCAGCCCATCAAGTCAAGGACGGATTTTAAAACTTTGTTCGAAATGGTGTTGTTCTGTTCAGCCTATGACTGTACTAATAGATCAAAGAATATCAGAATATAGGGATTTCATAAGTAAGTTATTGAATATTGTTGAACAAATTTCAAATATACCCTAGTTCGCGCCTAGAGGAAGGCGGAGAAATCCAACCAATGAAAACAGCAAACGAGAGAGAGTCAATGATCTGACTATTGGAAAAAGTGTTGTTGCACATCCTGACGAATCGATAGCTTTCTTTTTCTTCTTATGTTCGTTTCAATGCTTCTCATGAGTCGATGAGCAAGGGTGCATCTAGTAGAGATATAAGTAATATCATATCTTTGCACAGTACCTGCACTCAGATTTGCAGAAATTTCAAACATACTCCTCTCGAGATTATCATTCATCTCATCACATGACGTTCATTATCATATTACATACATATACCTATACTTATACATATACTTATACTTATACTGTTGAAATAATTCATATTTTTGAACTCAGCCTCGTGTGCATTCAATGCTCATCAGAATCATCAGACGTTTCTATTCAGCACAGAAGCATGAGGGCTAGAGAGCACAATCCTATTCTACAATCGCAAAAATGGCTTTTCGTAATACATCTCCAGACTTCTCGTCTCTTGTGTCAGTATTGCCGACGCATTCGCCATTTCTCAAAGGAAGATAAAATTTTCATTTTGTTTTCCGGAACAGTTTGCCGCTTGCGCTTCCCTCTATCCAGGTATGTTCGCTACAAACAGATTAATATATCTGGATCGGAGCCAACGGGCTTTCAAAAATGCAGTGGGAATGCCAGAAATGGATGGGGAACGTCTCCCACATTATTTGTGCCTGGCCACTGGTTTTGAACGGTTCATAAAGACACAGACAGGGGCGGACTGAGAGAAATACCCATCGGTCCTTCCCAAAGATATGATATTACAAATTCTCTACATTTCTACTAGATCGAGCTCAGAGAGAGGGAGAGAGAGAGAGAGAGAGAGGAATTGAAACGACCATGAGAAAAAGACGCAGCGATGAAAACTCACATGACTTTTGGTATTGTCAAAACATTTTGATGTGTCATGCCATTGTATTGAGCAATACGACATTATCAGTTATTTTCTTTCGAGATTATTTACTTGAATCTATTTTTTGGCGAAGTTTATCGATCCATAGGTGTGTTAAAGAAAGAGACTGAGTTTCACTTGTTGTTTGATCATTGGAAATTGGTAGATAATCGTAGTTTGTTCAGCCGGTTCAGCCCATCGAATCAAGGAAGGATTTTCAAACTTTGTTCGAACAGTGAATTTCTCAGTCGAAATTTCATGTGAAAGGAAATCTTGGTGACACTCTATACTGTGTCCGTTTTCGAAATATTCTGATTTGAAAATGATGAAGTAATAACTGATGCTGCATAAAGTGTTATAAAAAAACTATGTATTCATTAAAATTCGAAACAATGACATCATTCTCATCCCAAAGTTATAAATTGAATGAAGCAGAATGATTATGAGACAAATTCGATTGAGAACATGAAATATTCAAAAGTTTTTTACAATACTTTACCAGCATCAGTTATGATTTCATCATTTCCAAAATCGAGTACCTTTTTGGAGTGGAATTTAATGGGAAATCTAAGCTCAAGAAAGGTATTTTTAATAACACTTGGTACGAACCGTATAACTAGCGCTTTCTATGAGACATAAACATCGATTCTTCCAAAACATATTCTCACTATACAGGGTTGGCATAAAGTATGGAACCAAGTGAATATCTTTCAAACGAATGGAACGATATTCATGAAAATTCGCAGATGAGTGCAATGGAGCAATATGCATCTGATGTACTTTTTTTGTCGATGATATATTTCTGGTTTAACCGGAAGTGCCATCAACTTCTTTGATTTGAATGAGACACCCTATATATTTTCACAGATTTTGGAAAAGCTTTTAAATTCATACACACTGAGTTCAGTGTAAAAAAAATTGTAAACAGAAGGAATAACTCACAGTTAGTTGTACAATAGGTGTGTACATCCAATTATTTTAGAATAATGAGAAACACATGTTCAAAATGCTCGCCGTCTACTTGCTGACAATATGCCATCCTATTAACAAATTCTTGTGTCATTCTTTTCAAGACTTCTCCACGTATTAGTTCACATTTATCAATAATTCTTCGTTTCAATTCCTGTAGTTTCTTGGTCGTCTAACGTAAATACGTGATTACAGAAGATAACCCCAAAGAAAAAGATTTAACGGGCTATGATCCGGAGAACGAGCAGGCCACTCTATGAATCCTCTACGTCTTATCCATCGATTTGGAAAATTCGCATCCAGAAAATCCCTAACCCGTGTTGAAACTAAACATTTTGTGAAACATTCTGTTGAAGTGCAGGAATATTTTCGTTATTTAGTAGATCCAAATACTTGTCACCATTCAAGTATCCGTCGATAAACAATGGGCCTATAAGCCTATTTTCGACAATTCCTATCCAAACATTCAACTTATTCTGTGGATGCTGGGTATGTGCTTCATGAATCCAATGAGGATTCTCATTTGACCAACACCTTGAGTCATGATGGCGATTAACTGTTCCATTCAAACAAAAAGTTGCCTCATCGGAATAAAAGATAGTGTTATTAGAGACGTCCACATGGTAAGAGATGAACCGCTCAAAAGCGGCAGTTTTATGAAATGGGACTGAGAGATTATCTAGATGACGTAAATATGGTTTTCGTATCTACGACCATGAATGAATCTCACACAAGCATTTAGGACTTTTTGAATTCTCGCCGATTGTATTCAAAAAGTCATTAATGATATCATTATTATTATTATGAATTATTATAATAGAGCTCACCGACGGCATCGGAGATGCTGGAGGCCTCCCTGCAGGTGAGGAAGAGCGAATAGAAGTTGACCATGACGACGCCGCCGTTGAGGGCCAGCTTGCGCAGCGTCTCGTCCGGCACGTTGCGCGACGAGTTGCAGAGCGCGCGCGCCGACGAGTGGCTGAAGATGACCGGTGACTTCGAAACGTCGAGCGCGTCGCGCATCGTGTCCACCGATACGTGCGACAGGTCGACGATCATGCCTAACCGGTTCATCTCCTTGATGACGCTCTGAAACATTGTTCTTTCATTCATTCCACTTTATTTATGAACCCTGGAAATAAAACCGATGTATACTGTTTGAGCTGTTGAACTCATAATACAACCACAATTACGGTAGCTTCGACTGTCATTTGCATGGAGGTGATTTCCCTCGTGCTTCACCGAATAAAATCAAAGTACCATTTCATTCAACTTCTGGGAAGTTGTTGAATTATTTCACGGTATAAGTGTTATGTTCCACCAACACCACGCCACTGGAGATGCATACAAGAGCATATCCAATGTAACGCTGATGAAGCAAGAATGCAACGAAGATATTCCGTGCACCGAGATTCGAGGATTAGCATCCCAACCTACATTGAATGAACATCTCTATAAAAACTAATGATTGTATCATACCAAATCCATCAACATTTATATTGAATAAAACCTAATTGTGCAAGTCTCTTCACCCTTCTATCGAAACCTGGGAAGAACCTAACATAAGTTGTATAATAGAAGACAGTTCACAATGGACATATCGTTTCGTAACCGTGGCAACATCGTATATACGAGAAATGTGCATAAAATAATAACCTGAAATTTTTGTTAATGTGATATTATAATGCTGGATGTGGTCCTTTTAAGTTACCAGTTGTGTTTTCGATTTTGATCACCCAAGTTTTGGTTCATCGTTGATACTATAAAATGAGAAATGTGATGAGAGGAAATGTAGATGCGTCATAGCTAGGCGGTTTCGATATCCTGTTGAAATTGATTCTTAAATTCAACAAATCTGAACAATCGCATAATCACAATATTGCGAATAGAGATCTATTTGCATACAAGCTGAAATTGATTTAGGTCAATAAGAATAAGGTGACGTAGTTTGAACATATCGAATATCTGATATCGTTCCACTGTCCATCAGATGAGCCACAAAGTTGCATCCTAGCTTCTTCATTTCTAGGGTCGCACCTCAGAGCAATAAAAGTTCATTGCTTTGAGAATTGCACTGGATATATTTCTAGATTCGACTTTTGCCGATATATCTTTCTAGCATGTGGAGTTGTTAGAAAACTATGAAACTATAATATATATATATAAAAATATGTGAATGAACGTTATACAAAGTATCATACTATTTCGCCCAGCTTCAACTTCCTATCTTTGAGTAAGGATCTATAATCTGAATTTATTATTCAGAATGTAGAGAGCCATGATTTCAATTCAACAATTATTGAATTGAAGAATGATACAAGAGATGAATAGAGAACAAATACCTCTATCCACAGATTCATTATTTTCCAGTATATTACCTTCCACTCTGATATGCCTTGAAACAAGGAAGTGAAATCATAATTCGATTCTTATTCGAACCGTATTTTCTGATGATATTTGGAGTTGATTGGTGTTCTGATTATTTCTTACTTTTCTCGAGCAGCAGCTCATTCCCTCTGATTCAGATTCACTTCAACTCCCTTCGGTATTTCTCAAAAATACAGCACCCACTTGATTTTTAGCGAAAGTGAAATGAGTATTCACAATATACTAATAGCAGAATGAGCAATATGCTGATGCGGATTCGAATGAAACTCAAAGTTTGTTCTCTTTTTTTCGTTTGGTCTGATATAGCTACTTGGCATTTGCATTCATTTCTACGAAATTCCTTTCTTTTGACGACTTTCTCACAATCTTGCTCGATTCAACAGGGGAATTTTATTGTCAGTTCAAGATTCTTTTCGCATCACTAATATTTTCTTTGTTGTTGCCATGCAATTGAGACAATAATTATTTCTGATATCAAACGTTGAATTATAGCAGGGGTTTTGATGAAATTACGAAATGTCTACTGTTATTGAATCCATTCAAATATTCTTCTTCGTATTTCGTTTTTATTTTGTTTCTGTAACTGTATATTATCCGTTCTCATTCTTGTCTTGAGACATATTTAAATTAGATGACATATAACATGACAAAACACATAACCTACAAATTTTTCACAATGTTTTGAGAAAGATAGTGGGGTTCAATCTTGTTAGACCAATCCTTGATATTCTTGATATTATTCAGGTTTCAATTGGTGCTTTATTGCAATTTGCTTAGCTATCCCAAATACATTGCGTTTCATTCCATACTGAGATTATTGAAACTAAGCAATTGACGGAGTTAAGAAAATTTGAACGGAGTAGACTTCTGGTTTCACCCTGTGATATCCCAAATTCATAAGCAGAGATTGAGAAGAGGTGCAAAGCTGAAGTAATTTATTCAGAATGGAAATTTTAAGAATATCATTTCTACACCCCTTTTGAGGCGTAAATGGATATCTCTCTAACGAACAAAATTTTCACATCTCATGTATATACACTGTATCCAATATATTGAGGGCCAGTATGGTCATCTCGGAAACTACGAGAGATACAAATTTGGTTGAATGGGAGAAAAGTTCCGTGACTAAAGGGCCAACAAAATGACTTGCACTTTTCGAGTCATTTTTCCTTCGAATATCACTTTTTTTTAACGTTTATATTATGCCCATCATCGAGTAGATTCTGGAATATGGACCTGAAGTTTCCATCACTAATAATATTTCAAGATTTTTCCATGACATGGCAGGGCGCTATAAGATTAATACTGAATTTGTTATGATATGTCTATTGTAATGATAAATCGAATGATTTTTTCCGAAGGAATGAATGAATGGAATGAATTTCACTTTATGAAAGAATCTATTCTTTTTCGCAATTGCGAAGAACTTTCCATTCCAAATATACATCGCCTCGAAAATTGAAGATTGTGAATATAAAAATATGGACGTCATCAAGTTGAGAAGAAATTGCACGGAAATCCATTTGAAGGAACCGGGAAGCCTTATACTTATACCCCATCCAATCTACATCAAAACTTCAACCCGACCTTCATATTCCACTTTATCGATTGAGATCAGAATCAGAGTGATGGCACGTCTCGAAACTTCGTCAAGGCTAATGAAATAGGGATGCCTATCCCGTTAATCCCGATTCAATCACGCAAATAAAGTTACCAGATAGGATCGAATTAGAGTTTTCTTTCATTTGATTTTCCCAGATGATTATTCGACAGGATTTCCTCAGCCACGGGCGTCATTTGACTTTGGGCAAGGTGTCCTAACCCAATCTCTTGAGAATTCAAACTTTTCAACTCATTATTTTTGAGAAATTTGAATAGCTCTCTAATACTCTGAATATTTTTGCACCAAAAAGATACTCTTGTTTTGTATCGATGAATCTAACCGGTCCCTATAAGAATCGATTCAATTGATGGATGTTTCAAACAATGTATTTCAACAAAGGTAACGATGTAGGGAGTCACTGATGGTGTTTTGTTTCGCCAAAACGCTAACGACATTTTCCGCTATAACGTCATAAAAGCTATGATAGTTATGAAACTCCCTAGAAGATGATGCTATTTTTGCAATTTTATGTACAATTAGTCGATGTTTTGAGATTGTAGCCTTGAACCAATGTTCAAATACATTTGATTGAACAATTACCAACGATACTACTGACCTCAATGTTATTTTTGTGTCGCCATTTATCGGTTCACATAAGATCACAGAATACGAAAAGAAATCACATAAGTACATCATATACGAATAACAGAGTGATTTTCCGCAATAATAACGCGATAACCTCAACATTGTTTCCTACATCGTAACAAGAGTTCACTCACTAAAATTTCGAAGGATATTATGGAGTACGTTAGGTTTTGTTTTTTTTCTGTCACAATGTTCATAACGATCAAGCAGTCCAGTTAATTATATTGAAAATAGAGATACAGCATAAAATATCAATACATTGAACAGTCATGATAAACGATCAAATACAAACACTACAGCAAACAATAGTTAACATTCAAAACGATAACAACCATTTCAATTCAAACATTAGATATTTTTGATTGACTTGAATAACGCCAGCGATGTTAGATGTTCAAAATTGAGGCAATTCATTAAATCCTTGAAGTTGAGAACCGAATTTTCAATTTTTTCTTCAAAGTGTGGAATAATATGTATGTTATTCATGAATCGACTGGAATGGATGAATATGTATATATATATATATATATATGCTGATATTGCATATATGATGATATTGCATAGAATGTTTTGTCATCGAGAAAAATTCACATTTCGAATCAGGTTAGGCATGTCGAAATTAAAATCGTGCGATAAATTGACTAATTACCTGATATTCTTACTTTTTCACTCAGTAGGTATTTTAGAAATCTTACCTCATTGAAACGAAGAGGTGAAAAAGTATAACATATAAGGTCCTCTGAAATTTTTAGTTACATAAATTCTTCTAGGTTAACCGATGAGATGTTATTGAATATAAACTTTGTTCCGATCTTTACTCTCAACAGAATGTATGTATTTCGGAAAATAATAGACTTAGAAAATAGTTCATTTGAACTCCCATTATTCAATTAACACTTCAGGCCACACACTTACAGGACACCCTGTATGGATGTTAACAATATTTGAGGATAGAAGAAATGAAATGCTATCCAAAAAAATGATGAATCAAGAAAGTTGTAGTGGATAATTATTCTTTCATCCATAAATTGTGAGGAAAACATGTCGTGAAAGGTTTACGGAAATTTGCCAGTAGCCATACATATTTTCCACCTTTCGTCGACATAAAAGCCCGGAAAGTTTTCTATGAACCCCATTATTGCTTCACCAGATTATCTGGTTCAACGGCTGGGATTTATTGTGGAAAACTTATGAGAAAACTTCGTGGAGTTTTTTGGGCTACTTTACCTTCCCGAAGTTGGTTAAACCGCCGTGTTCCGGTTTCTTCCCAGGCATATCTGCATGAGAACAATCCGCCCTGAAAAAAAGAGAAGATATTTAATAGACCCAGTAACCTTACCTGAAAAATAGGAGAAATTTTAAAAGCCGTTGATCATGTTGCTGTACTATCCGCACTTATTCGCAACAGATCTTATCCAGGCCTTTGTCCTCTCAGAATTCAACGAATCGTCTAGCGGCGAATTAAAGTTGGAAGATAAGTTTCCCTATCGAAAGTTCTCGGTCGTAGATCATGTCCGAGTATCATAATTAATCAAACGCAGGCAGGGCTTATCTCCCGCGGTCCCGAATGCGGCCAGTAGCCCAGATACAAACTATAAGTGGTGAGGGCTGTTTTAGAACTCTGGGAAGGGTCTCTGAGTAGTTTTGGTTTAGCGGTCGTCGGAAGAATGATGTTGTTAATGAATTCCCTTCAACGATTTATGGGGTACAATTGAATCGATGGATCTTAGCAAGGCATGGCATCACGACCTGTTTTGAAAACTAAGTATGGACATGTACCGATGACAAATTATTAGAAAAAATACAAAGTAGTGCAGTCTTCTGAAGTTCAAACTGAACTTCACGATGATTTGGTCAACTTGTCTTTTCGCTCCTTTTAGATTTGGTGCCTAATTTTCTGAAATCTCATTTGATCTGTCTCCCATTGCCGAAGCTTCCGTATGATTTCATTTGTAGAGAGTGCACATAAGGGTCTCGAAAATGAGAGTGATATGTTTCATGGCCATGGTCTTATCCTCACTCAGAATAAGGCAGAATAAGGGATTAATTCAAGGTAAGTATAATCCTTGATTATATAAGTTGAATGATGAAGAGTATAATTCAGCTCGTTCAGCTGTATAACGAAAACTGGAAGGATATTTTTTCAGTCTTCATATGATTTTCTCTCCTTCATGAAAATGAAATCAGAATCTATAATCATTTCGACATAATATTTTTGTAGAGTAAGGGCAGTTCGATGCTCTGTTCCAAAATATCACTACAGTAGAAATTTAACTTTTAGAAACCTGGAAGAGGAATTCCTTGATGACAGTCAAACATATCTTGTTTTTAAAAATTTTGAAAATATGAAAACTAATTGAAGAAAAACTACTCACCCTTATGGACGTTTCGGGAACGAATCTGCACCAATTCATTACGATAAGGAGACACTGACTTTTATTCGTATATATTTCTCTATTTTCAGTTTTTTCAACACCCCCCCCCGTCACTCTGAATGAAAAATGGATATTGTTGAATAGTATCTTCATAATTGATTCATCTGGCCCAAGTTTCTTGCCAATTTTATTTTATTCATCAGTCAAAGTACCACATGTGCTGGTCGTAACATAGAGTTGTAATGTGTACGTTCCATAGACCAGCTGACCCGATCGTCTCAACCAGCAAAAGTTTCGACTCAATGGGGCATTGAATTCTTACGTTGAAGTAGAGATAAATGAAGATGAACGCGATATGTTGATTTAAAAATTATGTAACAACGATCCACTTACCAAGGAGTGTTACAAGTAGACGTCAAAGTTAGATATCTCACTCCGACATGATACAGGGTCCTCAGAACGGCCAGGCTTCCAGCTAAAGAATGCCCACCTTCCACACCAATCAGAGAGCACATTTGGTGTCGTTTGAAAGAATTTTTTATATCTGCAACGAAAGGTACTCAATTCATTGCAATGTTGATTGATATCATGAGATTCCATCAGGAACATGGCTTTGTTTTATGGTGGTATGAATATATCTCAACAACTTTCTTTCGAAGTATTATTGTCATGAGCAGTTATTCATACAGTGTGTGGAAGCCAAAAGGAATGAATAATTTCTTTCGGTTACTGTACATATTCATGAAAAATCTCGGAACACGTTGAATTTGAATTATGAATTGACATTTTCCAACGTCAAAATTCGATCCCTACCTTTAACCTTCTTCAAATGACAGTACAACCCCCAATTTTTCAAATGGGAATTATAAGCTTGTGATATATCGTTTAAAAGGTCCCTTCAACCTCTAATCAAAAATTTCAAGTCTCAAGTAGATTGAAAGAAGAACTGAATAGATATCACTAATGAATTACTGAATGAATCAGTATGAATGAAATGATTCATTTTGTCTTATGAATTCATTAAGCTATCATCAGTCAGCTTGCTTTGATTTCGAAGCAATCTGATTCCTGTTTCCTTGACAACCGCTGCTATTGTTTCCAAAGCATGCTTTGTTATCATGAGAATAAAAAGAAATTATGGTGGTCAGATTTAGAGCTAGCAAACTTTCAAGAGTATTTTCTCATTTGCACTTCGGAGGTACGTCTTCAAAATTCCTAAAAAAATACTAAGAGAAAAGATATGGGCTTTTTCTTGAAGTGAAGGGCAGTTGTCTTTCAGGAATTTGTATCTCATTTTGAATTTGGATTTTAATTTGCGGTGTCCCATGAAAAGTTTGGTATACTCGAATATAATAAATGATTTGATGAATTCGAATCGAATGTGAATATATGTACCTACATCACCTCTAGGCAGGTGTTTGTGGACTGCATCTCACTAATACCTGTCTGAATACATCCTAAAGACTCTGTTGCTATGAGCTGTTGTGGAGTTTTATCGATATTTATCAACCATGTATATAAGTGACTAGTGATATTTTATTGAAAATTGGAATTCTATGGTATTTCTCATTTTATTTTCTTATTTAACTTATTTTACACTCCATTTATGACTTACGTGACTCTGAAATAATAATGCTTATTTTCCATCGTTGTTCTCAAGTTCTGAGGAAAGAACTGTAGGAATGAATGACTGTGGAAAAAGTCTGAGGTATTAGGATTACCTACCTCGAATGAGTCCGAATATGCGAAACCCTGTTGAAAACCCTATTTTCACATTTTCATTTTAAGCTACCGTTTCATCGATAACTCCAATAATAAGTTGCATAGTTGCCTAACGAGTTGGGTTCATATTTGCAACGTGCAATTTTGTATAGCGGTAGTTAAACTTACGTGATGTCGGATAGTGTTGAATGAAATTGGCAATCCAGAATGTGGAGTTGGATGCCAGCTAATTTATACCTTCTCGTCTCAGAGATTAACGATATGGTAATGAAATATTTCAATGGAATGAAACATATATTGTTCCCTTCGTGAATGTGTAGTGTTCAGGGTTCGCTGAGGAAATCCGAAGCTACTCAGGTGAAAATAAACATGTTAACACCAAAAATAACAATTCACGCTGAATTAGAAGGAATTTTTGGGAAATATTCATGTTTGAAAGAGCTATTGATTCATTTATTACATCCCACTATTAACTGTGATCACACAATATTCGCATTATTTTCCATCCGAGAATGGTGGAGTGTGCAATTGAAAAAAATAAGCTGCACATCTGCAAATTCAGAGTGTTGGAAGCAAACCAGAAAGAAATCGTGTGAGTATATCATTCATTCCTCTCTGAGCTAGAAATAGATTTTGCTTGAGCTAGATTATGTAGTCTTTGTTTGTAGTGAGGCCCATTCACAAATATAGCTCCAGATTATCCATTCTTCATCGACTTCAGACTTCAGACATGATTTAGCTTTCAGTTCATCATCACAGTTATGATTATAAAAGTTCAAAGTTTATGGGACTTTCGACAGTTACTTCGATTATTATCATCATAGTGGGCCATATAATATCCCAGTTCTCGGTAGAAACACAGAGAAAATTATATTATATCCTTTCTGAAGTGCACTTTAATGACAAGAGTCATAAAATTCTATCCCGCTTATTATTTTAATTGTAAGTCGTAAAAAAGTACTGAGCTGCTGCCTCACCAATGCACATACCTGCAGGAAACTATGAATAAAACATGAGACAAACTCTTCTGATTCTCCAAACTATCCTCCAAGTGCTTTCCAGTGCATTTCATGAGTCATAAAAATCCGAAAACAAATCAAAAGTGGTATATTCAATGAGATCGATGAGTTGAAATTTTTTCGATGTTTTTGACAATGTCTTCTACTGAATCACCGCATCTGAATAGACCACAAATCAAAGGTGCACTGCCCCTTGGAAACACATCATAGGCACCTTTGAAGGTGCCTTACAGTACCTCTATTGTGCCCGCTGGAACTCACTGACATGTTACTACGGTATGGATTTTCAAGGTGAGCAGACTTGTTATAAATTCAAAGATTAGCATATGTCTGGTTCAGGAGCGTGCTAGCGATTGGATAGCTTCCGGACCGATGGAGATGCTTGGGGATGTGTTTGTCGGCTTGTCAATATCCTCCCGAGAGGTAGTTATTGGAAGTATTTTAGAAACATGAATATATTCAAACTTGTTTTGGAAAATGGAACAGCAATGCAACTTCTATCTAGCGACACTAGTGCGTACTATAATTAGGTCGTTGTATCATTGGAAATAATAATTGTTTTTAACACGTTTGCCACATTCAACTGAACATTTGTAATTTCACAATTGCATCATTGTTCTTTGGGAGGTGCAATAAATCCTATTACCTGTGCTCTCATATACTGAGAGCCTGACGAATTTGGATTATCTTTTGAAAGAAGAAAACTGTCAAATAGTATATAGTGTGGGGATATCTCCATCTAGCTGCTGACCATGTCCAACTGGAGATATTGAGAATTCATATTGTTTATTATGAGAATAAGGATGTTGAAATTGTTCGACAAGACGTTAGAAATATAGGTCATACGAAAACAGCTGCATCATTGTCTTTCCTAATAGTGAAAATCATTGTCTAATTCAGAGCTGTATATATGATTCAGGATATTCAAGTGATGAAGATTCATCTGCAGGAGCAGTCGAGGTCTGATTATAGACATTGATCGTGACTATTGAGAGACAGGAAGGACAAAGACATTTTTCGCTTCGCCTGCTCAGATTAAGATTCGTAGATCCTTGTCCTGTGATGCGAATGGCCGATCAATTTCAAAACTATTGAATTTATTGTTTGTGCAGTTTGAGAATATCATTGTATATGACTATAACGACCTCGAGTTTCATTATCAACTCCTACAATATTGAGTATTGAGTATTGAGTATTGACTATATTCCGTATTGTCGTGGTAGTAGAACCTTGGAAAAAGGTTTGCTTTCAACTGACCTTCAGAAGATGTACACAAAGTCAGTCTTGGATGATATTGATCGGTGAGTCTCCTAATGACGTCAATTTGTTCTAGGGTTAGTTGAACTGCATCTTTGTGTTGAGAGTCACATGGTACGTAGGCTGCCCAGAACTGGAACAAAAAATGAAGTTGTTACGAGAAAATAGAATACAATGTTAATACACATATTCGTCCAATGTTGACTGATTGACGAAGAACGCCCGAAGCCATAGGTTGCTATTTATTGTTCAATTTTGAAATAAAAGGTACTCAGGTACTAAAGGTGGCACTATTTTTTTGAATGAGACAATTTTTTTCATCTCCAACTCGGAAGACTGCGACTGTGATTGTTTTTGATATCCAATAACCCAGTATAACATTTTTTGTAACATGACCTGGTATGATTTTGAGGACGAAACTTCTCGTAAACTCTGTAGATAAACTTCAATTGACACTTATTCCCGAAAACGTCGATAATGAATTCATATTGATAGCTCATCGTTCCAAAAGAATTGAATCGTGAAAATATGATTTTCCAAACTATCTGCCCATCAATATAACATAATTATCTTCAATCACTATGATATGCAATTCCAGCAAATGCGGCTAGTTGATGAACTAGGCTATATGGTCTGAACATAATTTTCATATTTCGTACAGGCGACTTCGTTACAAAACCTGCCACGCAGTACATGATTCTATAATATCCGTGCGAACTTTAATCATATGGAATGTTCATTTGGTGTGATGCTGTTGGATCCAACCCTTTTGTTATGTATGAATAAGCGACATTAGGCAAGTATTGTACTGAGTTTTGTGATAGGAATATTACTTGCACTATGCATAATTCCGACAGATTATGAGGTTGTATGATATGAAAGGTTTGACATAAATAACAAATCACTGGATACGATGCGTTAATGATTCATGATGGTTGAATAGCCAGCTGAATGACCACATGAAAATCAGACTGTTAGGACGAAATCAGAAAGTATGCCAAGAGGCTACGTCGTCTACGTCATCGAATCTTAGTTTATTCAAGATGCTGGCATTTTCGGTTGTACCGGAAGTTGATATCAACTTGCTTATTCCAAATGGGACACCCTATATATTATTTCATTTTTAGATTCTACGAAGATTCTAGGTAGATTTAATGCATAATGTCCTATATCTGAGTCTGAGAAATATTGTTTCGCCCATTATTTCGAGAACTACAACTTTTATGATATGAAATTAAAAGAATAGTATGTTTCCATTTGAAAAAAATGACAAACGATTCTTCCTAAGTAACTTTTAATGATTTTTTCTGATAACCCTGTATTTATTGATCATCAAAATATCAACACAGTACACTAGCGCATAGATCTCCTTCTACGAAGAAATCAACCGCAATCGATTAATCGAAGATTTCATATAGGAGAAATTGATTATTATGTTAAGGCCTGCAAACGTCATTTTTTACAGTATATTCAAAATTTGTTGGTAAAACGGCTAGACTTAGGTATAGGACATCATTCATGAAATTCGGCCATAATTCTTCGAATAATCTAAAGATGTAATAATATTCATTCATTTGAAATAAGCAAGTTGACATCAACTTCAGGTACAACCGGAAATGCCAGCAATTGCCCCCAAGAACGGTAGTATGCTACCAAATTTTCAAATGCGCTCTACTAATAGTTTTCCATACATTGATCGATGCAGTTCCCAAAGGGACATTCTGTACAGAATGTGTTCTATCGAAAGCTCGATATTTTCCACCAATTTCCTCGATCCGTTTGCTTATGAAAGTTAACAGAAACCATCCTCGTCCTCAGAAATGCATGCAAAGGACCACAATTTTTGGAAATGTTCTGCCGCATTCATCTATTCGAAGATGGCGGACACAAAAGTACTACAAATCAATTTTTCTGAATCTGTTTTGACATTATTTTGACATGTCCAGAAGAATTTTGTAACGCACAACATTAGACATCTCATGAGTAGAAGATATGCAGTTTCACAAGCGGAAATAGATATTCCTGTGCGAAAACACACAAATCAATTGAATAAAATTCCTGAGAATATAATGGATTCAATTGTTTCCATGCACCGCTGGATGCCAACAGTCGATTAGGGATACTACAATACAGTATTTCCAAATAAAAAGTCAAGCCTTCGGGAGAAATTCAAGATGGGTAGGAGAACTGCCTGATTCGTTTCGAGTACAATGACATGAATGGCACTGTGTTCATCATGAAGTAACTACCTCACCTGGTTAACTTTTCAACAACAGTCCAACTACTATTCGACCATTTCAAGAAAAACATTTTGACAACGCCAAAAATGTTCATCTTTCGAAATATGAAATTCCCCCAGGATTTTATACCATTCATAGCATTTCATATCATATCAATTCATAGCTCATTTGAAACGTCTTTCAATTCTTTGAACGATACTAGAAATGACAGTTGAGCAAAATCTCTTCGACTAGATGCCTGTCAACAAACTCTATCTAGTGAACTGTATAACATTCCATTTGGCATCTACGTTCGTTCTCCACCTGTTGAAATAGAAACTGGACGCCATCACAGAAACAATTAAAGTTACATGACAGTTACTGATTTTTAAAAGCTACAAGGTGTTTTTTCATCATTAGATATTTTCTCAGCTACCTTTTTTATAATGGAAAATCTGCATCCTGCCGAGTAGTGAGAAAGAGGTACATTGTTTATATACATCGCAGAAAAAACAAAGCTGTATCTTTTTTTAATCGAAACTTAGAAAATTTCGTCTTTGGAATTATGGAATTGAGTAATTGCTTCTAGGGCACGGATAACAAAATGTGAAGAAATTAAACGGTAGTGATTATGATGCAATATTCGAAAACGATTTTCTTCTGAAATCATATTTGTTACAAACAACCTTGATGACAAATATACGGTTTGTAAGTGAACTCGAACTGATCATTTCCTTCAATCGAACTCTAGACATGTTTCTCAATCAATCACTGTGCACATGCACCGACAAGAAACCGATATTGCAAAGACATAATTCTCAGTCGGCCATTAATAACCGAAATGGCCTCCGACCCACTCCCCTTGCTTTGAATAGGCCTTTCTGGCCGAAGAGCAATTAAGTGGTTGCTCTTAATTAGCCTTCAGAGGTACGGAGCTTATAGCGTTCGATAATGCTGTGTCTTTACAATGGGGTACGAAGTGTCCCCCAAGATGGATCTTTCGGTGTAATTTAACAAACGCGGAGCTATCGAATAGACTGTAGGATTGGTGTAGCTTCAGCAAGAAGGAATATAATGAGGAAAGCGTAATTGGAAAGAGAAGAGTAATTGAATGAGTGGACTCCATCGGAATAGGTGAATGGGGGAAATTTCTAAATTTTCAGAACGTGGAATTTATTACGAACCGTGAAAGCATGAGAATATTAGTCAGTTAGTTCTCTTCTCGTTTCTGTGCAGGTAGGTGCGATGGAACAAAATGCATCTGATGTACATTTTTTTGTCAAAAATATACTTCTGGTTCAACCGGAAATGCCATCAACTTCTTCAATTTATATGAGACACTCTGAATATTTCTACAGATTTTGGAAGAGCTTGTTATTTTGAATTCATACACACTGAGTTTGGTGTGGAAAAGTTTGTAAATACGAGGAATATAGCACTTTTATCAACCTCCTAGCAAAAACTATTGAGATTGACTAATTGATGTTGTTTGTATGCATAGTAATAAATAATCGTACAATTTACAAATTGTACAATTCAGAATGGTTCAATTAAGTGAAAAAGGGCGTATTGAAATCTATGAAAATATATAGGGTGTCCCATTTGAATTAAAGAAGTTGATGGAATTTCCGGTTAAGCCGGAAGTATATTATGAACAGGAAAATGTACATCAGATGCATTTTGTTCCATTGTACACACCTGCAAATTTTCGTAAATATCGTTCTTTTCGTTTAAAAGATATTTACTTGGTTCCATACTTTATCCCAACCGTGTATACCGGGTGTCCCAACGAAAACTTTCCACCCGGATTCACTAGGAAATGACAAATTATTTTCGGAAATGCTGAAACAGGTCGATTTTAATTTCTAGAGGGACACATGTTAGTAATGGATTTAGTCGAGCAACTTCATCCCCCGGACGGGGGCGGCTACCCCCTTGCGAATCATCATAGGGAACGTGGGTCGAGTGATACATCATCTGAAAGCTCTCTTTATTCTCTATCCAAACGTGTATAATTTTTTCAAAATCGAATGAATGGTAATTGAAATAAGTGTTGTGGACAGGTTCAATGTAATTAGTCAATATCTTACCTGTTCTTATTCAAATTCAATTTATTAACTATTTTAAGACTCAATGAGTGGACATATAGACAATGGCAACATCCCATCCGGTCAGGGAACCCAGTCACCCCACGAAAAACGAAAACACATTTGTCAAAACGAAGTAAGTAGCCAGGCTGGGACTATTAATCGCGAAGATCTTTCAACCAAGTATCAGGTTGATGTCGCTATTCGCGAATACAACAATACAAGCGGAAGATGCTCACCCCAATTTTGAGCGAAACGTCCAAGGAACCTCCTCCACAGAGGTGAACCGATCAGGGCACTGAAGCCCGGAAACCATATTTCTTAGTTTTTGTTCTGTTGACTTTTTCATAGACAAAAACTACCTGTATTTTATGGTTCGCCTGAGTGTATGTTCTCAGAATGAATTCACAGTTCGCATGATTCTTATGGAAATATCATTTGATTCGTATTCCGTGATTTAAGTTTCTTCCTGAAAATGGTTTACGCATTAGAAGAACGAATTGAGTTAGTGAAACTTTACTACAAAAATGATGATTGTCTAAGAGCTGCAGCTAGAATTTTCAATACAAGGCATCCAGGGAAAAATCCATCTCATGCCTATGTTCAAACGTTGATTGATAAATTCGAAAGAACTGGGTAGCGGTTTTGGGACACGTGGCTATGGATCAAACTCAGAGTATTCGAAGCTTGGCTGAAGCTTCAGGTGTAGCGCGATCGAGTATTCAGAGAATTCTCAAGTCACATCGATTCCATCCATACAAAATCAAACTTGTACATGAACTGAACGAAGACGATTTTGACAGACGTCAACAGTTTTGTGAGGAAATGCCTGAGCGTCTGAGAACAAATCCCAATTTGCTCTTCAATATTTGTTTTGCAGACGAGAGTACATTTTTTGTTAATGGAAACGTAAATCGTCACAATTGCCGCTACTGGAGCGATACCAATCCCAGGTTAATACGTGAGGTCCACACACAAACTCCGCAGAAGTTGAATGTTTGGTGTGGTATTTCTGGCAAAAATATTATTGGACCACTTTTTATAGATGATAATTTGAACGGACAAATGTATTTACCTCTTTTTGAGAATGCCATCGATCCCATGAAAACGGATATTATCGAAAACTATGCAGTAGCGGTTAGAAACTTTCTGGATGAACGATATACCAATCATTGGATAGGGGGACGAGGACCAATTGAGTGGCCAGCTAGATCACCGGACCTCAACCCGTTGGATTATTTTTTATGAGGGCATCTCAAAAAGTTCAGCTCTCAAACATACTCTGAAGATCTTAGATTATATTCAGATATATTCTATTCGCCTAGAAAAAGAAACTACACTCACGAATTCCTTGACATCTTAGAACATTGTAGGAAGGTGGACAACCTCTCCATAGCAAATAGATATTTCCATCATCGGTGCTCAACGGAAATCTCATTTCTAATTCCATCACGAGTGATTCTGGGTGAACCTCAACGACTGGCTGATCACCTCTACATTGCCAGGTTTGAGACCTATCGAACTTTGCTCTAATAAGCATTATTCATCAATAGAACACAGTCATGGAATTCTCTGCCCACTAAATTCCTCCCAGATTTTTACGACTTTCGAAAACAATTCCAATGTCTTCCTTCTCTCCTAATATTCCACTGCTGGCTCACACAATGTTCTTCGAACTTTATACGTTTTCCTTTCCTGTTGTCTAAAGATTCGAAATCATGATATCATTCATGGGAAAAATAATGTGTGGATATAACTTGTTTTTTGCACCGCAAGTTACTTTCCACACTAGTTATGTAATAATGTGTGGATATAACTTGTTTTTTGCACCGCAAGTTACTTTCCACACTAGTTATGTAATAATGTGTGGATAACTTGTTTTTTGCACCGTAAGTCACTTTCCACACTAGTTGTGTAATATGCTATCAGCATCTCCAATAAATCATTGAATGTGAAATGCTAACTCCGTCCCGTCAGCTAGAACAAGTCGATTCGAAGTTTCCAAATCTCTGGCATTAGCAGAACCGGCTCTCATCGGCGACATTGCCACATCGGTCCTAATCAGAGAACTCGCCGGCAGCACACCATTAGTCGAATCGGGAAAACGCAATTAAGAGGTGTTCGAGGAGATTTGTATTCTGCACTTGTCTTGATTACTCAGTAAAACTGCCGGAACGGTTCCAGATGGAGGCGGTGCAAAATTAAACGGGTTATCGACACGTCTGATTCGCCTCGATGAAGAGATTGGTACGATGAACCGGAAGGAGTTGTGTGAGTTTTCGCGCGTACAACTATGATTTTTTCCTTCTCAAGGTCCTGTGACCAGCTTCAAAAGTGCGTCACTCAACTGATGCACGTTGACGAATATTCTTCCAGAAAAGATGGAATTTGATAGTGTGAGGGGAGTTGCCCTTGAAATATTGGGAACGAATTTATGCGAATCATCTCTGATATGTGTTACTATGTATATATGTATATATGTTATACAGGGTGTCCAAGAGCTTTCAAGCCAGCAGATATTTCAGTTATTTGCAGAAAAGAAAATTGGCCATGCAGCATAGCAAAATCCACCTCCTGACAAACAACCCCCTAGAAACCACCTCTTACTATTGTTTTTCAAATTGCACCCCTATGTTTGTTATGGTTCAACTTACAGCCCGTTTCATTTCTCATTCAATGATGTATTTATTATCTTGTGAAAAAACAATATTAGCCAATTCGTTGAAAGTTATATTTTTTCAACTCATCGGGACTAAATTCGGAACTGTACATGAGAATAAAAATTCGGGATATACTTTGAAATTACGTTCACATCATTACTGGCCATTTCTGAAACATCAGGAATGAATACTATTTTAAGACCCAACATAGGCGTGTCGGGATAAACTCCATATATCTTGGAGCACGTGGGTCTTCTCTCTCAAATACAGCCAGGCAAGTTGAAACAAAATATATTTTTGGCAGTGCTGATCAGTTTATAGTTGGGTATTCGCTACTGAACGGCCTGTATCAGTTGGGATGCAAGAACCATGTCGGAAAATGTCACGACAAAAAAATGGGTCCCAAACAAAACGTCTGATTGACTTCGCTACAACTGAACCGAATAATCATTTTGGCTCGCCAGTGTTCAGTCTAGCGCGGACACCAAACCGTCTACATAGTTGGCTGAAGCGATTGTGTTCACTGAGGAGGAAAAATGAATATTTATTCCCTGAACTCGTTCATAAATATATCGCTTGCAAACATAATGGCAATGACAATTCATACATTCAAATTCTTTTTGGGAGGACCCATCCTGAATATCTGCGAAAATAAAATAGTACACGTGATTTTCCAGAATTTCTGCAGAGACTGTTGAAATTTCGGGTAATTATGCATTTTGATATATCAAACAATTGAATATTGTACATTTATATATAGGGTGTCCTCCAAAAGCGTGTTTTCCTCAGACCAAAATAATCGGTTCAAGCAAACTTACCCCAGTACAAAGTTATATTGAAAAATATGTTTATAGCTATGAATCCATGAGCGTAGAAGTTTTCAGAAAATATCTGAATTGAAAGAATGTCATACAAGATCAGGAATATTGATAAAATTCAATAACACTCATGGTTTCGGCGGTATTTGTATTCAAATTATATCGAGTGTAGGTTTCACGAAAGAAAAACATGGGAGCAAATAACCAAAATGTGATGGAAACTGTTGAAGATGTTGAGATGAAGATATACTGTTAAGAAGTTATTGAAAATAGGCAATAAAATTCCTTATACGCAATACAAAAAAATACCTACTTAACAATGAACACAAGAAAATGATAGAATTGAAAATCTAAGTACTCACGTCGGGTCGTTGAAGTAGATATATTTAGAGTTATAATTTCATGTTCACCGCTACATTCATTACTCAATCAACATCATTTCACGTGGTTGAATCATGTCATGTGAATATGTGGATTCAACGATATATAGAATATTGTAATGGTATACTATAGCAATATCAATGAGTTCTTACCTTATACAAGGAGATAATATTGATTTATATCAAATTATATGTATCCAAGTGTTCTTGTTGTACATTCCTTCATATGGATTTTCACTGGACCAATAAATTCTATATATCAATATAGATCAAGTTTTCCTATTGAGATTTCGTATCGTGCTTCTCATCAATAGAAAGAGTTTTTTGAACTGACTTTGCAAATCATCGACCCTATCTCTGTCCTGTCATCAATAAAATTAGGTTATATTGAAAAAAACTTTTTGATATTTCTAAGAGATGTCACCGCTTACCACCTTTCATGTAATGTCAGCTGAATGGACAGTCATGTATTACGAGTAAGCGTACTAGATATTCAGCAGTCATTGACCAGTGCCTCCTAAACTCTGGTTTGGCTGCTGACATAGAATAACAAAATTTCTGCAGTCACTTAGACACTCATCAGTGACCAGAATTTGAGAAGCTCGTGTATCTGAACTCAATGGCAGGGCATTTCCAGATGTTTTCGAATCGTGTGCTATATTCATTATGCTCGCTTATTTGGCAAACCAGGAAAAATCTCAATCGCGTTCATCGAAAAATTACAGGCGCAACGTTTTGCCGGCAAATTGAGCGATATAACCGGATTTGGAGTACGGCCGTATCTCAAACTCAAAATGTGATTTAGTTTGCAATCATTTATACCAGACCCGGCCGTGTGCCAGTGACATGGAACACATCAGAATCTGGATGCAAACAAATAATTCAAAGGAGATTTTAGGAGAAACGCTGGATATGGCTATTTTGCATTCCTACATCAGAGAAGTGGATGTGAAGGTTTCTGATTTATTTCAAGGATTCGTTTTATCAGTTTTGGGAAGAATTTGCGGTTGGCAATAATTCTTGATTATAAATGGAAGTCGTATTTCAGTCTTTATTTTCAAGAGAACATTATCATTTCTCACAAGAAGAGTATTCATGAAAATATCGCACATACCCAATATACACGCAATAACCATACGCATCTCGGAGAAGGAAGGTATAGGTAGTGGAATCAATAATCATATCCCGAAATGACAGGATGCAAAATAAATCGGAAATATAAGTAACCATATGTGATGATGTCAGATTATCATTATTATTATAATGCAATTTCCAGGAAATTATCATTACATCTACCTATCACTGCATGCGTGCGTTTTTCAATTATTTCCACACTGGTGCGTTTTACTTTCCTTCTGTCATAGTGGAATGAGCCACTTTCTACATAACAAAATAATGCTGGAAGCATTGTTCTCTAAGGTGGTCATTGGAAAACATTATTTTTCAAGTGAAAAAGGACTCGTAATTCCTATATTCTAGGCAATGTCCGATTATAACAAAGATTTGGAATCCATTGGAAGGATATACATACTGATATCAAAACCATCTGATTTTGATTATCTCTAGATATCTCCGATGACAAAATGTGATAGTACTGGGTTTCTTGCTCTCCAGCCTTTTAGGAAAAACAGAGTATGAAGTTGAGCCGGAATCGGTGGGCAGGAAATAAATGATTCCTTGAATGAAAGTTTGTGTGTATTATTACTTACAGGTATATTATTTTTTGTGTGTGTCATATATTTCAATTTCGAATTCATACGAAGTACGTACGTTGTGAATTTTATAATTTATGAATGATTGATTGGAGCTTCGTCAATGGGATCTGATACTTTTCCCATAATAGATGGAGACTAGGAATTTTCACTCTGTGTAGAATGTCATTTAGTATTTTCCAGGAACGAATGATTGTATCATTATCATCAATATCAACAATATTATCAATATCATTATCATTACCAATATTAACATTATTGTCAATGTTGTCAATTTTGTCAGAAATGTATCCGCAGTTTTATTTCCTGGGTTGTTACGCATATAATGTAGTGGATCCATTTTTCGAAAGATTTTGATTCAAAATCAAGCTGAATATATGATAAATGAAGAGTTTCTCTGTTATAAGTAGATGTTGTTTTGTAACTTCCTTCATTGAGGGTTTTGTATTTTGACAAATAGCAATGTCAGATGGCAGTCAAGGGATGACAATTTAGAGACGTATTAGTTTTACATTCACCTCATGATAAAGTGCGTACATAACTGCTCTTCAACATATCAATCCATCACTAGAAGAATTTCTCAGAATCGCTGAAGCTTACGAAGCTACACAGAGTGCTCTTCAAACCATCGAAGGAGAAACTCCAGATACCGCAGAAGTTCATCAATTGAAATCACAATGCACAAACAAGTCTAAGCAGAAAATGTCCCTACCAACGAGTCAGTCAAGGCAGCTTCAGTACTCTTTGCTCTAGTCTTGTCCCGATTGCAATTCTCATCATCATAGAAGTGAAGTGCAAAAAAACCTGGTCATATTGCATCTGTCTGCTCAACCAAAAAAGACAAATATAACACGAAATATGAACCATTTCAGTATAATAGATCTTCAAATAAACAAACCAATGAATTACAACTGTTAAATGGGAAGATAAAACTGTGAATTCCACCACAACAAAGGGGAGAAAGATTTTCATTCGATTGAAGATCAATACAACTGGAATAACCTTTCAGATTGATACTGGCGCGACTGGTCTGGCTGGTTTTTAGAAACTAGGTTCTCCTCCATGTTGTTCCACAGGGCAGACTCTTAAAGCTTATGGAGATGCAATAATGCTGCTGAAGGAAATTTCGAACGTGTTTTGTCGAATATAATATGCAGAAATATGAACTACTACTTTTGGTGACTGATTCTGTTCATGGGGCGAACATTTTCGATATGGATTGGTTTGAAGCGTTCAGGTTTTCGATAAAGAATCAAGAAGTACTCATAATTGAAGGAGATAAAATTGACAGTATGCAATCATCGATCGATGGAATTAGTCAAAATGATGCAGATATATTAGAGCCCGGTCTTGGAACTTGCAAAACGTTCAAAGCTAGGATATATCTGAAACAGGGAGCCAATCCAAAATTTTTCAAATCAAGACCTATTCCTTTGAAATGGAAGCATCGAAAAGAGAAGTGATCAGGTTGACTGATACTGGTATCTGGAAACCGATCAAAACAACGGAATGGGCAGCACCTATCGTTGTAGTTTCTGAACCACATAATAAGATGAGTAAATGTGGCGATTTTAAGGTGACAATCTATTTTCAGATTGAACGTGAGCAATATCCAATACCAAGACCGGAAGAATAATTCCACAAATTACGAAATGGAAAACATTTTACCAAAATTGATCTCTCTGACGCTCATCTTCGAATTGAACTCGATGAAGATTCGAAAAAGTTAACTCTTGTTAACACTCCTCATGGCTTATTCCAATATCAACGATTAGCGTTTGGTATCTTTAGTGCACCTGCAATTTTTCAGTGTTTCCTTGAACAGTTGATATCAGGTATCCCACATTGCACAAATTTTTGAGACGATATAATCGTTGCTGGGAGCAGGAAAAAGAACATACGGAAAACGGATTTATATATTTTGGATTCTAATGGAATAAAACCCACGAATGATGGAATCGAAGCTATCAAGAGATTACCTACACCACAGAATTCACAAGAATTACAATAATCTTTAGGGAAAATCAATTAGTACAATAAATTTATTAACGGATTTTTCCAATCATCTGCACCTTTGAATTATTTGAAGAATAAGAGTGTTCCTTAAATTTGGACAAAGGATCAAGAAGAATCTTTCCAGGAACTGAATAAACGTATTGTACATTCTACAAATATGATCCATTATCATTCAGATTATCCACTGATTCTGCTGTTTTTCATGCTGCTGTTTATGAATCATCAGGAATGCAATAATGGAAGATGAATTATTGTTGAAAGTATTTCATTATATTTCCGAAGGTTGGGCAGGAAAATTAGATGAGAGAGAAGCAAATAAATATTCGTTCATATTCCGAGAAGAAACTTTCTTCATCTACTCATAAGGAAGTCATCTTATTACAGACTGATTTCACACGAGTGATAGTTCCCCAATCATTGCAAACCAAAATTCTGAAACTTCTTCATGATGGACACTGGGGCATAGTGAGAATGAAACAAACAGCAAGAAGGTATTGCTGGTGTCTGGTATCGATGAAAACATTGAGGATTTAGTCAAATGTTGTGAATCTGAAGCAAGAATTCAGTAATTGGACAGTTCCATCGGAACCATGGGAACGTGTTCATATCGACTTCGCCAGTCCATTCTGAAAATCAATGTGGTTGATCTGTATCGATGCCTATTCGAAGTTTCCCTATGTTATTCAAATGTTCAATACTACTGCTGAATCCACAATTATGGCGTTGGGGAAAGTTTTTGTTATTGAATGTCTTCCAATGACATTGGTCTCTGACAATGGTCCTCAGTTTATATCAGCAAATTTTCGAAGTTTCTGCACCTTTTCATCTTGCGTCCAACGGAGAAGCAGAAAGATTTGTGAGAACATTCAAAGAAAATATGAGGAAAAGTCAACAAGATAACATGAAGACGCTTTGCAAAAATTATTGGTGACATACCATTATAATCCTCTTCCAGATGGGGAATCACCCTTAGAATTGTTACATGGAAGATAACATAGAACTTTATTGTCACTTTTGGTACCTCCCAAGAGAGAATGAAGGAATGATTGAGGAAAGTGTTCCGAAATTCTCGGTCGGAGACGCAATTTATATACGGAACTTCAACAAAGGTCAGAGATGGATACCGGAAGAAGTGATGAGACGTTTGGGAAGGATGTTATTCTTGGTGAGAGCTGATGAAAGGGTTCATCAGAGACATCAAAACCAGATCAGAAGTAGGCAAGACGGAAGGAGTATGGTACCGGAAACTCATATGAGGGTGATAGCCAAAACAGTATTTCTGAATTGCTTTACCTCAGCAACCAGATTCATCAGTTCCTTATACGCAGAACCAAACTGGTGGGCCTGAATCAAGAGCAAACATCCAGTTGAAGAATTCAGATAGAAATAATTAACGTATCAGTACTAACGAGATATTGGATTCAATACCAATGAAATCAATACCACCACTGATGGATTGATTGATTCACCATCCCCTCAGAGTAGCAGTCCAGATAACAACTCTCAACCTGGGGAGCCAAGACGATCAGCTAGATGCTAGAATTTTGTTGGGACGAAAAATGAAGAGTTTCTTTATTATTAGTAGTTGTTCTTTTGTAACATCATTAATTAGGGGTTTTGGATTTTTGACAGAAAGCAATGTCGGATAGCAGTCAAGGGATTTTTGGCAATTAGACTTGATCTCCGAATATAATTATACGAATACAATAATGAATACCATATGTGATGATAAATGAGGATCTGACAAGAATTCTGAAATGGGGAAATGAGAATATAGTACAGTTGAATGCAAATAAAACTCAAGCTTGTATGTTCACCAAGAAGGCTGATCACACAATGCCAAATTTGATGATGTCGGGTACCACTGTTCCTATGAGCTCGTCAATATCCATGCTGGGTGTCACCACCAACAGTGCACTCTCATGGGACGATCATGTGAGGTCAATTGCGAAAACTGCTCCACGAAAACTTGGTTTTCTATTCCGTGCGAAGAGATACTTCACATCCCAGCAACTGTTCATGATCTACAAAGCACAAATTCGACCTGTCCTGGAGTACTGTTCACATGTTTGGAGCTCAGCTCCCAAACATACGCTAAAGCTCTCAGATTCAATTCAGAAGAGAGCTATTCGCCTAGTCGATGATACAACACTCACCAAATCATTGACCTCTCTAGATCATCGTAGAAAGGTCGGCGATCTCTGCATCTTTTATAGGTACTTTCACGGTCGGTGCTCAACGGAAATATCATCTATTATGCCACCACGCGCGATTCCTAGTAGACACACCTGACGAGCTCAGGCTGGTCACCCCTACACTGTCAGGCTCGAGACCTGTCGAACATCGATATACCAAGCATCATTCATGAATAGAACGGCAAAGTTGTGGAATTCTTTGCCTAGTGAAGTCTTTCCTGGTGCTTACAACCTCCAAACATTCGAGAGAAATTCCAACACCTTATTTCTCTCCCAAAATTCCACCGCTGGCTAACACGATGTTCCTCGAACATTATAGGTTTCCCTTCCGTGTTGTCCACAGATAAAAAAAAAGTGTAACTTCCAGGTGAAATATTATGACATTCATAAAACACTGCCAGCGTGCGTATATTATAATATTTCCACTCTAGTTAGTTGTAATTTCTGAATATCAGAAAAGTGAGGTAGGGGGTATTCGGAAGGAGGCATGAAACAGTGATATTCTGGACGAAGACGAAGAATCTACAAAGGATTACTCTAATATATATATCATATCTCGAAAAAATGATTTCACAAGAGTACAGGAGAAAGTAAGTAAGTAAGTACAACTTGAAGAAAAAATGAGCCAATTGAAACACTGAAAACAAGAATTGAGAATCACCTAGATCAGTCGAATTCCTATGATTATTCTATTCACACATGGGTCCACCTATAGAAATCAATAATTTCACTCACATGATATTCAATATTAGAGGCTATTGAACAAAGATGATATGAGCGGCTATTCATATATCTAATATTAGATATATGCTTCCATTTTTTCGATAACATCACAGTAATGATTGATATATATCACAGTCACTCAAAAAATGCCTCGTTGTGGATTAACTTCCACGACGGAAATTAATGGAAATTTTCATTGGCCAACCCTGTATATGCGGTTTTTATGTTCGTATCATCATAGCATTGATGTAATTTTATTACATAAATATCAGGGTGCTATTAGAGTCAAAATGATTGACTTATATCACAGTCGCTCAAAAATTATAATGCATCGTTTCGGGTTAGCTTCAACAACGGAAATCAATGAACATTTTCATATGCACACAGTGTATATGGGGCTATTATATTCGATATTATCACAGTATTGACACAGAACAGGGATTCTGTTAGGTATGTATCGTATTGATGTAGTTTATTACATCAATAATATAACACAGTCACTAAAAAAAATTAATGCGTTTTGGGTTAACTTCTACAACAGGAATTAATGAAAATATTAACGAATCTGTTCCAGAAAATACCAAGAGTATGCATGAGGAAAATGGCGAAAATTATAAACAGGTAAGCTGTGGAATTCAAAAGAGAAAACTCTCTAGGCATTATCATTCAATGAACATATGGGTACTAAGGTAAATTCATTCGATATATGTGTAAATGCTGATTCTGTGGTGTAAACTCATCGACGATGATACATAGAGATGACTATCATTTTCTATGATTCAATTCGAGCAACTTGTTATTTTTACAATATTCGATTCGACCATACCGAAATTTGGTTTGAGATCAATCTTCCGTCAATGTATTGGGTATGGAGAATGTTCAGTACTTATATAGCGACTCGCATCATTTCATTCCATGGCGTTTCGGAAATATTTAGGACTTACAATCTTCATGAGCCCCATTCAAGAAGGCACTTATTTTTTTTTGGTGGAGTTCGGCAGGATAATAATGAAATATACCATTATTATATGCTCAGTGCAAAGTCTACAATTCAGAGATTGCAACCATCTAGAGGCAGAGAACATTGTTTGTATACTCATTTTGTTCAGTTCAGTGCTCACACCATTGCTTGGACACCTTGGATGATCATCATCAATAATACAATATTATAGGCACAGATTACCGTAGAGGTATGTCATCACTTCATGATTAGTGAATTAGTCATAATAATGTACACGACGATGCCATTACAATTATCGAATTGAATTATTGAATTCCCATCAGAAATCTAATTTTGGATTGAAAGTGAAAAACATTACTTGGCATGCACCATAGAAAACACTCCGCATGCAACACCCATTTGAATCATCTTCACATCTTGTTTGTCGCCTTTCAGTCTGCGAGAAGTCACTGTTCCGCGCCACTGTTCCCGTTCTGTGACTCTCCGACTTGCGCTTTACCGCATAGTTCAACTATCGATCAATAGATGGCTGCTACAACGACCACCGATTTCACGTATCAAAAGAAAAATCAACCTATGTGAAGACAATTCTTTTTTTCACAACTCATATGCCTTTCATCGGTTCCTCACGAATTCCTAGCTGGAATGAATTCATTGACACATTCGTATATTGTTAAAAATGAAATAAGGAATTTTATGGGCGCGCCAGCGCAGTGAACGGGTATCGCTGTCACTATTGAACACAGCAGGTTGCCAGTTTGCCAGTTCGCCTAGTATCTTCAAATGATCAACAATATTTTACATCGCATTAAAAACAATAAAATCGAAAATGAGGAGTTCTGTTGTACGAACCGATGACTTTTCACGATACAGGCTCCTGAAAGAAGTATTCAGTGGAAATTATCCCTCAGAGGATATCGACAAAATGACTGTATCTGGTTTGGAAGCATTTGTGTTGCGTCTTGTGCAATTCACGTCAAAAGCAGGCGCGAAAGCTGTGTCCTCGATTGATGTCAAAAATAAACCAAACTGGTGGCCCAATGATGTGTTGACGCAAAAATCATGGGACAGTCAAGATGGCACGACACATAAAGAATTCCGCAAATACTTGAGAAGGTTAGTAATCAATTGTAGCGATTTTTTTCGTGAATATAAACAACAGTGGCTTCCACCGAGGCTTCCACCTATCAGGTCTTCGAGGAAAAACAATGAAAATTTCGAGAGTGCAGACGACAGCAGACAAGGTAAGAAGCGGAAAATTCAGGACAACATCAACAGAACCAAAAAGAGGAAAACTCTTTCATCAGTGGAAAATGAGGCAAGGAGGGGAAATTTAGACTTCCAGAAAACCCCTTACATATCCTTGTCGAGATACTTACCTGTTGAACCTCCTAAGGATTTGTCATTCACAACTAAGACCGAGTTTTTGAGGATATTCAAGCTATCTCTGAACAATAATGCAGATCATACAGAAACACAGTCGCCAAAGTATACAAGAGTGTTGAAATTACAAAATTGTCAACAAATTCCAATATCATCAGATGTGGGGCGATTAATGCTCCAAAGGGAGCATCATACTATACCTGATTATGTAAGAGATAGGAAACTAGAACGTTTAGAATGGTATGTGAATAAGGAAGTTCCTGTATCTAATAAAAAAAAATATCCTGTCAACTTTGCAGCTACAAAAGACAGCTATTCTCACATCTACAAGTTTGCAACTAAACAATATCATTCAATGCTAGGGAACCAAGAATGGTTGAAGTTTTTGAAGAAGAAGTGCTCTCCTCTCAAAGTGTTTTTGATAAATGAGGATTTGTCAAGTTTGAAAATTAAAATTGATTCTTCCAAAGTCAAAGTGCCAATACTTCCAAAAACTCGACATCTACCAGACGATTCTGTACTTCGGGAAAAAAACAATAGTTCTTTTTCTGCCAACAAGTCCATGAAATTACTGAAAGTTGTTTTAGTTGATTGTCAGCAAAGGAAAGGTTTGAGGCACAAAATATCAAAAAGTAGATTGTATGTATGTTTATAGATGTAGTATGTATATAAATATTTCATTATCAGCTTGAGAGTATAAAACATATCTTCATTACTGCCAATTTATATTATTTATAACATTACTGTATCGGCTGAAGGTTTTGACAGAAGTAGTATAAATTTTATAACAGATTCAGAATTTTCATATATATATATATATATATATATAGCTCAATATATATGTAGCTCACAGAATAAGGGAACTACCTCAAATAATTGGACCACCTTGTAGGAGTCTGAATTTGTGGCTGCTGTGGTATTAAAATGTCATTGAAAATTGATCAAAATTTGTATCATTGAATGATATAGTTTTCATAGTTATTCTACACTATGTCCTAGAATGAACATCTCTTATTTTCAATAATTATATTTAACCCCATTTACACGTTTGATTTGTGAAATGGGGTCTACTGAGCCAGGAAATACGAAGGTAGGCATTTTGATGTGTAATCTCAACTGATTGTTCTAAGGATTTCCATGCAGAGAGTATTGCTTCATTGTTCATTTGTAATTTACTTCATTCCGCAATCAAAGTGGAATATGAACAATCCTGAAGTACCAGATTTGTTAAGATGGAGGAAAAGTTAGAAATATTTGTTCGTTGTAAGGAATTATCTCAGATATATTAAGTTTTCATATTTTATTATTCATCATGAATATTAAGGTAATCTACAAAAAAAAATAATTTCGTTGACATTTTTGTTTTCATAAAAATTTTTTATCAATTAGTTATAATTGACTTGTTACTCTAATTACATGAAATTAAAGTACTCAAGAAAAAGTGCGAAAATGTCTGATTTATTTTTTCATGCAACAGACAGTATTTAATTGTCATTTAAGTATAATGAGACATTATTTGTAATAGAATATAGCTCAATTTGTACTATATATCATGTACCTGGATCCTTTCCTCAGTAGGTGACTACTCAGGAGGTGAAAAGTTGAGCTACATTTTTTAATTTTTTGAAATGGTCCTAGCAATTCTCATGACTCCTGTAATAATAGGTATGTAAATTGATAATTACATCCTAAAATGATTGATTTATTGATATCTTGGACATTTTATAAATAAACAGGCAGATCAGTTATATTTTTATATCATGTTATAGGATAGGTAAGGTATATAACTTATTAATTGACATGCTGTCAATGAATTCACCAGAAACATAAATATTCTTGATGGTGTTGAATTTGTGGATTCATAACTATTGATATATGTATACTTATATCTTTGTGGGTACCTACATATATAGATTGTTTGAGACTGAGATTCTGCATAATTTATTTATTGTTATACTACTTGAGTACTTGACTTATTTATTATAACACAACTCTATACCTGACTTGGCCTATTTATCATTCTCATTTTTATTTTCACCAAATACTTTGACCTGTGATCATTGCATAGTATGACGTCATACATTTCTGCTATAATATTTAATAATAAAGTCAGCTCCAGAGTAGGTATGTATTTTATTTCATTATCATTCAGGTTTTATGAAATTTTTGAAACCCAAAGATTATTTGAAACCATTGCAATGAGTTTTGGCAACGAGTTTGGCAAGTTTTGAGGTTTTGGCCAATTGCTGAATAATACTTGAATTCAAAAATAAGACTAAGTTCAAGTTGAAGGTACTATAAAAGAACAAAACAAAAAAAAATATATCGGATGAAATTGAAAAAGTTCAAGTACCTCATTCGTTTCGAAGGAGAAAAATATTTATGCAGTAAAAATAATGATAGGTACATGAGGGATGATAGATAATTCCCATTGGGTGTCTCACTTTGGCAATGTGTTGAAGTGCTCTAGTGGGTTTAGTCCTGGCATTGTAATGGAAGTTTTTCAGGATGTACAGCCGTTATTCCGAGAGGTACCTATCAAAAGGTATTCAATACAACTTTTTTTTCATTTTCCAGGAATCATCAGAATTAATCAAAATTATTTCGGTAAATGTCATATTTTGATATGTTGTGAATTTTTTTCAACGGACTACCCTGTATATTATCTTTCATCCGAAAAAAAAATATTATTTCTGAATTCAGAAAAAATAAACATCTGCTTTATTTTATCTATCCGTTTTCGGAATATTAGGGTTGAAATATTTTGAGAAATGTATATTAACGTTCACTAAAACGTAGTTATAGTCATGGACAAACTCATAAAAACATTATAAATTTATCAGAACTTACATAAACAACAACAATGGTGCCATGTCCTGTCATTATCGATTGCACTTTGGCATGGGTAGAACCTTCGATCAGTTTGTTGTTCGGATGGTAGAACTATGTTTCAGTGCACATTAATTCAATTTCCTCAAAACATGTGAACGCTTATATTTCGAAAACAGATGGATGAAATAAAGCACATGTGTATATTTTCCAAATCAGAAAGAGCACTTGTTTTTAGATGAGTGATAATTTACAGAGTTTCTATTGAAAAAAACGACAACAAGTGAAAATATGACATTTGCCAAAATAATTTTGAATTTTTGACAGGAAGTTCTGATGATTCAGACAAAAATATGAGGAGTTTGTTTCATCTGAAATCTTGGAGAGGAGACATCAACTGCTACTACTAAATCGCGTTTCCCTCCATTCTACTGAAACGGTTTTTTGTAGTAAAAAAAAACGGTGTTAATACAGGGTGTCCTTCCGGGAACTGAATCGATCAATTTATGGAAAACTGTAAGTAGAGCGAATTTAAAAATTTGATATGGGCGATTCGGCTATAGTATATTATACACCGAGGTGGGAAGAGAGATTCATTCCTGTCGTGAGATTAGTTTAGCTATGATCTCGAGACAGGAACGAAACTTCCTACCGAGGTTTCTATACTATTCCATATACAACCATCATATTTCAATTGAAATTAATGAATTTCTGTTTCGATCTGAACATACTTAAAATTATACATTTGACGGCAAATTACCAAGAAAGCGGTATTCTCAGAATAATCAAGTAGATATATAGTTACCGTGACTACGGGGTATACAATTGTCCCCAATATGAATAAATGTCAGATATTGAATTCGCGAATAATATATTGAGAAACATGTTTTCCGACGAAGAATTCATGGATTGTACCTCACCAGAAGTACTACAAGCTGATCACGTAGCAGTTCAGGGTTTGGTGCCAGAGAGAAGTAAGCATAGATATATGAAAGCCATTGAACTATACAGGAAGTGGTGCGAAAAAAAAGGTTGAAGATATCGCTTCCGAAAGTGTACTCTTGGCATATTTTGGAGAACATATCAGACAAAAGAATTCGTCTACTTTGTGGGCAATGTACAGTATGATACGAACGATGCTAGAAATTGAAGGAAAAACTCATACTGTCTGTAAGTTTTTTGAGGAGGTGGTACATAAATTTTTCAGCTCTTTGTGGGATTTTCTCTCCTCGTTTCTAAAAAATGAATTGAATATTATTGGAAATTATTTTAATATATTTGTAGTAAGGACAGATTTTGTGATCTGCCCCAAAATGTCACTGCGCTTGAAATCACCTTTAGATATAAACTCTATCAAAAATTCAATCAGTGTACCATTAGCTCATATGATCAATAACTCATCTTCATCAGGACAATATTTCAAAAATTCGAAGATCTCTGAATCAATTCCCATATATATAAACGAAAAGGATTAAGAGATAATATAAGTAACTATAGAAGCGACTGCTCACAGAATCAAATTGCAAAAATGTTTTCCGACATGGCTTTCGACAGAGTAAATCAGCAACTTCGGCCATTGCAGAGTTATGCATATCAAAGAATGCTTCAATCACTCTCTTCGTTGATTTGAGTAATGCATTTGACACAGTGGACCATCACTGCCTCCTTTATGAACAGCTTCACCACTATGGAGTTAGCGGAACACCACTGGATTGGATGATTTTATATCTTAAAGATCGTAAACAAATAGTCATGTTGGAAAATGCCAAATCCGAAAAAAAATTGTCAATACTGGGGGATACCCCAAGGATCAATATTAGGTCCAATAATGTTCACTATCTCTGTCAATGACATCCATTCAACATGCGAACAAGCAAATGATATTATGTATGCAGATGAGACAACAATGATAATATCAGACAGATTAAATCTAGAAAAAAACAGTATACATCACTGCCAACAATGTGGCACAACACTTTTACGAATGATGTATAGAAAAAACAAAATTATTCTCTTTCATTCCGAGGAATATTACTCATAACTTCTGCTGTTCAATAAAAAACGACAAAAGTATAGAAGTCGAAACAACTAAATTCCTAGGTGTCACTCTTGATCACAAAATGAGCTTGGAAGGTCATATCAAAATATTGAATAATAAACTGAGTAAAAACTGCTTTGTACCATGGCAACTGAAGGCACGATATCAAGGGACATACTTATGCTGGTATACTAAGGTCTGGTTCAGTCGAATCTGACATATGGCTTGATATTCTGGGGAGGCTTAAAATATTCATCACTCAAAAGAAAATTGTCAGATGCATCAAACCAAACCAACCAAAGCAGGCGAATATTTATCCAACTATCCATCTCAACATTGTACATTTTAATGTAAATTTTAATAATGTACAGAAACAATTTTAAGAGTCAACTAAAAACAGCTCTCATCATAATTACAGTACAAGAGGAGCAGACAACTCATTTTAACCATTCTCAAGGCTGACCATATTCCAAAACTCTTATATGCACAAAGGAATCTAATTTTATAATATATTATTTATTATATATTTATTATATAATATATTATTTATTAAAGTCAAACTGGGTATTGAATTGGATTTCGAAGATATCAAATGCTCCAAATCTCTTTCATAAACATTTTTAATAAGAATAGCATTCTACTCCGTGGATGAGTTTCTACAGAGTTGAGAAATCTGTATCTGTAAATATATGAATGTTTCAAATATCTTGAATGTAAATTCATGTTTTTAACTATGTATGACTAGTCTAATGAAGTAAGTACATCTTTTGTACTACTTTAACAGATGAATGAATATATTTCTATTCTATTCCATAGAATTATGAAAATATGTGGTTTCCATTTGAAAAAAGTGACTCTTTTTCAATGTTAGTTTCTGTTCACTCTGTACTCATTTATTATCAAAATATCAACACAGTACACAGTAGACAAATTGCCCCCATCGACAGTAGTATGCCACCAAATTTTCAAATTTGCCCTACTCATAGATTTTCATATATTGATCGATTCAGTTTCCAGAGGGAAACCCTGTATAGTGACCGTCACCATTACAATCATACATTCACATACACAGGTGGTGAATAAAAGAAATAAAATAATCTGTTGCGGCTTTTCGCCCAATCCCGATTACTTCTCGTCACATATACCAAGTGAACAAATACACTGGAACTGATCATCAATATTGAATTTCAAATTGATGAACTAACCTAAGCATGTGTCGACGTTGGTTTTTGGGCACTATGAATACGCCGGATTGTGCAGATATTCTTTGTACATCAGAGAGAGAAGTGGACCGACTACTACACACTACACACTATATGACGTTTTTTGTAACGCCAAGGCTTTTCATGTAATGACGGATTTTACTATAAGACTAGGTACATTGTATGTTCAGGGTTTCCAGAGAAAAAATCTTCTCAGTTGTCTGTTACTTCCCGTTATACCGGCAGAGGACCCCAACTTCTTTATTTTGAATGAAACACGTTACATAATAATATATCCCATTTTTTTGGATCTACTATATGAAATTGAGCATAACTCCATCTGAAACATCATATATCTGAAGGGCTTTATTTACAGATTTTACTTTATACAATGTGACCCAACGAAGCGTTACGTATCAAATTTATGTTTTTGCGAATGAAATGACCTGTATATTTCGACATATATGAATACCCACTGGATCATGCTTACTTTTCGTTCATTGTTTTCGAAAATCTACGGAAGCGTAGAAAGGCCGAAATTGATTTTTTTTTCGCTTAAAACTGTGATTCGTAACTCCACTAAATTCTGAGTTACAACTCGGAATATTAGAAATAATTTCCCGAGTCACTCGGAAATCAGTAATACTCCGAGTTACAACTCGGAATTTAGTATTATTCCGAGTTGCGAAATTGAATTGAGTGGCAACACGGAATTTAAGCGAAAAATAAAAATGAAATTATAATGGGTCTTCAACGCTTCTGTGAAAATCCGTCACGGCGTTGCCATGTTATAATCATCCTAATCTAGAATCCTCAATGTAATCCTAAAATTCAGACATCTTTTTAGAAACGCCCATAAGGTACCTAATTCTAATTTCAGGAACCGATCCGAACTCGCATGACTATTGGTACTGAACATTTCGAACCATATTCATCAGGGTGTTAACAAATGAGTGTCGTAACGGAAAACTGTAGATTCCCCATAAAGAAGAGACATTTTTTTTCCTTTCGAAATTTTTTTCAGGACCGTTCTCAAGTTACAGGGCGTATTATTTCTACAGTAAAAAAAGTCTCGGAAGTAGGAGATCCAAGGAGAAAGGTAATGAACTTTTTTAATAGGAATTTTTCTCTGATCCGAATTCTTCCTAATTGAATATAATTTCATTTTCTACCGTGAAATCGTTTGTATAATTTGGAAACAAATCACCCTTGAAACATTGCAGGGCTGAACCTTCTGAAACAACTAATCTCATTAAAATTGCAAACTAAGTATTTGGTCGGAATTCAAATTAAATTAACTTGAATAGGTATAAGAAACAATGAAGTGGGAGTAATAATTGCATTCTCTCAGAGTAATGTTAGCCGAGCTCAGATCAGATCATAGATATCAGAGCACATCAAGTTCCATAACATATACTTAGTATCCATAATACACATAATGAGTCTGTATAACACATATATCATCCAGCAAAAAAATGGACAATAATAAAAAAAATATTCATTTTTGATGATATCTATCATTGATATTTTAGAAAACATCATTTGTGTATCAATTTGTGGGTATCTACTAGATATAGAGTGAGTAAGAGCCAGAAGGAATAAATTCAATATTTCGGTTACTGAACATATTCATGGAAAATCCCGAAATATTTCAAATTAAAATTCAACCTCAAAATGCAATCTCTACCTTCAACCCATTTCAAATGGCTGGTACAACCCCTTATTTCCTAAATGGGAAGTATAGCCTTGTGATATTTAATTAGAACGGTCTTTCCATTCTCTATCCACAAATATTATCGATTTCAAGTTCATTGCAACAATTGGGATGAAATGGAATCATGTGGTTACCATGACAGTTATTTGAGATTGAGTACCGACCGAGGAAATCGCAGATCAGATCGCACAGCTTTCTACGGTGTTCTAGATAGATCAGTGAATGGATGCGTTAGAGTATGTAGTATCACCGATCAGTCGAATAGCTCTCTTCTGAATAGAATCTAAAAGTTTCAGCACATGTTTGGGAGGTGCACTCCAAACATGTGAGTCCTGAGTGCAACTAGTTAGCATTATTCACTTTGGAATTATTATTGTTTCTAAGAGTGAAAACAGGAATAGCGGCTGGAGCATTGATCTATATACAGAGTGTTAATTAGGGACATTTAATAGCTATTCTCAGAATATAATAGGTGTTATCATGTTTTGTATGTGTGTTTGAGAAATAAGTGAAAATGAGTTTGTTGAAATGTTCGAATTTCTAAGAGGGTACTCACATCATAATATACGGGGTATATTAACAATATTGTAAGAAATCCTTGGTAAAAATAATAAAAGTGTTCTCCTGAACTTTTTTGTATGCGATGGGTACCAACACCTTCATGAATGCACAAATTCGACGAGAAAACTGGTCTTCATCAATTGATATACAGCCGTGTTTCGTTCGGTGCACTAGCTGGTGTGCTAAATCACCGAACGGTCGGTGCACTAGTTACTTCGCAAACAATTAGATCACTGTTGATTACATTGGTTTCCATTATTTGCAATACAAATTTCTAATGATGATTTATCATGAGAATTTCTTCTCCTTCTGAAAAAAAAGCGATGATTTCTGTCAAGTTCGTGAAAAAAAAGGGTACAACAGTTGATGCCTTTATAAATCAGAGAGAAGTAAGGAGTCAAAAATTATTCAGTTCACTATTCTGGAATAAATTTGAAATGTTCTGAAATGTATCTGAAATACTACTGGAAAACTACCTATTCAGTAGCCATACCAATATGTAGTAGTTTTACTAACGTGTTACATAAAACTGTTAGGTAGTTTTTCATAGCCACCATATTTCTTCACTAACACACCTTATACCTCAGATTATTCAGAGAATCATAAGGACGCTTGGTATAAGACTCTCTTAGCCAAATATTCCATTCAAAGTACGGTCAACTGAATTCAGCATATACTTCCTTTCTTCTTTTCTTCAGACTTTGCCTTCCTACTGAAATGGGATATAAAATCACTTTGGCAAATGTGTCCGCTTTCATCAGAAGAAGACAATTTTAGGGCGGCTGAACCATCTTAATCCTGGACTAGTCAGTGGCGGTTCGTTATGTCAATTCGGCGAAGCGGAATGTTTGGATATTGGAAACCGATACGAACTGACAGTGTCTCTCGTTGAACATGGGGTGAATCAATCTTTACCTAGATGATATTCCATAAATTTTGTATTTTTCACTCCGTTTGCATGGTATCCGTTTTGTCTTGACATATTGTATTTTGTTTTGCTTTGTCTTTGAGTCTTGGCAAATAACATTTGAAGGACTACTAATTCGATCACAATTCGTTGGTGAGAGGCGATGGAGAAATTCATATTGAACTAGTAGAAGTAGGTTGGAGATGGTATTGCGTTCTGTTTTATATATTTTCATCAGTATATGGTGAGCTTCAGTGAACACACTAAGTCATCTCCATCTCCTGCAGAAGTTTCAAAATCATATAGAACAAAATGAAGAAAAATCTTGAAGTTTTAGTAACAGTGTGATAAGTGGTGACACCACCCTGTGATAAACTCATATACATAGAAGGTATAATGCACCTTAATCAAAACAGATTCACTACACACATCTGTAAACAATAACAAAGGCAACTGCGGAAAAAAGAAAAACAGAGAAAGGCGCAAAAACCAGCATTTCGGAAGAATCCCGGTCAGCGCATAAAGGATACCATACACCTAAATCCACGACCTAGTTAATATGATAGAAGTGGAAAGAGCGATCAAAACAATTCATGAAGATATCTTGAGGAATCGTATTGAAATGAAGAACTGCATTGAAGCGAGTGAAACCCGACTCCTGGTGAAAATTGAACAATCGAGAAGTACAGTGTCCCAACTCAAAAAAGAGAATTGTCAACTCAAAACGGAAGTTGAAAATTTGAAAAGATCTCAAAATAAGAAGAACACTTTGATTTTCGGACTGAATAAGAAGCTGGAAGACGTAACAGCAGAGAATTTAAGTAAAGATATCAAAGACTTACTAGGAGTGGACCTGAGAGAAAATGATTTTAGTGATATTCATCCTCTAGGAAAAACGAGTAACTACCCTATAGAAATAGAATTCAACTCGAATCTGAAAAAAAGGCCTGAAGAATTGCAATAAGTTGAAAGGAAAAAACATTTCCATAGCACATGATTTAACGAAGCCACAAAGAAATGAAAATAAAATATTGAGAAAACACCTGTTCCTCGCCAAGCAAGAAGAAGAGCAATAAGACTGTTTTATAAAACGGAACAAACTCTATGTGGATGGAATTGCTTACGGAATCGAAGACCTGGAAAGGGAGGACACCCCAGAAAAAAGACCAACTAGCGCACCTTCAACACCAACAGTCGAATCAATAGGACAAAAAACTGATCTGCAAAATGGCCCAAGTACGCCGATTCAAACACGTAACCAAGGAGCTGAGAAAAAACCGAGAACACGCTCGGTCAATAAAATCTAGCAAGGAATGCTATACTGAGGTCAGTAAAATTCGGAAAATGGATCCATATATACGCGATCTTGATCACAATAATATAGAAACTTACACATTATCTAGTGCAAAAGAGTGTAAAGACTTGTTTTTGATGAATGAGAGTAATCAAGATTTCAAAATATTGAATCAAAACATACGTTCAATAAGGCGAACATTGAATTTTTCTTGATGACTTAGATAGTAATTTAGATTATTTAGTTTTAACAGAAACTTGGCAAATTGCTGAAAAAAAAAACATATTCAACATCGATGGATATAAAATAATATACAATGAAGGAGATCTCAATCAAAATTATGGTGTTATCGTGTACCAGAAGTCTCCTCTGTCATATAAACACTCAGTTATATCAATTAATAATATCAAAGCTTTGAATATCAAAATCTCGATCAACAAACGAATATAGTTGTCACAGCTATGTACAGATAATACCGAAGAGTACAATATCTTTATAGGAGACATAAATTTAGATTTATTGAAAGAAAACGATACTACTTCTGAATACGTCAATACGCTAAATGAGTTTGGCTACAACTCAACAATCAATAACATCACCAGAGTTCAGGGCAACATTAAAACTTGTATAGACCACATTTTCATCAAATCAAAATCGAATATACTTGAAAACATCTTACCAATAGTTGTAGAAACGAATATTACTGATCATTTTCCGACAGTATTACAAATAGTTTTTGATATACCCAAACAGAACATAAAAATGCCAACCAGAATTGAATACATCGATCAGACTAGGCTGAAATCCTTGCTTGGAAGAACATCTTGGGCTTCCATTTACTCTGCAGAAAATCCTGATTCTGCAATGAATACATTCGTAATGACTCTATCAAATTTGATTGGTGAAGCTACGATATCTGAAAGTAGTAGAAGAAAAACCTGAAACTCAGGTACGATTTCTCGAAACTGACTCAGGTTTGATAATAACCAAAAAAACTTGCATAGCCAACGAATTCAATAAGAAATTTGCAACCACTGGAAAAACACTTGCTGACAAAATCACCAAAGACCAGAATTACATTCCAAATAGAAAACGCACTGCAAACTCCTTTGTTTTGTTTCCCACGAACGAAAACGAATTGAAAACGATATTGAAAGATTTGAATGATAAGAAGTCAGATGGCATTGACGGAATAAGAACGGAAACTCTCAAAATTATAGGAGATTTTATCTTGAAACCATTAACTCACATATTCAATAAATGCATGGAAACTGGTATATGGCCGTTAGCTTTCAAAAACTCCATTATAATACCACTTCATAAAAGGGGAGATAAAACGAAAGTTGGTAATTAAACATAAACTACTAACGGTCCACTTGGAAAAAACCAATTACCTACCAGTCAGTTCCAATGATTACTTCGCAAAATCAAACCTTCTCCATATTACCTGTAGAGAAAATCAAATACTTAGGTGTTATAATTGACAGCAATCTGAAAAGGAATAACCACATTCTGCACGTCATCAAAAAACTACAGAGCATCATTTATAAATTCAGGTACCTAAAGAAAATTTTATATTTCAAGCATATGAAAACACTATATTTTGCTTTAGTAGAAAGTCACCTACGTTACGGTATGATAGGTTGGGGTGGGGCTCTACGAACGCACATCAAACCACTAGAGACCATCCAGAACAGTTCTACGGTTAATTTTAGGAAACCCCCAACGATATTCTACAGATCTTTTATATAAGGAATGCGGGGTACTGGATCTGAGACAACTATATTGTTCGAATGTCATATTGAAATATAAAAAAAAATAAAAAATCACACCAGTTCACCTAAGCATACCTATGGTACCCGACAAAGACACCACCATGTTATTCCACATATGAGTAAAACTGTCTGCAGGGGACAATTTTCGTACATAGCACCCGAGGCGTTCAACTCCATTCCTGACAATATAAAAGAAATAATGAACTTTTCCATTTTTGAGAATAATGTGAAACGTTTCATTCACGAAACACCAAGAGCCAAATGTAAGGAGATTGTTGAATCAAATCTCTCCAACTGACTGTTCTTTTTTTATACTGGTCTTGTTTATACTAGTCATCAAATCATTGACCTCTCTAGATCATCGTAGAAAGGTCGGTCGATCTATGCCTTTTTTATAGGTACTTTCATGGTCGGTGCTCAACATCTATTATGCCACCACGCGCGATTCCTAGTAGACAAACCAGACGAGCTCAAGCTGGTCACTCCTACACTGTCAGGCTCGAGACCTGTCGAACATCGCTATACCAAGCATCATTCCTCAATAGAACGGCAAAGTTATGGAACCTCCAAACTTTCAAGAAAAATTCCAACACCTTCCTACTCTCCCAAAATTCCACCGCTGGCTAACACGATTTTCCTCGAACATCATAGGTTTCCTTTTCGTGTTGTCCACATATAAAAAAAAAACCTGTTGTGCACGGGTCTTGACATCATAACTATTCTTTTGATTTTAAAATTGTTGTCATTTTAAGATCTTATTCCTATGTTGTCTTTATTTTATTCACTTATTGAATTCTAATATTACCTATTCCCATTTATATTTTTTTAATATATTTTTTATGTGTGCTGCTCATCTTATACTGTATCGATTCTTTGAATATTTTTTATGTATTAAGTAAGATAACTCTACCTTGAAACAAGTGTTTGCTCACTCATCGAGTGTGTATCACTTATGCATTATTGCGTAATGTTATTGTATTTTATTGTATTGGAAAAATCTGGTATAGTTGAATGAGGTATTTTTATATTTTCATTTCGAAACAAGTGTTTGCTCACTTATCGAGTAAGTATCATTTATGCATTTCTTTTTATGACTGTATATTTCTTTCTCTCATCAATAAATGATATTATTATTATTATTTATTATTATTATTATCATCATAATATAGAGACCACCCCATAGATAATGTTTTTATTTTCTATAGGTAGTTCCTTAATTATTGTGAGATTTCAGTCTCAATGGGAAAGATAATCATACATTATCATTCATCTTCATCTACTTGAATGGAATGAATATGAGTGCGGGGGGAGGGGAGGTATAAAAATTAGCTATGTATATCAAATCAACTAGTATAATAGTTATGTTACCAATTTCAGGAACAGATACTTATCGCTATTTCGGTGTATTGCCTCGCAGCATTTTTGGGAATGGGAACTAGAATCGAATTGAATATATGTAAAAAACACCAAGAAATATTTGGAAATACCGAATCACACTTGCTGGGTATCTTTTGAGAGGGAAAACTATCGTATAGGGGTGATACAAGCAAGGAACCGCCAGTGGGGTTTGATCCTAATTTACAGAAAGCCTTGGCAATCCCGGCAATTTCAGATAAATTCATTTCCAGTTTCTCTTATCTTAGCCACCATTGTGTCGAGTGAATTGAGGAAAGGCTTCAGTCGGAAAAGGGACGACAGATTTGGCGGTTTGAGAAACAAACCTGAGATCCAAGAGAAAAATGAAATACACTTCCACGTCTATTGTGTCCGTATCGGATTCTTCAATTGTGGAATAAAGTATCTTAGTGTTATTCATCGGGAGAAAGAAAAATATCGTGTTCAATGGGTGGGGTGACTGCTAGGTTGACATGATTACGTTTCGAACCATAACTGAGCACCTTGGCACACGAAGAGGACGAGTCACTATCTCATCAAAATTGGGATATGTGTTTCATTAGGTCTTATAAAATCTGTATCAGCCATCGGTTGGTGCAGCAATAAGACTAGTATTCCCAATGAAAACAGATTTTGTGGGACTTTTTTCGAAGATTTTGCCTCCCTTTTTGATATAAGATATATACCATGACCTACTTCAATGAAGAGGAAGAATAGTTTTCATATTTTGTTGTATTATTATATGCCTCATATAAGCCTTCACCCTGTTTCCTAGTTTTCACAATGGTCTCACTATTGATTTGAATGCAATGCAATTTGAAATCGAATATTTTTACACCAAAATCTTCATTTGATTAATCAGTCATGTGTACGCAGGCAGTAGAAATTATACAGAAAGTATGAAAAAATCAATATCGATGAATAAATGAATATTACAAAAAAAAAATAGTCCGAGACTGTGGAATTTTCCGGATTTATATCAAAACACTTGTACCCACAACAAGTTCCATGGATCACTATAGATCGAAATATATTCACTCTTTCTCTATCTCACTATTTGATATTGCATTTTGAGTTGAATGCAATGCAATTTGAAATCAAATATTCTCAGACCAAAATCTTTATTCGATTGATCACTTACGTGAATGCAGCCAGTACAAATTTGACAGAAATACGTACAAAAAACTAAATATCAATGAATAAATGATTATGAGAAAAAAATGGTCTGAGACTGTGGAATTTGCCGTATTCATAACAAAACACCTGTTGCCACAACAAGTTCTATGGATCACTAGATCAAAATATAATCTGCTTCGATATCGAGTTACTCGGCCGTTGCGAAGGGTCCAATCGATGCCAGGTAGAATGGAACTCCAAAGTTCAACATGTCAAAACTGACGAGGAGTTTCATTATAATAGGTCTGTTCAGTATCTTTCCGGCATCCCTTGACACCTAGAGCCATTAGGCAGGTACGTCGGGATCTCGGAAACGTTGAGGGGTGAATTAGAGGGGACTTGCGGCTTTTCTGCTGTTGAATTATTCAAAACTGATGGTTTGCAAGGATCTAGTTGAGTTGCTCTTCAATGTGAGTTTTGTCAAAAATCAGAATATTTCGCATTTTTGAGTACCGCTATGTTGGATCTAGTGTCCTACTAGCTAGCTTGTTATGAGTACTATTTTGTCTACACGAACAAAAGAAAACCGACTATCGTATGGTGAAAGTTCATATTTGCTCAAAGTGAAGAAAATGAGAGCTCAAAATCTTCCTTTCAAGAAAAAAAGATTGCTTTCTACAAGGTCATGAGAATGTATGATGAATCAAAAAATAATAACGACCTTTCAGATTTTTAGGAATTTTCGGTACAGGCAACCAAGTCTACACCGTTCAAGGACACCTTACTTCCGAAATGAAAATGGTGTATTACTGATTCCTTCAGTAGATCTCTGGACTCAGAGGCTCACTTTGCCATGTGAGTCAGTTAGGATGCTTGTTACAATATTCCGATATCATATATCTCAATATGACATGAAAAGTGTTCATCAGATATGAAAAAAAGGCAAGCTCACAGAAAGAAAGAAGTTATGGAGGTTGGAGGCCATCAACGCGTCAATCATTAGGTATTGATGTTGTCAGAGGTGACCTGACTGTTTATTCACTCATTTGCCATCTAATATCGTCATTGAATCTCCAAAACTAGTGTTGAAAGTACTATCAAAGCCGCTACATTGGAACAAATAGTATATTAATTGACAAGTGTGGAAAGCGACATATTTTGCTAGATCAGGAGCCTCGAAGCAGTGAGTGCAGAAACCTGACGAGCATAAGAAATGCACTTTCCAACGAGTTATGTACACTATTTTTCCCACGAACATAAATGCTAGAATTATTATGAATGCTACAAGAGTTGTTCTTTCAATTTATTAGCCACTCTCAGTCTTGACTTGGCAATCAACTGGCTCTGTAATCAGTGTATGAAACCAGGTGATCAAAGTACCTACATACATGATGAATAATGAAAACTAGTAACCACAACATTCCTCCCTCTTTCAGTACAGGACATAATCTTGCATTTTGATAGGGAGACATCTTCGGATGTGTCTGGCACGATTTCAATTTAGGTTGGCGAATGTAACGTTTTCACGATATTCTTATCTGATCTGTTTTCGGTTATCCCTTCTTCAGGAACTTCAGCATTAGAAGAAGTTCTAGCAGAGAAAGACCCAATCGTTTCCAAATCAAGATCATTCAATAATTCACCACCCAAAAAATTTCCGAAATGAACCACGTCTCCACCATTACATTCTCGAATCTCACCATATCGATGTATTTCTTCCTTCTTGTCTTCTCCAGATGACCCCGTTTATTTCTGTTCATTAGTAACTCAAAAGGGCTCTTTCCAGTTACACTATTCATCATAGAATGTTGGCTGAACAAAAACCTGGCTAATTTTGTTCTCTGAGTACCTTCATTAAGAACTCTCATTTTTTTCTTCAACTCTTGAACATGACGTTCAACTTGTCCATTCAAATTACCTGAGGACCATTGTCTGATACTAATTCCTTAGTCCATGGGTTGCGGAAATGTCCCTAAAAGCAATAATTATTCATGGGGGAATCGTAGAAAGCAAATCAACTACTTCTAACCATTCACTGTATGAATCCACTGAAATCAGGAAAATATGACCTTGAAATGGTCCTGCTAAATCAATGTGAAGTCTAATCTATAGGTTCTTTGTGCAAGGCCATTTGTGACCATGTACTTTTGGTGGAAGGTTTCTTATCTGTTGACACTTCGAACATTCTCCTACTTGTATCTCAATGTCTATATCCATTTTTGGCCACCACGCATAACTTCGAGCGCATATATCGATATACCAGGATGATAATTGTGTAACGGTTTCAGCATTTTTCCTTGCGAAGTTGACAGAATTGGAACCCGAGAACCCACTAAAATACACCCTGAATGAATCGACAGTTGATTCCTTCAACGTAGACAACTGTGGTCATCCTAGCTATCCTGATATTGGACAAAATAGGGTCACCCTCGATCTGCGCAGCGATATTGTTAGCGGAAATGGAAGGTTATTCCTTCAGGCCCTCTAATATAAGCACTTCATATGAAGGTGGTATAACATCACTCAAACGGTTTCCATCCAGAGGAAGATGACTCAGAGTATCTGTCTGCATTTTGATGGTATTTTCTTGTGCGATATTTGAGATCGTATAATCGTACATCGACAACATCAATTCCCATCGCGAAATTCTTGGAGATACCATTCTCGATATAGGTTTACAAATTTACAGCGAACAACCAGAGTAGTGAAGTGATTTTCATGTCATTATCTGACCTCTGCATATTTTTTCGCGTACCAGTAAGTCAGCATCCTATACAGAGTGAGTCATGACTACCCAGCCATAGTGGAGGTCAAGGTGAGTTGATATATCTGAAAATATATATTTTGCCAATTCCTTACAGAAAAGTAGGGCATTATTCATTTGAATTCGGGGCAATACTACGATGAACGTATCGATGTTATCGGCTGAAATTCATCAGCAACTCACCTCCTACTGACACTTCACACGATGGCCTACTGTGAATGAAAAATTCCAGATCTCTTTAGATGTCAAAATTTTGACCTTCTGGATCGTATTTTTAGAGAACTTTTATCTGAATCAGAAAGATCAGGAAAAACACTACAAGCGTGGCTTTTCAATCCGTACGGTCAACTTCGATCGTTTTGGTAGAAAAATATCAAACAAAATACCGATGAATGTTTCTTTGATTTCGTCCGGGCACATTACTCCCTACATTCGACTCGAAGTAATTCATTCAAATTTTTCACCTAATGATTTGAGAAAAGGTATGATTCAATGGAAAATGCAGGAGCGGACTTGATTTTGAAAATATCTACGAAACAAATATATGCAAAATATATTTTTTCACATATACAGGGTTGGGATGAAGTATAGAACCAAGAAATATCTTTCCAACGAAAAGAACGATATTTATGGAATGGAACAGAATGCATCTGATATACATTTGCGTTAATGATGTACTTCCGGTTTCACCGGAAATGCCATCAACTTCTTTAATTTGCATGGCACACCCTATACATTTTTACAGATTTTGAAAGAGATTGTTATTTTGAATTCATACATACTGAGTTCAGTGAAGAAAAAATTTTAAAAACGAGTAATATAGCACTTCAATCAACCTCCTTTGAGTTTTTTGCATTAAACTAATTGATGTCCTTTGTATGCATCTTGGGTACGAATTACGCTCTTGGCATCTGGAAAACGTGTTCAGATCCATCATTCAACTACATGTCGGAAATCAGACGGACCACTGTGATACAGTGTGCTAATTCAGGATTGAAAAATCTATTGATTTGATACAGTTTTGGTAGTGAAGGCAAGATTTTGGTAGTGGGTTTTCATGCTATGAAGGATGAACGAACTGAATAAATAATACTCCAAGACAAGACTCTTCGTTGTCCTCGATGTTTCTTGCATTCATTTTCACATTATCCTACACTCGACCTGACGGAAGAAAATCTCATTTCATTGACCAAACTACGATCTGTCTACTAGTGTCCAAACAACTCCATTAACCGTTACGTCCACAGGTCGGAACTCCGGCAACTATAGCGCTTTCCGGGGGAGTTGGGAGTCGATTCGTTCGAAACTCCCAGTATGGAGAGTCAATAAGGTACGGATCAAAGCAAGTGATTGATATCCTTCTGGGATCTTAAAGAATTTCCATCTCGAAGTGATAAGACGAACTCTCGTGAGTATCAACAATATAAATTTAGTAGATGACGGCTTCGTGAGATATTGTTGGAAGTTGGAAACATGAGCTCTACGAGTTTACAAGAGGAACTGGTTAACTAAATCACTTAGTCGATATTTTTTCAATGTGTACTTATTAGTCAACTCTTCTTTTTTTCCCCCATCGCTCATCATCAATGAAACTACTATCTAAGATGAAAATATTTCAGTATTGTTCATTTGGATAATTGAATTTCCTTGTTATGTGTATACACTGTGTCCAAGATAAGGAGGGCTAATATGGGTATTTCGGAAACTACGAGAGATGAAGATTTGGTTTAATGGGAGGAAAGCTACGCTTGTGAACTCTGTTATTATTTCTTGGTTACCGGTTATTTTCGAGGAACTCAATTTCGGAATTTCTGTTTTTTTTTTCTGGAATTGGAAATGGAATCATTCAATACAAAACTGAAGGAACATAATGAATGATTTTTATTCAGTCAATATGATTCGACTCAATTTGTTTCTCTTATTTCTGAGAATTTCCACTGCTCTTCCTGTAATTGGGTGTATACTTGTTGGAAAAAAATATCAATCTATCTATCTATCTATCTATCTATCTATCTATCTATCTATCTATCTATCTATCTATCTATCTATCTATCTATCTATCTATCTATCTATCTATCTATCTATCTACCTATCTATCTATCTATCTATCTATCTATCTATCTATCTATCTATCTATCTATCTATCTATCTATCTATCTATCTATCTATCTATCTATCTATCTATCTATCTATCTATCTATCTATCTATCTATCTATCTATATGAATGCTAACTTTCAATGATTCCAATTAATTTGGCATCATCGATTCTTTGATCCAACGTTTCGTCCTTGAGCAACCACTATCAACTTAATTTCTCAACTGGAGAAACATCTCGATGGCAACTTTTGATGTTCATTCAAATAAACTTATCGATTCTATGATCCAGCTGTCTCCATAATTATTATCAACATCAATATTATGTGTCAATCAATCATCCGTAAATTCCGTGAAAAGGGCTATTCGAATTTGATATCAAGATATGAAGTTGATTGTTGCACACATATCGACCAGGCGATATGTTATTCATGTTCCTCGATCATATGAATATTGCACGGAGAAAAAGATTTGTTGATTCGACCAAATATATTCAATTGGAATTATTGGTTTGAACGAATGGAATATCATTCATTTCAATCATTTGTTAGGTATATTCATCGAATGATACCATACTATTGCAACAACGAAATGGAATTCTTGATACAATCCTCATATATTTTTGATTCGAAAATATATTGATCAAACGGAATCATCTCCAATTCAAATTAAATAGATGATGATGTCGACGCAAATAACATATCTTTTTGCACTGAGTGATTCAAATCTAACTTTTCCAATACTATAGCTATCGAACGAATCATTTATCAATTCACTTCGAACCAATGGTGATATCAATTTAATTTCAATACAGGATCGAATCGAACAACTAGTTCTTCTCAATTCAAGAGCATATAGTAATCACATTGAATACGTTCTGTCTCACTTCATGCTGATCATGATGAACTGAACACTTATACGCGAATAGAATAAAATATGTTGGTTCTGTTCGATCAGTATCAGAAATCATTGATCTGAGAATTTTATATGAGTTCAGAACTGTTTTTGGGCTAGATTTATGAATGAAAAATAGATTTATGGATTAGTAATTGAATTCTTTTTGGATATGAAATTCAAAGATATGCAGAAAGACATTATTTTTTCTTCTGAAATCAACAACTTCTATATTCCGATTCCATATCCTGAGTGTATCGATTACATCATTTCATAGGTACTCATACAATTAATAACAATCATCTCAGCATATAATTTTTCTCGATATCGAATTCATCTACGAGTCTACCTATATCATTTCATCATTATGGAAATTAATGGCACGGGTCAATCATTATGGGTGTGTGAGCTAAAATATACGTCTTGAAATCTATGGAATACCTAAAGGAACATATGAGTATTAAAATGATTCAGGAAGGAAGGGAGGAGAAAATCAAGCCTAAAAATGGTACACTGGATTGAAAAATTTATGCAATCATGATACTAGTCAATAGATGGCTCTTTGCACGAATACTTGTTGGAGAGCGGTTCCAAGACATTTTGAATTGGGTAGAATCACCATAAACAACCAAACTGATATCTGACCCTGATGACAGTTTGAGTTTGTTGAATGGATTCGTATATTCAGTCGGCCAATAGAGATATATACAGACACTGAATCGGAATAAAATGCTCCGATCGAATGATACATTTTGAAAATTCAATGATGAGCAAATTTCATCAAACCGTTTATCATAGTTGATTCAACAAAATATCAACTTCACCGATTCGAAAGCGTGTATCAATCCAAACAAGAGATTGTCTTGATATGATCATGGATTCGGTTGATTGAAACAATCTTCACATTCTGATCAACGGAATAATCATTTCGATTGATGAATCATTGCATCAAATTGATACATAATTTCTGTTGATATGATATAGAATTCAGTCGATTCAACCATTTTCCACATTCTGATCAACAAAATAATCAATTGTATCGATCAATATCTTCGTTGGAATGAAACATAAAGTGGTTGGTTGAATATGATATAGTGTTCATCCAAAGAATATTTAGCCGACTGAATCCTTGAATTCCCCCTTGAAACAAGATAAAATGTTACTCGTTTCAATATTATTTTTTGTCGTGCATTCATAACACTTAAATTTGGTTAATCGAAGTAAATATCACTTGAATCAACGAGTTCTTCTTCTTCGTGATATTTGTTTATGTTATAATGATTGAAAATACACAGAAATATGTGCTAGAGAGGCCTAGAATGAGGCAGTCGGTGAAAACCATTTCACAGAGTCGATATACGCCGATGCTTGTTATAAACATATAATGTATGTTCATCAAGTTAGGGCGTTTTGTCATTGAAAGGAGTTATTCGACTTCTTCAATACCAAATACATACCATGGAAAAGTTCAAATGAAGTCTTACAACTTCTTCCTCTCACTGTATAAATTTATAAGTCCACAGTTGGAACTTGAAAAGCCATATTTCGCACGAGGAATATGCCCATGTTAAGTCAATCCACATATTAGCGGAAGATTTCTGACCAACAGTCTTAATTGCCGGCTTTCAGCTTTCAGCAGCAGTTGTTCCTGGAGATACATAAATTGAGTATTTGTCCCAATATCTCGAGGTATAGGAAACGCATCCATTTCGATTTCGAGGCACTACCCTTGAGTATTCAAATAATTCGAATAATAATTCAAATTAGTGTATATAATCAAAAAGGCACTACTCCAGAATCATTTATCATGCAAAAGACTGAAGTTTAGTTTGGCTCAGAAATTCCCATCCTCACAGGGATTTGCGTCATACCTCGCACCACTCGAATATCTGATGATTCTGCAAATTCCACTGAATTGCATCTGTTTTGTGCCCTATTAACGAGGCTAATTGACTATTTGCCATTCCTATTGCATTCAGTTCGAAGTAGGCGGCTAGCTATATATCTGCTAGTTGCCTCTGGCTTTCGGGTTCAAATAATATTATGACGTTGCGAAACTGTCGAGTCAGTTGTGTCTTGGCCTCGCTAAGTGGTCTTTGCACTTGCTTACTATTCACTGATTGTTATCACTGTGTTTTTTTTTATACGGACATACACAACGTGAGCCTTGACTTGTAGGATATTTCAATGTCATTTGGCACATTGGAGAGGTTCAAGAATCGATTCTATATCAAATCATCGGAAACGGTTGCAGTTGATGAATTGATTGATCCGATGAGATGATGTTAAATGTCTTGCTGTGTACATGTTTCGAAATAATCGAAGGAAGAACTTGTATTTCGTGCACATACATTTACATTTGATTTTCATAGCTAAGCGCTCTCGACCGTTAAATCATCAGCAATATATACCTGCAAGTAAATTTGGAATTAATAGAGAATCGAAATTTTCAGTAAGGTATACCACTCGTCTAGTGTACAAGAAACCATGCATTATATCATGAATCAGACATACACAGTGAAATGGTTACATGACAATCTAAATCAAATATTACAGTTGATGGATAATTCAACCTTGTCTAAGATTATTGTGGATTGTTTTCAGTCTGATTACCTGAAATCAATCGAAGTTGCACGCACGCATTATGCAATTACAAACTATACAATAGATTTGAACTGACAAGTGACTTGTCATAAATAATCTATTCACGAAATCGTTCTTTGATTTATTGAAATAATGCTTACAAATCAGAAATGACACAAATCGTCTTCGAGAACTGAAAAATGATGCAAAGAAAAAAATAGGTATAATTGTTATTTCAATATTATTGTAGTAGGGACCAATCAATGATCTGCTCCAAAATGTCACTGCGTTCGAAATTCATCTCTCAGATACAATACAGATGAGCTTTTAACTTGACATTTCATTTGTATTTTTTTTTGCCATAATTCTGCATGCCATCCTGGCTACTATGGTACATCATTGATTGAGAAATAAAACGGACTGTAAGTTGAACCAAAACAAACATGGGGGTGCAATTTGTAAAACAAAAATTTGGGATGGTTTCTCGCGGGTTGTTTGCCAGGGGGCAGATTTTGCTATGTTGCATGAATGATCTTATGGTCGCCTATGATACGTACTTTTTTCGAATTTTCTTTTCTGCAAATAACTGAAATATCTGGTGGCCTGAAAGCTCTGGGACACTCATAGTTGGGTGGTGAATATTTCATTTCACGGAAATTCGTTCGAAGAACGATGGCGCCAAAAAAAAACAACAACCTTCATTTTTCGTTCATCAATCCTTCACGCCATTCCGTCATGACATCAAGATAATAAAAAATGAAGACTCAACAAGTAGGTAGACGGAAATAGCTTGCCCAATTGAAAATCTCGGAGATAAATAATATCCACCGAATTGCACGAGCAATTTGGAGCTGTCAGATAAGTCTCGGCATTTGCTAGAAGAACAATAACATCTTAAAAGAGATGAAGTGTGGTTTATATAGCTGCAGGAAAGAAGGAAAATGGCGAGTGAGGTGATAAAACTTTCATCTGCGAAGAGAGAATACGAGAAAAATTCTCTTGAAAGTGCAGGAGTCGGTATTGTGAAGAGTTTATAAGCTGAATAGTATTTGAGTTGGGAAAGAGTCTTTTTGAGAAATAAAGATAACGAAGAATAGTTTGGGTTGTAGTACTTTCTGAAGTCAGATGTTTTCCACCCGTGGAAATGAGTATAATTTATATTATGTTATGTCAACGTGATAACCAGCAAATGAAAAACCACAAAACGCTGCTCATTGATGAACATATCGATATGAAAGTGTGGAACGCGTACAAGTATTGTTCTGAAAGCCATAAATTCAGTAGAAAATCTCAATATATAATAGTTTGGTTAAATGATGACGAATCATCTCGTCATTTCAGTGTTGATTCGTTAATCAATTGATAATTTCAATGATTTTTCAGAAGATTGCAAAAGCTCGTTGTGAAGTCCTTCTGTACTATCAACTAGCTAGCTCACTTGAACTATGATTGAAGTGTGGATAACTAATCATTAAGTTCTAAGGTCGGGAGAAGAGTCTATTCTACTATCGGGCTAAGTTGCCAATTGTTCAATATCCAGACGATGAACTCGCTCTCAAAAAATTGTGAATTAATGATGCGCCTCTGTGGCATCACAGGTCTTTCCTTTTGCGGGTACCTCGACTTGAAAGATGTCGTTGAATGGATAAAGAATATACCCAATGCAATACTCCAAGAATTTTGATGAATCACCACCTTCTGTCAGAACAAAAAATGGAGGAGATTCTTGCTCATTTTTATGACCATGAACACATCTCGTTGCTACCTGACATATACATTTTGTTCACGAAAAATCATGGAATTTGATGAAGAAACGATAAAAAACACGACATGATCAATTAGTGAAATTATTCAAGACCCTCCTTCATTTTAGTACAAGCCAAATAATACTTCATCGTTAGTGATGTAATATCATTCTTCGCGTGGCAAGAGAGAGTTCTGTGAAAGGTCAAAGTCATAACTGGAGCTCTATTTTGAAGGATTTCGATCAATTTTCACTCCATTCAATGGACTAATCAATTGAGCGTGGTTGAGAATAGTCATGTTGCTTACTGACTAGTATTTCATCAAGTGTTCAATCTACGGTAAGAGTGAGTTTTTATGATACATCCCACGTGAGAAATAAATATTGAATGCATCTCATATGCCATTGAGTGGTATCAGATGATGTTTCGCGAGCATTTCATGCTACGGGATTGATAAGAATGGAGGTTTCCGCTCGGGTTTCAGGTATCCCCTACCTAGAAAATTGAGGAGATAATATAATACTTATTACTATGATTCATGCAACGACGACGTGGAACTGTACTCGTTACTTGTAATAAATATATATTTGTAATGGTGTGGATGCGGCCTATTTTTCCACAGTGTATATTGGAATCGACAATAAAATGATCTACAAACTCAAAAACCGTTTATTTGATTTGCGCACAGTTTTGATCGGCAGAGAATTCTGTCTCTTTGTCTTGAATCTTCCACGTTATTCACGTCTCCGTTATGATCTTCCGAACACCCTGTATCACGACCCATTTGCACCAAATGGACAGCATTTGTGGGGTCGGATGATATCTTTCTATCTGTAATCTCTACTCGTTTAGTCGTAATGTTGCTGAGGGAAAGGAAATTAAGAGCCCACTAATAAAATCCATTTGTTCGTGAGCATATGCTTCACCGTTCGATGAATGTATAGAAAAACTAATTGAAGAATACGGTTCTATTCTAGAGACAAATACAATCTCAAACTATCTCGACCATTTCCTTGACAAAATCCGAATACCAACAATATATCGGTGTATATTCTTATTCGTTGGTGTATTGTACGGCCATGAGGGATCATAAAAGTTCGAGTTATTTGATTATCAAAGTACAACGACAGTTTGAACCTCATTGAAAACCGACAAACTGACACAGATGAAACTTTGGGAACCAACAATATGAATATCAATGGTGTACGGAAAAACGTACCCAGTGCTACTTATTCTGTAGAGAAGTTATGCAAGAAGTGAATTTCAATTTCGTATAATTCTTTGTATACGTGAAAATGGTAAACATTTCAAAAAATTCCATGAAATATCTGTTGATAGTTTTGAAATTCAAAAATGCTCCGAATCACTATAATTAAATGTTGGCGAAAACCACGAGAGTAATCAGATTTTATCAAGAGTACAATTTTTTCTAGTGAATGAATTGTGCAATCTAGATTTCATACTACTCATACAGAAGATTTAGATGTTTAATTACGTCTAACTACGTCCATGGAATGATATTCATCATAGTCATGGTAACATAAAGATCTGAAAATAACGCCCAAATTAAGAAACTTCGTACTGAGGTAAGTTTACCTGTATCGAGTTGTTTTGCCCTGAAGAATATGTACTAGGATTTTGTAAAGATCTTCTAGGGACACCCTGTATATTTCCGAAGCTTCTTTCCGAGTTTGCCAACAAGGCCATCTAGCATATGCTGTCTGTGAGGTACATTCATTTTGCAGCTTTTCTCCTCGTTTCTCAAAAATAAAGTAGAAGTTATTGAAAATCATTTCAATATATTTGTAGTAAGGAGAGACTTGTGATCTGCCACAAAATATCACTATGCTTGAAATGAAACTTTCAGATACCTCAAAGAGAAATTCTCTATTGATCAGTGACACCCTGTTTCTGAAAAAAATTGGAAATACAAATATATTTTTGATAAAAATAAAACTTCTACTTATCTCAGTGGACGTTTCGTGAACGAATCTGCTCCCGTTTTCAATACAATAATGATACTTCATCTGCGTAAATTTTTATTCAATGTTGAGTTGAATAATCAAATCACTATCATCCATATCATCCGATCACCAAGTTTTCAATACAAAAAAAACCATATGATGATCTACAATATAACACTTACTCGAAACATTTCATTGACAAAACAATACACCAAATTGAAAACAGACAGAATACACAACAATCACAAATACAAACATTTCACAAACATTCAAGGAATATGTGGAAGAATTGAATGTGTTGGTTATTGGATTTACAGTATATCATGTGTTTGTGGAACATATTATACCGGTAAAACAAGCAGGCCTCTATCAGTAAAAATGTAAGTGCATGAGAACTATATAAAAGAAATGATGAATCGACAAATCAAAATTAGCAGAACATATCCTTGCTGAAAATAGACAACATATGGCCGATTGAAGTGATATCAAGATCATAGGAAAAGAAGACAATAACCAAAAACGAAAAATCATACAGTCTGCTTGCATTCTTTCGAACGGAGAAAATAATATTGCTTCTCGTTCAGTTGATATCGATAGAACTTGGCATTCACTTCTCAAAACAGAATATGAAAATGACGAATTCGATTTTATAGCTTTCTTTTCGTATTGGCAGAAGATAAAAGAGGACAAGTCCCAGGACTCTCACTAGATTTTATCAGTATTCATTCATAAATTATTCATGCTTCTGTATACACCTCATTGTCTTGTGAGTATCGGAGGAATACTATTATTATTCCCATTAGTATCTATTGAATACTATAGCTGTTACAAGCCTGTTTCAAGCTTTGCGACAAGGACCATAATCAAAATTTATTGGAATTTTTATTTAGACTTATTTCGATAATATTGTCAATAAGTTTAACATCCTGGTGCTATGACTATCTAGTTATTGAGCAGTGCGCTGTGACAATTCTCCTAGGATGACGCATCAACGAGTCACAATGATAATAGATTATTCGTACATTGATTAATAGTACGAATGCAATGTCCTTGTCAGGTGTATTATTTGTTTCCTAGTCTATTCGCCCGAAACGAGGGAAACAAGCCTGGTCAGTTGTGTTCGCGAACGAACGAATGGTCACATCGCTCATCTGTTGTCAAAGGATAGCAGGGTAATCAATGAGGAGATCCCTCTTTTTTAGATGAGCAGCGATATGCTCGCATTTTCCATCATTTGATCAAGTTCAGAACATTATACTGAACTGACCGTTATGAAAGCTACTTTTTGTGTTTTGTTATCTTTGGGGATGAAAAGGAAGGAGAGAATGGCAAAACTCTTACGCATACAGCCCTGTTGATATCACCATTTCATCAACTATAGCGGAAATCAACTCACATGTTGGTCGTCAGATGGCAACACAAAGATTATAACAAGAACATTATTTTCGATAATTGTACAATAAGTTGTAGTTATGTTGGGTTAGGTTAGGTTATGTTAGAAACTCCCTCAGTGAATGATCAAACTACGTGATAACAATCCCAAAATACCAATCATTCATATATAGGTCTGCAAGAATATCGTCATCCCCTGGGGATTTTCATAACTATTTTACCATTATGGCGAAAATTCCCGTTATCATTTTGATTTCACCATTATTCCCTATATCTAATCCAGAGGTTCTATAAGAAATCCAACCCGGCACTCTGAGCGACATTGACCTCGTTTCTTGAGAAATATATGTTATCTTGTTGTTGAAAGAATATGCAGGTACCAAATGCATTTCTACAGTTTCAGGCTACCTCCAAAAATTACCAAGGTCTGATTTTTCTCTCTCCTCAACATTTTACTCACTAATAACTAAGCAGTCACAGAGGCATTTTTCACAGTCCACTGTTCAATCCAGATATCCAAATTTTCCTTGATTCCAGAAATAAAACAATGAAATCTTCTTCCAGGTGGAGAAAATAATAAATTCTCTTTCCCTATGAATAAATCCAATAGATAGAGACAATGCCGGTCTTTTATTTTTCTATTCCTCGTGCACATTTCTTTCTGCTCGGCATTCACAAAGGTTCATTTTCACTGTCAACGAAACGAATGCCCTCCCAGGAAACTTCCCGCAGAAAACATAAAAATATCACAACACTCGAGTTATAAGTTGCCATCAGCGTCGCTTCATAGCGAGGCGGCTACATTGCCGAGAAAATACAATAATTCCAAGACTGCCGTCCCTATCTGAGCGAGTAGGTACTTGTCGCGGGGAAAATTCGAGGGAATTTAATTGTGAAGTTGCCAAAGGAATGAAATTTTTCAACACGAATTGACTATTTGGAGTTGGAATTGAGGGAATCTTTTATGCAGGCAGTTCTGATATCGTTGATGTTTATTGATTTGTGTTGTTAGTATACAAGTGTACCTAGTCATATAGTCGTGAAAAGGTATTGATGAACCTGATAATTCATACGAATATTATTTTCTCAACGACTACAGCGTACTGTCTGCAGGTTAATCGAAGAGGTAGTGAATTCATTTTCCATAATTCATTTACTCGTGTCTGAAAAATGAAATAGAAGTTATTATATTCGATATATTTGTTGTAAGAAGAGATTTGTGATCCGCCCCAAATCTTTAATACCGAAATGAATCGTATAAAATATATTCAACAACTCAACACTTATCCAAAATATATAATTGGTAGAACAATACACCAAATTGAAAACAGACAGAATACACAACAACAATGAAGACAACGAAAATATATACCAACGAATCAAAATCAGCTGAACATATCCTTACTGAAGATTGGCAACATATGGCTGATTTCATACTTCTGAACGGTGACAATAATATTACTTCTTGATCACTTGTAGAACTTGGCATCCACTTCTCAAAACTGAATATGAGTATGGCAGAGTCGATATCAAATGATGAAGAAACAAACACCTGGTGACCATGATTCCTCCGTCTGCCAACTTGTCACTTTTCAGTGTCAAAACAACCAATCATTGGTAAATTTCACGACGATAAATCATATGAATTGTTTTGTTTACGTCTACCAAGATATATCGAGCTTTCGTATTTATTATTGAAAATATATTGGGTATTTCTGAATTTATTCAATAACAAGGTCTCTCTTAGGTATCTGAAGATCAAATTTCAAGGGCAGTGCATTTTGGGGCAGATCACAAATCTGCCCCTGCTATGAATATATTATATTTTCCAAAAATGAGGAGAAAAAATTCCAGGAATTTATGATTACACTCATATGTTAGAACTCATAATGTACGACAATCTCCAAGACAATGTGTATTACCATGGTGGCATACCATGTTTGATTTATTCACAATGATGGTACGATGGTATTCCTATAATGAACAATGAATGATTTTTCAGCTTCGACTGAACAGAATATTGAGATGATACCAATGCAGTGATGAAAGATATTCATTCCCATGCCATACTATATGGAATCTTATACTGGCATATTAGAGCTTTTCTTATGAAGTGATGATGACAGCCAAACGTGTAATCCCCATTTCAAAACGTTTATTCAATTTTTTTGGCAAAAAAGGTAAACCTAACTGTTGGCCACGAATGATACGGTGTTTCATTTATGTTGAACGAAACTTCAACATATGTTGTCATATGAATAAAACTATGAAAAAATATTCTCATGGAAATACATCTGCGAACAATTTGTTTTTATATCTTATAGGATGTTCAAATTTCTTCCGATCAATCTTTCAACTGATTTCTTTCAAATATTCCTATGAGAAGTGCTCTAACCGATTTCGATTGAATTGGAATAGTTTGTCAATATCTTGAAGGGCATGCCAACGGGGCTAGTCGTTCACTTCTCGCGGAAAAATATCACTAACCAGTAGATGTTTTCATATGATTTAAGTTGGATGAAATCAATATAAAACTTTTTGACTTCCTTCTGAACCAGTTGATATGGAATATTTGTATGATAGATATTCCTAATGAGTGAGTTTTTGTTGCATCATGGTTGTACACAGGTTGAAATTGAAGTTACCATAACAAAAGTTCTAGTTAGTATGATCACAATCAGATTCTTCTGTTACTTACAACAATTTTTCATGGTAATGGTAATATTATGGTTATTATAGCGATGAAACATTGTTGGAATACCAAGATTGGCTTGCTGACCGGGTTAGGCTGAGAAAATTCAGACCATTATAATTTCCATGACAAAAGGTTCAAACAGTTTCGGTTATTGATTTTTTCCTTGCAAACAAATTCTGTGCGAAAAACGTACTTGCTCCTTGGCACGCCCCTGGTAAAACTTCATCAACTGTAATAGGTCCAAATGATATCTCATTGAATGATATTAATAAATATCAACGAACTCTGTGAATCTCAATAATATCGGTTGAAGTCTTTCTCAGATAATATATTCAAATGTTGATTTCTTTTCGGATATGAATAGCCTGTACCTCGAAAACGTATTTTTTCCATATTGTGATTATTTTCATAACCTCAACTACCAGCTGCCCTCGTTTTGCTCATGCATGTAGTCGTGGGCTGCTGAAGCTCATTTTCTGCCCTCTTGACATATTTTACTATAGTTGTACCCATATGAAGTATTGAAAGTTATTGCGATTCAACGTCGATTTTATGAAGGACCTCCACCAAATAGTAGGTTGTATATTTACATTTTTGACGAAAGAGTCAGGACTATTTTGTAAGTAGGTACTCGAATACTTATAACAAGTATGAAAATGTTACTTTCAAATAGACTTGAATCCTTCATTCGATACAAAAAATTGCGATGTGAAAGGTGAGACTGAAATTCTCCACGACGAAAGGGGAGCCGTCAGAGGTGATTAGTTGACGGCATGAGATTTTTTTCTACAGGGTGTCTCGAAAAGATACAGATAATCTTCGAGGAGTGATAGGAAACATCAAAACAAGCATTTTTGTTCATTTGACATTTGTATGCAAATGAGCCGTTCGGACTGTAGAGCAATAAACTATTCACATCAGATGCAAATAATTAGGTGTTTTTTCGTGTTTTTTGATTCAGTTGTCATCGTGTAGCAAAAACATTTCCATATCACGAACATTTCGGAAATTCCTACCATGGGATCGTCCTGAAATCAATCATTCTTGAATAGTTGTCGTCATGATATTAACTTTTTTGTCTATTATGTTGAAAATTTGCATCTTACGGTGCGGCTCTGTCCAATGGAAGACAAGCATCTCTCTTGTATGAATTGAGATATTTGGAGCGTAGGCAACCTCCATCATACAACCTGGGGGACTGGAACACTAAGACATCCTGGTGGAGCTGGTCTCCCAAGAACAGCTCTCACAGTTCAATTTGAGGAATGGATTTTACACCGTGTGGAAGAAAACCAATCCACGAGTGTTCGTGCAATTGCACACTATATGAGATTCTCTAGGATGATGGTACACTGAGTCCTGCAGGAACAACTTCTTCACCCTTCTCATTCACAACGCGTACAAGTTCCAGAGCTTGAAGATTATCTACACTCTTCGACTTTTTTCCAATGGTTTTTAATCACAACGAAGCTGATTCTTCAAGAATATTGTTTTCGAATGAGGCATGTTTTACGAACTATGGTTATTTCAATAGCAGGGACAGCCATATTTGGCAGGATGCAAATCCGGATGCTGTGCAACAATTTTCTGTAAACATGTGAGCTGGTATTCTTGGAGAGACAATACTACTGTACTTGCTGCCTCATACCGTTTGAGCGCAAATATGTATTTCCATTTCTCCAAAATATTCAGCCTCTATTTTTTCGAAATATTTCCTTGAACCTTAGAAATAACATGTGTTTCCAACATGACGAAGAACCCCCATATTTCGGTGTAAATGTGAACCGGTATTCAGATCAGCGACTTCTCCAAAGCTGGATTGGAAGAGGAGATGCGTTGGCCTGGCCGACGTGTTCTCCTGATCTCAACCCTCTAGATTTTTTCTTTGAGGTTATCTGAATGTCTACGAAACACCTGTTCGTACAAGGAATACCCATATAGAAGCTATTCCCGGAATATTTCAATGACTCTGAGGTGAAATCTTTGCATCGTGAATGGTCAAAATTTCGAAAAATCATTGTAAACAATTTTTCAATTGTTAATGGGCGAAATTAATGAGTAAACAAAGATTTGATTAATGCGCAGTATGATAAGTACCGTAAGCTTTTTTGCTCTACAGTCCAAACGGCTCATTTGCGCACACATGTTTCTATGAACAAGAATGCTTGTTTTCATGTCCCCTCTGTCATCTAGGGACATAAGAAGAATCGACAAGAAACAAATCGATTCCATGCATTGGAATAACCATCGACTGACCATATCGATTGACGTATACCAACTTTTCTTGGCATAACTATCGAATAACCATTTTCATTCCCATGTCATATTTTCAAAGCCTATTCATTTATCCCTATACCCAGGATGATACTAGTAATACTTCAAATTTGCAGATGGACTACAGTTGGGAAATCAACTATTTTGGAAAAAAAATCTCCATCTAGCTATGATGAAAAAACTCAGATTACATGAATTATCAAGAGGAAGAGAAAGAGGAGCAAAGAAAAGAGCCGAGAACTGTATAATTAGTACCATTTGATATTTACTCACGATTTGTCGCTGGAAAGGTGATTATATCCAGAATGAGATAGTTGGGAGTACCTACCATGTGAAGGTTAATCGAGGAGGTGGTATGTTGTTTTTTTCAGACCAAATAGGATTTTCTCTTCACGTTTTCGAAATGGAAATAGAAAATGTAATAATCATTCTGATATATTTGTATCTAGTAAGAAAAGAATAATGATTTGCACGGAATATAACTGCGTTCGTACTTCAACTTTCAGTTACCAGAAATTCCTTGATAGTCAGTCAAAACTTGTTTTCAAATGAATTGAATGATTGAAAAAATCAGGGTTGTTGATGAGATAAATTCTCCAAGTTTTTGTCCAAAATAACACGTCCATTTGCAATCAATCATGCAATGTTGGAAATTTCTACTATTTTTCTACACATTCACAATCATCGTTGCAATCGATGCATTTTTGCATGCGGTGTAGAACTTTCCGTATCGCACTAGGTAACGTACGACCTGTCCTTCAAACTCTTCGTCGTTTCTGAAATTCGCCCCACCCATGTGTGACATCAACGCGAGAAAGAGGCGATACCTCTTGGAAAACCTCCACTAACACAATAGAAGAGGACAACACCTGTCCCACATCTCCCGCTCATTAGCCGACTCATCAACTAACTTAAAAATAGGTTCATCTGATCAACCAATTTGGATAGAATATCGTCAACCCTTCCTCTATAGCCCGAATTCAGTACCAATGTTTTCTGTTCCTATTCTAAGGAACGTGAAAAGAAAGTTCTATGAAGTCTGGCAAAAATGAAGATACATCATTGTTTTTCTGGAATAAAGTTGTTTTGAGAATCGTAATCATACTACATTTCCAAAAATATGAGTTTGTTGAGTGGCCCCAATAAACAGACGACACTGCGATCATTTTTTTTCCTCATCGCATCTGCCTGAAGCTTGTCGCAATCACCTCTAATAGAAATTCCCCTGAGAGGCCGCTGAATTCAACAAGCCATGAATGGAGTGCCGACCTATGCTGAATAGACTCTGAGTGCCTGTCTGAGAGAGTTTCCTAGAAAACGGCGACTGTATATCCGTCGAATGAAAAGACCAAGGAAGGAGAATTCGGTACATACAGGTGCTATGCTTTTCATTCACAATTCATTACCGTGAAACCCATTTGAGAGAAATCATGATCGTACGATAGCCAGAAAGATGAATTCAGAATTGGAAGTTCGAAAGCGTGGAAAGTAATACGCGCGTTTAGTGAAATTGTCACAGCCGCCATTTTCACCTGATATCGATCACAACAACATGCAAGTTCTTCAGATTTGCATGAGATGGAGAAATGATGAAGACCTCCCTTCCTCATTTCGGGGTGAGTTCCTGAATGTTCTTTGATGAAATCCTAAAGTCAAGTGGGTGATGGAGAAAAATCTTTTTGGAAAGATACAGATAAAAATTCAAGAAGATTCCCAGTTTCATGTGGATAGGGAGGTTTCAGAAGTTTCACAGCCAACAACATCAGATTCACACTTGTTTCCAAACTATGCTGACAACACTAAACATATTGATAGGTGAGCAAGCTTGAAATTCATGTGGAGAAACTTGTTACTGCAAGGCACTATCGACTAGAGGAAATCACTGACATTCGTCATACTTTTACGTTCATGACAGTAGTCCACTCTTCACGAATTGGTGTACGAGACAGATTCAATTGAGGGTTGATTTGCAAGCGTTACCCACATTTCGCTCCTCAAAGCTCGTTTGTGAAACATTTTCGTCAATCATAAATATACAAACTGTGCCTGAGAGATCAAGTTATTCCAGTCCAACAGGTTAATGTTAATATACTAAAATGATAATATTTCTCTATGATAAAATACGTACTCTACTCTATTTTTCTCCGTGTAAGTTGTGAATCAATCGAAGTTCACTCACACGGAATGCCAGATACCCCATTTGAATAACTTTGGTCTCTTCAATGGGACATTGTGACGCTGATCGATAACATTTCACTTCCCCATTCTTTTCGGACCGCACATAAGCGCCGTCGTCGATTCGAGAGCTCCTTTGAAGGATATTAATGCTACATCTAGAGGGTTAGTTCAAGTAACCCCGTGGGTGATGCGGTGTAAAGTGCATCGGGTCGTGTATGGAGGCAGAGTGCTAGGCGCATAGAAACCTATCATTTTTCATTCGGCTGTGAAGGTGTCAAGGGGCCGACATTTCACAATACATACGAGGTGTTCCATTTCCATTTGCATCCTGAGGTTTCTATACTGAGTGTCCCATGACTACGTGACACTCTCTCGGGAGGAAACATGGAGGTCAAAATAACACTGACTGGTTGTACTTCTCCTTACATCACTCCTAATGGAGATATCGGGCCTCAGACATACCTTAGAATTGAACCACTTTGTATATAATTTCTTGGTGTAATGTTCCATCGAATGAGCTATCATTTGACACCAAAACTAGTTTCTGTTTAGAAAGCAGAAAGACAAACTTTGATAATATCATTTTCAGCTGAACAAACAACAATTTTGAATATACTCAAGATCTTCATCAAAAAAGGTACTTTTCATTCATTTCCATGAAATTAACGGTTTCTGAGATGAATCGACTTCCTCTCAAACTGTTTACAAAAAAGATTTTTGTTTTGGTGTGAAATATTGGTTCTTTTTTGATCATACATGACAGCAAAATACATTAGAATGCGTCACTAGGATCAATTAGGATAAACATGGTTCAACACTTACAGTCGAAGCATCAATTCTAAGGTATGTCTTCGAGGCCCCATATGACATGCAGAGAAGAAGTTATGTGACCAGCTAATGATATACATAGACCTCCCATGTATGCTCCAGAGAGATTGTCACGTTGTCATAGGACACCCTGTATACACAGGAAGTAAAAATCCTGGTACTCTCTTTCAATAGACATTTTCTCATTCCCATCTCAGATCTTGAAATTGATAGTCTTGTTCCGATTCAATAATTCCAATTAGCATGTTTAGCAGAAGAATATTTCATCAGTCGATAGTACTCACTCAAACGAGTGTCCTGGAACTTCATGAGGAAATTCCTCATTTTTCACGACAGGTATGTGAACATCATATATGTCTGTCACATTCATAGTTACTGACAGAAACAATGATACTCCTGTATGAGCATGAGAGGTAAGAGGCATTTGAAATGAAGTTCAGAAGGATACCACGTTGACCTCCGTTCCAAATTCCTGGCCACGAATACATGAATTCAATAATTCAAGAGAATCCTTTGTAGCAGTCCTGCATATCTGACGCAAAACTTTATATATCATGTTCCGATACGCCAACGGTCGAGAAGAATGTCTGTCTCCCTAGAAGCCCAGCTTGCTTAGCTTGAATTCTCGTGTCCAACAAGGTCATGTCATGAATGACAGGGCTGATAGAGGCAACCAAAATGATGTAAGGTACTTCATATAAAAAAATTCTACCGCGCTCTATTACAGACTTATGGACTTCGAAAGGTAGAATTGAAAAAAATATATTCCATGTATGACTTCTGACTTCTTCATATGTGATCATATTTTTCCATATCTTCTCCAATAATTTTGAATTTTTCACTGATTGAATAAACAGACGGTTGTTATGTATGTCTTCGAAAGGCGTTTTTCTCTAGAACGGTACAAGATATGTTTCAAAATGATCCTCCATTGTAGTTAGTATCGACAAGAAAATAAACATTTTCGAAAGCTCGACACCAAACAAAGCATTTCAATTGATTGGTCACAACGACTGCTTCCCACGGAGATGGAAGAATAGATACAAGGTTGGGATAAAGTATGGAACCAAGTAAATATCTTTCGTACGAAAGAATGATATTTATGAAAATTTGCAGGTGAGCGCAATGGAACAAAATGCATCTGATGTACATTTTTTTGTTGATAATATACTTCCGGTTCAACCGGAAATGCCATCGATTCATATATAAACGTTGATATGTGAACATTTATTCACAAATTGTATATACAATTCAGAATGGTTCAATTGAGTGAAAAAGAGCGTATTGAAATCTTAACGATGATCGGTTATGATGATTGTAAAATTTAATTCCGTCAATTAGAATTTGACACTCGGAGAACAAGAGAGTACTCGTTTATTTATTACTATCATCATAACATCAATTAGTTCATCTAAATAGTTCTTTACTCTGATGCAAGAAACTCATGGGGAGGTTTATTGAAGTACCAAATTTCTTGTTTTTACTTTTTTTTACACTAAACTCAGTATGTATGGATTCATAATGACAAGCTCTTTCAAAATCTGTTCGAATATATAGGGTGTCCAATTTGAATTAAAGAAGTTGATGCCATTTCCGGTTGAGCCGGAAGTACATTATGAACAAACAAATGTACATCAGATGCATTTTGTTCCATTAAACTCACCTGCAAATTTTCGTTCGAAAAATATTCACTTGATTCCATACTTTATCCCAACCTTGTATATATATATATATATATATATTTATTTATTTATATATGAAACATCCTATACAGGGTGTCCTTAAAAGGTCTTTACAAAAAGCTACCACATATTCTTCAGACCAAAACAATTCGATACAAGCAAACTTACCTCAGTAAAAAGTTGCTTAGTTTGGGCGCTAGACGGCTCTGAAGTTGAAATTTTCAAATCGATTTTGCTTCATAACTTTTGAACGGCTCATGAGATTTTTTTCAAATTTGGTACGTTGGCATAGACTCATCGGGCAATGAAACTCATATCATAATCATAATGAATATCATTCCATGGGCGTAGAACTTGATTTTTTCAGTAAATAAACATCTAAAACTCCTACGCCAATGGAAAAAAATTAGTTTCAATATGAAATCTAAATTATTCAACTCATTCACTACAAAAAAGGTACTCTTGACAAAAGTCGATTCCTCTCATGGTTTCGACAAAATTTTAATTTTAGTGATTTAGAGCATAATTAATAATAAAACGATTAACAGATATTTCATAAAAATTGTTCAAAATGTTCACCATTTTCACGTATACAAAGATTTATACGACGCAAAAAGTTGAGATGTACTTTTTGCATAGGTTATTTCTATTGAAAATAAGTAGCACTGGTTTTTTTTTCTGAAGACTATTATTATCTGCTCGAAAACAGTGATATTCACATTCTTGGTTTCCATAGTTTCATCTGTGTTGATTTGTCGAGTTTTATTGACGTTGATTGTTGATATCGGACTTTTCTGATTTATCATGGCCGTACAATACACCAATGAAGAATACACCGATATGTTATTGGTATTCGGATATTGTCAAGGAAATGGTCGAGAGAGTGTGAGGGTGTATTCGGCAAGGTTTCCAAATCGTCGCGTACCAAGCCACCCAACATTTGCTGCAGTTGAGAGACGTCTTCGGGAGACCGGTCATTTTGCTCCTAGAACTGGTGATCATGGAAGACAGCGTTATGTAAGGATTCCCGAAGTCGAAGTAGAAATTTTAGACCGTATTGAAGAAAATCCAGAATTGAGTACTAGACGGATAAGTAATGAACTAGAAGTTTCTAGGAATGCCGTTCATGAAGTACTAAGAGAACAATTATTATACCCATACCACAAGACGCCAGTTCAAGATTTATTAATCCATGATTCACAAAGTCGTCTGATGTTTTGTAGGTTCATTAATTTGCAAAGAGAAATGAATCTGAACTTTGGAAAGAATATTTTGTTCACTGATGAAGCCTGTTTCACGAGAAGAGGAATAACTAATTTTCATAATGAACACGTTTATGCAATTGAAAATCCTCATTCCATTAAAATAAACCATTTTCAACACGAATTCAAAATCAACGTTTGGGCTGGAATAATAGGAAATTTTATAATTGGTCCTGTCATACTTCCACAAAGATTAACAGGAGACATGTATTTACAACATCTACGAAATACGTTGCCAAATTTGTTGGAAGATTTACCACTCCAACATCGGGTAGATATGTGGTTTATGCACGATGGAGCTCCACCACATTTTTCGGTGGATGTTAGGAATTTTTTAAACCAACAGTACCCAGACAGATGGATAGGTAGAGGTAATGATGCACCCGTGAATTGGCCACCACGTTCTCCAGACTTAACACCGATGGATTATTTTATATGGGGTTATCTCAAGTCTACGGTTTACAAGACCCCTGTGAATACTGTAGAACAATTATGGCAACGTATCCAACAGGCGACGAATAATCTTACAGGCGATGAAGAAGTTATGCAAAGAGTACATTTCAACTTTTTGCGTCGTATAAATCTTTGTATACGTGAAAATGGTGAACATTTTGAACAATTTTTATGAAATATCTGTTAATCGTTTTATTATTAATTATGCTCTAAATCACTAAAATTAAAATTTTGTCGAAACCATGAGAGGAATCGACTTTTGTCAAGAGTACCTTTTTTGTAGTGAATGAGTTGAATAATTTAGATTTCATATTGAAACTAATTTTTTTCCATTGGCGTAGGAGTTTTAGATGTTTATTTACTGAAAAAATCAAGTTCTACGCCCATGGAATGATATTCATTATGATTATGATATGAGTTTCATTGCCCGATGAGTCTATGCCAACGTACCAAATTTGAAAAAAATCTCATGAGCCGTTCAAAAGTTATGAAGCAAAATCGATTTGAAAATTTCAACTTCAGAGCCGTCTAGCGCCCAAACTAAGCAACTTTTTACTGAGGTAAGTTTGCTTGTATCGAATTGTTTTGGTCTGAAGAATATGTGGTAGCTTTTTGTAAAGACCTTTTAAGGACACCCTGTATATTACGGGATAATTTTTATATATGATACTCGAATTCATCTATAACATTCATATGAAACTTCTAGTCGCGAAGCTATTGGCCTTTCCACCTCTAATTGGCTATCGTGTATGTCTCTTCCTATAGTATTCATTACGTAACCAAATTATCTTTGAAAGGAGAAACTTCTATAGTTTGCAGTAGGTATATTGCGATGCCAGATCGAACTTCCTCAACTTGTTGCGTTCGAAAGGAGTTTCTGTTTGAACAAGAATAAAGATCGGGCGGTGCGCGACAGCTGTTAATTTTTCATGAGGGCGCTCAGTCTGGCCAAAGGCAAAAACTTCTGCTCATCGAAAGTTTCGGACGGCACCAGACACGACTTGATTCTTTCACGACGGGAATATTAGGAATTCATGGTTCATGATGCCCGTCCATACTCAATCAAGTTTGCAAAGATTTTCATTGGATGTGAAATTGAGAGAGAACATGGCCAACTTGGGAAGACCTCGTTTATTTTATTTCAATTGAATTCTCACAAACTGTTGACTATCAGTGTGAATGGGAATACGAGCATTGGCATCTCGTGAATCACAGGAGATATGTCAGGGCCAGTTGAAGTGTGGCAAAGTTGAGTAACTCGGTGTTTGATGAAATACTGCCTTGGCATTTGAGTAATTCCGAAGATTTCCGGAAAGAATGAGATTTTTTGGAAATTGTTCTCGGGTACTTTTTTTTCTCAAGACTCACCAATTTCATGAGATATCTCAAAATTCATTCGTCGGTAAATATGAATGGAGGCGTATCTGATTTCAGCATGAGTAGGAAACTATTGAGAATAATCCATTCCTTTCCTCATTGTTATCTCAACAAAAAGTTTTTCGACTACAAATTGTAATCAGAATAGAAATCTATTATTCCCTCCATTATAGTCATTATCATTGGGATTCGCCTCAACGTTTCGCTTACATAACAGAAATTGTATCCTTATATTCTATGAAATGAGTCTTTCTCAGTTCAGAGGTAAAAAAAAAGATTGATTCATAGAATATTACATTGAAATACATTCAATGAAAAAGAAACTACATACTATATATGTTTATGGACCATGAGAAATATTTAATCGCCGATATGAAAATGAAAGGATGGAAGAGTGAAAAATCACCATGGAAAATGAAATTATCAAAAAAACTTGAAGAATACCTTCGACGGAAAACGAACAAGAATTCCGATACTGAAGGAATGATCAATTCATGGAGATTATTAATTCAACTTCTGTTGAATGATCTTTTAGTTTATCCAATAATAACTGAATAATCATCTCATAGACTTGAATTAATTAGGATATATTCGGTAAAGACCAATGGAATTGCATATGATCAGGTGAGTTCTTAGCTGGTGAATTGCTTGAGTTGAGAGATACTGAATTATTGTATTTATAGAAATGATATCGATGTGGGTGAGACCTTTTATTCAATACTCGAAGTTGTTTTCGAAAGCAAATGCGTACTTTTGATCTTCAAGCTGAGTGATCGATAATTTTCATCCAATTGGTTCGTCTTGAAAAAAATATCAGGTTTATTTTTTTGCTACTCTCAGGTCCTCACTGAATTTATTGGAAATCAAGGAATCGTTGAACCATACAGTATTATGTTACGAAATTCTGTATGGAATTGCACTATGTCTCGAATCATCCCCACTTTGTCCGTGATTATATTCTGAAAAAACGGAGGCCGATTCCCTTCACGTGTTTCAGTTGAGCTCCAGTTATAATTGGAATATCGATAATGCTCTCTACAACCATTTGTAACTGAGTTCATCATATTTCATAAGTGTTTTGATAGTGTGGTTGATATTCTGGAAGTTTCTTCTCCACTATCAAACTCGATCTATGTTAAGCAATGGCAATCTCCATTTGCAATACATGGAAAGTCAGATTGTAGCTAGCCAATCTCTCCAGACAAAAAATTGCTCTATATCGTTCAAAATTGGTAGAAAAATCACCTTGACAGATTAGAGCACGTACAAAGCAAGCTGTGATCATTTTGGGCAGCAACTTCAGTACAGAACAGACAAAACTTGAGATTCACTGAGAGATGAAGCATTGCTGCATTTCCATAATTTGTTTGGAACAGGCGCAATTATTCGATCTCTTCGAAAATGTATGGCGTCTCCCGAGACATGATTTTCAATGATGAAAACGAGCCAAATAGAACTTTCTGCTGACTTTTATTCATTTGCGGCAATTGAGATTTGCCTACCGTGAATATTTCTAGCTAGTGGCGTTCTGCAAATATCGGGAAACAATAAATTTTTTTTCGAATCTTGGATTCAATTCCTTCGACTAACAGAAACGGTCACACTCTCATCAAGAGATTGAAAAATGATGTTGTTCCATCTCAGGAACAAAAAAAACATATACAGTCAACTTCAATCTAGACAATGGTTTGTTTCCATGAATGCTTGAATGAATCTGATTATTTGTGAAATCGTCGATGGAAACTGGATTGATGATGATAAGTTAGAAATGCCTGAGAAATAAAAATAATGAACGCATAATTCTGTTTTTCCGAGACACTAATTATCGTAGTTCCAATCTCTCAAAAATGTGCAAATCTCTATTTCTCAATATGACCAATTTTCTTATGGTCAATTCATTTTTCAGCTTTCAATGGGATTTTCTCTCCTCGTTTCTCTACTTATCTTGGTGGACGTTTCGGGAACGAATCTGCTCCCGTTCTCAACACAATTGAAATATTTTTCTCTTCGTAAACTTTTTTCAATGTTTCCGATTGACTGAAAAGTCACTTTTCAGTGTCAAAAGAACATAAATTCTTGCAATAGTGGTAAACACACTACACCTGCTGAAGTTAGAGTTGACGACATCAAATTCACTGGTATTATTGATACGGGAGCTGATATATCGTTGATGGCACAGAGGCACGCTTTCAAATTCCATCATAAAATCGAATCACGTCACACCACTATCACGGGAATTCTTCCTGGAAGTTTTGTCTCTACTCAAGCTTTTCAAGCTACATTTGAAATGTCTGACGTTACCACCAACTTGATATTTGTCATCGTGCCAGACAGTTTTCTTGAATATGATCTACTTGTCGGCTGCAACTTGTATGATGATCCCGATATTGCGAGTATTACAGATCATACAGGAACTAATATCGTCAGAAACAAAGTTGCACGAGTTTTGTTCACATTTTCGACCGCTTCTGAGATAACTTTGGATGTGCCGGAAACATACAAACCTGATTTATTGAAACTCCTCTCTAGTTTTACCAAGATATTAGCCACTGGAAATGCAGTTTCTCAAGTGAACAACGCTACTATGCATATCAGGTTGCGCGATGATTTTGTAGTCTATAGAAATCCCTATCGCCTTCCAATGAATGAGAGAAAAATTGTTCGAGATATTGTAGCAGATCTTTTGGCAAATAATATAATCCAAGAGAGCGAATCGCCATTTTCTAGTCCAATTCTTCTTGTGAAGAAAAAAGAGGGATCGTACAGGATGTGTGTCGATTACCGAGAGCTAAACGCTCACACAATTAAAGATCGATACCCATTACCTCTTATTGATGATCAGCTAGATCGCCTTGGTAGAGGAAAAATATTCACATCGTTGGATATGTTCTCGGGGTTTCACCAAATACCAATTGACCCAGAATCCATCCACAAAACCGCCTTCACCACACCGGATGGCCACTATGAATATCTCCGAGTACCTTTTGGGTTTGCCAACGCTCCTGCAGTTTTTCAGAGGGCCATAAATAAAGCGTTGGGAGAACTCAGAAACACAATTGCACTTGTTTATTTGAATGATGTCCTAATACCCTCTGAAACGTTCGAAGAAAATTTACGTTCTCTCACAACCGTTTTACAAGCACTGCAAGATGCTGGCTTCTGCTTGAATTTGAAGAAGTGTCATTTGTTTCAAGACAAACTTGAGTATTTAGGCAGAGAGATATCCGCCGAAGGTATTCGCCCTGGCTTGCGGAAAGTGGAGGCACTTCTAAAATCACCTACACCGACTACCACGAAACAAGTCAGACAACTGATGGGCCTCGCCGGATATTTCCACAAGTTCATCCCAGAGTTTGCTACCCGTACTGCTTGCATAACTAAACTGACTCGTGCCAATGAATCATTTCACTGGACTGAGGAACAAGAAGCTGCAAGAAACTACATCGTCGAGAAACTGACATCCAGGCCACTACTCAGTGTATTCGATCCGAACCTACCTACGGAAATGCACACCGATGCCAGTAGTATTGGATATGGCGGAGTGCTCCTACAAAAGTTTGACGGAAATTCAAGAGTCATTGGATACTTCAGCAAAAAAACAAAGAAATTTGAAGAAAAGTATCATTCATACGAGTTGGAGACACTCGCAGTGGTCAATTCATTCAAGCATTTCCGGGTGTACCTGTTAGGAATTAAGTTTACGTTAGTAACTGATTGCAATGCAATTAAATCTACTGCTACAAAAAAAGATATTGTACCCCGGGTAGCTCGCTGGTGGGCATATATGCAAGATTTTGATTTTAATATCGTATATCGCAAAGGAAGTTCTCTACCACACGTTGATTTCTTAAGTCGCAATCCGGTTGTTGTTCGACATTTGGCAGTACATAACAATTGGCTCTATATCGAACAACGGGGCAATGCCGAAGTGAGACAATTGATTGACGACTGGAAGGAAGGACGACTAGATAAATCTCGGTATACCGTGAAAAATGGAATTCTACACTTTCTCATCGACACTTCAAGTGGGCCAAGTCCGAGGCTATTCGTACCTCGACAAAGTCGACTTGGACTGCTCAGAATATTCCATGATGAGCAATGTCATGTCGGAATCGACAAAACACTCGAAACCATCCAAAGGCATTTCTGGTTTCCCCGCCTACGCCAATTCGTGAAAAATTATGTGAAACATTGTCTCGTATGCGCAGTAAAGAAAACACGTTCAGGTCCCTTGCAAGGTTTCATCAAGAACGTCGAGAAGCCGTCCAAACCCATGAATATCCTTCATGCGGATTGCCTGGGACCTTTGGAGACAACGACCGAGGGATATAAGCACGTCCTCGTACTTATAGACGCATTCACGAAGTATTGTGTCCTACAGCCATTACGAACAGTGAAGGCTGATGAAACGAAATTTGCCTTCCAATCATTCATATCTCTTTTTGGGACGCCAAAACGAATTATTATGGATGCAGGTAGAAACTTCTAGAATATACCGGAATACTTGGATTCGCTGGGAATTCAATACCATTACACGACTCCCGACGTCCATAGATCCAATGGACAAGTAGAGAGGTACATGCGAACTATCATGAATCTCATTCGAATTGAGACAAAAGTTAGGTCAGAATGGTCGAACGGGTTATGGAAAATTCAACTTGTATTGAATACGACTATTCAAAAGACAACACAAATAACACCACTAAGAGCATTAATTCGTATAGACGGTGCGACACCCCTAATTCAAAATCTTTTGAGAAACATAAGTAGTGAACTGGAACCTTTACGCAATTTGGAGCTTGACCATAGCAGAATGCGAGAACAACTTGGTGAATCTGTCAATATTGATCTCAAAGTTAATGAAAAACGCCAGAACACCACTAAATTCAACGTTGGAGACTTTGTTCTCATGCACCGTGATGACCGTATGCACCAAGGAAAACTGAAATATGAGTTTCAAGGTCCATATGAGGTATTGAATATTACTCCAGAGGGTCGATATGAAGTAAGAAGGGTCGGGAAATCATTGATCACCAAGGCAGCCAAGGAACAGCTGAGACTCTGGCCCAGTGACTGGTCTCTCTCGATGGACATGTCTGAATTACTCGAATTGATGGAAACTGATGTACCAATGTGAGTTACTACAATGTGGTTGTGGCCTGTGTTCGAATTTTAATTATGATGATTATTAGAATTATTGCCTTTGATCGCAAAAATGTTGAAAGCTTGTGCGCTTCACATTTGATAGCTGAAATGTTGAAAGCTTGTACGCTTTGCATTTGTTGGCTGAAATGCTGAAAGCTTGTACGCTTTGCAGGTTATCATCGGAATGTTTAAAGCTTGTACGCTTTGCATTTGTTGGCTGAAATGTTGAAAGCTTGTACGCTTTACATTTGATAGCTGAAATGTTGAAAGCTTGTACGCTTTGCATTTGTTGGCTGAAATGCTGAAAGCTTGTACGCTTTGCATGTTATCATCGGAATGTTTAAAGCTTGTACGCTTTGCATTTGTTGGCTGAAATGTTGAAAGCTTGTACGCTTTACATTTGATAGCTGAAATGTTGAAAGATTGTACGCTTTGCATTTGTTGGCTGAAATGTTGAAAGCTTGTACGCTTTACATTTGATAGCGAATGTTGAAAGCTTGTACGCTTTGCATGATATCATTGAGATGTTGAAAGCTTGTACGCTTTGCATGATATCATTGAGATGTTTAAAGCTTGTACGCTTTGCATTTGTTAGCTGAAATGCTGAGAGCTTGTGCTTTGCATTTGTTGGCTGAAATGTTGAAAGCTGGTACGCTTTACATGTTAATTGAAATGTTCGAAGCTTGTACGCTTTGTATTTGATGACCCAAATTCTGGAATCTTGTACGCTGTCCACGTGCTCATTGAAATGTACACAGCTTGTATGCTTTGCATTTCGTTGAAATGCCGATAGCTCGTTCATCGCTTTGCATGTTTTAATTGTGATTCTGAAAGTTTTCGGGTATCTGGGATGAGGTAGAGGTTTTTTTGTACGAACTTGAATTATTTCCAGTGACGACGAGTCGCCGACGACAGAGTCGACAATGGAAGAGAGTACAAGTGATGAGCCAGAATGCGCTTAGAGACATCGAGAACGATGCCTTCATCAGGATTGGCCGTGTTAGAAACGAATCAGATATTGACTAATCGAATGATTCATCGAGCCGCTGGCGATCGGGCAATGGAATTCATAAATGGGCATTCTACTGTCGACGCTCGCATGTAGACAGCCGCTTGAATATTCTTGTCGGGGTTATAATATTAATTACAGTTTATTAGTTTATTTGTTTATTGGTTTTCTCACAATATATTCTGTGTTTGTGAAAGATTGTTTTGGTGATTTTACTGCAATTTGCAACAATAGATAGGTCAATGATTCGTGAGTGTAATAGAATTTAAAAGCTCCAGCATATATTCGAACGCCAATCTTGTGAACAGTACTCGAGGAGAGATCAAATTTGCGCTTTGTGAATCATGAGCATCATGATATTGAGCATTATCGGATATGTGGATTCCTGGTGAAAATGCAAGCTTGAATTTGTGTTATGTTGGACTCTTCTGAATTTTCAGATCCCAATTTCAGAATTCTTGCTTGATCATCCTCCATAGCTCAGACCTGTCCCCGTCTTGCTCCTCTAGCCTCATTGGATGATATAGGGGTTCTTGTGGAGGAGGCGGTATGAAGTGTACTGTGATGATACGGACTGCGCAGGAGGTTACAACCAGCAGATCGTTGATATGGAGCAAAATCAAAGTTGGTGCCAAGACAGATCCCTGTGGAACACCAACTTCAATAGTCTCGTTATCAGATGTGACGCTATCTACGTGATCTATTCGCGAGATAACACGACAGTAAACGATAGTTGAGGCGGTTTGATGATCAGAAGTCCTTCGTCCCAAACTCGGTCAAATGCTCAGGATATATCCAATGCTGAAGTCGAAGACTCCCCTTGTGTCTCGTTTGACACCTGCCAAATATGTGTCGAGTGTGATACAAGCCATATTGCCGGTCGTTCTCGATTCTTGAGCTCTCTAGATATTAGAAGAGATCGATATTGATTGCTTTTCCTGTTATTCCAGAGATCACAAATAGTACTGCAATAGGTCTATAGTTGCTATGAAGGATTTTCTTGCCCTCTACTGGAATTGTCTGTAATCTATCTATAGTCTCCAGTCAGTAGAGTTTGTATGGACAGATATCCTAAGAACAATAGGTGGTATGCCTTCTGGCCACATAGACTTCTTGACATTCAGAGCGAGCAGAATATGCCTGATTGTGATACGCCTTCATGTATTACCACTGTTGAATTATTAGTCCATCCATTACCACCTCTTCGTCTCGTATTTACGCCAGTATGGGTATCTTGAATGATGGTTGCTCAAAGACGGAACGTTGGATCAGAAAATCGATTACGTCAAATCAATGGGCATCAAAAGGTGCCATGATGATGTTCTTCCAGTTTTGTCCGAACTTCACTGCAAACGACAAAAAAATTAATAAAATTGACAATCTCGAAATTTGGTTTTCCTGAAATAACTCAAAAACGTAAGATAATTGTGTTCACCCTTCAATCGCGCAACTTATTCCTCGATCAACCAAATCTGTATCTCATGTGATTTCCGAAATATCCATACTGGCTTTTGAATACAATGTACATTTGGCCCAGCCTATACAAAGCTGGTCTACGAAATGTATCCCCTCAAATTCGACAGGTTTCCATAGTTACGAATACTCATTCAAACAAACTTCGAATGTTGACTCTTTCTTTATATTTGGTGGTCTGAAACTAAAAGAAATCAGTCCGTTACCCAAGTTGTTTTTTTTATCGGAACTGCATTTCTCAGAGGCTTTTATTTATGAAACCATATACTACATCCCCTCTAAACATATTGAAAGCTCAGAATATCTCTCTATATTCCCATAAATCGCAAATCTGGCGATCCTGATGGAAGAGGTTTTCCTTTCTGCCATTCCATCCGAATTCTCGTGAACGCCAGCTGAATATATGTACGATAATTCTGGTACATTATGCATACAACGACCTCTATGACGGAGGTCTTTAAAGCTCCTCTGGAAATATCTGAAATTTAAATGAATTTCATCTCTGTGTTTAATTTCTATGCCCACTGACATGGACCTTCAGAAAGCAATGTTGATTTATTCTAAGAGCGGATCGTTTTTTGTTGAAATTATTCTACTTGAAGGAACGCCATCTTATTGCCAAGCGATATCGTATCATTGCTTCTATGTCCTATGATTTTGTTATTCCAAAACTCTTGTAGAGAGATGAATACATCAGAACGAAGTGTAATGATCAGTAATTACATCATTAAGTTGTGGAACTGTCCGACTCTATTATGTGAATTATGTAAACATATTACTTCTGATCGGTTCAACTCTTGGAATCAGCGAAAATCATATTGAAATACTTCATGTTGGTTAATCAGGTATAGATGATATTCATGATACATCTAAAGTCACTCTTCGTATCCGAAATATCTCATCGATTTACTATTATTTACATGCAATCAATCGATATTTCATCGTGCACTTTCCATGAAAATAATTTTTATTCCAGTAGAATGGAGATTGTTGGAATTCAATAATATCGGCATTGTTCGTGCACTGAGTTGAAGAGAGGTACATGGCATTGTACATGAATCATTTCTAGAGTTTTCTGAAAAATCCAAAAAACTAATGATATGCAGGGGGTTGTATTGAAAATGAGAAAGTTGGTATCGGCCACTGTCATATGACACACCCAATATGATTATTTTTAAAAAAAAAAATGTGCTCCCATTTAATCGTCATCGAATTCATTCCATTCGGCTGTTCCACACTGTATGTATAGCTCAACTCTATTTCACAAAATCATCAAAAATAGTACTCCTTCATACCTGTCAGATCAAATCAGTTCTCGATCAGATATACATGACATCAATATACGGAGGCGCGAGTTCCTCAACATAGAACATTCCAGTCATATATATTCCAATATAATATATCATGTCATTTCACCAACCTTCCGATTGAATGAAAACGATGACCTTGACCAAAATTTAGGAAGAGAGTCCATGATTTATGCTCCAACACGACCGGAACAAATAATTAAATTATGGTAAATACGTCCGAGTTGACAAAGACCTATAAACAATAGGTACCCATGAGCCTACCTACCCATGAAACAATAAACTATTCCCAAATTTCAATATAGATGAGAATTTATTCCACAGCATCAATCATCAATCAAGAAAATCGACACAAACACAAAGAACACACAATTCCCCGAAAGGAATCAGCTGGGTTCTTGCAATTCTGCTCTCAAATTTGTTTCATCAAATTGCACCACCACATATTCTCAGAGGCACATAAAGTCATTTAATTTTTTCGCTGAATTACTCCGTATGAGAATATGCAAGAAAAATGAGAGTGCGATTTGTGGAATCAAACCATTTTCTGGTTTCTAGAAGGTGTATTCTGACAGAACGTTGATTTTACTACGTTCTTGGAGATAACTGGTCTTGGACACCCGGTGTAGATTCACTGCTCACCACCATTTTATGAGTGTCAGTTCTCAGACGGATTCACTTTCGGAAAATGTTAATGACTTTCGCTCTGATAACTCTCAAAGCTCTGGAATAATTGAAAATCTACGGGAACAAAGACTTTGGACGTATGAAGAGCTGTTTGAAGTCCTGGCAAAATACCGCGAGACATTCCAACAGCTTGCTCGCCCTTCAATATTCATATTCTATTTACTCGAGTATGGAGGGTGTCTGCTCGTACCTTCTGCTTTCGTGATGAGGTGAACTAATTTATGCGGGTTGTTGATTTTGTACACTTTACTAGATCTAATTTCAGAACAATTAGAATTTTCAAATGTCTTCACTTGCTTTGTGGTTATCTCAAACATTCAAATGAAGAATACTATTTGAGAATTCTTTATTATTCATTCGCATTATTCATTCAAGCAATGATTGACAGTGCATTTTTTTGAGATTTTGGATTCTTCGATTCACCCAATCAGAATTTTCTTCACTATCACCTTCATATTATCTGCGAATAGTTGGGAAAATATTCTCTTCAAATAAGGGTTCATCTTCAACTCAGAGATAAATGAATTGACGAGTCCGAAGGACTTTTTTATATATATTTCTTGATAGAATAGCAATTATTCCGTAAAGAATAGTTTTTTGATGTAGTTTGAGTTCATTTTTCAGGAAATTATGTTGTATATTGTCATTTGTTAGTATCCATACAGTGTATCCCAGAAACATACCAACAGAATTTGAGGGGTTGATGGTGAGGACATATAAACATTATCATCATCATTTTTCAAAATATATTAGGGATGCCATTATTGAATCAATTGTTGTTCATGTTGGACTCAAAAATTTTCACCATTTGCCCCAATCAATTGATTATTTGGATATGAAATGGATAATTCCACAGCCCAAACGACTATTCGCGGAAATATGTGTACTAGTCAAGAAATGATTCGATGAAGGTGACGAGGTACTGTATTTCAGGAACTAATAGTCGTAGAATTTCGAGAAAAGAAATACATCAGAGCAAATCGACCAAGAAAAATTGATTTTTTTCTGGAATTTTCTGATACAATTTTAGAAATGAATACTCTAACGTGAATGCCACCATAATGGTCCATCTTCTTGATGAATAATTTTCCGTTGCAGGACGTCAAATGAAGGTGAGAGGGGATCATAAACTCTTTGGACTGTTGATATCTATGACTTGAGTTTGACTCAACGGAATTTTGCTCACAAGGTCTGGTTCAAGAAAGGATGGTCTGATGAATGGAATGAAAAAATCATTCTCTCAAAATGCCACTGCGCTTGAAATCAAACATTCAGATACCTAGAAGAGAAATTCTCTATTCGTCAGTGACGCCTTGTTGTCCGTGCAACAAATATATTGGAATAATAGAAATGATTTCTATTTTATTTTTCAGGAACGAGGAGAGAGAACCTCAGGAAAACCCAAGAAAATAATTCATCACAATGACAAACATCACAGTCGGCAGTTGACGTTGTTGAGTGAAGTTGGTTACCAAAGATGAATACCTGAATAATAATAATGATAATAATAGATTTCATTGACAGGAATGAACGATTTACATAATTTTTCAGAGGAAAAAAGTGAAAAGAGAGACATCGTACATACCTATCAAAAGGCAGAATTCAAGTTCTGATATTGTCACGTTAATGACGCAATCAGACCCTGCTCTTCCATTCAACCATACCATTGAATATGTCGACTATACCCGTACTTAACCCTTTTCTAAAGCATATAATTCTAGGCAATATTCATCAGCTCTGGAAAATCATATTACCCATACTGTTACACTGGGCTTATCATAAATAGATAAATAAATTAGAGAATAGTGCAGTTCTCGAATCTAGTGAGAAGTGCCACAGAGAGACATATTTTTGCTATACCATATATCTAACTGTATGAAAACTGCTGAGAACTCACAATCTTTGACCGAAAAGAAACGATGTTTTGTTTAAGTTTGAGATTGAGCCTACCAATATCAGATTTCGGATCGAATATATTTCTGTTCAGAACTCCAGAAGAGCACACTGAAACAACTTCAACAGGTCATTCTCAGTTTCAACTGACTATGTCAATTATTCCAGTTCTCAACCCTATTATTCTGAGGTAAAGCATTCAATTCCAGCCAAGGTGCTTCAGCTGTGGATTCATAAGTCTTTTTGCTCTTATGATAACATGAAAGGAAAAGATGTGTTGTTCGTGGAACATCATGCGAGCCAGTGGAGGAATATTGAGAGAGGAGAAGGATACTCGATTTGTTCTCGAAAGCTTAGAGGTCATGATGAGTATCAGGAAATACTTCACCTGGCAGATAATCCAGGAATCGCTCGTGATGAGCATCATTGAAATTACTTAAGGAAGATAGAGCGGGTTTGCTTATTTGATCACCGTAACTTTCAAAATGATCCCTTGGCAGGTTCGCCAGGAACGTCTCAATCAATCAACCTGTATATATATGGTATGGTATTCTGGTAGAGAAACAAGGTTGAGTTTTTGTTTGAATGAACTATACTTGATATTCAGATCATCATTAATAGTATCAACCCGTCTCTGTATTGCACTTATTTCGACTTCCCAAGATGATACAGGGGCTTCAGAGGGAATGGTGTGAAGTGTAGGTACTATCATCCACGGAATTATGATCCGGGTGAGAGGTCTTTCATGTGGAGCGAAAACAAAGTTGGTGTCAAGACAGTTCGTTGTGGAACACCAGCATGAGGGTCCTTGGAGCAGATGCACTAATGTTCTGTGGAAAGAGTTTTCGGATATTGATGATAGTTCTTGACATTCACTAATTTAATCTTACTGCTGTTCAAACATCATATCATTCATTGTTACCTCGTCCGCTTATTACTTGGAAATATTTCATAAAATGTGCTAACCTCAGCAAACCCACAAGTATTTATTTGTTTATCCATTTCGCAACCTTCACTGTTTTTTTAGGTTATATTCAGCCACAACACAAAACACAATGAATGAGCATCTCGACCGCGCAAATTGTTAGACGCAATATTAGGAGGGTATATATACTATGTGATACCACAGTATATACCTCTATCGGAATCTTTGATGTTCATTTTCTTTTGTATTTTTCTGATCACAACTTATATCATATTTCCTCTGAATCATTATTATCATTATTATTGATTCCATCTACCAATATTATCTGTGAGGAAACTCGAAAGTAATTGACATAATTGAGTCTTCAAATTATATCACAGCAGTTTACTAGAAGGTTATGGTGCTAAACCTCAATATTATGAATAGATCTAGTAATGAATATGTTGAATTTCTCCGCATGATCACTCATCGTTATCAGGAAAGCGATCGGAAATATTGAATGATTCCATTGAATTCTCTAATTCCATATAATGATATCAGATGCAACATGAAGAAAGCTGCAGAGGATCCCTCCTGAAAATCTGAGCTCCTAATGATGTATATATGTGTGCGGAAGGATTACATCATCGTATGTGATTCATTGGCATTCGGCCGACAAAATCGTTCAAATGAATTCGTTACCACCTCATTGGTAGGGCGCTATAAGACTCTAGTGGGCATCAGAGTATATCGGGCGTGGAAAAATAAACACTAAATTTCAAACGATTGCATTTTCTGGAGCATGGAGAGATGTGAAGATATGTCTGGTATTCGAGAAATGTGATAAATGTAATAATATTCAATCAAATTTCCAAGCAGGCAGTTTCAGACGGAGCAATGATTCAAACAATGTTCATCATAATCCTCTCACTTTTCTGGTCATATTGTACCCTTGTATTTGAAAATAACGTTTGGTAACGTTTCTGAAAAAATGCCTATAGCAGAATCGAACAATCCATTTGGATTTGCAAGTATAACAGAGATCCTATACGCATATCCCGTATCCCGTCGATCTTTCATCATCGATAGGAAGCATTTACAAAGCAAATACGTGTTTGTTTGTATTGGTTCACGGGATTACATTTTTCACCGATCGAAATGTTATCGTTTCATGAAAAAATTGGTATATTCCTACGATGAAATATTGCTAGTGAAAGCTCCATATAGTTCATTTCGAATTATCTTCGATCCTGGTATTGAAGGTTTTTCGAACGACTTTCAACAGACCTATACAGGATGGTTCATTGCAATCATATTCATAGAATTCATAGACAAGTTTCAATCGATTTCTCAGTTTAGTTCATCATGTCACTATATTATACACTTTAGTCTCTTGAAGAGGTGGCATTGGAGGTAATGATGAAAGTGTATTACCAACCATGGCTAGAAATACTTATGTATGCAGTACAGGGTTAGGAAAAAGTATGTGGTAATCTGGAGTTGTTCAACCTGGCGGATTTGAAAATCGTATAGACAATGTAGCCAGATCTTCCCATTATTCTGTTAGTGACACAACTTTGTTCGTTCGAATCTATTACTGGGTTAATCAGTAGAACCCTTGATTGACAAATTTTGATTCCAAATATTTTCAGAGATCTGGCAAACGAGCACATTTAGTGAAACGAATGGAAACCACTCTCCATAATGGTGAATTCAATGAAATTTGGTATCTAGAGGTTGTTCAATCTGACAAATTCAGAAATCGCATCGACGATATTGTCAGATCTTACCATTTTTCTGTGTTTCATACAATTTTGATATATTTTCACTGCATTTCGATCGTTGGTGCTCCATTCATTAAAACTGCAGAATTTTTGAATTGGCCAGATCGGACAAACCACGGGTACTGAATTTTATTGAAATCGCATTTGTTGTTTCGAAGGTATTCAGAGTAATACCATATTGAACTATATACAGCGTTTCCCAAAAGAACCGGAACGGTCGAATATTTCAGCAACGGCTCGACATAAAATTATGGAATTTGGTATAAGGGGGTTTTCAGTAGTGCTGGATCTGATATTTGCAACGTTGCCAGATTCATACTTTTTCCTATGGAGCCCTCAATTTATTTTCCTAAATATAATGTCAGGTTTATTTTCAGCTCATTCAGTTTGTTGTCTTCGAATTACATGAACATGGCAAATCAACATTTCCTTCGAAAATATCACAAAATTATAATATTTCGAGGATTCGTGGGGAAATGACAATGAAAATCATTTCATTAGAATTTTTTTGGCACCTCAGCTCTGGAAATACAATTCACTACGTTGTCATGTTTCCATGTTGTTTCCACTGAATCTTCCTATGAGTATTTATTCGAGTTGCCTTTTCAAATTCTGCGCATTTCAATTGATACCATAAAGTAACATTGTTTCAACTTGAAAAAAATCGAACGTATTGAGCATGTGAAACTATCATGAAGCTCGCGGAATATTCGAAATTGGATTTGTTATCCTGCAGTTTTACTGAATGAAGCATCAGCAATCGAATACAGTTGGAATAGTGAGGATATTCAATTGGAAATATGAGCCATCGAAAGAATCTTGGGAACGTAGACGATCTCTTCCTTTCTACAGATATTTTCAAAGTTAGTGTTCCTTGAAAATCTCGTCTATCACTCTACGACAAGCTGTGTTGTAGGTAGAAAATCTAAACGAACTTAGGCTGTCACTCTCACATTGTCAGGTTCGAGACCTATCAGATGCAAGTTGTGGAACCTTCCTCCTCCTCTAACATTTCATAACAGCGAGAAGTGGAGATTCTGACCTTCTCATATTTTCGTGACTTCTCATGCTCTAAATATGCACGAGTTTGAATTGATGTGTATGAGAATAAGAAAGAGTATGAAGTTATGTTCGATAATGAAGTTAGTAAAATATTGAAGGTTAATCAGTTATACAGTAAAAAATTGAGATGACACACACAGTAACACATTAAAATGACATCAACATTCATCATACATTCAAGTTTCATGTTGAAAAATTCAACTTTTTCATCGGCCACAAACTTTTTTTCTGTCAAATTGCCTCCATATATTTATTTTCATCAATGTTTCACATGTTGATTCACGATTTTCGGTTCGAAAAATGTGTTTTTCAACGCGAGCGCAGGTTGGAGTTTGACGGCCAGCATCAGAACTTTTATAACGGGATGCCATTGTGAGTCCAATATGGCATCTCTATTGACTTGTCGATTCTTTTCTACGACTCGAGTTGACAGCCATGAACTGTTGAACCGAAAAACTTATATGATTTGTACACTACGCGCTCAAGTATTCTAAAAACGTCATTTCCGAGGAATTGAAAGTGGGCGAATATGTAGCTGAACGTAAGCATCGTTATTCAAAAAAGTGAAGACAAGCGCGATGTTCTGATGATTAGTACCAAATTCGACGAAATGGTGTCAATCCCGAACTTACGCGGTGATGTTGTCGAGCCAAAGAATGTTATCGGATATAATGAATATAAATGCTTCATTGATGTATCTGACCAAATGACAAGCTATAATGTGGCGTTATGTGGAGGAATAAAGTTGGAGGAAGTGAAAAGTGTCGATGAATCTCTTGAACGGTACAGCACTCATTGCCAATGGAAACATGAAAATTACCATGTTCAAGTATTGCCGAACCAGAACCTGTTCTCATGGAAAATGAACACAAACTCAGGGAAGTTGGTGGTGCTGGCAGAAGACGGACGACATGGCAAAAATGGCAAACGGCAAGTAGCCCAGAGAAGAGCCACGAACACCACGTTCAAGTGCAATACCTGTGAAGAATTCTATTGTAGATTGTATTTTTGACACGCATTCAGTGAAAAAATCCTAAATCACTAGATAGGTTATGAATAAGTTTGTTGATGTTTTATTTCTAATTTTTGTGAAAATAAGTTGAGTTTAGGAATCATTCACTTCTACCTTGACTTCCACCAATACTTATTTGTTATTTGCATTCAATGGGAGAAATTGAACTTGAATTCATTCTACTTTGAATTACTATTTTGAGCCATGTGAGTCCAGCTCAGACTCTCAGAAGCACAGGCCAAGCACGTTTTCTAGACCATCTGGCCGTGAATTTCAAATGGAGTCGAGAAGTCTATGTGGAGCTACACAATATTTTATGACGGACTAACATGTGAGTCCAGGTCGGCTTCACGCAGCCAATAAAACCTTTTTTGTGTGTTGGTCTCATGTGGCACTCAACCTGTTAAGATAACTCGATTGTACAGGGTGTTACAGAACTATGGAGTTATTCAGTGCAACAGTAGGAAACATTTGAGTAGTGGGTCCCAGGTCCTGTAAAAGTATCACAATGGCACTACGGCCCTACGTCGCGTTCAATATTAGAAAGACGATGCCTAAATAGGATTTAATGCATTGAATTTTTGCCTTTTGTACATGATATCATCACAACAAATGTTCAAAATGTCTTCCTCCAATCTGAATACACCGATTTGAACGTCGCACATGATTTCGGCGGACTTGACTAAAAATTTGATCCTCGTTTTGAATGATTCCAAATGCTGCTGTGAATCGTCCAATCAAGTTTTGATATGGAATGCAGCTACACAAAACAATCTCTGTTATCGTTATTAAAGATAAAAACACATAAGCGCAAGTAAATTGTTCAAAATAATCATCTATTGACATTGAAATTTCGAACAATTATTGTAATGAAATGAGGCAGAAATTGGATGCATCAAATCCTATTCAAGCAACTCATCGTCTTTCTGAATTTTAACGCGTCTTGGGGCCGTAGTGCCGTAGTGACACATTTCCGGACATGGGACCCACTACTCAAATGTGTTCTACTGTTGCATTGAATGACCCCTAGAAGTTTTATCCCATAGTTTTGAAACACCCTGTATGTGGAGGTGGAAATGAATATCAATAAATGCCATAATCATATCTGATTCATAAATTCCACAACAAAGTTGTTCCAAAAACAAATCTATTCGTTCTCATCATTTCATTAGTTTCCTCGATATTTCATTCAATATTTCGTTTGATAATGGAAAATGGTAATCCGTGAAAAAGCGTGAAAAGCAGCAGGCGAAAGTGTCACGTATTGTAGGAGTGACGTCTGCTCATCATGGCACAAGATATGTTTGATGATATATCATGGGGGCAAGAGGAAGTTCCATATATACGGCGAATGCTGGTGTTGGTTACGTTGAGTTTCAATTACATATCCAAAATTTGAATTGATGAACCCAAATAAGAAAATTACTGCCACTCTTGTGAATTTTGAATTGAGAACAGTTGAGACAGAAATATTATCTAACCTAGCAGAATGTAATGAAGTCGTGAAAATAAACAATAACAAGGCAAATTTTAAGATAATTCACAATAATATAAGGAGTATACATAAAAATTTCAACACCTTTTATGTTACTTGCAACAACTAGATGATAAACCTGAAATTATTGTTCTCACTGAGACGAGACAAATTCAAGATCTGAATTTATATCACATCAATGGTTATAACATAGTATACAATGAAAGAATGTACAATCAGAACGATGGTAATACAGTGATGTACATTAAATCAGATCTTGAGTTCACATATGAAATAGTGAAGTTGAGCAATGAAAACAACATGATTCTTTGCAATATTCATTTCAATAACAGGAGCTTATCTATTCTTGCTATGTATAAAAACCCTCCCTACTGTTGTAAACTTTTTGTGAATTCTATGAAAACATACCTCACACAATGCGAAAATAAGGCGGACTATTTCATCTTTCTTGGAGATATAAATATTGATATAATGGACGAGAATATGTATATACCAACAGTTGAATACCTAAATGTTATGGGTGAATTTGAATTTATATCTTTGATCAATAGGTATACAAGGGTGACAGAAAATACAAAATCTTGTCTGGATCACATGTTCATTAGAACTACATCGGATACTGACTTCTTACTACCTATTATCATCACAACAAAACTTACAGATCACTATACTACATATCTACAAATAGTACTGGATGAAAAAATGAATGAAACTGAAAGGATTATGAACAATGGTACAGCAGTAGACTTTATCAAATCAAGGGCGCATCTTCAAACGGTTGACTGGGAACCAGTTTTCCACGCAACTAATGTTGAATCTGCAACAAAAACATTCATAGCAATCCTGGATGATAAAATTTCTGAATGCAGCTACAAAAAAAAAATCTAAACAGAAAAAAAGGAAAATATGGGTAACAAATGGAATAATTAATTCAATAAATACTAGAGACAGTATGTTTCAAGAATACCTACGCAACCCAAATGATGACAATTTGAAAAAGTACAAACTCTACCGAAATAAATTGAACAATATTATAAAAAAGGCACGGATAACTTTCTACAAGAATGATATTGAAAAACATGAGAGCGATAACACAAAATTGTGGGAAACTGTGGGGGAAATTTGTGGGAAAAAAGGCCGATGAATAAAATATCACAGATAAATATAGAAGGAAAATCCACGGTTAATATTCCCGAAATTGCTAATAACTTTAATGATCACTACATCAATATAGGCAAAAAATTAGCAGGCGAAATAAAAGCTGACCCAAATTATGAATGTCCGAGCAGAAATATTAATAATCAAATGTCAATGTTTTTATTTCCCACTTATTCCACCGAAATGAAAAATATCATTATATCATTGAAAAACAGAAAAGCGGTGGGTGTCGATGGAATAAAGGCTGAACTTTTGAAAAATACAATTCCATTCATAATTGAACCATTAGTATATTTAATAAATAAATCCTTCATAGATGGTATTTTTCCATCCACGCTAAAATTGACACAAGTGATCCCAGTCTATAGAAACGGTGATAAAAATGAAGTTATAAACTATCGACCAATATCACTGATCACTTCTGTAGCCAAAATTTTCGAAAAAATTATAAAAATCCGACTATCGTCCTACCTCAAAAATATAACGTCCTTTCCGACAGACAATATGGTTTTAGAGAAGGTGTGTCGACCCAGGACCCACTTCTTCTCAAATCACTTGAAAACATTGGTGTAAGAGGAACCACACAAAAGCTGTTTCGAAGTTACCTGCTGAATAGAAAACAAAGCGTGAAAATTGGAAACCACAGAAGTGACTTCAAGAATATAGAATATGGTGTGCCCCAGGGAACCATCCTGGGCCCAATTCTTTTCAATATTTACCTCAATGACCTATTCTCAATTCCAACAACAGGAAAAATTTTCACATATGCTGATGACACAGCCATTTTTTATGAGGACACCGCCTGGACCTCCCTGAAAAATAAAGTAGAAATGGATCTCGGAAATATCAGAAAATGGTTTTCACATAAACTCCTAACAATAAATTTCAGCAAAACATACTACCTACCAATTTATGCTTCTGCGCGTTACTCACCCTCTTTTAATAATCTCAATGTGTCCAATATCTTCACTATCACACCTGTTAAACAGTTCAAATATCTCGGGATTATTATAGATGATCAACTCAAATGGGAATACCATATAACTTATGTATTAAAAAAACTCCAATTTCTAATGCATCGTTTCAAGGTCTTAAGAGATATGTTAGACAACAAAACAGTTAAAACGTTATATTTCGCTCTCATCCAAACACATATAACTCACGGTATATTGACATGGGGATCAGCTGGGAAGACCACTATGAATAAACTGATAGTAACACAAAAAAGAATCCTTAAAATAGCTTTCAAAAAGAAAAGGACTCACCCAACAGATGCCCTTTATCTCGAAACACATATATTTGATCCCGTGCAGCTCTTCTTTTTGCATACTAATAAAAAATGTTTCAAATCAAAACACAAACATTCGAGAATAGAACACGAATACAACACCCGAACAAAACAAAATAATTTGAAAATGCCGTTTATGAATAAAGTTGTAGGACAAAAAAGCTACAGCTACCTCAGTCTCAAATTGTTTAATTCTCTACCCAATCAATTGAAGAGTTCAAAAAATCAAAATGAATTTAAAAAACGATTGAATGACTACATCACTAGTTTGCCTCGTACACAGATACATAAAATAGTGTATTCCTAATATTTCTGTGTTTATACATATAGTTATCAGCCTTCTCAATTGTGTCCTTTATTATACTTGTATTTTTTATTAGACAACAAACTGTCCTTTTATATATATAGGTGATGTAACCAATATAAGTGTATGTAGTTATATATCTAGTGCTAAATATGAATTTTGTATTTTATTATATTTCTTGTTACGTGATTTCTAAATTAGTGATCGTAATTCTCACAGTCACACACAAACTGGAAACAGTTTACGTGACTTTTCAGTTTATTAACTTACCTTTTACTATGTCTAAATTTTATATTGTACTTGAAGTTAATAAATTTTATCATTATTATTATATATCTTCCAATTCTAAAAAAAAAAAATTATACTGATATCATCACTCAGCGATAATATCTCACACTGCAGAATGATAGTATCAAACCCAAGTTTGTTTCTTCAGAATCAGGGAAACCCGTTGTGGAGCTTTGGTAAAATGAATTCGACCAATCATTCGTCGCCATGGAAATGAGGGACATTCTCGAATATTCGATTTGAAAAAGGAAGTTTGCTCCTGTTCACGTCCTCAAATATTGACTCTGACGTATTATTCTCCCATAATCTTTCAAAAGAACTTTCGAAACAAGATAAACGACCCCCTGTGAGATCGCGACAGTTATTTGAACAGGAAAACTTTATATCAAACAATTCTCTGAGGGATTTTCTCCAGCGAAAACATTCATAGAAAATCGTCAAACAAGCCATATTTCCGAAATGCGACGTATCCAACATTGAAATTGTGTTGAAGGGAAATATGTTAGAGTCAGTAATATTATCTCGAAATGGATCAACATATTGGTACTATTATTGAGAATATGAATCATTTGATAGTTAACGAGTTATCGACTGATCCTTGAACTATTAATGCCCAACTTCATACATTCAATACTGTCTGTAAGTTCTTCGAGGAGGTGGTATATTCATTTTTCAGCTTTTAATGGGATTCTCTCTCCTCGTTTCTGAAAAATAGAGTAGAAGTTATTAAAAATTATCGCAAAATATTTGTAGTAAGGACAGATTCAGGATCTGTCCCAAAATGTCACTGCGCTTGAAATTAAACCTTTAGATACCTAGAAGAGAAATTCTCTATTGGTCAGTGAGACCTTGTTTTTGAAAAAAATTGGAAATACAAATATATTTTCTTTTCAGTGTCAAAATCGGAAACATTGAAAAAAAGTTTACGAAGAGAAAATATTTCAATTGTGTTGAGAACGGGAGCAGATTCGTTCCCGAAACGTCCACCAAGATAAGTAGAGGTTTTATTCTTAATAAATATATTTGTATTTCCAAATTTTTTCAAAAACAAGGTGTCACTGACCAATAGAGAATTTCTCTCCTAGGTATCTAAAGGTTTAATTTCAAGCGCAGTGACATTTTGGGACAGATCCTAAATCTGTCCTTATTACAAATATATTGCAATAATTTTTAATAACTTCCACTCTATTTTTTAGAAACGAGGAGAGAAAATCCCATTAAGAGCTGAAAAATGTTAATACATTCAATTCCACTCAACCTCATTTTCATAGATCTCTTGTATTTATTCGCATGTGATTTTGATTCCAATATCACTATGTGGTATGCAAAATCTTGTATTTTAACTACACAAACTTCGCTCTTGATACCTGATCCACAATCGCGTTATTCGTTCATTTCACACATCTGAACATGTATCAATGAACAATCTATTTGTCACCCATATTTCAGTTTGTTCTCTTGACACCGAAAAGTGTCTATTAACAAAACTCAGAGACATGAGGAATGACTATTTGATGTCAAAGATGAAGGCAGAATTGTTCCCGAAACGTCTATAGAGTTGAAATTGATATATTCATCTACTGCAACGGTAGTCTAGATTGTTCAATTTTGGGAAGTGATTTTCAATCGAGCTTCAACGCCCGTTATATTCGACTGGATTTTTGGAGTATGTTTGAGAAATAATTCCTTTCCGATCATCTAATTTTCCAAAATTATTGAAAGCAAGGTTTCATCACAAGAATTTTTCTTCTCAGCTATCTATAAACTTCTTCTCTTGAAAGCAGTGACATTTCGGGCCAATTTCAGAAAACAGATTAGGTCTAGGAAAATGAACTGATGATGAAGCTGCAAAGTTCAGAGGTTCAGGCTGTGCTTGCTTGACATTGGGCAGTTTGGACTGTCACGAGTGGATAATCTCTTACACTGCTTGCCAGCAGCTATAGAATCACCGACATTTTCGGAAAATTATATCAAGAGGCAGGATACGTTGAGAATTTCTCAGTCTTGCAGATTGAAATATCAAAATTACGACCCGCTCGAGTTCCGACGTGAAAGGAGTGATACCAGACCATATTTAGAGGGAAAAAAATCATTTCCATTCCTAAAAGAAATCTAATGCATTCCAATAATTTTTGAGGAATCCGATGTTGGTTTGTGATTCATGATAATTTCATATTGTTGATGTTTGACGTTCACTACGGAAATCCAGAATTTTCCATCTATGATTATCAACCTCTTCATTGAAAATCAACAGAAAATTGGCAGCTGAAGATATAATCCGATCAGCTTTGGAATAATGCAAGCATGTTCATAGCATTGAAACAATTTCATTCGATTATCACCTGACATAGAGAAGAAATCTGTACAAATCTTTGTCTCTTCATGTACCTTCATTGCGAGAGCGAATTGGGCTTGTAATTTTTTCAATGTTCGATAATTCACCTGCTCAGTGTGATCCGCCGCTTTTTTTATGCACGAAATCCGCACGAATTGCTTCAAAGCCTTCATTATCGATTCATCCAACAGGAAAGTTGCAGGATGAAACAGGCGGTTTTAGATATAAATTCATTCCGTTGGTATGGTATCAGTGTTCCTCATCCACGTGAACACCAATTCACGAATTTGTCATTTTTCCCATTGTCATTAATAACGGAAATATAAACACACAACGTGACAAATATAAATAGATTTTCGTTCATCATGTACGCATGAAATAAAAACTCCCGCATTCCACCAAGGCGCATTGATTTTTGTCAATTTCAATTAACAGTTTTTCCTTTGATGAATTGTCCTTCAGCTACATACTTAATCGGAAAATGACAGTTACTGTGAATTCGTTGGAATAAAATGTGGAGTTTCAATTACAGTAGCAAAACGAATCAACTATTATATTATTAACTATTTTTATGAGTTAGTCATGAAAATAACAAGGATAAAGATGACGGATCGGAATTATGATTTCTTTTCGGTGAACAGATTACGATGAACAATACGGATTTGAGTTCAATCAAAAAATCAAGAATTGATCACCACATTCTCTCTCCAAATCAGAATGTTTGAAATTCAACTAACAATGGAAATGAAGTATCTCGCTCAAAGTATTTATGTCAAGAAAAAATAATGCAAATCCTGATCCATATGTTGATTCAAGTACATGGTTCATTATAAATATTACATTTTAATTTTTCATCCGGTCAGTCTGTGGAAGGAAACAATGGAATTAATGCACATGTAGGAAATGCATCGTGGTATTTGATATTCATCTACATGAAACGAATTTAATCGTTAGGGTGGAGGCCGTGTTGATGGTTGAGATCAGAAATGGCTCTCAAAATCAGGAAAAAATTCAATTCGTTTCAATATTTTTGTGCAAACGTCAGTGTTACTGGTTGGAAGTACGTGGTTGATGACGATTCTTCGATTCTTATGAGGTGACCAAAATATTCATAGGTTCCAGTAGAGTATTTTTAGTGCCAACTGTGTTATCTTTCCACTGTCCATTGGCTTCCTGTGGATAGTTCAATAATCTTTTTGCCTTTATTTTCATCTGTTCATTTGTTTTTGTTTCAGATTTGAATTTTCATCTCTGATAATTCACAAATCTCAGCACATAATTTTTCAATACTCTCTCTCTTCTCGAGAGTTCATTATTTCAAAATCAAAATTTTTCTACCTTTAGAAAACTGAAGTTTCATGTCAACCGTCGTTCTCTGTAATTATTTCATGTTGATTAGAGCCAGCATATCAATAATAGATTTTTTCATGGTAGATTTTTTTCAGGATTCTTTGGGTGTTATGTAACATGTTTCTGATCGCAATCACATGTTTTCTGGTGAAGAATTTGTGGCAATCTTACATGGACAACCCGACTGTAACTTCTTTACAATTTTCTACCCACAACATCGCCGATATTCCGTTTCCAGGAATATCTATTTGTAATGTCAATAAAATCAGTAAACGCAAAGCTTTGGCATATGCATACTATTTGTGAGTAGATTTTGTATCCGGTTTCACAGATGTGGGAAGGAAAATCTAGAAGTATTTTGGATAGAAAATTTGGGATTGTTTTCCAACTTAAACGGGTTGAAAGTTCCAGAGTAACGGATTTGGAAGCTTGAACATGATCCGATGATGTTATGGTCATTGTGGGAAACAAATTCACAACACTATTATTTCTTTCGATGTGAATTTTCATGCTAGACCGGCCATCATTGGAGAGTGGGCATCAGAAAGATCTTGAAAAATCAGTCGACAAACATCTCTCGAAATCCAATTGACTTACTATTTCAACATTGAATTTGAAACCAATTTTGACTTGTAGCACAAAATTCAAACTGATTTCGACATGAATCGATAATGAGGATTATGTCCGTTGTTAGCCTTCTCATATTCTCATAATTTCCAGGACAAATTTGACAGGAGAAAGTGTTGAGCAAATGCTGGAAAAAGTGAAACTGCTTGGTTATCTTTACGATTTCCATTCTACGAATGACAAAGGTCTGGTGGATTTCCAAAATTTCTTGGATAGTATTGAAGTCAAACCTGCATCGTTATTGCGAGAGGTAATCATTCGATTGAATGATGGTTCACTTACCCTAATATAAGTTCGACTGTACATTGTCGAAAGGCTCTACTTGAGAGATCGTGATATAGATAGTGTTGATCATAGTATATATTCAAAAGTTCCACATTTCGAATGGCCTGTTGAAGTGATAGCCCAGTATTTTTCATCACATCGTGGAATGGAACTAACAAGACGATTTTTCCCCCCATCTTTAGCTTGCTCCAACATGCGAAGGTTTTCTTATGGAATGTGTTTGGGATGGCCACACTGTCAATTGCTCGGAACATTTCAAATTTTTAGTGACCTTCGAGGGGTATTGCTGTGTATTCAATTATTGGAAATTCCAGCTTGGATCTCAGTGAGTATTGTGCATTCACATATGAATCAATTACTTGAGATTCATTGACACTGATGTTACAGAGAAGATACTTATCATCACTCAATTCCTATTTTTTGATAAACGGTCCCAACACTGGAACTGGAATTCTTGATATTTCCAGATATCCAGAAGTGAAACATCAAAGAACGAAAGGATACGGTAGTGGCCTAACTGTCCGGATAAACAACGATCCAGCCGATTACTTCTACACAAATTTCCCCACTAAAGGAGTGAACATTCACATCTTCTCACCCAGCGATTTTCTTGACATGGTCAGTGGTAGTTTGAGCCAGGTTTTAGCTGGCATGGGAACGGAGACCATTCTCAACATAGAGCCGTCTATTTATAGTTCCAGCAGTGGTATCATCAAGTATCCATTAGAGAAAGTAAATGTTATGTTTTTATTTTTTCATCCGAATATTATCTATCTTCAATACCTCGTATACGGTTACTATGAACACAGTCATGATGTCCTAGGGTCTCATGAGCCATAATGCCTATTCATAATACTCGCTGATGGAATATATATGAATTTATATCGTTGCCTGTAGATATTATCTGATGATAATATTATGTTTCCCTCAAACCTTCTGTCTAACTTATTATTACATTCATATTAACAAGAGTTTGATCAACATTGAACTTGGTTCTAATGAATACTGAACGTAAATTCTGACAAAAAGTCAAAATATCGACTATGAATGCAATGAAAAACAGTCAAAGCTTGCATCCGCTCACTGGAAATATCATGAACGCAGCGTAAATTCAGTTTGAATGTGCAATGAAATTCATTTATATGGAGTGACACGTGAAGGAATGTATGATTTTTATTAAAAATAATTCCGTAATATTCCGCAAATACCAAATGAAAAACATTGAATTTCATGAAACAATTTCCATTTCATGGACTTTGGCCACTTTCATAGTAGGTGATGACGTTACAAGTGCTGTTAATTATTCATTTCAGCGTTGTGATATCCCACATGATCATCAAGTGAGAATTCAGTTGAGAATGAGAACAGTATTTATCGAATAATCACACTCAAAACCGGTTCATGGAATGAGTTTCAACTTTATGCAATGAATTTTAAATAACATCTATATAAAAGAAAAAATTGTGTTTATACTCTGCACACTGTATTGAGAAATTCATGCAGAATATTTGACTCTTCGACAGTATTCTACGTACGTAGATGCTAAAACCTAGATTCCCACGTTTCATAACTTTTCATTGATCGTAGAAATTTTTTTCCTACCTAGGGATGAGATGAATCACTCCTTTGTGAAGAATGAAACACTGTACACTGTATGCCTCTGTATGCACCACGAGCGTTATTGAATTTTATAACGACCATCTGTTGACATCCATTCCTCCGCGTCAAAATCCTTATATAACGAACGAATAATCGCATGGATTACTATTTCTTTCAATATACCCATAATTTCTCTCGACATCAAATATGTTTGTTCCATAATTTCATTTTGTTTAAGAGGCAATGCTTCTTCGGCCCAGAAAAACCAACGATATTCGGGCAGTACTCCGAAAGCGATTGTCTAGTGAGTTGCAGAGTGAAGTTGGCTATGAAACTCTGTGGATGTGTACCGTTCCACGTACCATTCCAGCAGAGCGTGGTCTGTGATTTGAGAGATATTCCTTGTCTCAGCCAATACAAAGGTGACTTCCTAGAATATCTGAACATGATGAAAGAATGATGGTTGAATAACATTGGCTCATATCAAAATCCAATTCTCTGATCAATCAGTAACATATTTGATATAACGGTATATCGTTTTGAATTATATTCAATAGATTAAACCTTCAATTGATGAGTAGTAACGTTAGATCATCCCTCAATCAATAAACAAACTGCATGATTGCTGTTTCATGACACACCAAAGTCTGCAATTAGTACTATCTATATCCGTTCCTCACAGACAGTATTCTGTATACTTCGGCAGAAGTGTAATGATGTGTCAGGGGGATTACTGGCTTCAAAATAACCATCGAATCAAATGCAAATCATTAGATAATTTGCTCTTCATTTTCGAATTGTTTCGACTGACTTCGACTACGTCATTCGTCCACGTATTTTGTGACTTGTTTCGTATATGCAGTGCCGAATTCACAATCACTTACGACGAGAGCTGATTGTTACTATGTCGCGCAATTGTCATTTTCTTTTCTCTTTCCTTATTGCCACAGTGGAAAAATTAGGATTCACACTCGCTTCCAAACTCAAAACCTACGACACTTGATGACATCTGATGAACACTCTGTATATATCACTGGAATGAAGCAAATACCATGGATGAATTGTCATGGTATTCTCAATTACTCACCAGCGAATGATGGATGGCTTTGAAAAATACCTCAGTTTGGATCATGACACGTGGAGTCTTTCAGTTGTTCATTCCTTTAGAAAGTGAGCTGTCTCTAGTTTTCATGAAAATCGAAGTCGCTGAGAAAATATTTGTAATATTTGTACAACACCGAAAACTTGCTCAGGCCAATAGTTGAATTTCGCAGAGGCTTGTTGATTTCATCTCTCCTCTATGATATATCGTACCATGAATACAGTTGGAAAAACAAACTCGTTGTATCGACATTTTTCAGCTAGTTCAGACCACGTACTTGCATCTTTTCCTCTCAGTTGAGTCTCATTTTGAGAGGTCTTGCTAGAAGTTTGACAACCTGAGTTAAAAACCTTCAGTGCATAGAATCGAGCAGAATATCTAGATATATCGTAACGAGGAGCCTTCACTGCCTCCACAGAAAGTACAGGGGGTTGATAGTCCCACGGCCAGTGTCTATTCATAATACTATATTCAGTAAGAAATACAGAGGAACTGGCCATGACCCTAATGACACCCCTTGCCTGGATCTGCCCTTGGTCACTGTGATATGTTGATGACGTTATGACCGAAAAAAGTTAGTTATTCCACCATCTTCTATATACTATTGTCTCATTAACGATTATCATCATCAGACGGAATTAGTGGAAGTTATTTTTTTTTCAAGTGAAATGGAGGATGATATATCCTGCTGATACTGATGACGAAGCATTGGTGGTTGAAATTGAGAATGATTTGAGATGTGACGTTCGTTGCTTTCCTTCTTGTGATTCTATAATATACGGATTCTCGAGCAACTCACCTCAGCTTTTCTTGGATAACGAGTAAGTACAATGAAAGATAATCTGGTAGGGAATAGATTCTCTTAGACCTCTAACCGTTATCGGTCTGAACATCAAATACTGGATCGGATCTGTTTTATTGACATATCACATATCTTTTTAAGGAATGCAGAAATCACCGAGAATAATACCCTCATACATATCAACCTGGAGGATCTATTTGTAAATGTGTATAAGCAAGATGAAACTTTTCTTTGGTTCGAAATATTAGGTTTGTCAACTTTGTCGATCGAATTAGAATAGATATGAATTTTCTTTGATTTCAGGTAACTTTGGGGGAATTATATCCCTTTCTCTCGGCTTCAGTCTCTTATCATTCATCGAAATATTCTTGTATTGTACGAAATATTTGATATTTCGCTTGGAGTATGAAATATCATACTAGGCATTTTTTCATGAGATTTCTAATGCACAGTTCTTGATTACCATTATTCTCTGAACTATTCAGTTTGTCGTTTATCAGAGTTGAGGTTTCATATGACTTTCTTTTCGACGAAGGAACATAAATTGTTTTGCAGACTCATGCTCATTCATCAATTACATACTCCTTCATTCAACCTGAACATCCGCTGATATTGAATATCATGTTACTCATATACTGTTGCATATCAAGTGCACCATAGGTGTAACAATATAAGAATACAATATTCCCAAATGCTGAAACTCGTTTCACCGTGATATCTTTTTGAATCATGTCATTTCTCAAAACCCCTTCTGCATTATAACGATAGTCATCATTCATCACGCAGTCATGAGAAATGCTGGAATAGGTCACCTTATTCGAGAAATATATTTATGACGATATCGAGCATCTTTTCAATGAAATAACGGGTGTGTGCAGAGATTGATTGGAATCAGTGTCGATGAAATTATAATCTAAGATACTGTATTGCTGGAAATCAATACAAGATTACTCTTGAACAAATATCCAACTGCGATTTGTCCATCTCGTGAAATTTATGCTAGCCCATCCTGTATGCAAGCTTTGACATGGAAAATCCATTAACAATTCATCCAATGGCTAACCCAATTCCAGCATAACAATTGAACAGGTAAACGGGTTAGTTTTTAATTAATGAATTGGACAATCTTCATTCGATCCACATGTTCGCGATGAAAGCCATGATATACATATAGTCTCACAAAGGCAACCATGAAACCCATATTCGCAGCTTGCTAATGTCAGGTTCAACTCGGGAAGCAAACAACAGGCACCGAACAACTCTATTCAAATACGACCGACCTTTTGCTGTGGTTTTTCTCCGAAACGAGGTGAATGTAACTATGCCAACATTGTAGCCTGTGGCGGACAAAAGTTATCTGACGGATGGAAAACGACAATTCTTACAGATATGATCCCACAGAACTGAAAATCAAGTCGAAAGTGTTATTCCGATATAATTGTAATATCATAAATAATGGGTAAATCTAGTTGACGATGCCTCTGGTGGGGAGCAATTGGTTTCATACTGGAATTGAATGAATAGATGAAAAGGAAAAATCTTGAATTTCAGAATATAAGGGATTCACTGTAAGGAATTTCAAGGAGAGATTGGAAGCACTCCTTCGAAAAAGGAGATCGAATGGTTCCAAGGCTCGTCATTCTCCGAGTGTTGATGATGGTTTAAGTAATTCATCTGAGTTTTCACTTCTGTATCGTTTTTCACTACTTGTCGACTGCATTCGTTCATATCAAATCTCAACATTGTTCTCACACATCGATGTCCATGTAGCTTCGGGGTTGTGAGCATGAAAGCAGCTTCGATAACTGAACTCCAACGTTTCATCATTATCATTCACGATATTTCAACTCGTTTCATTGTATTGTTATTCGATAGTGAATAAAGGCATATAATCATTATCATCATCAAATGATATATACTACTTCATTCTCGCATTATCTTCTCCCTATATTATCACAAATGGTTATTCAGACCTGCAGATTCGGAAGCAGGTCAGTACTTAGGAGTGCCACAAGGTAATGACGTGTCGTGTAAATACAAGTATGATGATAAGGAACTGATGAAAATCTGAAGCTGACCAATTGGAAAATCTACAAAGTGGCTGGAAAAACACGAGTGTATCTTAGATTTGGTAAAACGAGTTCATTTTCTTTCCTGAATCTCAAATCAGTTTTTCAACATCATTGAATTGATTCAACAAGAAGTTCCTACACAGGGTGGTGTCCAGATACTCTCCTGCTGAGCGGAAGCAACACATACTGAATTGCCTTGATCCAACGTGATTCATCGCTAGATAATCAAAAAGGTTGAACTGATTTTCATCGAAAACAGTACAAGATTGTGATTTCGAAAAAGGATACCTGACTTTGGAATACATCTTGGGGTTTAGGATTTGACCTGTGATACATACAAAAATTTAAAAAAAAATCAATACAAAATATAGTTGGACTGCTTGTGATGGCAATGAGTGAGTCGTATTCACATAGGCTGAATTATTGATAGCCTCTGAGTTTATATTTATTTCAGGAGTATCTGATAATGATCACCCATTGAATTCCACATAATAATATTCGAAATTCGCAAGAGGGATATGAGTTTCGGGAATTAACAATTAACAATAACAATTAACAATACAGACCTGAACATAACATCGAACAACAAACACAACAACAAGCCGAACATCGATCGGAACACTAATTCGGATGGTCTACTATTCGCAAATCCTGGTCATTCGGCAAATAGTTTACGATGGTGCTTGTCGATTTTTTCTCCGTTTGCAGGTTTTGATGGGTCAAAGATATAGGGAACACTGGTGAAGCTACCTTATGTATTTGCTTTCAAACAAAACTCTAACGCACTCTCGATAGCAGCATTCTATTCAATATAGCAGAAAATCACTCATTTGTTAGATGTCAGATGGCGGCAGAAAAATGACGACAAAATCAGTATTATCGATAATTGCACAATCAGTGTTATAAAAATGTTGATTCAGAAGTAGTTATTTAGATTACTTCTCAATTGATGATCGAACTATATAATTACAATCTCAACATATCAACTATGTGTACAGAAATCTGCCATAATGTCGTCATCTCCTGGCCAATAGTTCTTTACTGTTGAGCTTACTTCAGTGAATATTTTGGTTCCTCTCGTGTCCTTTGAGTGATTTGTTCAAGGAAGAGTTGTTGTGGAAAGCAGAATATTACCAAGGTGAATTGACATTTTCTACACTTCCTTGTGTACAAAAATGTGTTCATCACCATAGTCTCATTGATTTCGTGATAATATTCCTAATATCGATACTATCAAACAATTGATGATATCAATAATATCGATAACAATCGCTAAGATATCAATATTTTCGGTAATATATATATATTTACTGCGGATACAAGTATGACGATGACATATGGGTGGGCGATAAAAATTTGAGAATATGTATTTAAGATAGACAGCGTCGATAGTCGATATTTCCAAATACCCCTTGTTATGTCTTTGTCATGTGAGCATCCACAGTATTTTTTTCGATAATTTTTCGAGAGATGACGATACGAAATCAATCTGTATATATGATGAGCATATATGTGATGATACCAGCAGCAAAATTCCTTCCTGAAATATCATTACATCCATCAGTAATTGCGTGTGTGATGCGTTTTTGGAATATTACGACACTAGTGCGTTTTACTTTTGACTTATTACCTGTTGCCACAGTGGAATGGGGTAGCTTGTACATGACAAAACGGTGTGATATTCGCTGTTTCCATAGATGTTCGTAGCAAAATGCATTCTTTTGATATTTTTTGGCACTTTTTCATTCCACCGCAGTCATGATGTGAATCTCTTGTCGATTGTGTATGGTCCAGCCTCACGCAAATGGGATATGGAAAGACTGGTACTATAGTACGAAATTCATGTATTTGTTCGATCTGTGGTTTTGGCATGCGAAATAATATATCTACTCCTTTGCGCGAACTGGGCTGGCTAAATGTTAAAAAATGCCATCTCCCTACATTCTCTCGTTTCACAAGATCATTCTCGGAAAGAAGCCACCTCACTTATTTGAAGGAATATCGTTCATAACGCAATATCAGTAAGTTCAAATTGACACCATCTATACACAAAACTACTCACTATCAGTGTTTATTTTCCCTCATGATATTTCGGTTATACAATGAGATGATGTGAAAAATATTTCTAGTGGAAAATCAAACTGCTACTGTTAATGAATGGAATACATTTGAAACATCATCTGTTGAACATATAAAAGCTAAAGTGAGATATGATTCAGCTACTACTACGCTATTATATTATAAATTTGTTTATATATGTATATCATACAATGGTATAATGATATACCTACTAACCTGAGTGAATTATTTTTTTGTATTTTCCTCTGTGTGAGAAAGTTGACAGGAAATACTCGAATACCAAAAAAATTATATTATCGTGGTAATAGTGCGCCAGCCCAACATTTTCTTGGATTTCAACTTGACCCTATGAATGTATGTATGTAACTTGAACATCTGTTTGAGAATTCATTTTACTTTGTGTATTTTGTGAGATGGTCTGAAGATATGTGTTCAGTGAATCATTGGGTTTTGATGCATACTGACAGTGGTTCTCTCGTTCGAATAACTGATTTTTGTTGATGATCATATGAAAAATCTACGACCCCTACATCGCCATAACTATATTAAACCATTCTGAGTCAATCACAAGTTCATCTTCGCCATTGTCTATTTTTCTCCACCTTTTTCCGTCGAGTCAATTCAGCTCACAAACAAAATCAACCCTTTCGACCCCTAACTCACGACCCGCTCTGAACGTAGGAGTTGGATTGGAAAAGAAAATACCAACTGAAAATGATGGAACTGATTGATCAGTTATGATGAAAATGAATACACTAGTTTCAACAGTGAACGTGTGATACAATATATCTCTTTCATATGTGAAAGATGTCACACTGGCAATTACAAAAAAAAAATTGAATCTCAATTCAGATCTCAACTGTTGCCAATCTCAAGGTGCCATGATTATGAAATAAGGAATACTCAATGTATTATTCCAACACTAATAATTTTTTTCTGCAAAATTAGTTCAATTTCAGGTCAGAATGGATAAGGATCCATTTGATTTCAGAAAGCAAATATTTTGATAACTATTTTCACTGACAATACCACGGTAGCTTCAGATATCACCAGAATTTTTTTCTCGAACACGAATATTTAGAATATTCCTGTTCTCAAATAAAATGTTTGGTTTTTGATTGGAGCAAAGGTGGTAGTCGGAGAGAATTTCACACCGAAATCATGACCTCGACGTATTCTGAAGTATTCAACTTCAGAAATGTCATTTCACCTGTAAACGTCGAAAAAATTTCCAGTCCCTATAACCGAGAGGGAGGAAAAAATATTTCCGGAAATTTGTTCTGTCGCTGTGCGGTAATGATACAAAATACAGGCTTTGAATTGATCGAAAATTTTAGGTGTGAAATTCCTCATGATACCATGAGAGCTTCGATTATCACCAGAAATCTTTTCGAGAATACGAATTTTTTGGATATTCGTATTCGAGAAAGAAAAATTGTATTAGGTGACAAATATCATCAACATTATTATCATTTTCATAGGTAAGTCTTTTTACCTATGGAACTCAAAACAATTCCAGTGTTATTTCATGTTCCTTTCCCCAAGGAGGTGAGTAAAAATTCTGGAATTTGTTCAGTTGCTATAGTAACGACATTAAATACAGGCATTCAATTGGTCGGAAATGTTAGGTGTAAGTCTTTCAGAATAATCCAATTGATTTCAGCAACTACAATTTCGAGAATGATATGAGGTTAGGAGGGGACTGAATAGGAATTTGAAATATGGGAGAATTCCGTTCAGAAACTTGTCATTGGACCGCCCTTTATATTTATCTTCATTATATTTTCGTGAATTGTGTAATAGGTTGTCGATTAATAAGAAACTGAGAATATGTAAATCCAGCTGACAACTGTAGACATACAGCAGAATGGACGACATCTCGAACAGTTCATAAGATAGCGTGTGGATAAATGTTTGAGAGTTTTTTTTTTTTTGGCAAGCAACAAAAAAATGGAAGATGCTCCTGTTATTCGAGAGTTGGAATAATGTCATCTGATCTTCTGACCATTTCCATCAAAAGGGGAGTCGATACAATGATTTCTATTGAATACTAATTTGTAAACCATGCATCTCAGTGCAGGCATGTTCTAATTACTTCTGTAACTTCTGAACGGTACTTTTCGGAAAATGTTCATGAAAAACTAATATACTGAGGTACCGTTGGAAAGAGAGTTGGAAGCCCTTCAAAATGATGTGCCACTGGACCTCCCTTCTCATTTAGGATTGTGAGGGTGACATCTACCCTTTTTAGGGAGTTGAACCATGAGGGCTGAGGATATTCATTTTCAGTGTCTCTTCTGAAAATCAAATTGACCTATATTTTTGATTTTCCATTTCATTTACTGGAAGGGAGATATTGAGGGTGGGAAGTTTTCGAAATGTCATCCTGATCGACATGAGCTATTTTACGCAGATGTAGAGTATTGTTCGAAGCAAATTTCATCATGCATCCTTGAAGTGTACAAAAAACCGATGAGTATTCACCCTCTAAGAGAAAAACACAGACCTCTGACCTAACAGACACTCAACTGAAATTCCTACACCGTTCGAGCACGGATGAACCTTCACGTCGGTTTTTCTTTGAACACGTTAACTTTCTGAAATACCAAAATCTGTAGGAGAGTGCCGAGTCCGTGGGTTACTTGTTGCAATGAAATAGCTCAGCAGATTATCGAGTTTCCCCACGTTCCAGATGTGACCCTGAGAGGGTACGCTTTTGTTTCTCTCGAACTGAAAGTGGAGACTTCAAAACACGTGAGATAGTGGAGATTATAGTCTGTGAGGGATATATCTGCTCAGTACTCAGGTAGTCAAGAACAACGGCACGAACGGAATATTTGTCTATACAAGCTCTCTTCACTTCATGAATACATAAGTAGATACTTGCTTCCTCATGACAGAGAATGAAGTTGTCAATTCAGAAATCTAATCAATAATGAAAAGGCATGTGATCAGACGATTCATTGTTGAATTTCATGATTATAAAATCATCGCATGCAAAAATCATGGCTCACTGTTCCATGCGCAAATTCAACTCTTCCTGGATAACTGTTCAAATGATAGCAGCTCAGCTCCCAATCGTGAGCTGATGCTCTTGGATTCTATTCGGAAAAGAAGTGTTCGTTCAGTCAGTGGTACTACACTCAGGAATTTATTGTTTTCAATGTAACATCGTGAAAAGGTGGAAACCTTCTCATTTTTCATAGATATTTCGACTAGACGAGCTCAGACTGGTTGCTCCTGCACGCTCAAGCTCAAGACCTTGTTGAACTTTGCTCTACCAAGCATCATTAATCAATAGAACGGCGAAGCTGTGAAATTCTCTGCCAAGTGCAGTTCTCCTGATGATTACGACCTCCAAGCTTTTGAGAAGCATTCCAATACCTTCCTTCTCTCTCAACATTCCACTGCTGGCTCACACGATATAGGTTTACCTTTCGTATCAACGAACAAACGAGAAGGACTAATGATGCAACAAATTATACTCAGATTCAGGTCAAGTAGAGAGAGGTAGATATGAATGCCTTGAAATATTTGCTGCTTCGCCTATTGTACAATCAAGGTTGAAACCATCAAACAATCGTTGTCCAGCAAAAACACACAGTGATATGCCTGAGAATACAGAGATCTAGGGGGTTGTCAGTACCAAATACTAGATGAACCAAATAGAGTATAAACCAAGTGAAATTGAACAAAATACAATAAGAAGGAAATATGGAATACCTTTCAATTATTATACGATGCACGCCAATGATGGCATGACTGACCTGACGGCGAGATCATCTACGTGGACCAATAAGTGATCAAGATATACGATTGTGTGTGTACGGTCAATTCACGTAGAATTTGAGTTCAAAAATTGACACTTGCTAGCTCAGAGTCACTTCTTTAGAAATCTGAGGTTCCTTTCATAATCATGATAATCAACAAAAGATCTCAACAATGATACTGCAATATTCATTTCATTACATTGATCAACAAGAAAATTCAAATGAAACTACAGGTCATCGCCGGAGTACGCCGGAGTATTGGCGCATCGACACAAAGAATAACTTGCTGCGATCAAAGTTTTTTCATTCAAACAACGTGTATACTGCAGAATATATGCGACTGCGTGGCTAGATTCCCCTTTGATTCAGATGCTCAGATTCTTGAATGTTCAAATCACTATTGATTGTACCACTGTGAGTATCCCTACATAGAAATCGTGATGGGAAAAGTCGCAGTAGTGTGTCGTGAAAATGTTCTTTTCTTATCGACATCCTGCTTTTGACGCATTTGGCTTCTGAGTGTGTGATCCAGAAAGCAGAGTGGCTTTCCTGCAAGTAACTTATCATTTCGAAAAAATATCCATAAACTCATCCGGATTACTGTGAAATTTCGCACCAATATAAAATTTTCATCTATTTTTTCGTTCATCACTATTCAGAATGAAACATGAGTATCAGTTCAATATTATGTTGAATCAAAGAAAAACAATTTCATATAGTCACCTCATCAACCACAATCGTGAGTTTGTACCCATCTGGAGGGAAATCAGAAATTATGAATTATCCTGATTGATTTCGAACCACGCGTTCGATAAATCATCATAAAATGAGCAACAATCATCTGAGGAGATTTGCATAGTTTGAAATTATGTTTCCATCGATTTTCCAAAAGCTGTTTGAGATGCCAATAGAAGCAGATTGCTGAAACAGGTGATTTGGCGTATAGCTCAATGAAACATATTTTCACTTTCAACACTCAACAATCTCATTGCCTTTCTTGAAAATGGTGGAAACAAAATGAGGTTCAATGATGTTCGTAACTGAGCAATCTACAATTCACTGTGCAAAAAAAGTCGTAAAGAGAAGTATTAGTTTCATCGTTGATAACAATTTTCACTTTGCAATACTCCCATTGAGCAAATCATTTCCGCATAGGAATACAATTTTTCCCAAAATCACGATTAGAATTCATTCTGTCGACATTGGTTGAATGTGCAGTTGGGTGGATCATTGAATATTGTGCCAGAAGTTGGTACAATGGAACGTAAATGTCATATGCATTTTCATAATCTCCATGAATTGATTGATTATCCATTTGGGAACTCTCAGTAATCGATGATTTTCAATTATGAATACGAAAGAACAGCTTGTTCAATGCGTGAGACAAGCGAGTTCTCTATGTTTTGGAAATTTGAATCGATCGAGATTTTCCACTCACTAGAATACTATTACTTTTCTTCACTCACAAGACACTATTATTTCCTATCACGGCTACTTGTACTGGAGATGTCACAAGCCTCTTTTTCATTTTTCAATTTTTTCCATCTGAATTGGCACTCGGACACACCAAGTGAAACATACAGCAACAAATATAGTGGTTTACCATATTCATCAAGATATTCCAGCTCATTTCCCATTCGTAGGTAACTCCAGGATGCATTTCCAAGTTTCTCTTCTCCGTCAGGTACAAAAAGTAATTATCAAGCGAATATTTCATCTCCTCGAGTTCGTGAAGATTACTTCTTATGTGTATAAATAACAAACATATCTGACAACTTCTGGCCACATCTTGGGCCCTGATAATTTGTTATATGAATGCAATTAAAGCACCACAATGCACTAAGTAATCCTCGTTCAGTAAACTTCCGACTCAGGTTTTAATTAGTTCTGTCTTGGAAAACCACGAATCAGATAGACATGTCGGTGAAAGGTCAAGAGAATGTGAAGTGCATGTGTCCTGACATGATGTTTATTTTCTGTTCGCTTGAATATATGATATTTCTTCACTACACAAAACCTGCTGAGGTGAAGTTTCGAGAATACAGATAAAACTTTTCTAGACTTCGTGGTTCTTAGAACGGCATTACAATTGGTAAGTAACTGTTCCTTCTACATCCATGAAAACAGCATATCGAGAATTGTTTTCATTCATACAAAGTTCCTCATAACATCATGGCAATGCGGAAGCATCTATTTCGTGTGCGAAGGTGAACACAGGCGTGGAAATATCTCCGAGGGCCTATTCTCGAATCTTTCCAGTTCAATTCGTATAAGAGATGAAACGGTCTACGTTGGAGTAGGATTGGTCGATGAGTCGAATTCGTATTCGAAAAAACTTGAGGATATGACCCCGTGCGCGCACGCATCATGTAAGTATGTTGTAGGAATGATTAGAATCATTATTATTCCATTTGATACTCACTGTCACCCTATGCGTCTTTCCTAATGGATTCATCTGCATTAGTTTATTTTTGACTATGTCCGATCAATATGAAGATTAATTTCGGATGATAATTTGTCATAAGCTGCGAGACATAAGATAACTTCTGAAATCGCCTTGATTCTACGAGTTGCAAGCAAAAGTTTAGAGCTAACACACGAATAGATTCGAAAGTTCCAGGCGCCGTAGCAGCGAGTGTATCAAATTGTCGGTCGCTGAAAGCCAAGTGTATTCAGTCACACATCGATACCTTCGTTTTGCTTTGTGAGAGAATAATAACAATGAATGAGAACCATTTTGAGACGCAAATATAAGAAATCGTTATCACTCATAAGAATGAAAAGATGCCATATCATTATTTCAATAGCGTTTCTTACCTAACTTGGGCCATCCCTCATCTAGGAAACTGGTATTTAATGAGAGAATTTTTTACTATTACATGAACTCTTCTCATTCAAATATAATATACTATACAGGATGATCCTCTGGGTGGCATGATAGCTGGTTCCAATGGACAGTGGCTGAAACTTGAAATGATAATGGACATAATCGAAATATACAGGGTTAGGATAGAGTATGGAGCCAAGTGAATATCTTTCGAACGAAAAGAACGATATTAATGGAGATTCACAGGTAAGTGCAATGGAACAAAATGCATCTGATGTTCTATTTTTTGTTGATAATATACTTCTGGTTCAACCGGAAATGCCATCAACTTCTTTGATTTAAATGGAACATCATATATATTTTCACATATTTTGAAAAAACTTGTTATTATGAATTCATACATAATGAGTTCAGTGTGAAAAAATTGTGAAAACGAGGATAAAGCACTTTAATCAACCACCTTTGAGTTTTTTGCATTAGAGCAAAAAACTATTCAGATAAACTAATTGATGTTGTTTGCATGAATAGTAATGAATGAACGGGACTGTTTAGTACGTCTTCCGTTCTCCAAGTGTCAAATTTCAATTGACGGAAATAAATTTTATAATTCAGAATGGTTCAATTAAGTGAAAAAGAGCGTATTGAAATTTTAATGATGATCGGTTATGGTGATCGTGTTAGGAGTCATGAAGAAGTGTGTCATATTTTTAATAATTTGCATCCGGAGAGAAATCCTATATCACGCTCAACTGTAGGTAACTGGTATGTTGAAAAAATTGCTGAAACCTGGAAAACCGCTGTCTGCAACGAACTAACAGTTAAACAGAATATTGGCACTCAAACATGGTATCAAAAAACTCAAAGGAGGTGGATTGAAGTGCTATATTTCTCGTTTTTACAAATTATCTCACACTCAACTTAGGTTGTATGAATTCAAAATAACAAGTTCTTCATTCTTTGAGAAAATATAGGGTGTCGCATTTGAGTTGAAGAAGGTGATGGCATTTCCAGTCAAACTGAGAGTATATAATTAACAAAAAAATGTACGTCAGATGCAATTTGTTTCATTGCACTCTTCTGCAAATCTTCATAAATATCGTTCTTTTCGTTTAGAAGATATTCACTTGGTTCCATACTCAATCCCAGCCCTGTATATGGTCTTGAGTGAAATAGTGTTCGTTGGAAAGTGAATTTCTTGCACTCGTCACGTGTCAATGTCTTCTCGTGGAAAATATATCACTTCCCAAACTCGTACTATATTCCCTACGACCATCTATGAAAATAGCATATAGTATACTGTTTCATTATAAGAAAAGTAGCTCATATTACCACAGTGATATTGAAGAAAATCACACACCTATGAAAATATAGGTATGACGTGTGAATGATTATTGAATTCCATATTCGATGACTAAGTACATTCATCTGCATTATGGATTTGTTACATTCCGGAAAATTCATGAGTGATGATTCATTTGTCATACGCAGTCTCACGGCTCACCTAAAGGACCACGGAATACACAAGTGAATCCCAGTGTAGATAGATAGATAGATAGATAGATTGATTCATGTTCCTTCACAATTGTGCTTATACATACGTCAATGAATTGATGATCATAAAAATAATAATAATGGGATATCTACATGGAATGAGAGTGAGATAAAATTGATTGAGAGGAACATTAATAATATTCACGTACATCACAGTATAATAAAAAGTATAATAAACGCTCATCGAATGTATACAAACTTTTTCAAGTGAAATAATCCCAACTCTGTTCTTGAAAGCTCAGATATTGACTTCTGAATTCTTCTGGGAAAGCATCAAAAAAATTTATTGCTAGATATTTGCTGGATAATTTGATTTTTGTTATTCGTGGCTTTGGTGATTTTTATTAGTTTTTCCTTTAGTATCATGGTTATAAATATCTTCAATATGATGTTAAACAGAGGGGTCGACAGATCATTCTTCATATAAATCAGATATTCGCTTAAGAAGCAACTAGTTATGTACCATACTATGTCGGAGCCGTAATAACTTCCATACTTTTATATTTATATTTTTATAATCAGTATCAGATATATCTCTGTTTTCATGTGCATTATTCAGGCCGTTCCACATCAGGTGGAGAGGAATATTCTTGTGGTGGATATTTGATACTATTGATTCGTTTTCATTGCCGAATGATGCGATTTTTTGATTTGAAATAGGTACTTGTTAACCAGGTCGATACGTTTCGAACCATTCAGTACAGATATCCTTTCAATATTGTTATGAAGCATGGAACGCCGAATCTCTCGAATAATAATAATAATAATAATAATAATAAAAGGTTTGGTTCTGTGCAACCACAGTAACCACAGATATGACAGCACTTCGGGGAGACACAGTATCTCAGCGATTGCATTGAACCTATGCTTTTGAAACTTTGTTTCCAAAATTCCTCAGAAGCCACAAAGATAAGTTTTTACATCTGTCAAAACGATTGATTCAAGCCAAAATATCGATAACTCTCCATGTTTCACGTGAATGAGTCGAAACTTGCATGAGCTCACTCAGTTTTCACTGAGAAATGAAAAATTGTATATACCACGAGCGTTTTTAGATGATGACGTCCATCGTTTGACATCCATTCCTCGGCCAGGAGGCCGCCCTCTCTCATATTCTTCCAGTTTTCCCTGTTCTCTTGATGTCATCATACTATCTTTGTTGTGGTCTCCCGGTGTTCCTTTCTTCCCCCCAAGGTCTCCATCTTGTTGTTCTTTCGCTCCAATTTGTTGTTTTCCGGGCAACATCCCACCCAGTTCCATTCGACACTACCTATTCGTCTCAATATATCTTCAACCTTAGTTTTACGATCCTTGAGCGTTGTTCGTAGCATTTTCCGTTCTATTGATCTTTGGTGACCGATGTTTCATATCCGTAGGTTGTTACTGGAAGAATGCATTCCAAGTGAACCTTGGTTTTTAGTTTGAGGAGTAGGTTGGAATTGAAGAATTATCGCATTCATACTTCCTCTGTTTGTTCGTTAGTTTGTCATGACTTCGATTTCAGAAATGTTCATTTCTAGGCCTACTTTTCTGCTTCATGTTGTAGTTCTATTAGCATTCTCCTGTCATTATCATCCCTTTGGTGCACTAGATGTATAAATAAATATATCTTAATCCAATTAATTCATATTCTCTTATTTTTTTTCGATATATTGATAATCTTAGAACCACTCTGTTGATATCCATCTGCCATTACGGTTTTTTCCTCAGTATATGTAAACACTCTGTATAAATTTCTGTGAGGTGCTTGTTCACGCCAGACCAACGTTGTATGTCGTAGGTATCCAAACTCATGTCACCAGTTAGAGAACTGATTGGCTCGAAAAATCATGATTCCTAATTCACAGTAAGATGAAAAAATCCCGACATCAAGATTTCTTTGATAATCTCCAGCTATCATCGACGAGAATGTTTCAACCGCAGAACATCTCACTTCCTAAACTCAACTTCCGTCTCTACGATAATTTAGTCCGTTTTCAATTAGGGTTTCTGGTTAAATAGGAAAGTATTCGAAAAGAGAAGTTTGTATTAAAGTTATTGTGTCCTCTCGAGTGGAGCTGTCCTGTATCCTTGGGTCTCAGTATGCATCTGTAATTATACATATATCTAATTTCGTTCAACAAAACGAGATAATCCATATCGATCAACCCAACTCCACATCGCTAGATTGTGTTAAATAATGAGTAATACAATTAATATTCAAATCATCATTATAGCCCCATGGCCGGGTCGCCATCGTCGGACATGAAATTTATTAACGGTTATGGTTTTCGTTGCGGCTCGTTGCACATTTCCACTTTTGATACGATTATGGTGTTATCCGGCTTGATCCACATAACATCAACTTGGAGGCGATCCAATTCGGCAGAGGTAATAATAATTGTTATCACAAGTGTGGCCGTCATCATAGGTTATATCCTCAATTCAATTTCAAGTAATGGAGATCGACTGATGGAATTATTGATTTGAATAAACATCACGGATTTATTGTGCAGCCGCAGGGTTATCATTTAGGATGATTGCCAATCTCTACTTCCTAATGGGATAACGTAGATATGATCCTTGGAGTTGGATCCAATGTCAGCAAATGAATTGTAGGTACATGGGAAAAACATGCTCGGTCAATTTTTGTTCCAATTGAGTCAGCTTCGCTGTGAGGCCTAGTGACTAATTTAGGCGCTTTCCCAACTACCTATGTCCTCGCGGTTCGGAAAGAAACAAGTCGCTCGCAATGATGCAGCAGTTTTATAACAGTTCCATTTCCAATTTACAATAATTTATTGACTTGTGATATCCAAGTGGTGTGCAAGTTCATTCTGTTCCTTATAATCATTATGAATCATTACTGATGATATTCATAATGTGTAGGAGTTACTCACTTACATAGACTCAGGAATGTGATATTCATTTTGTTATCATTTTCTATTCAAATTTCATTACTATTCATCATAAGATCATTTTCAGTCGCCTAGTTTCGGTGATACATTACTTAATTCTACCTAATATTTGAATAAGTGTTTGTTGAATATAAATTCGCAACAAAATAGGTGAAAAATAAGCTGAGATTTTTTGTTTGGAAACGGGCTCATTAATACTTCCGAACGTATCTCATCGAAGAATTGATGGTGAGATGGAGAATGGACTATTCATCTGTTAAATTCACATACTGGGTGGCTCAATGAAAACGAAACAAGGCCGATTCAACATAGTTATCGTTCTCAGAAAAAACAAACGCTCGAACCAGTCGATTTTTATTTCGAGGCGGAAATATTCTGTGCATGTTTTCAACTTTTTCACTTCAAACCACGGAGGGGTGAGCTCCAACCTTTGAATGTCAAATGGGATGGGGGGTCAAATGATAAATCATTTTGAAGGTAATCGAAATCTCTTATCAACGCTTCCTTGTTTTCGGAATTCAATGCAGTAGTTCTCGAGAAAACACGTTTATGATAATAATCGGCTAGTGATCGCCAGTAACGCTTCTTTCTCTTCCATCACTTTTTCTCATTTTGTAGTTGGAATGATGTTCATCCCAGAAGTGCCTCATGATTTTTTTTTCAATCCTGTCCTATCCAACATTATATAAATAATTATTCATTATAGAGTCAGTTACTTGATCTCTCAGTGAAATGCATACTTTAGTTCGTTTTCATTGTATCTACAAAAATTCACATGCTGTCTCTGATCACAGTAGAATATATAGCTATCTATGTAACATGGGCGTAGGTACTATGAGGGTCGCCTTAAAAAATATTCACTTTTGGAAGTGTTATATCATAGTGCATGTATCGAAATCAATCCATTCGGTGTAGGCTTCAGTCATGCTATATACAGGGTGTGACATAAGTACGTTAGAATATTCAAGTGACGTATTCCTGAGACAATTTCAAGGAGAAAAGTCTATATGAACTTGTGTCCGGAAAAGCTTCGTTTCGGAGATATAGGGTGTTGAAATTCAATTTTATCGCAAAAAATTAGTTATTCGCTCGGAATTCAGTATCTAGGGTCTTTTTGACGTTGGAAATCATTATTTTGTATTGATCTCCATGTAACATCTACAGGGCGCCTGCGTACGCTGTCATTATTTATTTCAAATTGCCCTAACATTTTTGACAGTGAACTTTTGGTACTTTTTATGAATGAACCTTATTCTCATACTTTATCCAACTGAGAAAGGTACACTTTCTCAACAACGCTGGAGGTGATCGTTCTCGAGATATTTACAATGTTCTATATCGATGCATGTTACTTAGCTCCTAGAGCGCTAAGTGAAGTTGCTGAGAACATTACAAAACCTAAGTATGTGGTAGGTCTCGTCAGAATGAATCACCTTCCAATGAAATGTCCATCGAAAAATTATTTGTTTTCGAGACACAGATGGTTGAAATTTTCCAAAACATGATTGGTTTTCGTCATTAGTTATTTGCAACTGCTTTTATTCTCGTCAAATTTTATATTTATGATACACGGACAGACTTCTTCTGAACTGAGCATCATCAAAATGCCTAATCAATTCAAATTGAAAAAAAATTAGGTTAAATTATTTAATTAGAAAGTGAGAAAGTGTTAAATTTCGGAGTTTGTGAAAAAAAAAAACAATTCGGAAAAATACTATGTTATCTATCAGGCAATTGAAAATATGAAAACTGAACGAAACAACTATCATAACAAATGCTCTCCTCATCAAAGATTCCCGCGCCCGTTGAAAAAGGCCGGGAGTATTTATAGGTATTCAGGAGTATTTAGAGTAAGTAGGTCCGGTGACTTCAATCGATTTCTTGCTATCAGACTAAAATGAGCAGGGGCTCCATCGTGCATAAACCAAGAGTGGTATCGGAGACCAATGGCAACATCTTTCATGATCTGGGGAAGCTTGTGTTCCAAAAAGTGTTGATTAACATCTCCTTCAAACGTAAGGAGAGAAAATATGGCCCAATTGAATAATCTCCAATTATGCCTAACTTTCACATCAAAAGAGAATCTGTCTTGGAAATGAGTTTGCGTCATCTCATGTGGATTATCTTCCGCCCAGATGTGGTTGTTATGGAAGTTCATGATACCATTTCTTGAAAAATCAGCCTCATCTGTGAAGAGGATTTTCAATGAAATTTGGGGATGTTGTTCGACTATTCTTTGAAGCCATAGAGCAAATTCGAAACGTGGTTGAAAATCACGTGGCGTAAGTGCCTGGACACGCTGAATATGATAAGAATATAATTGCTGCTCCTTCAGAATTCTGTAAACGGTCATGTGACTCACATTTGATGTTAGACTGATTTTTCTTGTACTTGCTTCTGGATGTTGACTAATTTCTTCGAGAACCGCCTCCTCTAATTCCACAGTTCTTGTAGTCCGTGGCCGTCCTACTGCAGAATTTCTTTCAAAGCTTCCAGATTCAGAGAGTTGCCGAAAAAGATTCATAAATGTCGATACACAGGGAGTGACCCGTTGGGAATATCTTTCTTGATAGAGCATCTTGGCTCGGTTGAATTTCCATCAGCCAAGCCGTATCGGCCATATCGGCCATTTCAGCATTCGTGAAGTCACTTTATAACACTTTATAAACTCCAAACTGTGAATTTGACAATCGATAGTTGAAAATGTGATGGCAAACTTCTATTTTTATAAACAAATTTGAATACCTTAATTTGCAAGCGGAGCGTGACAAAGATTATTGAAATCAAATTTGGCTATACTGATTGAGCAGTTTGATAATGCTCAGTTCAGATTAAGTCTGTCCAGGTATACTGAGTATGAAGTTTCATGGAAACACAAAGTAGTTGCGAATAACTTATGACGAAAACCAACCATGTTTTGGAAAATTTCAATCATCTGTATCTCGAAAACAAATTATTCTTCGATGAACATTCGAAAGGTAGGTAGTTCATTTTGACGAAACCTACTCAGTTCCTGTAATGTTCTCAGCAACTTCACTCAGCGCCCTAGGAGCTAAGTAACATGCATCGATATAGGAAATTGTAAATATCTCGAAAACGATCACCTCCAGCGTTGTTGAGGAAGTGTACCTTTTTTAATTGGAAAAGGTGTGGGAATAAGTTTTATTCATGAAAAGTACCAAAAGTTCCCTGTCAAATATGTTAGGGTAATTCGAAATGAATAATGACAGCGTATGCAGCGCCCTGAAGATTTTACATGAAAACTAATACGGAATTATTTCCCCCGTCGAAAAGACCCCGAGTACCAAGTTTCGTGCAGATAACTTATTTTTCGCAAAAGTTATGTTCAAAAAGCGAACAGAAAAATTAAATTTCAATACGCTGTATCTCCGAAACGAAGCATTTCCGGACACAAGTTTGTAGAGACTTTTCTTCTGGAAATTGTCTCAGGTATAGGTCACTTCAATATTTGAACGTACAAGATAGTCAACCACGCGTAGACATTTGGTATCTCCGAACCTAGTACCACAATGTCATGAATTTATCTCATTTGGAGTCAATGCTTATTTAACATTCATCGTTCTACACAAGAGTTCAGTTTTGTATCTAGCTTCTCGAAAGCTTTGCAAAGGAATTTTCCAAACAACAAACCCGTTTTTGAGGGAAATATCTTGTACTGATCTACAACACTTCCAAAAATGGATGAGAAAATGGGAAATGAGAGGTCGTACGAATTCGATGAATGGAAACCAATCCACTTGATGTGACTCGAAACGAGCTGTACGAATGTTGGGAGAGGAGGAAGCTATTGGAATTTTTCTCGAAAATTTGCAGGTGGTGAGCATTAGAAATTACTGACGATTTTTGACCGAGCTCTCAAACCTGATAATGTAGTGGGGACCAGCCTGAGCCCATTCAGTTTATCCACTTTGAATCACATTTGGTAGAATAATAGAAGAATCCGAATGAGCACCAACCATCGAAATGTCATTCAAAAAGAGAGATATCACCTAATTTTCTACAATATCCTGAGGAGGTCGATGCATCGTGAGTGTAGTATCACCGTCTAGGCTGTCTTTTGAATAGGCTCTCCTGGATGGTATCCAAGAACTTCAGCGTATGTTTGGGAGCTGAACTCCATGTTCCGAGCTCCGAGATGGTCGAATTTGCGCTCTGTAGATCCTGAGAAGATAGCAAAAAAGTGGTCGAATTGAAAAATAAAACGACAGAAAGGACTATTTGCTAATACTGAACGTAGAGGACTGGAGTAGTAGACCATATGGAGAGGTCGATTACTTCCTCATGATGGATAACCTCACCACAAGCGAGCCTAAATGGAATCTAGCATGTAGAGCCATAGGGACATCATTGAGACTGAAGAAATGAAGGATAGACGAGGAAACAATAGATGCCATCAGAGACGACTCTTTTCACTGGAGTAATATGGAAGTGGTTCCAGTGAGGTGAGTGAGAGCAGAGGAAGGGTTTCAGTCGGTAAGAATTCGACACTCCCAATGAGAGTTGTGGTTTGATGCAGGATTTCTACCACTCTGAAAAAAAAGAGCTGCTGGACTGTGACGTATCTTTCTGCACGAAACAGGAAGTGAAATTTTTGTGAAGCAGTTGTACCTGATATCATCATATGAGACATTATGTGATTTGCCTTCCTGGTGATGACACGAGACTATTTTTTTGTATTGAACTCTACTAGATTTTCAGATCCCAATTCTAAAATTCCCGCCAGATTGGTAGTACCGACCTGTATCCGTTTCGCACCTCTTGCTTTATTGCATGATTATAGGAGACAAAAGGAATTCAACTTCAAAATTTCAATTGACTGACCTCCATGGATAAATGAATGAATGAATGTTGAAAGACTGGAGAGGAATTTGATGGATCGCCTCATATAATCAATATGGAGAAGAAATGACCCTCATAGATAATTAATGAGATGGAGAAAGACAAAGTGACGAGACTATGGAAACGTGATTGGCAAAAAAAAACGAATCAGAATAAGCAATAATGACTATTTGAAACTTCCCAAATATTCAATAATCCAACGACTACCCCAGTATGATGTTCAGACCTCTCACATATCTATATGCTCATGGGAATAACTTTCGATCACCTCAGTTGAACATGTACGACACTTTCTATCTCTGATAGACCTCAGAGTTTGTAACTCTCACGAACTCTCACGAACGCGAAAAGTTTGGATTGGGTACAGGTATAGAACTGTATTATAATGTGTCCTTGATTGATTCTATGAATAGGGCGACTGACATTCTCTACATAATCACTAACTAACCTTCTGTTTGCGATCTCAACTCACCCATGAGAGTTGATGAGAATATGTCAGATGAATGAAAAACCAGAGGCAGGTTACATACACAGGTATATTGAAATCTTTGACTATTTTTAGCTCCATTCATCGAGAGGATTCCAATTCCAAAATATCCCTCGGGTCCTGAACTGAACCTCAATATTTGCGATGGTCAAATTCATTTTAAATTTCAACCTTCGGTGAGATATCGTCATTCAGAATCAATGTTCAAATGAATGCTGTGATATTGTGATGATACATACATACATTGTGATGAAATGGAAAGTGAATAGATGCCCCTTGAGGCACATTTGTGATTCCAACTGGTAGCCAATACCAAGAAACACCGCTGCTACAACCCTCCCAGGCAACTAGGCTTTTCCATACTTTCTTAATTGCCAGCGATATACCTTAACGATATCATAGTGACGTTGCTCAACTTCATTTTCGAGGAAATGAGACAATCAAGTTTAAAATACATCGTGTCACGATGAACTCTCTGAAGGAAACAGATTGGAGTTTTGTATCACAGGGGAGCTTTTATAGTGGTTTGTTCTTGTGGCTCGGGGGAGGAAAATTGAAAGTTATGCACAGGAAATATGAAGCTCTCCTGCAATTTGAAACTCGCTACTTGGGTTCGATACTTTGCTTTACATTTTGTAAATACCCCGAATCGATACCTGATCGTATTACGTAATCATATATTTCACAAACAGTAGAATTCATGTTATTCAAAACTCGTCAAGTATATCGATAGTTCATAGTTCGAGTTAGTATTCTCTTGTATTTTTCTATATGCTTCCGTAGGTGAATTAGTGGAGAAAGAGAGAAGTTCAATAAATCATATGATTGATAGTTTTTCTTAACTCTCTTATACTCTTATAATTCTCTTATACTCACTTCAGTAGAGTAGAGCAATACTGTAGAATTCTGGACGACATGATGATATGATGTTTTTCAGAATATTTGATACAGTTCCTGATTTTTCTTCCGATATTGTCAATATTACCAAATCTAAGTACTGGAGAATTCCTTGCGTTGCGTGACATAAAAGACGATTGTCGATATTACTTTCCATTTCACAAAATACCTGAATGGATTCATTTGGAGAAATAAATTTCTGATTCGGCTAGCGAATTATTGGTATTGAATAATTTTTGATTTCGAATTCTTGATTTTGAATTCCGAAGAGGGGCTAATCGGTCGTATGTTTAACGATTCCTCGTTGAAAATTCGCTGATTTGATTCATTGGATCTGAGGCCCTGAGAATCGAGTGGCAAGCCTTGGATTTTGTTCAAAAAAAGGGTATATTCTGAAAAGTTCTTCAGAATCAGTAGATGAAAGCAAATTTCATTGAGGTATCTCGCTTCCAAGTTGGTCACACTATACTATTATTGTTGGACCATCACTCGGTATTTGGACATCGTGAGATGTCATTGTGATGAGTTGAGAGTGTAAAACAGCCAAATGGAATGAATTCGATAACGACTAAATGAGAGAGTGTTGGGAAAAACGCTTGGACACGTCGATTTGTATTTTCAGATGCGCATATTTTTCAAAAAAAAAATCATTATGTAGGGTGTGTCATGTGACAGTGGCCAATACTCACTTTCTCATCTTGAATACATCCCCCTGTATATTATTAGTTTTCTGAATTCTTTAGAAAATTCTAGACATAATTCATGTACAATGTCCCATACCTATCTTCAACTGTTTCGGAAATATCAAGTGTTTCCAGATGTATTACAAAAATCAGCATCAAAGAAAGGAAATCATTTTATTCCCCAAATAATGTAAAGAAACAACAAAAAAACATTTCAATGTAAGAGATGTTCAAAATTTCCGCCGCGAACGTCTTGGCAACATGCTAATCTGGTATAGAAATGTCATTCATTTCTGTGAACAACTCATACAAAAAAGAAAATAACACCAATCATAACGAGAGAAAAAAAAACACACTCAATAATCTGAAACATGATGATACAATCAAAATACTTCCAGCTGATAAAGGCAACGCTACAGACATTATGAACAAAAATGAATATAATGATGAAATTATTCAAATTAAAAATGAATGCAATTACACCAAAATTGAATGGAGATTCTACAGCAACCATAGAGAGAAAGATACGAAGCATAATGAAAAAACACGAAAATGAATGCTAACGTATAGGAAAGATATATCCGGATACCATAGCAAACCCCCACATTTCTATGTACTCAATACATAAACCAGACAATCCATTGGGACCAATCGTGAATTCAATAGGATCTCCTTATCAAAATTTATCACGATCTCTTTTAGATATAATAAAACCTTCATCAGGAAATAGTGAAATTTTCATTAGAAATACTCCTCATCTCTTGGAGAAACTAAATAACTTCCTCTCGATGCAGACAATATTTTAGTCAGTTTCGATGTAGTTAGTTCATTTACTAATGTTCCTGTAGAAATAACTCCACAAATAGTGAAGAAGAAACTGGAAGATGATGAAAAACTCATCGAAAGAACAACGCTGAGTGTAGAAGGCATTATAGAATTTTTGAAACCATGTCTCAAACCAACTTACTTTCAATTAGATAATGATTTTTATCAACAAGATTCCGGTATAGCCATGGTCTTCACCATTATCTCCTATTCTGAGTAATATATTCATGGAAGATTTTGAAGGAAATATTGTGAGAAAATTCAATAAACACTCGAAGACTTGGCGATGGAGTTATGTAGATAATATTTTAATCATTTGGCCACATAACTGTATGTAACTAGATAATTATCTGAATTATATGAAAAAAATATCGAACCGACAATCAAATTCACTTCAATCGAATCAAATAATCAGTTACCATTCTCAGATGTCCTCATTGAGAACATCAGGTAACATTTTGATAACAAGTGCATATCGTGAAAATACACACAACGACAGAAACCTCAATTTTTAATCAAATCATCATACAAGTATAAAGAAAGGAATAATAAAATCACTCCATGATAGAGCCAAATCCATATCATCAAATCACCAAATTTTCAATACTGAAATGAACCATATGAAAGATGTTCCACAACTCAACACCTATCCGAAACGTTTCATTGATGAAACAATTCACCAAATTGAGAACAGACATTCCCGGAATATCTGAAGGAATTGAACGTGTTAGTAACAAGTTTCGAGTGAAAACAGTGTTTGAGATCGAGATCGATTTTGACTCATACAAAACCCAAAAAGGAAGAACAATTATCAAAAATTGTATTCACAGTATACCATGTGTTTGTGGAAAATATTATGCCGATGAAACTAGCAGGCCTCTATCAGTAAGGATGAAAGAGCATAAAAACAATATAAAGAAAAGATATACTGACAAATCAAAATTACCTGAACATATCCTCACCGGAAATGGATAACATATGGTTGATTGGGGTGATATTGAGATCATAGGAAAAGAAGGCAACAACCAAAAACCGAAATTCAAAGAATCTTCTTGCATTCTCCTGAACGGAGACAATAGTATCGCTTCTTGTTCAGTTGATATAGATAGAACTTGGCACCCATTTCGGATTATTGGATATGAAAATGGAAAATTCAATGATTATTGATGAAAACACTTCCCAATCAGAATTCCTCTGTCTACCAAATCATCACTTTCTGTTCAAACCGACAGGACATTGAAAAAAAATTGTTAAGAAAAATATTTCAATTGTGTTGAGAACGGGAGCAGATTCGTTTCCGAAACGTCCATCGAGATAAGTAGAGGTTTTATTCTCATTAAATATCTTAGTATTTCCGAATTTTCCAACAAGAAGGTGTCACTAACAAATAGAGAATTTCTCGTTTGGATATCTAAATGTTCAATTTCATGCGCATTGACATTTTGGGGCAGATCACGAAATCTGTCCTTGCTACAAATATATTGAAATGATTTTCGATAACTTCTGCTCCATTTCTCAGAAACGAGTCGAGAAAATACCACAAAAAGCTGGAAAATTCAGAATGTATGGAAGCTGGCGATTAGGACGAACCAAAATTTCGTGCAGGATGTTCAGAATGCAAAAATATTCCCAAAGATAGTGGACATTCACCTTCCCAAACACTGTATCGACATGTGGGTTTTTTGGAGCCAAGCCATGTGAAATCTCTCAGTGGTAGGAAACTGCCAACGATTGTGATATAAGAATGACTAGACACTTTGAGTATTATACTCAATTATACAACAGAAATGCCAGAGACCTGAGACCAATATATATTGGCCATAAAGGTTACAAAACCCGATTACAAGAAGGTGGGATCGAGTTGGAGTAGTCACATAATCAGGAAGCAGTCGTAATTATACAATCAACTTTTTCGGCCTATAATTGCTACAGAAGGGGAAATGGAATGATGTCTGGTGGGGAGATGTTGGTAATTGGTTCGGTGATTGGACATCGGAAAATATTATTGTGATGAGTTGAGAGATCATAGAATTTTGTCAGTTCATCAATAAAGATTGTACTTCAACATATCAATAATGGATATTTTCAATCATGTCTAGCAGGTTGATCTTTCCATTGCTCAATTGAAAATACTTTCTATCATCCTTCTGCTCATTGAATGAATAAATCCACTCGGATCCCACCTGTCACATTCCAGTGTCCTGAGATGCAATTCCATGTTGAATCTGATCGAACTGGCCCATAATCGCACAACAATTCATCGACATATCTGAATGATCATGTTTTTTTTTGTTAGTTGAATTAGCTGAACTAGCTGAATTAGCAAAAAAGGAATTGAGGAAATGCTTTCGTGAGTTCCGATCCGTCGATGGTTTTCAAAATTTCTCTCATCATGAAATATCTATCAACGAAACACATATAAAGCGACGCCAAGTGACATCGGTTCGATGGGATATTTCTGCTGCTCAACAAAATCCTCAGAACAATACAAAGTTCCAATTCCGTTCATACCTCCTGTGGTAGATGCTATAGAACTCCTGGAATCAGTCTAAATAGTAGAGTAGATGAATTCATCGGCTATCTGCCTAGAAACTCATCGAAAACTTTCACACGCATTCCTCTTAGACTGGAGGGATAGGAGATACGAGAACAAGCAATGGTATGAATACTGATCATTCCAGAATCACGAATGAATTCTATTTTCTATCAGCGCTAATGTGAATGCAAAATGAAAAAGTGAACTGCGAAAAAAAAAACAACATCAGTAAGCTGAATTACTCCTTGTAGGTTCATCAAGGAGGTAGTGTGTTGATTTCTTCAGACTTTATATGGATATTGTTTTTTTTTCATTTTTTTGACAACACAATCCTATGGAAATCCTATAATGTTTGAAGAACATTTTGCTAGTCAGTGTTGGAATAATGCAAGGATGGTATTGGAATTCTTCTTGAAAGTCTTCACTAGTCGAAGAATTCCATAACTTCGCCGTTCTATTGAATATGAATGTCTCGTTCGTAAAAATTTCTATGAAAATTTTTCGACATAGTCTACACTCGAGAAAGAGATCAAATTGTCTATTCCCCCATAATTTATGAAAGTGACATTTCTTGAAAAAATATCAATATCTTACCTCATTATAATTCTTATGAGCTGACCTATCTGACCAAATATATTGGAATAATTGTGTAAATTTCTATTTTCTATTTTAATGAAAGAGGAGGAAAAATTCAAGGAGTCTGAAGAATAAGCCAGTAAGCTTGTTTCCATTTGAAATTCTATCTTCTTCGAAGCACGGTTTTCATAAATGATTTCATTCATTTTGTCCTTCATACCTATTTTGTTGGGCAGACTTCGTGAATCATCAATAATATTTGATCTTCAGTGCACTAGCAAGTGGAAAAACTGGTTTCAAAAGCAATAATCATACATGTAATACCGAAGCAGAGGTAGCAATGCAATGTCGGAGTTTCTGCAAAATAATAATTCAGATGGGTGAGTATGAATGGATGCATGATATTCCTTGAATCATTAATTAGGAATTATTATGGGGAGCCATTGATGCACACAGGATTGCTGTCCTGATTTTTCACTGATGTAATTTTAGGTACCTTTTCAGAATGCAAATGATTCCAGTTCAATAATCAATGTTCCTAAATATATGTATAATAACTCTCCATATATTCTCATTTTCGATCGTGGAGCTACGTGAACGATCATGATCTCATGGAATATTTCCAGGTGAATTTTCACTCGAGATATGAACATTCCATATCATTATTATATTCATTCCAGATCGGAAAGAGCACCAACTCCTCCTGTGAATTATTTATACATCTCAGCTATAAGCAGAATGATAATGTACCTCATTGAATGATTTTCTGAAACATCCCTTAACAATACGAGAGGTATTCATGAATCAAATATTGCTTCTTCGCTATCTCCAGGATTTCTCTCAGGTCTCCAATTAATGCAAAATTTGAATACCTCTCACATAGAGCTTTGATGTATACTGTCATGCCTCTGAAAAGTCAAACAATTTGATTTGCCAGATAGCGCCTGTATACTCGAATTTGGTTTCGAAAGGAAACACCGGATAAGGGGAAACGAGGCCTTCGGCTTTTTCTACTTCGTGAACATCATGAAAATGAATCGCTAGGAAAAACAGTGAATATTGAGCTACAATTGAACATTCGGAATTCCATTTTCATATCATCATGGCGATGAATGTAAGAACAACAAGAGTCAACGAATTGAATCTTCGAAAAGACCTTTGGAATGGATCTTACATGTTCACATTGATGATTCCTCCCCTGGATATTTTTTGTGAATGCTTGCCTCATTGTCTCAATCAGATTCTTTCAAATATTTCAGATATTTTGTAATAATTCTCCCAATAATATTCAACCACTTCAGATCAATTCACCAATGGAATATTGAAATATACATATTGATACTTATACAAAGATAATCCAGGTACAGAATTTTCCCGTATATTTTTGCACTCCACATACAGTGGTTGATTTGGTAGTTATCAGAAAATGATGGATACGAACGATTCATCTTCTTTCCTGAACTATCAGAATCTATTCTGATTTGCCAAATGTTATATTTCGACATGTTGTCATTTTTTCTCAATGGAACACCCAGCATAATATTTCTCATCTACAAAAAGTTTATTTTACTGATTTTGAAAAAATACAGATGAGGTCCATTTCATCCACCGTTTCCGAAATATAAGCACATAACACACAAACATAGCACAGAAATATAGTTACTCATGGGAATGACAGTTCAGAGGGATTTAAAATCCTTTCCAAAAATTTTTGGAACAATCCCTATTGGTTGAGAGCGAAATTAGATAGGAAATTCCTGTACATATCTCTTGGCCTGGGCAGAGCAAAAGTTTGATATGATAATGACCAGAGACTACTATTGCTGTTGACGACAAGAAAGATTTTCACAATCTTCTTTGAATCTTCCGCGAGTTTGACCATAGTGTCGGACTGTTCGATTCTTCGAGAATGGTTGGGAACCTATTTTGTTGCCAACGAGATACCTGACATCACGTAATCTATTCGATTCACTCTCACCAGAAGAACAGTTGGAAGACATATTCGCAAAGTAACTATGAAAAATTGCGTTCTCGATGAAGAGATAGACCAGAAAAAAATATCATTGTCAGAAAGTTGGGTGTTGATGTGGACGATATGACTAGAGTGCATGAAAGTGACCAGTTAATGATGAAGATGAATTTAGTGAACCAGTATTGCCTTTGAATTGAATCAAATTGAAACAATCAATTGATTCATCCCAATATAACAAGAATGTCATTTCATTTTTTTCATCACATTGTATCATATTTTTTTCCTTCCAAGATGATAGATCAGCTGTTACAGCTCACAACGCACTAGGGCATTGTGAGTGTAACTAGGCACCGCATCCAAATATCTAATATCACAATCAAATAATATTCAAGTGAGAATAAATCTCACAGAATGTTCAAATTGGCCAATGTTGAGATGCTGAAGTTTCAGTCTCAGTTATATACGTAATAGTAGAAGATACAAATAGCTCGGTTTTGAAATGTGAGAGTTGTTCTATCTGAAAACGCAGTGCCCTATAGGTTCGATATAGGAAATTAGGATAATATCGAAAAATTTCTGATTGTTAATATTCTGATAGAGTTCGAACAAGATTCTATGAAATTTGCTAGAGAACCATCCCCACAATTCAGAGAGTTATGAAAGTCCTTAGAGAATCTTCATGAACACTAATCGGCTCACGCTTGAAAGAAACGGAGGGAAAGCTACATCCACATATGGAATCAATATAACGATGGCCGGAAAATTCAACCTTGTAGTACTTGAACGGATTGGGATTCGTATATCTTTTCTCACTACATTATCTGAACGATATATCAAACCATATACTATAGGTATAATACTCTGAAACCATGATAATTCAATACTGTCTGTAAGTTCTTCGAGGAGGTGGTACATTCATTTTTCAGCTTTCAATGGGATTTTCTCTCCTCGTTTCTGAAAAATAGAGTAGAAGTTATTTAAAATTATTGCAATATATTTGTAGTAAGGACAGATTTAGGATCTGTCCTGGAATGTCACTGCGTTTGAAATTGAACCTTTAGATACCTAAAAGAGAAATTCTCTAATGGTCAGTGACACCTTGTTTTTGGAAAAATTTGGAAATACAAATATATTTGATAGGAATAAAACCTCTACTTATCTTGGTGGACGTTTTTTGTGTTGAGAACGAGAGCAGATTCGTTTCCGAAACGTCCACCAAGATAAGTAGAGGTTTTATTCTTATTTAATATATTTGTATTTCTAATTTTTTTCAAAAAGAAGGTGTCCCTGACCAATAGAGAATTTCTCTTTTAGGTATCTAAAGGTTTAATTCCAAGTGCAGTGACATTTTGGGACAGATCCTAAATCTGTCCTTACTACAAACATATTGCAATAATTTTTAATAACTTCTTCTCTATTTTTCAGGAAAGAGGAGAGAAAATCCCATTAAAAGCTGAAAAATTCATGATAATTCAGTTTGTTCAGCAAGATACATAAATGTTTCATACTGAACAACGATCTGAAAACACTATCTATAATGTCACATAAGTAATTTCTGAGTATCAATCCTAGAAAATCAAATCTGTGCCCAACGGTAGAGAAATGACACAAAAAACACTTCGTGTCCGCACCAGAAACACGAAAAAACACGCGCAATCGAAGTGCGCTTCAAATTGGCCGACTTTAAACCGTCACAAAGTGAGCTGACTGAAGACTTTATTTCAACCATTTATTCTTGGTCATCTTGGTGTGAACAGTGCACTTGGTCAGGTGAGCAGCTTGGATTGGTACAGAAAATTGTAACATACCTGACTATAAGAAATGACATGACAAAGATGGTTTGAACACCTACTGGCCATGACAGGAAGACGCTTATCTTATTCGATATTGAATATTATATTTCATAGGCCACAGTGGTATGCTCTCGAAATGATAATCAAACATCATGAAATCAGAACCAAGCTGGTCACTGATGGAATATGGTGTGATTAGGGAGTAACTTATATCCATGGTCTGAATTTGGTATAGCCAACTTGACCATAATACGAAATTCGTGCATGTTATAAACGTGGCCATTGATAATGTCTATTTGCCTCTCAGCGAATGTCATGAAATTATTTACCAAGCATATTTCTCCTATAATGGAGATGTTCAGCGAACAAAATGAAATGAATATTTGTGAATCGTTTTTATCAATCACGGTGACTGTGTTTATGTTGTGACTATCCATATTGATATCTGCATGATAATAACTGCCAGAAAATCTTCTCTTCGATACACCAAGGTTTCGTTGCATTGCATTGATATACTGCATAAAAATACGACAACTGTTTTCAGATCATATTCCTCATTCCATATACTTGACAAAATGACATGACTCCATTCCTGCTGATAAGAAAAATCCAACCGAGAGTAGAATATTTTTTTTTATCTCCTCTCGTTTTCCATTCCCCACGCCGTTCCTTGAATTCACAACTGTAGAAGTGCTAAGTCTGTCTATTGTAACGATAGTTTCACACAAGCATGATTCATGTATATATTTACATGTTCATAGATAATAATTCCGACTCATATCCATCCATTTATAATTGTGCTATGTGCTTTGCTATTACCTCTATGACTAACGTAGTCAAGAGCTTTGGAAAGACTCCAAAATATCCTCAAGAATTGAGATTTTTCTCATACGCTGTATTTATAACGATCATCCTCCATATTCCAGAAAATTCAATTATAACTGACTCAGCAATTAAAGTCCGCACTGGAGGATTTTGAAGGTGTCTAAATACGAATTTTTCATGATTTCATTTGCATAATTGAGGATTTTTACTGTTTTCATGATGTTTGTATATAGCTGGCAGATGTTGGCAATTGAGAACACGTTTGCATCACGACTTTATTAAAATTCACCCCGAAAATGGTCCTGCGTAATGGTTTCTGTCAGCAATCTGAGAAACGCAATACCAAAGTTTGCTTTAATAGATTCACTCATGAAGCCGGATTCTTGATGACTCGAAAGTAATTCGTGACTGAATCAAATGCCACATCATTTCACAGGTCGATGATACTTTAGACATATATGAAGAATGGGACATCGGCTCATTCAAAATATCTGGCTAGTCCAATAATCGCTTGCATGATCTAACGAGCTGCACAGCGTTGCCGCTGACACTAGAAAGTAGCATCATCTTTGATATTTCAAATGAGTTTGTATAATAATGGCATTTTTGAATCTGATTCTTTTCGTCTGATAGGTACCCCTCTCTGACGGTTTCCAAGTGAATGATCATTCTGTATATTTTTTCTCCAGAACATAGTTCTTATTTGAAGATTATAACTGCGGTATCTGGATTTCTAGAACCTCGAAAGTTTGGGCTGAGCATACCAAGGTCCTGTGTATTACCTATGTGGAGTCTGTTTCACCGCTAGATACGAAAATGGTGAGGAGAATTCATACTCGTATTTAATAGATACAAATTATTTCAATATATGTAATATATTATATAAATATGTATATATATATATATATATTTATAATATATAATATTTATAATGTAGAAGACTTCAAAATAGATGCAAGATAGAAAAGCATATGTAGTAATTGTATTCCCTCAGTACATTCGAATGAATCCAAATCCGAATCGAGATAATCTCGAAGAAAGATATATCTGTTATTATTGAAAAAACATAATATTTCAACTTCAAACTGATTCACATCCCTATATTTCTCTGTCGTCTCAAAATTGATGGCACCTTTTGTTCATTTTCCAGCAGAGCACTCTAGACTCCAGCACCGTTTCATCCAAGTTATTGTTTTGGTTAATAATGGCCTCCGTCTTTTCTAGAGCTATTCTGGTTTGCGTTACAGTTTCGTACCTATCCGGAGACGTTGATGAAAATACGACATTAGGAACGAACCTGTCTGATATTTCCTACGAACTGATTTTGTTTTGCTTGTTTGTTCAAAAATAATCCTGTCTAATGAACTCTGGGAAAGATAACGAGAGCACCATAACTTGTCTCAACAATGGATCAGCGAAGATTTCAATGCAGAAATCTAGAGATTCTACTTGGCTCACACTTTTTGCCCACTTCTACGAATACATTATTGCGTGTGATCTGAATGAGCTGTATAACAATCCCGCAAGAAATGAATGGGATTGTAGACAAACAAAATTTTCAAGACATTCGTATTAATGACAGATCAATGATCTGCCAGCAATATTACTGCGTTTGAAATTCAACGTCCAATACCAAAAAGATAAATTTCTTGATGATAGATGATAGTCGCAGTTGTGTTGTTTTAGAAACTTGGTGATTTTACCTTCATCATGCGACAAGTTTTTTTCTCGAAATTTTTTTGCTACATACGTTTTTTGACACCAGGAGCTCGAATTTCACAATGGAAACGTGTGCGAACCTATAGTGTTCAAGGTAATCCAGGAAGAAGTATGAAGGTTAACCTTGATTCTCGTCTCCGATCCGTTTTGGAAAGACATCTAGCCAATCGATGTTCCATTTATGGCACAGGATACTCTTCAATCTTCCTAATATATTCAAGAAGGGAAAGAGAACCCTCGAAAAAGTTGAATCCATCGTCTTCTGCATCCTTGATGTAGACTCCTCGGTTTCTCTCCCTTCTACGAGTGGACGGTGCTGTCATATGAGTATCTGTATATTCTGACTCACCGAACTAGTTGTTCTGCCACAGATCCACCTTCCTCCAAGATGCTGAAGAACGTTAATTCAACTTCTGCGAGGATATTTTTTCGAAGGTTTCTCCTCTTTTCGAGTTCTGGAATGCATAATGAAGGTATGTGAAGTATCCTGTGTGAGAAATGAAACTCCGATTGGGGTACTCAAAACGGGCCGAAAAGAGAAGGTGCATGCTTATAGTTTTTCTTGGATTATCTCGAGAATAATTGGTTTGCGCAGGTTTTTAACGTGAAATTTGGGTTCATGAGGTTAAATTGAGTGAGTACCAATAAATCAATTCTCGAAAAATGAAATTCATCGCATGATAAGTTCAAAATTACCAAAAACTTCTGAATCGAATATACAATACAAATAGATAATGATATTTCAACTTATCTTTGTGAAACTTCCGGCGATTGTAGAACTCTTCTTTGCTAATATTCTGCCTGCAAATATCTTACACTTCTCAGTAACAAGCTGTGGAACGTAAATTGTCAGTAACTGTGCGATTTTCCATTAATTGACGTTGAAGTTACTATTTTCTCATTCGCAGATTCGAGAAATGAATGCCGAGTTCTATATGTATCAACTGAACAGGAAGCAATACTATTTTCTCCTCTTGGAAAAATTCACGCAAACTTTCTGATTTTCTTTCCTTCTCATCTTCCTTTTATATCCTAATATTGAGACTATTCCGATCGGATATGGATGCAGTCCATTTTCATATTTTTCTCATGATCTGCTTGTGCAGAATTTTTCATTTACACAAGGTGAACAGTAGGTACAATTCTTGGACGATTGTAATCGATTTTTTCATGTATTGTGTTATTTGTATCATATTGTTCTGTATGAATTGGAAGGAATCTTCCTTTCCTATCCTAAGAATTTGAGGAACTCAATATGAGTTCTATTCTGAATTTCAGGAAAAGCAGAGAAAATCCCATGGAAATCCACTCATGGAAAGATGAACATGCTCTTCTAACCAGAGCATTATCATTTGTTTCCATGTATTGGAATCATCAATCAGTAACTATTAACTATTCTATAAGATACGCGAAATCTGACGATACCTTCGGAGGAGCAAATGATGGAAATCCTGAATTGTCGCAGAGAGATGAATGGACAATGTCGATTCGCTAACTTCTTTGGAAAACAGTCCCATGAAAGTTGAATATAGAAATATATCAAGAGCAATAAGAACTAGAAACAAAGCAAAAACGTTGAAACTATCGATGAGGATGATCAACATTCATCTCCACTCATTCATCAACGCATAACAATTTCAAATTCAATTTTTGACCTAGGAAAGGAGTACGTAACCATTTCGGATGATGAGTAGTATCGATCGTGATTGAACATAACGTTATGAGAGGAAAAGAATGCTTTCAAAATAATCATTCGTGCCTTTCTATTTTCTTCCGATATATCCAACTATTACTTGGAATGATACAATTTTCATGCGATCGAACATAACTGGACGCGTGAGATATATGTCACGATCCACATTATTTGCTATGTAATATACTTATGCGAGATCGATATAAGAATGATTTCTGGATGAACGAAATAGAACAAGATGAAAGTTTAGAAAAGAATGAAGACCAAGAGAGTAGTATTTACGTGTTTGGTAGCAGATTGGATCAATCATTGTTTTGATCTGAAATCGTTGATATTCGAGGTGATACAATATAATTTCAGTTAGGAAGTACACGTAATGCGGTCACTCCAATGACAACAGCAACATGCATAGTCGAACTATCGTCTGATGTGAACATTGCGCGTGAGTTTCAGACGTTGATAGAAAGCTCGTTATGCAGCGTATGTTTGCCGGAGAATTTCACTCTGAAGCAACAAGCAATTATGTTCATCCAATTCGATGTTGATGTGTACCAGCCAACAAATTAGACTGCGAGATAGCTAGCCCTGCCATTTCCTGAGGAAATATGTTTCAACAATACACAAAGGGCAAAGCTGGGTAGAAACAAGCATTCATGAATCCACTAAACTCCTAGCTTCTTAATTCAAAATATGAATAAACATGTATGTTTGTCAATTCACGCCTCTCAAACATACATGGGTAAACTACATAAATGCAAGAACAATTACGTCATTCAACGTCATTCATAGGCTGCCTAATACCATAATCTTGTGTTTCATTATCTTCATTGCCGTTATCATATCTTTGAATAATTTGACTGTATCATTCTAACACCGACACTCCTTATGAAGGTCCATATTTTACACCGGAATATTTCATATCCCCAGAAAACAATTTACTGATGAATACTCGACAAGGATTGAAGAAAAATTCAACATGGCCGCAATATAAGAGAGTTGATCAGAGTTGATAGTACTTACCATATCTGTGTTCACATTTGATTCAGCGAATGACGATCTGTGTAGATATTCATGTATATGTACATATGTATGTACATACAATATGCAGCAGTTGGAAATGTTTTGATAAAACATCTCCGGAAGAAATTGTTTTTACATTTGCCGAAACTATGGAAAGTGATGAGGATCGAATGGAATAGACACACCACTCGATATTATAGAAGCTCCAAATATAGAATTAGCTGATTTATATCTGAAAATATCTACAACTCCACTGTGAATACTCATTTTCCTTCAAAACGAGTGAAACTGATGATATTTTTTTCGATTTGAAGTTTTGAAATACAAATAATGATGTCGAAACATAGTCAAACCACTGTGTTTGGTACATGACTGTATCTAGAGTGAATAAATCTCACAGAATCTGTGAGCACATAATCAGGACCATATTTGGGAAAATGTTGATGATTGTTTCAAGTATATATTTTTTTATCTGTCGACAACACGAGAAAGAAACCTATAATGTTCGAGGAACATCGTGTTAGCCAGCGGTGGAATTTTGGGAGAGAAGGAAGGTGTTGGAATTTTTCTAGAAAGTTTGTAGGTTTTAAGCATCATGAAAGACTTCACTAGGCGAGTTTTGGTGGTGTCACGGTAGCTGGTAGCAACAGGGATGTTCTATTCGGGATTTATCTAGATTTGGTGCATATAAAGTCAGTACTTTCTGCATTCATTTCTGATAATCCCAAGCCACTTCATGACTTCCTGAATTTGTATTCAACATTTAATGATTTGGTTTGTGTTTTATTTGTTTCGAAAGAGTCTTTGAATTGTGTTTGAGCCCTTGTTGAGAAATAAACTCTCACTGTTGTGATAACTCGGAATTTCACAGCAACAGCATATGAATAAACTAAAACAAAGGAAATGAAATAATTTTGATCGAATCTGTGATGTACCACCCAGTAATTCTACCAGTTAGACCAAACTTTTGAAGCTACTGAATTTATAGGTTAACTTCTCTCGGGGCTGAAATGGTCGATAAAGTTAGTTAACGTCCAGCAACTAATTGCAGTTTATTTAATCCTTCGTTCTTGGCTATCCATTAAAAGACCGTTACGGAGAGTCATTAGGTATCTCCTCCGACGAGTGTTGTAAAAAAGTACGGAAGAGAGTTCTTGTTGATTGTTGGGGTTGGAGTTGAATATAAATCAATGACAAATCATCTAATCAATCACAACTGAATGTTAGAGGACAACGATTATTGTATGAAATTATGATGTGCTTCATCAATTGGAATTTATTACTGTTGTATTTATGGACCGATAACGTTCTCTCAGATTCAATAGTACCTATAGAATACTGCATTGACTTCCCCATGAAAGAGTTTTGGTTCATCCATACAAATCATTTACATTTCTCGGGATTCATAATCATTTCATAACATCACCTTATTTGGTCACTAAACTTGCACCTCGTGCAATTCAGGATTTGACGAATAGAGTACAGAATCACAAGTCAAATAAAGTTATGCTGAAGTAAGTTCCGTCGACTCATGCCATACTTATGCTATATGTCAAATCTATGCCAGTTAGGATGATAAAAAATTCGTATTCCTGTCTTTCAACGTCTTCATGATCAGATATAGTAGTCCAGTAGAATCTTGTGAGAATTAATCTGGTTTGCTTTGATTCCATGAATCGTTATCAGAATATAAACGAATAGCTGATCTGATTCGACAGTCAGGTTTTGCATGCTCTGATATCATTAGAACTGATCTGATGATCTGAAACTATTTATACACCCTTTATAGTTCTCATTCAGATAGTCTTTTTCCTTCTCAACACGTCATTGTGAATATTATTCAGGTATACGAGTAGGTATAGGTATATTTATGGAAATTCGTGTTACATTTCCCTCCATCATTACGGAATCTCTTCTCGTCTCACAAAACTTTTTCTCCTCGCTTTTGCAAGTCGGTTGAAGACTTCAATTCCAACTTGTCATACGCCAGATTCGTACATATCGAAAATTTTGAAATGCAACGAATAGGGATCCCGTTTTTCTGATGATCCTAGGCGAAAGTGCAATCATGCTGGTGGGAATCTCGTTAGGTAACATCTCGGTTCGAACATGTTTCCGACTGATGCTCAATTCAATTCCAGGAGAATACGGGGTTATTCGAGCTCTGATCCAGGAGACTAGGAGACCATCAGAAATGTGGGGAGTTTTAAATGGAGTGACATTAAACTCATGAGTGATACTCAACGACGATTATTTGGATATTTGATTCATTCGGAATGACGAACCAGTTTCAGAGCTGAGAACTTTAGCCTTCAGGGTTAATGTGTTTGTAATCATGCCGTTCGCTCAGGTGAGAAGGTTTGGTACCTTCTTCGTGTTCAAAAGCCTCGTCACCAATTTTGTGCACGTTGGAGATTCGAATCAGTAAATTTCCTGCGTACAAGTGTCTTGCACTCTAGCATAATGTAGGAATGTAGAAGGCTCTTCGTTGCACAGCATACATAAATGTGCTGCTCATTCGTGTGTATGCCTCGAGGGACGGCCGGTTATCTTCCCTATCACCCATCCAACCTGACTTGCGCTTCTCGCTATATTAATCGCCACTGTCTCTGACGGTTTTTTGATCGGAATTTTAATATGACAACAGTGCTAGTTCTACCATTGATCTTTTGGGTGCTATAGCACCAGGCGGTAAGGTTTGAAGGCAAAGTGTATCACCACTTCCAACGAAATTGATAGTGAAATTCCCATTGTCGACTAAATATGGAGAAAAAATCTATTGAACTTTATGTTCTGGTCTATCCAATCTGCGCGAATCAACTACTGGCTTCTGTAGCCGATACAGTTCTGCCGTCATACGGTCAATTCGAGGAAACAATTATTTTATTTAACGACCTGTCGAACATTTGTTGAACCTATATAACCTGGTGAATCGAAATTATACAGCTACGTCTACTGCTTCTTTTCCTACTCTCAGCGTTGTTCAGTCACGGTCACTCAGATTCAGAACTTATGAATAGTTCATACAGTTATGTGGAACGAATTGAATGAGAAGTTGAATCAGTGTCGGTAGTATGGATTATTGGCTTTCAATCAGGGCTCTCAATATCTTACCTGTAACATTCGATATTGAATGTATCCAGTAATGTCGCGAATGAAAATCACTTGGAAATCCATGAATGGAACCGGTTTCACACTCTCTGGATGAGCAAAATGGTACGGCACGAATAGGAAGAGACATAATGACGAATCATCAGAATGAAACTTAGAACAAGAAAGTTAGACACAGCGATGCAAAATTACGTGAACGAAGTACAAACTCATCAAACGAAACGACAAAACTACTCCAATAAGAACACAACTGAGATCAATGAGCGAAAGAAATATTGAGACAATGAAAAGAATGAATTTTTTGAGCGAAAACATGATACAAAAACATAATTCTTGTTACATGACTACAAATTTCGATAATTTCCGAAAAACTAGTGGGAATCATTTCGTTAGATTCAGAAACGCTATCAGGTGATCATGAACTCAACTGAGTGATGGATCAGATCAGAACATACAGCTCACTAGATATTCTCTCCATATCTTGCCGACAATGGAAATTCCTATCAGTTTGAAAAATCATGACTGGCAAGAACTTTTAACCAATCGCCCACTCAACAACTGCGAGTGTTGTCGATAATTCAGCACAATCAAAAAAATGGAGAGATTGTGAAAATTGAGATAGTTTGCCAGGTAGCGAAGTGAAATGACTGCCTTCATATGATTCATATGATCTACCAGCGTCGACAGCCAATCTACTACATCGAGAAACTGGTCCATGGAAGGACAGTTCGCCGAAAAAAGTTCCTCTTCCAGGTATCTGAAGATTGATTTCCAAGCACAGGGACATCATGCTAAGACAGATCATGAATTTGTTCCAACTACAAATAAAATATTGAAAGGATCATTTCATTATAAATTTTTGTTTTTGAGAACAAGGAGGGTTAACTCCAAAGAATGAGTTCATATCAATTTGCTGGATAAGATAATTTTTTTTGTTGTAACCAGAGTATGTATTATATTCTCGATTGTTTCTTGAATTACATGAATTGAATTCATTGTATGATATATACTCATATGAAGATGTTAATCTTTATTTTTTGAATCTGTATCATCCTTTCCAGCAAAACTTCAGAGGATTTGGAGAAAATGAAAACCCTATAGAAGAGCAATATTTCTCAGTCTGAAGGCGGCAGGTCTATCTTAACAGCAGGCGAAAAGTCATACCTCAAACCGGCACTGTGTGGCAATGCCATGGCAACTTTGTTGCTTTCACCTAGGTATCTGGTCTCGAACAGAAGTATTCCTCATTTGGAATATGAGCTCTGGTGCAATGAACATCATTTCCGAACCATCCTTCGCTAAGGCGTGAACAACTTCATTTTTCACTTCTGTGCCTTGGGATCTAAGACTCAAGAGTCACCTAGTTATGACTTCACAGGGTGAGTAGGTTTTCTCGATAGGCCTAGGCGTCTCGATTCCAGAGCAATGAAGTGATTGGATAGCTCCCTGGATGTTGGAGAAGATGTGGACTCTTCTGGCTCTCGCGACATTTCATTCCAGATATGACGCAATAGCATGTTATATAGTACGTCGGCCTGAAAACTGGAGCAGAAGGAAAGTTCCACGCAACCCAAACACCTCATGGATTTTCTTCATGTTTTCCAGCACCAGTTATCTCATCAATCCTTGAGCCTGGCGGTTTCCTGCGATCTATTTATCTCAGCATAGCTGTAATGTCGTTATCGGGCTTGTTATTATACAAGCTGATTCATGGTGGATGGCATATTAGACGTTTCTGGTGAACCAGTCAACGGATTACTCTGGAAATTTGATGGAGAGCATATTTGGACATTTTCCACTCAACTGAAATATTTTCGACAATTCGGTGATGGTGCTTCCGTCTTCTATTCGGTGATACTCGGGGACTTCCAACGCTTTAGCCATAATCTCAGTCACTTCGATCTAGTGGTTCGAAAATTTCGTTTGCCTCAAGAAGTGACTGAAATATGATTATTTCAATATATAGCATCATTGACAGAATCTCCATCAATTTCCTAACAGGTTCTCTCGATATTTTTCGTGACTAGCTACGTGTGATAGTTTCTGAGATGAGTATCAATCAATTGTACCCTTCGGAAATCAGGACCAAAATTCAAATTTGGTGATATTTCCGAGTTCAAAAATACTATGGATTCGAAATTTGGTTCGAAGATAGGTGATACTTGGAGGCTTCTTATACTCTTCAGGCTGATCTCAGTTACTCCAATACGAGATGGTTCAAAAATATACGGTCATTTCTTCTGCTTTGAAAAAATGACTGGATGGTGATTTTTTCGAAAAGAACACCCTGTGAGATCTTGAAATTTGCCTCTTATGTGTATATTTGATAGCTATGCCAAAATGGCCAAGTTTCTCTCATGAGCACCACATTTATTTCTGTTTTCGGTGAGTGACCATCATTTCCATTCAACAGTATCATTCTCATGATGGTTTCAACTGTTCGCTCCCTTCGAGAACGATAGAATGGAATCATCTATTTTCGTCGTATCATCATAGGTTCTTATCAATTCGTCAAGTACAAAGCATTTGAAGATTTCGGTCCGAGAGGAATGAGTTAGTTCTGAAATATTCCACATTTTTGTTATTTTTAAGTTTCTTCGTGCTTTTGAAGATGATCCAAACGCATTGAAATCGTTCGTGATTCTTGTTCGATGTCCTGCTGACAATTTAATACCTCATCAGTGTTTCTGAACTCAAAGTTATCAGCATTTTCCATCAGTGGTAATTATTTCCTGAGAAACAAATTAATTGATAGGTATAAGGAAATATCGAGAGAAGCTCTCAGGAGATTGATGAACATTCTGAAAATGGTGTTTCATACAGGATATTCTATTTTATCAACTTTTTCGGCAAACGTCCGGGATGTACCCACTTCCCCGACGCTTTTTCTTTGAGAAAGTATGTGGCTGAAGGATATATAGATGATTCACTCACAAACACTAATAAAATTGCCAAGACCATTCTAAAATCATCAGAAGAAAACAATCAATTTGAAACGGAAACGTCGCCTTCTTGTTCTGGCTCCAACAGAAGGAATTTGAATATACCAAGCATTTCAAATAAATTGAATCCCTCCAATATTAGCAATCGCCCGAATTTCAAAATTGAAATTGATATAAATGAGAATTGAGCCGGGTCCAGATTATGTAACGAAACATGTTAAAAACAAATTTGTTGAACAACTTTGTTTTATAACTTGATATGGAATAGCAGAGATATCCAGACTATGTAACAGAACAAAATTAAATTTAATCAATGTACTTTCAACTGCTGGAAGCAGTGGCAGTTCAAAATGACCTCAAACGTAGAGGATGTGATTTTGGCAGCAGCAGCTGGCGTGACTTTATGTAGGCGACGGGTAAAATCTAAACGAAGATTTTGGGTACGGCCATCTTCAAGAACTCGAGGAACATAAAGTGGAGGAAGTCTTTTGGAGGATCTAGAAATGGATGACATAGACCCATCGACAGGAAACATTAAATGTGATGATAGTTTCAAAAACTTCCTAGGGATGATTTCGAATACCTTATAAATCAAATTGACCAAAAAAATATGCGATGCTCTCAGCGACTGTTTTAGCGACCAAATCGAAGTGAGTACATGGACTTTTCTAAACCTCTTCATTCGATCAATTTCAAATAGAAACGATAAGGATATTTATGAATTCAGCAGCATTTGTGTGAAGATCAATTCCTTCTCACTCATGTCTTCTGCGACTGCGTATGATTGAGTGTCAGTGTCTGTTTGAATCGAAGGTATGTCTGCTATCTCCGCTCGGTACAGACCATTATTATTTATTTCATATTTCGCGAAGGCTAGAATCAACTTGTTCTTGAGATTCCGCAAGATCCCGGCTACATATTCGTACACTCGAAGTAATCTCGTTTTTCCATATTAATTGAAAGTTCTTTCATTACCGCGTAAGCTTCTTCAGATTTCGCATCTTGAATTCTTCTCTGGTTACCTCTAGTGGTAGGAAGACGTGAAATGGTTTTCATTACAATTCTTTCTTGACATGTTTCTGTATCTTCTGGATGTGACCCTTGTTGCTCTTCTTCCTACAAGACAAAATATGGAACTGTAAACCATTTTTCAGGTGCCTCAGTATCGAGAAGAATGGCTACAGATTGCAGACGAAAGTGGAATTACCCTCACTGTTGTGGTAGTATGGATGGAAAACACATATGAAAACAAGCTCCAATGAACACTGGAAGCGACTAATCCAACTGAAAGGAATTTTTCAGCATGGTGCTTTCAGCTATAGTTGACGCTAACTATTGCTCTACCTATATACATTTAGGTCGCCAAGGACGATTGTCTGTTGGCGGAATATACGCTATCACAACATTCAACAAGCTACTTGAAACTCCTTCCTTGAATTTCCCAAAAATGAAAATATTACCGAAAAGAACATCACACCTTCACCGTTCGTATTGCTAGGTGATGAGGCATTAGCTTTGCAACCTCATATTATGACACCCTTCCTAGGAACTCGACAGCGAGGTTCACAATTCAATGCTTCTTGAGCCCGAAAGAGCAGAGAAGATAGTTCAAGGATGCTGCTATATCCACAATTTCCTCAGGAAAAGTCAGTCATTTTCATCCTACTATCCACCAGGTACTTTTGATTCAGAAGACACGTTCACCGGGGGACTATTACCCGGTACATGGAGAGTCGAAGGTCAGCCAAATGGTACTTTGCTGAGACTCAAAAGGATTCCTAGAAAACCCAGTGAGCTAGGCAAGCAAATACGATAAGAATTTCCTTTGTTCTTCACCAGTGAGATGGGAAAAGTGCCGTGGCAGGATAATCACTGACTATTGATTTGAAATGTAAGGTACTTACCTCTGCTGTTTTGTTGTCACTAGTATCTTTTGTATCTGGTTCGCCAGATAGACCACCTTCAGTAGAAAGCCGTGGCTCATTTTGGTCTTTCAATAATAAAATCCATTTTGTTTTATACGGAGCTCCATCGCCACTCCTCTCTTATTCCAACTCCTGCTGGAACTGCCCAATGAGCGTACGCATTCTTTTTTCAACTTCAGTTGAATTTGGTTTCCAATTCTGCACCTAGTTCAGTCCATGCGTCGTGTTTTCTATTCCTGCTTTTGAAATCTAAGTCGCGGCGTGTCATGAATCAAAGTTTTATAACTTTCTCTGATCTTTACCGACACCTAATGGATGACATAAAATATGCTATGAAGCAAGAAAATTGTTCTATTACATTGTATATTTCTCCAACAAGGTATGGAACTTCGTTATTTAACATGTTTTGTCACATAGTCTGGACCCGGCTTCAGAATGTTTCTGTTAATATGTAGTATTTTCTGTTCTGTTCTTCTCAATTAAAATAAGAATCGAAATGTATAATGATTGATTTGTTATTCTACACGGATTCCAAAAAAATACTTCATGCAATACGGCCGAAAATTTTATTTTTCAGGCTCACAGACTTCCAGGACTTGCCTACGACTCGTCCTACAATTTCGTCTATCCGTCCAAAAAACCCCTATCGTCCGGACTTGTTAGGTAAATTACTATTCAGTCACTATCACAAGCGAACGAACAGAATAACCGTTTTTTCGAACCACCTTGTATTGAAATTACTGAGATAGGGTTCGATTGTTGGGAGTCCATACAAGTCTCATATAACATCATGATCTTCGAAGAAAACAAATGGAAGTAGTTTTTCATTCGAAAATGTTCACACATAGGTATAGGAAAATATCAAGAGAAATTGTCAGGAAATCGATGGAGATTCTGAAAATGATAGTATATACAGTGTCTTCAGAATTATATTTCCCACTACACTCCTAATCGGCTTCAAACTGTCCAATATGTCCCGTTTTAATGAATGGAATATACAATTTCTGATCTCCTGACATTTATGAAAAGGTATCGCTGCCATTGATTATTACTCTATACGATGTTTCATTGCAGATACTCACTGAAGCTTCCATCTCGATGCTTTGACGAGATTAGCACTTCTTACACAAAAGAAGTCTGGAAGAAATGCGTCGCCATAATAATAATATCACTAGGGGTGGGATTTTATATGTCTGGAGTTCTTCTTTTTGGGGTTTCCGGAACCGTTAGGAAAGTGTTCGCTGTGTAAACAAAACTGGAATGGTCCTTGACGAGCTACTATTTCATCATTCAGAAGGATATGGAAGTTGGAACAGAAAATACAGATTATCTGAAAATATAAATTAATGAGATTCTGTACGAATTGCAGTCCCAGATTTTTCTGTGAATTTGAGATTTGTCTTCATATTTGATATAAAAGGGAACATAACCGTAGCTCTCCTAATATGAATCACCGATAATGGTAGAGAAATATTGAGATTTGGAACTTGCCATCATATTCTCATCGAGATTTGTACGTCTACGTCTACATCTATTTCTACGATTTCTACAAAAGATGGTTTGGAAATGATGTTTATGGCACCAGAGCTTGTATTCCAAATGAAGAACACTTTTGTTCGAGACCAGTTACCAAGGTGGATGCACCTATACATAGGAATAGGAAGAGCAAAATACTTTCCATAGCATTGCCACACGCCGGATTGAGGTATTATTTCACGCGTGCTACTAAGATGGATCTGCCGCCTTCAGACTGAAAAATATTTCTTTCCGAAAAGATTTGTTCTTTTTGGAAAAAAAATTTCCAGAGATTTGCTTGAAGAAAATCATACAGATGCAAAATATGAATTGATTTCTGTGATATATTATCATTATGAGTATATTTGGTACAAATAAATTTAGCCAAGCTCCGAAACTGGATAAAAACTATCGATATCACAATATCTACTTATAAAATATGAATTCTGAATACCAGACGATTCCAAGATTCTTCCAAGAAAACTAATTCCACCCAGGATTGACATATTATGAATGATTCATGTTTCTCATATTATGAAATTGAAACGGGAAGATATCACTTACAATGAAATAAGATTTTTGTTACCATGAGATTCTTGTCTATTTGATACCGATTCCTTCATCTTTGTGTATATTCATAGTTACACATATTCATTTTTTTTTAGTAGAGTAGAGTATATTTATTTAACTACATTACAAATACATGTTTGTAGCACGTCATAAGAAAGCGACAATACTGTAGAGCAAAAAATTGTTAAAATATAAAATATTGTTAAAATATAAAATATAACACATTATTAAAATAATACTAGTACATCACGTATAGTGTAAAAATATTGTAAATTATTGTAAAAGTGTGGCAAATAGATAAAAAAAAACATAGAAAGTGAACATAAGAATGGAAATTAGGCGAGACGAATTCTATTTCCTGCAAAGTCTGAAATGTCCAATGTATTCCTCTGTGGAATGAAAGCAATGTGTCAAAAATAATTTTTTTATCCTTATTTTGAATAAGTTCAAACTTAATGATTTCAATTCTGGTGGTAGTATATTGTAGAGATAATAATTCAGTGAATTTCTCTTGGATTTCTCCCTTCCAATTGAATATGTATTTTGTTTGTATCTAATTAGGAATCGACTATTGGATTCTGTTTTGGAATTTTCCAATCTGCTCACAGCCACTCTTTTGGTGAATGAATGAATATATCAAAAACATATCAAGAAAATTGAAGTGCTGCTAGGCGTCTTCGTGTTTGTGCATCAGATCTGGCACTGTGCAGCAACTAAATGAAAATATTGTGATTTTTGGTAGGTACCGATGACACAATATTCGAAGTTAGTCCTGTGGATGGACATTCAAGATCCTGGATCAACAATTCATTTGGAAGGAGATGTAGACACATTTTATTGATCATCCTGAGCTCTAGCAGCATAACATCGCTAATTCAATGATTTGTGAAATACTCAAACATTCATTTTGAGCAACTGAGAAAACAATATCGCTTCTGGAATATTTTCGTGAACTCACCTGAGCGGCTACATGACCTCGTTCTAGCCTCAGTAAGTCTGTGTGACTCCACGCACTAGTCGACCATGGCGAAACCTTCCTCAGATCTTCGTCGAATTTGAAGTTCTTGAGTTTGTTGTGGAGAAATTTCCTTATGTTCCATGGAAGGTCGTTGTGACCGTCTATCAGAGGCACTTCTTGCAGCAACCTGTGGACGATATTGGCATGAGTCATGTTATGACAGACATAAAACAGCTCCTTGACAAGTCGAGCCATAGCTGAACATCCTGCAGAGCACTTGAGATTCACTACATGTGTTCAGGTTCGATTCATTTCTGGTTTTATTTCATTTCAATATGTGATTTGGTATAGAGATTTCAGGCTCAACTACTACAGACATCTCACCTTGTGGCAAACTCCAGGCGTTCTTCGAACGAGGCACTTGAACGTATCTTTAAGGCTATGGGAACTCCTACGCCTGCAGCAGCTGCAAGTAGCAGGACCGTGCAAATTATCCACCAGTGGCGGTTCGTCAGATCGATGGCTCCTGTAATCCAAATGAATAGACGTTGATCTAGGATCTTGTGGAATTATGAACGAGTAGATTCATCACCATAAGATGATCTGAAAATGGACGAAATTTGCAATTTTTGACAGAAGGACATAAATGTATCGTGACCTGTTTGATATGTTAGACAAGCGAAGTTGCATTTTGATGAGTATGTTAACACTTGCACCGAAGGAACATGAGGTTGCCATGACATGACTATGGAACATAAATAAGAGGAGACAAAATATTCAGTACGAAATTTTTTCTCATACGTTCTCATGTCTTGGATAATATCATTTTCTATAAATAATTTTCTGGATATCAATGTGGTTTTTCTATTTGAGTATTCAACCATAGTCTCCGAATCTCATACACATGGTTACCACTGATATATTGATGGAAAGAACACATAAGATGAAACACTACGACCACTATCATTGAATCTCATCAAACGAGAATATAACTGTGAACTTAGTGAAATCACATTGGGAATCAAGCACCTGATTCCGGTGTGACAATCCATGCACATTATTGTGAGGATTGAACAATGATATCATTTCATATTTGAGATACATAAGCAGTGTACAATATCATATATTTCAATACTGTTCGCCTTCGTTATGAGAACAGTATTTCATCACACAGTTTCACAAGACATCATTTTGGCACGTAAGACTTGTGTGATATGAATAATAATTTTCATTATCTTGCATGAATTTTTACTGACGGAGACGGAGAAGGAAAATTTTTTGGGAATTTCATCCAGCTCGAGGAGGGCAAGAAACCTGGGGGGAGGGGGCACCTGTATATAGTTCGTTTATATTACCTCGGATATGGTTACTATAAACACACTCACAATCCTTTGAGGCAGTGGTCGCAAAGTGCGATAAACTACTCCGAAACAACCATAATGGATATGAGGGAAGCATTCCTCAGCCGGTTTCATGAATTTGAGAACAGCAGAGCGACCTTAGCATTCGTCAAACGCACTCTTACTGCAACAATAATGATTTGCAATTATCTCTTTCTGGCATCAACATTGGTTACTTCTCTGATATCATTTTTCATCAATGATTGAAATCTTCATCCAGTAGGTTTGCTAAATCAATACACAAATATGGCTCTATTTTTTCAAATCGTTCCGAAGTGAATATTTGGCTCTTTGGCTAACAAATTTGCGACCACTGCCCTAAGGTGTTATGAGCTATGATGCCAGTTCATAATGCTCGTTGAAATAGATGAATTCTTTTCCGTCGGAAAACAACATAACCTGATGATGAGATTGTTCCTCTCATCCTATTTGTTCAACTTGTCCGTACACGTCATACATACTATTCATAAATCCACTATTCATACCAGTTCGATCAAGATTCAGCTTGGTTTCATTGAATCAAAAATACATTTTCTCAGACAATTGTGTCAGATAGAAGTCGAGAACTGCCAATGTCATAGACAACTAAGTGAAGACAAACCTCAGGAGGTTCAGGATCAGTCACCCTCCTGGCATTGTCATCCCTATTAAGCACTTGTGTGCATAATCCGATCAATAAATTCATCTGCAAATCACGAACTATATATACAAGGTGTTTGAAAAAGACACAGCAGAAGTGGAGGTGGTGATTACCCAGACCATCTCTTGAAAAAAAATTTCTATAAACGTTGGTCCGCATACGCTTCGTTACCGATGTAGAGTGTTTTTGAAAGACTTCGCCAGTCAATGAGGAGAAAATTGGATTCTTGCATACATGGACACAGTTTGATAAATAAACAGTTGGACGACTCCCTGTCGGGCGTTTGAAGTTCTCAGCTCAAAAGCGTACCGCCTGCACGTGTCCTCATGACGAATTCGCTGTAGATACGGGGTAACGGAAAAGCATTTCGCGCGATCGCTGATGTACCGTGACGACCCAAAAATTTGAGTGGATCGGATATTTACTATGATTTTGATATTTCGAGATCGGAAGCGCGCCGCTACCTACTTCTTCTGATTTTTAGCAAAAGACACTGTCAAAATTTTGGGAATTTTGAAAGTAAAGATGAATACAAACGAAATTGGACAATCAACCTTTTATTATAATATATTGAAATACATTGAGAAAAATCACAAATGCTGTAATATCGTGAGTTTTGTATCAACTTTACTTGATGCTTTTCCTGTTTTCATATTCTGATTGGCAAATTTCAATGTGAAATAAATACGAACTCTGCAATACAAATTGGAAACTTGTCACATGGATGACTGAAAGATATTTTTGCGAAAAGTTTTTTCAGTGTGTTTCCAATGTTAACTTGGGAAATCAGTTCCTCAAATTCACTTGTGAAAATATCCTCTAGCGCAATAACGAACTCGACGATATTTCTGGAGGGCAGAGCTTAACCCCCTGATGTTGTGCTACTATATGATTTAAGATCGCAGAACGCGGTTTCTCTCTCATTCAAAATGTTTGAGTTACTGAAATCATGGCAAATTTCACAAGAATGTTGTGAAAGACATTTCCTCGAAAAATAGCCGGTTACATATACTAGTGAGTTGCCTTCAGGAGTTTTTAGATTTCGATAATCGCTTGTGTATACTTTGAGCGGAATATACGTAGGTTTGAGGATTATATGTCAATTGACATTTTCGACGATATTTTTTGAAGCGATACTCAATAAAACTTCATTATGTCTTCCATACAGTTAGTACCGTCGGTTTGATCAAAATATTTCAATGCGAACATTTTTTTAAACGAACGACTGAATTGTATGGGAGTTGGATTTTTTAAATTACCACAAGTGTTTCCTGATTTGTCCAAAAAAATTTTCTAAACAATCATGATTGAGATTAGGAGTGAATAAAAACTTATACCCGTTGGTTTGTGATTCTCTAAATAAAATAAGAATCGAATTAATTGTCAATCGCCTATCAAAAATTAATTTCAGCTGTTTGGTAACATTTTTTCCATTAATATTTTCTACTTGTAAATCTTTGAACAAATTATCCATCTCTTTCAAAACGGAAATTTGTTATTCAGTTCCCATAAAGGCTCTGAAATTAGAAAGAGTGTTCGAATTCAAAATGTCGAAAAATGAATTCATTTTCCTTATGAAATCCATGGTATATTTTGCTTCTTTCGGTAAAATTTGAAAATCAATATATGTTGACATGGCAACTGCAACCGAATAACTGAAAACCTGAGATGCCAGTTTCACTTTCATTTTTTGGAAGTTGTTAGGGAAAATGTGATCATTGGATAATTTCGGTCTTGACGTGCAATTTCCCACAGGACAATACACCACAGGCATTATTATAAAATAAAAAACGAGCACTGACGAATTATGATACGTAGTTATTTTCTCGCACTAGCCGAGGGGCCCGAGGGGAAGGGAACCGGTAAGCGAGCACGTAGGCCAGACTCGGTCTACTGTTAGTATTCTCTATACTGTGTCCATGGAGGTGGTCAATTCGAGCAATTTTTGTGATCAATAATCCATTTTCGAATCAAACCTTTCATATAATAACATGTACATGCCTTAAAACGTTTTTTTTTCACTAAAAAAGTATGCGTCGTACGATAAGATGTCAACAGACGTTCTTTCTCCACGATTGAACAAGAAATGGAATTCTTTTTGGAGACTCCAGTATTGAAAAGAGCCAGTGACGTGCCAATACGCGCGCCGCTGGTGATGCACTCAAATTTGCCTACGGGCGTGGTTATAAAGCTCGACACCTTGGGTCTCCAGTGGTGGGTCAGGTTGTTTTATTACTTTCTTGATGATTATTTTCATTTTTCCAGCTTTCTTGTGGGATTTTCTCTCCTCGTTTTTAAGATGAAATAGAAGTTATTGAGAATCATTTCGATATGTTTCAAGTGAGGACAGATTTGTGATCTGCCCCAAAATGTCACTGCATTTGAAATTGACCCTTTAGATACCTGAGAGAGAACTCCTCGAATAACTTACAGACACCATATGATCATTTTCGTATATTGTAAATATCATGAATTTACACCGAATATCTGTTTTTGGAATGATAGGTGTAGAACAAGGTATGCGAAACGTATTTTCAGCTGTTTTCAAGACAAAAATAATAATAACGGACCGTAATGATGAGTTCATCAGAAAAAGTCTGAACTAGACCTATAAATTGATCTCATAAGATATCATTCGAATCACATTGGTGTATGAATGTATCAATTTCATTCCGTGAAACACTCTTTGAACAAACTCCCATACCTACACGGAAATCGACATCCGTTTGATTCCTAATGCGATTCTTAGGTTGACAAAGGTCACCACAGCCACCAGCTGTCACTCTCTTCTTGATCTGACAAATTTTCGTCTGATGATCCACTGTTGACAGTAAATCTTAGATCATCCATTGCCGGATCCAAAGATGTTCTCTTTCAATTTGTGAATCCTCATACTTGTTCACATGGGCACAAATGTTGATCCAGCGCAGTCTGCACAGCGCGCATACCCCAAGCAACTAGATTTCACGACGCCTCTGGAGGGTCAGACCAAACGTGCTACTGCGCCGGCCGCCATTTAATGTATCCTTCTCAGGTTGGTCGGACTCTATGGGTCTCCCATATCTATTAACACGCCTTATATCTCGAATGGCCTGGGTATTGACCTCCTTCAATATTGCCGTGTCTTTCTTGAACATACTGTATATATGAGCTGCCAGTGCTATTATTTGACTGCAGTTCCCATTGTGATCCTCCGTCTGATGATTCCGGATGAATGGAGTTGTCAAACATAATTCTTCCCTGGAGACTCACAACTTTATTTGAAATACTGGAGATGTGAGCGATGTGTAGAATGTACAGTCTCAATCCTAGACAATCCGTATAATACCAAATAATACTACTGATAAAGAACAATATAGTATATGAAAGTTTTCATGCACTGATTGGATCGGCAAATTGCGTCGACGATCAAGGTTTGTGGTCGAAATCAATCAATAATTCATCCATGAACTCAAATTGACAGCATTTGCAACACCACTATCTGCAAAGTCAGACGGATCAAATTCATTACAAATGACTGAGGAATATAAGAGAGAGAAACTAGAATGGCAGATATTTTCACTTCATTTTGATCTACTTTTCATACTGATATTCATGCGAAGTACTCCGAATAATCTTCAATTATATCATGATGATGATGGCAAAAAATAGTATAATATAATATATATATATAATATATAAAAATAGTATATAATAGTATATAAATTGACGATAACTGATGAATGAAGTGACCTTATTTCATTCTTTCTTCAACGAGGTGTCGTTTTCTAGAATTCTACAATCAAATTCTCATCATGCATATCATACTTTTTCGTCACTTCCTGTTCCACCGGAAATGACATGACTTCACTTCCTGTTCCACCGGAGATGACACAACTTTGTAATTTGGGATTGAACACCCTGTATATTTTTGCTATCTTGGATTTTACGGTCGATCCTGAATAAGATCACATAGTTACGAGACCAAAAATTGTTACAGTCGATTTTCAGACATTTTTATATTTGCAATTAGAGTGCGTGCACTCCAACCAACCTGATGAACATGAAACAGTGAGAAAAAATCCATTACTTGAGACAACACTCCTACCAAGTATGAATCTCACCTCTCGCAACTCTGGAAAACATGGCTTTTCTAAAGAATACGTTGACACCTGGTATATGAGAGGTGGCCAGATATAATTCAATCCATTTTCAATGCTTATATCTCAGAAACTATTGACTTGACTATTTTGACAATATTATTATTATATGAAAACACATCCGTGCATGTTCTTTTCCCGATATTTATATATATGTGAGGCTTGATATGAATTTTTCCTACGCGCTCTCAACATTGTTTTGCTATTCAGAAAGTAGCCCGTTCCACTATGGCAACCGTAGAGTAAAAGGCAAATGTGGAAAATATTCAAAAAACGAACGCTCGCATTGATTGATCGATGTAATGATATTCCACTCGGAAGTTTTCCTGCTGGCATCATCACACATGGTACTCATCACGGATTTGAAATAATTTTGCATCCTCAGCTTCCAAAAAATTCGTCTAATACATAAGAAGCATGAGAAGTTCGAAAAAAACACTGAGGATACATACATGAGAATTACATATTCAGGGGTGGGCGAAACCAATTCGAAAATATTGGTAATCAAAATTTATCGATATTATTGATAATATTTCAGCAATTATTTCGGGTAATATTGGCAGTGAATATGATTTTGATGGTATGTATAGATGATATCGATGATGTTGATATCGATGTTATCGATAATATCGATAATTATCGACGATTTCGATGAATTTGCCTATCAGAAATTACACAGTTGAGTCAGTTGGGTGGAATTGGTCAACGAAGAGGACAGCGGAGATATCCGAAGATTGCCGGATCTGCTCACAGATTCATTATCATGAAATCAACAGTTATTGTCACACAATAATCTGACGGGATTCCACTCGGGTTCCTGACTGCTGTATTTTGAGTTGCGTGGTAGCTGTCGACAATGAGCGATACTGACTAGAAATATGAATAAATACTCACAAAACTCATAATGCTCATAATCCAAATATTTATGGTCGTAGGAAAACAAGTATTCATAACTCGTTGAAGAATTCATTTCATGCACTCGTTGCATTTCTGCATTCGCCGCTATGTGGCCCGTGCTGAATAGCTACTCGTACGAAATATGTCACTTCCAACACTAGTTATGTCATGTACGATTCCTAAATTTCCTTGTCGAAATACTGGTCCATGTTATATGATTTGTCATGACATGCCTAGTAGAGATTGTTGAGCATTCGTACTTCTTCCACAACTAACACAAAAGGTTCTGTGAAAAAACTAAGAAAATAACAAAATAGACTCGGTATCTCGAAAAGTTTCGGGGATGAGTGCATACAAAATGAATCAAAATCATACTAGTCAACCAGTATATAAGGTACTCACCAGAAAAATTTCGAGTTACCTTGATATTCTCACAGTTGTTGCAAAACAACGCCTTTCCTCTAATTTCGCCTCGTATTTCCCATTCGGATTATTCAATGTTATGCTAGAATATACATAAATATTTCATAAATATTTACTGGCGATAACACTGGGGACGTGAATTTCAACATTGTGAACAATTCACAATACTGATATATCTTTATGGCAGCAAGATACTTTAATTCCCAAAAAATCTCGCACAGCAAATTATTCAATCGGTGACTCGTGACAGTCTGAATTGAATGACTACCTAAATCCCATAACAAAACCATAGTCATTATCATCGACGCTAGTCTATGGAAAAAGTTTATCGATAGCACCTGATTTTGTCAGTTCCTCGTCAGTTGTAACAAGTGATGACTCTTAACAATTTCATAAGGTGAGTTTATGTACTTGCTGGCCTTAGAAAAATGCACCACTTCTTCCGCTGCACTCTTCCGATGGCATACAATTTCAACAGCAATTTCTTCATACTGTAGATGTTGTGAAAACTGTTTCGGAAAGCTAAATTTCCATTTCATTCACCTTGAAATCAATACTTGAAATGATTCTTGACACAATCACCTCAACTTCAATTATATGGGTTATTGTAATGTTGTGAGATAGGTACAAAAATAATAAGCAACATTTTTAGATAGCAAAATGTTATTCCATTCATTTCGCGTCTATAATGAGTAACAGAGTAAGTGACAGAGACAGAGAGATAAATGTAATAATTCATCGTCTAATATTGCAATGAGTATATTCTGACAAAGCATGACAGAATATATTGCATAACATTATGAAAAATGAGCTACAAAATGCACCAAAAAAACTAAACGAATGAATTTACAAAGTCTCCATGATTTATATAGGTCATATGAAGACATGAATTTGAAGTCTCTTTTTGAGAACTTTATGTATTTGTGTGAAGATGAAGAAAGAATATAATATGATGTTCAACGTATGAATGTGAGTTACGAACTGCTGGAACTCGCTTCTCTCGGTGTCGAAGACGATCCTGCTGATTTCATGGAAACAGCCATTTCATGGAATCTGAACATAATTCATGACAGGTATAGAATGGAAATATCATCAATCTACTGCATTGAGTTGTGGTGAAATCATTCAACACACTGTATGAGGCGTTGTTAATTAATGCATCCTGAAGTTTCCTGAATTTTTCAAAGATTCTTGAATATCTGAGTGAAGCAGATGAATCACTGTGAGCTGAATCTATAGATCAAGAAATATTTTGTCTCGGTCAATCTTGGAAAAGGAAGAGTTATTATGGTTGTTATTTGCCTGGTTACATGATCTTGCGCTGTGTCAGCCAATGAAATTCGAGCTATAAATACAAGTAGTATTATTTGTTCCTCCAAGTATAATTATTGTCTGCATGAATCTCGTTCTCTAAATTTGAATAGATACATCATTGCCCGCTTCTGCAAGACACTGCACTGCACTTTGTAACTTCATTTTCTTGGTCTTGGTTTTGCTGAAATCTGTGGGTGGTATGAAGATGAATGTTCTGATTGATTTGGAATAGAGATTGTATTATGTACAATGATCTGACAGTAAAAACTGTATTCCTGTTGAACGCATGTTCTTGAAATCATCTCTGTGTCGGAGTCCCTCGAAGATTCCATTATGATTGCTTTCTTTGAATTCTGAAAATATCGGAGACTACCAGAGCTTCACCTCAAGATGATGACATGAAATAAATGCCGTTCGGTGCCGTGGGGAGTCTGTCTTCAGTACAGAATTAGAAAATGTATTTTTCATATTCCTTTGATGTTGAATGCTACGAGACGCAAAAGCTATGGACGCAGTACTTACGCAGTTTCTCACGAAAGCGCCGAACGGACATGATGTCTGACAATTAGGTCTAATTGTCAGTTTGAACAGGCAATTATGACTAATTGCCACTTCAAACTGGCATTTTCCCCAATTGCCAGTGCAAACTGGTATCTATCTCTGATTGCCAGTTTGAACTGGCATTTATCCCAAATCGGCAGTTTAAACTGGCAATTAGACTTTATTGTCAGTTCAAACTGGCAATTGGGGCAATCAGCACTAATTGCCAGTTCGAAATGGCAATTATAAAAACATATCATCCTGTTCGTTCAGCGCTAAACGGACATCATGAATTTTTTTATAATCGCCAGTTTGAACTGGCAATTAGGGCTGATTGCCAATTTGAACTGACACTTAGGGCTAATTGCCAGTTCAAACTGGCATTCATGGATAATTGGCAGTTTGAATTGACAATTAGTGATAATTGCCAGTTCAAACTGGCAATTATAAGAAGAAGTCATCATGCCTGTTCAGAGCTTTCGTAGTTTCTCGATATGAGTGTTCCATGATAATTAAGGATCGTGTTATAGACTTATATGTTGACGTATCTTGCAGTGGTATTCGAGAAATTGGTTAATTTTTCCATCATAATAATAACATCATCTCTTTCATGTGATATCCCTCTATTCAGAGGGAGAATAGAGGTGAATTCATCATACAAACATCAATACATAAATCGAACACAGAGTTTTTTCAACTTTGAATTTAATTCGAACTTGGAAAATGGGAAATTTTATTTCAGAGAACTTCAACTATTCCATGTTGTGGCCTCATAGCCCCAATAATAATTTCAATAATAATTTCAATTCTAGAACATGAATTCAAGCATTTCTGAATTGTTTTTTTTTCGGTGAATCACCTTGGACTAGGAAGGATCAGACATTGTTTTATCTTTCCAATAAATGGAGTTTCTGATTATCAGTCATTCTCTGGAAAAATTCAAATGAAATAGTTCATTCATGAATTCTGATGAATAATGTATGAGTTGAAATGAAAAAAATTAAAATGATGTAATGGTAAAGCACAATAAGTGGAATGTGAAGTCCAGGGGTTTCCTGTAGCAGAAGTAAAAACTTCCAAGAGATTACAATCATTTCATATACTTTCAGCTCCATATTTCTACTTCAGCTATCTCAAATCCTTCCAATCCAAATATGCATACCAATAGTATTCGATAATAATATAACATTGTTCAAATTCTGAATGGGTATTCAATATGCGCGCCGGTACCTGATTTGATGGGGTTCTCACCTTTGTGACATCCTATCGTGTATGTTGGATGAGATCTCCCTGAGGCCTGCGAACCAACCTCAACTATTCCTCATACCTTTTTCCGTTTGGTACCGTTTGAAAGAGACTCATCATTTTGATATCTTGCGATTGCGATATTTTCCTCAGTATCAGACTCCACTTGAGTTTGATTGCTAGTGGAATAATCTTATGAAAATCTTTTTAGAAATATAAGGAACTGATATTTTCATTAGTCCCTGGGGCATTTTTTGGCGAAAAATTTATCAGAATCGACGTAACCTCATCCGTTTCTTCATTTGTAGATTGCATAGAAAAGCATGTATAATCACAACAGTGTTGGCCCTAGCTGTGGTAGTGATAGTTGCAGTCGTTTCAGCTGTCATGTTATCGAGAGGTCGATTGCTGAACAAAGGAGTTGTAGTATCCAATGGATATCGTTGTTCATCCATAGGAATGTGAGTACATTTTCATATCATATCGTTCATTAATAATATGGTTTCCCTGGAGTTCAAGAGATGAAGAGAAGAACAGACCGATCAACCTGACGTGTATTGATGATTTGACAGCATCACATAACTTTGACGATATTGAACTGATTCCAATTTGTGGCATTGGTTATGGGACAGAGTGATTGCTTCTAGGTTGCTGGAACATTTTCAATATTTTCAAAATGCAGACATTTCCTCTCGTTCAATATTATATATATTCTTCAGTGAGGAGAAAAACGAGAAATATATATATATATATATATATATATATATAAATATATATATATTCATATATATATATATATATTCATATATATATATATATATATATATATAAATATATATATATTCATATATATATATATATATTCATATATATATATATATATATATAAATAACTTCACCAGAGAAACACCTAATATCTCAATCATCGAAAGTGTCTTTATACTCTCTGACCGCTAGTCTGTTCTAGTCTGTGTCTGTACATTCATATGTGCAAGTCAGCCAGTTTCTCTTTGCAAAAAACTCTACAGCAATCGGCAAGGGACCGACTCAATGTGGATCACAGTCAATGGAGGGAGTGAGAGAAATGAAACCGTCGATGTCTCCACTGAGGAGGAAGCTATGACAGCAATCTTTGGAATACTGTTGAAATGTTTCAATGTAGGAGCATTCTATTTTGTGGAAAGGAACAAAGGAAATCCTACTGAGACATATATTCTCGGTTGAAGACAAGTCAACAAATGATCAAAATACTCATCGACGAATAGGCTTCTGGATCTATGATACTTAAATCAAAAAATTAAGAACATGCAGATTTCACGATTGAGCAGTTGGAACTACAGATAAATGACTAAGCGAATGTAGAGTGCTTGTTGGTCAATGGCTGGAATACCGAAAAAATTGCATTCTGCCACTCTAACAATCAATTAACTCAGTAAATTAGCAAGCAGAAATAAGAAACTGCAAAAATTCCTAATGTGTGGTTGAGAATGTTCAATAACACTAGCTCAACCTCATAGTATGATCTCAGTGACTGACATCTTGGTCATATACATTTTTGATCATTGCAATCTGGAAAAGCTTCCACAGATCCACAAATACCGAAATGGTTGGTCATTATTGTACCAGGTGATTCAATGAGGGTGACGAGGTACTGTATCTCAGGAACTACTAGTCGTTGAAGTTTGGAAAAAAAATCATCCAGAGGAGATCGACCAAGACAAATAGCTGGGAATATGTTTTTGAAAATCATTCGTTCACCGCTAGTAGGCGTCGACTATCGTATGAAATCATATATCGTATCGTATGAAAAATGCAATTCTTCCGAAATACAATACAACTTCTAGAAATGGACACAACTCTAGAAATGAATTATCTCACGTTGATGCCACCGTAATGGTCCATCTCTTTGATGGATATTTTTTCATAGTAAGACGTAAAATGTAGGTGAAAGGGGTCCTGAAATTTTCAGTTCATCAATATCTATTACTCAAATTAGACTCAATGGAATGTCGCTTGAACAAGGTTTGATTCAAGAAACGAACCATTGGTGAAAAACCATCCATGCCATTTTGTTTCTCTCGCTTGAAGCCGTATTATACATATGAAGTTAACCGTTCTCTCAATATTCCTCCGAAATCGTATCATCAGATTCAGATGGTAGATCAAATTCGCAACATAATAAATGTTCGAACCGCTCGGCGATATATTCATTCGTTCAAAAGTTATAGCTCAAATAATATTTCCTTAATGAATTCATTGAAGAAACAGAAAAGGTGATTGTTTTTTCAATTCTTTGGAACAAACCAGAAGAAAACATTTTGAATTCACATTCGTATCCTAACGTTTCAACAGGATTGATGTCCAGCCCATCATGCCCGAAATGTTAGAATAATTGGATATGCAGTTTCCGGATGAATATATTACAGCATTTCTCCTTGGCTGGTAAGATCTCTCGACCTCTCGGTCCTGGATTTCTAAGTATGATGTAGGCCTGAGGACCTAGTTCATAAAGGCCCTCCAACAACAGCTGATGATAAAGACAGGATTCGGGAAGCCATTAGAAATATGTCCGCTGCCGAAATTGGAGTTGGTGTATTATCCAGAACTGAATCCTTAATTTATGTGTGGTCAATAACGATGGACATTTTAAACGTTGAACTTTCTTAATGAGAAAGTTTGTTGTATAATTTTCATGTTTGTATTGTTGTTTCCTTGTTTGTCATGGTATATAGTTATTGTTTTGATTGAATTGAAATATAAGAACGAGGTTTCGAACTGTTTTTTCATTTGTCCATAGTATTGACTGAGAAACTTCCATGAATGAAATCAAAAGTCAATCGCTCATTCTGTTTCTCTCATGGATTCGTTATGAGAAAATATTCTTCGAGCCATAACTTTTGAACGAATGAAGATATCGCCATGCGGTTCAAACATGTTGCTGATCATTATTCGTGCCATGGAATGCATTGAAGTCTCGTTATTGGTGTCAATATTATTGGAGTCGCTGCGTTATTATCAATTTTCAATTCAATGAGAATACCATTGTTGTATACTTCCTTCAGGATAATCACGAGAACATTCGTGGACGGTCAAACGCACTTTATTCTACGTATTTGCATAGATATTCTACCATTTCAGGACTCAACATTGAGGGCGATAACTGTCACCGGCCATATTTCAACTATGTATGTACTGTTCATGAGCGTATCGTTTCACTACAACATAACTTATTGAATATACGGAATGTTGGAGCTCTTTGCAGAATTGATTATTCACTTGAAGGACAATGACACTGAGTTCACTATCGAGATGAAGCTATGGATGCTGTGCACTGAACATACAGAGCCTCCATAATGGATCTGGAAAGGTCGAAGTGGACTAGGCCAAAGGATCTAATATAATACAAGTTCACTTTCGCCAGGTGTTGGAGTTCTATTCGATGATTTATGGAAGATATATGAAGAACGTCGAATTTTGGTAAAGTTGTAGAATTTCATGCACATTTTCATAGTGTGGGAAAATTCACGTATAGAGTATATATTTCGAATATTGGTTATTAGAAGATTAGAGTTGTTAGTTGAAATAAGTCTAGAAGTACTCCGATAACAATTAGAGTTATATCTTTTCTCATTCACTGACCCTAGTCGAATGGAGTTCTCATGTAAGTTGAACCATCTTCCATATGGTCGATAGGGAATAATTCAAGTTGAAAGAAAATATTCATTTTATCATTTTTGAATTTATATGCTCATCTGTCATTTCATATCGGATGAGGAAACTACGAATATGGAAGCCTTCCAGGGAACCCTAGTAGGAACAACATTCCAAAGGAATACATCAATCTCTTGCAATCCACAAAACCCAACGATTATTTTCATATCCATAGTGATTGAGATTTTTGATAAGGAATAGGAATGATAAGGTTTCTTTCCCTGAGCTGTTGATAATGTTAATGAATAATAAAGTTGAAAGGTAACAATGTAGGAAAAGATTCTTTCAAAAAAGAGGAGTTGGAACAGCAAATTTTAAAACAGGAAGTGTATTTTCCCAATTTCTTGAATCGTGAAAAAAGTTCTTGTATCTCGAATAGTAGAGCTAGGGAAACAGATTGTAGTTTAGATTTTCCAAACATTTCCAAAACTGCTATAGGGGATGTCCTTGCACAACTTTGCCCCTATCTTTATTCTACACCGATATCCGGATCGATGAACTGATAATAATGTGAATGATGATAATGATGATTTCATTGGTATCAAGTAGAAGAATATATATAGTTAGCCAGTCTGCAAAATAAACTTTTGACTAACAAAAACAGAATCAAATTTCTGAATACATCATCAGAGACTTCAGAGCGTGCTCTTTCATTCAACCCTCGCTAATAAGATTGAGAGCAACTATGATGAAATGATTGAGAGCATCATTTCAAACCTAACAGAGAAATGCATTGAACTGCACCAGATTTGAAGTTCATAATTCAGAGAATGTCTAAACCACCAATTCTAAGAATCCATTTTTCAGGAGCTCAAATGAATGCTTTCTGAATTCGTCAAGCAGTGCTGGATACTTCATTATCCATTATCAATCAATGCGTTGACATGTCGGAGCAGAATCAGCCATGATGCCTTTGATGACAAGACTGTAGACGGTTCTATTTCCTTCATTTGCTCAATACAATATCATCGAATTCGTTGTCTCATTTCAGCTAACTCAGGGATGATTCCATTGACTGACTCTTCTTGATACGTGGTAGTGGCATCTCGAGAGTTCTCAGTAACAGAACACACGAATATTTTCTCTCCTCATACTCTTCCTCAGAAACCTTCGATAGTCGATATAAACACACATCATATCCTCTTTGTTTCGATGCAGCATTCGATTGGGTGAGATTGGAGATACTTCACTGCCTATGAATTGGTGCTATTCTCTCCATACTCACAAAACCCTGGAATTTGCTTCTTCACATCGTCTGAAATAACAGCTCGCAATATCATACTCAACTTCAACCATCGTTGCAGAGAAATCATGAAGAAGGGGGGTAACGCAGTTGATGCAGCTATCGCCACCTTGTTCTGCGAGGGGGTAACAATGCCGCAGTCGATGGGATTGGGCGGTGGATTCCTCATGACCATTTATAACAGGACCACAAGGCAAGTGCTTTCTTTGAATGCTAGGGAGACTGCACCGGCAGCTGCCACTGAGGACATGTTCCGTGGAGATCCCGATTTAGCACTGAACGGTAAGGATTTTGTCCGTCTTGTTCATCGAAGACGTGCACGAAACAGAGCAGGCTCTTGAGAAGCCCGCCTGAGTCATATAAAACACAGGTGCAAGTTGCTGTAATATGCGTTTGCTGGAAATAAAAATAATCAATCGATGCATCTGCGGTTTCAGCCATTATGCTCCGTTAACTTCCATGATATCCATGTTTATCAGTCCATTATTGCATTAGGTGTGAAGTTCAACTATCATAATATGTATCCCCGGTACCCCGGTATATACAGTGCGTAGCTGAGTTGATTTCAAAAATGTATGATACGTTGCTTCAAATTAGTATGATTTGGGCAAAAATGCAAAAAAATATGAACATTGTTTATGGACAGTTATGAGTAATGAAGTATGAATGTAATGAAAAAATCAAATGGATCTACGTTGTTATGCAAATATTGTGATAAACTACCAAAAACAAACAAACGATGATTTACAATGAATGTTCTAAAATATTCTCATAGTCCACGGGCTCGGATCACTGATGGAAACTATTACATATACACTGTTGAAAATGATGAAGGTTTTTTTTATAATTTATTGAAGTACTTGTATAAAAATACGTGATTCCATTTGATCTGATCTTTACGTTTATTCTTCTTTCATTACTTTGTGAGGTACTTGAAATTTCTGCATTTTCGCCTACCCTGTACCAATTTAAAGCAACGTATAATACATTTTTGGAATCAGCTCAGCAAGGGAAATCCGGAAATCGTTCGACTACCGTGAGGAATGTAAACATTTTCAGGCGGTCTTTCTGTGGGGATACCAGGAGAGCTTTTGGGTTATTGGAATGCTTATCAGAAATATGGTGGAGGTGTTGCTTGGAAGGAACTTGTACAACCCTCTATTCAGTTATGCAGGCAAGGAATTTACGTAACTAACTATGTGGCTAAAGTACTCAGTGACGTCAAAGAAGATCTGTATGTAGACCCAGTATTGAGGTGAGTGAGAATCAATATTTGTATTACCTATACATATTTCTTCGAGTTGCTATTTTTGGTGAGTTCACAGTGTACTGAGCGTTGATGATAATCCATTCAAATGGGTATCGCATAAGCGAAACAAGAATTGAGGGTAGATGGAAAGAACAGTGACAGTGAACAGTGAACAACGAAATAACTCATATCTTGAGAAGAACCAATTCGTTACTATCGAATGGTAGGCGAGACTGTTCCAATCAATGATCTGCAATTTTGAGTGACTAGTTCTTCCCAAATTGGTTTCTCTGAAGTAGAGGTACTTGATTCATGCTCATTTTTTTCGATTCGTCATTCTTTAAAATCCACGTGAGATCATCCATATCCACATTCGTGATATGTACTCCCATAGTTGTTCTTTCCTGATGTTATTGGATCTCTCGAACGCAAATCTGTTCCGTTTTCATCATTAATACGCTACCGTCACAAAGCTCTGATCGGTTTCAAATGATTTTTCCTGAAACAAACTCCACTTGGGATTTCATCTTTGTCGAATTTTCTCTCCGCGTTCAAACAAACTGAGTAACATAGCCTCCTCTATATGTTCTGAGAGAAAATCAAGGGTCGAAAAGTGAAAATTCTTCTATGATGATTATTATGATGATTCATCTTCATACTCCGTCATCTGAGAAACTGGTGTCTGAAGTGAAATAAAATCAATTTTTCAGTCCTCCAGAGTCCTCAAATTGAGTCACCCCAATGAAATGAACTCATAACTCACACCCAAGTAATGGACACCGAGAGAGAGAATTGCCTCATCGGGATTCTTCACCGCGTAGACATAAAAACTCTCACTATATCTTGTATTTTTCATACTACCTCATCATAGCTGCGAGCTGACAAAAGCCGAACAATGACGAAGTTTATTCATCAGTACATCGATAACAGCCAACTTCCAAGCAGCAAATTATTTCAGGGAGGATTTTTTCAACCCTTCAACTAACGATACGTATCTCGAGGGCGATTTTTATACCAGGCCAAGATTAGCCAGAACACTGGAAGTGATATCAGAAGAAGGTGGATATGCCATCAACAATGGGACACTCACTGAGAGTTTGGTGAAAGATATCAAGGACCATAATGGTATCATCACTGTTGAAGATATGAAGAATTACAGGTGATTCACTGCAGCTCAAATCTGTAATTTTCCACTCTATCAGAAATCCTTGGCGCTTGAAAGGTGAAACACTATATGAATCGTTTGATATGTTTGTTTTTTATCAAATAGACCTGAATGGCAGACTTCGATCCGAGCGACTCTAGCTGGAAATCATACGTTGTATTCCGCTCCACTACCAGGATCTGGCATCATTTTAGCTTTCATCCTCAACATTTTGGACGGCATCTTAGATAAAACGGACCATCTCTCCCTCAAGAATCACCAAAGGATCATAGAAGGTTTCAAATTTGGATACGCAAAGAGAACTGAGCTTGGTGATATGAATGACGATCCAGGTATCAATCAGGTATAGTATGAGAATTCGCATGATGTTTGATGCCAACTAGTTTTATTTTTCCAGCTGATTACGAATTTGACTTCTAGAGAATATGCAGAGGCAATCAGGAGCAAAATATCTGATAACAGTACATCGCAAGATGGTACTTACTATGGTGCTTCGAAGTCATTAACGGAAGATCACGGAACAGCACATATATCTGTTTTGTCTCCTAATGGAGATGCTGTATCAGTCACCAGTACCATCAATTACATGTAAGTTAGCTAACGGGCATACTTACTACATCAGTTGAATATCCCCTGATTTGAAACGTTATTCTGTAGAATCAGTGACTATAACTTTCTCCACTGAGTTTTGTTTGGAAACAGTGAAGATTAGTTCCGTTCTATTACACGGTATCTGAAGAGATCGCCATCTGCTCTTCGGGTGCATGAGTCGTACTTCCCATGAGTTTCAGTCGTAGGCCATGATATTGAATTCGAGAACTATATATTCTGTTCATTGATATGCAAAATCTACAACTTCGGTGTCTACTTTGCCAATTTTATTCAGGTTGTTAGATCAATGGAATCATTTTTTTCTCTTCTTAGAAATTCTGTGAGGAATTGATACCAATAATAATTCAACCCTCATCAAGAAGGATGATCATTTTTCCAGAAATACAATGATTCCATGTATATTTATTCAACTGTTCCACTTCATCTGCTAATAACAAAATGCGTTATTTTAAAGTTTTGGTGCGAAATTTGCATCGAACAGCACAGGCATCATATTAAACGACCAAATGGATGACTTTTCGTCCCCAAATATAACCAACGTGTACGGAGTACCTCCATCACCTTCAAACTACATTCGCCCAGGCAAAAGACCGATGTCATCGATGAGTCCTTCGATTATCGTCGATCAAAATGGAGATGTTCTGATGATAGTTGGCGCTGCAGGAGGAACCAAGATCACTACCAGCACAGCACAGGTGATTGTATGATACTGATAGGAAATCATCAAGTTATTCAGAGGAAAGACACTAGCTAGTTTGTGAGAAAATCGATCTACTGTTTTGTATTGATTATGGTTGTCACTTTTCTGTCCTGAAAGATTGATGCGCTTGATGATGTTCCATTGATCTCGAGAAAATGGAAAAGTGTTCTTAGGCAAAGAATTGAAATGTTCTCTCCACTTATTCACACAGATAATTCAGCTCGTAAATGAAACCCTACGGAATCATTGATATTCGTCTGTGATACCAGTTATTTCATCATAGAATTGCATACTTTGGCAAATCAATTTTCATTGGGAATTGATCAATATCTTCTGTAATTACTGATTTCCCTGCATCTGGTGGTTATTTCTTGATCATTGATCATAATATTTTTCGAGCAGACTACTGAGAATCATAGGAATAAGAGGAAACCATGAATAATTATTTTAGGAAGCTGAGATATCAGTTAACATTGAAAGAATCATGAAATTGGTCCACTTATATGATCCTGATAGTTTTTTTTGTTGAGTCATTTCCATCGACCAATAATGACGACTGTGAGGTTTTCATGCTCTCAAGTAGGTTTCGTTTAGGAACTAGAGAATGTAGCATATTAGAGCTAGAATGTAAGAATGCACAAAGGTGATACAAAGATATATAAAGATTCAGCTGCTCTCGATTAGCGATTGCTATAATTGCTTGAAGGCATACATTTGTCGGAAGGGTTCACAGGAGAAGTTTCATTGCATATATCTTCATCCTGATTTCGGATTCTGAGTCTCTCATATTTAAGTATCAAGGAATTCGATAGCGATAATTCGTATTATTCCATATCTGTACTCAAGTCAGAAAATCCGATTTGCTCCTGATTACAAAACGCTGGCTCCTTTTGAACTCTGCTCTATATCTGATAGGTGATATCTGGTCTCCAATGAGATCCATTATTGAATTACTGATCGAAAGTAGCTTGGAAATAAAGATATGGTGAAATTTTGAGGACATTCGAACTTCCACCTCAGAAGTTATCGGAGAAATATGTATTGCATTGCTGGTGCATAATATTTCTATTCCTGGACTATTGGATCTAGTTGGTCCTTGATATTTTCGAAAAATCACTCATTCTGTTTTTTCGAAGGAAATGTTTCATCTTTTATGTGGCATGTAGATATTCTCATATTCTGCTGGAGGAATCAAAATATCTCGGATAGTTGTACCTTCTTGAAATATTTACATACGAAAAATTACACTTTCATATATTTCAGGTGATAATTAAACATCTTTGGTTCGGAATAGACTTGAAAGAATCTTCAGAATCTAAGAGATTCCATCATCAACTGTTCCCAATGAGAGTGGACCTGGAAAGTGATTTCAGAACTCAGGTAATTAGAACTCTCTAATCAGAGAGATTTTAAGAGATGAATATCATTATTGTGGTAGCTTGACATCATGAAAAACCTCACTCTGAAAGTAATAACAATCTCATGAATATAAGGTATCAGAAAAAGTACCTGCATAATTTCATGGATATCCAAGTGAATTCATGGATCTTCCCAAACTGGCTTCAAGTGGCGGCGAAACAACTTTCCATTCGAAACCATACACTGATGCACCCAAATTAGCGTGGTCTCCCAGTGTTGCCACAAGCATCAGAAGCAACTAGATGCAGGATGTCGTTGAGAGAAAAACACTTCACGTTCTGAATTCAGTTTTTCATTTCGAAATGAGAGTACTCTCAGTACAGTTGATAGTGATTTGAGTACAGGGTATTGCAGAACTATGGGATACTAGGGGTTATTCAGTGCAACAATTGAGTAGTGGGTCCCATGTCCGGAATAGTGTCACTACGGCCCTAAGACGCGTTAAAATTCAGAAAGACGATAAATTGCCTCAATAGGACTTGATGCATTAAATTTTTGCCTTTTGTACATGATGTCACCACAACAAATTCGGTTGAAAAAAAAGGAATGTGTGTGTTCGAATTCAGGGGTTGTTTCTTACTCGGAATAACAGAAAATTCTTGCATGCCTTCGAACTGTGTCAGTATTTCAATGGAGATGATTTAGGAGCATTGGATATTTTTCACTACAAACTTTCTCCATTTGTTCAACACCACATCAGACAATTATTACGGAATTCAATCAGTCATTCAGAATGGACAATTGGCCTCTCATAAGTATTTCATCTACCTTCCTGACTGGGCATTTTGCTTGACACTGCTGCCAATCAAAATCAATTTCCAAAATCAATTTTTGAATTTACTTTCTGTTCCAGGACAAACACATAGCACAAGGATTGGCTGCTATCGGTCATAATGTTTCTTTCTCTGATGGTGATGGTTTCGCAGCAGTGACGTGTATTTCCACCAACAAGGGACAATCCATCGAGGGTTACGCTGATAAGCGACGACCTGGATCAGTCACTTATTTCAACTGATAGTGCGTGGCAGATCTATCAGCAGTACCGTATCTGTGATTTTTGAGCATGTAGTCAAATTGAACCAAATTATTTATTATCGATTGTGGATGGAAAGAATCCGTTAGTGTTATCACGTTCTTGTGCATTGGAAAACCAAGATTATCAACCTGCTGAGTAACCTGTCGAGTTCACTGAATTGGATATTTAAGGACTAGGAGACATCATATGGAAATTATCATCATACTCAGCTCAATACTCTTGATACAGTGTGTGCGTATGTGCTTCTTATTCTGTCTCTCAGGAATATAATTTGTTTTCGAGAAATCCAGTCGATTCTTCCACTTGGCTCATGATTCAGTTCAACTCATAAGTTTCATTACATATAACCTCGGGTAACTGAGAACTACCTATTTATATATTATTCCACACATAGTAGCGAAATCACAGTTTGCAGTAATGAACCCCAATTTTGGATAAAAAATGATACGATACAATACTTTTCATGAAATTTTATGTATGTGATGTAACATTACTTCACCAGGAACGCTCTGCATGAGAAATGAAATTTGTGTGTTCCAGAGGTTCCTCAACACGTTGAGAATATCTTTATTGTTCTGAATAGTGCCCAATTCTATTATGTTATCATCTCCTATCCATTATATTTGATCGTGCAGAATATATATATATTGTTATAAATTGGAAAGAAATACACTTGATAACAGAATCAGACACAATCGATTCATTCACACATTGATATCGTGTACTGGCAAGAGAAAAATAATTATTCTTTCTTATGACCACCGATGAAAACAGCGCACACAACGCGCTTATGTTCTGTTCTTCAAAAAGTGGCCAATTTTACTATGGCAATAGGAGAGCGAAACGCACTAGTGTGGAAATATTCAAAAACCGCTCGCTTGCAGTGATCGATGATTGATATTTCACCTGGAAATTCCAATGCTGGTATCATCATCTTCCGAAAAATTAATTCATTACATCATGCATAACAACCCCGAAAAGTCATGGAATCATTGATGACTAACCTTAAAATCGATAAATTCGAAACAATCGATCAATAGTATCGATGATATCGATAATATGATAATATCTCTGGATATTGATAATATCGATAGTATTGATTATAGTATGGACATCGGTAGTATCGATAGTCATCGGTACTATAGATGATATGAATGATATCGTTATTATCGATCATAACGATAATACCAATGATGTAATGTAATTAACTATCAATGCGTTATCGACTAACGTTATCGATTCTTGTCTTTTTGGTGAAATACTGAGGTTGACAAGCCCCTTCAATGTATAACGAATATTCGTTTACACAATCTTGTTCTTGAACGCCAACTCGGCGTAGGTATTCTCAGAATATGGGAATTTAATATCAACAAATAATAATGAATAATAATAGATAATGAAGATATGTTTCATTCGATCAAGAAATCAGTTGATGTGACGAGGGATCAAAATTGAATATCTTTGATTTTTTTTTTCGAAAGTCTGTCCCCTCGCTATCGATTGATTTGGACTTTTCATTCTGATATGCTAGACCTCAATTGATTTCCTCATAGACGATCTCAGTATTTCGCGAATTCACTTGATTCACATTGATGATATACAAATCTTGTGTTTTCAAGAATTTTCTCACGATATCGCAAATATACACATGGAATATCTCCCAGATATACAGCGTTCACTTGAAAATAGCCCTGATAGAATATAGAATGGTGAAAATCTTTCATAACAGCAGTCAATATATTCGAGTGTGATTTCTCTATGACTAGATTGTAGTTGAAATTGGAATTGAGAACCAGACTTCTCAATTCGGCAGAGATTATCTCGCTTTCCACTCATCGATCCCGCGTTCTGCCCACCATCATTATCCCGATTCAGTGAAAACGTTCCGCATTCAAGAAGTATACAGGGTGTCCCTCCGAAAATGCATCGTTCAATATATGGAAATCTCCAGTAGGGCGAATCTGAAAATTTGATGGCATACTATTGTTGATGGGGCAATTCGGCTAAAATATTTTCAAGATGGTTCCATTTCCGGTTGTACCGGAAAATGATATAAATTTGCCTATTTTGAATGGAACACCCTATATATCATTTCATTTTCAGATTCTAGTTACTTAATATATTACAATATTAATAATAATGGGCGGATTGTCATCTCTCTGTTCCAGAGAAACGAGTATTCTTGAGTTCAGGCATTCTCAGTTGTCCATGGCGCCCACGGTTGTGTTAGAAACAATCAAGTGTCGCGGAAATGTCATTGTAAACAATCATGCCGGCTCGTTCGGATTGTTCAAATGAAGATCACTTTGATCTTCCGATTGCTTTCAATGAATCTAATACGGTTATCTGGAGAACGTATGTGATACATTTGCCATTCGATATCCGGCGAAACAGAAGCAATCAAAATACACTGTTAGAAATTTTTGAAAACAATCGATCTACTGATACAAAAATGTTGATGAATGAATTCTGAAGCTTTCCGAATGAAGAATGAACCAACATCAAAGTTAACGACATTAAGACAGGTGTTTTATATCGACTTCTGTTTCTGCGGATATCACATGTTCTTGAGATATCCATATTGAATTAGATTCACCATGAATGAATAGATTCAGGTGATCATTCTAATAATTCGAATGAAAATGACAGTTCTGTGACACTTGATTGTTTCTAACACAACCGCGGGCGCCTTGGCCAATAACTAAAACTCAAGAATGCGCGATTTTCTGGAACGGATGTTAATTCGACAATTATTTCGAAAGCTACAAATTCCTACAATATACAATCATTCACAACGTTACCATCATTCTCAATGATGAATGATATGAAATTATGGAAATAGAGGGTTACCAGTGAAAAAAAATACTTTCGACGATTTTTCCAGAGTAATTTCCATTGTTAGTTCTCATCACCCTGTATTTACTTATGATCAGAATATCAACACAGTATACCAGAGTAGATCTTCGTCTATAAGGAAACCAACCCCAATCAAATAATTGAAGATTTCATATAGGAGAAATTTATAGTTATTGTCAAAACCATCGGAATTGATATTGTGTTAACATTACCGGTTAAGAAATCAATCAATTGAGTACCGATTACGAAATTCAGTTCGGGAATCCCTGTTGATTTGGAAAAAAAAGTCATAAGTCATGGCAAAATCTTAGGCAGGTATCTCTACCACTCATAACTGGAGAATACGCCACATACTGTGGCATTGATAATTACAGTAAGAAATGCTAATGATAGTTTTGATGTTGATTAACAAAATAAATCAGCGGATTTTCGAATGTTGTATTAACTTTGATGTCTGCATCTATATGAATGGTTTTTCAATAAGATACATTCCTGCGAGTTGCATAACCGTTATATAGGTGGATCGTTTTCCCATTTACCATGCATGACGCGATGCAACAGGGACCAGTTATTATATTCTGTATCATTTTGGTAAATCCGAGTAGAATTGGCAGAGAATTTATTTCGTGTTATCTGTTTGAGGATAAACAGATTGGAAAGAAGTATGGCAATTAGTTTTCACGCATAGTCTTCTCTCCAGGCATCAATGTAGCTCATGTTCATTCTTCTAATATCCTCATAATCTTTTGAAGGAGGTTTTCACAATGAGAGGTAATTAGAGGTTAATATCATTCTGATAATTAGGTAGTATGGGTATATGGACGTGTTCTATCTACCTGAAATTACCCTGTACAATATATCATTTTTGATAACACTTCCCGAACAACTCCACCCATTATTTCCTAACACCTACTGTGCATGTATTTCGAGATAAAAAATACATTTCATTATTCTGAAAACATCACTCACATAAATATACACAATGAAATTTGGCATGAAGGAAGGTGACCTATATTCATTGTAACATATTTATTCTACGATACTATCATTATGGATCATTCATTTTTTTTTTCAATTCATTCACCAATACAACAATGTCACAATGAAGTATTCCTCATGGATAACGACATAACTTGAATTGCACGAGGTATTGAGTATCTATGTGGTGAAAAATCAAAACACATGATTTGGCTGATAATAACTTATGATAATGACTTATGATAACTAGCGATTTTGAGAGGCTATGATTCCAGAAATTAGAGATTCTGGGATGAATAAAATTAATTTTCAACTAGAATCGGTCATGCCCAGGTATTAGGAAATTTCAGGTGGAGTTTTCGGGCAAGTTATAAGAAAAACAAAAATTATATAATATACAAGCTGTTCAGTTTGATAGAAATTGAGTTCATTATTTTTTTACGTGCACCAAATATATGTATTTCTTCACCATTCTGCATAGATGGGTAGAACATACCGATACACAAAAAACGAGCAATACTCACACGACCGTCAAACAAACATACATATCCATCTAGGAACTGAGAATATACTCTGCCAAACCACAGGGTTGGTATAAAGTATGGAATGAAGTCAATATCTTTCAAACGAAAAGAACGATATTCATAAAATTCTCAGGTAAGTGCAATGGAACAGAATGCATCTGATGTACATTTTTCGTTAATAATATACTTCCGGTTTGACTGGAAATCGAGTTCTTTTATTTCAATGGGACACCCTATATATTCTCACAGATTTTGAGATATGTAGCTTGTTATCTTGAACTCATACATACTGAGTTTGGTGTGAAAAAAAATGTAAAAACGAGGAATATAGCACTTTAATCAACCGCCTTTGAGTTTTTTGCATCAGAGCAAAAAAATATTTAGATGAACTGAAGGATGTTGTTTGTATGCATAGTAATGAATAAACGAGTATTGTTCAGTACGTATTTCGTTCTCCAAGTGTCGAATTCAAATCGACGGAAATAAATTTCACAATTCAGAAAAGAGCGGATTGAAATTCTAATGATGATCGGTTATGCATGATGATCGTGTTAGAGCTCATGAAAAAGTGTGTCATATTTTTGATTACTAGAATGATTAGAAATCGCCGGAAATAGGCTTATAGGCCCATTTTTTATCGACGGAAACTTTAATGGTATTTGGATTTACTGAATATCGAAATTATTCCTGCGCTTCAACCGAATGGGCAATTACCACAAAATGTTTGCTTTCAACAATATGGAGCACCTCCCCACTATGATAGACGGGTTAGGGATTTTTTGGATGCGAATTCTCCAAATCGATGAATTGGACGTAGATGATTCATAGGGTGGCCTGCTCGTTCTCCGCATCTTAGGCAGTTAGAATTTCTTCTTTGGAGTTATCTGAAATCACGTGCTAAGATACGTTAGACGACCAAGGACCAGGAATTGATATAAAGAATTATTGGTGAATGTGAACTAATACGTGGAGAAGTCTTGGAAATAGTAACTTAAGAATTTGTCAATGGGATGGCATATTGTCAGCAAGAAAACGGCGAGCATTCCAAACATTCGAAATAATTTTGTTTCTCATTATTCTGGAATGATGAAAAATTATTTCAATATATTCGTAGTAAAGACAGATTATTTGTATTTCCAAAAATGTCAAAAACAAGGTGTCACTGACAAATAGATAATTTCTCTTTCAGGTATCTAAAAGTTCAATTTCAAGCGCAGTGACATTTTGGGGCAGATCACAAAATCTGTCCTCATTACGAATATATTGAGATAATTTTCAATAACTTCTACTCTATTTTTTCAGAAACCAGGAGAGAAGTTCTTACAAAAAGCTGGAAAATAGTTATTCCTTGTTTTCACATTTTTTTTTTTTTTTTCACCAAACTAGGTATTTATGAATTCAAAATCATGAGCTCTCTCAAAATCTGAAGAAATATATAGGGTGTCTCATTTGAATTAAAGAAGTTGATGGCATTTCCGGTTGAACCAGAAGTATATCATCAACAAAAAGTGTACATCAGATGCATTTTGTATAATTGCAAGTACTTGCAAATTTGCATGAATATCGTTCTTTTAGTTCAAAAGATATTAACTTGGTTCCATACCTCATCCCAACCCTGCATATCTACGAGTACAACAGATCGATCATTGTATTTGATCATTTGATCATTGTATTTGAAAAACAAAGTTTACGACCACTTACCCCTCATTGCTCAAACATGTTTCTTATCATCTGAATGAATACTTTTCTCACAATTCAGAATCACCGCACTCGAATTTCTCGACTCTTAACGCAATGGAATTGGAAAAAAAAACTTCATCATTAAAAAAACGTGACATTGATACCACACTGTACTTCCGATTCTGGTGAATGGATCTATCTATTTACTTATGCATACTACTTGATTTCCGATACGATATGTCGCTAGTTTTTCAGAAACGTCTTATTAATGCTCATCACCAAAAACTCTGTATTTTCTTCTTCGGAAATCGAGAGTGAAAGGACTCATCAGGATTTTCCGAAATCAAGAAGGAATTGCCTATTTACGAAAATATCGAACCCATTTCATTATGGAAATAAGTATTGAAAATAATCAGTGAGAACAGAGATGGAAGGTATTGTTCTTAAGTATTGATATGCTATAATTCGATACTGTTGATCATGTTAAATTAATGTCAGTGCTTGAAAATATTGGAATCCGAGGAGTTGCTCATCAATTGTTCCAAAGTTATTTATGTGACCGAAAACAATGCGTGAATATCAATGAAACGAGGAGCAGTTATCACACAATAAAATATGGCGTACCCCAAGGTACTGTTTTGGGGCCAGTTCTTTTCAACTTATATATAAATGATATTTTTGAACAAGAACTGTGCGGAGAAGTGGTGAGTTTCGCAGATGACACTGCAATTTTTTACAGAGCACCTGACTGGACAACACTCAAAAACAACATTGAGGAGGACTTTCGGAGTGTTGTAAATTTTTTTGACAATAGAATATTGACAATCAATTCCAAAAAAAACTCATTTTTTGCCTTTCACGTCATACTCATCAAACCTACCACCATATAAAGAATTAAATATACAAGGTGATAACGGCAACTCTCTAAAAATAGAGTCTGTTGATAAAATCAAATATCTGGGTATATACATAGACTCCCACTTGAGGTGGGAAGAGCACATTAATTATATAATCAAAAAATTGAGATTCATGTTATATAGATTCAAGAACATCTCCGACATAATAAATAATAAATATCTGAGGATATTGTACTACGCTTTGGTCGAAAGCCACATTTCCTACGGACTCATAGCATGGGGTGCCGCCTCAACAACACTGATCGAAAACTTACAGAAAATTCAAAAGTGCATCCTCAAAATGATCTACAGAAAACCGAGGATGTATCAATCTGATAGACTCTACCAAGAAACGGCATTGATGAATGTTCACCAACTTTATGCAAAAACGATCCTTTTACAGTACAAAAATAAATCGTCCCTGGTACACATTCAACACTCTTACGATACAAGATACAGAAACAAATTCGTGATACCCAGAGCAGAAAAAAACAATAGGTCAAAGATGTCACACCTTTCTAGGACCGAAACTTTTCAATGAGCTGCCATTGGAATTTAAAAGAATCAATTCATTTCAAATGTTCAAGAATAAAATTAAAACTTGGCTCTTCACCATTCCCTTGAGCACACTACAAAATTTCATATCTACAAACAGAACATTGTGTGTATGTATGTACTGAGTATAATTTTAATAGTTATGGGATTATCGAAGCGATGTAATGGACACAGATAGTGCACCACGCGCGGAATCGTTTCCTTGTGGTTGTCTGTGTTTATTCACCACGTCGGTGTTCACATATCTTTTGTACATAGTAATCAATTAGTTTTTTACTGAACCCCTAATACATCACAAACAAGCTATTGTAGCTTCTGTGATTTTTTTTTTTCTTCTTCTACGTTTATTTTAAATCTTCATACTCATTTACTCATTTTATTGTATTTGGGAAATTTATGAAATGAAAATTATTATATGTTTGTCCAAATCATAAAAAAAACACATTTGTTCCATGTTATACACCACTTGTTATTATGATTATAATCTTTTTTCTTTAACCATTTATTAGTTATTAAGTATTTATCTTGTACCTTAGTATATGTTTGTTTGAATATTTCATTACTTTTTCAAATTATTGATTACATTCAATCTAGCTACTTGCACTCAAGCCCTACGCACAGACTTGTTCTACTGTAGGGTTTTCAATTTATTCCCTCCTCCTTTTATTGTATTTCACTTATATGTAATGTAATTCAAGAGGCGTTTTGTGAATAAATAATTATTATTATCACTATTATTATTATAAAGGAAATTCTCATTAAGATTTCTTTCATTCAATCACAGTTTCATTTATATTCATTCTATTCGGTGAGAATGATAAAAATAATGTTCATCTGAAACTGATTATTTCCTTCGGAAATGAAGTAGTGATTAATTTGTAATCATGACGTCGACCGTAATAATTGGAGGAAATATGATTTCCCGATGACTAGCATTTGTGAGGTATATTCATTAGGAAGAGAGGAGGAAAACTTGGTATTTTATGATTCACGAGATTATTCAGCAGGAAATATCTAGATATGATGATTAGAGGTACTGTTGTCGATAAAATGTTGAGGAAATAGAAATACGTGTTTGTTCTCATTCTATAGGGAGGGTGATATACAATGTACATCACAGGTCGAAGTGGATTTTATCCCAATATCAACACCTGCTTGTACTGTATGTAGACTGAATACAGGAGAAAAATCGGTGTACTTTCAATTAACTGGATTTCAGAGCTAACATCGAAAAAATGAATACCTAGATATCAATCTATTGTCAACGATATACATTTCATAATTTTGTTTTTCAGCTTTTGATGGGATTTTCTCTCCTCGTTTCTGAAAAATAGAGTAGAAGTTATTAAAAATTATTGCAATATATTTGTAGTAAGGACAGATTTAGGATCTGTCCCAAAATGTCACTGCGCTTGAAATTAAACCCTTAGATACCTAAAAGAGAAATTCTCTATTGGTCAGTGACACCTTGTTTTTGAAAAAATTTGGAAATACAAATATATTTGATAATAATAAAACCTCTACTTATCTTGGTGGACGTTTCGGGAACGAATCTGCTCCCGTTCTCAACACAATTGAAATATTTTTCTTCGTAAACTTTTTTCGATGTTTCCGATTTTGACACTGAAAAGTGACAATTTGGCAGACGGAGGAATTCTGGTTACAAGGTGTTTTCATTAATTGATATCGAATTTTCCATTTTCATATTCAAGTTTCAGAAGTGGATGCCAAGTTCTACCTATATCAACTGAACAAGAACTTACAGACAGTATCATAATTTTGTGTTCAGTGGTGTCAATTTTGACCTCTGTATAGTGAGAATTAAATTGATGTGGAAACTTGGAGAGATTTTGAAAGACACATTCATGAGGTACACAAACACAAAATGGTTCTACAGCATGAAAATACGCGTACCTACTCTATTTGAAAATGATACAAAGTGACAAATCACGTTGTCACGAGTCGAAGTCATCATTATTTGGACCCAATATTCAAACATTTGTCAACATCGTGTGACTTATATCTCAAGCCTTCATTTTAACCACGAAAAATTCATTGTAAGCATACAGTCATCTTGACTTCTAGAACTACAATTATTATTGGTATTTGTGTGTCGAATCTATAAATTCCCTTCATCCCCTCTGGAATTCATATAATTGTATGAAATTCACACAATAATACCGAACATTCTTTCATTCAAAAAATAACAACTGCGTGTTCTTGAATTGGCACCTACGCCTTTACGAAAGTATTCAAAAGAGACTCAAAATTTGCGACTTGGCAACATCCAACGTAAAGAGCCAATTGTCAATGAAATTCGAGATTAGCCACATACCAACTCTCGCATTTCGCAGTTGGGGACAGGGGAGACTAACAAGATTGTTTATAGTTGCGTTTTAGGCTTATTGTTTCCATCAAATCAGGGATTTCTTGAAAATGAGTGATTTGCATGAATGTGACTTAGTGGAATACTTTTCGATATGACCTTTCAGTGCACTTTTTCACAAAGATGAATCGATAGTGAATAACAAACTACCTTCACCGAACCTGCCAAATTTAATGAAAATAAATTGATTAAGTCTGTGGATATTTCTCTTTCACATTCATATTTCTCATTCAGCCTCCTCTGTTGAAAAGATCACTAGCTGCCACTGATCCTCGAATAAATCAAATTGATTGATTGTTCTTATCGTATGAGGCCTTTTGGAATGATTGTAGTAATCAGGTCACTTTCATAGGAACTCTCACGGGTGCGATATTATTGTTAACATCCTTTGAAAACATGAGAGGACATTTCATAACGTCAAAAATTGTATGTCCCAGCGGTGGATTGTTGGAAGATGTGGACACTGTCAGAATTCGTCTATCATTCTCAAAGTTGAGATTCGAGTACTCATGCATCCAATCAATATCCCAAATATTAGGAGCGTGATGAGAATTAATTGATGATTCACTCGATCATTTATTTCCATGAAATGAAATAACATGATCATCACAGTTACTCCTCATTATCTTGATTTCTCACGAGGTTGATGCAAATGAGGTGGACGTTTTCAGTAGCTAGCTCAATTTAGTGAATAACTAGCTACATGTGTTCCTTCATTAAATTGACCCATCCACTCGTCATCTTCTATCCATCTTCATAGATTTCTCTACAGATCGAGTCAAAGGAATTAGATAATTGGAAAATTCAGAACAATTGCAGTCAAAATGTGTATAGGGGTATTTTCAATCAACCCAAATTGAAGTCTCCTTTTATTTCAAAAGTGAGTTTTCCAGTAGTTGGTTCCGAAATATGAAATGTGAAACACTCAGGAATTGTAATATGGACAAGGGTGTGATATCGATAATCCGCTCATGCATACTTTATCATCGACTAGAATCAGTCGAGTATTTCAATTTCTCAATTTTCGCGATTCTTTTTCCATTTCAGATTGACAGGGATTGATTTGACAGATTCAAACTCATCACCCCAAATGACTCCACACCAACACATGTCCACTGCCGTAGTAGAAGATATTTTTGAAATATCTGGGAAATATACTTGCAATGATCTCTATTCGATTCGTCTATTGATGTTGATCCCATTCGAATATTTCAATCTGAAACAATCTGAAAGAACAATATCAATGCATGATTTCAATATTACAAAACAAAAAAAAAAACAGAATAGGATGTTATTTGTGCCCAGTCACCCCCGAAACGCTTCAGTGTGCAAAAAAATAGAGTGGAATAACGAGTTTTGGAAGTTACTTGTGAGTGGTAGAGGGAGTGGTAAATACATCTTTCTACGGCTACTATGGAATATGACAGTTTTCAACCTCTTATTGAATAGTAAATGCAACACATTCTCTACCAAAAATGTACGTCACTAGACTGAAATAAATCGAAGCAGATAAAACATTGACAATTGATCCAGCAGTAATATCAATCAGATGTATCTCCTCAAGTGACCGCATTTGTATATTTGCGGAAGATCCTTTAAATTTTGTCTATTCTCTAACTTGGATGTACAAACCGTATTCCAATGCGGCACCAACGTCACTAAAACAATAACTGCTTTGCTATGACATTCTCATTTTGTAAATGAAGAATGGTGTTCCAACTCCCTATACCCAGCCTTCAGAGAAAGTTATAGTGGATGCTGCCTACTTTATTGAATCGAATTTTGATACCTGACCAAGGCTGCTTGAGTTGATTTTCTTGGAAACTCTTGAAAACATTATTGAAATTTGAAACTTAACTCGAATGCTATCATATATCCGTCATTATCAGTAAAAACGAATTCGACTTCACGGGATCGACGATCGTAGCGCCATCTATACTCAAGCGGTGCATCGTTAGTAAAGTTGTTCGACAGGTCTACATGTTTTGGAAAGAAACAATTGGAAGAAACAATTGGAAGAAACAGTTGGTTCACAATCCTATATCAATCTTGAACAGTCTATAAGAACATTATCAATAGTACCTTCTGACAGCTCTGATATTGTATATGAAGCTCAAGTCATTGAGTCTTCTCAAGTCATCCTACTATTAGATTCAGCTGTGTAAAACTGGCACTTCTCACAAAAATGGGTTTCATTCCCTTCTCGATGTATAATATTCTTCAATTATACTATTGAATATTATCATATGAATATATATTATATACTTTCATCATACTATTATCACTGGTTAATTGGAAGACCACCACCTTGCTATCAGCATTTGCGATATCAAATGAATCACTAAATATCATCCTGATTCACCAATATCTGAATTCAACCTACATTTAGTTCAACACACAATATTTCATTCCCCAGGAGTCCCAAAAGTCTGCGTTCAGATTGTGAAGAAATTAGGTAATATACAAGTAACAAAATTATGACAATAAGGTATTCGAGTGAATACGCTGAATGAGCAATGAAAAAAAAATAATTGACTCGCCTATTTAACTTTTTGGAAATCATTTCAGACATGACCTTATAGACACGAAACAACAATTAGATCTATTTATTTCTACTACAAAACATGATGTAACCATGTAAGAAACACTCATTCCACCCATTACTTTACGTTCCGATTCGAATTATTCATCTGGGATTCCTGTATAACGGGTGACAAAAATTACCGATCAGGTCTGGTACGTGATAAATACTAACCGCACGAATTTCTCTCTCAGGGTTTACACGTTTGTTGCTGCGAATTGTGGAAAATACGACATCAGGCGTGTTTTCCGTTATCATGCTCACCATCGAATTTCTTCTTCCATATAAAAGACGGTGATATCCTTTTTCCCAAATCTTATATCGGTAGAATCTCAGGCGAATCACTTCATAAAGCTGTTTTGTGTCAGTGAACTTTTGGTGTTTATCCAAGGATTCTTGTTGGGAATATTTAACGATCTGATAATTTCAGGATGACTCTGATTAGTTTTTTGAGGTGAGTAATTTATATGCAGAACTTCATTCCCTATCGCTTTCATCATAACAAACCAATCCACCATTTTGATGGGAAACATTTTTTATTCTAAACGTACCAGCTCTTTGGTTTGAGTAGTGAATATTTTCATGGTTGACGAATTTTCGGTAAACAACATTCGACTTAATAACTCGACATCTGTTGACGGCAATTTTATCCTCCGCACCAATATTTTTTTTGTTGGAATTCAAACGAAATCTTTCGTGTTTATTCATTTTTCTAAATTCCTTGCGTTCTCCCCTTTTCACCCTATATTTTGTGTTTTTGATGGAGTTTCATATAACGTACAGCATTTCTGATTTACTGACCGATTCACATTTTTGTTGAGGTATAATGAAGGTCAAGTTGTGCAAATAGAAAGAAATATCACCATTACATTCTAATGTTTATTAGGACCACTGATTTAAATTTGATCTTTACATATGAGTGTATAATATATATTCATAACGTCAAAGGCAGGATACTATGAAATATTCCAAAGGAACGTGAACTGAGAACGAATTCAATTGAAAAATGAGGATGAATAAGTAGGTACACTGGAATAAGATAATGTAGCTGAAACAACTGGTTGAACTGAAATGGATAATGAACATGAAGGAAGATTTATTGAGGTGGTGAGAGTGAAATAGGTAATTTTGTTGATATTATCGATGAGAAACTTCAATCATGAATAATATTGGAATAGGTATTATGAGTGGAAAAGAATTCATGATTATGCATGTTTATATTCCTGACATATAATGGAGCTAGAGTGCTAGAGTATATGATATATTTCCGCCTTAGATAATCATTGAATAGAGGAAACCCTCCATTTATATAGTTATCTTTTTTTTTTCAGAAGGGGTATTTCAAAATAGAAGAACCCCTCTCTGAAACTTCTATGCGGATGATTCGATCTTCATTCTTTGTTTTACGAATGATATATATCAATATTATAGTAAACTCCATTAGTTCTTCATATCAACGTACTAACGATTTTACAAACCGGATATCTATAATGAGGAAAGCCATATCATTATTGTAATTGGTATCAAGTGAATCATCAGGTTAGATTCTTTATTTTGATGTTGTAATCCTGAGACGAGTTGAGGATCGTACCTGTATTTATAAATTCAAAACAATGCCAAGTTCAAGGTGAATGAAACTGCCATTGAACTTCTTCAGATAATGTTTAATTTCTTCCACTATGATGGGTCCGATTATTATTCTGTACCTACAGAAATGGAACACAATGAGTTGTAGATATAGTTGCTAATTCATCAGTTCTGGAAACGAAAAACTCGACTGTCAATATTTGCATGGACGTGATTCATTCACATTATTCAGCAGGAATCAACTCCCTTATTTTGTTCATCTCCTTGGCTTGGTTGCCAATATAACTTCACTTTTCTGTACTTCTCCATCATCTAGTATCATGCATTTTTTTTCAGACATAAATATATCATCAAAATAGTCGCAATATCTGCTGTTGTATCATCATTGATAATAGCAGGAGCTATCGTCAGTATTGTGTTGCTGATTCCTAGAGAGGAGATACCGAAAGGAGCAGTTGTGTCTAATGCCCCAAGATGTGCTGATATAGGAACGTAAGTATTTCCAACCAGTTACTGAATCTTCAATTCGAATCTTCGAATTCTTCAAGTTCTGTGAAAACAACTCTGGATTTGCCTGGGGGCCCTAGGTTTCCTTCTCAGGAGTACCTTGACCAATCAGGATATAGTTGAAGATTGGTCGATCAGCTTGTTTCTGTTCTTGGAAAAAGTAAAGTGAACCATTTCTACAAGCTTAAGGCACTTCAGTTTCATACTGGCTAGAGAATCAATAATTTACATTTCTCAACCTCTCTCTTCAGTCGTTGAATCTAACATATATTCCATATCTATCTGTCAGACAATAATCATCATGGTCTTGCAGAGATATTATGAAAGCAGGTGGTAACGCTATCGACGCTGCAATTGCCACTCTCTTATGCGAAGGGGTTATGATGCCAAGTACTATGGGCTTAGGAGGGGGCTTCCTCATGACAACCTATAACAGAACTACTGGGGAAGTATGGACACTGAATGCTAGAGAAACAGCGCCAGCTGCAGCATCCCAAGATATGTTTCAAGGTGATAGCAACCTGTCTTTAACAGGTCAGTAGTTTCGTAGCGATGATCAATGCAAGGAGCAAGCGATAATTTGATATTATTTCTCAGGAGGACTTTCAGTAGCAACAACCGGAGAGCTCAAGGGTTATTGGGCCGCCTATCAGAGATTTGGTGGTGGAGTACCATGGAAATACCTACTAGAGCCGACCATAAGAATGTGCAGTGATGGTATTCATGTGAATGCTTTCCTAGCAAACATATTGAGGGAGAATGAGGAAGATCTTTATCTGGATCATGTCCTCAGGTGAGACAAATTCTGAATCTGAGACATCTCTTGATGATTCTGACAATGTGACTGAACGTTATGTTTACAGAGAGATGTTCATCAATCCTAAGACTAACCGAACATTCGAGGAAGGAGAATATTATTTCAATCTGCGTTTAGCAAGAACATTGAAAGTTGTCGCTGAGGAAGGGGGAGATGCTTTACATAATGGCTCTCTAACTGAAGCGTTCGTCAGAGATATACGTGATCACGATGGAATCATCACAGTAGAGGACATGAAGAACTTTAGGTGAGTGATTTTGAATCGATTCATGCCTGGAATTATAAATTGAATTCGGATTTAGGCCAGAATGGCAGACTCCTCTTCATGCTTCGCTATCTGGAAATGTCCACCTCTACACGTCACCTTTGCCAGGCTCTGGTATGATCCTTACTTTCATCATGAATCTGCTAGATGAGTTTCTGGATACAGAGGATTCAGCATCCATCAAGAACTACCAGAGGATCGTGGAGAGCCTCAAGTTTGGTTATGGTAAGAGAACTCTACTTGGAGACAGAAAATTCGTCGAAGTTGATGATGTGAGTGATACAGCTATGTTTTTCCAACAAATAGGGAATGATCATGAAGGCAGAAGAATGTATGTATCATTTCCGTTTCAGATCGTTGATGAACTCACGAATAAAACGTATGCACAGGAAATGAGGGAGATGATTTCTGACAATAGGACTTCTCAAAATGCTTCATATTACGGGGCTGACTCAGTCATGCCAGAAGATCATGGTACTGCCCATATTTCTGTATTGTCACCTGCAGGTGACGCTGTTTCTGTAACTAGCACTATAAACTATATGTGAGTGTTGATCTTCAATATTTCAATAATTCAGTGAGGATGTATTTTTGACTGATACTTTATTTGAGGTAGATTCGGAGCTAAGTTCGTGTCGGAAAGTACTGGCATCCTCTTGAATAATCAGATGGATGATTTCTCGTCTCCGAATATTACCAACGTTTTCGGCATCCCTCCTTCTCCGAGCAACTACATAGCTCCTGGAAAAAGACCCATGTCATCCACCTGTCCATCCATTATTCTGGACGAGAACAAAGAGGTCCTGATGATTGTTGGAGGGGCTGGAGGGAGTAGAATTACATCGAGCGTAGCACAGGTAGCATAACATTCTCCTCGAAAAACAGTCCAGTAGGAATGAAAAGTATAATCAAATGAAATCTGTGTGTAATGAAAATCAATACTAATCCAGATCAGGCGCCTGATAGTGCTAGTGAGAGTATTTGTTTTCAAATATTTCCATTCGTTTCAGGTCATTCTCAATCATTTATGGTTTGGAAGAGATATTAAATCAGCCTCGGATTCCAAAAGGCTACACCATCAACTGTTCCCAATGGAAGTAGGATTGGAAGCAGAGTATATATCTGAGGTAGATAGTCACACTTGAAATTCATTTTTAGTTCCAATGGTGACCTCATTTCTTTCATCCTCAGGACACCTATGTTGTGGACGGTTTGAAGAAAATTGGTCACAAAGTTACTTTCGCGCAAACTACCGGTTTCGCAGCTGTCACTGCCATTTCAAGGAACAAGGATAAGGCGGTTACTGGAGTTTTTGATAGAAGGAGACTTGGTTCAGTCTCCTACGTCTATTAGTCAACCGAGTCGATATCGATATTATTTATTCTTAACTTATTGAGATTCAGGCTCAGCTTTTGAGGAGTAGTATTATAATTCGTGATAATTTCGATAATTCAAATCTATCGAAATATTATATAAGACTGAATACAGAATAGTCGTGATGTGATACTTATATTTTATTACATAATTCGGCTATATAAAGCTGAATTTCCATGATTGTGAGATATCATTCCATGATAACTGTAGAAAACACTGTTTTTCTTTGAATTCTACTACGAAAAAAACATATTTTGTTCAGAAAATTTGAGAAAAATGTGTATTGATGACAGCGGTGAAATATTTTGTGTATCATCAATCAGTTGAATGAAGATTTGTGTAAATACAATTTTCCACCACAGCGGTTACTCATTATTGTTCCGAATGGAATATATACACCGTATCCCACCTGAAGGTGTCTATTTGTTATCACCCTTCATTCTCGTAATCCTCAATATGTTCTTGTTGTGGAAAACAATTGTGATGAACGTGAACAAGATAAGACAGTTGAATTTGAGATGGTTCTTCTCACGATAGGATGGAGCACCAAGATTCAAAAATATAGCATATATAAATACTCCCATACATACTCTCCGATATGGAAAAATATGAGCTCGGAATTGAGATAATTTTGGAGAACTAGACTGAATGAAATCGAGAGAAAAATGGAGGTGTGGCAGTGAAAAATTATGAAATTCGAAATTGTTATTTTCCTTCAATTTTCTTTTTTCAGTTTCAGTTCTAGACACTTTCTGAACTGAAATATTTCCTTCATCCTCTCATTCGATGTCGAGGAAGAAAATATATTCAAGCATATCAGCTGATAGGCATAGCATGTGAGGTGAGCTGAGCTGAATTTCTCTTTCCATCTCGTATATTTTTGTCAATTTGGTTGGTAGAATACATTCACATGTTTTTTTCAGTCGAATCCATTTCGAGGAATATTCAAATTTCCAAGGCAACATTTCATACTTGTGGAAAATGAGTTATTCTGTGTTCATTGAACAATATATTATTATTCCGTTAATGCTAGATGTGGTGGAAGAAAGAAGTTCATCAGATGGTCAGACGAGGTCTCGAAATAGAATCAATCCATAGTCAATCCCTGCTTATTCGTTCCAAAAGGCTTCCAGAGACGACACTATGACCTCCTCGTCCGAAAGTTCACAATCTCGAAATGGATGTTTGAAGTTTTGCGAAGTTTTCCGGCAATAAAGGGATATTTATTATGTCAGCTTTATGAAAGTGGTTCAAACTTATATCCGGAAACGGTATAACCGCTTCGAGATGCCATTTTGAGGGACTTCCTCCGACGGGGTGCATGTAGAACGCGCATCATCGTATACAGTGTGTACGAACTCCCTGCACCGTAAAATGATATTTAGAGGCAAGAAGGGTCAATGATCTATTCGGATTCGGAATCAAGACATTGGACTCCATAAGTATACATTTTTGTTCCTGAATACTTCTCAGTCCGGAATACCTCAATGCTTTGGTGACTAAGTGTCTTTCCGTTATCTCTCTCATACCTAAAAGTCTAAGATAACTACAGCAATGTTCACAGAAGATACAGGACTGCTTCCATGGAAAGAGAAACGAGAGACTTCAGTGAACAAGTCCAAAACCTAGGTATACAGTGTGCCTAAGATGAGAATGAACAGCATGGGCATATCGGAAACGGAAAGTGATACGGTGTCGATGAAATTAGAGAAAAGTAGCGCATTCATGTGCCTAATGATATGCCATTCAGAAAGTTTCAATATCCCGAGTAGTTTCGGAGATATCCGATAAAAATTTTATTATTTTCTTATAGCTTCACATTCAAAGGAGATGTGAAACAAATAGCACTTCGCGATGACCATTTCTTGAGGACTACACGATAACATGAGCAGAATTTTTCTGCGACGTTTCGTCCCTTAGAAAACATCATCAACTTTGTGTTTTTATATGGGCCGAAACTGAAGTTTACCCTGTATACGACTCCATTTTTCATTGTGAATACAGCAACGTATCACACATTTCGGATTTCGGAACCATTTCTCGCGCAAAATGTAATTTAGTGATTACTCAATCTTTTCTTCTTCAATTTCAGATATTAGGCACTCGAAAAAATGTATACAAATATAAATTTAAACACACCATGTGCCGGAATTCTTGAGTTGTTGGATACAAAGATGAGTCGCAATATCAAAAGTTCAGTTTATGAATGTAATTGTAATGCAATAAATAACAAGGAGCTAATATATATCACAGGGAATGAACAGAAACTTAACGAGTGTTCAAATAACTTGCCATCATTTCCTAAGTACGCTCGTCTCACAGACGAATTTAAAACTTGAGTAAACATATTCGGAAAAATATTGTTGAAGGATGAGTGACCAATCTCATCGAATATCCTTCATTTCGGAAATTATAATGAGAGTACACTTGATTCCTGACATATCCCCAAGGGAAAAAGTCTAGTGGGGTTAGGTAGGGTGACCTTGCAGGCCAAGATGTATCACTATGAGTACCAATCCACTGTCCTGGGAAGTGACGGTTCAAAAAATGAACGAACAATTCGAGCGTTATATGCTGGAGGATCATCTTGTTGAAACCAGCAGCTGTGAGTAACCGCTAAAGGCAAATCATCTAGATCTAGAGCATCTTCCAAATCATTTACTAACAAATTTATGTACCGCTCTTTTGTTAATTTGTTAATTGGTAGATAAAAGGCCCAATTACATTCGTACCGAGAATCCCAACCCAAATGTTGAGACCGAAACGATGTTGATGTCTGGACACTTTGTGCACATGCGGATTTCGTTGTGACCAATAATGAACATTCTGCCTATTGAAAATGCCATTGTTAGTGATCATGCTTTAATCAGATCATATTAGTCCATGACAAATCCTAAATTTATACCGATGATATTTATTTTTTCTCAAAATGGAGTGAGCTGTGATTTGGCTATTCCGGTATTATCTTCAATGGTGCGAGTGGATATCTCAAGATTGTCAACAACAGCCTGTAACACATCACGCTGACTTTCTTCATTAGATTGCTTTTGTCGGTTTTTCAAATGATCCGTATTCTTTCGAATTAAAAACAAACCGTCTAAATATTGATGCACCAGTTTGTCGCCTCTCTGGAAACTTCAGGTAGTACGCAGGTTCAGCATCAACCCAATTTCTTCGGCATAAAATGTAACATGACAACACATCAATTTTTTCAGCATCCGAAAAGCTGCCGTTTTCCATTTTCAACACAAATTAGGTAGGTAACGAGATGTAAGAATAGGAACGGTAATACGTCAAAAATTCTACCAAACAGTATTATCATGATAACAGAACATTATGTTGTAATTTTTTTCAGCGCCTACTATCTGAAATTGAATAAAAACAGATCAAGTAATCACTAAATTACATTTTGCGCGAGAAATGGTTCCGAAATCATATTGTGTGATACGTTGCTGTATTCACAATGAAAATGGTATGGTATATTTTAGTTTCGGCTCATGTGAAAATACAATGTTGATGATGTTTTCTAATAGACGAAACGTCGCTGGAAGATTCTGCTCATGTTATCGTGTAGTGCTCAGAAACTGGTCATGGCGAAATGCTATTTGTTCTGCATTTCCTTTGAAAATTAAGCTAGGAGAAAATAAAATCGAAATTCTCAAATTTCTAATTCAATCGACGCCGTATCATGTACTTACCGTTTCCGATATCCCCGTGCTGTTCATTCTTTTCTTGGACACGCTGTATATTAAGACTCGAAGTCAAGGTTTAATGAACATGTAACAGAGGAAATTCAAGCAGCCCATACTCTTCTGAAACTATTGTATCCTCATAGACAAAACAATAGTCCACGTAGAGAAAATTTCCTGCGATTCTTTGGTGTCGTCTCATTTCAATCATTGTGATACAGTTTTCGGACCATTTCTACGGAGAGCACATTCATAATACGCACTCGTGTTTGCGTTCAATCCATGGATCCGGATCCCACATAAACTGAATGAGATTAGTTGGTGATTGATATCATTAGAATTGAACATAATTTGGAGTCGAGAAGAAGGCACGGCATTAACATACGTTTACCTACTACCAATATGTTATGTGAAATTTCACGACACTGGTAAAATTTTCGTTTATTTCTGTAATGCTGTAAAGTGGGAAAACTTATTTCGGATTTCAATATTTTACTCATGGAAATTAACAAGAATTAATTGATCAGATAAACGTAGACATAATATTATCAATCTACAAATACTCATAATATTGGATATCTACAAAAAGTGGACCTCAGTTTTTATAACTGTTGAACGGAAAATAAAACAAGAAATAATTGATCATAATCATGAACAGCATATAGGTTCTAACTGGAAGGATGCATCAATCGCCTACATTAATTTTTGGATCTTTTTTAGAATTTAGCCGGTAGGTTCTGATGTTTGAATTGCTTCATTTGCCGTAAGTTCTATATCTGAATCTATACTCTCTTGTCATGTTGATAATTTTGTTCTCAAATTGAAATGAACACGTCAAAGTTTCTATCTATCAGCGTCCGCTTTTGAATACTACGGAAGCGCTGAACGTACATGATGACTTTTTTTTAATTGTCAGTTTGAACTGTCAATTCGCCTCAATTGTCAGTTTGAACTGACATTCAGTCAGTCAATTCAAACTGGAAATTTGAAAAAAATCATAATGGCAGGAAGGAACATGATGATGATGTTTCTTATAATTGCCATTTTGAACTGGCAATAAGTGCTTATTGCAAGTTTGAACTGGCAATTACGGATAATTGCCAGTTCAAACTGACAATCAGGGATGAATGCCAGATTGAAATGGCAATTAGGGATGAATACTAGTTTGTAGTGCTAGTTCAAACTGACAATTATACCTAATTTTCAGTTTGAGAAGACAATTAGTGCTGATTGCCAGTTCAAACTGGCAATTATAAAAAAGTCATCATGTCCGTTCAGCGCTCTCGTAGAATACCGCGATATTCTCGTTTGATGAATAGTCATATTCCGCTGGACTTTCCTACATTACTGTTGCCCCAATCCAGAGCTGATAGAAGCTGAGGAATATTTGATAAATGAAACATTTCACTGTGAGCATACAGGCAATGTTAGTCGCGCATAACGAGTATGAAACTGATCTGTCGGAGAAACAACGGAAGCGAAGAGGAATGCTTCCATGGCCACATGAATTTGTGCGGTGTTATTTTAACCACTTGCGGGTTCGACACAACACTAGGTGTTAGGTATCAATTTTGGTCAACGATATGATGTGGAAGTTCACAACTTGCAAACATGCCTAAAATATGTTCCAAAAAGGCTGTGTTGCCACTTCTATAAGGAACTTTGATATCTCAAATAGAACACCCTGTTCATCCTATCATTTTTAGAATCTCTTATAATTTCCCAATAACTTCTCTTGATATTCTCTCATACCGACCTGTTACCGTTTTCGGAATGAAAATCAATTTCAACTTTCAACATTTCTTTTCGGAAATGATGATTTCTGAAAATGCTGATGTCTCTGAATTGAAAACGACTATAATATCGGAATTTCATTCAATCTTTGTTACCTACTTCAATACAGGGTGGTTAGAAAATAAAGCCATTTCGACTGTTCGAAAAAGTGACTGGAAGTTGATTATTTCGAATGATTATTGAAATGATGATTATTGAATATTCAGAAAGTTGCTGAAATACCTAACTGGTCAAGTTTCGGACTAATGAGCATTTATTCGTGAAGATGTTCCTTGAACATGGTATCCCCATCTGGTATTTGGTCAGCAGGTTATGATTACTTGACTGTCGCGTTGTGACATTATTCTCCTGATGATATCTCGTCGCTTCAGAAGTTGCAAATGCTCCAAGAAACGATAGAACAAAACAACTGAAACAAACAAATTTCTCATGAATTTGTTCAATATTTCTGGACAGTGTGATGCAACTGTCATCAGGACATGTAGATATTTCAATGAAATGTATCGGAATCTACCGCCAAGAAATTTATACCGAATAAGAATAATTTCAATACGTTTGGATAAACCATAAAAAGCACCGAGAAACTCCTGATTGGAAATATTGATCCAGATAATTGAAGAAATTGAACAATTTTGTGCGATATTTCGAAATATGTTCAAAGCGCTGGCCGTTCACTTTCAAGCACTTCGAAATGCGGGTGTTGACTGCTTCCGTCATGGAGGATCTGATTTCATTCGGATCCAAATCTTCAAATGTCTAATGAGTTGAGATCGGGTGATCTCAACCATCACCAGTTTGTTCCATTGGTTTTGAAAGTACTTACTGAAGTGACAGAAATGTCGATATCATTAGGAGAATGTCACAACGCTACTATCAAATAGTAATCATGGCCTGCTTACCAAATACCGAATGGGGATACCATCATGTTCAAGAAACATTTCCACGAATGAACTGTCGAAGGTCCGAAACTTGACTAGATAGGTGTAGGTATGATATACATAGATCAGAAGCAAATTCCACAGCAGCTCTCTGAATTTTTCATGATATGCAGAGTGTTTTATTTGGAATAATCAACTTTCAGTCACTTCTTCAAACGAACAAAATAACTGTATTTCTCCACCACCCTGTATTGAAGCAACAAAGATGAGGGTGAAGTATGGAAAGCTCTCAAGTATCACCTATAACTGAAAAAATGAAATTGATTTTCATGTCGAAAACGCTAATAGTTTGGTATAGGACAATATCAAGAAAAGTCGTTCAGGAAATGATTGAGATTCTAAAAATACTATTATATACAGGTTGTTCTATTCATTTAATCATAGTTGCTTCTACTTTCCAACAGAAATGGTATCACCGCATTGTCAAAAATATTCTAGTTGCGTTGAGATTGTGAGGATATGCTTCTCATCTAATTTCCAAAGTCATCCGTTGTCTGGTTCACCAGAAACGTCTAATGTGCCGTGAATCACCGTGAATCAGCCTGTATAGTATATTATGGTATATTGACTCAATGTGCTGCGATTGATTCGATAGGTAATTCATTATATCATCATTCGAAGGCTGATTCTTCATTGACCACATCGAAAAAAGCGAACAAAATTGCATCATTGCAGCAAATACGTCACGTTTCGCATGCTCTGCAAGAAATCCGAGAACAACTTATTTCTGAATTAATTGAATCACGTTCTGTGTGCATGAAATAATAAAAAATACTCATTGAAATAATGGTTTCGAGAGTGAACCATAATTGTTTCCGAGGGATTTCCAATTGTTATGAAGATGGAGTTTTGCCTGTTCTATCAGAAAAGTTTTGGGAGATGAAGTTTCATCAGGAACTTCCACTTTGATGCATCCGGAAAGTCATGACTTCAAGAATGAGCATCGAGACGTCTTACTGTTGCCGATAATGAAATTTTCAGGCCTAATTGCAGGCTGAGGAGAGTAAACCTTCACACGACTAGTCTGATGATCTTTCACACAAAAAATATTTTGCACTCGAGAAAACTTCATATAAGTAGCGAAAATCTAGGATTGACTGAAAAATGTTGTGATTACCAGATTGCAATCTTTACAGGACTTGTGAAGATAATCTTTCCAAACTTATCACGATGCCCTTCCAGACTCATATTATTAGTGTCCTGATGCATTATTGAGTCTTGGATTAATGGTTGTTCGAAAATTGACTGAATCGAATATGATGTGATTTTCACCACCTTGAAGTACTGTAACCGTGCTGGTAATGAACGATTAATCCTTCCAAACATATTATTTTACTGATCCTTCTAACAAATTCATCTGTTATTTCCCAATACCTATTTATGACCATTTTCGGGATGAAAATCATTTTCTAATTTTAATGTTCGACTATGAAGTTCGAGGAATGTTGTTAATTTTGGACTGTGAGGTAGGTACTAGGACGATGGAATTGAAAAAAAACAGAGTATAGGGTCATATCATGAGGCTTCTTACCTCAGAGCCAAATTGGATTTCTCTCATGCAGGGTGGTTAAATATCACAGATGGAATGATCACATGAATACACCTTGTATATTTTCACATCCTTGAAATGTTGTGTGTTAATGAAATAGTGTTTGCATTCTGCTTCTTCGCCTACTCTCTTGAAGAAAAATAAAAACAATTCCTCAATCCGTGGCCTACTAGTAGAAATTTATCATAATGCAATCATTCAGAGTTTTCAAGCATTTCTGAGAATCAAATCCAGAGTGTACCATAAAACATTTTGTGAGGAGAGAATAGTTATTTTTCTCCGAATGACATTGAAAGCGGCCCTTTGATGACACTTGGCAGGCTTAGAAATTGTACTTTCAATGCCTAGGCAGAGAAAGTCCACTTTAAGCAGTGTCCGGTATACTCTTTCGCATGGGATAGTCCCAGAAAAGTAGCAATTTCTTGTGACATTTTACCAAATTTGTAGATGCCAATGGATGATGTGCTTTACCGTTCGCATACTTATAGAAGACATGCAGATTATTTAAATTCGAGGGTCTGGAGGCTGCATATTTTCTGTAAACGCTTGAATATTCCGTTACTACAAGAGATCTTGATCTTTTGATCTTAGTATTTGGTAGCATAATTAGCAATTGATCGCTCATGTCATTTATATCATCTGTTTTCATTTGCAAAAGCTCATCACATCTACAAGCCCCAGCGACTGCAACAATAAGTACAACCTAAAATATAAATTGAAAATCAGTTCTTCAATCCATAATAGATCATTTTCAATATATTCCTACCTTCGTACACAAATACAGTTCATCTGGGGCATCTGATGGAAATTTCTCGATTTCTTCTCTTTCAAAAACTCAGGTTTTTTTTTGCATGGAAACCGTCTGACTGGCTGGTTTCATAGTCTCGCTACGCTCGGCAAACACCGCGCTTAGTGAAACACCAGCCGCGGCATCAAATCTTGTGCTTTTATGCCTAGTAAAACAAATAACTATTGTTTCACTCGCTACGCTACGCTCGGCTATGAAACCAGCCAAGGCATTAAATCTGCTTTTCTGCCGTGTGAAACATATAATTTTTTCTTCAAATTTGTTCCAATTCCACGCAAAATCGACTTTTTCATATTCAAATTGCGTTTCATTATCAATATCCAAATAACTAAATTATTTTATCGAAGGTAACTGGGCCCTGCGTTACTATGTTCACCGCTGATGACGTTTGTTGAATATGTTTGTTCACTGTTCACTTTGTCATTGTCAATTTTGAGAAGTTGTCATGTCAGAAATGGATTCACTGCAAAGTGAGGATGAATTGATGCAATTAACACTACCTGAGATAAGAGATCAGGCGCAAGATGTGGAATTTAACCTTTTACCGGAAAAATCAAGAACTGTATATGAACTCATATACAGCAGATTCATGAAATATTGACAGAAGAAAAATATATGATCTTTCTCTGAGAATGTGCTGATTGTCTATTTTTCCGATCTTTCAAAGAAAATGAAGCCTTCAATGTTATGGTCTATCAATTCGATGTTGAAAGCTACCCTGAACATAAAAAATAACATTGATTTGGCAAAATACTTGAAGTTACGGGCTTTTTTGAAACGCCAGTCAGACGGTTTCCATGCAAAAATATCCCGAGTTTTTCAAAGAGAAGAAATCGAGAAATTTTCATCAGATGCCCCAGATGAACTGTATCTGTGTACGGTAGGAATATATTGAACATGATCTATCATGGATTGAAGAGCTGATTTTCAATTTATATTTCAGGTTGTACTTATTGTTGCAGTCGCTGGGGCTTGTAGATCTGATGAGCTTTTGCAAATGAAAGCAAATTATTTAAATGATATGGGCGATAAAATTGCTAATTATGCTACCAAATACTAAGACCAAAAGATCAAGATCTCTTGTACTAACGGAATATTTAAGCGTTTACAGAAAATATGCAGCCTCCAGCCCCTCGAATTTGAATAATCGGCGTGTCTTCTATAAGTATGCGAACGGTAAAGCAATTCATTGGCATTCACAAATTCGGTAAAATGCCACAAGAAATTGCTACTTTTCTGGGACTATCCCATGCGAAAGAGTATACCGGGCACTGCTTTCGCAGAACTTCGGCCACGTTGCTGGTGCATTCTGGTGGGGACATAACAATGTTGAAGCAACATGGAGGATGGAAGTCTTCCGCTGTCGCGGAGGGCTAACATCGGCAATTAAATATTTTCCGATACGTTTCCGGTGTATCAAGTGTGGATACTAAAGTTGTTGATTTTACTGGAAAGGAGGGAAGTGGTCAGAGTTCAATTGTATTAAATAATTGTTCACAATTCACCATGAATATATCTAATAAATAAAAATTTCGTGTTGTAGTTTGTAGTTTCAATGCAGTGAAACCAGTTTATTATCATCAGCATCATTCTGAGTTTTCTTAATGTCATTGTCAATTTTAATAACCAGTTTGATTTAAATTATTACTTTGAAGGTTGCCTAGCAACGAACTTTTCTGCCTAGGCAGTAAAATTAGACTCTTTCTGCCTAGGCATCAAAAGTACAACTTCTAAGCCTGCCAAGTGAGGCCACTTTTGATGTCATTTGGAGAAAAATGGAATTTATGTAGGTAATAAAAGACGGTGTTCAAAACCATACCGCGAAAAAAAAAAAATTGACTACGCAACTGGATTCTGGGCAAAATTCTCTATTAAACTCAGCTCTGAGCTAGACAATATTTTTTATAATTCCGTAGATATAGATGGAGTCCAAAAAATAGAAATTTTGAAAATCCGGAAAACCAGAAAACCGGAATCTCCAATAACTCCTCCTCCGTCTGTCAAATGTCTTTTTTCAGTGTCAAATAACTTGTCATTGGAAAATTTTGTATGCTGATGAAGTTTTCGAATTGTGTTGAAAACGGAAACAGATTCGTTCCCGAAACGTCCACTAAGATGACTAGAAGTTTGTGTTTCCATTTAAGATATATTTGCATTCCCAAATTTTCTCAAAAACAAACTGTCACGGATAAAAAGAGAACTCCTCTTTCAGGTATCTGAAGGTTTAATTCCACGCAGTGACATTCTGGGGCAGATCACGAATCTGTCCTAACTACAAATATATTATAATACTTTTTGATACCTTCTATTACATTTTTCAGAAACAAGGATAGAAGATCTCATAAAAACGCTGAGATGAACGTTGTTATAAGAATTGTTAATCGTTTTATAAATGGATATTGAGAAAAACAATGCGAATGGAACAGAAAGAAGAAACATTCAAATCAATCGAGCCATATTCGAGTTTTTCTAGACTAACGCACAGCCATTGATTTAGTTGTTCTTGAACATGGAATGCGACGTCATCAGATAAAAAATCCAGTATCACCAGTATTTCTCTTCAATTCATCTGACCATGAATCTCTTTGTGGAGTAGTCATGAGAAACATTATGAAGCTCAATTGAAATTTCATACAAGAATGAAATGAATCATGAGTTAGATATCTGATTGTGATTGAGCTAGCAAACTGACCTCGGTTTGAAATTACATTACCTCATCACTGAATAGTAATTTGTGAAATATTTCCTATCACAATATTCTATAGACTATCCATTCACCTGTGTTTTGTGAAGGATTATTATGTTGCTATCATGTATACCAGATACCAATTGAATTGTGTGAGTGTCATCAGATGAATCTCAACTCAACTTCTCATTCCATTCTTGATTAGTTCTTTGATTTCGTGATCAGAAGAATTCAATTGAATAGCACAATCGACCTGCCAAGAAAAATTCCAGAGTTGTATTTCGGAAGAGACAATTTTGTTCACCAAATAACACTCCTAATCGGGAACGTTGTACTGATTGGTCCTTGAATACATGGGTGCGATAGTATGATACATTTTTCTTCTTGAGGGTCTGGTGATTTCAAATCTTTTATGATCCTTTCGACATTTCTCGAAAAGGAAATCATGAATGATAATGACACTAATTATCACTAATTTTATTTCGATGATTGAATATTCAATCATCCAATTTGCTCTAATTAAACTGGGATGATCTGAACTTTCGCTCTCATATTGCTGTGAATCTCAGCAGAAAATGAGTTATTACGTCGCACAGATTTCGTGCAACCCCTAAAAAAATACGTTAATTTTGTTCGCTCATGAATTTGAATTTATGGCCACTTTTTCATTACCTAATATCAGTTTTTCGAATGATTTTCTGGTTCTTTTTTAATATCCAGCTCCAATAATTCGCCGGCTGTCAGAGAGATTTGCCGCTAATAAGGATCCTGAAATTTTTCTTTGATTTAAATTTTGATTAGGGAGTACAGGAGAATTTCAATTGTGTCCCTCCCCTTCTTTTATTGAATGCAGGAGAACCGTAACGTATGGTATGGAGAATATTTCTGGATGACAACAGTAGCAACTTCGATATTTCAAAAGTAAGATCTACCTGTATTATCTGTACTTGTACTAGTACTCACATATTCCTTTTGCTATTTATATCCGACTTCATATCCTAGAGATTTCATTGGAAGCAAATTCTTGTTGTCTGTCCATAGTACGCCATTGATCATGAAAAAATCATCACCAGTCATATTCCTCGTTGAACATGGGTATATTCCGAGTTTTTTTTGATTATATCATTTCATATCTGAGTACTCTTTCATATGCAATCACCTACCAAGTTCCACTCTCTTGACGAACATTGGCAATATTGTTGAACGGCTCGAAGATCAAAAGTAACAAAATCATTCTGAGCTATTTTTCAGTTATTGAATGGAGCACAACCCGTATAAGATAGTAGTGATTTTGAAATTCAATCAACGAATAGAGTGAAAGTCACCAAGAAAGAGTTGTTTAGGATGTGTTCACCTCTATTCAAGTGAAATTACTGAAATATTTTTAGAATATTGCCATGGAATGGAAATTGTGAATACACTCAACCCTGGTGGAATGTTCACACATTCACTAACAAATGTTCAATCACCTGAAGATTTTTCTATGAAGGCTATCAGTGTCAACCTGTCAGCACATCGATTACTACACTAACTATGAGATCGAATTCCGCATATATCTAATAATAACTATACGGATGGAAACGACATGGAACTGATGCCAGAAATGACAGAGGTTCGCAGCTTATATACAGTGTGGAACAGCCAAATGGAATAAAGTCGATAACGAATAAATGAGAGCTTGTTGGAAAAACGCTTGGACACGTCGATTCGTATTTTTAGATACGCATTTTGAAAAAAATAATTAGGTAGGGTGTGTCATGTGAGAGTGGCCGATACCAACTTTCTTATTCTGAATACAACCCCCTGTATATAATTTTTTTTTGGATTCTTAAAAAAATTTCAGACATAATTAATATACAATATCCCATACCTATCTGTTTTTATATGTATTACAAAAATTAACATTGAAAAAAGAAAATTATTATATTCCACAAATTCGCTACATACTTTAACTCGATACTTATTTTTCATTCAACTCCTAATATTGGGAGAATGAGCAAAAACCTTCAATGCGTTCCTTGCTCACTGATATAAAATAAAAAAAAATACACAAACAGTTTTGTTCATTTTCGTACAAAAATCATAGCCTCAGCAACTTGTCTGTCTGTGTGACAGTAGTGATCAGTGTCAGTGCTATTGTCGTTTGAATTCATTCCATTTGGCTGTTCCACACTGTATGTGCATGCGCCAGTCTGAAATGAGAAGCATACGAAGCGACATCCGACAAGCGTCAAATCCACGCATGCGCCTATCTCGCGAAAATAATGGGTGTTATCCATATATTTTCTTTTAATTCATTTCATTTCAACGGTTACACCAATTTTTGAGAGAATATAATACTTCGTCAGTCTATAATAACAATAGGAACAATTAAGAACTTCACTATGAATAATTATAAATATGCCCTTAACTATCCCTTGATATTAACTGATAACAACAACTTGTGTTATATATCTTTCATGAAACTCCACATAATACTACAGTGACACTGATTTTGAATTTCCCAAACTACCACAAAAAAGATCACAATTGCTTTGCAGCTCATTATAATTTCTTTGAATCCTAGTGATGGGGATATAGTAGCCATTGTTTGTAGAATAAGACGGAATGGCAAAAAGAGGAGGATTCCGTGCTCTCGCCGATGTATTCAACCTAATTATGCTTAGTAACAGTGGAGGAATGATAATTCCATTAACCAATTTAAAAAGAGAACACATTTCTAAAACCTGCCTGCGCTTTTCCAAAGTTAACAAATTGATTCCGCATAAAATGATCTGGTAGTTTACATGGGTGGTTGAGATGCCCTTACGAAATGAATATGTTCTCAGAAACCTCTCCTGGATTCGTTCAATACTGTCATTATGTGTTTGATAGTGAGGAGACCAAACAATGGAAACATATTCAAGTGAAGGCCTGGTTGAATAGCAATTCAGTGATTCAAGTGTAGTAGGGGAGAATTGCTTCCTATTCTTCACAATAAAGTTTGAATTTATTGATGCAGTTTTCACCATTTTGTTTATATTACTTCTAAACGTTCGTATGCTGTCAAAAATAATAACCAAATCCTCAATCTCATTTACTCTTATCAGTCCAGAATCATTGACTGAATATACATATATATATACATATATATATATATAAAAATATATATATGTATATGTATATGTATATATATATATATAAAATTTAAGAAACTAGATGAAGGTTTTCTTCGTGAGGGTGCAGTCAAAGTTTTTGGCATTTACAAAGAGTCCACTTATTCAATGCCAAAAACTTTGACTGCACCCTCACGAAGAAAACCTTCATCTGGTTTTCTAAATTTTAGATTTTTTACCTTAACTAGTCAGTCACGACTACCCTCCTCCTAAATATATATATATATATAGCGAAAAGGCAGGATGTGATGACTATTCATCAATATCATTTATAAACAAACCAAGAAGTACCGGTCCACAATGGAAGCCTCAAGGAATGCCAGATAATACTGTTATTGAATCAGATATAATTTTTTTGATACGTATGCATTGTTGACGACCAACTGAGAAACTCTTGAGCCATGCACCTAAACTGAGATAGTGCTAAGTTTTTCAACTGATGAGGTATGACACACCCTTTGAGAAATCTGTATGTATACTATCAACTTGAGTCTTATTTGCAAAGACATTCAAGAGGAAGTTTTGATATGTCACCATTTCATCCAACATTTTGGGGATTGGATACAAATGCCTCTATAGTTCGAGATATCTTCACGATTACCAGATTTGAAAACAGGTGTTATATAACTAATCTTCCAGTATGAGGGAAAGCAGCCTGTCAGCAGTGACATATTGAATACGTGTGTTGATGGTTTTGTTAGTGAGCAAACACATTTTCTCAGTAAACAAAGATAGAACACCATCTGGTCCTGAGGAGATTTTATCAGGTAATTTAGTGATATCATTGAAGATATCATAGTGGCTGGAAGTTGGCATCAGAAAATTATTACATTGTTTTACAATTTCAGAATAGCTTGGTATCAATAAGAGATGGACCATTGATAAGATGGTTCTCCACTTAGTGCATGAAGGATTTGAAACATTGTGAAGAGAGTGCCTTACATAATGAACGTGAGTTAGCAAAACATGTGGACTGGTTTTATACGTTTCATGGGTTTTTTCCTTTTCAATAACTAAACTCTTCAATTCATTCGAAAACCAGGCAGGAGATATAGTGCTTTTATACGATTCCACCGTAATGGATTACTCAAACCTAGTTATTATCATTAGATGAATGGAATTTCTTTTTATTCCCTGATTCAGTGGTGAGTTGTGTATATACAGGAAGGCCCATCAAAAACGTACCACAAGGCATTACAGGCTAGGAAAGAACTTCTCGATAAAATCCGAAAACAGGTCAAGTTTGTTTGTCAGGAGGACACATTTTGACGTAACAAGCATAGTAAAACCTTCAACCCCCTAAATGGGGGTGTCACCCCAACATTTCTTTCAAATGAGAAGGAGGTCAAACGATACCTCTTGAGAAGGGGCTAGTCATTCCCTACACAGTGCTGCTGACATTTTCGAAGACGATTCACTCGTTCAGAAAATATGGAGTGTTGGAACTCCAACGATAATGTGTGACGAAAAATGCTAAATTCGTACTTAGAAACTCATTTATTGATCAATTGAATGTTCGGATTGCTGTCCGTCAACCTGCATACAGTGGTATAAGCTATTTTCAAACAGTTGTCGTACATTCTGGAGCATTTGGGGTGTCACTTCGTGACATACGTTAGTGATTCTTTGTTGCAACTGTTGCAATATGTCTGGTGGTGTTTTGGAAACAACGCTTCAGATGTGTCCCCACGAAAAAGGACTTGAGTCGGGTGACCGTGTTGGCCATTCTGTTGGGCCCCGTCGTCCTATCCATCGTCCTGGAAATGTGTCATGTAAATAATTGCGCACATTGTGGGAATCATGAGGAGGAGCTCCGTCTTGTTGGTAAATCAGTTCCTGTTCATCGTATGCGGGATAATTCTCGATGATATTTGATAGAGCTGGATCGATGGTATTTTGTAGTGAATCCAAGTACATATCGCCTGTTGAATTTGCAGGAAGGAAAACAGGTCTTAACTTCTGGGGGTGTTGCGTGTGTGTCTCGTGGAAAATCCTTGGATTGGTGTTAGCCCAGTACCAGCAATTGTGGCGATTCACTAAACCATTGGGAAAAAAGGAATATTCGTCCGGAAAACACACATTGGATAGAAAATTACCGTAGGTTCATTTGGTACTGGATTTTCAAGCTCTCTCTTTTTGTTATGAACTGAACCTGTTTGGCGGAATTTGTTCACCAATTCGCGGACAATTTTTCCAGAGGCATGTTTGTCAGGATGCCGTTGGTTGAACAACTCCGCGACCCGATTTCCACATACATCGTTTTTGGCAGAAGGCTCAATGATTTCCACTCTGTCTGTAATTGAATACACCATGATAATGAATCTTAAAGTCAACAATTCGTGGACACTTCAACCACGACATATATCTAGCGACTACTTGACCTAATCCAAACGTGAAGAAATGAATCCTATTTAATTTTTACTCTTCAAAATGAGCCTAAGAAAATCTGTGCATTGGCAAAAACAGCGACTCGGCAAAAATAGCGAATCCATTTGAAGAAACTTATTGTGATGAAGTACAATTGAACCGATCTTTGTTTTTCTCGTCCCACATGATGGTTGGAGTTTCAACGCTCCATTTTTTCTTGAAGGGTAGATCGATTTGAAGAATCTAAGCAGCACTGTATAGGGAATGACAAGACCCTTCTGAAGAGGTATCGCTTGAACCCCCTTACCATTTGAAAAAAATGTTGTGGTGACACCCCTACTCTGGAGATTGAAGGTTTTACTATGCTTGTTACATCAAAATGTGTCCCCCTGACGAACAAACTTGACCTGTTTTCGGATTTAATCGGAAAGTTCTTTCCTAGCCTGTAATGCCTTGCGGTACGTTTTCGATGGGCCACCCTGTATGATGGCCATAATGAGATAAGAATGGAGAATGCACTCATTCGCTGAAGACTACTTTCAACAGATTTTCGGTTCAGGAATGGACAATTGTTTATCCCCAATTTGCTCAGTAATTGTCATGTCTGACTCATAAAATAAATTCTACCAAATTCCTGCTTAACAATCGAAATCATGCCATCGTCATCCCATTCAACAATAATTCAATTCTTCTAATTGCGCGAGAGTTTTTTCTTGTTTCAGTTTTGTTTCATTGCAAGTACGATAGAACTACAGTTCTCATAATGTTTTCAGTTGGGCCACCCTTAATTCAGTTGAATAATAGCGCCTTCTTCAGGAAAACAAGTAACTCCTACATTATCCAGGTAGAGCGATTCGGTTCAATTCATCAATATCGCATTGAATAGGAATGCGTGCACCAGCCTCATTCCATCATGATCATAATGAAATAAGAATAGTAAAAGCACTAATGCGCCTTTTTTAAACCAATCCGCTCCACTCCAGCAGATGTCGAGAGTTGTCCTGAATATGGCGCCATAATTTCACAGGTATTTTGTCATTCAAGTTCCATGGTGTCTAACAAATGTTTCGATTTCACTCAACAACAACAATTTGATTTTTCTAAATGCACAGAAGTCTATGTATGTTTCAATTTTGTGTTATTTCAAGTTTGGTAGAACTGCAGTTATCACTGTCCAGTTCTGCCACCCTGAATTCAGTCTAATAATAGTGCTTCCTCCAGAAAAACAAGTGACTCCAATTATCCAGGTGGACTTATTTGGTGCACCACTCTCATTTCATCATGATCATGATTATGATTAAGGGATTCATATGAAGTGTGGCTGACAGTTCAGTTATATACAATAGTCGAGAAAGAGAGTCATCGTTCAATGATATGAGATATTTCGAAAAGTATTTGGGTGTCATAATGACTTCTTCCAGAAATATAAAAATGATGGTAGTAATCTCCGAGGTTATATGTCACATATCACGTTCAGTTGCCATCCTACGAATATTATATCAGATGATATCTTTTTATGTAGATATAAATCACGATTTAATGAACGAGCTAGATAATAATAGATTATCATAATCCTCAATGGGACGTTTTGTTGAATTACAGCCGTTCCTCAATATATTTTACGAATTCATTGGACCTGAGAACATATATTCCTTCTAGGTCCCTTTCAAGGGCGGTTTATAGCCATAATAGTTTTTTTTTGTGGCCGAGTTATATCTTCATGACATCGGACGTATGACCATTTTTCTGTACGAACAAGAAATTCGCTTGTAATTCAACTTCCCTTTTACGATGAGGTTTATCATCATGAACAGTAGATGAACGATGTACAGAACACTGGTGCAGTCACTGATCGTGTTTCGTTCCGTAAAAAACGCTAACGCCATTTTCCGCTATGATGGCCTAATAGTTTACATTTTTATAGATTTCTGTACAAATAGTTGATGTTTTGAGATTGTAATTATTTTGTTCGATCGTTAATTGAGGAGTGACTTGAATTACTACTTCTGAATCGACATTTTTATAACACTAATTGTGCCATTATCAATAATACTGATTTTGTTCTCATTTTTGTGTCGCCGTCTAACAACTGACATTTGAGTGATTTTCCGCCATAACGAATGGATGTTATCAAGTTAGCTGTACGTTAGAGTTCTTGTTGAAGGAATCAGATAGGCAAATAGGCAGAATAGCTCCACCAGTGTTCTGTACATCGTTACTAGGATATATTGAATGTATATTGTTATTGTATATTGGAACGTAAGTTACAGACGACATCATATCGTAGCGCCAGTCTGAAATTCGGGAATGAGCTGCGTAGGAACGAATTGCCTTCTGTGACAAATGTTTCTCACTTCTTTCTATTATTTCGGCTTATAATACGGTTACGTTTTCATAAAATGAATCGGAAATCATTCAGGGAAATTATGGCAAAATAATTAGACTGGCAGAAATGTTTCTGACAGTTGACAGACGGAGAATTCAATAAATTCAAGAGATGCTTGATTTTTTTGTGGAATGAACTTTCCTATCAAACATCAGATGGATTTCAAGGGCCAGCGCCTGAATTCACTACATGATGCAGGAGATACTTCTCCCTATTTTTTTCTAAATCTGCAGTTATCCTACAATTATATTGTTGATGAACAATGATATCACCAAATTCTACAGATATCTATAATGTAATCATTTCTAGCTCATACCCACTTTGGGAACTCTGAATGAACTATTATTGGTTTGTTGCTAGTCCCAACTGAGGTCTCAACTATAAGAAAAAAAAAACAATAACTATATATTTAAGTCACGAGGAGATATCCTATTCTTTCAATAGTACTTCAACCGGATAGAAATCTGTTCATGGTTGCTATTATTTTTGTTTCCAATATTCCAATATTTGATTATTTCGATAATTTTGCAACGTCAATACCATTTTTAGGTTATTCTCCCTCTTCCTGATTTGTTTGACATAGATATCGAGTAGCGAGAATCACAGTCATGTTTGAACTGTCAGACCACAGACCTCAGACCACACACTCATCTCCACGATATGTCCTCACATCACTCCGCGAACCAGTCCAACACACCCACGCATGGAGGAGAAAGTGTTTTGAATCGGGAGATCCTACGCAATGTGCTGAAGAGATTTCCACAATGATGATCTACAAAGCACAAATTCGACCTGTCCTGGAGTACTGTTCAAATGTTTGGAACTCAGCTCCCGAACACAAGCCCAAACTCTTAGATTCAATTCAGAAGAGAGCTATCCGCCTAGTCGATGATACAACACTTACCAAATCATCGACCGCTCTATATCATCGTAGGAAGGTCGGCGATCTCTGCCTTTTCTATAGGTACTTCACGGTCGGTGCTCAACGGAAATATCATCTATTATGCCATCACGCGCGATTCCTAGTAGACAAACCAGACCTCAGACTGGTCACCCCTATACACTATCAGGCTCGAGACCTGTCGAACATCGCTATACCAAGCTTCATTTATCAATAGATAGGCCAAGTTGTGGAATTCTTTGCCTAGTGAAGTCTTTCCTGATGCTCTCAATCTCCAAACTTTCGAGAAAAATTCCAACACTTTCCCTCTCTCTCAAAATTCCACTGCTGGCTGACAAGATGTTCCTCGAAAATTATAGGTTTCCCTTTCGTGTTGTCCACATATAACAAAAAAAAAACAAAAACACCTAAAAGTCGTGTATTATTGGAGCTCTTCGATTCATGATTTCTCGTGTTCTAACGACTAAGACTATTGAAGGAGAAAAAATTATAGAATTCCTAATTTCTATGAATATTCATTTTTTTTTACTTCTATCGTTATCTTCTCACCGATTGAATCACAATCTGTTGATATCATTTCTGTTCGATAATATTCATTAGGCTGATAATTTTCATGACTGTTATTTTTTTTTAAATTTTCAACTCATCACTGTATGGACAGATTTGATATCATGAATGAAAAACAGCACATATTTCATAGGGTTCTCGTTTTCCATTGAAGTGACTAACAAAATTCTTTCATCTACGATATATTATATTCATGAAAATACCGCTAGTATGGTTTCATTCCGTCGAAAATATGAACTCATAAAGAAATTATATGTAAATTTCTGCAACTGGAGGTATACCTGCGATAATCAAATATTCCTTCAATGAAATGGGATTGAGATCACGAGCCCATTATAATTCAATTACAGAGGATCCTTAGTTTCCGTGAAAAAGTGAATGGAAAATTACGAAATTGTTCCACAACGGTGTTCCATTATTCTTTTGATGATTATTTGGTTACTTCGAAGTAGCGATGGGTGGTTTCTTCATATGAAACATCTAATGAGCATTCCCAATATGTCACTACTTTATCCTGTGGAACCACGAAAGCCGTATTATTCCAGCCTCAAACTGCTGAGATGGTTCTTTCTTTATTCTGAGTCTGCTGGGTGCATGATTGTTTTCTCCTTACAGATTCTATTCTTCACGGTGGGTTGTCCTCTTCACATGTATATGGCTGTGAGTGGTGAGTCCTATATGCTACCGAAATGGGTGGGATGTTTTTTTTGCAAAACTGACTACCTTAGTTTACTCAGAGAATAATAGACATTATATTATGATATATACCATCATATCTTCTCATTAACCATTACCGATACACACATCATCGATGATTATCCTGAATGATCGAAATGAACTCTGTTCACACAATCATTATGCTATATATAGTATTTGAATATGTTATTCATGATATGATTGAAATGTAATTATAATGAACGTTGCATGAATGAGCCTTCAGTATAGGGTTACCTTCAGTGCTATACACTGCTAACAAGTAGCTATATGAAAGCATCGACATCTGAAGGAAATGATATCAGGAGGCAAGGTACGTCGAAAATCTCTTCGGACTCGTAATCAGCACTTCGAATCATACGTTTTTTCCCTGAGAAATTCTTGGTCTGGAAAATTCAATTTTTGTCTCACTTTTCATTGGGGCACCCCTGTATCTTCTGTGATTTTCATGGTAGGTATCTTGATTTCAGAAAAACATTGCAACCACAGGGACTTCGACGTCCTGATTCTGAATCAGAAGAAATTTTCGACCTACCTTGCTTCCTTATGTCATTTTCTCCCATAGAAGTGAGATACACACGATGTTCGTCGAACATCATAGGTTTCCCTTTCGTGTTGTCCACAGATAAAAAAAAAAAAAAAATGAGCACGTAAAGGTTGGAACAAATTTTTTGAGAGCTCAAGATTACCTTTTTCAGTGGCGCATTCTTTGGTCTACTCATAATTTTCATGACGTCATCACTGTTCGAAGTATGACGTCATTTTCATTTTTTTCTAGTAATTGATAATTCCTTTGGAAATATGGATGCCATACATGACCGTATGTTCGAACAATGATTGATTATTCATTCATGTATTATGAAATGTTCGATTCATGATAATGTTCCGAGAAAAATGACAACAGGATTGAATGAACGTAAGACCTATCACATCAAGAACTCAACATTCACGTTAATAACTCGATTATATGTGTTCCGATGAATGGATTGGCAGACGAAGATCTTCCGATCTAACTCCACTAGATTTTTTTGTAGGAATACCCCAAGTCTGAAGTTTACGTTAACTAAGATAAGACCTGATACTATTGAAGGCTTGAAAAAGAGAATTGAGACCAAAATTGATCTAAATAACGCTGCTAACCTTACTAATATTGAAGTGACAATTTGGGGGCTGTGGCTGAATACCAAAATTGAAAATGAATATATATATATCCACATTATCACACAACAATATTTGGAAAAGTGTATTAGATCTAAGTTGCCATTATAATAAGACCTGAAAAGTGAAAATGATTAGCGATTCCTAAGCGATATTTTCCGCTCTGATCGTTTCAGTTCAAAGATTTCAATCTTTTTCTTCATCCGCATGAAGGTATAACACTGAGTAACAGTTCATTAAAATTGTTGTGAATCACAATGGTTAAAAGGACTGATGTAGTAGACAATATGGTTAGAAAAAATCAACATGATATTAGTATTCGTTAAACCACCACTCTGGATTTAGCTTTACCCAGTAAGAAATTTGTGAAATTCCTTTTGATTCAAGAGTCACAAGGAATTTGAATGGTATTTTCATAACGCAGGTGCTGAATGTAGCTTCTATGATGAAAAATACGATTCATGGTTCATTGGGTAACCCTAAAGACGAAGTAAATGTTAATAATGAACAATCTGGGATATATGAGATACATTGCGATGGATGTGACATGAAATATATTGGACAAACTCGAATTATAGGAAGTAGATTCAAAGAGCATATTGCTCGACAGATCGGTTCGACAGATCAAGTATTGCCCAACATATTCTTGAGACTAGTCATTTCATAACCTCAGATAATTTGAAATTCCTCAAACATGTAACGAACGATAGAGAATTGAATAGTTTGGAAAGTATTTTCGTTCATCTCAATAGGAACCAATTAATCAACCAAGACCCAAGTCCTAATCCATAAACTCTATTAATCGATTTGCTGACTTAAGTATCATTGAATTGTTACGTTTCGCTAAATTGCAACGGTTCAATGAACCATATTATTATTTTATGCAATAATAGGTCAACATAAATATAGATAATCACTCTCGATGGTGATTTCTGGAGAATTTCTTGAAAGATACTGAGGAGTTATTCTTCAGGTCTACTGAGGATGGCAACTGAGTTGCCGAAATACGTATTGAGACTTTTCCTGAATATTGTTGTTAGTTTTTTGAGGATATATATTCAATTCGTATTTGAACCTTACTGATGTTTTCTAAGAATTTCAATTTCGCCTTGCATATTGTCAAGAGGCAAATGGCTTTGAGTACTTATTCTGTTAGTTCGTAGGTATATTCAATGCTGTTGTCATTTCATGAGAACATTATAATGAATTGAATCACTTCTGTATCATACGGTAATGTAACATGAAAAAAAGGTATATGATATCCATGCACAGGAATGTGCGTTATTTTGGATGATATTATGAAAATGGGGTATTGCTATTTGAAGAAAAATAATGATGACATCCGAACAGTGATGACGTCATCAAAAATATGGGTGGACCAAGAAATGCGGAACTGGAAAAGAAAAACGACGTATCTGAGCTTCTTTTCTCCAATGGCCATATCAAGCTTCCAATAAATTCATTCTGAACTTGAGGTGCACATAATACATGTAGTGGATATAGTCGTAGATGAATGTATATCATTGGGTCACTCTCATTCAGAACTGATAAATGATGATGATAGTTATGAATATTCAATCACGAAGAATAGAGGAACAGAAATGATTACAATACATGATTTAAGAAATCCTGAATGATTGTGCATAAGAAATGAACATCACGTATACTGGATGATTCGATTCCATGGTTTCATTTTTTCAGGAAATCTCGAAGCCACTATTAGTGAAGATATCAATGTGGTTTTCCCATGTACCATCATGTTAATTATGAATTTCAAATTCAGACAGAACCGAAAAAGATGGTCAAGATTCTTCACGGAGATCACAGACTTCAAGAAGTTCGGCAAACCAACCACTTTCGACAGAATCACGGCTCGCAGCAACTTGTTCTCCAAAATATACATGATCTATTGCGTAACTGGCACTATTTTTTATGGTATAGTCGCCAGGTTCGAATCTACTTGCGGTCAAATTAGCGACGTCTCTCCTTACAAGGATTTTTGCGGGACATTCACACCTATATGGTTTCCAATGAATAAACTGCCGATCAATCTGAAGATCGCAATATCCCTTCTACAACTCTTCGCAGCCATGCATGTCACAACTTGTACAGCTATGTGCTGTGCCTTGACGTTCGAGTCGACAGAATTCATTATTTCTCACAAGAACTTTCTGAAGGAGAAATTATTGGCAGTTTATGAAAATGATGGGACAAGCAAATTTTGGAAACTGAAATCCTGTGTAGACTATCATAACCACATTTATGAGTATGGAAGAATTCTGCTACCGAATGATTTCTCATGTTGAATTTTTTAGGTTGACAAATGAGTTAGATCGATTGACGAACAGTACTACTGGACTCATGTCACTCATGTGCTCTTTAGTCCTAGGGTGCATAAGCAATATGATATTCAAGGTATATTTCGAATAACTAGAACACAATGATATTGAAACTGGAATGATTGTTGAGGATTCTTCTTCTCCTTCACCTCATTCTCTTACCCTCCCAAGTCTATGAAAAACATTTCTGTTCCCACAATTACTGCATCTCCCATTCATTTCGAATCGGTGTTATCGTCTCTATGTATTATTGCTCTGATTGCTGTTGTTATCTCCAAATGATGTCTCAACTTCAAAAACATTGACTAATCAACAATCAGTACCTGCCTATGATACGAGTTGAACTCGTATTCTTTCAATATCACTTCAATTGGAACAAATTATCTATCGATGGCTATTGCTATTATTTTTTCTCCATATTTCGATATTTCATTATTTCAATGATTTCGCAGCGTGAATCAGTACCATTTTCAGGTTATTCTCCCTCTTCCTGCTTTGTTCAACATACATCTCTGACAGGCAAAAGTCACAGCCATGTTTGAACTGTGGCTAATATAATATTCATTAGATGCAGGCAAACCAATCTTCCATCATGAGTCAAAAACGAAAACACCTGAAATTGTGTATTGATGGAGCTCAATAATACACGAAAAATCGAGCAATGATGAGACTATTGAAATGATGCCGAAAGAGAGAAGAAGATCTATCAACTCCGAGATCCATGATAACGGTTTCTATTGGAATATCAACAATTCCTTATACAACTTTGATATGTTCCACTTCTATGCGTAATACGTTGATCCTCAGATCTTCCGAAAAATATACGATTATCAATTCCACATTGTTATTCTGTGGGTTCGAAGAAGTGGTATATCTTCGAATGTATCTCTCTCGAATAGTCGGAAATTTCGGGTTGCCTTCTGTCGGCTTGATTTTTGGACTTCCGATCACGCAAATTTCCCTGCCTCTGTTATAATCAACATTCCCATTTCAATCAAGTGAATAGAAATGAGTTATTATCCCTTCACTGCGACATATCGAACCTATATTTATAGATACTTTCACGGTCGGTGCTCAACGAAAATATCATCTATTATGCCACCACGTGCGATTCCTAGTAGACAAACCAGACGAGCTCAGGCTGGTCACCCCTACACTGTCAGGCTCAAAAAAAAATTCCAAGACTTTTTTTCTCTCCCAAAATTCCACCGCTGGCTAACACGATGTTCCTCGAACATTATAGGTTACCCTTCCGTATTTCAAACAGATAAAAACCTATCAATCATTTTCGACTATCAAGTTTTTGAATCAGTCGAATCAATCAGTATATCAGTCTGAAATAACAACATATAATGTATTGATAATGTGATGTTATTCAGCTGGAAAACTACACTGTACAACATGCATCTTTCTCCAACTCTGAATGAATTTTTCTTACAGGGTAAACCATTTGAAGCCATAACCTTTTTAGTAGGATTCATGATGGCTATGTTCCTCCTATGTTACTCAGGGCAAAGGATAATGGACGAAGTGAGTGATGATCAAAATAATAATTCATTCAGTGAAATTCCCTGGGTAGGTACACAAATTGAAACGGATCATTATCTTTGTCGTGTGCAAATGGGGGTTTGCACAGAACCTTTCGATCTTTCTGATGACCCAAAGTGAAGTCGAGTAGTAAAACTACCAATACGTGGAAATCAGTACAAGAATATCTATGTCTCATCCATGTCCACTGAAATTCCATCTCTGGATTTTTGAATGATAACAAATGGCAATTTAGTATATAACATATCACTCCGTATATAAATACTCCACCAATATCATCGAATTCTTTTGTAGAGTTTGTCAGTCGCCGATGTAGCATATGAGAGTGATTGGTATAATGGTACCAGAAAAATGGCTACAATGATGAATATAATCATAGCAAGAAGCCAAATTCCTGCAACCATAGGTGCCTCGCCTTGTGGGGTTTATGGCTTCCCATTATTTTTGATGGTGAAAATCTTTATACTTCATTACTATATCATCCTTATGGAACTTCCTGATCTGACGATTCGATTTGAACAGTATTTGCGTCATCTATTCATCTAATGAGAACTCTATGAATGACAGTATAGAAACTGAAGTCAGAAAAAACAAATGACAACGGTTTGCTCATATGCTCATACGCCAGTCTGAAATGAAAAGGAACATCAATTCGTCAAATCAGCATGTATCTGTTGCGAGCTGGCTGATGTTCATTTTGGTTCGGCTCCACTATCACATGAGGAAAACGATAAGTGTCATTTATATAGTCATCATCAGATGATAGGATAAAAAATCAGATTTTTCAAGGCCAATTCAATGTCATTTTTTTGATGATATATACAGTTTTCCTCACGGTTGTAGATGGTTTCGTGGTTTGAAGAAACTCAGAATTCTTGATTTTTGACCCTTGGGTTATTAGGCATTCTCTTTCCTTTCGAAATATTCTCAGGTCATACCACTTACAGGTCATTAACTTTCTATTTCCGATCGGAACACCTGATATTTCATTCAATTCTAGGATTCCTCAAGAAATTTCATGATGAGTTCCATCAGATTTTTCCATACCTATGTTCAACTGGTTCTTACAATCGATTCTTTTGAAAATTTCCATAGAGGTAGCCATATTTCCAACATTGTGCCTTTCACCTATTTTTGACTGGTGGTGAGTGCTTCTGGGTTAGACGGGAATGATACTTTCGAAATCTACATCACCAATCGATACATCGCATCGCATCATCGCATACATGGTATTCAAAATTTGATGATCAATAACATAATTTTCATGACAAAAAAAGTTAGCATCCTCAAATGTGACACCTTGTATTCATTAGATGGTCGGATGCAGAATCCAGATGTGCATCGATCCGCTAAAACCTTCCCATTAACTTTTTTCATTGATGAATATAAATGAAGAAAAAAAAAACTCTGGAATTCAGAATTCTAAGTTATTTTTGACCACGAGAACTGTGCAATGTGTGTAACGAATGGCTTCGTATAATGATATAATTATATTGATTTATACTGAGTTCGTCATTATGTGTTGGTCAAATCTTTGAAATCTAATCAATCCTCACATTGAAGATTTTATTATTGTTTCAGATCCTCAAAGCATCCTACTCGTATATGACTCTACTGAAACAATCAACATAAGGAATTTTGTGGAGAATACTGGTTACGTCTAGGAAATTGACAGCAACAACACTTTTAGAGAGTTTGACATTCACTTCATTTCGTTTGTAATCTCGATAAATTCTCATCAAGAATTTCATGCAGAACTACTTCAACACCTACTTTCATCATTTGTCAGATGTTCATTAGCATAGAAAATCTTGATTATTTCAGTGAACATAGTTAATGGGTCAGATGTTGATCAACATAGAAAATCTTGATTATTCTAGTGAAAATTCTCAAGACAACGACGAAAGCATACATACGAACATGTCAATTGTCGAAAAAAATCATTGTGAGATGATGGGGATTTTGCGAATGTTTTTTTTTGTTATCAACAAATACAGTTTGCCAGAATGATCAGGATGCACCTGAGTTTATTTCATTCTACTGAGTGTACCTCATCTGAGAGTTTCATATAAGAGTTGTATGGCACCGCGAAGGCCACATTTTTGAAATGATTCCTGATTCACAGCGTGTTGCATTTTTCCGTAGTAACAAAACATATGTATTTTCCAAATGGAACAACCGGTTTATCTTCCTGTCATTGAAATGGTCCCTTCGTTCCCTACTCAGCACTAAATTTTTTCCTCTCCACAATGCGCCGTTGCCAAGTTATCAATTATTTCGAGAAAATAGGGAGTGATGCAGGCTCTCAATGAAATAACTGTGATTGAGCTGTTTCTTCGAAGATGTGAATTTTGTCTGGTGGATTGACGTAGAGAATACCGTAGTAGCGTGTGATGCTTTGATCTCCACCGATATTCGTACAGGGTGCTTCAACTATCACTTTCTATTTCGTCCACTTCGATTCAAGTTCATGCGATTTTTTCAAATGGGACTCCCTTCATATTAGTTCGTCGTCTCTTCGTACATGGAATAACCATCTGAGCATACTAACATGTTTTATGTTATTCTCAACCGTTTCTTGATTATTTGTCTATTTCAAATTATTTCCACAAAATTGAAGAAAAGTAAAAGTACCTATACCTGCATAATATTTGGAATCTAGAACAGAAAGAATGACAATAAATACACTCGTAATACATGTTCAAAATGTCTTACACCCCGTTCAATACTTTTCCTCAATCTCTTCATGAAGTTTGTTCTCACGCTGCCCTAATGAAAAGGCATAATTCGTTGAAATGCCTCACGAATTCTCATTCTCATGTCTGCCCGTGTAGCAGTGGCAGTACGATACCTATTTCACTAAAGATGAAGATAAAAATCCATTGATGTTAGGTCCGGCGACCTAGGCGGCAGAGGAATAGGTCCTCCTCGTCCTATCCACTCATCAGGAAACATTATATCCAACTCCGCTCGAACTTCTCCCAGAAAATGCACTGGTGCCCCATCTAGCTGAAATCACATTTCTTTTTTTATATGATTAGGTAGGTGTTCAATCAACTTGGGTAAGTCTCTTCTGAGAAATCGCAGAAACTCTTGTCCATTTAGTTTTTGTTCGAAAGAATATGGTCCGATAACATAAATATCCACAATACCGCCCCATACATTGAGGCTCCATTTGTGTTGATAATCGTTAACATAGAGTTCATACGGATTTTCGGTTCTATAATAATGTTAGTTGTGCCTATCAACGAATCCATTCCTGTGGAAGGTACTTTCGTCGGTAAACATGATGCTTTTCAGAAATCTTGCATATTCCGTAATTTTATTCTGCATCGTCCGACAGAACTGCACTCTTTTCAAGAAATCGTTTCCTATCAACTCATGGTGCAGTTGCACATAATAAGGGTGAAATTTGTTAGATTTCAAACTCCTAGCAACTGAAGATTTCGATATCTCTAAATCTCTGCTTATATCCCTTACACTCAACTCTAGCACTGCAAGTCTAATAGCTAATTGGTTTTCATGAGTCAAAATTGTTTTGGCAGGATTTTCCTTATTGTATTCGATGAGTCCTGTTCTCTCGAATCTTTCCTTCGAAGTTTCAAAACTTTTCACTTGTGGATGCCTACTATCAGGATATTTTGCAGCATACATACGGGAAGCCAACAAACAATTCTCTTCACCAGCGCCCAAAGCATACACCATTTCAATCAACTCTTCCTTTGTATATTTCATAATGAATAACTATAGCTTTCGAACAAATCACACAACAGGCTGTCAACAAATGTCACGACCCATTATTTCGTTTACTTGTTGGTGATATTTAAAATCATAGCCAAGTTCAGCCTCACTGTTTGGTAAAACATTCGTCAAAAGAGGTGATAATTGAAGATATCTCATAGTCCAGATCAGAAAATGTATTGAACATTGTGGAAGACATTCGGAAGTGATTATTTTTTTCCTTTTTTCGAATTTCAAATATTAGACAGGTATTTCTTCAATTTTGTGAATATGATTTGAAGAAAACAAATAATCAAGAAACTGTTGGGAATAACATATAACATGTTAGTATGCTCAGATAGGTTATTCCATATACAAAGAGACGACGAACTAATATGAAGGGGGTACCATTTGAAAAAATCGCATGAAATTGAATCGAAGTGGACGAAAAAGAAAGTAATAGTTGGAGCACCCTGTATGAATATTGATGAAGATCAGAGCATTACACGCTACTACGGTATTTTCTACGTCAATCCATCAGACAAAATTCACATCTTCGAAGAAACAGCTCAATCACAGTTATTTCATTGAGAGCCTGCATCACTCCCTATTTTCTCGAAATAATTGATAACTTGGCAACGGCGCATTGTGGAGAGGAAAAAATTTAGTGCTGAGTAAGGAACGAAGGGACCATTCCAATGACAGGAAGATAAACCGGTTGTTCCATTTGAGAAATACATATTTTTTGATACTACGGAAAATGCAACACGCTGTGAATCAGGAACTATTTTAAGAATGTGGCCTTCGCGGTGCCATACAACTTTTATAAACTATAAACTTTTTTTCATATATATCAGCATTATCGATATATCGAGCAAACCCGTACTGTGGGGACACCCTGTATAAGATGTATGATTGTCCAGGGACTGAAGTCCTTGAACATCCATGTCAGACGTTCAGATTGTCTTCTGCCGATTCAGAATTGAAGCAATGATTGGTGAATAGAGAAATGAAATATATTGGAAGATCTGATTCGAGTATAGCATTCACATTCAATTTCTTCGATTCAGGTGTTATGAAAAGATATTTGTGTTCAGGAATACATTGAAATGAATTCCATCCACATGGAAGAATCATTGTGATCCAGTGAAATTGTCATCTTGAGTCTAGAGTGATGGCTCACAGTATGGACAGAAACAGGAAGAAATGAGCCTATGGAAGTGATGCAGCAGGAATATTCCCAAAAAATCCTGAAAGCTTATCGAAATCCCTTAGCGTAGTATGGAAAACTACAGAAGTAGTACTGTCTGTAATTTCATAGAGGAGGTGGTATATTCATTTTTCAGCTCTTCGTGGGATTTTCTTTCCTCGTTTCTGAAGAATGGAGTTGAAGTTTATCAATATTATTTCAATATATTTTCAGTATGGACAGATTTTGTGATCTGTCCCAGAATGTCACTGCGCTCGGAATTGAACCTTTAGATACCTAGAAGAGAGAATCTTCATTCGTCAGTGACACCTTGTTTTCGGAATAATCTGGAAATACAAATATATTCAAGAATTAAACTCACTTATCTTGGTGGACGTTTCGGCAACAAATCTGCTCCCGTTCTCAGAACAATTGAAACACTTCTCTCTGTGAAATTTTGCAACGTGTAGTTTATTTTCGACACTGAAACGTGACAAATTGTCAGATGGAGGAATTATTGTATTTTTACATTTTCATATTCAATTTTCAGAAGTGGGTGCCAAGTTCTATTTATATCAACTGAACAAGAAGCAATATTATTGTCTCCGTTCAGGAGACATTGGTTATTGTATTCTTTTCCTATGATCTCAACATCACTCCAATCGGCCATATTATGTTATCCATTTTCGATAAGGATATGTTCAGCTAATTTTGATTTGCCAGTTTATCTTTTCTCTTTATTGTTCTTATGCTCTTCCATCTTTACTGATAGAGGCCTGCTAGTTTCACCGGTATGATATTCTCCACAAACACACGGTATACTGTGGATACAATGTTTTGATGATTGTTCTTCATTTTGCGGATTTGTACGAGTCAAAATCGATCTCACTGTATTTTCTGTCTTGAACACTGTTTCCACTCCAAACTTGTCACCAACACGTTCAATTTTTCCAGATATTCCGGGAATGTATGGGATTCCATTTGTAATCAATGTTGGTTGTCTTTGTGGTTGTTGTTCATTCTATCTGCTTGCATTCTCCTGGACGGAGACAATAATATTGCTTCTTGTTCAGTTGATATACAGTGTGACCCATTTTTAATGGGAACATCGCCCTAAAATTTGAAGTTGTGAACAGATTTCGATAATTTTTTTCTACTAGAAGGTCTACTTTGGGACAAAATTCAGAATGTTCATACCAGTTTGCAGGGCATACTACGATATTTTTTCTTAGTCGAAAATCGATATTTCTCATTAGCGATACTTTTATTGAAAAAATCTTCATGCCACTGGGTTCAGGGTGCCTCCCAACAGGTCTGACCAAAGTTTCGTGAATAAATATTCATCAATAACGAAGTTATGACAACTCGAAAATTCGAAAACTCACACAACTAACAGTCACAAAAACACCCTATTCGAGACTTGAGAATATTCTTTCATGATTTCAACAATGTAGTGCCGCCAGATAGAAGGAAAAACAAATAGCGTAATAAAGAATTTCTATTTTAGGTATCTGAGGGTTTAATTTCAAGCGCAGTGACAATTTGGGGCAGATGACAGAATTTGTCGAAATATATTGGAATGATTTTCGATAACCTCTACTTTAATTTTCTCGTCACATGCCCATAACTTTTGTTCGTACTTTTCTCGATAGGGAGAAACTCAGGGATAATTACTTATTTCCTGGCATCGGTAGGGTGAAGCTGTCTCAGTACTCCACGGTACGCAGCTCGGTGCAACAAACTCTGGATTGAAAATACAAGTCCGACATTCCGACTACAGTATCGATACAGTGTTTGACTTTTCCATAATCCGCAGTTCAACCAATTATCCTCAAAATGAAATTGAAATATCCAACACATGCACTGGAACTGTCATGGAAGTTGGGATTGAGAAAGTAAACAATAAAAAATCAAATGAGTGAGAAAATGCCTTTGTTCGTCTCGAACGTAAATCAGCTGGACACAGCTTAGGTCAACGTGATCAATGAGCTCCACTAGATTATTCAATCTGGTGGTTGAACACATTCTCGATATCTGCGCGGATGGCTAAAATTATCAGATATTCCATAGTAGACACCTCTACTCTTCTGGAAGACTTAATCATCCATTCCAGGAACAGACAGGCAATCGAGCCCTTCTCATGTGTTTCTTACAAACAACAAACAAACTACAAATTTCTGTGATGACAATAATTTGCCTCTGATTACATTTTCCAAAATCACTAACTAGGAGTCTTGGAAATCAGTAAGAATTGTATTGATGATAACACTAATTGATTTATCAATTGTGGGGTTTTTCTCACTGAATATCACTCGAATATCATATCGACTATGTACTTTCTTTACTATTTATTTTCACTAGGTATTCGCTCAGATTTGATATATTTATAAACACACTGGTTTCCTAATATATTGAAACGATTCGTCTGTATTCGAGTTTGTAAATACATGGTTCTCTCTTTAGTGGCGTGGAGGAAACATATCCAGGGCTCTCACTACAGACATTCGATGAATTCATCCATCTCTTCAACACATTATTCTGCAACTTATATTATCTTTCTCATTCAGGAGTTTCTGTAGGAAACAAAGGATTTCCATGACGAACCAGAATAATCAATGAACGGCATTCAGCAGTGTACCATCAAAAATTGGTATGTGATCAAATGAGCAGTGAGGCGTTAGGCCTATAATAAAATTCATAACAGGTATATCATTTCTATTCGTAGAGCCACTTCAGAATACTCGAAATGAATATTACATTCGGAATTGATAAGTTTCTCATTGTTGAAGAATGAAGTGGAACTCACAGTCTTACTTCACCAGCAAAATAATTCCAATGCCAAGAAGACATGAAATAGGGAACATGTTTGGAACGATCCATCTCTCATCATCAGCAATATTGAAGAGAACATCATCTTAGGACCCCAGAAGGAGAACTTTGTGTCATGAGATGTCGCATGATGTTGATAAAAATGACCAATTATTTTGATACATGAAAATCACATAAGAAACTAGCTTTGAAGAACCGCACATGAGACGGATAGCCTATGTTAGGGAATCACAAAATTCCACACCATCTTGAAGAAATGAGGAGCATTTCATTACTGAAATATTCCAACGATTTTTCAGTGATGAAAAAACGTGATCGACGGCTATGAATATAAGGAATTGCTCCCAAAATATGACGGAAGAATTGGAAACCAAGTTTTTTTCCCTTCTTGATGGGCAGATGATGAGGAGAATTTCGGTACACAATCCACATTGTTCCATTTATCACGAATCACGAGAGATCTTCATGAAAATACAGCTAGTATGATTTCACCCACTCATGAATGAGAGTCTTTCATGAGGAAATCATATGTAAATTTTTGCAATTGTACCTTCGATAATAATCAAATATTCTCTAACAAAATTCATATTCTAGTGGAGATCACAAGCTCAATATAGTTAAATTACAAGGAAGAGTGAGTGAAAAACTACATAGTAGTATTTTTGAAACGTTGTTCGATTATTCATTAGATGATCACTTGGACGTTGTCAAAGCTTTCGATATATTCCACATCTAATGAGCACTCCTAATATGTCACTTCTTTATCCTGTGGAGCCAGAAAAGCCATATTACTGCAGCCTCAAACTGTTGAGGTTGTTTTTCCTTTACTCTGAGTCTTCTGAATACATAGTTGTCTTCACCATGTTGATTCTTTTTTTTTCGGTGGGTTGTCCTCTTCACTTGTATATGGCCTTGAATGGTGAGTTCCATATTGATACAACATCTGAGTGAGTTGTTCAGGCATAATGATGATATGACTATATCTGAATTTGATGACTTATTTGATTATTCATTCATTTTCTAGCTTTTTGTGGGATTTTCTCTCATTGTTTTCATGAAATTGGGGAGAAGTTATTGGAGATTATTTCAATATATTTGTAGTGAGGACAGATTTTGTGATCTGCCCCAAAATGTCACTGCGCTTGAAATTAAATCTTTAGATACCTCAAAAAGGAATTCTCTATTTGTCAGTGACACTTTGTTTTCGGAAAATTTGGAAATACGAATATATTTGATGAGAATAAAACCTCTACTATCTTGGTGGACGTTTCGGGAACAAATCTGGTCCCGTTCTCAACAAAATTGAAATATTTCTCTCCATGAAATTTTAGCAATGTGCAGTCGGTTCTTACATGACAGTTTGGTAGACGGAAGAATTCGGATTACAAGTTGTTTCCATCAATTGATATTGAATTTTCCATTTTCATATTAAATTTTCAGAAGTGGGTGCCAAGTTCTATCTATATATATCTGAACAAGAAGCAATATCATTGTCTCCGTCCAGGAGAATGCAAGCAGACTCTTCGATTTTCCGTTTTTTGGTTGTTGTCTTCTCTTCCTATGATGTTAATATTACTCCAATCGGCCATATGTTGTCCATTTCCAGTAAGGATATGTTCAGCTAATTTCGATTCATCAGTATATCTTTTCTTCAAATTGTTCTTATGCCCTTTCTTTCTTACTGATATAGGCCTGCTAGTTTCACCGGTATAATATTTTCCGTAAACATATGGTGTACTGTGAATGGAAATTTTTTGATTATCGTTCTTCATTTTTTGGTTTCGTATGAGTCAAAATCGATCTCACTGTATTTTCTGTCTTGAACACTGTTTTCACTCGAAACTTGTCACCAACACGTTCAATTTCTTTAGATATTCCGGAAATGTATTACATTTGTTATCAGTGTTGTTTGTCTTCGTGGTTGTTGTTTATTCTGTCTGTTCTCAATTCGATATATTGTTTCATCGATGGAATGGTTGGGATGAGTGTTGAGTTGTAGAACATCTTTTATATGGTTCATTTCGGTATTGAAAATTTGGTGATTTGATGCTCTATCAAAATCAAAGAGTCTGCTTGCATTCTCTTGAAAGGAGACAATGATATTGCTTCTTGTTCGATCGATATAGATAGAACTTGGCACACACTTCTGAAAATTGAATATGAAAATGAAAATTTCAATATCAATTAATGAAAACACCTTGTAACCAGAATTCCTCCGTCTACCGAATTGTCACTTTCCAGAGTCGAAACTGACTGAACATTGAAGAAAATTTTGCGAAGAGAAATATTTTAATTGTGTTGAGAACGGTAGCAGATTCGTTCCTGAAACGTCCACCAAGATCAGTAGAGGTTTCATTCTGATTGAATTCATTTGTATTTCAAAAACAAGGTGTCACTGACAAATAGAGAATTTCCCTTCCAGGTATCACAAGGTTGAATTTCGAACGCAGTGACATTTTTGGGGATATCAAAAAATCTGTCGTCACTACAAATATATTGAAATAATTTCCAAAAACTTCAACTTAATTTTTTAGAAACGAGGAGAGAAAATCCCACAAAAAGCTGGAAAATGAATGTACCTTCTCCTCGAAAAACTAACAGATAGTTTTATGATCATTCTCAGGAAATCTGGAAGCCAACATCAGTGAAGACATCACTATTGCTCTCACTGCTATAACAATGCTCGCAATAATATCAAAATTCAAGCAGAATCAGAGAAGATGGTCAAAATTTTTCACGGAGATCACGGACTTCAAGAAGTTCGGAAAACCAACTAGTTTCGATAGAACCACATCCCGCACCAACTTCTTTTCCAAAATATACATGATTTACTGCATAGCTGGTTCTATATTTTATGGTATAGTCGCCCAATTTGAATCTGACTGCAGCAAACTCAGCGACGAATTTCCTTACAAGGATTTTTGTGGGACGTTTGCATCCATATGGATCCCAATGAAGAAATTACCGATGAATCTGAAGATCGCATTGTCGTTGGTACAGCTTTTACTTGCCATACACATCACAACTTGTACAGCTATGTGTTGCTCATTAACTTTCGAGTCGACAGAATTCATCATTTCTCACAATGAATATCTGAAGGAAAAAATATTGGCAGTTTACGAAGATGATGGGATAAGCAAATTTCGGAAATTGAAATTCTGCGTAGAATATCATAACCATATTTTTGGGTAAGGAATGATTGCTAATGAAGGATTTCTTGAATCGAATGTTTCAGATTGTCGAAGAAGTTGGATCGATTGACAAACAGTACTACTGGACTCATGTCAATTATGTGCTCTTTAGTTTTCGGATGCATCAGCAATTTGATATTTAAGGTAATTCCTGTTAAGAAGACGGGAGAGAATATCGCAATTTTCTTAGCATGATGAATGTATTTACAAAGCCAGTGTGATTTTTTCCCATTCCATTTCAAAAAATCCTTCCAATTCTGCAACAGTGATTAATCTGATCACTCTTTATAGGACTTGCAGATCACCTCCTCTACCACCGATTTCTGATCGATCCATGGCTCATCAGACATCCTATTCAGGCTGTTCTTGGTAATATTTTCCGCGATAATATCACGAGGGGGTGCGAATGTATTGTTGATAATACGACAGAGTTTCGGGAATTTGTTGCCAGGCCATATGTTATTTCCCAATTTATCAAAGACTCGTTTCGTATTCGATAGATAACTTTCTAACGGTAGAATGAGCATATTTACTCTCTCAATATTAAATCCAGTCCTGATTTTTTTTATATCACAATCATACCTCTTCTCAAGTCTGATGCTGAATCATTAGGTGAGAAATTTCATTAAATTACTTTTAGTCGGATGTAGGGAGTAATGGCCAAAATCGAACAAACATCCATCGGTATTTTGTTTCATATTTTTCATGTTCTTTATCAAGACGATCGAAGTGTGCCGTACGAATTGAAGAGCCATGCTCGTAGTGTTTTTCCTGATATTTCTGATTCTGATGAAAGATTTCGAAAAATACGATCCAGGAGGTCAAAATTGTGACATCTAATCCATTCATTCATAGCAGGCCATCTTCTGGAATGTCAGTAAAGGTAAGTTGCTAGTGGATTTCAGCCGATAACATCGAGACGTTCCTGAAATATCGTTCATGAAATTTTCGCCACGTATTCAAAACATGCCCTCTATAACTGTGACGACTAGGCAGAATATATATTTTCACATATATTTCGACTCACCTTGACCTCCTCTATCCGCCATTAGGATTCGGCTGGTTAGTCATGACTTACCCTGTATACTATATTTACTCTACTATATATGAGAATTTTGCAAGCATTTCGAAGTGAGAATCTGAGGATTCGGTAGAGTTTGATGTAACAAACGTTCACGCTCGTTTCTCCACCGTAGTTTCGGATCACACAATATCTATTATGATGGTGTCAAGTACCATTATTCTTGTGAAGTCAATAGTGCTCTCTCATGGGACGATCATAATAGGTCCATTGCGATAGCTCCTTCACAAAACTCATCTTTCTGTTCCGCAAGCAAAATCGCCTAATCGTCCTGTGGACACACACATGTTTGGATTTCAGCTCTCAAATATATGCTGAAACTCTTATAGTCGACAACTGTCGAACTTCGATCTACCAAGTCATTCATCAATTGAACGGCGGATCTGTAGAATTTTCTTTCCACCAAGGTCATTCCTGATTCTCACGAGACTTCGAAAACATTCTCATAGAGAATCAGAAGACCGAAAGATCTGGCCACTCTCGAAGTTGTTTGCCTGATCATTAGATCCTGATATTTCAATCCCGCAGTTCTTCATGTCCAAGGCCATCATGAATCGTTCACACTTCTTATTGTATATCTCGTTTCAGGGTAAACCATTTGAAGCCATAACCTATTTAGTAGGATTCATGGTGGCTCTGTTCCTCCTATGTTATTCAGGGCAAAGGATGATGGACGAAGTAAGTAAAGCAGATCTGGTAATCTGAAAATTGAGTATAACATCAACAACCACCTACGAATCGATATGTGAATTAGAAGAACCTGAGGAAGTATGAAATATCACAGACCGTGTTGTTTCCTCGCTGTCGAGATAAATAATTTCAACTTAACCTCGAAACACAAATGAAACTCCACACCGGGTGACTATGACATCCTGCTTTGTATCACCGCTTCAACTAGAAAGTAGCAGCAACTTTTTTATTTCAAATTCATCACCCTGAATATATCATTTCCAGAATCACCATGGAATCCTTGATATATCTATCTGATATTTTTCTATTCTCATCTCTGACTGTTTTTGAGATGATGAATATCCTCCATTTTTTGGGGGGGAAACCAACATTTACAAAACATGCTGATACATTTGAACGCTGAGGTATTGGGGAACTGAAATTCGGTTCATGGTCAGGTGATAACCGAGAGCTATCTACACTATAATCAAATCTGGATTGCATCAATACAGGGTGTCAAATATGGGTCAACAATATAGGTATTTCGTTTACTTGAAAAAGAGACTGAAGGTTCATTTCGAATTGAACACCCTTTATAATTTGGTGATTACGAATCCTACTTGAATCTGCTATCCATTTATGTTTACCACTTATGTCTACCTGACTACTCAAGTTCTTGACTCATGAGAATATGTTTGTAAATTTCCAATAGAATATCATCGCCATTCGAATTCAAATGACAACCTTTTCTAGAAGTTGGTAATGATGTGAAATATTCATCATCCCAAAAACGGTCAGAGATGAGAATGGAGGAATATCTGATAGATCTATCAAGGATTCTGAAATCTATATCACATTGATGGTGTTCCCATTGAAATATCAAAGTTGCTACTACTTTATATTTGGAGCGGCAATACTTTATTTTCGAAATCACTTCAAATGAATGGAGCATCATCTTGAATATGACCATACATATGTTTATGAACTTCGTATGCGTGATTTTTTATATAGGTAGTATTTTTCATACCCTGTTTAGGGACTACATATCAAAACTGGTCTTTATATGTACAGGTTTGGTTATCCATCGAAGAGTCCCACCACTGTATTTATTTTCATGGAAAGCAGAAAACCAAATATTCGGACCTTGGATGCCGCGATTGGTTTCTATCACGCCCCTCATTAGATATTATACAGGGTGAACCTTGAAAGCTTGACATACAACTGATTCACTTCTTCAATTGGAACACTCTGTATTCCATAATTTTTCCTCAAATCGATGATCTTTTGCAATCACAAAAATGTATAACTATACACAGTTCGTTATCATTCGACGTTTTTTCTTCGATTGCAGATATTGTCAGCCCAGAACAAAAAAATTGCATTATCATCTATCACATTCTCAAACAGATTATCAGTTTGATGGAGTTAATACTCTCTATCAGTATCAGAAAATTTTTCAACTATCGTAATTCTGTTCCATATCGGATTGATAATATGATCTATTCTATTATCTAAAAATATTTTCGTATCAACAATCATGAGAGTGCAATTTCAAAAACAATAGTAAGGGGTGGTTTCTCGTGGATTGTTTGCCAGGATTTCGCTATTATGCATGAACGAGTTCATGGTCTCCTACGATACGTACTTTTTTCTCCTTTTTTATTTTGCTGCGAATGACTAAGATATCTGCTGGCCTGAAAGCTCTGGAATACCCGGTTCATATCTTTGTGATCGCAAAAGATCACAGATCTTTGGAACATGATGAAAAACAAGGTGTTCTATTTGTGAAAAATATTTTGTAGTTCGTCACGATTTCAGGGGTCACCCTATTCAATATCTAGGAAGTGCTATGACAGAGCTACATCAAGGTATTCAACGTCATGTTGAATATTGTTCGTATGTTCGTTCCAGCAACAACGATATACGAGGGTACTCCTCTTCGATGGATAACCCTGTACCACCATTTTCATCTTCGGAATATAGTTACGTTATCGGCAAATCGAAAAGGGATCACGAATATACGAGCATGACTATTGCCTCCTTTTCCATTCATGGACATACAGATTAATGTATGAGAGAAATAACTGCTATTCAACCTCTATATCAATTTTTGCCCTGAATTATTATTTTTCCATAGAGCTTGACAGTTGCTGATATAGCATATGAATGTGCTTGGTATAATGGGACAACGCAAATGACTATAATGATGAAAATAATCATAGCAAGAAGCCAAACTCCTTCAATCTTAAGTGCCACGCCTTGTGGTGTTTACGGTTATCTACTATTCCTTATGGTGAATATATTTGTACTATGATTATCATTGACAGCATCATCCTCATGGTCCTTTTGGAACTGATGATGAATGAATCATAATACTTTATATGAATATTCTCATAGCAGAACATGATCTATTTGGTATAAGGTTGCTCTTTCAGAAAATATACTTGAAGAGCTCATCAAAACCATCGGATAAGTAGGCAAATCTTAAATCTTCATAATTCTCTGTGTTCTGTTTCTGTGGTCGAACGATTTTTGATTGAATTGCCTTTCTGAATCGAAACTTCAAATTACGTCAAATAATGAGGATGACGCTCAATCTTCACAGATTGAAGAACCTATCGATATTTTTTTTGTTTTAGATTCTCAAAGCATCCTACTCGTATATGACGCTACTGAAACAATCGACCTAATAAATCATATGAGAAAAACTGTGATCACAGGAAATTGACTGCAACAATGGTTAGGGCGCTCAGTGTTCACTCAACTTCAATGGAGGATTTTATGCAATTTGACATGTACTATTTTTGTTCGGAATTAAATCACAGTCAATGAAATTAAGTCAACATTATTCTATATTATGATTCCTTCAACCAAAACTCTAACATACAGCTAACTCGATAACAGCACAGTATCAGTATGAAGAATCAGTATCATAATTAATTGACGATCAGTGTTATAAAAACGTTGACACAGAAGTAGTAATTTAGGTTACTGTTCAATTGATGATCAAACTATATTATAATCATCAAAATCTCAAAACATCAACTATGTGTACAGAAATCTGCAAAAATGTCGACATCTTCTGGGATGTTTCATTTCTTAAATGCCATTATAGTGGAGAATGACGTTAGTGTTTTTGTCGGAACAAAACACTATCAGTGACTGGATTAGTCTTCTGTTCATCGTTGTCAGAGGCTTATTCCTCATTGTCATTATCAATAAATCAAAATATCCCATTCAGTCCACTCATCTTGCATAATTTCGGTATTTCATGCTATACATAGGGTGAAAAATTTCATTTGTTAATACATACACAATGGAAGCGGGCCATCAAATTCCGACGTATAATAATAGGTAGTTATCATCATATATGTATTAACTACGAATATTGATAATAAGGACAGCCTATCTGATGTCAAAATAAAAGAGTGCAATTGGCAAGGATTTATTTATGCGCATGCGCCAAAATGAAAGTGGAAGATGACAGACTCTCTTAGTGTTGTTTCAATCTTACGCCTGTCGTTGCTACTCAAATTGGGAATGATCGTGCGTCGTGTCTTATACCTAATACTTTTTGTGCAGCGCAATTGTTCAAACAACCAGATTCTTTGAACTGTCGTCTTGTCTATGTTTAAGAATTGAATATTTTTATCACTCGTAATTAGCGTTATTGTTAGTATTGTTTTTTTCGATTCTGGATTATTCAGTGTTTGTGTTTAGACGTTAGTTCATAGTTGTTGTTGTTTGTGGTATTCGTAGTTTGAGTTTGTAACTGTTCACAAAATGTTCGCAAAAAAAACGTACAAATTTGTTTTCTCTGCGACTCCAAGAGCTCCAATTCATATCTTCGGTGTGTTGCTTCCATGATGAATGTTCATTACCATCATTTTAATACTGAGGATATCTTATATTTCTACTGAGATTTCTACCATTTTTTAAATATCGATTGTTCCATTCTATTCAATCTGAAAAAAACTTACCTGTATAACCAGATCCCTCTATATCAAAGCTAAGTATATGCTATGTTGTCTACCATCAATATATACATATTCAAATATATATCATCCAAATAACATGATTCTTTACAGAGAAAATCTTGGATGAGGATGATCTAAGGAGAAAATAGATAAATGGTACAAACATAACCTGTAAACTGAAGATATTGACACATTACACATGAAGTTTCAAAATTTGAATTTTGCGCATGCGCCCTCGTTCATCGTTGCCAATTAGACAAGGAAAGACGTATATAATGAAGCATCACTTTTCTAACATTGCTCTTATGGCTTTTGGTCAATATTGTAGTTAATACATATATGGTTATCATATTTCAAGATTGAGAATATGTACTTGAAACAATGGAATGAATACAATATATACATATATATGAATATATATATCAAACTTCCTTCACGATTACAAGGGAAAGTGTGTTTCGGTTACATTAATTTTATATTCAATCACACTTCCTTCGTAACTATGAAACGCTATGTCTCGTTCATTCTTAGTTGAGAATCACATCATCGCATCGACGATTGTTCGAAACGAAATTGAAAGAGGACGATTGGTTTCTGCCAGCTATACATAACGAAGCAAATCAAAGTATGTCGGGTGATTCAAATGCACCTAATGCAGCGGCTACTCTCTACAGAAAAAGTATATAATTATACGGAGTTCAATTGTAACATAAGCTGAAAGAATTTCACTATCATCATACGATCACAGAATCATTTCACGGAAGACATCATATGGGGACTAGGAATATCGTCATTGATTTACTCATTGTAAGTAATGGCCTTCGTTACCTCTTTTATTTAATGATGCTAGGCATCCTCTGATGGAGCTTCCTGTATTTCGAATATCATTCGCAATACTCCGACAATACATTCGCAAATGTGTTCATGTAGAGCAGACTTGTGTTCTGTTGTTGACATCGTCGAGCAAGGCTGTCAGCTCGAACTGAGAAAGCGCGGAAGGCTCAGTTTGAATGTCACTAGTAATTTTCTAAAGGTTATATTGGTATGAAATTCAACCAAGGATCACGTGATTCTCAACTGAGAATGAACAAAGTATATCGATGTATAACCCGATAATTCATAAACACCTATAGTATTACCATTGAGAGGATCTTTGGTAAAGCAGTGTCAAGACATGATGAAAAAACTCGGTCATCAACCTCACCATCATCAATTCATGAAAGAATTGAAATACAATTGATTGAATAACTACGAGTGACACTCACAAGTTTGGAAAGAAAGATGGAGAAAAAAGTGAACAGCCTGAAGAATTCTGAGGGATATCAAGATCAGCTGGAGAATGAGACAAGAATGTAGATACTGAGAAAGAACTGGTAGGATGGGAAAGGAAAATGCTGGGGAATCCTATAGGGAAATCAGAATGCAACACATTCAAAGCAGCTTCATCGATAGAGAAGGAAACTGAAATGAAGTTTCATATGCAAATACAACATAAAACTTCAATCGAATGATTCATGAACTGATTCGTTATAATTCAAGAAATAAATTCATCAAACTCCGATCACACATCTACGAAACGTATGTTTCGCAACTGATTATCAACATGTGAATTGATTCCAGTTCTGGGAAATGTGCTGTACAGCGCTGATTTCCATGACAGAAGTCGATACCATATCATCTAGACCCAATTGAATTCTTCATAAAGGTTTCCAATCTGCACCCCACAATTTTCCAATCACATATAGTTCGTGATAGTGCTCGTACTCGTTCATTAGTCAACCGGTAATTTGATATGTGTCGTTTGGAATTAACTCGATAGTACTCAACTCGAATGAGGATGATGAACATGTATTCGGTGAAAAAAGATACCGCCTTCTATGCGAGTTTGAAGACTCTGAGGTTCTTCTTCGTTTATCCAGATTCGAAGGAAGATTCTATTTTCAACGTAGCATCCTATATGAGTTTTTTCTTGAGTTCGCTGGTTCTCATTATATTCATCTTGGGTTCATCAATACATGTTGTGATGTCGCTCAAAGGTACCGTTACTATCTAGTTACACAATATACGTTTCTTCCACACAAAACACCCATTTCATAGAGTGTTTAGGAAACTTTCTCTACTTTTTAGTTCGAGAAAAAATCCCACAAAAACTGGAAAAATTCATATACCACCTCCCCGAATAACTGTCACAATAACCAACAGACAGTACTCAATTTCTCTGTTTCATTTTTGCCTATTCGGAGAAAATATTTATTTTTCTGTTCAGTTCTGTTCAGATCTCAGCTCAGCTCATCTTTTGCCAATGTTGTCATGTCATCGGAACACAGTTCATATCAATTTTAGTTACCATACATAGCGAATATGCGACTCACCATTGTGAAAATCATTATGAAATACTGTTGAATTCGAAATCGAATTCCAGTAGACGACCATCCCAATCATAATCTTCAAGTTGAAGATCTCTGATTCAATGTCTGGTAGCAATTCTTTAGTTTGTTTTTTTCTTCGATTTATTTGACCGTCAATATCTTCCACCTTCACATTCGTTATTCGCCGGAATTCCACTTCTCATCAGGTACTCATGGTAATTCCATCCCAGTGTTTATTCTCTCATCACCAATCTCCAATAAATGTTTGTGAGCAGACTCATTCATCGATCAGTATCATTGCTATTTGCTGATGGTATTGATAGGATACGATAATATGATGAATATCATAATCCAGTGTCACATTGTTTCAATCACTTGCGGGACTGAAAAAATTTCAGAATGATAAGAAATTATTGAATTTTCATATTTCATGAACTTTCAGTAGTTACAATTTTCGTGTGAGTATTCTCCTCCTCGTTTCTGAAGAATAAAATAGAAGACATCATGCTAGTTCCAATGAATTCGTAGGAAGGACAGATTTGCGATCTGCCTCAAAATGTCACTGCTGTTGGAATTGAACCTTTAGATACCTAGAAAAATTTTACATTCATCAGTGACACCTTGTTCTTGAGAGAAATTGAAAATACACATATATTTTCGATGAAAACAAAACCTCCAGTCATCTCAGTGGACGTTTTGGGAACGAATCTGCTCCCGTTTTTATCATTACACTCAGGATATGGAACTATTCGTTTGTGAAATGGCTATTCAATCCACTCTACAGAATCGATCGTGTCATTCACCAATTCACCAAATGATTGTTCCATTCATCATGAATTCGATATTCAAGTTGCATCAGAAAAATCCACATTGGATATCATAAATTACTCAACGAAATGAATTGGTGTCTCCTGCAATATTTACTTCACTCTTGGAACGATTCTGACTCATAAGTTTTTCGAAAACGATTGATCATTCAAAGGTCATCTCGTTCAGATCCGGCCCGTATGGGGACGGATCAAGAATTTCCCCATGGTAAATCCTGCCTGTCGTAAGAGGCGACTAAATGGATACCCATAGGTGGAAGATAATGGTTCTCATCATCGCCCGGTGCGACACCACCACATCGACAGAGGTGCTGTGAAATGGGTAACTCCCATGTTTCAGTATTTGGTCGATGCTTCCGGTCGTATCCCCATACCCTATCTCCTTCTTCCCAACCCAACCCGCCCATTTCAGCTGAAGAAAAATCTAGATAATGAATTCTCCTAGGGTAAAACACTCCGGAAGTAAAATACCTCTCCATTCGGATTTCCGGGCGAGAGGTGCTCGAGGGGGTTCACCATCGAAACATCTGAATTTAAAAATAGACCTTTGTAACATCCGAGGTCTGAACAAAAATATAAACGATGTTCATTACCATCTACAGGCTGAGAAACCAGATATACTGGCTTTAACTGAGACGCAGGTCAACTCATCAACTAATACGACCTATATGCTCTGCCCTGGATATGAGCTGCATACCCGTTTCAGATTCAGAGGAGGTTTATGTCTCTTTTCCAGAAATGATCTCTCATGCCATCGTGAGGAGGAACTGGAACCGAAAGAATTCGATATAATGTGGCTCAAGATCGATAACCACAAACAGACAAAGTTCATCTGCTGCCTTTATCTATCACCAAACGAACCAACTCCTGGTGACCTCTTCGAATTCCTTTCTCAGAAACTTGATTTCATCCAACAGAATCACCCAGCAGCTGAAATCATCATCATGGGGGATTTCAATGTCCACAACTCCACCTGGCTCAAATTCTCGAACAAAACAGACGACGCAGGACGTCTGGCTGAGGCTTTCGCTATCACCTATGGTCTTGAGCAAATGATGAACGAACCCACTCGGATCCCTGATATCAGCAATCATTATGCCAATACGCTCGACCTGTTCCTCACTAACAATCCGGAACCGTATGAAGTGAAAGTCCGTGCACCACTAGGAAACTCAGACCACACACATCTCCACGATATGTCCTTACATCACTCCGCGAACCAGTCCAACACCCCCACGCACTGTTTGGCATTACAATTCAGCCGACTGGGATGGCCTTCGAAGGTTTTTTTCTGAGTTTCCTTGGAGGAGAATGTGTTTTGAATCGGGAGATCCTACGCAATGTGCTGAAGAGATCTCGGAAATCATCATGCTGGGAATGGAAACTTACATACCACATAGCACCAAATCACGAACCACTGGTGAACCATGGTTCAAAAGAACCTGTTCTAGGGTTGTCGCACTGAAGCAAGCAGCATACCGTCGTTGGCGCAGAAACCCAAGCCCTCAAACTAGAGCTGAATATGTTGAAGCTAGGAATACATGCAATCGAACGATAGATGAGTCTAAAGAGGCATACAACACGAAAATAAGATCGAAGCTCATAGAGTGTCCAAATGGTTTCCGTTCATTTTGGACGTTTGCCAAGGCAATCGGGAGAAATTTCACTTCTAGCTCATTTCCTCCCCTCACGAAGGATGATAATACATTGGCTATAACACCTCATGAAAAAGCCAACACCTTCGCCAAAATGTTTGCAGACAATTCTACCTTGGATCCACGAGGCCAGGAACTTCCGAAAGTCGCTACCATCGATAACCGTATGCCAGAAATTGTCTTCCGGCAACGCACAATCAGACACATTCTGCTTAGCCTCAACGTCAAGAAGGCTATGGGGCCTGACGGAATACCGCCTATTGTCCTCAAGAAATGTGCACCGGAACTAACACCAGTTTTTGGCAGGTTGTCCACCTTTTCGTACAAACTCGGCGTATTTCCTTCTAACTGGAAGAAAGCTAGGGTCCAACCGATTCCAAAGAAGGGCAAGAAAACACTCTCTAACAACTATAGACCGATTGCACTACTATCTGTGATCTCTAAAGTAATGGAGAAAGCAATCAAAATCGAGCTCATCCGATATCTAGAGAGCTCAAGAATCGTGAACGACCGGCAATATGGCTTTCGTCACCAGAGGTCAACTGGAGATCTGCTTGCCTATTGACACATAAGTGGGAGGTGTCAATAGAGAAACATGGGGAGTCTCTGGCTGTAGCCTTGGATATCTCCAAAGCATTTGACCGAGTTTGGCACCAAGGCCTCCTAGCGAAACTTCCGTCATATGGTTTGCCGTCCAAACTGTGTCTTTTACTATCGAGTTTTCTTGCAGATAGATCACTCTACGTGGTGGTAGACGGGGTCTCGTCTGATACAATGACGATCAATGCTGGTGTTCCACAAGGCTCTGTCTTGGCACCAACTTTGTTTTTGCTCCACATCAATGATTTGTTGAATGTGACCTACAGCCCAGTTCATGGCTTTGCGGATGATAGTACACTTCATTCCGCCTTTTCCTCTAGAGCCCCTATATCATCCAATGAGGCCAGAGGTGCAAGGCGAAGACAGGTTGATGCTTTGAATGAGGATCTGACAAGAATTCTGAAATGGGGATCTGAGAATCTAGTACAGTTCAATGCAACTAAAACTCAAGCTTGTATGTTCACCAAGATGGCAGATCACACAAGTTTCAATTTGATGATGTCGGGTACCACTGTTCCTATGAGGTCGTCAATATCCTTGCTGGGTGTCACCACCAACAGTGCTCTCTCATGGGACGATCATGTGAGGTCCATTGCGAAGACTGCTTCACAAAAACTCGGTTTTCTTTTCCGTGCGAAGAGATACTTCACATCCCAGCAACTGCTCATGATCTACAAAGCACAAATTCGACCTGTCCTGGAGTACTGCTCACATGTTTGGAGCTCAGCCCCCAAACATACGCTCAAGCTCTTGGATTCAATTCAGAAGAGAGCTATTCGCCTAGTCGATGACACAACACTCACCAAATCATTGACCTCTCTAGATCATCGTAGAAAGGTCGGCGATCTTTGCCTTTTTTATAGGTATTTTTACGGTCGGTGCTCAACTGAAATATCATCTATTATGCCACCACGCGCGATTCCTAGTAGACAAACCAGACGAGCTCAAGCTGGTCACCCCTACACTGTCAGGCTCGAGACCTGTCGAACATCGCTATACCAAGCATCATTCATCAATAGAACGGCAAAGTTGTGGAATTCTTTGCCTAGTGAAGTCTTTCCTGATGCTCACAACCTCCAAACATTCAAGAAAAATTCCAACACCTTCTTTCTTTCCCAAAATTCCACCGCTGGCTAACACGATGTTCCTCGAACATCATAGGTTTCCCTTTCGTGTTGTCCACAGATAAAAAAAAAAGTTAGTTTGTAGTTTGATGAGAGACTTCTCCAAGAAATACCTCAAATAATGTATCAAATAGAATATAATAGAAAATATGAGTCATCATTATGATTCCCCTATGTTTCTAATCTGAAGTGGTATAGAAATTTGATTGTGGAAATTCGCATTGTCAACTTTCATTGTATAATGTGTTCCATTTCTCTGTACATCTTCAGTGAATGTCAATGAGACATTATCTAGTATCCGATTGAGTTTGACTGGGATCAAGCACAGAGAGATTTTTGATTTTTCCAGCTAACGTTGGGGCTGACATCAGCGAAGACCTTTCAGTAATCCTAGGCGGCCTAGGTATGATGACCAATGTGGGCATGTTCCAACACTACCAACAAAAATGGTCGGCTTTCTTCACTGACGTTACGAATTTCCGAAAATTCGGGAAACCACCAAGCTTCGACGGAGCCCGCGACCGTGGCAACTTGTTTTCTGCTGGGTACGTAGTCTACTGTACCATCGGAACGGTGATTTACTCTTTCGTGGCCATTTTGGAGTCTACTTGTGGTGATTCTAACGAAGAAGTCAGGCACAAAGAGATCTGCGGCACGCTGACTCCCGTGTGGTTGCCCTTCGATGATGTGTCTCTACCGGTGAAGAATTCGATTTTCGTGGTGCAATATTGCCTCGCCAACTACATCATTACGTCTTCTGCCGTATGCTGCTTTTTGCCATTTGAAACGACTGAGTTGCTCATTTGCCACATCAGCTATTTGAAGGAGAATTTCGTGAAGGTTTTCGAGGTACCTGACGAACATATGCGTGTTGCAAGGTTGCGATTTTGCATCAATTATCACACCTACATCTTGAGGTAATTAGGTTTATTGAGAAGGCGTTATCACTACTCTTGGAATTCAATCAATAATTTCGCAATTGGTATATCTCATCAGTTGGGAAAATGAGAACTCTGAGCATTCTGAATGAATTTGGTATTTTTGAGTGAGTTTCATCAAAACTTCTGCAATACAAACGTAGTGATAACTTTCCACAGCCTACGCTGACAACTTCTATCATTTCACACAAACATGTTTTTTTTAGGAAAATGTTTCTCATTCTTGATATCATGAACCAATCTGAAGATTCATCCGCAAAAAAATACGGATCTGTTGAATTATCTATCATGTTTGAGAATAATCTAGATGTTGGATGATATCATCTTATTTTCATCCCATGAGTCTCCACTGTGAAATCTTGATTGAAAATGATTCCAAATCGTCAAGCAAGAGCAAGAGTAATCTGTTCAGGCCTTGTATGGCGATTTTTTGTATCTTAGATGACGCTGAAATGAAAAATCGTATGTTGCAACCGTCCAGGAGAAAATATCTCGTAATGAAAGACGATTTGGATGTGAGTAAGTTGGAGTGAATCATCTTATTCATATCATGAGACTCTGCAATCGAGCTGTCTAGAGCTGAGTGAGTCTAGTTTAGACAGTTCAATGTTATCGAGGATTTTGTTGAAAAACCAAAACAGTACAATTTGATATGTGATGTATGATAACGTTGGACAAGCCTGAAAGCTCACGAATTCTGTGAAGAGCGTCTCCAGATGTGTTATGTACAACATTTCTCAGGAATCCTTGTACTCAGACAGATGGCGTTGATTGTTCAAATGTCAGCATTGTCATGTTTAGCTCTGGTCACATGACTTCCGAATGAGTTTTGTTATGAAGAATTTTCTGATGAGGAACTTTCCAGTCTGAAAAAAACGCCAGTTTCGAGAAGGTTGCCTGTAAAATAGTTATTTAAGTACCGAGTGCTCAATAGGAATGATGAGCAAAATGAGCAAGACGGCTCCTGGCTCGAGAGATGAATGTCACCCGATGTGTGTTATTGTCTAATAACGCTTCTGGTGCGTACAAGATCCTATTTGCCACTGAAAATTTGATTCTTCAATGGAGAGAACTGAAGCTCGATCTGATCGATTTGCATGTGATTTGACATTATTCAGTTGTCTATGACATTGATAGTTGACTTCATTCCGACTACAATTTCACAAAATTGTCGAAAAGAGTATTTCTGATGCAATGAAACCAAGTCAAATCTTCTTCAAACTTGCATAAATATAGTTGTTGAAGAAAAGGGATAAGAGAATCGATGTTTATCAGGTGTTATCTTCAGACAACTGTAGAAATGCATAGTATATCAGCGGTTATGATGAACGGGCATTATAGCTCATAACGCCCAAGGGTATTGGGAGTGTGTTCAGATCAACCTTATCAAAGGTAGAAGGCAAGATAAGTAGATTATTGAAACAATGTACTCTCATACTAGATGGAAAATCATCTTTTATCCATCTCCTTTCGTTTGTGTCCCTAGTTTCGCATCATTTCAGTTTAAATAGGACTTTCAGTCCTGGGTTCAACGATATTGCTTTAAACATTACTTTATTTCTGCAAAGTTATATGAGAAATATACGAACTCCTTAATATCTGCTTTCACGGAAAATCTGCTCTGACATAAATATGAAGTTTAATATACTTCGTTCAACTCCCACTGAATTCTTTCTCTAGAATCTAGATGAACAAGAATAATGAATGGTTCATTTTCTGGATATTCCCTCAAATTCTGATAGCATTTTTCTCACAGATTCATGAAGACATGATGCCATAATATCTACTTTGGATACCCTTCAATCGTTATCATCAGTGTAAATAATCCCATTCTACATCTGCTAGTACATCATACATCGAATTGTATCTCCAATGTGATAATAATGAAAATAATGATATTTCTGGTCTGGTTCTAGCATTTCGACATGAAGGTGATTCGAATGAGAAAAAATCGTTTGTCATTCAGATATCAATTGTTCTTGTTACATTTCATATATCTATTGGTAGGTACCATTGATTGAACGTCTGGAAGGTACATGATATATCAAAATTTAATTCCACATCGATGTTATAATGAAAATGATTACCTGTGGAGACTCAATATCAACATTTTATCGAAATGAAAGAACTTGCAATTGATTCGAGTCGGCAGATATGTATGGAATGAATGAAATATATGAAGTCCACCCGGAATATCCTCAATGGATGTTTCGATTTTCTCATCAATGAAGAAATAGAGAATTGTTTCGTCACCTCTTTCCACCTCCCAGAGGTCTCGTCACTCTCTCTTTGTTCGATGACGAATATAGGTAACATTGCATCAGGGATTTGCTATGAACACAAAAATGGAGATGTGAGCCCAATCTGCTGAGACATCTAATGTCTAATGCTGTCTAATGCTCGTACGTGACGTATCAGAACTACTCAAAGTAGTTGCCGAATTTGATCGTTTCCATTTTCGATTCAATTTCCTGGATGTTTTCATATTCTCTGCAAACCCAGAGAGATTGATGAGGCCTTCGGTAATGTTGACGTTGCTCACACGGTACTGATACTCACATATCGTTATTGCAGGATGGCAGATCAGTTGAATTTCTTAGTGAAATTCACACTGGGCCATATGTCTCTGATATGTGCTCTAGTTTTTGGATGCATAGGAAACCAAATATTCAAAGTGAGTAATTTCAAGATTGCATCAAGACATATTCACACTTCAGAACATCGAGACCCAAAAACTATTGAGTTTTATACTATTTATTCGAAATCTGAAGACAGACATGCATGTGTTCAATGATTTCCCCATTTCAATTCCTTTGGAGTGAAGAACTCACGAATCCGATTCCTAAACATTTTCTTTCTCATATCTATTGCAGAATGGTGAAATGAAAGAACTCCAATGACGCTCTCGATGTTCTGTTGGTACGATGAAATGAAGGCTGTAACTCAAATGATGTTAATCATTCCAGATGGTGATTTCTTGTCATATTTCATGAAAAAAAGTTCTCATGAACGGGGTTGTCCCAAGTTTTATGAAAAAATTGGCTCTTTATGAATTGATTGAACCTGCTTCCGCTGGAAAACGTATTCTATATAACAGTAACAGTAATGACATCATTTGAGTCATACCCTATATATTAAGTTATGTGCCTCAAATTCTTTGTTCCAATAGGCAAAACCGTTGGGAGCAGCTATATTTTTGTTGGGATATGTGGTTTCCCTTTTCCTCCTCTGCTATGCTGGACAGAGAATCATGAATGAGGTGAGCGTATGTACAGGGTATCCCGTGAGTCAACGAAATTGAACAGTACTGCTGAGAATAATGAAAGGAGTTGAAATAAATGAGTCTCTTTCTCTTTCTGAGTTATCACAATGGAGGCAAACATCAGAATGTAGGTTTTCTTTTCTCTTATCGTTCGATTCGATTCGAATTCAATTTTGGTCTAATGTATGAGAATGTTCATGAGATTGATGATCGGGAAAATCTGTTTGATGTTGATTGAGCTCTTCTATTGAATCAGAGACGGACTAAATCATTATGAGTCTCAAACTCTTCGATTGATGGCTTTTGGGGAGATTAGATTTCACTCACGGGACACCTTGTATACAAGAGTTCATTTTGAGTTCACTGTTTCAAATAAATAGAAGCTCTGTTGCTGAAATACATCAAAATCTCGAAACATAGTGAGCATGATAAGATTGAATGAAGTACACCTACTTATACTGATGTGTTGTGGAGTAGAGTGATCTCCGTTTACCGCATAATGAATCTCGAATGTCCTCCAGAGCCTGTCGCTGGCTGATGTGATATACGAATCAGATTGGTATAAGGGAACTGCAGAAATGAAAAAGAGTCTGAAGTTTGTCATGGCGAGATGTCAACTACCAGTGACGTTGAGTGCTTGGCCATTTGGATTCTTCAGTTTTCCACTATTCATGATGGTATTTTCATCTCTATTCCAGACATAGATTTCTCCTCAGGATTTGAAACCGACGTTGATGTAGGATGAAAAACAGTTTCTATGAATTCGAATATATCATGTATTTTTTGAGTATCTAAATGATCCTGCAGTCGATGATTATTTTTGTTATCATAATCAATCTTGAGAGGAGTCAGTGTCCATCTGTAGAATAGGAAAATTTCTTGAGAAATAACAAGAAGCTGCCAAATTTTCTGAATCCTTGCTATCACATTATATTGATGAGAAAATCATTTTTGTTTCCAGATAGTTAAAACATCATATTCATACTTGACTCTACTCAGGCAATCTACTTGAGAGTCTGCAAGAAAAATATGGGAACGATAGAAATAAGTTTCGCCTGTAGATCATGATGTCGAATAACCACGGACTCCAATATACTTCGCACTGGTTCTAATAGTGATTTCAATCCCTATGAACCTTCGAAAAGAATAGGAGACATACCTGTTACTTCAGTGATAATATGCTCATCTAGAATTGCAATGTTATATTTCAATTTCTCCAACTACTGAATATTGGTAAGACGAAATATAGCTGTTCTTCTCTTGCTATATTCAGTTTTTTATAACCATCTATCAGTTCCCTCTCGTTAATATCCGGAATATCTTTCCATGTCACAAAATATTGATGATTCTGAGTAAATTTGTTTGAGGAAATAAAGAATGCAAATAGTGAGAAATTCTTGTAGGGTTCTTTGTAGGGTTAAGGTACCATATAAACTTGTTGTGTTTTCTTCCAACTGGAGAATACAACCAACCGACTCTGAAAAAGTCATCCGATATGAAAAATCGTGAACGAATGGTGTTATGACTTTCGTCACCAGTAATCAACACGAGACATGCTTATCCACATGATATTCACAGGGTGTCTCGGAAAGATACCAACACAGTTCAAGGTGATAGGGGGCATTGAAAAAATATTTTTTGTTTTCATATACATATCTTCGCAAATAAGCCGTTGGGGCTGTAGAGCAAAATAACTATCCAAATCATTCGCAAATAATTCGAGTTTTTTGAATCGGTTTTTCATTCAGTTGACCACGAGCTGCAAAAACATTTTTTCTTGTCATAAACATTTCGAAAATTCCTACCTTGGGATCGTCGTGAAATTTATTTTTGTGATTTTTTCCTGATGAATGATGTGATTCATGATATAATATGCGAATATATGGATATTAAAAAAATAGGCGTCTTTTGAGGATTATCCGAAAACAGTTCAATTTTTCAATTTTTGACATGTGAGAGACGTTAGTTACGTCACCGGTGTTGGCGTGATGACGTCATCGATTATTTTTTTGAATACAAACAGGGTTCATGTGGCACCTTATTTGAAACGTCTACTTATCGTCTATTCAACTGTATAATAATTCCAATATGTATTCATACATGGTAAACCAAAATTTTCATCCATTGGAATACAATGAAATCATAATAAATGTTCGAATTGATGACCTTCAGCAATGATGCAATGATGCAATGTGAAAGACGGGCAGTGAATTCCCTTTTGACGTTTTCGAGAGCTTCGGGTGTTATTTGTGCAACCTCCGTTCTGATGCGTTCCTTCAACTCCTCTTAATCATTTGGGCGATTTTGGTGAAACTTGCTCTTCAAATATCCCCACAAAAAAAGTCTGACGGAGTCAAATCCAAAGACCTTAGTGACCATTCGATCGGTCCTCTTCTTCCTATCCACTCACCTCGGAAAACAGTATTCAGGTAGGTTCGTACTTGAACGGCGTAGTGTGGAGGCGCCCCATCCTGCTGGAACCACAATTCATTTCTATTTGGAAATAGCTGATTCAGTTGTGGCACCAGTAAACCCCGAAAAGAAGTGTCGATACCGAGTATCAGTTACGCCCAAAAGTATAGTTGAAAGTATGGCCCTATTAACTGGTTGTTTATAATTGCGGCCCAAACGTTCCCTTTTTGTGGATATTGTGTACCATGCTCCTCCATCCAATGTGGTTTTTCTCTTGCCCAGTATCTATCGATACGTCTGACGGTTCACGTGACCATTGAGCATTAAAATAGCTTCATCGGAAAATAGTACATTTTGTATGAAACTCTATTACAGCGTTCCATCATGATTTCGCAGAATTCGACTCTTTTATCATAGTCATCGTCTAACAGTTCTTGGACCAGATGAATTTTATACAGATACCACTTTTCTTTTTCCAACACTCGACAACAGTCGATAGGTGTAGATTATTATCCAGTGCGACTTGCCTCGAGCTGGTATAGGGGTTCTCTTGGAACGCAAGTACCACGTCAAGTTTTTGGGCTCCAGAAATTGATTTTCTACTACTTTTAGGAAGATCTTCAACGTGGCCCGTTTGTCGAAACTTTCTCTCAATTTTACTCATTGTTGATTGAGAAATGAGTTCTCGGTTGGGGTCTCTGCTTGAGTCCTTACTTCATCTCCACAGCCAATCATAATTAAAATTTCCATTCGTTCGGTCTCTATGAGTCTCATTGCCAGATTATGTTCAAATATTTCCATAGAAATAATGTGAAACACTTCAATGACACTTCACTTCAGTGATATGGACTAATTTGAAACTTTAGTGTAGAACTTCTAGATGTTCCTCGAGCATCGTAGGTTTCCCTTTCGTGTTGTCCACAGATGAAAAAAAAAATCAATCGATGTCTTTCTTTTTCCGAATCAACGAAAACAATAGCAGACACTACGATGTTCTATCCTCAGTGGTGATTCTTAGCATAATTTAGTTCAACGAATGAGCATTTATTGTGATTTCATTCATCTCAATACCTAATATCGGTTGACCCTGTATGAATACAAATTGCAATGATTAGACCGTTGAATAGACGATCAGTAGACCTTCTGAATAAGGTGCCACATGATCCCTATTTGCATTAAAAAAAAACGTCGATGATGTCATCACGCCAACACCGACGTCTCTCACATGTATATCATGAGGTGGGCCGTGAAAAATTGAAATTGACATGTTTTGCATTCTTCCCGAAAGACGCCTATTTCTTGAATATCAATTTTCTTCCGAACATTTGCATCGTACAGTATAATGCATATGCATAATAATTCATGAAAATTCTTCTCATGTCGTTAATTCATTCAGTTTCATGAATTCAGCACGATTAACAATTCTAATTATCCTCAATAATCCTATCATAGAGCCATGTATTAGGAAATCTGTAGCCACCTAAGCTGGGCTGTTACAGATTTATATTGGTTATATTTTATACAGTGTGGAACAGCCAAATGGAATAAATTCTACAACAGATAAATGAGAGAGTATTAGGAAAAACGCTCAGACACGTCGATTTGTATTTTCGAATACGCATTTTTTTCAGAAAAATTAAATTATATAGAGTATGTCATGTGACAATGGCCAACACAAACATTCTCATCTCGAATGGAACACCCTGTATTCCATTCCATTTTCGAATTCTCACTGGAGAGCTGATTTCATCGATGCACCACACTTGGGGTCTAGCGGAAATGATTACAGAGATATAGGGTGTGAAGAATCTAGAATTTTCAATTTTATAATTTTTTTGTGTCGAAGCTACTTATTATTGGTCAGAACTGCTCACATGTCCCTGTCTTAACTTTTGATTGAAACAAATATAGGGTGGTGCAAAGTTCAGAAAATTGATCATCCTGTATCTGTCCCGAAGAAATATCAGTGGATAGTATATCGAAAATTAAGATGGAGAGATGTGAGTCGTTTCGACCAATAATGCATAGTTTTGACTCAAAAAATTCATGACGTTGAAAAATCTTGATTTTTCACACCCTATATCTCTGTTATCATTTCCGCTATACCTCAAGTGTGGTGTATCTTCAGTGAGAATTCAAAAATGGAATGGAATGGAATACAAATCAACGTGTCCAACCTTTCTTCTCAACACTCCCTCATTTTTTTGTTGTCGAACTCATTCAATTTGGCTGTTCCACACTGGATAATGAAATAGGAACATAAAAACTAAAATAAGTTGTTTCGTTATATACTGCTGTCTATTTTACTAGGTTGAAGACCGAATATGAAACAGTCATGATATTTCCACGGTATATATATTTATATCATATTACAGTGTTTATCACAGTCATATATTACCTCAGCTCTCTATCAATCTCAAATTTTTTCTTCAGAATAGCAAATACTTTCTCATTTCAAGAACTTTCTGTGCAATGGAGGGAGACCAGGTCGCTTGTATGAAGAGAGATATTCGGTGCGTAGGCAACCTCATCATACAACCATTCTGCTTCTATCCATCGCCGTCTTCGAGGGACTGGAAAACTCAGGCATCCTGATGAAGCTGGTCGCCCAAGAACAGCTCGTACAGTTCAATTTGATGAAGAAGTTCCACACCGCGTGGAAAAGAGCCAATCTCTGAGTGTTTCTTGCAATTGCACAACATATGAGATCCTCTAGGATGACGGTACACCAACTCCTTCAAGAAAACTCAACCCTTTTTATGCACAACGCGTAAAAGCTTTGAATCCTGAAGATTACCCACACCGATTGGCTTTCTGCCAATGGTTTCTTGATCACAACGAACCTGATTTTCCGAGAATATTGATTTCGGGTGGGAAATGTTTTACGTGCGATTTTCATTGTAATAGCAAGACTAGTCATACTTGGCATGATGAAAATCTGCACGCTGTGGCCCCTAGAAGGCATCAACAATGATTTTCTGCAAACATGTGGGTCGATATTCTTGGAGAGACAAAACTACCCTCGATATCCCCTCAGACGTTAGAAATAACATGTGGTTTCAACATGACGGGGCACCTGCAAATTTCGGTGTAAACGTTCGCCGGTATTTAGATCAGCGATTTCTCCGACGCTAGATTGGAAGAGGAGGTACATGGCCAGCGCGTTCTCCTGATCTCATAACTCAAGATATTTTCTTTGGAGATGAAGAAGATCTGTTAGCAAGGATAATGGTGAGTGTAGGAGCTATCCACGTGATATTGAAGTGAATATTGGAGGTCAATTTTTCGAACAATTATTGCAAATCATAATCCATTCGTCTATAAAGCAAAATTGATGCGTGAACAGTGATTCAATTATTGCGCAGTATGATAAGTACCAAACTGCATAAACAGCTCATGTGCGGACTTGCTTGTTTTGATGTCCCTTATTATTCCTTGAAGTTTTTCGGTATGTTTTTGGGACGCACTGTATTTGGTGCCCATCGAGAAACATGGGGAGTATCTGTAGCATTATTGGATACATTCATCAAGTTTTTGACCGAGTTTGGCACCAAAGTCTTATAGTAGAACTTCCGTCATATCGTTTACCGTCCCAAAACTATATAATTCAGTATCGAGTATTTGGCAAGAATTTCTATTCAGGAAAGATCTATTTGCATAGTCGATGATACTACAGTCACGAATTCATTCACTTCTCCAGTTCAAAACCTGACGAACCTCAGAACTTCAGAAAATTCCAAACCTCCCTCCTCTCCCAACATCACACTGCTGGATCATATGATATTCGTCGAATATTATATATTTTTCTCTCGTGTCGTCCTTTTCTTTTCACTTCCCGAGAATGAGAAGAGATCACTGGAATGAATCCAATGAATATTATCTATATGCCTTCCCGCTGGGTAGAAAGACAAATTCGACGTACTTGTTCAACTTTCCTTTCGAAAAGCCCGTTTAATAGGCCTCTTTCGAACAATGCTTTCACGATTTTTCACGTACCGAGAGAAATGTAGCCCCGAGCACTTTCGAACGACCGTTGTCAGCAATTTCCAGTCCCCCCTTCATTCTTCTCCCTTCCCTTCCCTCATAATATAGCTGATCGTCAACTTACCACAGATTTGTCAAATTCACGCCGAGATCGGCAAAATCGATCCAATAAAATATAACGATGAAAGGAAGAACTATTCATGAGTACATATGAGTACATATTCCAACAATACTACAAGAAATACTACAAAGTTCAAATCATGTCAAAGTTGCACATTTTTCAGTGCTTAACAAAATGCTGTTTCAGAACATAAGATCTTCGAGTAGTTCCGGAGAATGCAGAAAAATACTTGAAATTGATCATTTGGTGTTTGTTTCAATTCTAGCGTTATTAGACAATACTAAGAATGTTTTCTCATTTCTACTTTCCACCAACTACGCGGTGATGCAATCAGATTTATCATCCGAAGTCTTATTTTTGGACACCATCATTAATTTGCTTTTCATGCCATATTGTTTCTTCGACAGATAGAAATAGTCCTCCTTATTTATTTCGATTTCGATAGTTGAAATGAAACTAGTGCGATAGGATGATGTGCTTGGTGTATTTTCATCTGACTAATTGGTGCTCAATGAACTGATCATATATTATTGCCATCTCAGAATCCCGATCGATATCATCGGAGTCTTGATCAAGCAACAAATCGAGGTATTTCTGGCCTAACTGAGTGAGTATCTTCATTTTCTATTCCAGAATTTGCATGTTGCTTCTTACTTGGTTCATGTCTGAGTTTTCTTTGCTCAAACATACAGCCCCTTGAAGGGGGTACATAAAATTTGTTCAACAGTTTTTCCCACAAGCACTAAAAAAGTTATGGTATTGAAATCAATCTGACATTCTCAACTACCAATAAGACACTTAGCCTGTTTCATTCTGAACAAATGATGTCCCTTGAATTTTTTGCCCAAAATAAACCAGTTCGCTGCAAAAAATCATTTCACGAACAAGAGACATACCACCATCAGACGAAAATACAAAACTAATTCATCCAGTGGGCAGGTATTAGCGATAGTGACAATTGAATTGGTATCAAGCTGTCAGTTTGTGAATTTTTAAACTTGAGGTAATACTCATTGTGTATTGTTGTTCTGTTCTTGATTCGTGACTTCAATAATTCACTTGTTATTGAGATGGCATCCACATATGAGCAAATGACCGATATGCATTACGTTCACGGTCTGTCACAGAGGAATGGGCTAGAAGATATGCTGAAATGTATCCTCAACGGTAGCATCCTTCACATAGAATATTTTCCAGACTTGAATATGGTTCATTCGACAAAAGAACGCAGGATTGTGGTCGCTATCGAGAAGTAAGAACACCACAGCTCAAGAAAGCAGTACTCAATTTGCACAGACACAGGCACTGATACCGCGAGACTGTCCGAACCGTCTTGAATTTTGCAATTGGATGCTGGAAATGATTGGGAGAAATCGTGACTTTCTGAAGACGATCGAATTCACAGACGAATGTAGTTTTTCTTGGGACAAGATTATCAATTTTCATTGAATGGTGAACGAATGATCAGACAAAAAGTAACATTAGAAATTAATTTTAGGCGTTGCGTTTTCCACACCTTACAACCATGAGGTAAACCAAATGAATCACTGGCTAAGTGTCTTTTTGGTAGTGGAAGATGTCACGTTGATTTCAATACTGTAACTTTTCCAGTGCTTGTGAAAAATATTCAATGTACCTACATAATGCATGCGAGCTAGGGATATTCCCACGCCTGTGTACACGACGGAAATGCTTTCATATTGTCATTATCCCATGAGTAACTTCCTATAAATCAAAACGATGCGCTATATAGCGTTTCCATAAATGATCGTAGGAAAAATTATTATGCCACAACTTTTCAGGATAAATTCAGTGAAAAATGTTCGTGCCTTCCATCATTTCAATCAACAATTGACGATCAATCAGGCCCTTCGCTCTTCATTCGATCTACACGAGTGGCTACCCCTGCAATCCTGACAATTGATGGTTTTGAATTTTGGATGAGGGTCAGCCTTCAATTGAGAACCACCGAACGCAGTGAATGAGCGACTGCTGTCACCATCAGGAATCACACTGCATGATTCCTCGGACAGTTGGAATCTTTGCGAAACCATATCACATGCATCACATCATTTTGATAAGTGAATACAGGAGTTTTATTAATGTCGCAAGAATCTTTATGTCAGATTTGTTGGGTCAAAATATGAAAAATAGAGTTCATTAAACTATAGGTCCGAATACGTTTCATTTCTTAGATATATGGTAATCTTGTTGATTTAAGTAATTCAGTATTCTAGTAAGTTTCTACTTTCGATTGGAGCAACTGAAAATACAAATTTTCAAGGCTTCCAAGATTTTTGTGTATTTAGCTTCATTTTCGAGGGGACAAGTAAAAACCAAACCTATGCATGTTACTTCACTTGATGACACATAAACTGAATTAATTCAGCCCAAGCCTATCCATGCCAAGAGAGAAACTCTTTTATTAGAAATGAAATCGGTTGGAGCTTCACTCAGAAATAATTCGATTGATTTGATTGATTATTGATTGGAATTGATTCTTCTCGAATACTTATACATCCTGTATTTTAGAAAAGAATCATTATCAGACATATCATCATCATACTTTCATCCATATTTCGACCAAAACATCTGACCTCGAAAACTTTCTGTGATAATAATGAGGTAAAATGTATACCGACACTTAAAGATGACTCCTATAAATGTGATTTCCGATTCCTCTACAGCTGAGTTGCTTCCAAACTTGGAAAAGAATCCAATACCTGCGTCTGGTCCCAACTTTCCACTGCTGACTCACACGATGTTCCACGAGCATTTTCAGTTCTCCTTACGTGTTGTCAAATGATAAGAATATTTGTCAGCTTGATAGGCAATTCCATATCAGTCAATTTCTGATGTTATTATTAATCATGAATGATTTTAGATCATGCGGGATATTGGATAGTGAAGAGACTATTGGAGCAGATGAGGATTTGTCAACATATCTCTATTTCATCTACTGATATTCTTTCCGATACTCAACTGCATGAACGTATGCCGAAAATTTTGAAGGTCAACATTTATTTATTTATTTATTTATTTGTAATACAATACTCTACAGGTCATAAACCCAATTACAGAGCAGGAATTGACAGATTATGATGAATATGTTACAGATTTCATGAATATTAAGGACATACACATAGATACACATCATGAGAGAACAACATAGTTACTGTAGAAAGTGGGATTTTATATCCGACAACTTGCAGCTAAATACATCTAGATCATTGCTGATAGAGTTTGTCACTTTACACATGGTATGGAGCGGAGAATTCTCCAGAACATTTGTTCGAGATGTATTTATGTAAAAAGTACTTGGATATCTGGAAGAAATTCTGGGAGTACAAATATTAGGCTTTTGCAATAAGGTTGGGCAGTCAACAATATTATGGATAATTTTATAGGTTGATACTACACTATAATAGTCACGCCTTCGTTCGAGACTAAGAAAGTTATGTTTTTGTAGTAATTCAGTGTGAGGTGTTCCTATTGGTGGATAGGTGCCATCAGTTTTTAGGCTTAGCATTTTTAAAAATCGTTTTTGGATTGCTTCTATTCGAATTATATCATATTGGTTAAAGGGACTCCACACAACTGAAGCATATTCCAACTTTGATCTAATGAAAGAATAGAATGAAGTTCTTAAGGTCGAGGTTTCTTTGAAATCACTACTGTAACGTGCAATTAATCCATACATACGATAGGAGGAGGATACAACATTATCAATATGCCTACTGAAAGATAGTGCAGTGTCAAACGTGACGCCAAGATCAGTAAATGTTTCTGGTCTTTCGAGGGCAACATTTTCTATTGAGTAATCAAAGATTAGGATATTCGTTTTCAAACTGTAGGACATAACTTTACATTTATCCGGATTTAGTGACAAGTTGTTTCGATGACACCATTCTACAACCCGCCTTAAATTTGCTGAGAGGTTCTCGCAATCACCTATGTTCTCCACGAGGCAGTATAGTTTTAGGTCATCAGCATACAAAAGGAAGTTTACATTTATAGCATCTGCAATATCATTGAAGAATATATTGAAAAGCAGCGGTCCTAGAATTGACCCTTGTGGAACACCGGAGGAGACACTATATTCGGCAGACTTGATACCATTCAGCTCGACATATTGCTTTAGATCCCACAGATAGGATTGAAAGAGTGCAATTAAAGAGGAAGATAATCCAAAGGCTACAAGTTTGCCGAGTAAAATGCCATGGTCCAGTCTGTCAAAGGCCTTAGAGGAATCTGTGTAAATAACATCAGTTTGGGCTCTGTTGTCAATAGATTCAGCAATATATTGGGTTACACTCAGAAGGTTGGTCGCCGTTGAACGGCCTTTCATGAATCCATGTTGGTTTGTACTAATATTGCACCTCACATGACGATGTATATCTCGCTCCAGCAGAATCTCGAAAACCTTTGCAAAGTTGCAAATAATAGAGATAGGCCGATAATTTGAGATATCCCGTCTATCTCCTTTCTTGAAAATGGGACAGACCTTTGAGGATTCCCAGATCCTTGGTATTGTACCCGATTTCAAGCAGATATCAATGAGAATAACGAGAGGACGAGCAAGCACAGATGCACAGTCTTTTAAGATGAAAGCTGGAATATCGTCTGGACCAGTGGTCTTTTTTGGTTTAAGCGACCTTAGTGCCTCATATACTTCGTTCTCACTGAAGTTTGATATGTTTAGAAAATGATTATTATCAGTCTCAGAGTTAAGTTGAAGAGGGAAGAGTCGGTATAGGAATTTTTGAAGTGGTTTGCAAAACCGTTTAGAATATTAGAAGGTAGGTATGCAGGGTTATCGATCTCAAATATTCGATCATCCCTAGATAGTTCCTATTATATTCTCGATTATATCATATTCTGCATCTCACCTCATCGCTGGAAGAGGCTGTCAAAATCAGCCTTTCATTTTATGTATCGTTCATCCAATCTTGTGATTCCGAGAAGACCTATCGATTGAGTTCTCCTGAATATTCACCCAACCCATCGTTCTCGGTTACAGAAATCATCAGTTATTCTGATATAATGAATTATTGTACCCGATGTGTTCCGAAGATAAATAGATTCCACCTCCCAACGTGTTGAACTTTTTTCCTTTTTAGTTGCTCAATTAGATTTCGAGTGTAAATCTGCGGCCCTCTATCATTTCCATCATCCTCAGCACTGTGTGGGTCGTCTATGTTGGAAGTACATGCTAAATGTGGAGATTTAAGTTACCCGCAATCTTTTATATGTTGATTCAACGAAACAGTTCTCTTCAATGATTAATTTCAGCAAGCACTTCCTCATAAACTCAAATTATAATATGAGTCAACCGTAGTATACGCTTCGGTGAGAGTAAAATAAATTAGGAAGTCTTTCCACTCTGAGAACGGAATGCCTCAGCTTATACGCTGTGGCAGAAAGTTTTTGCGAACTTGCAGCAGCATGGATGAAATACTGTGGTGTTGTTCTTTTGTTGTCGTATCATTCTCCTGTTCCTATTGTCCATGAATTCATTGCGAGACGTTCGTGACTAGTGGGATTGAATTAGTTCTTCGGGAGAATAATCTATTGCAACTCACTCCGATAACCAATAGGAAATGAGAGCAGTCAACTCATTGAATACCAGTTGACCCGATACTTGACTGTGATGATGACTGAGTGCATACGTGAACAACATAGATGTGAATGAAATATCAACAGTCATCTGAGATGCGACCACTGATGTGGTGAGTAACACTTTCTACAGGAAATTATAGGCTCAATGAACATAATACGAGTACAATCGAACAGAGTGGTCGATCAAGTTCTATCAGAAAGAGTAATCATAGAGAAGATGTGGGGCTAGATGTAGATGAAAATAATGATACATAAAATAGCAGATGATTCGTATTTGAGTTTTTTGTGTTACATAGATCATTTCCTCGTGAGACCAGGTTTGTTTTTACTAAGCAAATTCATCAAAGTGGTGGAAGATTAATCACTGTATTCCGACACCATCGCTTCAACTATTCTATTATTTTCTGAGAGCCATAGAAGAAGTTGTAGGGTTTCAACAAAAAAATTGATTTTGAATGCTAAGAACTACGAAATATTCAGTTCCAATGTTTTCAGTCCAATTTCTACTGTGTACTGGAAATGTCTTCAGTAAAAACATGACAACTGTCAAATCTGGACCACCAGATGTTCACAAAAAAAAAACAGTTATACTAATAGGTCACGGGAAGAACAGATGAAGATATTTTTCGAATAAAGAATCTTTTTTTCTTGGAGAATATGTTGGTCTATAGGTCTGGCTGTCATAGTTTTCGATATATGAACATTGTTTGATCAGAAATTTGTTATTATAACTTCGAAAGGAGTACACAGGAGCCGAAAAGTGATCTTTTTTACCGATCTTCAATTGATTGCTGTGGGGTGCAGTCGAAAAATCAGTTCATGCATGATACTATGTAGAAGGATAAGATGAGGAGAAGGTCAATATGCTCTAGGAAATGTAGGAGTACGAGTGAATGAATTCTGATGTGAATATACGGTGAGCACAACAGATATATAAAAAAAAACGCGCTGGTTGAGATGAATTCAGTGAAATATCTATGAAGCAATTGAAAAAAGATCGCTTGGATACGTCAACCTACATTTAATACTGCGCAAATTTTGATACATATGCACGTCATGTAACGTTATTGTTGTCAGATATGATATCATCGTCAGTTTTTCGAATCGTGAGTCCAATTTTTGGTGAATCCATTGAAAGAGGTTCATTTTCCTACGTACCGAACTACAAAAATTTCGATGCATTGGAAAGAAATTATTGTTTTTAACGTTGATTAATTTCCTAACGTATTCGTCAAAGTATTCGAAGTAAATGTTTGAGGTGACAACCACCCTCTTGATGACTATGAGTCGATATACGAACTCTCTGATTACATTTTTTGACATTTGAGGATTGCTCAGTCTGTTTTCCTCCGTGATACTTCTTTTCAAATCTTCGATATTATGAGGACGATTCACCTGAACTTCCGGACTAGTCGACTTTTTTTTTTTTGTTGCCGTTACTCCAAATTGATGAATGAATAAATGTATGGAGGAATGAATGATTGAAATGCATTTGTTATGGAAGAAATCGAAATTATTTTCCCAATGAACCACGTCAACATTCCTATCGTTCTGTGAGTATGATAATGAGCCCTTTCCCATAGCACTATCGAGAGTGGGGATTTCCATACAAATAAATAACAATGACGTCATATCTACGACATCAATGACGTCACATGACGCACTGATATCTCAGAATTCGCGCAGCAATTTTTGCTTCATAGATATTTTACTCAATCCATTCCAACCTGCCGTTCTCACTGTATGGTGGAATCAAAGCAGAAGTATCTATATTTCACTCGTTGCTAACAGCGCACGAAGTTGCAATACTTGAATTTTGACCTGAATGTAGACATGCATCTGAACTGTAATATGCCAGAATGGCAAGAGGGAAACCTATTTCTTTTACACCTGTAATGATGATATGACAATTTCAAGCCTTTCGTAATACCTGATACACATTGTCAATTTTTACTAGTTTTCATGGCAACCCATGAGAATTTACTCGTTTTGCAAGAAAAAAACAACATTCAAGAAGAATGAAGACGAAGAAGAATCTGTATCTATTGAAATAGGTTTCCCTAATATACACAAGTATATAAAGATAAATCTATCAACAATATTGTAGATATTATAACTTATATTATATTATATCAAAAATAACTAGTCACTCACAATTGATCAATTTCCAATGAACGAATGGATTAATAACAATTTCAGATTACTTTTCCTATAGTTTCCAGAAACAGCTTAAATTTATATATATATATATATATATATATATATATATATATATATATATATATTCAGTTTGAAACACGATATAAAAACACACTTTCAACAATTCTAGATTCATCTCATGTATTGGATTGATTCTTTTCAAATGATCAATGATGGATTAGATTCAAGTGTATTTGGTGATTTATTGTATGTCGAGAAGCCCATGAAATACAAAGAATCCATGGTACTTTTTCTATTTGTTTCACATACATACAGATTTGCGCTATCTCTATATATCAATGAACAAAATGGCAGCAAAAATATCGATAATATTGGTCAGCCCATCTCCAATGTGAGGGAGAGGTGAACTCAGGAGAGGTCGATATACTCTACATTCACTCACTCCACCTCACAGTTGTCCATATTCGTGTGATTGTGTAACTAAACCACGAGGCGTTCAACGTTATACGTGGTTCATTGAAGTGTTCATATCGAAAAAGTATCTAACTGTTATTGATACCAAAAATAATACAAGATGATGAAAGTTAATTTCCTCCTTCTTTTCGTATGTAATACTCGTAGCGGTAGTTTAGCGGATCCAATAATCCATCGGAGCGACCGCAGATCCTCCAGGATTTCTTGACCGACACTTTCAACTCCTCTGGTCTTCTGGACACGATTTCTCCCAGCCAGTTTCCTTAGGGTTTTTGTTTTCCGACAACTGTTTTCGAGACGGGTACGTGCCCGCGCATTTAATTCGCCAAACACTATCTTGAAATGTGTCAAGAGGTTTTTCCGTAAATAATGGTTTAGCGCTACGGATAACAAATGTTCGTTAGGAATGGAAGATTTTGTCCTGCAATCGTAGGTCAGAAAACAGGGAGACTCACAGGGCTGACTGACCAGTCAGTAAGGAACTGAACTGAACAGTACTTATCGATGACTTATCATTCATCTCCTTGAATAATCACAGAGGTTCACATTCATGGTAGCATATTTATCAATGCACAGCATGTTCATTCAGATTATCAATATTGTGATATCACTCAACCCATATTTCCGATGGAGTTATTCAGAAGAGTGGTTGTTTATTTGAGGAAACAGAAGAAAAATTTATTGCAATAGCCGTGAAGATGAAACTCCACATAACTGGAATATTTTTCCATTTGATCGTTCATTTGGGATTTTTTCAGGATAGATCTTCCTGAGTGGTCCACCATCTCCAAAACTGACAGATATGCATGCATGGTGATACATATTGAGAATACAATTGATATAGTATTGATATAGTATGCTACACGATTCGTGTAGCATACACGATCCGTATAGCTTACACGATCCGTATAGCATACACCATATGTGCCCGATCATGAGATACTTCAGAATTCTATTGGAAGAATTCAAATAAGATCTCGATTTCTGCTCTCTCCAAACTCATCAATCAAGTTTGCCAAAACAGCTTGCGCTTGATCATCGCATTAGATCCTTAATTGAAGGAAGAATCGACTATAACTTTCCACATTTGCGGAGATTACTCTTGGGATCCTACTGAAGAACTCTTAAGCTCTCCCAAAGGGCCCCAATTTGAATGGAGCGCTGAGAAGCCGATATCAAAAGAATATCAGTCAATTGAAATTAGCATTTTCGTTGCCAATCTCCATCGCGAACAAAAAACTGTGAGGAAAAGATTGATGAAACATCGAGAAGAAGATCGATTACGTATAATGAGCGTCACCAACAGGTCTCTCCGACTTCTCAACTAGCTTTTACTTTATAGATTCGATAACCCTACTTCGTTAAAAAATAATAGGAACACAAGAAGACGGCAGCTGTTCATCTGTAGGTACTATGGGTTCGTTCCGTTTGTAATATGAATGCCATTTCCAGTGATCAATAAGAAGTCTAAAAAGTAGGAACGTCATTCAGATTTGATATTAGGGATCTTGTGTTTATTATCTATTGAATTTGGTCAGAAATGATCAGATGAATGGAAATATTCTTTACCGAAAATCCTGATGTTAATCAGTATGTGTAGGTAGAATTCCATGAGAAATAATAGCTTGAATTATATTCCTTGAGTAGGGGTAATCCTTATCATACTCATCCAGGAAGAAATGTTGTATTGAATGAACTGAATGCCAGCGCGAAGTATACCTGGGTGGTGATCATAAGATTGGGGAAATATTCAATTCATAAGCGATGAAGTATAGAGAATCCCACAGATGCAAACATACTCAGTCAAAATGAAATTCATGGAAATATCAATTCTCAATTCTGCTGCCAGTATAACAATGCCGCAAAAGGAAGTCATCAAAGACTCAGCTGGAACCAATAATCCACCATGGTGAATTTTTAACGTTGAGCACCAGGACATCAGGGGGCACATCGGCGACAGCACCAACTCGGAAGGGGCGTTCAAGGACCAAACCTGACATGGCGATGGTCTACGCTAGTGTATTTATCAATGTTTTTATATATAGTTCACAGTATTCATTGATCAGAATAACGGTAGTTAGAAGAGAGCTATGAATGATCCAAGGGAAATTCTTGGAAGTAAACTCCGGAATGTCAACGCCGAGAACTTGATGTGGGGGACCCTGGAATACCCAAAATTCCAGAACGCTACAGATACAAAAGGAAAGGAAAACAAGAATTTAGGCGTGTATCACTCACCTTCAATGAATAAATAGGGCGAAAATAGCAATTGGAGAAATTCTGCGGTATATTGAGATGTCGGTGAGCTGGTGTACAAATCGGCGACAAGCTACTGGTAGTTCAGTGGTTGAAGAATTGGCTCAAAAAGATGTCCTGTTGCAATCAGGAGAATCACTCACTACGAGTTGAGAACTTGTGGAAGTCCAGATCAAAAAACCTCTGTTGGTTCACTCCCAGAATTTAACATTCTACCTCACTGTTCACCAGCAATTGTCTGCTCCGCGAACCAGTTTCCGGATGTCTCATTCCAGTCTCCTGGCTTTTATGACAACTCTACATTCCTATTCAACTCGATGAAGTCCAGAAAGCAGTCGATACTTCGACGTACAAAAGTGCATATATATGTATATATATATATATATACGTGAAAAAAAAATCAAGAACGGAATATGTTTTCTACACATGAATAGTTATATCTGAATTGTATCTGAATGAGATTCTTGTGTTCTGTACAATGTATATCATGGAATTCTGCATAAAAATAACCCGAAGGCCAGCAAATTGGTTAGATTCCACTTGTATGAACTGTAGATCCTCCACTCGCAGAAGCCCTTCTGAGGATTGCTTTGGCAACTGAGGAGATAAAGGAGAACGACAATATCAATAATGCATATCTATGAAAATGAAGGGAAAGCAGTGTGTCTGCCCTAGATCGCTGGAAATGAACGTGAATTAGAACGTAAATGGAATAGATCCGGGGATATATGATAAAAAATCATTGCTGAATTCACAGACGTGGATCAAGAGATGAGAAGGATTAATTTTTCGATGGAAAGTCTTGTGTTCAAACTACTCTACCGTCGATGAAATATTGACCAGGATTTGAAAAAAAAAATTGTCTGAGATAATTAATCGTACGGGTTTCATTGCATCGATTTTCTATTTTTTTGAGAATCTTCAAGGTCCTAACAAGAAACACTCTAATTTCACGAGTGGCAATAAATGTAATGGACAAGCTCTCTCTTCGGCGGAAACAAATAACCACTCCTGTCTCTCAAACCCTCTAAATCACTATTCGGGCGGTAAAAATCTCGAACATCTTCCGGCTACATCGCACGAATCCAAATTATATATTTAGGCGTGGAAAACTGGAAAAGTCGGCTGAGTCGGTTTTATGGGACCCCTAGGTAGTTGAATGATGGCACTTAGTGACCTACTTACTGAACTTCACATTCATTTCGACGTTCCTTGGAAAATTCAGCAGATACTAGTGACCACTCGATGAAAATTGTATGGTGGCAGGCCGGCTTGTCACGCCCTCGATTTTTCGATTTGCTGATGTTTATAGATACTTTCGGAAGTATTTCAGATCCTCGGGGAGGATGGATAGATATCAGCGGCATATCACTCGGACTACTGATTCTAATAATGAACTGCGTAATGTAAATGAAGATTCTAGTGTACGTGGGCAGTAGAAGAATCGACATGAAAAGAGAGATAAGAGGACTGATTGAATATGAAAAACTTTCCTAAGCTGCTGTACTGACAAAAAGTGAATGATTTGGCGAATTTGTTAAGCCATTAAACATTATGTCAGCGCTGTCACAAAGCTCTGTGCTTAGTGGTCGTGATAGAATTCAATGCTCAGTGATCACTGATTCAAGCATTCCACGAAAGAATTCAGTGCTCAGTAGTCCCTGAAAAGTGTGATCTTTTTGGAATACTGAGCTCTGAGCCTTTCGATGCCTATGAATAAGACCCTTATCAAAACAAGAAAACATACTTATCAGTAGTTAGTTTCTCACCTGAAGCAATTCACTGAAATCACCCCAATCTTCTCCCTCTCTGTTTCTTTTCATAAAGAGTCGCATCACTTTGAACAAGCTATTCCATCGCGGAATAATCGTGAATGTTTTTTGAATCATCTAGTCAAAATCTCGAAAGTCTGAGTCCTTCGAGTCACTCGATATTCTCATAACGAATGATTTCATAGGTCATATATGAAGAAAATATAAATTCTCGATTTCATTCCAAATTCCATTCCAGAATGAGAAATCTGTGATGTATGGCAGTGAGGCAAGAATGCTGGTACCTCCAAATGCCCATCAGTGCATGTCCTACCAGATCCAGAATCATAAATGATTCGATATACACAATTCAATGTATGTATCAGAAAATGATATGGTGATATCAAGAGTATTGCGTAAAAGGAAGAAGGGGTTACTGTAGTTTTCAGAAGACATTTACCGGGAAGTATGAAATTGATGAATGGAATACGACCAAAATTTTTCCGGGAGTTTTTGTAAAGTTGAGTCCCTCGCGCCAAAAATATTGAGAACTCATGCGAATGTAAAATTTTCAAGACACTCACAGTGATGCATTGCACAACTAGTGTGCATCGAACCTCAAAAGGCTAAAATGTCAAGGCACATACCCTATGCCTTGTGGCTATCAACTCGTTGATTGTATCATTCATTCGACTATTCCACTCATGCTTAGATACGCGTTTTTGATTGGTTGAGATCGAGGTTGAAATAGTTGTATTGATGATCAAGAACACCATGTTTTCGATTTCGTATTCCGGCTCCTGATTGGCTTTTGAATACCTATATGCTGCGTGTTTTCATTTTCACTATAACATATCTGAGGACATATCATTATGGACATTACCTAACCACAAACTGTGACCTAACATAGAATATCATTAGGTCAGTTGTGCATTCTGCAAGGTATTGTTGGTTGCATACAAGAGGCATAATGCGGGATGTATAAGAATACATGAAAATTTGAACGAATACAACACGTGTTATTGATAATTATCGAAAATTCTTTCTCTTCTTCGGAACGAATCATGTTGCTTCGGACACTCGCGTTACGTGTTCAAGTGGTTTTCCCAACATCATGATTCGTTCCGTGAGTGCTCGGTACAACTCTGCACTTTGAAAGCTGATGACCACTGAAGAGTTTTTCTGGAACCTGCTCAGCTGTATCATCTCGAGGATAATGTTCATATTTTCATGTTCATCCAGGATACTTCCTGGATAACCACTCGATCTTTATAGGATGTGATGTTATGCCAATTCACAATGCACTATTTAGTTCCACTCGATCCCCGTGAACTCTCTTCCACAGTCACAACGAATCCTGGCTTCTGCTCAAAACGAGCAGTTAGTTTCGATTATTTATGTGTAAGTTATTCTGAGGCGAGGAATTCATGCACGTTTTTATCGTTGGATAGCACAGATTCAGTGCCAGTCCTCAAATCCCCGAATGAAAATACGAGGTCTCGGCCAGGGCCCCTAAATAATTATACTTCAGGACTGAGCCGGAGCGGATGAAAATTGATTAGACCACTAGGGCCGTTTTTTATGCGGATTGACTCTCGTCCAGCGCTAACGAATGGATTAAATTTACGCAAGCGAAATGTCTAGCAACCTCTGGACGGATGTGTGGTTTTGATTGAGAACCGACAGTGAGAGTTGAAAGAATTAACAGTATTCTTTCCTCAATAACTTCCATGAAGTGAGTAGAGTGAACAATTCCATGATAACAAAAAAATAGTGTAACAAAAAGCCACGAAGATAAGAAATGAATGAAGATAACTAGTTTAAGAATAACAGAAAGCAAACTGCTCAATGATTCAGCGATAGCAGCCAGATCAATCCAGCTAGCGATGAGCCATCACAAAACTCGAGGAATAGTGTGTGAAGTGGAAAATAGCCATCAACCCAGACAAAAGTGAGGCCGTTCTTCTCTGTGGAAACAGTAGAGTACAACCTGCTTGTGGTAGAACTGGGGGAAAACAACATCGAATGGTCATATCACGCCAAATATCTTGGAATGGCCATGTACGGACGACTTATTACATACATTCACCGAGCATGTCGAGATCATAGGTAGGGCAGAGGCAGCAAAGCAGAAAGTTTTTCCCTCTCTATGTAGGAAGAGTGAGATGACTCTCACCAACAAGCTCTCTCTGATCTCATGTGAGCTTCTCTTGCATGGGAGCAAACATGCTAAACTAACCGGAAAATTACGTTTCCAACCCGAACATTTTCAACGACCTCAGACTCACTCCGTTCACCACGATGATGAACGAGAAGGCAGTAAAGTGACTACCACTCATCGAAAACCATCCGAATAGAGGACTACGGGAGTTGGTGAACCACGACCCCAGGTTCAGAGAGGTTCAAACAAGCAAAGGTGCAACTGCTGGAGGACTGATCAAGTACGGTGAAGCAACACATGATGAGGTGAAATTCACCGAGTGATCAATAATCCGCCGAAACGGAGGAAATTTAGGCCGATAAAATTGCAATAATCACACACACAGGGCTTCCCTCTGAAAGGCCCCACAATGACACTGGTACTCTCTGGAAACCAGTCTTGAAAAGCTAGGAAAATCGCATGGTTATTTTGAGTGCTATAAGGATCTCAAATTCTTTCAGGCAATCGATGAATATTTGATTGTTGTTGTTAGAACCCAATTCTTTGATCTGGTGGGTTGAGTTTACTGAGTGATAGAAAGAGTATGGATATTCTGAAAGGAATGAATCCAAGAAAATGGAATTGAATCAATTGCATCGTGTCGAATTTCCCTCAAGAACGTACCAAGCATCTTTCATCACTCGTAAAAAAGCTTTCAGACAGATTAACTATCGAGGGTGGAAAAAATTCGAATAAGCACTCAACCGTCCTCGAACTCAAAAACTTCTCTCCGCGCATAAAAAAGTTATATATTCTCATTCTCGTGCAAGACAACAGGTATTTCTCATATTCCGAATTAGAACTCTACGGGGACCGTCCCTACTTCAGAAACTTCTAGATAAAAAAGCGTCGGAAAGTTCTATAGACGTAATTGCCAATACTGGCTAATGATGTATATATGGAAATAGGGCATTCGTGCCCAAGAGTCGTCTTTGTATTTTGAAAATGCATTTCGTTTGTTGTTACGTTCCTGAGAAGTTCTACAGATATTGAACATAGTTATAATAATAATTATATATTGACTGTGTCAGTCATTTTGAATCGAAAATAATGTAGATGAGATGATATAGCATATACGTAATGAGTACGTTTCATTTCGTCTCATTTCGATTGTCGATAAAATTTCAGTGAAGACCCATTGGGGAAGCCTGTTGGGGGAGCAGTCAGAGGTGAAGGTATCGATTCGTGAAACCCCTTCGAAGGCATAATTTGTTGCATGAAACAACAGTTTCCAATCGATTCCACACGATAATGACGCATCTGATATGATGGAACACGGGCAATTTTTCTCTCGTAAATCAATCTACATATTCTAAATCCGAAACTTGATTTTGGGAAATGATGCAAGAACAGAGTTGGAGTGGTAGTCAACGTAGTGTAATGAACTGTTTTGAGCACCTTCATTCCTAGAACGGAACGTACTGATATCTGAATTCTGGGGTATATACCGTAGACTAACCTTCTGGACCTGTAGGGTCAGATTTTTCAGGAGAATATGATGATAAATACTTGATTACACCCCTGAATAAATCTAGGCTGAGATTTATGGTCTTCTAAGCGTTGGAAGTATTCTGATTCCTGTTACATCACAAAACCAGCTAGTTCGAGTGGATTGTGATGTTCAACCCCCCTGGGGCATATAGATATCTCTGAAGAACTTCCATTTTAGAAGGCTCCGAATGATAAACTTGACTAGAGCAAGGAAATCACAGATGAAGTGGTTGAGAAAATATGTTGACGTACTGTACCGGCTGACCCTTTCCTGTTCATGAATATTAGGGCTCCACATTCTTTCCATGGCATTGGCAACAATACTAAGTCATTTATAGATATCCTGGAATCAGGAAAATCTAATTTTCCGCGTCTTTCTGGCTGTAGAGCCACGTGTTTCATCAACCAGTCCTTTTTGCTGAGTTTTCTGGTCAAACTTTAGAGGTCAAGGAAGGAGAACTGGTTTGTTCTGCAGATTTTTCTTGCAAAATTCCATTTCCTATAAACTTTTGAACACCACCAGTGGCAGGGCAGTTATCCGTGACACAGTTATTCGCGACAGTTGAGTTACTCGTCGTCAAATTGAGTACCTCATCCGTTTCGAAAGTTTATTGTGTTGAGTTAACTCCAATTATTTTATTTATTTATGTAATTTCCGCAACCTGTAAACCACTTCCTGGCATCCGATTATTTCCAAAGTAGATTTCGAAGTTTTCCCGGAATTTTGCGTACTGACATTCTCACAAAATGAATATCAAACCTAACCTGATATCAGAGACCTGATCCTCTCCGTCATGAATTGTACGGGAACTCTAGCGAGGGTGTGACACAGATTATACATGTGGGTGTGAACGCTTGTTTCAAAATCTCGTTGGATTAGCTGTGCCTTGGTATTTGCCGTTCATTAAATCGAACCCGTAAGTGAATCCAATGTTGTCTCATTGTTTTCTGGTTTGACTGAGATGAGTAGATCTGAAATACCTGATTTGTTTGGAGTTGAGTGAGTTTGTACACATTACCATTGCATTTCACCTGCTCTACCAGTTAGTTCCACCTGTTCCTGTATAATCTACTCGACTCGTATCTAGCCAGATTATGATTCAACTAACTTCTTATTCCTTAAATAATTCGCTTACTGCTTGGCTTGGCTTCTCGTTCATTCCTGCTTTCGTGCTACCCCTGATCTACACCTGAACTAAACAGAATTAACCTGATCGTATCATTGCTACTGCTTTCTATTAGTCTGTATATTTTGGCACCCGTTTTATAGTTCGGTGGTTTCACAGTTGATACGGAAGTACCTATATCTATGGTATATATCTCTCGACTATTTAGTGCTGTGGTATTCATTCATTTTTGCATCAATATAAACATGTTTTTTTCATTCCCGGAGTACTCCAGTATGTCCTAATCGGTGTGATCATACTGATATTGAAGTTTTTGATTTTGATTGTCTTGGTGACTCACTGTGAGTTCTGGTTCTGTGAGAATGAACCTGAGAAGCTTTGACTTCCTTCCATTATTAGTTTTCAGGTATCGACTTGACAAGTTGTTTCATTTTCAGAATCTGCCTGTCATTAGTCATTTATACAGATATATCCGCCTGTCGAAAATATGTCCTTCTGACACCAGGGTTTCACCCTGTCGAAATCTGACAGTTGAGACTGAAATATAAATATTGTTCGATAAATAGCGACCAGTATTCCAGGAAATAACGAGTCGAGGTAATTGAAGCCTACCCGCCCTTGTTAGACTCAACCGGGGTCAATAGAACAGACCCCTGGAAAACCGTTGCTCCACTGTTGCTACTTGGGCCTCCTGAGAATCTCTTGTAGAGCAAGTGGAGTAAACCACCTTCATAAAAAAAACTGGTGCTCGAGACACCCGTTTTCTTCAACAGAGATACCTCTGGCCTTGATAATGCCATGGTAAGCCCTTTAGGCAAATAAAGGCCCTCACATTAGCCACGACCTGTTTCATACACTACTTGATTGAATTTCTGACTCATTTTCCATTTACTGTAGTAGAGATAGAAAGTTCTGTTCTTGCGTTCAGCAGCCTCCATCAAGAAGGCTTCAGTAGCCATTTTACGACGCATCTTCATTGAAACTCCTTTCCTGTTTTTTAGGTGAAATCTGCTGATCAAGGTTGGCATACTGATTATGGGACACTCTGTATCAGCAGATTTCAGGTTGACGCCAGAGGTGAGGTCTGTAGTCTGGAGTCCTGTCAATAGTGTTTCAATAAACTCCTTCATTATTTTCATAAAGTTCTCTGAGTGACAGAGAACTTCTCGTGATGTTTCATCTTTTCGGATGGAATTCTCAAGATTTGTGTTCGTGAATCAAAGGGAGAAGGATCTCGGAAACCGTGAGAGATGAAAATTCAGTTAGATAGGAAGAAAGTCTTGAACTTTCGGCGATTCTATTCGATTATGTTTTTTCGTTTCCATCTGATATGCAAGGAAAAGTGGAGACTTTTACATAGAAACTATGATTCAACGTGGTCATACTGACTTCTTTCTCCGACGTTTTGTATTCGTGATGCACTCATCTGTCATACAAAATGGAATGAATGTTCTTCCACTCAATTCTGGACAACATATCATTCTCTCCCGAATCTCTGACTGGAAAATACCAATTCCACATATCCACAATATCTAATTCGTTTCAATACATGGACTTGAAAACTTGAAGGATCTGATTTAAATAAGAATGATATTTTTCTGAAGTTTGAATTTTTGCGGTTTCTACAGTTTTTCCATCCAAAAGACGTTGAATTCGGTTTTTCATGATTAGTCGTATTACTATATATATATATATATATACACACTTTTGTGTTGCTCCATTTTTTGGGTTGATGTATTCGAATAATGAGTACACTAATCGATTCCTTCACTATTCAATATCACCTTACTAGTTAATCAATATTTGACACTCAAAGGTCAGGAACTCTTGTGCTGACTCATTCATAGTTTTGAGAAGGAATGATGTCAAGACACATTCAAACCTCCAGGGATGACACATTAGTGTATCCAGAACGAGAAAATCTTTCATCCACTGTGAACATGAAATCGGAACTAAATAGTTAGCCGTTGTTATAGCAGTTATCGGAGGAAGAAATCAATATCACCACGCTGAAACATATCGAAAGCTGTTACGAGAGGTATGTTCACTTCGAAAAATGGAACAGATTTTCAAAAAATTCACTTTTCTGAATGGATCAATGAAATATCATCGATCATGGAACGATTCCGAAGACTATTGGAATGACTTTCTCAATGCGCATTTTTTTTCCATTCAACAGAATTGGAATCTCCCATCATTTCTGAGATCACCTTGCTGTGCATTCTCATCTTGGGCACAATATATCTTCTCCTCGAACCGGTTCAGATATAAATGATCGAAATCACATGATGTGGATTCTGTATCGAGTTGGAACAGAAATTAAGCTTCCAATTCCTGACCAAACAACCGGAAGCCGATCTCAAACGACAACAGATCAAGGAGTTGCGTCCATAGCAACATTTGGGTGAAGATTATCATTCCAGATATCCCAGAGTCTACTTTAGGAATTCGTGCTCAATTCACCTCAGAGCTATGTCCTATGACACCGGCAATAAGTATTGATATATATAGAAATCGCGATAATAGTCCCAGTGAAATATTGGGGCTTGAGATAATCTCGTTTCGTCTTCATAAGACAAGGGAAGGATTTGGGCGATACGAGAAAAAATCAAGAAAGACGAGTTGATAGAAAATACCTTGAGATAGACGAGAGAATGATACGGCATAACTGGTTATGATTGCCTGTATATTTTAGAGACAGAGGCACTTCTACAGGTGAGTCAACTGAATATCTCCGAAAGATACCTGAGAAAATGACAGTCAGTTATCAAATGGAACACAACATATGGGATATTCGAATTATCTGAGAAATGAGGATTCCAACGAAGATAATGGATAATTTGTTTCATAATTCGAGAAACTTCAAGTTTTGGAAGTTTCATACTACGAAGGTGAGTTAATGTGAGGATTGATTCATCAACATCAAATCCTCATTTCTATACAAACAGTCAGTTGCTCATGAGTCCCCTGTAACTGATATACGTCATAATGACGAGTTTCGAATAATCATTGGGTGTTCTTTGACAATATGTGGCGTTGGGTACAATTTAAATCTGGAAGCCATTCAAACAAGCACCAGCATTGACTAGTTGTCGCCATATAACTAATTGAATCCCAAATAGGGGATGTTCATTGTCGAAACGACGATAATCATTATAATTATAGGTAGGGATACCCTCAATACAGTTCAGACTTCATATACTGATGTCAGAAGGGAGCAAATTCTATTGTGACGCTGAATTTCCATGGATTCTATGGAATGCATAATATTGATGAGTCATCCCAATGCTGATTCGACTTTGTTTCAATCCGCACAGAAGTAGGTATATAATATTGATGTAGGAACGTTGACTGATTGTTCATTTCGAATTGATCTGAGATGCTTTTGATATTGCCATCGAACAATGATATCGTGTGAATGCATAAGCTGAAATAAGGATATCAAGAGGAAATGAGTATACATCCATTTGAACTTTGATAATGTGTGTAATTCGTGTGTGTGTATGTGATGTGTTATTACTTTCAAGTGTTTCAGGAGCTCCTTTGCCACTTCTCCATTTTTCATGGGGTTGTTGATTTTTTTTACTGAATGTCTATGCTTCTTGAAATACAAGACGCAATTTTTTTTTCAACTTTATATTTGGGTGATATGGAGGTATTTCATCGTTCGAATATGATATCATATCATATGAATATGATGCCAAACTATTATCGAATTTGGTTCGTTATTCAAGTTTATACAGGGTGGCCCATCGAGAACGTACCGCAAGGCATTACAGGCCGGGGAAGAACTTTTCGATAAAATCCGAAAACAGGTCAAGTTTGTTCGTCAGGAGGACATATTTTGACGTAACAAGCATAGTGAAACCTTCAACCCTCTATGTAGGGGTGCCACCACAACATTTTTTTCAAATAGTGAGGGGGGGTCAAGCGATACCTCTTTAGAAGGGGCTTGTCATTCCCTACACAGTGCTGCTTAGATTTTTCAAATCAATCTACCCTTTCAGAAAATATGGAGCGTTGAAATTCCAACCATCATGTGGGACGAATAATACAAAGATCGGTTCAATTGTACTTTATCGCAATAAGTTCCTTCAAATGAATTCGCTATTCTTGCCGAGTCACTGTTTTAGCCAATGCACAGATTTTTTTAGGCTCATTTCAGAGAGTGAAATATGAATAGGATTCATTTCCTCACGTTTTAATTAGGTCATGTAGTTGCTAGATACATGTTGTGGTCGAAGTGTCCACGAATTGTTGACTTTTAAATTTATAATTATGGTTCATTCAATTGCAGACAGAGTGGAAATCATTGAGCTTTCTTTCAAAAACGATGAATGTGGAAATCAAGTCGCGGAATTGTTCAACCAACGGCATCCTGACAAACATGCCTCTGGAAAAATTGTTTGTGAAACAAATTACACGAAACAGGTTCAGTTAATAACAAGAAGAGAGAGCTCGAAAATCCAGTACTGAATGAACCTACAGAGATAGCAGTATTGGGGCAAGTTGCAGTTGATAGTACGCTAAGTACAAGACAATTGGCCATTGCGACGGGTGTGTCTCGTTCCAGTGTCCAACGGGTATTGGAAAAATACGAATTCAATCCTTACAAGATACGCTTAGTGCACGAACTGAATAAAGACAACTTTGATCGTGGCTTGCAATTTTGCGAAATCTATGAGTGAGCGAGCGTTACACAATGGTAATTTTCTATTCAATGTGTGTTTTTCGGACGCATGTTCCTCCTTCCTCAATGGTTTGATGAATCGCCACAATTGCCGGTACTGGGCTGACACCAATCCAAGAAATTTCCTCGAGACACACATGCAACACCCCCAGAAGTTAAATGTATGAGCTGGTATTTTTGTAAATGCCATTGTAGGACCTTTTTTCCTTACTACAAAATGCCATCGACCCAACTCTAACAAATATCATTGGGAACGATCCCGCATACGATGAACAGGAACTGATTTACCAACAAGACGGAGGTCCTTCTCATTATTCCCACAATGTGCGCAATTAGTCATGACACATTTCCAGGACGATGGATAGGACGACGGGGCCCAATAGAATGGCCACCTGGGACACCTGACTTGAGTCCTTCAGATTTTTTTTTGTGGGGACACATCGAAAGCGTTGTTTACAAAACACCACCAGACACATAAGAACAGTTGCAACAAAGAATCATCAACGTATGCCGCGAAGTGACACCCCAAATGCTCCAGCATGTACGACAACGGTTCGAAAATACTGTATGCAGGTTGATGGAGAGCAACATTCACTTCACTAATGAATGAGTTTCGAAGTACAATTGAATCAATTTTTGCATTTTTCAACGCTCCATATTATCTGCACGAGTGGATAGATTTTGAAAATGTAAGCAGCACTGTGTAGGGAATGACCAGCCCATTCTAAAGAGGTATCTTTTGGGCCCCTTTCCCATTTGAAAAAAAATGTTGGGGTGACACCCCTACTTAGGGGGTTGAAGGTTTTACTATGCTTGTCACGTCAAAATGTGTCCCCCTGACAAACAAACTTGACCTGTTTTCGGATTTTATCGGAAAGTTCCCTCCCAGCCTGTAATGCCTTGCGGTACGTTTTCGATGGGCCACCCTGTATGTATGCGAGGCGGACACGAATCAGATGTTATTTTCAAAATGCTGACTGAACGTTCATGATGGTAATGAATTTCCACAATTGGTGGCAAGAAGAATCATAGTTGTATCAACTGCATTTATAATACGATCTGATATAGTTATCTTTATGGGAACAACAATAGACCTATTCAGATCCTGGATGTACACCATTTTCAACTGTTCTGAAGTACGAATTGCACAGTACTGAATCGTTGAGTTCTATGTGTGAGGGCAAGTAGCAAGGTAATTATCTATAAAGATATCATGGTTTCAACTAGCAGGGTAGATGTAGCAGTGTAGTCTTCTTATGCAGAATTCATAGCAGGAATCATATTTCTCGTTTTCCCTCGATACTATTCATCAATCCAGGCGTGAATCCTTGACAAAACCCAACGGATCATGAAATTATGTAACACTGACAAACTCCATCCACTTCAATCACTGACCCCAAACCAGACAACGGTACTCGAACGATGATGCATCATGACAGGTCTTACAATTCAATTGACCTCGCTTCCCCAATTGACCTCGCTTCCCCAAAAACTCATGGATAGGCTTGATTGATTTATACTCTTTTTCCGGAGTGAATGTTCGCATATTGCTTGTATTCGCGTCGATAAAGAACATTGAACGGTATTATATCGGTCTGAACGACACGTTTCACTGAGAGCAGATTGTTGATTCAAATTCAGTTGAGTCTCTGATAATCCATTACCAGGGCTCAAAATTAGACACACGTGTGGACTGAGAACATGTTCCGAACTATAATCGTATTTGTATACGGTGTAATCGAAATTGATGGTGAGATTCGTAATAATGCTCCAGTTTATCATCAGTTCCACCAATGATAAAACTATTCTGAGATTATGAACCGAAAGAATCAAATAGGAGTTCTCTCGGATACAGTTGTCCAATTTCTAATTGATGCAGGTACTCCATGTTTAATTGTGTGTTATCGGAATTGAACAAGGGAACCCCAGTGAATTAGATGCTCTGAATAGTTGGGAATCATATGAAACAAATGATCGTATTTGATACCTAGCGGACATATCGATAGTAATGTCAGAAATTGATAAGAACCTTGATAAGATTGATTGATAAGACCACGAATCCGTGGGATGTTATTGCGGTAATTCTCTTCTTCCCTTGATGCAACCATGACAAAGTGTGAGTTTCACAGTTTGAAAAATGATATATGATGATTTCCATCATCTGATGGTTTTATACGTCAAAATGAGAACCTTCATTTATAATTCCAATAGATAATCCATGGTTTCGAAACGAAAATATTCTCATACTTCTATTTCTTATCGACCTGACTAATCAGGAACCTATTTTTCATCGAAATGAGGAGGTCGTGATCATCAGGAAATACTTCATTATTGATGAATGATGCTTGACAGAGCATCATAGATTCCATAGAGTTGCTAGAGTATGAAGTACATCTTTACATGGAACAGGAAACCAAACTTTTGGGAAGCAGTCGCAATCGACCTAGCATGGTCTTCTCATGAGAGAGCGCTGATGGTAGTGATACCAATCATCGATATTGACGACGTCATAAGAACACTGTTACCATCATCATATTGAGAATTATGTGATTTGCGTTCATTATGAGGATACAGGCTTCTTTGTGGCATTCAACTCCACTAGATTTTCATTTCCAGAGTTACTGCACTGCTTGCTGCTATAACCACAAGGAACGATAGCCCTGGATCCATAGACGATTGACTATGCCAAGGAACATCACGTCACAGCCGTCGTGCTTTTTCCTCTCTAAGGTAACTGGACGATGTCATCGTGAGATCACCTCATACCATGAGAGTCAGTGAATGATTTTTGGTAGTTCAACATCGATTGAGAGGGTGTGTATATACTAACTGGCAGTCAAGATGGGCCAAAAACTATAACAAAATCATCCAAAATCACGCCCTCTATGTACAAACTGGATTAGTCACAGGAATAATGGGACCATGACCGATTGGACGAGGGCAATTATCCACCCGCCAGAGGGCACTTGATCCGCCTAACGATGTATACTCACGCATCGAAGAAGGGGAGAGATCCAATCCCGAAAATCAACAGAACACATGGGGATGGGGATGTATATGGAACGGACTTGCGGTTCTTAGAGATATTTATTCTTGTTGTGCTGATTTCTCTTGTTTATGTGAAACAAATTGAATGTCTGGGCCGTTTGAGGAGATAACAATAGATAACACTCATTTAATCTGAATAGCGTTTCTTTCCTGCAAGTTTGGTGTTCTTGAGTTTCTGAAACGATGATTCCAGAAACAAAAATCAGGTCCACAGCAATCTTTATCCTCGTGGTAGTGTAGAAATCCCCAATCTTGATATAGGGTCATAACCTTGAGCTTTCTAGATACGTCTGACCGTAGGTCACCGGTATGTGAAGCAAGCAAAGGTGCAGTACCGGTGTATAAATATAGGAGATTATATGCGTAACGATAGAACCAGGAATGCTTGGATCAATATCCGCACCATGGTTCCATCAACTAATAAGGATAGTTGTTCATCCATCGAAGATATCCTCAAAACAAATAACCTCATTATCGTCATTATCGATATGATACTTGACATTTATTCAGGCAGGTTTATGAAAGGTTATGAAAGGTTAGTCATTATCGATATATTTCTAATGGGGTGATCATCGAAATGGAGTTCATAGTGGCATGAGCTCGTTTCGTCAGTTCAGTATCTATCATGGTGGCTGAACTATCAACATCAGTTGGAACAACCAAGACACAACTTCTCAATATTTCAATGACCGATAAAAATTCTTCATGTCCTGATACTCACTGGAAGATGTTGAAATAGTGCTACTGCTAGTGGCCGAGGTTGACCGGTAATAAGGAGGCGATCCAGGTGGCTCAGGTTTACTGAGTGTTGTGGTAGAACCCAATCGCCGGGTCACATCTGGTGCTGGACCGAATGGTCTTTCGTCCTGAAAAGAATAACAATATCAACTGAGAACTAATTGGAGGAACATATACTAGGTGATACATAAAATTCGGTACCAGCGATTCTATAGAAATATATGGATATACAAGAAATAGAATGGAGAAGGAGCTCAAAACAGAACGTTCTGAAATTCTGATAGCTCTCAATGAACAGTGTGGAACGCCAAACACAGAAAAAACATCACATTGAAAAATCTCGATTTTTCACACCCTATATCTCTGTAATCATTTCCGCTAGACCCCAAGTGTAATGTATCGATGAAATCAGCTCTTCAGTGAGGATTTGAAAATGTAATGAAATATATTTGTGTTCCGTTTGAAATCAGAAAGTTGGTATTGGCCACTGTTACATGACTAACTCTATATAATTTGATTTTATTGAAAAAAATGCGTATTCAAAAATACCAATCGACGTTTCCAAGCGTTTTTCTCAACACACCCTCATTTATTTGTTGTCGAATTCATTCCATTCGGCTGTTCCACACTGTGTATAGCTTCATATAGTTAGTTCAACAAGACTCCGAAACTGAATTTCCATCACGAGAGGATATTATGTTGTTAAAATAATAATGATAATATGATTCTCAGCAGAATCACTGCGATTCGATACAAAAAAAATCTGAATTCCCAGGAATAGGTCTAGCTATACTTCCCAATCATGAAAATCTCTTTCAAGTTTATTCCTTGAGAATGATGTTATTTGATGGTGTTTCTTTCAGCAACTGTTAAATCACCAATCGAATTCCTCAGACACCCGATAGAATTACCAGTAGGTACAAAATGTTGTCATTTCAAGTATTTGACCTGTGAGAATTTTTCAGAGCAATAGGATACTTGATCTTCACCATGATCGACCACAACGTTTCCAAGCCATATTGATCATCTCATCTCCGATATGATCTCATCTCCCGATGAAAAATGGCATGAGTTTGTTCTTGTACCTCATTCTCATAGAGGGCTCTAGTAACACGGTTCATACCGAGTAGTTCCAAAACATAACTTTTTTAAGGATGGATTTTCTAGTCCAAATTTCATGTAAATTTGAACATACTCAATTCTACACCATGTGTTCGCGGTTTTTGAAATATCTTGAATTGAAAATGATAAAGTGAATGAATTGAGTATTATAAAAAACATGAATGATGTAAATAGCGCCCTCTATGAGAGTCAGATATAAGAATGAATTTGGGCGATTTTTCAGCTCCCAAAACATATTTATACAAAATTTCATGACAATGTTGCCAGTAGTATCGACATAATCGTAAAAAATGTGTACAATGATTTTTTTACATGACCCTGTATCTCGGATACGGATGCCGTAACGGAATTCGTTCCACTGAGCAAACCCCATTCTGCAGTGTTCTGTATCCTAGCAACAGGGCCACTTTTTTCTGAAACACCATGTATATAGGCTCAGATAGGAAATTGAATCATTCATCACGAATTCCTCATTCGATTTTCATTTTGTGTTCTAGTTCAATGGTCCTTCATCATTCAGTAAGTAACCGCAAGATCAAAATAGTGAAATTATCGGATTGGAAATTGCGCTGCGTTCGTAAAAAAATCAAATGAATGGTGAGTCAGAGTTAGATCGAAAAATTTCTTACTCAGATTCCTTCCTTCACTTATGGATGAAATAGATTATCTCTGAAATATTTGTCGTCGAGAATAATGAGAAAAAATAAGATCTGATCTTCCAGGACTCGAAGAGAAAAACTTTTTCAGCAGACATCATTCTACATGTCTGAAATATTTCCGAGAAACTAATGATTTGCCTTTTGATGGATTATTTATTGTTGATACAAGTTCACGTGTGCTATAATAGCATAATGCTTGATTCCTATAGTGAGTGAGTGAAGATGAGACCAACATGTTCAGTGTGTCCGAAGTGCAACATATTCATATCTTGAATTTCTGTTATACTGTACTTTTGATTTCATGAACTTTTTACCTCAAGATGCAATAAGGAATCTGAATACAAAGTTTCTCGGGTTCATTCTGACACATTATGTATGCATGTCAGGGGAGCAGAAAAGGAATAAATTCTCATTTGTTCCCATATGATGGGGTTAATGCTCTCTGGGCCTCTGGTATGCCGCGGAAAGAAATGGATACCTTGAATATATGAATAGGTTATATGTATATCACTGCCCAAATGATCATTCATTAACGTTACCATTCCAGGCTGGAAATACAATGAAGCATTTGGGGTGTTATGCTATTGTGGTCAGATAATTGAAAGGTTTTCCCTTGTCTGCAAATATGAAAGGATAATGTATATGTTATGTAATGTACGTCCATAAGGTAATAGAATCCAAAAGATCCCGGCTCTGAAAAGATTCCAATGAACCGTGTATCTGCCGAACATTCATTAGGACACGTCTCTGGAAGCAGTTGGACATCGGCAGATCGATAACGAAATGAGAAATTTCATCACATCGTGTTTTATTTGTATCACTAGTAGCCCGAAAAGATATATCCTCTGTCTTAACCCCAATACATTTCACCTCTGATGTAACAGCCTGGGAAACACACGTTTGTGTTCGAGATATAAATGAGTGACATGTTGCTTTTCTGCTCCTGTCCTGTTCCTTCACATTGATGAATTCATCTGGCTTCAGAGTCAGGCAGTAAAGTGGGAACAATAAAATTTCGGTCGGGCTGAATTGCGCGTATTTCTCTTATTCGGGAAGAAGAATCCATCAGCTTGATGTTTTATAGATGGCAACAGACTAGGACGTGGACTTGAAGGAATTCGATATGCCATCGAAGTTTTATCTTTCGATATTTGTCTTTGTTCCTCTTGCGAATGCTATTTCGAAGATCATGCATGTAGGATATGTTCATGAGAAGGAATCGTCGTTGGAGAAACATTTTCGTATACTTCAATGATGGAAACAAGAGAATGAATTAGACAGCAGGACTTCACAAACGTCCTTGGATCCGCCACAACCATCTTCGTAGACCGATTTGAAGTGTGCACGTCATATTTGAATCTATTTCATTTACATGTTTCATGTGGATAGGATTGTTCTTTTGTAAAATCTCTAACAGAGAATGTTTCATACAATCGAAAAAATATTTTGTTTGAAGTTCATGGAATCTGGAATCATGGAATTGGCGTCCAATGCATATGAAACATGTACTGATATTGTACTGATCAGAGTAGATATCACTGCAGTAGATATAGCAACGGTTTCGTGATATAGAAACAAATATACATGGAAATAAAGAGTCATGATGTAGGTTGCCATATCAACTATATCTAAATATATCGCTGTGCTAGAACAATATCACAGAATAACAGCATAATAGTTGAGAATGAAACATGTTATAGGGAATGAATTTTCGAATGGTGAACAAATAATAAGGCGAAAAGTTACATTGGAAATAATATTTAGAGGTTGCGTTTTCCAACCCTTACGATCATGGGGTAAACCAAATAAATTACTGGCCAAGTGTCTTTCCGGTAGTAGAAAATGTCAGGCTGATTTCTATACTGTAACTTTTCAAGTGCTCGTGAAAAAAATTGTTCAACGAATTGTATGTACCCCCTTCAAGGGGCTGCATCTCAACATGGAATGCTCCACTGAAGTTTCTTCATATGGAATATCCTATCTTGTTTGCGATGAGAAATCACCTCCTCGAATGTTTATTCACACTCATTCAGGTACACCCTGTATACATTGCATGAAAAACTCCAGCATATGGCCAGCAGGAGCATGTATATTTTCTTCCAAATTGTCATTTGATTTTGTTCCACTAATTGAACATGAATGTAGGTACTATTTTCTTGCGTTGCAATCCTGCTACCTTATCATGGGAATAGTCGTTGTATACATTCATTATCAATACAGCCTGAGATGTACTTCGCTGGAAGGAAATGGCGAAATCCTGTTACTCACCATGCAATTCTCCGAGTCATGTTGAGACAGTGCAGCAACATCTTGCGTATGCAATTGATTTTTCAAGCGAGCGCTCCTACTTGAGATGCCACAGTCAATTAGAAGATGAGAAACTACGAGTAGTTACGGGAATGGAAACAGCAGTAAATTTGTTCCCCTTCGAATCAAAATTGGACGTGTCCGAGCGATTCTCCACATTTTTATTCCAAAGCCGGTAAGTCGAGGTATTGAGTTTCCGTTGGACCACCCTGTTTGCTGTTGAGTATACGACTATTTTCCTCCGAAGTAAGTTAAGACCCACTCGTTATCGGAACGAAACCGTCTTGCCGATAAAGCTGGCAGACTTGGTGTTCCTATTATGTGTCCTCAATCGATTCGGAAAAAGGAAATCATCGAGAGTTGCCTTGTCCCCTCAGACCGCTATACCTCGCCAAAGCGATTCACTAGTCGCGATACATATTGAAATAGGATTTGAATATCCATGGTGAGCTCTGAAAGGAATTCGCTTCCTCTCGGCCTGAAAAATCCAAGAGGAGCAGGAAAGGGACTCGCAGGAATATGTAGAGGGTGACCTCAAATATTCTATATTTCTGATACGTTTTATCGGGAAACAGAAATGTTTGTAGAACCATGCAGGATTCTTCACGAACCTGAGAGAACCATACTGTCTGTTCGAGAAGGTGGTACATTCATTTTTCAGCTTTTTGTGCGATTTCCTCTCCTCGTTTCAAACTCAGATCAACATTGAAAAATTGATTGATTGTGTTGTAAACGGGAGCAGATTCGTTCCCGAAACGTCCACTCCAAATTTATCAGAGAACAAGGTGTCACTGACGAATAGTCAATTTCTCTTTCATCCTGGGGCAAATCAAAAATCTGTCCTAACTACAAATATATCGAAATAGTTTTCGATATCTTCTACTTCATTTATCAGAAACGAGGAGAGAAACTCACATAAGAAGCTGGAGACTGAGGAAACCATGTAACAGAAAAACCTTTTCATCTTCATTGATAGATAGTTTGATCATTCAATACACTCGATATATGAATATAATTCGGTTACTATTGGACTGTGGAGGGTGGTTTTGCTGATGAAACCTCATGAAATATGTTGAACTTAGAGTCATTTGGGGTAATTTCCAGAGATTTTATTTCATTATTCCGTGGATTTTCATAGATTTCCTTGATAAATTTTCACTGATAATCACAGAATTTTACATGAATCATAGGCTTTCACATTGCCTTCGATTCATAGAAACAGCGTCGAAGACCGCTTACATCATTTGCATCCAGGTTCCGGACATTGATCATGCACTCAAAAAATTATCCATGCAGAATTAACAGGAACCCTCTTATAAACAGATTAGAGTCAGGTTTTTGTTGTGATAACATGATATCTGTCCGATCCTGAGAATATATCATACATACTACATTTAATTTTCTAGTAATACTAACAGTTTATGTTATTCATGGAACATATGAGTTCCTATTGCGAGTACAGAACTTTATCGTACTTAATGTATTTTTTTATTGCCAGAATATGAAACTCATATCAAACATTGATATGCATTGGATTGATTTAACAGAATACCATTGATATACTCGATAGTAACACATTAGATATAATAGATACAGTGTTGGCTCCATAGAGTGAAAGTTGTTGCCCCTATACAAGTATACTTTAATTCAAACAATGTATCATAATTTCGAAGAAACATCACCGTCAAAGTCATAAACTTCAGAATGATGATACTGACTGTTGTGCTTACAACATCACTCCTCTACATTCAATCTCAATAATATCTTTTATATCATACCATCTCATACCCAATAAAACCACTGTTTAATCAACAATTCCACTGTAAGCGAGAGGAGCCGAATTGTACCGAAACAGAGTATTTGTATGCTACCCTGGCAGAGTGCGCGTTCATTCCTGTTGCGAAATGATTGGGAAGGCTAAAAAACTGAAAATCAGCAAGATTATAGGATATAAAAAGCTGAAAACATTATTCAAAACAAACGGAATTCTGCAAGTGAGACGATTAGCAAAGAAATGCATTGGTAAGTGCCTACACACTTATATTTCAATAATGCTGAACATACTGAGCATACTCACATACTGTGACAGGGTTGTGATATTTGAATCTATATTCATTATTGAATTATATTTCATGAAGTCCAGTCAAGATTTATATTGCAAATAATCAGAATATCTTATACATACTGAATACTGAATCATCTTTACAGGTAACCAGTTCACGTTCGAAACATTTGTGTTGCTGAATTCGAAAATGTGAAGAACCACAGGTTTGTTGGAGGGATAGATGATATTTGACGACTTTGTGAGAATCATTCAAACGTTAGTGGAACTAAGGTACTATATGTAATGTACCTATAGAAAATTCCTAGTTGGAGATGAATCTAAAAACAGTGAATATTCAGACGGATATTCTGACGGAATGTCATATGTTTAAGCAGCGGAGAGAATTCAAATAATATCTATTTTAATTGGATTAAAAAACATCATTCTCTCGAACGATGGAAGTTTTGCTCTACCAATTTTTTTTTAATTTTCCAAATTCTAGTGATTTCCACATTCTGTATGTGACAAATATCTATTCTGTTCTATATTTCAGAGGGAAAATATGCTGCCATTGTTTCGTGCCAACATCGAAGAAGACAGTGAAAATTGGCTCACGAAAAGTGCATCTGAAATTCACTATCACTGATTCCCAGGATTCGTGCATGATAATTGGAAGAAGCATGAATAAAGTTGAAATCGAAACTTTTGTATTCCACCTTGAATGATTATGTATTTCTCTTTCAAAGAATTCTGTTGTCAGGATGAAGTAATTCCAAAATGTGAGTATATTCCTGGAAGAGGGTGATGAACACAGTTGTCGCTTTCTTGATTTTTTGTTCTATTTTTGGAAAGAATTATTTTGTTTAGGGACAAAAATGTTAATGAGAATGCTTATTTTCAATATCTTGATAAATCACCAAACTAAATATTTTGCTGATTATCAATTCCACAATGTGTGAATTAAAAATTATCACAGTCGCATCATCTCATCATCATCTGAATGTGCCTATGTATTATACAAGCGAAATAAATTATTTTATCGACTTTTTGGCCTTTTAATTGATTACCAACATCCCTCAAAATCAAAGAGCACATAGTAAATATGAATATATATATGTTAAATGTGTTACATTTGACATATATATACATAGTACATAGAAAACATCAAAGCCTGTGTATATAACATACTCACTGTTAAGTGGTCGCAACGTATTGTTAACTCAACAGTAACTCATTCATTATCAAGACAGAATATCTGAAGCTTTAAACTGTCATAACAATAACCTATTATCAAACCTCCAGTAGGATTGTTATATGTGCATCACAACTGTCCTGTAGACAGTACAAGTCATGTTGATGAAGAGAGGTTGCAATCAACCAGTTGTAGGCTTAACAGTAACCTTGTGTTAACACTAAACTGTGAATATTCTATACCTGACAGTGTATGTCGTCATCAAAATAATTATATAAATATTGATAATATCATGTCGATAACAACTATAACTGTAACATTCACAAATATCTACGATTGAACATATCAATGGTCATTCTGTAATTCCAATAAAAAAATCATTGTATCTATAGGATACTTTCAACTTACAGTAGGTTTACTGTTATATTTACAAAATTTAAGATCTACCAAATAGGGATCTTATGATTGTTATCTGTACATACTTTTTTCATTAATTCTACTATTGAAATTCTCTGAGTATGTGCAAATACATTATTTGTTACGCTGTTTGGATGATCATTGAGTTTCTTCCTGTTTCAATAGTGACCTGTGTTTGTGAGAAGTTGAGTATCGAAATAGTTCTGATTCGGTGAGTATAATATCCAATTAATTTTTCTGTTCCTCCAGTTTTTCTGCAATTTTTCCATGAAGAAAAATGATATTGAAGTTCCTCTTTGGCAGATATTCTCTGATACCTCACTTTTCACTTTCACTGTCAATACTATGACATTCTGAAATATGAGCGCTTCCAAATTTTCATTTCAAACATTTCAAACAAATTTTTATACATATAATTTTCAAATCTCATGGATCTACTGATGATGGATACTGAATATTCGAAATCGGTTCTCAACATGACTCCAACATTAGTTTCCAGTGATAGAACCAAAGATGATAGATGGATCCAAAGAATATTCTTCCTTTAATTCCACCCCACAAAGCGATCATACAAATTTCAATATTCATTCAGTACTGATGCAAAATAGGAAGGACGTGAGGAGTATAAGTGGATCACAGGCTGATGAGTGAATGTACAATTATTAACATTTCATGATCGTCATGGATGATAAAAATTCAAAATATCCACATATATGGATCTTGATTGAAAAAAAAATAGTCCACTTATAACTATAGGCATGAAAATGATCTCTAAGGTTTATCTCAAACCGTTCCGTTATAGAGATAATTCTCTTGCAGAGTTCTCTGGCTTATGGCCAATACCGAAATAATAATGGATGCCGCAGCCGCAGACTGATTGTTAAGTTTTTCGAACTCCTGCCGCATGGATTTGTATTATAGCATCTGAACTAAGTGAGATGCTTTGCGGTGGAAAATACGTGACTAGAAGTTTCTGGTTTTGCAGAGAGGCACTAGACGTATTTACTAGACACAGTCGATACGATTCTACACGATTAACTTTTGGAATCGGTTCCAATTCATTTGGTTTCTCATTGTGATATGAATTTCCTCGGTTTCATAACATTACCCGAATTGTGATGGAAAAGCGATAAAAATATCAATCAGAATATTATTTGCCTTCATGAAGAAGTAGACCTGTTCATTACAACATCCGGAATTGTTGTTCTATGTGATGATGGAAGTGTACTCGAAAAAAAAAAATAGTATTTGTTAATACGGGTCCTAAAATTCAAATTAAATGTCCATACCTGGTATTGTTTCTAACTCATTGAGTATGGAATACTGGATTTTTTCGATATCTCATGTTATTAAGAAAAATTATTGCTATCCTTCGAGCTGAAAGAATAATAATAATCATGCCGAGAACTGTTGGAACAATATCCGTTTTTGTAGCTTGTTGACTGAGAACATAGTATCTCCATCACACATTCATTCATTGATTGATCTACAATGACTGACTTGACGCCATTTTCCAAATTACTCGGCACAACCATAATGTTATAATGAAATGTCGGTCAGAATAGTGACATCATAGTTATTCCACCAAAACTAGTATATAAATGATCGAGATTTTTCAACGTGCGCGAGTAGAGTGCACATTGATGTTCGAGATCATTAATCGCTCTTTAATATTTCATATATATTCAATGAATTTGTATTCATCGGTGCTGACCAATTGCAATGATTACCCAATCCATATAGTCATGACAGTCAACTTGTCTGCCATTGTGACTCTGACATTTGTCAACACTATAAATGCAAAACATTCTTCTATTGAAAACTAAGATCAACCAGAATCACAGAAGCGTCCAAATGCTGGTTGAATATGTGAAATCTCGATTGACACCCATTTTTCTCATAATATCAGCTTCAAAATGTATATTTGGTTGCCTATACCACAATCATGCAATGATAGAGAAATTGATATTGAATAGGGGGCATAAACGATCAATTCCATAATCGTTAAACAGGCTCGTTGATACGAGGTCGACGAAAAAAGTTAATATTACTGTTATCAGAATTGTCATTCGATTATTGAGTACAATTCATTCCATGACCACACAAACGGTCCTCGTTCGTGACGAAACAATTTTTTTCAATGAGCACAATGAAATATCAAACCTAATCTGAGTGTACTAAGAAATGCTCTTTGGTGTCGAGACTGGTGCTGATTGAGCTGTCCTATAATCGGAAAAAACACTAGATCTTGCTTTCCTAATGTTATCTCCAAATAGTATTGATCCTTGAAAAGCCGAGCGTGTTATCAAAGATTCCCAAAATGCGTTTCTCATCATTAGAAGAATTCGATTTTTTTTTCTTCGTTTATTCTCCAAATTGTGTTTTAACCTTCAGAGAACCTAACTTGCCTACCTGGAAAATTATTTTGTTTTTGAGTAAAGTATCATTAGTTGAATACATTCGAAAGAACTCGGCCATGAAGAACTATACTGCTATTTTTGCCTGCAAGAAGTATCACTGACGAAACCCAAAACCCAAGAACATACACATATAGTTTTACATCGCCACAAATATGAAAGAATTCAACGACGATAATAAATCATCCTATATGCAACCGTTTTATCGACGTTATATTTCATATTACCTCTTTTCGCATATTACCCTGAACTATCTTCCATTACTGTACCCAATCATCTTTTTGCCATGCACAAAGCCGATTCATCACAACAATAAAACTCTTTATAACCGCTCTCAACGATTTGTTAGCGACATTGTATCGCAACATCGTTATCGTTGTGAAATCTGAATTTATTCATTGGCGATGTGGAATTTATCCCTAACAATATCTTTATGCGACAATACGAGAGAGTAATGAAGTTTTCATATGAAATTTAGAGTAAATAAGATCGATTGTGAACGAATTCATGTACCAGGTGACCCGAAATCAATTTACTCCTTATATCACCGTTTTCATTTTGATTGCATATTCCAAATTTAGTACATTGATTTGATCATATCATTGTATAAATCACCAAGAATTACACTGACTGTTTATTTGACAAACACCTATGACTTAGTAAATCGATGTCAAAATTTTGACATAGGATTTCCGAGAGGACGGATCACTATTCTTTCAATCTAAGCTACATTATCTCCACCTTACAACACCACTGAACTGATTCATCCTGAATGTTGACATAGGTTTTTTTGTATAGAAATCTTCTATACATATTATATATCATATTTATTCGATTTTGTTGAATTCTTCAGCAACCTCTACATGTTTCAAATGTCCAGTATTTCATATGGAGAATTCTGATTTCTCAATGATAATACCTAAATGAAGTTGAAATGTTCAGATTCTATACATAGGAAATACATAAATAGTAGACCCAAAATCTCAGGTGGAACTTGGCCTCAAATGACTAGTTGTGATAAAAATGGAAATATAGGGGTTGAATTGGTTCCCATTGAGCCGATAATGTTCGTTAGCTCGAAATGAAGATATTCATAAGATTCATGCATACTTGAAATATAGATTTCAGTCAGAAGAAGCGAATGTCGTCACGTCATAAGTGCTATATACAGAACTGAATTTCATGGATGATACAGAAAATCATGACACACTTCATGAACATATATTGTAGTGGCGTGAATATGAAAAACTATTGGATGTTTTTGAGAAAGAGAAAAATAGTTAGCCACTGCCATTTTTTCATTCCTTCTTCTGTTCCTTATTCTAGTCAACTGTTTCGAAGAACTCTATGAAGATATTTCATAAGTTGCATGGTTTACCAGTGAAATGATTACATGATACTTCGTGCTCTTTATACAGACTGTTTCACGTCAGAGGGCCTCCCTCATTTCAGAGTATACTCTGCTGGATAAATGATAGTCAGAATTGAGAGGAAAATTATGATAATCATTTGTCTCACGACCATCAATGAAAACAACGGATACCACACTGTTTTGTTATCTTGTAATTTGTATATAGGTAGTAGCCCATTCCACTATGACTCCCTAGAAGAGAGAAAAGTTGAATGCACAAGTGTGGTAATATTTTCAAAAACAGTGATTGATGAATGTCATGATATTTTAGTTGGGAATTTCACCTTCCTTCCTTCTTTGAGATGTTTCTGATTATGTGAATATCTTCTCTTTCATTTTCTGGTTTTGATTTCTGTGGATATTATGAATCCACTACATTATCCATAACAGACTCAAAAAATACTGCAGATTCGTTCCTTATTCATGACAAGGACAACACAGTTGACTAGGTTGAGTGAAGGAGGTTACCAAAGATGAATGCTGGAACATCCGAAGTTCGCAGAACTTATAACAATCCATATGCGAACATATTTATTTTCATTACATCCACAAAGTCTTGTCTATCAAACCATCTGAGGGGTCTCCGCCCGTGTTCTTGACTTCTGTATCTTGGATTGCGTGGTAGCTGTTGACAATGCGAGACTTTGAATAAATCTAGACACCGAGTATGCGTGTTTCGAGAAATTCCAATGAATGACAATTGGTGGAACTCTCAATAATAATTCACTGAATTCGAATATTTATGGTCGAAGGAAGAAAGTATTCATGCACTTCACGCATTTTACGCACTCGTTACATTTCCGCATTCATCATCGCGAGATATGTCACTTTCCACACTAGAAATGTAATTTATTATTCTGTATAGAGATTCACTACTACTCTCCTGCATCTTGTTGACAACCCAATCTGTAGAAATTTGTCGAAATATGAGTTGAGGAATTAATTTTCACATCGATGGCTTTTTCGAGAATATTCAAGATGATAGTTGAAGTATGTGATGTCAATCATAGTAGTTCGAGACATCGTACAGTTGATAGTCATCTTCACTTGCTTCATGAGCATACTCACACTTTTGTCATTTTATCAACAGCAGTGATGAATAAAACTTTAGCAGGGATAGTGGGTCAACACCACCGAATATATTACATCGTCCACATCCTCGATCCCGGTAATGTTCAGCTCCACACGACAGAATTGCCTTCTCTGATAAGCGCATGTTTCATTATGTGTTAACTACAAATACTTCGGCGTCCAATTCAACCTGTTGAATATACTTGTTCAGTGAGAATTAGTGAATTCAGTCATGCCCCACCTCGGATAGAGGCGTTATCTTGGGAATTCACTACGACATTTTGTTGGTGTTTAGTACATGAAGATCTTGTATTTTCTAACGTGTATAATCAACCGTTTCCGAATAAATTCCAAGCATCGATTCTTTCCTTTCAACAACTACAAACAAACGAGAAATAATACTCTTGTGAGTATATCGATATACTTTTGCCGCAAGGCACATTTGTCAAGTTGTATGAGAGACCATATTCTTCATTTTACGGTCTACCTTGATTCAATAAATTGATATTCACAATAGATAAAATGTTTTTCCATCTTTGAGTATGATGAACTGATGTGTGAAATAATTCCCTAGAACTTTTGTGTTGGAGTATGATGATTAAGATAAATGCATTATATCCATCTCACCCGAAATGTCTCTGGTAATAAATACCTTGGCAATGTGTCGATACGCCTTTGTTTCCTTATTCATTTCAGATGAGATTCTACTTGCGCTACAATCATAATTCATCCAATACGGTAGTACTTCAGCTAATACACGAAATGTTCACATATATCAGTAAATGTTTGTTGAATGATTCGTCTTGATTGTCTTGATTTGTTGAATGGTAAATGTTTCAGTTTGATCTTGAGGAGATATCAAACTCTAAACGAGAGAGATGAAAATCCCTGATAAGATGTTGCTGAGACAGTAGAGATATGTAAGATAGATGGAATGAATCATTTTGACAATACGAATTCGATAATCGAACTTCGAACGTTTCAATATGAATTTTCGTTCAGCAGGATGTTTTTCATTTGACCGATTCTGCTACTTCCTCTTCATCTCATGACCAACGTATCCTGATGCCTTGCGTGCTCCAGTGCCGAGATTTATTAGAGCCACCATTCTCATCGCAAATGGACTACATAAAACATGCCCCGATGATGTACGACTCTGCGAAATGTTATTTATGACCTTGCATTGTCAAACGTACTTGTTCTGTACTTTGGGTTTCATCTTGTTCGTGAGATGGTTTTTGTTGCAGGAAAACGTTGAGGAATGAACTGTGTATGACAAATTCTGCCTGTCTGGTAGGCATAACTCCGAGTTGCGAACCAACGTGACAGCTTGGGAGGGATCATAATTAATAGAAGGTATCCGGTGGAATGATTTCATGGGATTCAGGCACAATTCTCGAAAATAACCCCTTCGCACAGACCAGTCCTTCGAATTTTTGACGCAGAGCGTGAGGCCATAAAGATGATATGTGTAACAGCTTGTCTGTTATACTTGATTTCGGAACACAAGGCTTCTCGCCAGATTCGCCGAAAGGTACAATGAGATGAATTAGGTACCGTTTATTATGCTCACATGATTCGAAAATGAATAATTATATTCGAAATTTTGAGAACAGATTCGATGATACTTCCTCGCGAATATACAGGGTTGATGGAATGAATTATAGAACCAAGAGAATATCTTACAAACGAAAAGAACAAAATATTCATGAAAATTCGCAGGTGAGTGCAATGGAACAAAATGCATCTGATGTACTCTCTTCGTTGATGATAATATAATGATTTTTTTGCATTAGAGCAAAACACCATTCAGATAAACTAATTGATGTTGTTTGTATGCATAATAACGAATGAACGAGTACTCTTTTGTTCTTCAAATGGCAAATTCTAATTGACGAAAATAAATTTCACAATCGCCATAACCGATCATCATTGAAATTTCAGTAGGCTCTTTTTCACTTGATTGAACCATTCTGAATTGTACAATTTGTGAATTGTACGTTTATTCATCACTATGCATACGAACAACATCAATTAGTTCATCTAAATAGTTTTTTGCTCCGATGCAAAAAACTCAAAGGAGGTTGATTGAAGTGCTATATCCCTCGAATACACAATTTTCTTCACACCGAAGTCAGTATGTCATTCAAAATAACAAGCTCTTTCAAAATCTGTAAAAATATATAGGCATATATGATGGCATATTATTGGAGTAATTATTGACGAATTAATTCACATCAGATGCATTTTGTTCCATTGCAGTTACCTGCGAATTTTCATGAATATCGTTTCCTTCGAAAGATATTTACTTGGTTCCATACTTCATCCCAACGCTGTATGCGATCTATCATGCATCATTGTCTAGCAGATTAGATATATTCAGCCGAAGAAATTGCTGCAAATTGCCTGGGCATTATAAATAATGCCGTATTAATCACATTGTCTATGAGGAATTCTATTTCACAATGCGTCTATTGTATTTCAAATTAGTTGTTTTAGTTCCAAATTAATTTGATGTATTTCAACTAGAAATATAGAGTTATTCTTGAGAGTTCCTTTCCCGATCAGTTTATGACTATTCTACACCTTCTCCTTATGTAGTTGCGGCGAGAATCGTTATGTTGATTTCGAAAAGTATCAACTGTAGGTATTTCAAATTATTCAATTGGATTGGATGTAATTTTTTTCAAAAACGATCAACTTCATTTCATAGTATTTCAATCCAAAGCTATTCACAGTAGTTTGAAAACTATTACACTCTGTACCAAACTGTAGTAAATGAAAGATTACTGAATAGAACATAACACTAAGTAAGTCGTATATAATACACCATAGTACTTCACAAACCTTTGCCAGCATTTTTTCTAAATATGAATGATATTTCATGAAATGAATCTGACATAATTAGTAACAAGAATGACTAAGACGGTTGGTTTATTCGGTTTTCTTCGAATCATGTTGAGTGTTTCATAATAAAATTAGGTTTCGAACTTCACATGACTATTCCAAAAGACAAATGATTCACTTTGGAATTCAATGAACAATTCTGGAATGTAAATGATACATTCTCAAATCCGAATGACTATTTGTGAATAAAACTGGCTCGTTTTGAATTATTACCATCGGATTTGTAGGTTGGAAGTGATATAAGTGTTGCTATTTTGTTATGCTGCTTTTGCTCAGAGATGTTATTTTTTGGTGATCGAGATAGAATTATTTTTTTCCAAAATGTATCGTGAATGATTATTTGTGCGCCAGAAAATTATTCTGGAATATATCTCCGAATGAGTCCAGGAAAAAAATTAGAATGATTCCACGAAATTTTCATTACTTTCTGGATATCTCATGAAATAATTGGAATTTCTCGAGGCAGCAGTTCAAAAAACACCAAATTACTCAAATAATCATTGATACGCTGAGAATTCCGTCTGGTCTGTACTTAGATTCTTAGATCACTCGAATGACATGGCAATAAGCTGAAAGTGAATAAGTGGCCGGGTGAGATAGAGATTTTCGTTTTCCAATATCGGAACCGATAGTTATGAGGGATCAGCGAACCAATCCAGTAATTCATCCGTGAAACCGACGAATCGCCACAGGAACTCTCGTACAAGGGAAGCCGGATGCGCAGTCCTCATAAAGACGTCTGGACATTCCTTACAGAGAGTCTGAGTCGCCAGACTGCCAAAGCCGAAGATGAAAAATCGAGACTCATTTGCAGTCACTCGAGCGTAAGCTGGAAGGCTATGGGGCATTGAAAAAGTTAGATGAAACTTATCAAAAGAGCTCACTCGGTATCGAAGAGATGGGACTATCCATCCTATACGGAAATATGAAATGGCTAATTTGTCTGAGGAGCATCGGTCAGAGAAATCCGGATGAAAGGAGGGAGAAAATGAAGCTGAACGAGATGTCCATCCAGTTGAATGAAACTTCTTTCAATCATTCAGTTTGCAAAGGACAGAATCCGTTCAATTATAGCTAACGATGATTGGTCGTTGTGATTCCCGTTGTGAGTCTGTGGGCCATAAAATCAGAAGGAATATACTAGTCCAAATCAAAATGATATGTGAATTATGATATTGAGTGATTATCTGTGAAGAGCAAATAGAATCTATATGCATAAGATATATAAAAAGTATAATATAACGGTTTTCGTCCAAACAGACACAAAAGCCACTTACAGGACAGCTCACAAGAATGTATCGATGTAACTGTGAACAAGACCTGAAGCACGAGTACCGAAAACTCAATATAGTGGTGAGTAATAATTTTGCATTATTGTAATAACATATTGTGAATGAGTAACATGTACGAGTATATTCAATTCACAATCGCTTCGTGAGCAACACATATGAAAAAAAATATGTTCCGCCCTTCGTATACCATTGGTATGAATAAAGACATATTATTATCATTATTATTATTATCATTATTATCATCATTATATTCATGTTCCATATTTATATTCAATTCCATTCACCTATGGAATGATATATTCTTATCTTCTTTGGATCTATTAGTACAGCCAATGGCTGAACAGGACAACACCATTTTGGGAGTTGGGAAAATCCTCCTCGACTTGATGGGCTAAACCGGCTGAACAGACTTGGGATATTCAACAATTTTCAAAATTCAAACTATAATTGGAACTGAATCTCTTTGTTTTAACACATTTCGTTGACTGATGAACTTTGCTTAACAATAGATTCCAGTGAATGATCTCACACTTTTATTTCGATTCGAATGGAAATATCTGAAAATGTATTTCTCAATACGAGTGCATATCACATCAAACTGTTTTGCCAACAGTCAGCTGATTTTTGATTGCTACGGGACTTCCTTATATTCGTTTGAATTTCTCTCTCTCCAATTCAGTAGAGAATATATGATATCATATTTTTGGTAACAACCTACGAATGATCAGAATCAAAGAATGATAAATGAACAAGTTTGTTGTCCTTGTCTAGATTGATTTTTTGTCATTTCTAACTGATTCTGCTCGAGTGATCACACGAATCTGGAGAACGAATTAGGATGTTAATATTGTTTTCATACCTTCATATCATCGATTCTCCCTGTCGACAACAGACACCCATATAGAGAAACTTTTATATTTCTTCGGAAAAATTAGGAGGAATATTTCATCATATTTTCACCCAAGAGAGAAATTTTGTGTTCTGGCAGAAACTCCTATAATCTCCAGTGCACATTCTTCGGGGAAGCGAACATTCCCATAAGAAAAACTAATTTTCTAGTCTGGCGTCTAGTAGGTATTAATAACCAGCCCGCCCACTATGTAATAACTAATAATTACCATATTATCATTAGCCGAAGTTCCAGAAGCTATAACTCAAAACCACCACCAGTTCGCATTGGAGGTCGTATCCCATGTGCGAAATAACGTGGGTTTTATTAATTCTTATAATTCAAATTAATGCGAGCGCCTTGGCATAGTTGCGATAACGCGAAAATCGTCACTATTGAATGAGATAATTGTCGATGAAACTAATTTAGATACTCAGTAATTAGATTATCTTCAATGAATGTCGTGAAAAGGATATTACATGATAGCATCCAGACTAGATATTGAAAATAGTCTAATATTTGGATTCGCTCACTATAATACTGTATGAGCTTAGTCTGATCCACTGCAGATCTATTGAAGGAGCTCTATACATGGTGGTCAGTCGAATATGAAAGGCCACAACACTTGAGAAATATATCGGGATATATGAGTGATTGGATACTAGGGATCACCCTATATTTCATTTCAACATCCGTTAGGATTCCTCATCATGAAGAATTCAAGGACGATGATATTATTTCCAAGGACTACGGAGATATAGCCTATTCAATTTTCCATATGCTGCATTTGTGTGATGCGAAGGTGATGGGTTGACTGGGTTGGACTCATCCTCTACCTAACTCAAGCAGCATATTGAGGAGAAATGAATATCATATATCTCCGTCAACTTGGAATCGTTGAATTTGTTATGATGAACCGCGTATGGATCTTTTCAGGAAAGGCTAGTGGCATGCTCTGGAGGAGTGGGATTGGATATTACTGCAAATGGTATACTGACGCAATGTATCCCCATGTATAACATTCTGACGTACTTCTTGTTTTTCCAATTTGTTATCGCAGGTCCTGGAAACGACGCACTTCCTTTTTCCCTTGGTGTATGAAGGAATCACTGAACTCCGTGAATGAAGAAGATATGGAGAAAAATATGGACTATGGCCTGTTATTTGTATTCGAAGACGACTCGAATTGATTCCTAGACGAACAAGATCTTCCAATCTCATTGCGCTCAGAAATGCTAACTGATCCTCTGTATTTACTGTCTTCCTCTGAACTCATCTTTCTCAGATGATCATGCACAGTGATGTGAGAAACGCTGTTGAAGTCTGAAAACGTTTTTGATCGGGTATGGATGATATTATTTGGTGAACGTATCATTTTTCTATGTAGTTCATGAATCATGAGCGATATGAATTATGTTGACCCAGTAAAACCAATTGCTCTACAGGCGAGGGCTGCGTTCATCCACCATTAATATTTATAGCATACTCAATTTTGAATTGATAGCCCTCAAACTGAATCAGTCAGTACAACGATTGCCTATAATTCAGAGAGATTCGGAGATTGTTCACATAGAATTTATGATATGGCAATAAATACAGATGAATTGGTTTCCTGCATGATTCTGTTATTGTCAAGAACAAGAAGACTAATACAGTAAGGATTTGAGGTTTGGAGTCTCTCTTCTTCTCCTTCAGCTATAGATGTGATAACATCGTATTGCGAATAGCTCATCTGGAGAAAGAAAAGAACAATTCCTGATTGCAGGGACTCGTACTAGGGAGAAGGTCGTAAGATATCTACTTCTGAAGGACTTTCCACTCCGACTTTGGAACATTGTAATTTGGCTTGAACAATTATCAGCAAAACATAGGATTACATGCGATCTCATTATCTTCTACTACTACACTTATCCAACTTTCAGAGAACCACATCGAGGAATCACGAGAATTACGGAATTCTCAACACACAATGAGTAATGTTGTCATGAATTGAATGATGAATGAATTGAAGGTTGTTGAGAATTGAATGATTCGGAACCATTTGGGCTTCTTTTATTACCGCGTTTCAATCATCTCATAATTCTTGCTGAGCATCTCCAATACCTCTCTACATCAATATATTCAAATCGGATCAAAATTGATTCGATTCAGTAACAATTGATTCGTACGCCTGAATACCGTCTCATAATGATGATCTGGCAAGAATTCTTGAAAATCTAGATTCCAAGATGCAACGGAAACTCAAGCTTGTATCTTCACAAAGAAAGCAGATCACACAATGGTCAAAATGATGAACTCAGGTAGCACTATTCCTATGAAGTCGTCAATATCCATGCTTGGTATCACCACCACCAGCGCTCTCTCATGGGACGATCATGTGAGGTCCATCACAGGAAATGCTCCACATGAACTTGACTTACTGTTCTGTGCACCAGCAGCTGATCACGATCTGAAAATCGCAAATTTCACCTGTCCTGGAATACTGTCCACATGTTTGGAGTTCAGCGCTCAAACATATGCTGAAGCTCTCAGACTCTACTCTAAAGAGCATTGACCTATCGAGAATATCGAAGAAAGGTGGGCGATCACTCTCTATTTTATAGATATTTCCACGGTCGGTGATCAACGAAAATCTCAAGAAGACAAAGTAGACGAGCTCAGGCTGGCATCCTTACATTGTCATTCTCGAGACATGCCGGAATTCTCATTACCAAGCATCATTAATCAACAGAACAGCAAATTCTTTGCCTAGTGGAGTCATTTCTAATGCTCACGACCTCTCAACTTCCAAGAAAAATTCCTATATCTTCCTTCTTCCCCTTATTCCACCACTAACTGACACGATGTTTCTCGAACATTATATGATATGCTTTCTTGTTGTCACAGAAAACCGATGGCTGTGTGATAATCAACTTTTTCTATCAGTCCAATGGCAATTGACATCTTTCATGGACGGGTATATTGCCTGGAATAATGAGGAATTCAATTTGAAGAATATCATGACTGCAACCATCATGAGAAACATCAATTCAATTCCCGTATAACGATCGTGAATGATCATCAATGTGTCATCGGAGTATGGAAAGAAGTGAAAAGTTATCTTTTTTCTTGCACTTGTTCTGATGAAGATTTGACCTACCTGTATGAAATTGAGCATAGACGTATATGAACTTCACCATCATACAATTTCAGAACTCCTAGGAGCATACAAATCGAATGAAGCCAAGAGCAACAATCATTCAAATTTGTTTCTGAATTCACTTGTTTACACCTGCTGCAGGAGTGATTGAACTCAAAATCTTGTGAAATTATCGTGGGTGTGAAGAAAAGTCTTCTCGAGATCCCAATTATTCCTATTGCTCTTTATTTCTCGCACAAAGCCCTACTGCTATGGAAATGTTCTATTGTCGTGGGAAAATAATGGGGACAGGAAAAGTTAGCAGGATAAGCGAAATGGGATAACCAAAAATGGAATGAAAACTCGGTACGATATTTCACTTCAAACATAGCGATCATTATACACCCCTATTTCAAGAAAAATGCAAGGAAAAATATGACACGAAACATCTGAAATCGATCTTGTTGATGAGCATATGTAGGAATGAGACTATGAGAGAATATGAAGCACTAATTATCGATGTTGATGAACAAGTTGATTTGGATTCACAAATCTGGGGAAATTCTGATATTATTTCATACACCAATGATATAATGATGTTTATTTCCATCTCAAGTTAGCATAAGAAATCCAACCAACCATGGTGATCCAACAATATCAATATATCCAGAAAGATGTGACTGCTGCTAGACATCAATTGCCATTCAACAACGCCCAACAGAGAGAGCAAATAAATGACATTCAATAATGATCCAGAATTCCAAGAACCCCATGAAATATTATGAATGAAGGAACACTCGAAAATTGTGAGGAGATAAGTAAACGATGTCATTCTGTTACCATGACCAACATATTGCTGAATAAGGTAATTTGGATTGTTCCAAAGATTCTACTCCTGCTAATGCAGCTTGGATCGAGATGTTATATGAATGATGATGAAGTACTGAATATGCAGAACCTACACTTGAGTTCCATGTTCAATTAATTGTATGGAAGAGAAGATAGAGGAGATCTGTGAGACTTGTTTATGAGGTCTATAACCTGGATATGGATCGTGCACACGCATACAAACTGCGAAAGGAAAATTCTCAGTCATTTCTGATCAATCAATGTAGTTGTGTGTCTCATCTCTGAATTCATTTGTCACCTGGATAACTTTATGACCTTGGTAGAGACATAATACCTTTTTTCCTGTTCTTTTTGGGGAAAATATTCATTTATTTACGAATGTTGATATTTCTTTCTTTCTTTGCTTGAATATCATCAAATTTTCTATTTAGCACAAATTGTATCACCTCTTTAATTCTGAGCGAAATAACCTCCTGCTCTCACAGTATTTGTAATAATGATAATGATAAAGATGACTCTAGCTGTCTTCAATGAATTACTCTATCAGTTTTTCGAAACTTGAATCTGAAGCACAGTGATATCTTGAGTCAGATCATTGATCTGTTCTCACTTCAAGTTTATTGACATAATTACCATATTCTCTTTTTTCATATTCAGAATTTGAAAGAGAGAATCCAATGAAGTCTCAGAGAAATAACATAGTGCCTCTTCGATCATCCTGAAGACAGTAGATGAAGATGCCATCGAAAGTACCTAGCTTTATTGTGTTGGTGCTACTGAGATCTCAATAATGTTAGAATACACGTGATATCAGATCGGATATTGAATGAATTGAAGACTATCGGATCTATCAGAACCTCTGGACCAATGTTCGTGAAAATCCTGATTGTGGTGGATATATATTCAGTTCTAGAAGTCGGGGTCGAGGGCCAACTGAGTTCAGAGTTGGGGCTTATGCTGGGAAGTAACATATTGCCCTACTGAATAGGGGACCATTATTCATTGTATCCCTATTGAATCTTATAACATCACGATTCTCGGAGATTACAGCCAGCTTCGATATCTGAATCGATGTTAGTGGATGTGATTCCAATGCTCTAACTATTTTTCTTCCTCTCGAAACTATTTGATGATGTATTATAATTTGTCATGTTCGTGACATATGCTGGCTATAACCACAAACATATTTATCTTGACTCAAATGAATCTCTGTTCGAATCAAATCGAATTCCATTTCTAGATTCCTACATCTCACATGTCAACAATATTCACTAGAATCAATCATACTACCTCCTCGATTATCCTACGAACGCGGTAGTCAACATTTTCCGATTCCAATTCATTGCTGATGAATGTGGATGATTCAGATGCGATGGCAGAAATGGTGATTTTCCATTTTGAGTAGTAGTGATAAATATTCAATACATTTCGACATATTTCGTTTTTCACCTGAATTCATTGATTTGAATTGATGCAGGCATTCTTCAGACAGTCTCAATATTTTTCCACAACTAGCTCAAGAATACATCATTGAGAATGCTATCTTCGACCTATCAAATCATATATCTCTCCCAGAGGGTAACAATACAGAATTCCTCCTACTTATCAATGAGGAAAAAAAATGACTGTGAACACACCTCATGAATTCGATTCCCGCCACACTGGAATGTCATTCCATCTGACAGCTATATGGAAATCGAAATGAAATACAAACTTCCAGTGGCAAATATTCTAAACATTTAGGTTTGTGAGTAATAGTATTCCATCATCACGGAACGGAAATTTTGATTGCGAAGATTCGTCATTGAATGTGGAATTTCACATTCCACATCTTTCATCTTGCAATGTTCGAATACAATTCCGAATATTGAGTAGGCAGCAAATGTCGAATGTCTGAATGTTCTGAAACTTATTCATCGATTGATAGGCACAGCTCGCGAGAAAAATCAAAATTTCAGTACTACTACATTATAGCTCCGATATTATGGTTTCTGCATATAGGGAAGTGAAACAGAACTAGAGCTCATTCTCCTATTGGAAGTGAATCATGAGAAGAGAAAATTGGGTTTGTATTTGAAATGAGTAATCGAAATTTCCATTGTTCGCATGATGCTTTCAAACAAATGTGATTCATATGAGAATGGTGTATGTTCGATATGCTGCATTTGTCACTTCTTCTAGAAACACTCTGAATACAAAGGATGATCCTTCCTGAGTATAGGGTATACATGTATTTCAATCAGAATCGTGACATCTTCCTAATGGAAATAACAAATATTACGGTACTCTCGGAAAAAAAAAATGGTAGATTCTCAATGATTCTCAATGATGAAAATATTTCAGTTGAATTCTCAATTTTTCCTTCATCGTCTCCATATATTTTCAGAATCATGCTTTTGTTAGTTCTCTATATAGATCGAGTCCAGTCATGAAGATATAATCTGTATACAGGGTTGGAATAAAGTATGGAACCAAGTAAATGTCTTTTGAACGAAAAGAACGATATTCATGAAAATTTGCAGGTGAATGCAATGGAACAAAATGCATCTGATGTACATTTTTCTTGTTAATAACCGGAAGCGGTCAAACGGAAATGTCATCAACTTCTTTGAAATGAATGGAACACCCTATATATTTTTACAGATTTTGAGAGAGCTCGTCATTTTGAAGTCGTACATACTGAGTTTAGTGTGGAAAAAAAATGTGAAAACGAAGAATATAGCACTTTAAGTTTTTCTAGTTCCAGTTCTTTGAGTTTTTCGCATCAGAGCAAAAAACTATTCGGATGAACTAATTGATGTTGTTTGTGTGCATAATAATAGTGTCGAATTGTTATTGACGGAAATCAATTTTACAATTCAGAATGGTTCGATTAAGTGAAAAAGAGTGTATCGAAATTTCAATGATGATCGGTTATAGTGATCGTGTTAGAACTCATGAAGAAGTGTGTCATATTTTTAATAATTTGCATCCGGAGAGAAATCCTATATCACGCTCAACAGTAACTAAAACATAACAACGTTTCAATACAACTGGGATGTGGAAGAATTTGCTGAAACCTGAAAGACCGCGGACTGCAACGAACGAAACTGTTGAAGAAAATATTGCAATCGATTCGGAAGAATCACCTCGAACTTCCACCACAAATTTTGCACTAGACCATGGTATCAGTCGACGTTCTGTAGGAGAGATATTAAAAAGTGAGAAGTATCATCCGTATAAGGTACAGTTGGTTCAAGAATTGTCAGACGATGATTTCGACCGACGGCTGGAATTTTGCGAACGGCTAATGGACATCTGTTATGTCGACGAAAATTTTGCTTCTAACATAGTTTTCTTCCAAAGATGCGACTTTCTGTTCAAATGAAACAGTTAATCGCCATAACTCAAGGTATTGGTCAAATGAGAATCCTCATTGGATTCATGAAGCACATTACCAGCATCCACAGAAGTTGAATGTTTGGATGGGAATTATCGAAAATAGTCTCATAGGCCCATTTTTCAACGACAGGAACTTGAATGGTGACAAGTATTTGGATCTACTTGATAACGAAATTGTTCCTGCACTTCAACAAAATGGGCAATTACCACAAAATGTTTTGTTTCAACAAGATGGAGCACCTCTCCACTTTGATAGACGGGTTAGGGATTTTCTGGATGCGAATTCTCCAAATCGACGTAGAGGATTCACAGAGTGGCCTGCTTGCTCTCTCTCCAGATCTTAGCCCTTTAGATTTGTTCCTTTGGTGTTATCTGGAATCATATGTTTGTGTTAGACGACCAACAAACTTACAGGAATTGAGACAATGAATTATTGATGAATGTGAACTAATACGTGGAGAAGTCTTGGAGAGAGTCTCAAGAATTTGTTGATAGGATGGCATATTGTCAGCAAGTTAACGGCAAGCATTTCGAACATTCAAGGTAATTTTGTTCCTCATTATCCTGAAATAATGAAATGTACACCTATTGTACAACTGACAGTGAGTTATTCCTCGTTCTTACAATTATTTTCACACTGAACTCAGTATGTATGAATTCAACAAACATCAAGTTCTTTCAAAATCTGTGGAAATATATAAGGTGTCCTACTTGAACCAAAGAAGTTGATGGCATTTTCGGGTAAACCGGAAGTATATTATCAACAAAAGAATGTACATCAGATGCATTTTGTTCCATTGCAATCACCTGCAGATTCTCATGAATATCGTTCTTGTCGTTTGAAAGATATTTACTTGGTTCCATACTTTATCCCTACCCTGTACATTTCAACTTCGGTATTGGAGACTATGAATATTTCCTCGGAGAGGATATTTGGAAATGATGCAGCTCGATTGAGAAAATTCCTCCTGTACCTTGATATGATCACTTCATGATATATATACTTCATAATATGTGGAAATATATTTTTCGTGTCAGTTTCTAGAATATATGTGAGTATATTCAGGTCGATATCAGGTCGATATTTCAAATTCGATGGAAATAATGAATAGCCATCCGGGTTTTCCACCAGTTGAGTCAACAGATGTCGGAGCATAGATATTTGCAATTCTCAAGGAAATGTAGGAGAATAATTATGGTACTCAAGCAATTTCACAATATCATGCGGGAAAATGAATAACTCCCAGAAAGTCGATTGAATGGTTCAAACAGGATAATTTCTTTGCCTGCATATGTATGACCTGCTTGTCAAGTCAATGATCTCATGTATGTATGAATCAGTTCGTTCCCAATTATTCCTGAAATGATTGATCTCCTGAAACTCAGTATGAAAAACCACTTTTAAAAAGTTTGGAATTAAATTTCCTGATGGATGCCGACAGGAATCTCCAAAACAAGATTAAGAACATTTCTCCCCCGATATGATATTCCTGAAATTGCTTTCTCGGACGAATTATACCACATCGAGAAAAAGCCGAACCAATAACTACCATCCATAAATTCTTGGCGAGGTATTTCACTGGTAATATCAGTATGAGACTCAATGCATTAGGGCTTCACAGGCGCCTCTGCGGTTACATTAATATTTCTGGTGGCAAGCAGTCGGGGGGCTGTAAATGATCATTTCCACTCACCACATCTGTATTAAAATGTGATATCGATTTCCAATTAGCAACTTCGGAACAAAAATTCGATAGACGAAGGCCACCCTATAAAATGTATTTGCTTCCAGCAGAAACTCCACGTGTTTTGCCAGGCTTTGCCATTTTTTTCGATCTAAGAATGCCGATAAGCCGTACTACTGGATTCTGAGGAATCCAGGAGGAAACTAGTTCATCAAAATTCCATTTCTTCCTCAGAATGAGGGTTCCAGAAGTCGATAATCTATGAAGCTCATGTTGAAGTTTTCGCAAGGAACTGATCGATCAACATTCATAGAGGTCAATAATTTCTCACCAATATTACTTAGAGAATCAATAACAATTCTTTCGAATTTGAAATCCATACAACATTGTAGAGAATATCTTTCATATACATATAGTTCATATATATATTTAGAATGAGTGTACATTTTCGAATATAAAAGTACTCAACTCCTCCAGCTAGTATAGCAACTATGGACAGAAAGGTCGATTCTAGAGGTATTCAACTGTATCATTTGGTGAAATAAACGTCAGCTCATCCATTCTGAATCCCTGGAAGTTCATTTGAATGAACACCCAATCCTATATCACAACTAGGGTTTACGTCTCTTGTGCAAACAATACAATCAGCGTCATCATCATGACACTCATTCAGTCAGAGCCTCTAATGATCGAATAGAAGCATTCGATGTAACGAACTACCGAAGTTAATGTGCAGAAATGTAGTCAAACATGGAAATTTTATTATTCATAGTTAGCTGTGTTTGAATTCGTCTGCATATTCAATTAAATGCTCCAGGCTCTCCATTTGATAGCAGGAGGTTCATTCGCACCAGAATTGTCTCGATGCATTATCTCATGAGCGTATCTCATAATCACGAATGTTCTTCTAGGTATTCCGAAAGTGAGAATGGTGAAAGAATTCCTCACCACTGTGAAAGCTCTTTCCTACTCGTAAATACTTCTATTGATCTACCAGAGTGGATGCAAACTTGGATTGGCGTGCTAGAGTAGGGAAGACGGGAAGACCACTGAGCTCATCAGTTTATAGCTCCTTGAATTCGTTAACGATGACTTGACTCTGGTGACAGGACATTGAGCGAATCTTGATACAAACGGACAAAAAATCTTCGAAACTTTCAACCGAGTCGATTCTAGGTAATAATCAGCCCACTCTGTTGAACTCTTGGATTGATACAAGATGTTACTATGCTCAGACAAATGAGGAAATGGAAATCTCAAGAGCCCTTATATCAATTAGACTGAGAATTGATTCGAACCGTATGTGGAAGGATAAGATTCGAAATATTTGGCATTCATCCAACTCATCTACATTGCGAGATTCATCAACTTATATGAACTAATGTACTCACCATTTTTAGGTCACGAAATCTAGTGAAAACCGAAGATATTCTTCTTTCACTAGGTGTAACATGGCAAATAGGTCTTCTAGCACGTACTTAACGAACTATTGATGAGGGTTGTGGAAGCGCTATTCTCATCGTGCTCCACACAAATCAGACAGATTCGTTAATTCAAAAATGATTCAGTCCAACCAATACAGTTCTTCGTTTTCACCATGAAACATCAAATGAATAATTGATTGCGAATGTTGCACTCTGACAGGTGAATGAGAGGTATCCATCAATCCGAAATCATATGGAATTTTCATTCGTCATTACATGATCGTATCCGAATTTGAATTTTTCATTTATTTCGATTGAAATTGGATTCTTTTTGATATCTGAAACTGTCATTTTCTCTTCCTACATCTCACTTTCCATCGTTATTGTTTGATCATAGGAAGCCCGAATTTCAATATGTATATGAATAACTACTGGGATCATTCATAGATACACCATGTTATATTAAATTTTATCGTGTATTCCAAAAATGTGATGAATAAGTTGTATCACCTATAATAATGGAAATGAGGTCCATTTCTGTGATAACCAGAAGTAACAGACAACGGAGAGGCCCGTCTACAGATTATCTGGTTGATAGTCAGTTCATCTTGAAGGACCCTGTATACAGCTATATCACCGATTTGAAATAATGGGGAGTTCAGTAATGTCATCATCGAATGGTAAAAACTTTTATATTTTGGAAGGGGTATCTGGAGTCTCAAACTCCAAACTCCATTAATAATTACAAATTACTTCCTCAGATTAATCAACTATCAGTGCCAGTGGACGTGGAACCATCAATATGCACTAATGGGAAAAGTTTCCTCAGATTTTTATAACATGCAATAGGTTAATGGGACCATTCCTGTTCGAAATATCAATTAGGAAAGAAGTTGTCCAAGAAAGTTATAAGGACGACGAGTAAAAAATCGCATTTTCTTGGCCTCTCATTATTTACTCGGCGTGATCAGTTTATGAGGGCATGTCAACCTCTTAATGTGTTTTCGAACGTGATGAAGGCACGTTACTCCAAAATTGTGAAGTATATTCAGCGGAAAATTTGTAATCATGGACTTGTTACTCCTTAGAAGTATTGGCAGTAAATCGTAAGCTATACATATTTATTATGTCCGTATGAAGGTCAAGTTTTGAACGGTTAGGATTCTTCTGTATTTCTTCCTACTCCGATGGTACCTACTTTTAGAGCTATATTCCGATTTGATTTTATTCAAATCGATTGAGATGTCGAGTGATACCTCATTTGGAACGTTTTTCGATTCTCTATAACTCTATACGATAACAGAATTTCAGACGAGATTATCTATCCATCCAAAATAAAATGACAGTTGATAATGTTAGATATTTCATAGCAGAATCTTTCCGACTAGATTGCTATCAACAAGCTCTAGTGAACTCTCCAACTATTTCTTGACATGTACGAAAGTTCTCCACCCGTCAAAATAGCTGATTCACGTCATATTGACAGAAATCAAAATAACATGATAATGAGTTACTGATATATTTCTTTTTGGAGATGACGTCCATCTGCGATTTCGGAGGAAAAAAAACTTTCGTCAATACCAAAAACCAAAGTTAGGGAGAGTTAACTAGAACTTTTTGTTAGCCATCTAGTTGAAGAGATTCTGCTACGAAGTACACCATCATAACATTATCAACAGTTAGTTTGTTACTTGCTCCATTTTGGAACATCATCATTTTTCAGTGGTGTCAAAATATAGCTCCTGAAATACTAATGAAGCAAAACATATTGAGAATGAAATTCGAATCGTTGAAAAGTTAACCTTGGGCGGGGGTTACTATGGACACATAGTTTGTATGCTTCAAAGAAGCACTGATACATTTATTGTCGGCTGAATATGGAGAAAAAATCTAGTGAGCTGTATGTTCTGGTCTGATCTGTGACTCAGTTGAGTGTATGGTCAACCGATGACGTTTCTCTATCGGACGAAATGAGTTTCACTTATTTCTCGGAAATATTTGTTTCCAATAATGTATTTTGTATGGTATTTCTGCTTAAGGAATGAATCCTCTTTGAATTTCCATTGTTCTTATATTCTTTCCGTTCATAGATTTGTGTTGGGTTTTTGGTGAAGTAGTTTTATCGTTCTGTTCGATTAGTTCGTAATTCGTTCACTTAATTTTGCTTCGCTGTTTTCGACTCTTTTGTTCTGAATTTCATCCTGATAATTCGTCATTATGTCTCCTTCTATTTGTACCGTACCTTTTTGTTCATCCAGGAAATGTGAAATCGTATCCAGTCATGGATTTCCAAGTGATAATTCTTTGCGACATGATTACATTCGATATTGAGTGTTACAGATGAGATAATCAGAGACCTACAATCAATCCCCTGTATATTTTTAGTTTTTTGGATTCTTCAGAAAATCCAAGACATAATTCAATGAAGTCCCATATCTATCTCCAACTGTTCCGGAAATATTGAGTGTTTTCAGATGTATTACAAAAATTAACATTGAAAGAAGAGAATTATTTTATTCCACGAATAATGTGGGAAAAACGAGAAAAACATCAATTTCAATGTAAGAGATGTTCAAAATATTCGCCTCGAACGTTTTGGCAACATACTAATCTGGTATAGAAATGTTTCACTGATCTAATCGTTAGCGTAATTCGTCTTTTTAGGTCATCTAAGTTGAGTGGTTTGGTTTGGTATACAATACTTTCGACATATCCCCACAAAAAGAAGTCTGATGGCATCAAATCGCCCCTCCCTATCCAGCGATCTGGAACCATAGTATATTGGCAGGAACTTGTGGGTTAGCTGGATCAGGTTATAAGTTTGTCAAAGTTGGCACGACATTATTTTAGATCAGTTCTAGATATTTATCTCCATTCAAGTTGCCATCAATGAGAAAGGGACCTATACGATATGATTTCCAACAATTCCTGTCCAAACATCAACTTTTTCAGAATATTGCGTATGTTCCTCTCTCATCCAGTGAGGTTCCTCATCAGACCGATAGCGGCAATTTTGACGATTGAAATGACCGTTAAGTGCAGATGTACTCTCATCAGAAAACAAAACATCTGCCAATTGGATCATATTGTCATGTAACATTTCCATCATTTGCTTACAAAAATACGTTCTTCTGTCGAAATCGTCTTCCATCAGATCCTGAGTTGGCATCATTTCATAGGGATGCGTTTTACTTCCCTTGAATAGTCAAAAAATTGATGTGTGGCTAATGTTGAACAGTGAGGATGCTTTTGGACCAGAATTATGTGGGTTTTCTTGAAACTCAAGCATAACTTCCAATTTCGTATCATCACTCACTGCATTGGCAGGTACTTTTTCTATTTGTCTCACATGACCAACCTCGCGGAACTGTTTTTCTATTTTGCTAATTGTTCCTTGGGATATAGGCGGCAAATTTGAAAATTTCTGTGTTATCTCCATAACCAATCATTTGTAGGATGGTTATTTTGTGCATTCCTGTTAAATGAACCATTTTTCTGATATTAATACGTACACTCAACGATATTCAAACGATAATAGTACTGACACTGATCACTTCTGTCATGCTGTCAGACAAAAAGTTGCTAAGGCTATGAGTTTCATGCGGAAATAAACAAAACTGTTTTTGTATATTTTCTCATTTTATATCAGTGAAAAGGCACGCTCATTATTGCTTATTTTCCTAATATCAAGAGCTGAATGGAAAATAAGTATTGATTGTAATGAAGCGAATTTGTGGAATAAAATAACTTTCTTTTTTCAATGTTAATTTCTGTGATACATGTGAACACACTCAATATTACCGAAACAGTTGGAGATAGGCATGGAACATTGTACATAAATCATGTCTAGAATTTTCTGAAGACTCCAAATAATCAATAATATACAGGGGATTGTATTCAAATTGAGGAAGTTGGTATCGGCCACTATTACATAACACACCCTATATGATTATTTTTTTTTTCAGAAAAATGCGCATCTGAAAATACAAATCGATGTGTCCAAGCGTTTTTCCCAACACGCTCTCATTTGTTCGTTATCGAATGTATTACATAATCGATAAATTAGGATTAAAATGAACGTCCATATAGGCTGGATTGTGATTTTTCATGAACTGTATAATCAGAATGATTATTCGACCAGACTTCTGACTTGAAATCGACCAGTGACGAATCTTCAGTCCCGTGCTGCCTGAATACATCAAGTATATTCCTCCTCTTCAAGCATCCGCTAATACAATACCATTATCAAGTGGCTGAAAGCAAATAGGCTATTTCAATATGTATGAGGCGTGATGAGTTCTTAATTTGGATGATAGATAAGTCAAATTAGCATTCTGTTATGAGATAGCATGTAGTGCGAGTTGTTGGGAAGAGGATTTATGGGCTGATTGCGGGAGTGGATCCATAATATCGCTCTGACATAGTCTCGGATGTTATCAGCTTAGAGTAGCCTAGAAACAAGGATGTAGAGAAGTGCAAAAAACTCAACTCGTCCAGCCTATATATGTGTGCTATCATGATATTCAGTTTTGTCTCCAAGATAGGCAACCCATCATTCTCCCTCTGGGAGGTTGGCAAAAACCCTAGAGAGATAGCCATTTGCCTTTTGCGCATTCTGTCTCTCGCAGAGTGGTCATGGTATGAAGTATTGAAGTTAGTACCTGACCAGGTTGTTCCTGATTCTCATTGTATTACTAAATAACTGCTCTTTATCCTTAGAGTTGATACTTTGGAACTACTATCACAATATGTAGTTGATATTTATGAATACTTCAAAACACTTTTTAGATACTTTGTCTGATCTTTCAAGACTAGATATTCTATTATTCATGAGATGGTGACATGAACACATAACAAGGTGGGGAGAATTGAAAATCGAACATGATTATAATTCAGCTCGGAGTATACTTGTACAGGAATCTGCAATCATGTATAACTGTGGAATATTGTGCTAGCGCTTGAGCAAAATGGAACAAAATCAGTGATCTCACTAGGTTGTGCATGATTTGTAGTTATTTCCAAGCTGAATTCAATCAGGTCATGAATATCACTGACAATAACATGAACATAACGTTTATATTACCTTAGGGCCCACTAATGGTGGAGCGCCATGATAAATATATATGCAGAGAGTTCATCAGTGGCGTGATAATAAGTTCAGGGGTAATAGTTTCTATAACTAGGTGGCTGATAGAACTACAAAAATTCCAATCAGTTGGGTTATATTGGAAGTATCACTTTCAGCCAGGAGAAATAATTTTCGATCAACTCGTAGCCGAAATTGGAATGAAGTGGAAACGAGACCAAAACAAGACTTAGCAAGAAAGCAGAGGAGAAAATAATTGAAATGTAAAGGAACAATACCAGCACACGTGTAAGAATTTCCAATGTTTGAATATCAGATTAGATAGGCGAGATTTCCGTTGAGCACCGACCGTGAAAATATCTATAAAATAAGGAGAGATTGTCCACTTTTATACGATTCAACTTCATTGAGTTTTGTATCACCGACTGGGCGGATTGCTCTCTCCTCAATAGAATCTAATAGCTTCATGCTGCGTCTGGGAACTGAACTCCGAATATGTAATCAGTACTACAGGGCAGGTCGATTTTGATCTTTGTAGATCGTGAGCAGTTACTGGGGTATGAAGTACCTCTTCGCACGGAACAGGAAGAAGTTTTTGTGAAGCAGTTTTCGCAATGGACTTCACATAATTGTTGTGTATTATACGAAAGGTGAAAAGATCCTGTGTGATGGAAGAAATATCAAAGCAAACAAAAATTAATATGCAAAAAGCCTTATCATACGCGGTGATTTCCTGAAAAGGATCCACCCTGAATATCTCCTAGAATAACATATGAACGAAAATTTACAAGAGGTTGCACTCAAGTATTCGTTGATGAATTGAAAATGGACCTGACGAATTTCAAGATTCACAATTTCAGAATTGCACAACTCTGCCATTACACTATTGCACAATCACGGAATTGCATAATTCATATGTGAAATGACACCGAAGACATCCACCTAGCATACATAGAACTCGCGGAAATTGCGGAATTTCCAAGCATTACAGAAATTACTATCGCAACTCACTCCATCTAACGTTACGGACATGTGCAAAACGTTGAATATTCCCGATCTCAGAGATTCCGGAAAACGTCAATGTTTATCAAGTTGGGGAAATCTTTGTCGCATTATCGAGATGAGTATCAATCATCACAAACAGGCAACTTGCTCGGTTCACACCGGTTCAGTAATCAACCGGCCCCATGTGCTAAGATACGAATACTCATTTCAATGAAATCATACTTTTGAAAATGCATTGCAAATTTTCGTTTCATTTTTTCCAGAATTGACTGTCGGAATTGAATATCAATGAAATTGGTAGGAAGCAAAAGGCAGCCTGAAAAGCTCATGTAATGTATCGAGCAGTATAATGATCAACCGCAATTTGTTCATCAGTGGTCCGAGCTTTGTTCTAAGTGATTGGTGCCAGTAGATGTCGGAAATTCAACAAACGTTATCCGAATGAACTTTTGGAATTCAAACTGTACTAGTTCTGAAAAGTTGCGTATTAGTGCCCTTATATCACTCGAAAAAACTCCCAGGATATGTTTGGCCAAGAGCCAAATTACCCATCTGAAAAATTCTACTTCCGGTCCTAGGAAAAGTTTTACAATGCGTTTTTATGGTAACTAATGCTGACTGGGACGTATATGGAAATCGAGAACTGGGATGAACCTTAGAATATACCTACTTTATCCAGGGTTAGGATAAAGTATGGAACCAAGTAAATATCTTATAAACGAGGAGAACGATATCCATGAAAATTTGCAGGTGAGTGCAATGGAACAGAATGCATCTGATGTACTTTTTTTTTTTAATACTTCCGGTTCAACCGGAAATGCCATCAACTTCTTCAATTCGAATAGGACATCATATATATTTTCACAGATTTCGAAAGAGCTCGTTATTTTGAATTCCTACAAACTGAGTTTGGTGTAAAAAAAACATTGTAAAACGAGGAATAACTCACTGTTAGTTGTACAAAAGGTGTACATTTCATTATTCAAGGATAATGAGGAACATGATTACTTCAAATGTTGCTGACAATATGCCATCCTATCAACAAATTTCTGAGTCACTCTTTCCAAGACTTCTTCACGTATTAGTTCACATTCATCAATAATTCTTTGTCTCAATTTCTGTGAGTTTCTCGGTCATCTGATGTGAATACGTGATTTCAGATAACCCCAAAGAATAAACTCTGACTAGCTGAGATCCGGAGAACGAGCAGACCACTCTATAAATTCTCTACGTCCAATCCATCGATTTGGAAAATTCGCATCCAGAAAATCCCTAACCCGTGCAGGAATAATATCGATATTTAGTAGATCGAAATACTCATTACTATTCAAGTATTCGTCGATGAAAAATGAGCCTATAAGCCTATTTTCGACAATTCCTATCCGAACATTCAACTTATTCTGTGGATGCTGGGTATGTGCTTCATGAATCCAATGAGGATTGTCATTTGACCAATACCTTGAGAACTGGCGTTTTTATAATTTCTCTCACACTGAACTCAGTATGTATGAATACAAAATAACAAGCTATTCAAATTAAAGAACCGGGAGTATATTATTAACAAAAAAATGTACATCAGATGCATTTTGTTCCATTGCACTCACCTGCAAATTTTCGTTCGGAAGATATTCACTTGGTTCCAAACTTCATCCCAACCCTTACCACAGTTACCGCTCATACCAAAAAGTAGCGATCTTGCATATCTCGAATGAGACACTTCGTATATTATCAAATTTTTGTCTACGAATCCAGATAACACAATGATGAACATCAAATGAAAGCTATGCTTTGATAAGAAAACTATGAAAATTGATTAGCAACTCAATAACCGTTAGAATCAATCAAAAAATCCAGGAAGTAATCACGAGTCTGAAAATCCAATGGAATTTGAGATGTCTCATTTGAAATATAAAAAATGATACCACTTCTCAGTATCAGCGACAACGCTGCATCACTGAAAATATTGTGAATCGTCATATTTCGAGTGATAACCGAAGTGATCGAATTCTCAAAATGATCTGATGTTCCTTTTTCGTGTACGTTCAAGGTACCATCGACCGTTAGAAGCGTGGATGTTACTTGAGAAAAGATGGACCCCCATAGAATGAGGAAATTATAGGCCCCATGCGCTCAAACATGAATACTCATTTCAATTCAATTTATTTCAATTTCAATTTCAATTCCAATTTCAATTTCAATTTCAATTTCAATTTCAATTTCAATTTCAATTTCAATTTCAATTTCAATTTCAATTTCAATTTCAATTTCAATTTCAATTTCAATTTTAATTTCAATTTCAATTTCAATTTCAATTTCAATTTCAATTTCAATTTCAATTTCAATTTCAATTTCAATTTCAATTTCAATTTCAATTTCAATTTCAATTTCAATTTCAATTTCAATTTCAATTTCAATTTCAATTTCAATTTCAATTTCAATTTCAATTTCAATTTCAATTTCAATTTCAATTTCAATTTCAATTTCAATTTCAATTTCAATTTCAATTTCAATTTCAATTTCAATTTCAATTTCAATTTCAATTTCAATTTCAATTTCAATTTATTTCAATTCAATTCGTAAAAGATACATTTAATAATCAGATCTTTTGAGCCGTTCAAAGAAGAATGGTTCGCAAACTAAGCGCTTTTGGCTTGTTTGTTGCTTTCCATTTTTCTCTTCACGGTAACACTTTCAATAATTAGTACAGTACGACATGTGAATTATTTTATAATAGGTGCAAAAACAAGGAGAACGGAAAGAAAGAAAAAAATAAATTGAAATAACTAACTACTAACTACAAAAAAAAGAAAAACAAAGGAAGCTGTAGACAACATGAGAAACCGAGAAGGTTGGTTAAGTAAATAAGGTTGTTGCTCATTGAATAATGTGGTATTTTATTAACTTGAATATGTAATGCGATCAAACAATTTATAGTGATATGATAGAACGAACCAAGGTAGTTGCTCAGTAACGTACAGTATTCAGATATTTTATTTTATTTTGAGAATTGTATATATATATATTTTTTATATTGCTGCACTTTTCAGTATAGTCAATATAGGATTAGGATTTGTAGTGATGAATTTCTTAATTTTTGTTTTATATATTTTGAAATTTGAGTTATCCCTTAATTCTTTTGGCAGTATATTATACAATTTTGGTGCAAAGTAAAATATTATCCTTTGTGTATGACATTTTTTGAAATGGGGTAGAGTTAGATTTTGTGCATATCTGGTATTTTTTAATCTTGACGTGCAATAGTTCAATTTATTAGAATAAATCCAAACGAGACAATGGTATGCGTAGAGGCTTCTAACGTCAAGTAATTTGGTTTCAGTATATAACTGTTTTGTATCAAACCGTCTAGGTTTTTTCAATATTATTTCAATTGAAGAATTTTGAATGACTCGAATTTTATTCAGAATATTTTCGAATGCTCCCCCCCATACTGTAATGCAGTATCTAATGACTGATTCAACTAGTGAATTATATATTATTAACAAATTTTGTTTTGGTAAAATACATCTTAGATTATATATTTTATATGTTAATTGTCTAAGTCTTTTGATCATATGTGAAACATGTTCATCCCATCTCATATGCTGATCCAAAACCACTCCGAGATATTTGATTTTCTTAACCTTTTCAATATTTGGGCACTTACAAAATGTTTTTGGACAAGTACGTTTATGAACGTGAATTATTTGCATATCGGGTTGTTGGTTATTTTGTAGAGAAAATGTTATAAATTTTGATTTTGAGACATTGAGGTTCAGGAGATTGTCATTTAGCCATATTTGTATTTTTTCTAAACTCTCTTCTGCTTCGTAATATACTTGCCGCCATGTCTCAGCTTTATAAACAATGACCGTATCATCAGCGTATGAGATGAGATGTCCTTTGAAGTTTCTTATTTCAGCTATACTGTTAATATACACTAAAAATAAAATGGGTCCCAAAACTGTGCCCTGGGGTACCCCAATAGAGATCTCACGTGGAGAACTGATGCTGTTGCCAATTTTAACAGTTTGTTTTCTGTGTGATAGGTAATTTTTGAAGATTTCAATTGCCGGTCCTCGAACTCCATAATTATAAAGTTTGTTTATCAATTTTTCGTGAGAAACCGTGTCAAAGGCCTTGGCTAAATCTAGAAAAACGGCTAGGCTTTTATCAGAATTATCCAAGGCCTCTGTTGTTTGAGAGATGAAATCCAATATGGCGGATTCTGTATTACTTTTATTAATGAAACCAAATTGTCTCTCTGTTATCACTTTATTTTTATTGGAGAAATTTAGAAGTCGTGATTTTAGGGCATGTTCTAGCACCTTCGCAAAATTTCCTATCACGGAGATTGGTCGGTAGTTGCCCATTTCTGATTTGTCACCGGATTTATATATGGGAGTGACCCTAGATTCTTTCCATTGCGTTGGTATTTTTCCAGTTTTGAAGGTCAAGTTGACCATATATGTTAGTGGTTTGATCAAGTGAAGGTGATAAGTTTTTATCAGTTTTGTGTTGATTCCGTCTGGTCCAGGAGCACAGTTGTTCTTTGATTTTGATATGATTTCGATAATCTCCTTTTCATTAACAGGAGTGAGAAAGAGGGAGTTTGTAATAGATATATTATTTAAGAAGTCTGGTGGTGTGTGGCGATTCATCAATATTTTCAGTCATTTTCAATCCAATATCAGTGAAATATTCATTGAAAGCTTGTGCTTTATCTTTATCATCTATTAATTTTTTATCACTAAGTTTAATGTTACCTATTTTATTTTTCTTTATTGATTTGTTGGTTATTTCGTTTATTATTTCCCAAGTTTTTTCGCAGTCTCTGCTATTCTCATTTAATTAATTTCTGTAATATTCATTCTTTGTTATTCTTAATAATTTATTTAGTTCATTCCTGTATCGTTTATATTCAATTTTCAGTTCTGGGTTGAGTTCCCTATTCATTTTTAACTTCATTTTATCTCTACGTTTTATTGATTCGATTAAGCCTTGTGTAATCCAAGGTTTTATTTTACGGGTTTTAATAGTAATTTTTTTATGTGAAGTGCAAATATTTATATGTTCTTCTAGTTTTGTGAAAAAGTTATTATAGGCCCGTTGTGCGTCATTGCAGTTTAAAACTTCTGCTCAGTTTTCATTCTGGAGAAGAATATTCAATTTGTCATAATTTAATTTTGTATGGTGATAGTAGTTTATTTTAGTATTTTGCTCATCGTTATTGCTAGTATTATCTATTGAAATGATGATGCTTGTAGTAAAATGATCTGTTATGTTCGTTCCAATAATTGAGGGAAGTATTGATGATTTTTCAGCTGGCTTTTGTTTCCTAATGAATATATGGTCAATAATAGTTTTCGATTCTTCTGTAACACGAGTTGGTTCATTAATATATGATATAAAACCTGTTTCAGTTAAGATATTCATATAGTGGTTAACATCATTAGAGGCTTTCTCGAGAAAGTTAATATTAATATCTCCTAAGAATATTTCTGTATTGAGCTTTTCTACATTTGATAGATATTCTGATAATTCTTCTATATATGTTTCAACATTTATTGAGGGAGGCCGATATGAAGCAGTTATACCGAAAGTTAAGTTGAAAACCGTTTATATTTTGGCTGTGCAGATATTTTCGCATGATTCTCTCAGAATTTCGTCGAGAGCGAAAGGAAGTCAAAAATTTGAGACCATTTTTTGTATCGATCTGTTCAAGAATCAACTACCTCGAAGGAATTCGATGTGAACTGTTACCTTAATAACTGAACAGTGAGACGTTCTGCCTATATCCAATTCATTGACACTTGTAAGTATTATTTCATCTATTTTCTCGAATTGCATATGAGACCAGTATCAATACAAAGACAAAGAACATGTTTTGTGTCTCACGAACCCTGCGATTAAAATAACTCTCCTGAATAAGCCAAGAATACGTGTGCATCGTATTCGATACGGTAGTTCTCTCTCCTTCTGGATCCTTGAATATCGCGGTCATATTCTCAAAATCGCTCTTATAGCTGTCATGTCTAGAATATCATGTCTCAAGCTATAGACTGATGTTCCATCATCAGAATTGGTACATACAAATTCAATTGCAATGATGAAGAAGTATCATGCATAGGAAGGACTTGCAGTGTTTGGAAGGGAAGTTGTAATATTGGAAGTTTGTATAAATGAACACTTGAACGAATATAAATAATCAGCCTTCGGGCATCACATCAAATTCTATAATCATGATTTCAGATCGAATCATAGCTCACAAATATCGAATGAAGTGAAATCAAAGAACTATAATAGATTATATTCTCTAGACTTCAGGATCTACAAATTGATGAAGAATTAATGTCTCTCCTTGGACATCGGAGACTACTGCACGATGATACAGGATAACACGACAGTCACATACATGATAATTATTTCATATAGATGATTGAAATAGTCACCAATTCTCCCTAAAAATAACCATATAACTCAGACAAAGGCAGTTCTATATCTGGGTTCCAATAGCTCCAGATCGAACTTGCATTCTAGACTTGAACTTGGAAGTCTTCAATGTGAGTTCTTCTCAATTTTCGTTCTGAACTCCATCCATCACTTATGCATTTGACAACTGACGACAGTTTTCCTTCTCCACCTGGTTGACTATTATACCAGGTTGTACCAGGTGACAGATGATTTTCACCATGATTCCTATAGGACTTTTTGAAATATTACTTTTTGATCCGGTGGTTTGCTCAATATACCATATCAAATCTTCATTCCGTTGGTAACTATTCAATCCTCCACTTTTAAATTCATTCCAAGTCTTTTGTGTTTGACTATTGGAGATAATTTTTCAAAATGTCAATCATACAATTGAAGACCTATTGGACAATTCATACATTATATGGAATATATGATTATGAAGAATTATAAAATCATCATATGTCTGTCAACAACACCAAGCTTTGATGGTTTCACCTATTGAATTCATGTGAAGGCTTGACCCTCGATTGCAATTTTTGATCATAACATCTGAACAAATATCGATAACTTGCAGATATCATATTGACGATTGCCTGATAGATGAGAACGCTTCTCATTCTGATTTAAGTATCATCAGTTGTGAAAAACGCTTCGTTCCTCGAATCGAATATTTTCACACGAAATACAACTCTGTTCATTCGTACAATTTTTATGATACCTCATTTTCCAACATTCCTCCCACAACTTCTTGAGTTCCATTTCGCAGAAGAGCACATGTCTGTTTCCTATCAATTTTTGGTGAACAAACGTGTCAGCTCTATTTTCCAATTTATCTGAATGGAATAAACAAAAAACTTGTGATCTCATGACAAAGCTCTTGTGACTCGAATTTTCTTTATCGAAATTCTCCTTGGCTGAAGTCGGAATCTGCTAACTAAAATCAAACAGAGAGTGGTCCCGGAAGTTTACAAAGTTTCGTGATATCTTGCAAGTTAGGGAGTTCCACTAGATGATTGACAGTGGCAAATGAATACGACGGTAGTTTGATTTCGTTATCAAGGGGGTATGTTCTGATGATAGCATGTAAGTGGTCAATTTCAGGAACAGTCAAACATCCTTATTCGTGATTACGAGCCAAATTCAGACATGATCGATTGTTCTCAAAGTGATAGTATCGCAATTTGATGAACACAAGTGTTGATATACAGTGCGTCTCTTGCATAACTTCCACATTCGATAGAAGAACTCAAAGTATAGCATATGTGATTCTCAGTTTTCTCGTATAGGAACTTGGCACACGGGGTGCTAAAAGATGCAGTGCAACTTGATTCGATGTTACTTTGTTTCGCGAGAAAACAAGAAAATACATATTTTAATTGTTATTTCTATCTATTATATGAATTCAACCTAAAAAAGGCTGTAGACCCCAGCTTTCACGATCATGGAAGAAACATGGGAAGTGAAGAAATAATTTTCATCTCACTGGATAGTCTGTATGGATGACCCATGAAACAACCATGCTCCAACAAAAAAAATCTTTGACTGCCAACGTGTATCCTTATCGACAGTGGAATCAACAATTTTGTAGTCCAAACTACATGCAAACAGAGTGGTTCACAGAACTAGACAAAGGATCACTTCAGAAATTTGAGGAAGAGAATATATGGATGATGAGTATATGGATAATGATAACTATATGGATAACGACAACATGGTAACTGGAGCCAGAAAACATGAATGACAGCGATTTGCGGCTCATATATGCGCATGCGCCAGTCTGAAATAAGAAGCATACGAAGCGACAGTCGTCAAATCCGCGCATGCCCATATCTCTGATGCGATCTGGAATGAGAAGTGACATTCGTATAAGAAGCAACATCCGACAAGCGTCGAATCCGTGCATGCGCATATCTCTTTTGCGATTGCGCCGACGTTCATATGTTTCTGCGTCACCATCGCATGAAGAAAACAATGGATGTTATTCATGTGGTCATTATGAGATATATGATTTGGACATTCTCTACCCTACCAAGATATTTCGGCAATGCGATGTTGCCGCTTCTATCAGGAAGTGTCGTAGCAACTTTTATATTCCAAATGGAATACAATAAGTGTAATATAATTTTTCATAAATTCCATCAATTTTCAAACAACTACTCTCTATAACTCTCTACCTCTCAGTCAAAATTTCAGAAAACATATTGAATTTTTTTTCAGTCGGAGACCATCACCTCTAAAAATGGAGATATTTCCGTGTTCATGAATACAATGGTATCGAAATTTGGCTTCAAGGACACATCGGCTGAAACAGAGTTTATCCAATAGAGAGTTGTTCAAATATACGATTATTTCATTTCGGAGCGTGACTGAAAGTTGATCATTACAAACTGAACACTCTATATAGTATCTATGACTATGGAAGCTGCTAAAATTTGCCTCTAGCGTATGCATAGCATATCTATAGCAAACTGATCAAGTTCCTCACTCATAAATATTCATTTGTAAAAATGTCCCTTGAAAATGGTATTCCCAGTCGGTATTTGGTAAATGTATCATGATTTTTGCTTAACAGTAACATTAAGTATTCTCGTAATAATATCGATATTTTGATTACATCAATAACGATGGAACCATATTCTTCGAACAGATTTCTTATGAAATTGCTCATCATCTTTTGTAATGTGATAAAATCGTCTAAGGGACATGGAGGCAGGTCAATGAATTGTATCCGAATCTACCGCCAATATGAGCCTCAAGAATCAAGAATCGCCGAGAAACGTAGACTTCTGATTTCTACAATTTGATTATGAATTATTTATGGGAAAGGGACATTCAAGAAATCGAAAGTCGACGTGTATCGGCGATTTTCCTATCAAGAGTCCAGTAATGAGTTGGATATAGGGCTAACACTGTGAACTTAATTCACCAAATAATCGGAACAGTCATGTGGAATATTCGAAAATACTGGCCGTTCACTTCTGGCACTTCGGGATGCGAGTAATGACTGTTTTTTTCCTAGCAGATCTGACTTCATTCAGGTCCAAATCTTCTTCAAATGCTTTATACCCTCTGTAACAATCTATCGTCTCTCAGAGGTTTCTGTGTTTGTACACTCTCTCAATAACAAATTTGATGAGAACCATGGAATAATCTGTTCCATCGTTTTTGAGGAAACTAATACCTGATGATGATGTAACTATCACGGGAATGATGGAATGATATGGTAGTGATCATGTCCCACTCATCTATTGATTCAACAAAATTCAGAAGGAAATTCTGTTTGCTCGATATACTCGAATTTGAATATATCAGCATTCTGAATGATAAGTGCTTTTGGTTTCGGAAAAAACTGTAATGTAACTAATCAATTTCTATTTCGAAAACGGTTACAGCTGGGTGGAGGGAATGTTGAGAGAAACTGATGGAGATTGAAATCTAAATTTGAAAAATCAAATCATCAGGGCATTGCCAAAAATATGTCAGTTGGGTAAAGAATATTCAAATGAGCTCTCCACACTCAACATTTTCAAAGTGTCTGATTCACCAGGGATCTCTAATATGCCATCTTCCATGCAGTCTGTATAATTCGGCTGACGATGATGCTAGTGGGAATCGGAATAATCATCAGTAAGACAAGATAGAGAACAAGGAATAAACTTCTTTGTTCTCGTAAATACCTGCTGTACGAGTTTTCGAATATAAACATAAAACATTCAGATTTATTCAGATTTATGTCTTGTAGCTGATGTCGAAGCCAGTATAATGTTATTTGCAATTCAAATGGTGATCAACATCTCTAAACGGATATACCTACCTTTCGCATAATCGAATTGGATTCATTCGAAGAAATAGAGGAAAAGTGGAAAATGAAAAACCCATGCTCCGTAGTCAGATGTTGCACTAGATACCTGGTATTTGATGTAGATCCATGAAATGTATATCTTTTTCCACGATTTTTTTATCTCTCAACGATATGAAAGAAGATCCTTTAATGTTCGTAGAACATCATGTGAGTCATTGAAGATATTTGCATTTTTCTCGAGAATTTGGAGGCCGTAAGCATCAAGAAAGAGTTCACCAGGTAGAGAATTAGAGAACTTTATGGTTCTATCGGATCTCTATGGGTATCTATAAGGCGGAGTTTGACAAGTTTCGAGCCATACAATGTAGGGTTGACCAGCCTACACTCTTTTTCCTCAATATCAAGACAGTTTTTCAGATTTATGTCCTCTTGATATCGTTTTCAGTTGAATAATCCAGATTCACCTCCTTTTTGATCACTGCCAGATTTCACCACTGATGCCAATTTCATCCACGTTGAAGATTCTAGGAGGACGAAATTTTCTCATAACTTGCTCCAGGTTATCATAATGAATTAACATCGGCGCGATTGAATGCAAGCACTCTAAGCTATAGTATAACCCATTATCTCCGTATCGAAATATGTGGATTATGACGTAAACACCCACGTAGACATTCCTTTCCACATGTTTTTGTCACAACTGGAATTGTGTTGAATTTCATTGGACACTGCGAAGTGATGAACAATTTGTCTGATTCTTCTTTTAGTCAGTCCATGATACGAATCTGCTAGTTTCAAAACATAGATGCGTTAGCTCTGTTACTTGTTCCTGAGAATATTTAGAATTTCTCTCCAATTCATTATTTTCTCTTGGAACTCGGGACTGCTCTAACGGCTAGTGAACAGACAGATTTGTAAGCGATGGTTCCAGTGTTACCGTTGTTTATAATAATTATATGATTGATTCATCCAGTTACAGCCGTTCAACACGATGGAAAATATAGATAGTCAAATGAAAACATACTATTTATAACATTTATTCGTTGTTGCTCATAAGGTGCCTGTGTAGAGTCTTATGAACTACTCTGCTTTCGAGAAAGCTCATTAAGATCTCCGGATAACAAGAACCAAAAAAACTTTTTTATGATCAAAGGTAACGATAGACGAACCTGAAATAGAAAGACTCTATGAAAATATTGATCAATCGTGATTCAACTCATACTGATGGATTGTATTCAACATCGTAGGGCCATTTGAAACTTTGTCAATATGGATATCGTCAGTCGTCAATCATTCACTTTCAATCATTCATTTTGAATCTCCCATTTCGACATACCTTTTCACAAACTTAGAAACGTAGGAAGCATTAGTTATGATGCACATAGCACAACAGTAGAAATTCGAAGGATATCAATATTGATAATAATAAAAATAATCTCCATTTCAGAGAACGTAAGGAGTGAATATCAATTCAAAACATAACAATGAATTGAAAAACGTCATGAACATGTAGCTCAATCAATTCTTCCTCATATACAGGGTTTCCCACGATAGCCATTCGTTAGTTGGATTTCAGAGTTATCCAAAATCCCCTTTCATTTCGAAATATTCACAAGGTCATACCACTTCCGATTATACCGGATATCGCCCTTAACTTTCTTATTCTAAATAAAACACCCGTTATATTATCACATTTTCGGATTCCTGAGAGAATTTCATTTAAGGTTCCTTCAAATTTCCCAATACACCAATCCTCAACTCTTTCTTAGATATCTTGATTCTTCCGAAAATTTCGAAAGATGTAGCCTCATTTTGAACACAGTGCCTTACACCTAGTTTCAACTGGTGGTTAGTGCTTCTGTCACCGTCACCAAAATTGGACGACCAATTCCATCATTTTCGAAGTTGAGAAAGATTGTTTTCTCAAATACAACCCTGTATTTAGCGGATGATTGCATGCAGGATTTGATTCTGCATCACTTCGCTATAACTTTCTCCATACCTATTTCCAACGATGTTCTGTTTTTTTTTTCGAAAAACAAACAATGGTTAGTTCCTCCTTCTGTTTCTGAAAATTTGAAATAGAAATCATAATGATCATTCCAATATATTCGTAGTAAGGACATATATATGATCTGCTCGAGATGTGTCAAAAACTGTCACTATTCAGTGTCATGGAAGGAAATCACGAACTTTGCGAATCGAAATATTGTTTGCATGGTGTTGAAAACAGGAGCAGATTCGTTTCCGAAACGTCCACTACATAAGGATAGGTAGGAATTTTGATATTTATTGAATATATTTGTGTTCCAAATAATCTTTCGGAATCGAGGTGTTACTGAAGAACAGAAAATTTCTCTTGTAGGTATCTGAAGGTTGAATTTCAATCACAATCACATTTTGTGGCAGATCATATATCTGTGCATTTTTCAAATATATTGCGATAATTACTATTATTTTATTTCATAAGAACGAGAAGAGGAGAATAATATGGATCAACAATAGGATCTCATGCCTCATGATATGAACCTGGTATAAATCCTGCGAATAATCAATGTTTAATTTTGAAAAATTTGATGAATGAGATGCGGAATTCGGTATATTTACGTTCTTCCGAGCGTTCCTCTTCACTTGAATGTATGAGATTGAAGAAGGCGAATCATGCTGATTTGATCATGAAATTGTTTCGTTCGAAGTTATAAGACCAAATTGATATCATGGATCGGAAGTTTTCAGAATGTAGTTTCACTATCACGAAAGAATTTCCGAATTGATTCACAAATATGAAAGTTGCTATAACTATTCAAAACAGTTTTTGAATGAACTTCCGAAATGTACCGTTTCTATATATGGTTCCTTTGAATGGATTCTAGTTCACCAAATTCATATCGGAGCAGGATGAATAAAAATACATTTCAGGTAAAAATGTAGTACGTACATACATTCCTATATAACTTGGATAAAAATACGAGTGAGCTCTACCTGATTCATCAATTGTGGAAAAATGAAGATAGAGATGATGATCAAATACCAGCTGAAAATCCAATTCAACTTATGAAGTGGCATCAAAGTTGTATTGAAATGATAGGTATAGATGATTGCTATTGTTCCCATGAATGAAGGGAAAATATGTTCATCAGATCATAAAACGCCGGCAGATAGTACAACCTATTGATGATATTCAAATTGTTCAGTTCACTTTTGTTCGTATCTCGGAAACCATCGTGCCTTTATGTTAGGATTCACTGGAAATGACAAATAGGGAAACGAATAGTACATGAATTTTTTTTTCCGTCCAGATGCAAAACTGCGAACGTTCAGATAGATCATGTACTGTGGATCGGAATATTTCTAGTATTGACTGGAAAATTGGACCCTGGGTATTTGGTTTCGAATTTATATCCATCCACATTTTCAACAAATTTCTTAGCAGATGATTTTTGATTATATTGAGGGATATGTTTGAGACTGATGAAAAAGTTCAGCTGACCATCCTGATGAGCGGAATATTGATCAACTAATTTCTCTTTCCGAGACTTCCATAAAACCTCAACCTCGGAATGAAAATACAAAGCCTAGTTCTCACAACAATAGTCGAATTGTCACTCATTTAACTGTTCGAACAGATCACGTGTGACCAGATTGATTTTATATTGATTGACGACTAAGAGCTCACGTGGAGTTAATGTTCAGTAGAAGATGGAAAGAAGAAAAAGGAGATTGAGTTGTGAAAATTCACGTATATGACCTAGGAAATTTGAAATCATATTGCCATTGTGATATGACATGCATAAAAGCCATAAAAGCCGAACGGGATGAAGTCGCAGTGTTACTCAATTATCTTGCTACCCCTACGATAATAATTATTCAGTTTCGATCGACGTTGCAAGTATTTTATCGATATCGACATCAAAAAACAATTCTCATATCCATGCTGAGTGATTCTGTCGACTGAGTTTGTTTCGAAGAGGGAGCAAAACAAGTTGGGATATTGTCATCAATAGTGGTCGAGCTCCAATGGCCAATAACATTAAAAGAGCATCATAGAGACATAATTGATACAAACCCAACCCCTCATTCATATTGTTCTGGTATGTTCAGCAATCGAGTAAACCGACATCCATCCAAAGCGCACTCATAGTCGAACGAAAGGCGACATGAATATAGACCTGATTATCTCGACGAGAGTAGTTGCGAAAATACAATGGGATGCATGTCATTACGATCACAATGGGTTGGTTGAAGGCAATGCTTCGCATCCGTTCGTGTTCAGATCGAGATCGAGATCAGATCGAGAGTCAGCCACTGGAAGGTTTGAATTACTGTAGAATCATAGATTGAACTCAACATCGAGCAGACATAACTGTTTTCAATCGTGGTAGATACAGGTATTCGTTCTGTGTATTTTTCTGATGTATTCACGAAAACAAACTAGTTTTCATCATAAATTTGCATAAAGATACAACTGACCACGATGGTAATACTTCTCGATTCATACTATTGCTTGTCATCGCCTATCGAGCATAGTAACTGGTTGCATCATGTTGCCAATTCTTTCTCTAAAATTTATTTGAACATTCAATGATATGAGGTTCATCCTAGCATAGCATAGCATATTGAAGGAAGTAACTAGATTACCAAGGTAAAAATTTGCGCTTGCTTTACTGATTGGGCGCTCAGATTTTCCGTATTTTGTTAAGACCCTATATCTTTCTGCTCATGATGCATTTGGCAACCCCTGGTGGCCACTCCGAAGTAGAATGCATCACTTTGCTACACAGTGATTACCTTTGGGATTCCACTTTGGAAAAATTCTCTTAAGCAACTCTTGAAAATAATACCATCCTCCCAAAATGAGGATTAAGTTTCGACGCAAAAACCATTGACAAAAAGCTAATCGGTGTGGATAATCTTCAGGATTTAAAGCTTGTACGCGTTGTAAATGGTAGGGGTAGAGGAGTTGTTAATGCAAGTCACGATGTACCGTTGACTTAGAGGATCCCATATGGTGTGCAATTACACGAACACTTGTGGATTGATTTTCCTCTATGCGGTGTAAAACCCCTTCTTCAAATTCAACCGTACGAGCTACTCTTGGACGACCACCACCACCAGAACGCTTTAGGCTACCACTTTCTCTAAGGCGACGATGGATAGAAGCGAAGGTTGTATGATGAGGTTGCTGGCGTTCTGGATATTTCAGTTCATACAAGCGTGCAGCTTCTCTTCCAATGCAATTTGCTGCACCATAAGCAAGGTGCATATCGCTAAGTTCTCCGAATGAAAAACGATCGTTCATTTTCAACACAAATTTTGGATAAACTATTAACTAATAAAGATGAAAGAATTCAACTAAATAAGTGAAAAATAGTATCGGTCTCAAAATTGGTATCTGTGGAATTTTATTGTGAAAACAATGTTTGTTCCCAACATCAAACGTAGTTAAATCAAAAAATGTAAACAAAAGTCAGTGGTGTTCAACTAAACTGAGAGTTAATTTAGTTATTTTTATTTTATTTGAAACATTTTATTGCCTTAGCACCCTTTATTTGTCGGTATGTTTTGGATACTCTTTCCAAGATATTAAAAATTACGAATATTTTCCAATTGAATACAAAACAGAAAATGATTGAAAGTCATTGATAATAATTAATGATTAGGAAAAAAAAGTTATTGGAAGTTTTATCATTTTTTCAATATTTCAATAAACGCATTGGTACAATGTAAGATATAATTTTGAAGCATTCGATTTTTTTATCCAACACATGACAGTTATGACTGTCATTATTAATGTCATTTCAGATAAGTGAACTATCAAATAACACACTAGTGTGTTATAATCCATAACTCACTAGTGAGTTATGGATTATAACTCACGTTCATATTTGAAGTAAAATTCTATTTATTTATTACCATTTCAAGCAGAATTCACATTGATATTGAAATTAAAGGAAAACGCTAACGGTTTATTCGAATTTGAAGTTATTGTTAAATTGGTTGGTTCATTGGAACCAGACGCTCCCATATCGGTACAGCTGCTGATGGTGCTGGAAGACGCCGACACATTGGAACCTTGCATTTTTTCTGCAATTTGTATTTTGTTATGCACCGATTCTTCTAGGTATTTTTCTGCTACCGTCGAGGACTTCCATCCTCCGTGACGCTTCAAAGTAGTCATGTTAGCCCCTGCATTGGCCAAAAGAGTCGCCGAAGACCTTCTCAGGCAGTGACCGGTGTAGAGCGCTGGTTCCTCCAATTTCAAAAACATTGCAATTCTTGAAGGTATCTTCTGGTATCTGGCTGGTACACCTCCCATTCTTGTAAAAAACAAAAAAAACAGCTTGAACTAGTTTTCTTTGGTCTCAAAGACATGTATTTTTTACACAAATTGATCGGGTTGACGGGAAGAAGGATTCTTCAAGTATGGTGAAACTTCTCGATTTCTTGGTTTCAGTGTCTGTCAAAACTATATGTGAAAATATTTCCCTTTGTCTTGAATATTTTCTATTTTCAAATTGACTAATTCATCGCATCTACAAGCACCGCTAATCCCCATTATCAAAGCCACTTTCATCAACAAGTACTCGTCATCGGGAGCTTCGTTCAAAAACTTCTCAATTTCAGGTCGTTCTGATGTCTTGGACTTCTTTGGTTTGTATCCCTGTGATTTGCTTTTCAAAAAGCTCGTTAGTTTGCCATATTTCGAAATGTCGATTTTTTTATAAAGGTGAATAGTCGAGCGAAGCATCGAGTATTTGGTTCACAGCGACGATGGGGCTAATTTTTTTTGCAAATGTAAAAAATAAGCCAATAGAACATTTTCGTCGATACCTTTTATTTTCCGTGAATTCATCAACTCAAACTCAGACTCAAACATTTTGAACTCCTTGTCGTAAGCATCTCGGGACTTTTCTGGCAAAAGCAGCGATGCAGATTTTCCGCTTCCGTAAGGATATCCTCAGGAACGTAATTTTCATCAATTTCCTCCATTTTCTATACGTTCTTTTTCCCAAAAAAGGTTTCTTTTACTGCAGGGAAAAGTGACAAGTGTCAAAATTTATTCAAACATTTGCAACAATGTGTTATGCCCGTGGCAACTAAACAAACAACCCACCTTGACCAAGATGTAAAAAAGTCACTGTCAAGTCATTCTGACATATACAGGGTATTGAGACGCAAGTAGCTTTGATTTGATCACAAAACTTATCAATTATTATCTCATAAAAAAATGATTTCTTCCACTTGTTGGATAAAACATTGTATGCCACTCGTGTGTTATGTTTCCTAAGTCACTTGAGAATTTATAAATCTGGTCATGCTTTCTGAGGCCGTAGATGAAACGACAGCAGCTGTTTTGTATCTTCTGCAATCTTTTTTCAGTAATTGAATCTGAATGGGGATAGAAAATTATCAAACGATACTGAAATATTGATAACACAATAGTTTCGCACAGATAAGTACGACTTTCTAAAACATTCATGCGGCTCTTGAATTTGAAATCAACATCTAACATCAGACCGAGATTCTTACCTTCGGTAACTGGTGGTATGAGAACATTGTCAATTTGGAGATTATTGTTAGTTTCAACATCTTCATGAACTTGTTTCGAGCAGAATAACAGGAAATGAAATTTTTCAGGGTTGAGTTTCAGAACATTGGAGCGTTCCAAGTCATTGTACAATCTTCCTACTGCGGTAGGGGTAGTGAATCAATATGATTGTGTATATCGTCAGTGTGAATGAGAGAAAATACTGGTCCCGAAAGGGAGCCTTGTGGTACACCTGACCCAACATGCACTGGCAAAGACATGCTCTCGTTAGTACGAATTTGCTGCTCACGATCTGTAAATAGGAAGGAAAGAATCCGACTGCAATATTGTGCAGACCATGATATTTCAGTTTCGAACAGAGTAACTCATGATCCACAGTGTCGAATGCTTTCGCAAATTCAAATAACACCAACATTGTAGCCATTTTCTCGTCAGTGGCCATTATTATATCATCGCATATCTAGATTAGTGCACTTGTAGTACTATGAGACCGCAAATCGCTATATTCTGAAGGATTTTGGTTTTTAGGAAGTAGTATTCACGATTGCATTCTTCCACTCCGAAGGAAAATAATATCCATGCTCCAAGCAATATGTGTGAGCAATGTGTGTAATATAGTCTAATAGTGCTGGCAAATACAGTTTGATCATATGTTCGATATATTGTTGATACTACTAGCATTGGATTTGATGATCTTGATTATTTCAAATATTTCTGTCTGACTCGGAAAACAAAAACTGAAACTCATGTTCCGAAAATGAATATCACTCTCGTAAACGTGGATAGTATTCCGATCGGCTTTTATTGCATCGAAAAAGGATGAGAAAGTGTTGCTCATCAGTGTAGGATCAGTAAGACTATCGGGAAATTCAGTATTTTGTCGCCTTTGATTTCAATTTTTTTCAAAAGTGTCTACATTTCTGATTCACTAGTTCTCTGCAAGAATTTCAAATATCCTGCTTTTTCTTTCCGTATTGTAGCGAGTTCATGATTACGTAACTGCTTATATTGTTGCCAGGTTTGTTCAGTTCTGATTCTCCTGTACTCAGCAAGTGCCTCCTCTTTCTTTCATTTTCATTTTCACATCAGTTATCCATGGTGAATGAGCCTCATTCATACGTACGGTGCATATCGAGCCATAAATATTAAACAATTGCACATCATTTGAAGATAGTCCCGAAACTGTCTTGAATATTTGGAAGATATGAGATTTCATGCCGAGGTATTCCAAACATATCCGCATCAAAGGAATTTTGATCAAATTTTGAGAAGTCTCCACAACAAAAATGAGGTTATGATCAGATAATAAATCGGCAATTTGGACATGGACATTCAATACTAAATCGGTAGTATTCATGAATATGGGATCAATAAAAGTCACAGTGAACTGCGTGATCCTTGTCGGAACATCTACGATTCGCGTGAAACCAGGACCTATTGAATACAGAACAATACAGAACGTCGTTGTTCCATGGAAGATATTCCAGAATTTTGTGGGAAACACTAATTCACACTAATGAACCACTATTCAATATATTTCTAGGCACAGAATGTGCGTACATGAACATCCCAGAATTCCTCATTTGGAATTCATTTTGTAGTCTATTTGTTTCAATACACTCTAAACTCCACCTTTCATCTTGATAATTCAAATCTCGAGTAATAATTCCGAAAGTTATAGGTGATATGATTCACTCCCAAAACTTACCAGAAATCAAGTTCGGTCGCTCAAGAAAACCCATCTCGAGAGAATTCACCTAGTTCCAAGTTTCTCAACACTCGTGCAGTGCAAACAATGTCAAGAAAGGGATGAAGTTTCTGAGAGTGGGTGATGAATTATAAATCAAGGGCAACGATATATATAGTATATATATATATATATATATATATATATATATATATATATATATATATATATATATATATATATATATATATATATATAATATATATATATATGTCTCTACATGTATCAAAGGGCGGGTCTGAACTGGCATGAATGACCAATGACGGAGGAAGAAGAAGCGGACACGATGTTTCTTCGACATCGCAACCTAAGATATCGTAGAAAATTACTGTGATGAAGCTAAACAGGTTGATGGATACGATCATCAAGATTGGTTCTTGATATTGAAATGATATGTATATTTCCTCAATATTGCCATAAATGTTGAACGGAAGTAATTGTTATAGTAAGAAGTCTACGTTGGCGTATTAACATAAAATATTGAATCACGATAAACTACCTTTCAGTTCGCTTCACGTCGACTACTACTCGAACGAATGTATTGAATATTTGTGTTGAATATCTAATACATATCCTGCTCGAAAATCCGCTTCTGTTGAAATTCGTATCAAAACTTCGATCACAAAAGAATTTGGCGGATTCAGCATCAGCATGAATTGTTGGATAAGTTTACACCGATTGTTTCCAATTATTACTGGGTTCGGATTTCTTCTTTGCTCGATAATAATTATTTTTATTGGTGGCATAAAATCGACGATAAGGCTTTTATTGTTGTTTGCAAGCCATTTCAGTTACTAATTCCGCGATAAGCATTCCAACTAAGCGATTGAACAAAACCGAAAAAATCATTAATTTATTCAGTTAATGTTCGGGAAAAATCTCTAAAGATACGATATCGAATCTGAAATGGAATTGAACGAGATTTCAGTTGTCGATACGGATATATATCTTGTGTCTGTAAAGTATGGAACAAATTCATTTTTAGCTAAACAGGTCTTTTTAAGGAATAATCCTGAAACACGTCGATTTTTGATGTTAATTTACCGTATTTCGAATTAATTATCTGATATACAGGGTGAATTACGTTCGAAAAATGACGTCACCGTATTTTTTTTTTGAACACCCCCATTTTGTCTCATCAAAAATGACGGTAACGTCATTACTCGAACGTAATTCACCCTGTATATAAGATTATCATTTTAAAATACGGTGAATTGAAATGAAGAATCGACGTGTTTCAGATTATCACTTGAAATGACCTATTTAGCTGAAACTGAATTTGTTCCTTACTTTACGGACACAGTGTATAGAGAGATCTCATCTACTTAGATTCATCTTAGAACTATTATCTGGATGGGAGAGTATAGAGGCGATAGTTAGAGAGCTATCCAATTTCTAGTCTCATAAAATCATATCGGAACTAGCCGGATTTATGAAAAATTGCCTCTGCTCTTTTTATAATGTAGCAACGAACTAACATATCAAAAAATCCCAGTGCGTCATCTTCTGATTCCTTGAATTACCCAACTTCTCTTTTCGACCAAATCTGTATCTGTTGAAATTTCCGATAACCCCATACTGTCCTTCCTCATCATGAACACAGTAAGTGAAGAGATATAGTAGGAACCAACGCTGGAAATATGTTGAATATTTGTGAAAGTTATCACAGCATTATAAACCACTCAATGATGTTCCAAGGTGTTTGTGGTATGACGATAATGTGGAGATATCAATCTCTATGTCTTTCTAGATTCTGCTGTAGGTCGTTTAGGAGCCCTATGACAGGACAAGTGGTTGTTTGAACTTTGGCAGTTTATTATCATCGAGTTTTCCATTATCATCAAGCTTTCGTGTGTTCGTCACGCACAGAACACATTAGCGACGTTCGTGGCCCCTTTCGCAATGATTACTTTCGTTCGCCTCCTCGGAAAAGAGCAATCTGGAAAATGACGCTACCCAGAAATTAATTCCTCGAGGAATGATGGACTATGGTACATGGTATGGTATAGTTGTTGGTCGTGAAAGAAAATGGAGCGGATGTGTTCAGATCAGGGGCGTAATAAGATAAATGTCTTATCGTTTTCAATCTCCATGAAATATTGAAGCAACCTTCCACCTTAGGTAACACAGTGATTCCAATGACTTCAGAGTTCCAGGTTCGACTCATCATCAATCGACTTAATAAGCAATCGAAAAATATAGGAAAAAGGATCTACCACGGAAATAAGTAGAACTTCTCATAGAGCATTGTCTCCTTCGATGAGCCACAGTGGTTATGAAAATAGGTTTCGTCCTCTTCCCTAAACGTGGTGGTTCTCTCAACAAGCCGATCAGAGCCTCTGAGTCTACAATGGTCGGTGATGATGTAACAAGAAGAAGAACATTTCCATGCATCAGTGACGGCTCGTGCCTCAGAACCGGGATTGGCCAGAGTAGATTTTGCTCTATTCATCCAGCTTAGTTTCCTGTTATGAAATGATAAAATGACTCTCAAGGAAAAATCATTCTGTTGAGGAAGAAATCTTAACTCAGGAAGAACAACATGATTCTCAAACGAATATAATTAATGAATCCTCTTCAAATCATAAAGTTAATTCAATAGCATTCATATATTCAATCACCACTGCACTGCTGGAATCCAACACTGACTGATTCACCCGTTTTTCTAATCGAGTATGTAGAGCGGCCAGGTGGTCGAAGGCGGCCAAGTGGTCGAGATGGTCGAGCGACATCAAAGTCATCATGAGGTCGTGGGTTCGATTCCTGGCTGGCCTTTGGATTTTGGTTTATTCATGTTCTACATAGAAGTATCCCAAATGCCACAGTGGTTTGGATTCCACTTGTATAAACTGTAGATCCCAGTCTCCTTCACTCGCACAAGCCCTCCTGGGCTTCTGAGGGTTGCTTCGGCAACTAAGGATATGAGTTGAAAAAAAAACAAAATATCACACCCCTAATGGACGATGCCTTAGATTCGCGGGTTGACTACGGCTGCCCGTCCCCTGTTCGTACTCATGCTTGAGATGTAAGATTATATTATATGCCATAACATATACAGGGTTTCCCATAAACATACCGACAAACTCTAAGGGATGGTAGAGGACATCAAAATAACCATTTTTGCTCGATAAACATAAGTCCGGAAACTCTTCGTTTTCGAGATACAGGGTGTTTATTTTTTTTGAAAAAATCGATTTTTCATTAACATCGTACGAACGATTTGGTCGAATTCAATGAAATTCTTACAGATTATTGAAACATTTCTGGAGCTATTAGAATTTGCCCAATAATTTCAGGGGCCTGCCCACGGGCTATGTCGGAGAGTTTTTGCACAAAAAAAATATCGCCTAGTAGATTTTTTGTAATTATGATGATTTTTTCAAATGAACAACTAGAAATGCAACTTTTTTGACCCTTGAAATTTTTCCGTATCTAGCTTCGTTTTGAAGAAAAAAAATAAAAACCATATATCTTACATCTATGAAAAAAATATCGAATGCTTCAAAATCATACCTTACATTTCACCAATGCGTTTATTGAAATATTGAAAAACTAATAAAACTTCCAATAACTTTTTTTTCTAATCATTAATTATTATTAATGACTTTCAATCATTTTTTGTTTTGTATTCAATTGGAAAATATCAATGTATCAATAATATGTGATAATTTCATTGGATTCTACCAAATCGTTTTCACGATATCAATAAAACATCGATTTTTATCAAAAAAATTAAACACCCTGTATCTCGAAAACGAAGAGTTTTCGGACTTATGTTTATCGAGCAAAAATGTTCATTTCGATGTCCTCTATCATCCCTCAGAGTTTGTCGGTATGTTAATGGGACACCCTGTATGTGTCGTTTCACGAAATAGATCTAGAGTTCTACATCTTCATCACCAGAGCCTTCTAGGATATTTTCTTATACTTGACCCTCGGACTGCTCAAATTTGTTTTGCAGCAGTACAATATTCGATGAATTGAAAATCATTCTCGTTCTCTGGAGAGAATTGATGGTGAATCAGCACGATTTGAACTCAGTATGAACGTTCAATTAGGATTAATGGAACATTGATAGTTCGAGTAGAAATCAAATTCGATACAAATAATTTTTGTCAGAATTATTTCGCGATTGTCAAACTAATTGATATCAGTGTCATGAGCTACGCGATGGTTTCAACTCAACGTGGCGTTCTGACGATGAGAAAACCAGATGTCGTATAGGTCCTGAATCAGTTCGTTATTTTCAGTACAGTTCAGTTCGCTCTTCTGGCTGACCCAAACCTTACAATTCATGAAATTTGATTTAGATTCGGACTTTGAATTTCATGTACTTGTATTGTCATTCCATTCATAACTGATGTATTGAAAAAAAATTGCGATGGTACTTAATAATGGGCTTTGAATATTTGAATCAGTTCCGAAAGATTTTAATTTTATCAAATATTTCAGCTTTTTCCGAACTGATCTTGTACGGTGCGGCCGACCCTGCCGTTCCCGACAAGCCGTCACTGCAATGCACAGAATACTGTCATTTTCGAAGTGGAGAATCACTTCAAGAAGAGAGACTCACCTTTAATGAAGAAAGAAGGTTCTAGCATTGAACCCATGGTGAAAATACGGGGGCCACACTCGGACTTGGGTTGGGAGCAATACGGCACCATTTTCTAGTGTCACATTGCTCCCTTCCTACTCCCGGCAGGCTCCCAGAAGAGTCGCGTTCAGTCTCCAATCATCCATGAGATATGACTAATAGAAGAGACGGGCTAGGACTCTAAGAAGAGACAATGAATCGCATTGAGAAACTAGGAGCTTCTGAGCCCAATACCAGTCTCATCGGATAGAAGGTGTCCGAATCAAGGATACTCACAATATATTGCTGATTTCTAAAAACACATTTCTCATGTAACAATGAATAAGGTATCAATAGTAGGTATCGAAGGATTCTGATTGTATTAGATTCAAGCTAAAAGCAAAAAATGATGGAGACTTCCTACAGCTTCGAGTTGAGAGAAAAAAATTGGATGAGAAATTCATTCGGCAGATGCGAGAGGAATCCTATCAAGTTGGATCGAAATCTATTGGATTTCTGGCGGGTCATCAGAAAAATACCTATATTCAGGAAGTACGTGGATCCATTTTACTGATGAGTTCATAAATGGAATGGGACATCCACATCAAATTCATTGAAGGCTGCTCTTGATGAAAAATAATATTCAATATGAACATGGAAGCCAGCTTGATGTCGAATAAAACCTTCTCATTCAACGAATCACAATCGAATTTCGCGAAGGATATGAAAAGAGTAGGAAATTCTGTTGTCATGATCAGATGAAAAGTAGTAGCGGATCGCATAACAATAAGATATTGAATAAAACTAATTTTTAACGAGGTGATCATCATTGAATCAAACAGCCATGCAGGGCTCAATGAGTTTCTCTTATTATACCTATAAGATTTTCCTCAGATTTTCTCTGGCCACCATACGTATCCTGACTTGGATCTGACTACAATATTGCAATCTCTTGAATAGAGGAGTGATAATTTGATGTTGTCTAACGTACTTTTATGGTTGATTGCAACATAACGTTGTTATTTAAAATCATAATGTCGATTAATCTGCAGTGCGAATTGGATTAACTAGAAAAGAGGAAACAACTGGAGGCCTCGAATTATCTGTCTATAATGAAGCTTGCACAAGTCAGCAGATAAATTGGAGAGAAATGGGTGAAGCTTTATCCAAACAGATAAGTTGAGTACGAATACCACAAGCAACTGCAAAGCTGCAATATCGTTTTCTCAGCTCTCATCGATAAGCGTGCCCAAGTCAGTTTCAGCTGAGCTGTCACGATATATTATCATTCATCCTAGACGTGAGTCCAACTGGAATCAAATGTTCGTGTACTTTTCTTCCTACTTCTCCTATCTCTATTGTATCAACTTCAAAACCTTCATATTTCCTTCCGTCTGACCTTTCTATGTATCTCTTCCTCTCCTTTTGGATCGATCTTATGTCAGTTAATGGAGGCCGACAACTCTCAATGCTAGGCTTTTACCCTTCTGTACATTGTTCATACCATTCCAATTCTCATCGATTCGATTGATTACAAGGAAAATGTTTTCTCTTCCTGATATCTGCTTTTTTCTTGATTTGATGGGCTCATATCTCTGTTATGTTTTTCTTTTCTAGATACTTGCTATTTTCTATTTCTTTTGATATGTAATCGTCGCGATTGAAGTTAAGCTTTTCTTCCATATCTTCATTATAGTCTATACTTTTTTATATCTTCATCTTCCAGATGAACATTATTCAGACATTTTCCAGGTGTGGAGATCTAGTTCTATCGCTTACAAAAATATCGAGTGTGGTTATCATTAACGGCTTAAGATACGCAAATTCGAGACCTCTTGATATACTTGTTATATTCCTCCATTGATTCAATGGGGAAACATTCGATCGAATAACACTGTAGCTTCTTTTATATCGGAAAGCGTCTAATTTCTTGATCCCTATGAAAATTCGGAAGAGTCTTGCATTCCAGCCTGCTTCCGGCGCGAAATTATTCAGGGTATACCGACTTGTCATTCGATTTTTTTGTCGATGCCAAGCGCGACGACTCCAAATGAAATTCCCGAACAGACGATGAATAGGAAGCAATTAGTTGATGGCCTTGTTCACGATCTATATGTAGTAATTGTAGCTCGCAAACGCTGTTCCGTTCTAATTGCGGGAGGATTGGGATATTCTGGAGCTCGGAAATCCTATGTAAATACTTGTTTATTGGAAAGGGCGCAGTTTATGTTTTCGTGTGACTGGTTGCAAACAAGAAAAGTTCCGTTGCTGATTAGTGTGAGCTAAACTGGTGGTGAGATTGATTTCGATTCAGTGATGTTCAGTCAGTATCGATGGGCTGAAAATTAAATGAACCATCAACTTCGTCATGGTCATCTTGGAGAATAGTTTGAACGTGAGTCAGTGGTAATGTGAGAGTTGGATTCTTACATCCACACCTAGAATGAGTGAAGGAGGAGGAGACTTCTTCAACGCATACCCTATTCAAAACCTCTTACCTTCACTGTCGGCGACTACATAATGATTCTCAACGCATAATAATATATCCACGATGAAAGATCATCAGAATGCAGGATGAAATGCGCTATTTGAAGATTGAAAACAACATTCATTTGAGCTCTGGAAACGATGTTGAGATTGCTCTTCAGTCAAATGAAATTGGCAAAAATAATAATTGTTCCTTCACTGTTCGTTGTTTTCCCTGCTATTATCATAGGTCTGCGCAATATTGGACCTCGATGATTCCATGAATGTTATGATTCCATGTTCGCCATTTTTTTGTGTAATTTGGTTCTCATTATCATTCATTATTGGTACCGAGTCATGAATAACAGTATTTAAAATTTTAACATCTCCCTTCCATTCCACTTGGTGAAGCTCCGTATCCTCGTAGTAGTAAAATAGTAGTAGATATCGGAAGCTCTATGAACGCAACGCGAATCAATACACTGAGTGAAGTGGGTATCACTTCGGTCCAGACTAGGGATCTACCGGATGCAGAGATCAAACCCGGAAAATTCTGATAAACCGGAATATCTCAGGTATAAAGTGGCACCAAGTGATCGAAACCATCACGTAACACTCCTCGTGTCATTCGTTCCGATATTCTCGATATTTCACCTTTCGAAATGTTGGTAGCAGTGGCACTTTTTCCCCTCACTCCAAATAAGTTTCCATCAAAACTCGTTTATAACGCAAACGTGTTAAATATAATAACCTTCGTTTCCTGTAACAATCCGGCCTCGTAAAAAGGTCTCCGGATATTATTATTTCAAGTGGAATAGCCCCTTGCTCGCCTCATAATATTTGGCGGCCCATAATATTTGGCTTTGGTTGTGAGCACGTGATGTATGATATCGGGCTGCATCTCGCATTAGTAGCACTGTGGCACTTTCAGTCATGGACTTTTCGAAAATCAAACAGGCACAGATGAGCTTCAGATTTTTTGAAAACGCTCCAACTAAATGAGTTTGATCTTAAGGATTACTGCAGAATCTCATGAGGATCATATTGAAATAAGTTTCATGAATGAATGAGGTGGGGAGCACTGCCTCCTCCACTCTTTCGAAAGTAAGTATTGAAATGAGAACATTCTAAAATAAGTGAGTGAAGCGAAAAGATCTATAGAGCTGTGTGTTCAACTATGGAGGTAACACTATCGAATTCAGATGAGTAGTCACCTTCGTATCCTTTCGATAATGATGACAGTTTATATGACCAGTGTTTTGAGATATAAAGTAGAGAGTGATCGGAAAACGTCAGTGGAATGAAATGGTTTGAGAATGTAATTTTTGCCGTGAAGTTTTCACGTTTTGGATTCTGTCTTTCGGCGGCTATGAGGTTGAGGAAGAATTTCGTAAAAGTGGATTTTCTTGAATTCTATCGATGCTTCTTTTTCAGAGGACTCATCTTATCAGGAAACTTGAGGTAGTTACTGACTCTGTTCCGATATCAATCTTGCTCTGAGACCAATGATCATGGCTTGCCAAGGTAAGCAGGCTCCCCAGGAAGTGCAAGGCCGCAGTCTCAATCTGATTCAATTCACTAGAGGTCGATTTGCTGCCTTGCTCTCGAAGCAGATTTTTCTGCGATTTTGTATATCTTGTGATATTTTCCTTCAGGCAGACGTCGATAGCTTCACGAAATCATCCACAGAAGCTCAGTGTTGTTACATTTCAGCATCCACGAAGAAGTAATATTCACGACTCCACAGACTCAATCATAGAAATTATGATATCTTCACATGATCTAGTTTGCTTCAGCTTCTGGCAATCCACAACAACAAATAGATGACAACAAATGGGGTACTGTCTCATACCGAGCGTGATGTTGTTGCGAGAGCCCTATTTTCCTTCCAGCCAACTCGTGTATCGTACATCTGTTAATTATCAAGCGTTTTGCTGGAGTAAATCACTGATAAAGTTCATTAGAGGCTGTGTCCGATGTATGGAACGGGAAATTAGCGCCCTCAGGAAAGTCTGAAGGAAGTGAGACGCTCCAGAGCTAGCCGTTTTTCATCCGTTATTGTCGACCCGATATATAAAGTGGCCTCCGACTCTGCCGCCCATATTTCATGATTTATCGGTTTTTAACTGTTTTTATCCATTTGTTGTTCAATATCTCGTGAAACGGTTCACTATAGCAAAACAACTGAATGCATGGAATGTCGCAACGATGATGTATTTTTATTGGCAGGTCATTAACTCTCTCTTCTTCTTGAGTTCAGTGAGATAATGTACAGAGTGATCAACGAAGAAGAGGAAATTTCAGATAAAATTGTATACATCTGAGCTCCAGTCATACGGATACCGAAACCTGACACAAGTCCTGTTAACTATGATCGAACGAAATATCAACATGGAATAAGTGGCTATTTTCAGCAGAAATCCGGAAAATCAGAATAATGTATAGGTTCTTTCTGCACGATTGTGCTCATTTGCAGATATTTCTGAAATTTTCACTAGCTGCATACACGTAATAGATTGATAAAATAGAGAGGTTTGTTTTTCGTGCAAGAATATTTGCACGGAAAGTTTTCGAATTGTAAAAAGATGATGATCTTGATGCAAAATATTTCAATGATGATTCCGAATTTCAAAGCGATTGAGCCATCATAACATCATGTTATGGAAGTGAATGTTCAGTTTCGATATTTTTTCCATCAATATTATACGAGGGCATCATATCAGTGAGCACCATCAGAAGGCAGTATAGACCAAAAACTAGAAAATGTCATTGGTTCTCCAATTGTATTCCTCAATTGTATAGATCATTTTGATCAGAGTGTATTTGCAAAATGCACGATTTCATTTGGAAAACCGATTTTCGAAACGTTTTTGTAATACTATATAAAGTTTTTGGTTCAAACACCTTTCTGGTATGATGACCTAGATCTGTGAAGAAATGTGATATATTCAACTGTACTGTAGATTCTGTAGAGAATATGATATGTTGCAGGTTTTTGATTTCACTTCTCTCTATATTCCTGAGTTACGCTTCAGACTGGAATAATGATCATTCAATTTTCTGTGAAGTTCAAAGGTTGATTCTTCATTCATTTCTGAATGTTCATTCATTGCAATTGAGTGTGGATATGCTAATTTCTGATGATTCGTTGATCTTATACATATTATTTACTAAATTTCAACTCTCATTTTCGTTACATCTGCTCAATGAGATTTTCCAAACAGTTACGTAATTCTCAATGAAATCAGAAACATCTCTTACCGATCGTGATGTGAAAAGATAGGTGTGCATCTCGTCACTTACATACACCAATGGCCATTGCATAATCTATATCAGATTGAATTGAAAACTATCATTATTGTCAACATTTTCAATGAAATAAAGCTCAAGAATGATTTCAAATAATTTATTTGTATTCGAAATGAAACGAATATTCAGTATATCAATATTCAATACGCGTGAAGAATCAACTCACGTTACATACCCTAACGTTGGGATGAAGTAAAACACTGCTTGAATGATTTTATAGAGAGAGTATAGATAGTTCAATATATTATTGTATATTCGAATTATTGTTATGCAACATTCCCAATACATCTTCCGCCCATTTGTGACTTACTTACAGATGACGTCATGCGCAGAACGAGACAAATTTTGGACTCGTTAGTAGCACACCATGTTATATTTCCACCATGCTACCAATCATATATTCTTCAAACATGATGGCCACAGGTTATCACCTTTCCTCTCCCTAGCTCATTACTCACGATATGAAAAATAGCAATTATGACCACTTTGTGATTTAACTTGAGAACATCTTCAATGTTTCATGAAGGGGGGCATTCTGTCTCGGTCATGATTTCATAAAATTTTGATAGAAAACGACGATGCTTATGTGATTAGGAAATAATTTTTGCTTCAGTGTGGAGTCATGAATGAAGTCATACAGATATGGTGGGCTTCCAAGATGCCAATCACCACCAAATGGAGAGAGGGCAATTTTGATCTAATAGTTTACTCCTTCCTCACACGAGTCACTCCTTCTTTTGGTTTCACCATTTGCCATTTCAAGAAGACCGAATTGAGCTCTCTCAATATTGGTATTATCGAACGTTGTTTCTGCCGATGATTCCTATCTCCATAAACATTATCTCATCTCTATTGTGACACGCGATGCTTCCATCATGTTCTCATGCTGCAGATGCCATCATCCGGAGCTTCCTTCCCGTTCGTTCGTTTGTTTTCACGGCCAGGTGATTTTTCGCTTCTCCTCGAATGGAGTTCACTGGCGTATACGGCAGTCTTCAAAAGGCCTCGTTCGCAATCGATAAGCCAGAGATTTGCCAAGAATTTTATATCGGAAAGGTGTTTATTCGGGATTCCGCGAGAAGCGTAACAGCCGCAAGGCAGCTTCAGTTCGGCTTTCGGTGTATAATCTCGCAACGGAAACAGTTCTTGAAGATGCATTGGATTGGGGGATGGCGTTTTCCATTACGATAGTGTATAACATGGCACAATGCCCAACAAAATAAATACCATTAGTCATCCGTAGATTTGAGTCGAAATATATTCTCCTATGACCATCAACCTATTGTTATTCAGAAAGTAGGCCATTCCACTATGGCAAAAGAAACATGGAGAGTGGAACGCACGAGTGTGGAATATTGAATGATCGCAGGTAATTGTGATGATATCCCACCTGGAAATTTCACTGCTGGTATCATCATAAAATTAGATCGATTTCGCACCTCAATCTTTCGGAGAATGAATGAATCCAATAACTTCCTTCTTTGAGATGCGTGTGACCATCACCCGCTCTCTCTTCTCATTTTCATTCCTGAGGATATTATGAATCCACCACATTATTCATAATGAGCTCAAAAGATACCGAGGATACATTTATAATAATCATTCATGACAATGATAACACAGTTGACTCAGTTGAGTGAAATCAACAAAGGTTTTTTTTATCAATCTATCTGAAGGGTCTTCGCTCGGGTTCTCTCGTTACTGCCTGCTATACTTTTAGGATTTGTGTGGAGGCTGTGACAGTGAGCTGAACTTCGGATGAATTTCGCATTCGATCAGGCGTATTTCGTGAAATTTCGATAAATGACAATGGACAGTCGAATAGTAATGCACATGATTGAAATATTCATGTTCGTGGAGGAAATGGTAGAAATAACGCATTAGAAATAAGTGTATTTCATGCATTCGTTACATTTTCGGACTCGGCGCTTCACGGGACGTGCGAAATATGTCACTTTCCACTGTAGTCATGTAATATACTACGTATCCCATGCATTGGAGAGAAATCGAATCACGCAATTCAATCTCAATTATTGTCGACGTTCCATCACACTTGAAGATGTGGAATCAAACTCGGCGACTTCAAGTTGGTGATCAGTACTGATCTACTTCTATCACTTTTGATTTGGCTATATATTTGGAACATATAACGGAATGTGTAATCTGATTTCCATTCTATCCATTCCTCATCAATGAGTTTGGTTGAATTCCAGAATGTATTCCAACTCATTTTTGTCTTGATATTGATGCAATATTGACTTGAATACTGTCTGTAAGTTCTTCGAGGAGGTGGTACATTCATGCAATATTGACTATTCACAATCTGATGTTCCTCTGTTTCGATTGTATCTATTCTATTCTTGAGTTATAATATTTCAGTGACCGAATAAAACTATATCATATTTGACACGTACTTTGCTACTTTCACTCTCTTGACAATCATTCCTACGGAATCACGGAATGCCACAAAGATCAATGATACCATGATCCACGAATTGAGTTATATCAGGTTCCTTGTAGAACTTGCATCGATTACTTTCATCGACTTGCTTTGGACAAACGTGAAAGTGACTGTGATACAGATTGTTGCGTCTGTGTGAAAGTGATTGCGGTGGCGAGGATGAATCAATTCTTCAGTTCATCCCAATATTTGAAAGCAACATTCAAAAGTGAGTGTGAGTTTCTTTCTGACATTTGCACATTGAATCAAGAGATCCAGTGTAAATCATCAAAAAAGAGCTGTCTGGTTTGATTTCACCTATATCTGAACAAAGGATTAATGGTTTTGTTAATTCAAAATCAAGAACAATTGTTTCAAAATTGTTATAAAGAGGAATAACTGTCAATATACTCGAACTTCATATGATGTGATCAGTTGAAAATTCCACTCCCAACATTTGCTCACTATAACGAATATGTAGTCACTTTCTCAGAGGCTCTTTCTACAGTTTATATATTATAATAATTGAACTCAATTCATCAGAATGATATCCTATTTTTCTGTTATTTCTTGTTTCTCTTGTATTCAGAAAAACTTGTGATGGAAGAATCCAGAGCGGAATAGATACTCCATCATGAGTTAGACTTGCTAGGAGAGACTGACGTTTACACGCCGAATATTTGCGGCATTTTATATGCAAATTGATTTTCATCCAACTTCAACAGTTTTCGTGACATATTGAGATTCTCCAGAGATCATTTCTCATGAATTCGATCTTCCTCATCCAAGACGAAAGAACCGAGTTCAGTTCCATATATATTTGATCGATAAAAGAACCCTGTTGTTTTCTATTCAGTCGGATATATGCGTCAGTTTCCAATTTATTCTTATCATCAGTGCAGTGTAGAATTCTTCATTCTGAATGTTCATCATGTAATCATATCAGAAGTCACATCATGAAAGAATGAGATTGCATTGGAGGTATTCCGATTTAATCACCGATTCCGTCCACTCACCCGTCGAGTTAAACATTCCACATACATTCTTGTTATCTATATGCAACTCAATAGCGAACACCTCAATTCGAAAGAATACTTCGTTATGTTAGTGAAAAAAAAAGATACCAAAATGTTTCTACTGTAATAATCACCAGCCGAATAATAATTCATGAATGTTTGATGTAATATAATTCATGTTATGAAGAGAAATACTCAAGAATGGTAGGTACTTACTTCAAAATGAGTTCTATGTTCTGTGGCGTTTCCTTTCAATTTGTCAAAATAGCATTATATACATATTCTCCTATTATCACCCCGAATCTACTCATATACTTCGACTTCGACGACACATATACGAACAATTTATGATTTCATAATGAAGTCTCATAACCTCTCGTTATATTGTGTCCGTAAAAATTCGCAATATTGTATCAGGTTGGAGGCTGAACCAATTCCATCTTAAGCAATGATATTCTCTGCTATTTGCTATTCAATAATTATGAAACTCCCATCCTATGTATGAAGACAGCTCACAACACATCACAAATTCATTATGATCTGCGTATTCGCTGTCGAACTCCATAAACAAGATCACCATAATTCACATAAAATTTTTCTGAGTAACCGGGATAACTGTTCTCGAGGCCCCAACCCATTTGCATGTAAAATACCGCTGTATGTTTTTTTCGATCCTTTGTCGCCCCGTACTTTATCTTGACAGGAATGTATTCTTCATGAATAATCATGCAGGGTTCAGCATGCGAAGAGATTGCATTCTGGCCGACGCTGTTGGCGATCTCTGTAGTGTGTATTTTGGAAAATGGTATTAACATTTTCAGGTATGCCATGTGCATCCAGCTCTGCACTGACGAGGATAATGTTATCACATTTGAATCTTACCGCAATCAAATCTATTTTATAGGCTGGTGGATGGTTTGCCTAATCAGCACTAGTTATCAATCTGTAGATTCCATATTCATATTTTCAAATTGTCTATACGTTGATCACTCAGATGAAAAGAAATAATGTTGGACATGGACCAAATAGAGCTACAGTTGAGGAGATGACCAAGTTTTGGAAAACGCCAGGTGAGATGTTGTTTCTTGAATGATCAGAGAGGCAAATATCAGTGTTCAGGAAAATGTCGATAGCAGAATCCATACAATTTTCTTTAAGGAAATCTTCATCGCATGTTATGTCGAGAACGAAGGGCGGATTCACACGGTGGGGTACAAGGAGTATTTACGTCACAATGATTCTTCTATGACGAATGTTTTATAGTATCCACCAACTACAGCAAGTCAGATTTTCCCTACCAAAGCGTTCTCAATAATTTATAATAATAAACTCAATAATTCGTTTCTGTTTTTCCATTTCCAACTTTTTTTGCTTCTAGGGAACTGTCGTTTGGAAATGAGGTGAATAAACATTCAATACCATCCACGGTTCAAATTTATCAGTAGAGAGTGCGTCATGCTCATTTTGTATCAATGAAGGGTGGCCATCTCTGAAATTACGAAGTCATTCAAACTTCGAATAACTTTACTTTTCATGTTGTCCATTCAAAATGCCTTCACGGCGTTATCACAGCCAACGTGGCTCTTGATAAAGTGACAAAGATCTCATCCCAATATTTCTGGAACTATTGTTCATAGAGAGAATGTGTTTTCACGAAGTTGCAAATTCAGTATTATCCATGAAATCGATTTTGCTCACCCCTATTCAAAATTCGATAACCAAGATATTCCTATCAAGGTACTTCCTTTTCGAATACGCACTTGTATTCTTTCACCATACCCACAGATAGAATAATCTTATGATATTTATCTCATCTTCAAGAGATATACATGAATAATAAATCTTTGTTGGGGATCGAAAGCTCCTCAGAGATGAGCAAAACAGGTACAGTTTTTTTGGGAACCCTACTTCTTCATCAATGATGCGTGCATAGATGAATTTTCATCGTTTTCATGAATACCTAAGGAACCACGCAAAATATTCGTTTCGTTCATAAAAGTTTCGATTTTCTACCTAATGAAAGTGAATTAGAACAAAATTGTAATAGTTTGCAATAACTTTTATCCTGATCCTGTATGATATGTCGAGTATAATAAGCACGATCAGTGCTATCAGTGCTGACTGGCTGAATCACTTTCTATTCCCAATCGTCACAAATAATTGTACTTTCAATTTCAGAGTTGATAAAATGAGGAGTATTATATTATCATTGCATCATTTGTAGCGAACAGATTCTATATTCTTATATTTCATAGGGATATTTATTATACAGTGGAGACCATGAGTCTTCGCTTCCCCCGTCGTGATTTCTCCATTTTACATATTACAAAAATCTGGTTGACTGTGAACGTTGTAGCGATCCATTCAATCTCTTCGATGGTTTGAGTTTCATTCAGAAAGCGCAGCGATTCAGAAGTGAATTTTTTAAATAGGAGACCCTGCATATCATTGCATCATGACATTCTACAATGAATTTTGAACGAGTTCGATGAATTTCACACAAAAAGTTTTGGAAATATGAACACTTGTTAATCATTATTCAGACTACCGTTGCATCAGTTCTGAAATTCTAAATCGATGCACTTTCTTAAGAGACTCTGTATGGATTGAATTCAAACCATTGAAGAGATCGAATGAAACCCTACAACTTATGCATTGAATTTTTTTGTGATATGTAGAATCAACAAGTTACGGGGGGGGGGGGCGACGTACTTTCGGACTACACCGTACAATAAATTCGTGGAAATTCTTTTTCCGTTGACATGCAGGATCAGCTTCATCATGGCATAACATACACACTAGGTCTCTTTTTTTCAGAACTAGACCATTTCATAATCATGAATTCATCATATATTATAATATATTATAATATATTGTATAAGTCTTTTGTTGGAAACAGCCTATGATATTCACCATGGAATGTATATTCATTCAATGCGGACATACCATTTTTCTTTCAACGTTCGAAAATTCAAATACTGATGGAAATTGATAGCTCTCATTGTGGCAGACGCATACTGGGGATTGGAAGGATTAATTTTTCCATCATCAATTCTTGGATGTCAGCCTCGTTTCCTCTTTTTTACAAGCCCATGTTTCATTTCACTCAAACAGTATGTTCAGGTAGGTATATACAACTTCTTATTCGAATAACTGTTCATGAATTCTTAACACCTTGTCATTTATCCAAAAGTGAACAAAAATTCTGATTGATGAAAATAGGTGGTGAGAAGAGCTGATAATCAGAGAGGACATGAACAGTCCCGTGTAATACTATGAAAGTGCCGTGTAAATATCTAGTATGCTGCGTTATTCAGTGGAAAGGATCAGGAATATGGAGAAATTCTGTATAATTCCGGTACATCATCTGCAATTCTAGCGCATGCGCATAACCAGAATCCTAGCGTCACTCATTCCATTCTACATTCGTATGTAAGCTCAATCTTGTGCGTGCGACTAATGCCATTATGTTTTCCGATAAAGTGTGTATCAGTAAAAAAAGTCATCAATTACCGAAACGGAATGAATGGAATAAATTTCATTCGCCCTACCCCCTCCTATCTGTGAGATGGTTCTCCCTGAGAATATCTTGAAAGATACTGAGGAGTCGATAATCTCTTCTACTTTCCATGTCTACTGAAGATGGCATTGTGGCCGAAACATGTATTTAGGCTTTCATGAATATCATTTTTTGGGTATTCGTTCATTTTGTATTTGAATTTTCTACCTATCTGTTTCATCATTGCTTGTTAATGAATGTGCTGTTTGTGATTCATTTCATTCGAAATTTCACAATCTTTCATTCATACACCTGTCTTCTTACTGACGATTTCATTAGTACGATGTTTTGTGTGATTTCATTTATACTTCTGGAACAAGGGAATACATCTTTCCATTATTATTGTCCCTGAAAGATTTTATATCACTTATGATATCAGGTTTTCTTTCTGGGATGAAATTAATTCACAGAATTTCAATTCAAGCTCACGATATACCATATGTCGAAGACATTGGCTTTTGTTGATGTTTCAGAAGTATGATTGACTGAGATCTGATGAATTATGAGAGGAAGTAATAAAAATTTCGTAATTTTGATTTTTTTGATGTCCCAGTGCTTGTAACTTGCATGGTATATCACCCTAAGTTAGACTGCGAGGTACCTGATACGCCATGGTTCACGACTGCTCAATTTTTTTTTCTGGTTTAACTTGAGAAATGTCCTGAATAGATCGAAGGATAGGGTATAGGAATAGTGAAAGTAAAATAAGTAGGTGCGTGACTTTAGGAGTGATGAGAAACAAGAGGGCATGGGCAACGGCAATGACAGTGGGAAAGAGTCAGAACCATAGATATGATATCATATATTCTCTACTAGATCGAGCTCAGGAATTGAAATGACGTCAATAAAGAGACGCAGTTATCAAAAATCAGCTGACTGTTGGCGAAACATTTTGATGTTCCTTGCGCCATGCCTTTGTATCGAGAAATACGATATTTGCAGTGATTTTCATTCGAATCGGGTCCAAAGTGTACTATTATTCACTCAATCATTATCGTATCATATTATATATCATTATCGATCATTATCATTCAATTGTCGATGTTCCTAGATCCATAAGTGTGTTATAACAAAGAGACTCACTCATTCTTGTTGTTTGAATATTGAAAATTGGTGATTAATCCTAGTTGGTTCAGCCGGTTGAACCCATCAAGTCAAGGAAAGATTTCAAAACTTTGTTTCTAGATTGTGTTGTACTGTTCAGCCTAGGGCTGTACTGATAGACTCAAAAAAGATCAGAATCTATCATTTCAATCAGTCATATCAATGATGTTGAAAAAATTTCAAATCGACCCTATTTCGCTCTCTAGAGAAAGACTGAGGAAAACAGCAAACGATAGAGAACCAACCAGTGATCAGCTGACTGTTGGCAAAATTGCACCTTTCTCAGTTGCACATCTAGAAAAATCGATAGCTCTCTCTCTTTCTCATGTTCGTTTCAATGCTCTTCATAAGTCGAAAGGGTGCATCTTCATGATATCATTTCTTTGATCAGAACTGACAGGCAGAATGTTTCGGGAGCTGCCAATTTTTCTTCGATGATTATACAGGATGTTTCAGTTTGTTGTAGCAGGACCTCAACAACTTGAAGGAGACATTTCTTCAATACGAAAATCTCATGTGAACATTAATGCGTGGAAGCTTTGTTCCCGATTTACAGAGTGTCAAAGTTTCAAATTTCTTTTGTGATTTTTGAATTTTCTCCTACAATCCTCGGTATGATTGATTGGAATTTGTCACACCTGATGATCTTCAATGATGATAATAATTTTGATAATGTTATAATTCCGCGTTGCAACTCGGAATTCAGGCGAAAAATAAAAATAAAATAATATTGGCTCTCCTGAAATTCAATTTTCCAACTGAATTTTATTTGGCATGGCAGCTTTCGGTCATTCTATTCTTCCTATCAAATTTTCAAGCAATTATGAGTCTGTTTGAAGAATAACGGTTTTATTACAAGTAATTTATATTTGGCATTCATCTGGAAATCAATACAGTTTTCGAGAAACACACATTGACGTAAAAAGTTTCCAAATTGAAGAGACGATCCAAATCGATATCTAAGCGAAAGTATATACAGCACACAGGTTCTATTGGGTTAAATTGGGTACGACCCCCAAACGTCTATCGCCCTAAAGGTATTCAAAAATTTATAATTTCAACCGATTATTCTGAAAATTGTAGGATGGAATTGAAATACACAAAAAAATCTGGAACTTCGACCCCCTGTAAATCGGAAACGAAGCTCCGACGCATATATGTTTGTATGCGATTTTCATCTCGATAAAATGTCGCCTTCGAGCTGTTGAAGTCCTGCTACGAAAAATTGAAACACCCTGTGGAATATAAGGAGAGATCACACTAAGGAGTCGAGTCATCGATGTGGCTGTTTCAATTAATTGTTCCTGAGGTATCAGAAAATGGAGAAGCCGAGCATTGGCCCAAGATTCCAGGTCCTACAGGGTGCACCCAAGTTTGGATTCATTTTGATACTACGGCTGGCCGATTCCTCAAAGAGGTGTGTGAAGACTAAATATTCGGAGAGGAGTTCTTACCCAAATTTCGGCACCATAGTGTATCAAGTAGAAGTAAGTAGTTGAAGAGCTAACATTGATTCCATGATCAATTGTCGGTACTGTTCTTGATTATAATAAATATTATAGGTTTTTTGTCTTCTATTTCCTATTCCAGTGAAAAGAGGGGTAAGAACCGCCAAGTTTGGAGATATATACATTTGAGAAACCAACATAGGTTTCTTCACATGCTATAGTGAATGTGGTTTGATATCCGAATAAAGTAGATAATATTGTACCCATACCACCGTACCGAAATCACTCTCATGGTACTAGATAGGAGCAAAGAAAGGACTTTTCTAGTTTGTGAAAGTTCTTCTGCTAGAGCAACTTCAATTCTTCTTTGTGTAGAAAAAAACATTTTCAGTACCGTATTGTCAATAGCGAAAATCTCATGAAATTGGCGCTTGAATAAATATCGTATGTTACATCGAAAAACTTTCCACAGGGAGTGAGAGCATACACTGTTTTCACCGATATAGATATAATTTTATGGAAAGCATCCTTTCGAGACTCGTCAATAGATTCCATCGGGACCTGTGCCTTTGAGCTACCAGAATGAAGTGCATCGTTGAAAGATGATCGAAAATGAAGTGCGGAGAGGCAATATCTTGAATATACTAGGTGGCGCTCTCGAATAATCTACACTGAATGATGGTGATAACCACTATGAGTTTCATAACATGAACTTTTGGTGCTCGAGTCAGGACGAGAATAGCGACAATATGTTTCTCTGTTAGCTGCAATATGATGTAGAATCTGCAACAGAAATGCAGAACGAATATTATATATGGTTTTTTTCCATTAACCACCCTCTGTTTCCTTACATAATTGATTTCTCCTCCATCTCCACGTTCTAACCATTTGAAGTAATACACTGGTCAACAAACATAGCGTTTCGGAATACATGACCAATTTTATCTTAAATTCGTGCTTCAACGACCTGTTACTTGTTCGAGGAAGAATGAGCAAACAGTACTTATCATTCTATGACAATTGAAAATACTGTGAATCAACGAATCATCATCTCTCTCACTCCTCTTACATCATTTGTATACAGGGAGAGCCCAAACACTAGCCAGCGGTTTATTCAATCTTCTCAAATGAATTTTGACTGTGGGAGCACTATTTTTTTATAACGACCTATAGATGTAATGTAGACGTATAAGATGTGATCTTGATTTCGATCTGTGAATGGGTTCTGCTCTGGAAATACAATCGGAAAATCTTGGGGTAACAGTTCTTGGACTTGATAACATTGAAAATTTTCAACGTTCGGCATGTGTTACTATATATATATGGGGGTGCGATAAAAATTCCTGAAACGCTTGGGAATCTTGCAGTTTTTGCACATTCTTGCAAAGTTCTATGTATGATCAATAGTTGATGTCAACTTGTGACGGTGTCAAAAGTATTCGTGATGATAAAAATCGGAGCTAATGATCACATCAATAGCAGCACGTTATCAAATTCATAAATCTGATTTTTCTGATTTCACTTGGTGAGCAAATTCAACTTGCTGTTATTGAATAATAATTCTTTCCGTGCAAGGAAAATTGAAGATTATCATGAAATTTCGGTTACAGTGATCAAGAAAGCAATCATTGCATTAAAAACTGATGCAAGATGGAACTTCCAGGATCAGCATGTAACGAAAGCAGCTTTGACTCGATACTATTTCTCAAAAAAATATTCATATGTTTATTTACCGAACTAACCACTATACTACAATTTCATCAAGGTGTTCATGAAATAATTCCATTACTGATGAAGATTCTAGCAATCAAGAATAAGGGTGTCAAAGTTCAGTTGATGGAATTCTGAAGTGTCAGTTATCATAGTGAAGTCATCAAAAGAAATTTGAAATCTTGAATTATTATTCAGAAAGCACAAATTTTATTATTCATTCATTACGAACCTGTCTCAATCAGAGAGAGAATGATTAGCGATGTTCTAGGCACGAAATATACGAAGTGTTCCATTTGAGGAAAATTAATGAACCATGTGGGTTCAATTTTAGATCCTATACAAATACACAATACAATTGTGCAGGAGGAAAATCGATGGAGATTTGTTCCATCTGAGTATGTTGAATTACTATGCACAAAATTTCAGATTGAATTAGTCACATCATCAGTCGGCCTGAAAATGATCATGTCCATCATGACCTAATTACGCAGTCCACATTATTCACATTATCGAATGCCAGATTATCATCTTCATGATGCTGACATTTGAACCATGTCTAGTCAATCATTTGGCAATCATTTGGTATATAATACTGATAAGAACTGGCTGGTCCTCGATAAAACCTCATTTCCACTGAACTGCTCAAATTATGAAGACTGATCTGCGATGATTCTTGGAACCTATTAGGTGTAATTATTGCATCAATTCGCATTCCACATGAATGAAGAAAATGTCACAATCATACACGTCGTTCAGCAAATTACTACAAAAGCTTTTGATTTGAATAAAAAAAAAATGAAATGATGAGAGCAATGATGATCACTTCCAGATTCAAATATCTAGGGCCAACTAGTCTAACCCATTGATCTCAATATTGATGATGAAATAATTGAATGGGTGGACACAACTGGATATCTGAAATTCCAAATGGAATACACTCCATCGTTCAGCAGGGAGTAGTGATAACTCAATAGTCGAAAGCTCTTCGCAAACTATTGCCAATCGTTCAGTGACAATTTCGAGTGAATCCCTGAAAAAAATTGAAAAAAACATTTTTTTTTGAGATTCTTCCTGTGTTTTATATCTTCATGATTCCAGGAATCAATCAGTGCAGACCCAATGAATCTATATGGTTAGAGGAAATAAATGAAAAATACAGGGTGTTTCATCGAAAAAACATATGTATGTTTCGTACTTCACTCCTCGACACCCTGCATATTTCAAATAATTCTGAAAAATGGCCTGCAGGTGGGTGTATATTTTTGGAATTTGAAATTCTCTTCTGAGTGTGATGTATATACTGATTGTCTAGGAGGCATATTTCGTTATATTCTTTGGTAATCAAGGTTTACCAATTCATTCGCTTGTCGAATACGAATATTTCGAACTGTTATAATATCGATATCTCGATAAGAATCACCACTGGAGTTCACCTCACCAAGCTTGATAACAATAGAGATATGGGACTTTGCATTTCTGATTGGTCAGCCGGTATGAAGGCAGAAAAATATTCCGGAGAGGAGTGACAATAACAATAATAACACATGAACAATGTTTCAGGCGAAGGTGAAAAAAATGATCGTGGAAATATGTCCATAAGAGTGGCCAATGAGTCTGAGCAGAAAGCAAAGGTGACGGAATAGAAATACATCCTTTCATAAAAGCATAGCACACATGAGGCTGTTCAGAGGAAGAAATTGTCATGTTTCAGTGGAATATTCCTCATGTGGTTCACTTTCTCCATCGAAGCACTTAAAAAGACCGCTCACTTTGTGGGCTACCCAAAGAAACTTCGAACTTACAAGTTCAGTACAGAAAAGAATGAAAGTGCTCTCACAAAGCATAATATACAACCTGACGAAAATAGTAGATTGTAGATCTCGTTACGATCCATAAGTTATTTCAACCAGTAAAATTAGTGACTCTACTTTTACTGATGGCAATCATTTCCTGGAGCTCATATTCATAAGGCTACTGTTAGGATTATCTGCGTACATCATTCTGATTCATCATCATTTTCTGATTCCCTCGGAGCCTACCAAGTTTTGGATTTGAATTGATTATAATCAATGAAATCCTGGAGAAATTGTTTTGTATTCGGGTGGAATATTTCAGTTCGTTCTGTATTCACTTTTATCTTACAAAGATTTGCTCAATGGGTTATTTTTATCGTTATGTGCGTATAGGGTTTCCACATAACATGCCCATTACTCATAGGAAAATTATAGAGAAATGTTAAGTGGAAAAAATTGTTGATAGTGAAATTGTATACTACCGTCTGAAAACTGAGCATGGTTTTCGCTATGAATTCTTGAATACTGCTGGGTATCTCAATACTCAGTCAAAACTGTAGCCTTATCACTTTGGCACCGAGGTTCTGCAATATTTTTCTACTTTACCGCAGTTTCGATCGATGGGAAACTAAAAGTTATCAAAAATGGGCTTCTGCCGGATTTTCCTCGCCACTAATCATTTTCCGGGCGTTCATGGCTGGTCTGACACTCCAGCAATATTCCGCAATGATCTTATTATGAACTCTGCCACTTTCATATTTCGGTATGATGATAAGAATGGTAAGAGAGAGAAAACCACATGATCGAAACAATTTGCAGTCGAAACAACGTGTCTGTACAAGTGAATGCAAGAATGTCATGAAACTTGATTCTTCAGCTCTTGTGTGGGATCACCTCTACTCGTTTTCGAAAAATGAAGTAGAAGTTACTGAAAATTATTTCAATATCCTTGTAGTGAGGACAGATCTGTGATCTGTTTCGAAATGTCACTGCATTTGAAATTGAACCTTTCGATACATTGAAGAGAAATTCCCTATTTGTCAGTGACACCCCGTTCTCTGAAAAAAATGGAAATACAAATTCATTTTCAATGAGAACAAAACTTCCCCTTATCATAGAGGACGTTTGGGGAACGAATCTGCTTCCGTTCCCAACACAATTAGAAAACCTCCTTTTCGCTAAATTGTCTCAATGTTGAGCTGTTTTGACACTCAAAAGTCATGAGACTGAACAAATTTAGATTCGAAACTGTCTTTCTTTGAGTTATAATGGTTGACACAACGTGTAAACTCCTTCAATTCCAGCATATATTCACTGCAGTCACCTGTTGAGGTCATGAATGTTATGTGGGTCATTGTGATCATGCAGTTGAATGATGATTCCAGCGATCATCCTGTACATTACTAATCACGCTGGAAATTCAGATCGAGTAGTCCAAGCATTTTCTCATTCATAATGAATTCCTCATGGTACCCAAACACTTGTCGAAACAGCTTTCTCACTCTATGGTATCATCACAGTTTGTATTACCAAACTGTCAGTATTTTCAGTTGATACACTGATCCTAATTGTTCAACAACACCTACCGATAATGGATCGTTCAATACTATTTTCAGTCATTTAGTCATTATGTCATTTAGTTGCGAGTGTTATAAAGCATCTCCACTATTGCTGTGATAATATTAAGCCGTAATTCATAATACACGTGTTTCTTGCTTCATCGATGCTAAAGCAGCATCTCATAATACATCTCATAATATTTATCGGCTGAGTTCCGAATATTTCAATATTTGAAATATTTTCATACGGAAAAGTCCAGTGGCATGAGATCTGGAGAATATGCAGGCCATCGAATTGGTGCACTATTTCCAACCTACCCACTAACGAATTCAATTCCATCGATTAACTATCTTCACAACTACACATTATGATGTATCGTTGAAAAAGAATGAAATAAGTCGAACCAAAACAAACATGGGGGTGCAATTCGGAGAACAAAAGTTAGGGGTAGTTTTTCAGGGGGTTATTTGCCAGGAGGGGAATTTTGCTATGCTTCATGAACGAGCTCCTACGACACGCATTTTCCTCCCAATTTTCTGTTCTGCGAGTAACTGAAATATTCGCTAGCCTAAAAGCTCTGGGATACTCGGTATACTACTCCATAAGTGAAGTATGTCATTCCTAATACATGCAACCTCCGAACACACAAGAGAATTTTAAATTTTTTTCCCAAACATTCAAGTGAACAAAAAAATGCGCAAAAAATAGTGTTATCTACATTACGCTTCCAGATGATTCACTCCATATTTTTAGAGGTAATTGATGTTGATATGATATCTTGGATCCGTTACAATCTCGACTAGAAATCCCATGTTCACCTCAAAACGTTCCATTCTCATATCGGGATCACGCGTCCCAATCTGTCGGGAGATGATTGACTACCCTGTTTTCCATATAAGCTTAAGCTTTTTCTTACCCTCGCCTAAGCTGGGATGATAATCCCTCATCTTCAAAGGGAACGCGATCAAATGCGTTGTATTCTAGAGCTCTTCAAGTGTGAGGAATATGTGTTCCATTAGTTTACTGAGAAATTCATGAATGGTATGTCAAAAATGAGCGGAATACAGGAAGAATTCAAGAGCAGAATGTTTATATATATATACACAATTTATGAGATGTTCTATGAATTTGAAGCAACAGGATGAATATGAGTTTCGGATCCAAATTTGCATGTTGATCATTCGAAATTATCACACAATAGACAACTTTACCACTGAATCAACACCATGCGGTGTCTTCATCGATGCACATCGATGCACAAGATGGTGCGACCCAAACCAGTTAGCTATGAATATGGCAAAACTAATATCATGTCTTCCGGAAGTGAGTTAGATGAGCTGATGATAGGTGATGATGTTAAAGAATACACAGGACATACAAGATTTCTAGGTTTTCATATATATTCCAGATTGAAATTCGTTACAGTGTTTCGATTTTGAACAAAAAAAATGTCTCCTGAATGTTATGCAGCATCGAATGAACTTGGTCTCTCTTCCGCTATGAATGCCCATTCATACAAGAAATGAGTTCGAGTGTGCTATACACGAGAAGTGTAGTGAGAAGTTGGAAAGTTATGTAGAGAAGAGGCAGAAGAATGTTAAAATACTTTATAAAAATACAAAATAAAAAAATTAGAATTAATTATTAGAGGGAGCATTGACTATGTCTGCATTCAGATTGTTTCACGCCGAGAAGACATTACTATGAAGTTTTGGCGGTTTGTAGTCCTGTAATGTTCCTTCTGAAGTTTGAAATTATGTCATCTCAATCGGGTATCAGCATTTATCTGGAACATAATACTTAGAGACGGCAGAAGGCCATGAAGAATCTGATATGTTATGATCAAATCTCCGCGATGTCTTCGGTTGTCAAATGTAATCAGACATAGCTGGTTCAAGCGATCTTCGTACGATGGTCTCCTCAGCTCAATTCTGGCATCCAGACTTGTGCTCCATATTCCAGGATTGGTCTCGAAAAGATTTTCTACAAAACGTACAATTTTGTATATATATAAAGAAAAAAAATTCGCTCTCTTGCAATCATTACAAATGTGATGTGACCATGTTAGATCACTGGTTATGGTTACTCCAAGATTATTTTGTGATATTCAACTTTGGCTACTTGCTCATTGTTCAGAGTATAGTTCTGTCTTGGATTATGTATCTTGAGATGAAGTACAACACATTCATTGATATCGAATGGTAATAGCCATTCACGACTCCAGTTGTACAAGGCAGTTAGGACATTCTGCAATACATGTTGCAATCTTGGATGTGACCATGTTAGATCACTGGTTATGGTTACTCCAAGATTATTTTGTGATATTCAACTTAGGCTACTTGCTCATTGTTCAGAGAATAGTTCTATCTTGGATTATGTATCTCGAGATGAAGTACAACACATTCATTGAAATCGAATGGTAATAGCCATTCACGACTCCAGTTGTACAAGGCAGTTAGGACATTTTGCAATACATGTTGCGATCTTGGATCATTGTAGAGTTTTGTGTCATCGGCGTGGAAGGAACATGTGGGCTTGAAAGAATGTGATAAATCGGATGCATAACATGAAAATAATGGAGGACCAAGTACGGATCCTTGTTGGACTCCGCTCAAAACAGGATATTGGTCGGAAAAAAAATCATCAATCCAAACACAGAAATGTCTATTCTCTAGAAAGTTTTGGATCCATTTCAGTAGTGGTCCATGAATACCACAGTGTTCTAGTTCAAGCAACAGTATTTTCTTGGAGACACAATCGACTGCTTTTGGAAAAGTCTAGATATATGATGTCTATATGAGTATTATCGTCCAGCTGTTTTGACCAATCCTCCACACACTTCAATGAGTTTGTTGTAACCGATCGATTTGGAACAAACCCATGTTGATCTTCAGGAATTATTTTGTAATGCAGTGATAAAGTTTTTGGGACATCACTCATTATTAGTTTTTTGAGTCGAGCTTGTTACTCTTTTTGAATATTGGCGTCACAGGTGCCACCTTCCATCTATTTGGTTCACATGAACTTTCGAAAGAACGGTTCATAATTATACTGAGTGGATCAATCATCTTTTGAGGAACAGGACAGTTTTACCATCAAGGCTTGGTGAAGAGGATGACTTGTGGATGTTGAAGGATGTTGTGAAAGTACTTGTCATTATCTCCGTCACTTCTCTGTTATCCTTGCACATATCACCATCCGTCTTCTTTACTATTGGTATACTAACTCTAGAACTAAGGTGTGATCTTATGTATCTAGTTCTTCAGAATTTTCGAATTTTGAAGGATTCACTTCATATGTCATCTTGGCTCTCTTTATTGATACAAACAGAACGTTTGAGAACCGTCTATGGGTATGATAGCCGTCGACGTTTCTGGTTCTCTTGAATATTTTCCATAATGAGAGCTTCTGTTCAATCTGTGGAAGGATATGGTCATCAACTCATGGCTTGAGTCTATTTTCCACAACTTTTCTGAATGATGTATTCTGTCTCCACTCAATGAAGTATTCCAATTTATGCTTGTGAGTGCTTCATTAACTGTGTGGGGATCAATATACTTTTTGACCCATCTTTGTTTGTTGAGGGTTGCTTCCATGATGATTTGGATTGATTTACTCAGAACTATTTGATCTGAATTTCCAATTGGTGGCAGAAAGAGGAAAGTTGAAATCACCGAAGATTATTGAGTCCTTTAAGATTTTCGTTAAATTGTCTATTCGTTCAATCAGGAGTGAAGTATCTGTGTTTGTTTTTGGAGGTCTATATACACGAACAAAGAGAAAGCTGAATGACTCAGAGTTCAAAGGAAGAGTGTGTGTTTCGAAGTTGTTACAATGAGATGAAAGGCTTGTAACTACAAAATCCTTGGTAATGTTATCATGGATATATATGCAAACTCTTCCCTCAGTTCTGTCAGGTATATCAGACCTATATGATGATTAACCATTCACATTTATCATCGAATCAGGTATATTTTCATTCAGCCCAGTTTCTGAAATCATAAATATTGGCGAATTGATGGTTTGGATGAAGCTAATGAAGTCATCATATCTTACAGATAATGATGCTATATTCGTGTATACTTTAGTCGAATCCATGACGTTTCTATCTCGATGAGCTATTTGCTTTGGGGTTCTATCATCAGCAATTTTCAGGTTGTTGTATGAGGATCCAGCTAGTTCACTCACATTCCTGAGGATTTTTCACGCTCCTGTCTCATTTTCAAATAATAATTTTAGACTCGTCTTCCCAAATGATACATAGTATAAGGAACAACTCGCATACCTTCAAAGCAATTTCCGGTGTTCCGCAGGGTAGCCACCTTGGTCCATTATTTTTCATCATCTACATAAATAATATAAAAAACTGTTTTGAACACTGTCGAATACTACTATATGCTGATGACTTGAAAATATTTTCATTGATAAAGGGTGTCGACGACTGCTTGAAAATGCAAAGTGACCTCGAGAGACTTGCCGATTATTGCGACAATAATAGTCTCTTTCCAAACCCAACCAAATGTTTTGCCATAACATATTCAAGAAATAGAAATCACATCCAGCATACCTACAAAATTAACAATAACAACCTTGAATACATCACTGAAATCAAAGATCTACGTCACACTGGACACAAAATGGACTTTTAACAGTCACATAGACAAACTAATCAAGGGGAGGAACAGGATGGTTGGGTTCATAAAAAGAAACGGAAAATATTTTCATAATTCTGAGACTATCATCTCACTATATTATGCATTCGTCAACAGCAAGCTTTCTTTTGCATCAGCTATTTGGAATCCTCAATATGCCGTACACTCAAGAAGGTTAGAAGGTGTTCAAAACAAATTGTTAAGATTCCTAGCCTTTCAAAACAAGATAAGCGTTCAGGACCACAATTACCAGCCGATTCGGAATCAATTTAAATTTATGCCACTTAGTAAAAGACGTACTATCGCAGACTTATCTATTCTTTTCAAAATTATCAGACATGAAATCGACTGCCCATACTTACTTGCAAAAATAAATTTCAATGTTCCCAGTAGAAACAATCTTCGATATTATACCCCATTCAATATCCCTTATTGTAGAACATCGACATTTTCTCGACATCTCTGCCTCGTTTCAAATGTTTCTTGAGAAATATGTTTCTCAACTCAGATCAATAGTTAAGATGGTTCCTGATTTCCTGTACTCGTTCCATTATGATCCATTATATCCCACAATTTTCACTATATTATTAACATAAAAACATTTTCATACCATATTGTAAATCACATTCGATTATTACCAGGTAATTTTATATCGATAAGAAACCGTTATTTATGTATAATTGTAGAAATAATTTTCACATAGTGGATGCTGTTTTTTTGGAACTTTGTTCTGTTAGCAACCTAAAATGGTAAATAAATAAATAAATAAATAAATAAACAACGGTATCTTCTTCCCAGACAATTTCCAGTATTTCATTTATTCTGGCTTTGTCCACCTCCTTGCCTACTGAAGGTGTTCCTGAGCTTTCAGGTGATCCCCGGCTTGTAACATTCTCAGTACGACTCATTCGTTCTACTGCTTCAGCTGTTACATCTTCAAGATTTTCTGGTCAAATTTGGCGAGTTGTTATATCATTTAGTTTTCTGTTGATAATTGCGAGTGAATCATCTTTCAGAGATTTGAGTTCTTCAATTTCGTTTCCTAGCGAGCTCATCATCTCATCATATTTTTTGAGGAGTTTTGCATTCTCTTCTCAATTTCTTGCATATGGCGCTCTAGACTCTCATCCATGTGAGCTTTTATTTGTTGAAGCTTATCATTGTTCCATTCATCCAAGCTTGATAATCTTCTAGAGTTATTAGTAGTTGGGGTAGCAGTATGAGTCTTTTTGTTAGCAGTGGCTGTACAAAGCATGCAATGGTAACGTTTCCCATTAGGGTCTTCGAGTTCTTCCGAAAAATGTTCAACTTCCTCGATGACGACAGCGGCACAATCACGATGTAACCATTCCAAATACTTTTGGCACGTGATACCATATCCTATACCATTTTTGATAACTCTGGTACATTTTTTGCAGTATCGAGCCATTATTAGATACACCCTGTATGTTCCTTGATAGATTGAAATTCACTCTGGCGTTTTTATTTCAGTCGTTTTTGAAAACTTATCACTGATTGTTTCTGTACGTCTTTTTATATCTGTTCGGTTCAGCTCTAAATGCACTAGAATGCCGTTTTCCTCAACTATCCATCAGGTTATATTGAGTTTTGGGTTGCAGGTTCTCACATTCATGAGGAGCACTATGAATGTTGAGCTTATATGAGCAAGAATATTCCAACTGTTGGATTTTCATTGAAGAGCAGCTATTTTTGCGGAGCTGAGCAATACATACACGCAAGACAAGAATATCTGTTTCGAAAAAGAGGAAAGAAAATGATTGTGTACCATTCAGTTGTAGAATCCAACTTAGGACATGGAATCCAATTCTGGAGGTGTGTAATATGAATCTCATAGACTCTGTCTTTGTACTACAAAAAACGTGAACTAACATGTATGTGCAAAAGTTCGTGATTCCTGTAAACCTCTTTTGGAAACGGTATGTCTAATTGGAGAACATATTCACAAATTCAACAGATACATATGACACGCCACTCGTCAAGCTGGCAACATTAAACTCTCGATTCCATCGCTAACACTAAATGAAGATTCGATAATCTATGGAGGCGGTAAGATGTTCGATCACTTTCCAAAACACATCAAATAAATAAGATCCGTAGAACACTTCAGGAAGAAACTGAAAGCACTCCTGTTGAATGAACCCCATTATAGTTCACAAGAATTTTATAAAGATGCATTCATTCTAACTCAAGCTCGTTTTCAATATGTTTCAATATGTGTAAGATGTTTCCCGTGTGCGAGATTTCATATATTGTTTTAGGTATGAGACTTATAGTACAATGTCGGTGTTGACTTGATGTCCCATGTCTTCTTTCGTGTGTTTTTTTTATTTGATTCAAGGTGAGTTTGAGCCCCTACATCATCAACAGGATTGTATCGTTCGACAATGAAGTATATTCATCCGTTCATTTTGCATCGGTGTTGAATGAACACCGCAGGAGCAGTGTGACAATCAACCCTACTGCGGTGCTAACCAATTCGAGAAAGTAACACACTGTTATTCAAAATGATTTTTTCGTTTACCTATTTTTTCTTGATGATAATGAAGGATTTCAATATGAAAGCAGGATGACGCGATATTAGATATATATTCGCTCGACTTCCGGACTCTATAAATCTCACCTTCCAAAATGAACTGCTCCCAAGACGTATTTATTATATTTCGATATTAATATTTTTTATTGATGAATTTCGCGATGTTCACTTCGCTGTTGCTAGAGTAACCGGAACTGATATGTTGATGATAGGTATACAATTATCAAGAAAAAACTATGGAAATATCGACTATGGTACTTGGTAAGTAATAATAATAAGAGTGCAGCAACTCGAAAAAATAACTTAAACTCTTATATGAATTGGAAGGACTGAGAGACGAAAATACACGGCAGAACGGAAAAACCTTAAGTCTCAACAATGCAATGAATGAGATTTCTGAACAAACAGGAAGTAAGGAGAAAAACCAATATGAATGTATCAGGGACAATTATATGATTGAATGCCAATTTTGACATTCGATTGGAAATCTTGGGTAGTGGATAAGAAACAAAAAAAGAGGAATCAACAACGTAGGGTGATGTGTTGAATTCGCTAGTGGTTAAGACAATTGTGCTCCCAATTTTTCTCAGATCACACGACTAATGTTGCCCTTGTGTTACGTCAGTACGATTTTTGAATTATCATTTATTTCCAGCCTTCATCAGCCCTGATAGTATCTAGCTAAATATCATCATTTGTAAAAAAAGAATATAGCAGTCTTCAAAAGTGGACATTATTGAATAGAAATACGTTTTCTGAACAGTTTATTTCGGAAGGCAAGTTCCGTACCGGAAGAAGTGAGAATAAATAGAGATGAGTCATTGTGCATAATGGAATGCTTGAATGTCATCAAGGAACAATCAATGCACAAACGAATTATCGAATATACAGGCTGGAGACCTCAACTGGAATAAATTCGCTACCAGAGAGGTGAATGATTTTTTTGAAAATTCCCGAGATACGTTAACGTTTTTATATACCTATATAACTACATTTTGTAAGCATGATGGAGAATATAAGCCCTCAGGGGTAGCTGAGACTACCCTCAACATATTTATTTGAAATGTAACCATATGGCTCGTGGAATCCAGCGTATACTGATCGAATCCATTTTTGTTTTCGTACGTTCGAGGGTTGCACGAAATCAGAACGGAATAATGAAATTGAGTATTCTTCGAACGTAACAATTGCTCAACAATTGCGTAACAATTGTAATAATATATTCACATATGTATATCAGCACTTCTCATTTCATTTTCACTTATGAAAGGTAGAGGGAGTCATGGAATCTATAAGGTCCCAATGGAGTTATACCCTTTCCATTGGTAGCGTAACTATGACGATATCCGCTTATAATGTACCGGTCAGAAATAAAATCAGTTCTCGCCCTTGTAATACGAATATTCACGACTTCAATCAAGGTAAGAAATACTCGGGCTGAGACATATCCTCCCTAGAATTCTACTGATGACTCTCCAGTATTGAAGAACCGCCGCTGCATTAGAATATCTGATTGTTTCAGAGCGAAAGCAGAAGCAGAGCGCTGATTGCAAATCACGAGTCAGATGTGAAGGCTTATGTTTCTCCGGCAATTTGCTGAATTAGAAAATCCAGACTCAGGCGAGGTCCTGAACGGGATTTCACTGTTTCATCGGTAGATTTTATTGAATCTGGAACGTTACGACAACGCTATTTGATTCGTACTGGAACAAATTGAATGATATTTGAGATTTGCAGCTTGCCAGATCGTAGTACAAAATGTCAATAACAGCGATATAAAGATGTCATAGGATAAAGGTAATGAATGATACGCATCAATTTGGTGAATTAGATATTTGCTGTATGGAACCTTCTTCTAATAGTTGTTCATTAGTCCCCTTCATACGCACCTAATATGTTATATTGATCACGTTCTACAATCAAATCGATGAGTTAGTCGTATAGCAAGGTATGCAGTGTTGCATTCCTCGCTTCCATTTTTTTCCCAACCATGGGTGCTCCGAAGGTTGATGCAGAGTCTGAGAGAGGATAGAAAGGAGCTCATTTGGATTCCACCAAGCCAAAACTACCTCATTACAGAGTTTCACCGTTCTCAAGTTATAATTTTTTTCGGAAAATCTCGTCTTCTCACATTTCCACCATGATAACAAGCCAATGGAACATTGGTTGAATATTTTTGTCCACGACTGTTGTATGGAATATTCACAACACATCTCATTGAACGTGCAAGCTTCTTGTAACATTTTTGACTTGAGGGAAAGTGAAAGAGATCCTTTTTTAGAACTTAGCGCATAGCACCTTGATGTGGAAAATGTTCCGATGTTTTCCGTGCACGGAAAAATAGCGGAGATCAAGGAAATTCTTTTTGCATAGTGTAGGATTTGCCGCAAGGAACAACATGGAGAAAACAATTTTTTTTTGGGTGAAGGAAATTGGTAAAAAAAATAATATGTGTCGGAAAATGACGTGACGTGAGTTACTAGATGAATGATACTGAATGGATGACTGTATGATGTGAGCATTGGAAATTTCTATCGAATGATGATGATAGTTTACGTTTTTGATAAAATATTATCGAAGACACGAAGTAATCTCAGGAGTTAGGACATGCACGGAAATATCGGTGGTTTATGCCTTTTCGAATGGCGTGTAAGTGTCATTTAGGCTGTTTTGTGTGTCAACAGATACACTCCATGGGAAATAGTATATTTCATACCTGAGTTGAGAAGTGAGCTATTATATCTCAAGCACTTTGCGAGCTATATAAAAGCATTTCCACCCGATGTTCCTATGACATTCTCTCCACTACTATCACTGGAATACCAGCATGTTTTATCAATTCCGATTATTATTTCCACTAGAGGAGTAATGTCATTCATGTATTACTAGAACACCGTACAGGGACGGGTCAAGAATTTCCCCATGGTGAATCCTGCCTGTCGTAAGAGGCGACTGAATGGATACCCATAGTTGTAAGATGATGGTTCGTATCATCGCCCGACGCGACACCACTATATCGACAGAGGTGCTGTGAAATGGATATCTCTCATGTTTCAGTATTTGGTCGATGCTTCCGGTCATTTCCTCATACCCTATCTCCTTTTTCTCAACCCAAACCGCCCATTCCAGCTGGAATAAACTCTAGATGATGAATTCCCCTGGAGTGAAACACTCCGCAGTAAAATACCTCTCCATTAGTACTTTCGGACGAGAGGTGCTCGAAGGGGTGCACCATCGAAGCATATGAATTTGAAGTCTGAACAGGAACATGAACGATGTTCATCACCATCTACACAATGAGGAATCCGATATACTGGCATTAACTGAGACGCAGGTGAACTCATCAACTAACACGACCTTAATATGCTCTGCCCTGGATATGAGCTCCATACCCGTTTCAGATTCAGAGGAGGAATATGTCTCTCCGATATGATGTGGCACAAGATCTATAACCACAAACAGACAAAGTTCATCTGCTGCCTTTATCTATCACCAAACAAACCAACTCCTGGTGAAAGTTCGTGCACCACTAGGAAACTCAGACTACATACTCATCCAGTCCAACTCCCCCAGTCACTCTTTGGCATTACAATTCAGTCGACTGGGATGGTCTTCGCATGTTTTTTTCTGACTTTCCTTGGAGGAGGATGTGTTTTGAATCGGGAGATCCTACGCAACGTGCTGAAGAGATTTCGGAAATCATCATGCTGGGAACATACTACATAGCACCCAATCACAAATCACTGGTGAACCATGGCTCGATAGAACCTGCTCTAGGGTTGTCGCTCTGAAGCAAGCAGCATATTGTCGTTGGTGCAGAAATCCATGCCCGCAAACTAGAGATGAATATGTTGAAGCTAGGAGTATATGCAATCGAACGATAGATGGGTCTAAAAAGGCGTACAACACGAAGATGATTGAATCTCATAAAGTGCCCAAATGGTTTCTGTTCATTTTGGACCTTTGCCAAGGCAATCGGGAGAAATTTCACTTCTAGCTCATTTCCTCTCCTCACAAAGGATGATAAAACATTGGCTACGACACTCCAAGAAAAAGCCAACACCTTCGCTGAAATGTTTGCAGACAATTCTACCTTCGATTCACGAGGCCAGGAAGTGTCCAGAATCGCTACCATCGATAACCGTATGCCAGAAATTGTCTTCAAGGAACGCACAATCACACACATGCTGCTCAGCCTCAACGTCAAGGCTATGAGGCATGACGCAATATAGGGTGCACATAGATATTTTCCTTCCATGGTTGATGTGGAAAAATTGGTGTTTGGTCCAAACTTCGAACCATTTATCCGCCATTTCATTTGTGATCGAATGTGAATCACTCTTATGATGTGGTGGATAATGAATGCAATCAATATTATCATCATCAGCATCATTATTGAATGAACAATACTGCGAAGTTTTGGAAAAGCACAGAAATTTCAAGAATTCAAAAATGCTGAGAAATCATATCCAGAGTGAATGATCGGAATGGTCGTAATAATGTAAGATTATCATGGTTGTACTAACATATGATCAATAATGGTATCAAGATCATTCGAAAAATATCTGATTGAATGCTGAGGAAGTTTCACAGCTCGTGGGACTGAATTATAAATTTATTGAAACATTAAATGTAGACCGCGAGTGACTGAAACTCTACGTTGTTTTGAAGAGCATAAATAGGCATTCCAAGAAGTTATATTCAGTTCATCATAATTACTTGGTGGAAAATTCTTGAGAAATTATTGATGACGTTCATACAGTCAAAAATTTCACATTCACGTCAAAATATGTATAATGAGAAGAATAAATCGAAATGTTCCACATAATCAGACCACACTCAAGATGGTCGATCAATATTTGTATTTGAATATGTATAACAGTCCGTTTAATCGATATCAAGGAAAAGAATCATTTAATTCTGTTCATAGAATCAATGTGTCGAAATAGTGTTTCTTGTGCCTCAATCGTAGGTGGGTCAGAAATGAACATTATAGTGTTGAAGCTTGTCCGTCTCCGACCTACTGGATAGTCAAGATACATCAAACCAAATATACCAAAAATGATTAAAAGAATATTTTTAGAGAATTAACTCTCTGTATTGGTTGGCGAAGGGAAGAAATTCAGGCTCTGGGCATGCTATCTCTTTGTGTTCCGTCTGAATCCGACATATTCTGAGACATCCTGTACAAATGCTTCGAAAACTAAAGGTTGATTCAGTATCGGTATTCCCTGGCCGTATTATAATTCACTCGAGTACAGATATCAATCGCGTTCAGCACGTTATGTGCAGTATTCTGACCAAACTATTATAAATTTGATGACAAAGGCTATCAACAAACAGGATGCGATGCATTCAAATTTATTGTTTATCACTTATAATCCATTCAAATGGTATCATGACATCCACCATCAATTTCTGAGCTGGTAATATTCAATATAATGAGGCAGATAAAGCTGATGCTTCAAATCAACGTTTTCAATTGTGATCTCCGCGGATATACCGGACGTATTGATATTGATTCATGAGGATGCGTTTTATATTTCAAAACGAATGAAATGTAGAATTTGGTTTCTCTATGTAACGTGAGCTCTGCATTCCTATTCCCAGTCTCAGTCTCTGTATTCCAGTTTCCAATTGTAAATTGAAGAAAATTGATTACCTGTACGAGAATGAACGTGTTATATTTTGCGATATAAAATTCATAGAATTGGGAACCCTTTCAAATGAACTATCACATGCACCCTCCTTTCAGTCGAAAGTTTTGATTGGGATGCTACGATTGAAAGAGGGTATGAGGGAGGTATGAAATTATATGCTCAAAATACCATTTTTGAATTATGTAGAAAATGAATGGATACTTCATGAACCTCACTGTATAATTCTCTCTACTCCTCCTTTTATATTGTCTACTGCCTTTCCACTCTATGAAATAGATAAATAGGCAATTCCAATCTACTGAATGGATATGCTTTCATATCCGTTCACTGTAATATGTGAGAGTCACCAATCAGTCTCTGAACTAACCGTTGCCAAGACAACTACTTTGAAAGTCGATGGGTTAAATGTGTCTCAATCTGTCAAATGAATCATTGTCAATTCGGAGTGGAACAACTCGAGAAAGCAGAATACTAATCAATGATCATAGAGGGATTGCACCTGAATACTACAACAAATATCTTATGAGCCTAAAAACAAATCAATTCACATCCACATCATTTCATCATTCTCTGTATGTGAGACACTGCTTTTTTCTTAACGATTCTCTCGGAAAATCTCTCTTGCCATATTATCATTTTGGAAGATTCCAGTTCCAAATTCATACAATCGTGTCAATAATCGATGAAAAAATAAAATATTAGGTATTGAATATTTGTGGACATCCAGCTATGGAACCAAAGCATTGTCGTTGGTTGGAATATGGAACCAAAGCGTTGTTGTCACATCTTTTTCAACAAAATTTCCGAGGTTCAATGAGATATTCGATGATATCGCACATTCATTATATATGTATCAACAGTAGTGAAAGTAGGAAACCTTAGAGGAACTAATAGATATAGTTAGAATTTGATGGGTGATTTATTCATTCATATTTCAGTGAGAGTACGTGACATCATTCGAACGGTATATTTTCGTATTCAGAAGAAATATGGGATAGATTGAAAATGTCATCATCTTTAGGAAGGTGGAATCTCGTTCAAATCTGTTTCCTCGAATCTAGATATTCTTCAAGATGTTGTATTGTGCTGTACGCTCAGCCCTGTACAATAAATGAACACTATGAAAATGATGTTAGTTTACTTCGAACAAATCTAGATTGGATACATCGTCATGGTATCCACCATCATTGATGTCAACCGATGCATGATCATATAATCAGATTCGTTTCTAGCGGAAGTTATTATGTATGTATGGGTTCATGCAATTTGGGAAATTCTGTTTGGTCAGTACACTCTCCTCGAACATTATGTGCTGCAAGTGTCCACCTCTGCCGATACCACAGACTAGTACTGTGTATTTCATCCTGAACATAATTATCAGTTCATATCTTTATATATCACAGGGAATATACGTAAGTTCGCCAATGAATTCCAATATACTGACCAATTGACTCGCACCGATAGTAGCGTAACTATTATTCTGCGAGAGTCCAAGCCACAGTGGAATTTTCAGTACACCATCTTATCAGCCCGAAAAGGAATACCAATAGAATGATAGTTGATGTTCTCACAGGACATTGTGAGCTCGATGAGCACATGGGTAGGACATGACTGACAGAAAAACTGTTCTGCAGGTTTTATCAGAAGAAGAGAGTTGCGGTCCAGGCTTTTTGTTGTCAGGATTGTTCTGATTATTTGAATCCTATGAAGTTAAGAAAAAAATGACCTACTACCAGTTCTCTTCATTTCTTCAGCCAGGGTTTTCAGTTAGCTCCATCATGAAGCGTGGGTTCAACTGAATCCAAACCGTTCATGAGATTTTTAGAAAGAAATTTATATTGAAGCGCAACCCGCTTGTCCTCAACCTGTGATGATAAAGAATACCAAACAGGAAGACAGTCTAGAGGAACCAGAGAGGATTCTGAAGATTCTGCCGAAATGATAATTGTCCTCTAGTTTTGATGAATGCTTCTCACTCTTATGGCGTTGAATAAAAAGAAAAAATATCTTATCTTATGTTTCCAGTTTTCCAGTTGACAGTCCCCTGAAGGTATTTGAGGATTAACTTCTTTTAATGAATGTCATGGGTCGAATATGTCGTATCTATATATGTATCCTGGAATCTTTCCAGCTTCTATTAACAGAACTCAAGCCGCACGAAAAAGTACCGTTGGAGGATCACTATTTGAAGATAGAGGGTTCTCTGAGTTCTTCTTGTTGGAAAATCAATGATCAGGGATGATGAGATGTTCTATGGAATCGATGGAGGTCCATGTACAAGATGTAACTTGGGCAGTTCGACTCAAACTCATGTGTTTCCGACGAAAAATGTGATATTTATGGGCGAATCATCATTCCTGGTCATATAAAGGGCGATTTTCCAATTTTTGTCCGAAACAAGAACCTCACATATGATACATATGAATGATTGGATTGGTTCTTAGCATAGATTAGATGAGGTAAGATGTAGTTCTGTATTACAGACATAGGTTCGAAGAAGTCAAAATGTAGATTCCGATAGCCCATTTCTCATCGAATCTCATCTTTATCTCTATAAATAGTACAGTACTGTATATACTGTTTATAGTAGAGTACTGTAAAAAAATTCTTGCTCTCGAACCACCATGGCCTTCCATTGGAGTTCACTGTAAACTGAATCTCAGACTGAGCTACCAACGCCACCTGTGAGGTTTCCAGTGGACCTTCTTATGAGTCAGAAAAAGAATACAACTAGGATGATACTGATGAGAACTATAGGTATGACAAAAAAAACTGCTGTGCTGGTTCTTTCAGAAAGGAGAGAAATAGCAGTACAAACGCTTCGATAATCTAAGTGGGGGCTTGACAAAACTAACGCAAGAAAAATAAGAGAATGCGTTCCGACACATGAAGGATCACTGAAGGAAAGGAGAAAGGAGAGAAGGAAGGAAGGTAGGTACTGAGCACAGAGAATACGAGGCCGAAAGGAGAACTTCAATACAGCCACAGGTTCGACGATTTAGATAGACCGTATACCCCTCCAATCTGATCTACATCTTTATCAATAGTGAAGTAGTATTGATATTGTGAGCAGGATGCTGCTTGGCAATGACTAGTCTTCATTTTTTCTCCTCCTGATTCCCGCTCCTGAACCTCCGTGGCCTTCTGATGAACTTCTTCATGTCATTCTACTTCGGGTCGATCAACTGCTACTGCTAGAGCTCTTACAGGCATGAGAAAATTTTGATTCTCAGTGTTCCATGATGTCAAGACAAGATTTTCGTCATGTTGACATTGGCGCAGGTATATCTTCCTTTCTACTCCTATTAACCACATTTCAGGCGAGAGTAGACGTGAGCTGAAACAGGTGTAGGTGTAGCAAGGTGAGACGGGAGGAGCGCTTGTATGGATGAAAATTCTTCTCAGTGTCTCACAAGTGTTTTATGTTAGCGCATTTTCCATCCAAAATTCGTATAAGTATCAGAATACAATAATTGGGATCATTCAAATCTAGCTCCGTGCTCTACTCAGGTTCAAGTGATGAAGCTCTCATTCCGATGAGAATTGTACGGAAATATTATAGTTTTGATAGAATGATATTACAGCTCGTGGGTCCATCGAATATTCAGATCATTTCGATCGATACCTGCCCCGGTTTCGAAGACAAGGGCCTCAATTTGCATCTCTACGTCGATCAACTGGATCACTCCATCACCGGCAATATCTCCCTGGACTCCGATTTTGACGATAGGGTCAAATTGAATCTGAGAGGTATGTTTGTATAATGAACGTAATGAACTATTGCTATCTCTATATGTTCGTTTCCGTCTTCCTAAGTTCTCTTCCGAATTGCTGCGATCTGGATGTTCGAGTACTCTGGGTCAACTAATGCATTCAATTTCATGCCTTCATCATAAGTTCATCGATACAGTAGTCTTGATCAACTGGAATTGATGATATCAATCCATATCGACTCTCAATTATTGGGATATATCACATGTATATCGTTGAAACCTGATTCATTGAAAGTTACTCCTACATCAATGTGTGGAGTAGTGGATACGACATCACATCATTTTGAAAAATTCGTCTGAAACTGTGTGACTACAACATTCAGGTGAACATTTCTGAAATCCTGATTTGATGATAGTTGTAGGGGTTGAATCCAGATATACTCCAATATGATGAATACTTCATTTTGGGTAACATTGATTGAATTCTACTCCTTGGAATTGGGATGGTTGGCGGAATGAAGAATACTTCTGAAAGATTTCAGACACATTTCTGAAGAAAATATGTTGTATCAGAACCTGATCACCTATAACATTCCAGAGAACTCATGTGTGCACGTGCCATCCATTTTTCTTGTGAACTCGCGTTTCTCTTTCGATCTTTCTTGCTGTAGTCAGTGTTTGCTGCTGCCTCTAGAATATCTCCGTAGACTCGATACTGTTATTTTATATTCCCAAATCGTTGTTCAATATGAGACTTTCCCAACTAACATAGAGTTTTATTAATAGTGTATTTTTGTGGATTCTGCCCGAGGTACCCTCAACTTTTGGAATCGAAACAGCTTCTATTCCTTGATATTCATATCATGGGTGGATATAGTCAACTGGAAAGTGATTGACACGATCATTCGTTCATGAGATCTATACTTCCTTCGAATACGCCATGAGCGTAGTTCACCACACCAATCTATTGCAGTTTTTTCTCTTTTTTTATCAGGACAGAAATCCATGAGGTATCCTGAGCAACCTGCCAGAACTCTCATCCACAGCAGGAGTTTCTGTAAAATCGTTGATAATTACATGTATGAGAATGATTATCCGACAGAAGAAGAAATGATACAATATAACTCGATATGTCCGATTCACAATGGAACATACGTCATCGAAGGAGCTAATGCTGAATTCAGCGTCATGGACCTTCCCTTGAAGATGCTGGGGGAACGAAAATACCAAATTGAGCTGATTAGAAATGAGGAGTTGCTGTTGTGTAGGGAAGTTGAAGCAGTAGTCTCTGTAAATCATTTCGCAGAGATATGAGATCAAAAGAAGTTAAATATTATATTATCTGAAAATATACATGATATTCGATATAATATATTATAAATGATCACAGTCAATCTTTCATTCATTCCTATTCTCAGAATCTCTGAGTCTATTTTGCCATGAAAATACCCTCTCGATGCATATTCTACATTAGTGAACAATATCCAGTTAATAAGTCCACATCCCAACCTCACGTACTCCCCTTCTATTACAGTACATGAACTTGCTGGTGAACTATGTGTGGTTTCAAATTTTTCATTTCAAATAACGTTTTTTTGATCACCATCAGGCCAGCTAGATATATGTCAGCACTTCTAGCTGGGCAGAAGAAATTTGGAGAAGTTCAAAAACGCAGGTGGGACATGAGGTTGAGCTTCTACTAATAAGAATTATGTTTCGTTCTGGAGAAGTCGAAGGTTCTTCGAATATAAAGTTAGCAGAAATGAAATGTGATCCCACAAGTATTCCAAGTCCAAAGTGGAGTGGAATGAGAAAATCAAATATACGAACAACACAGTTCTTGACTGAACATATGTTTCTTGAATTTCGACACCTGTGATCAGTCTCTCAGTGTTATGTATTGTTTTCGAATGATTTGAAATCGTCATCAAAGCCGTCATCAAAGCCGAAGGGAAATATATGAGATAATTTGTGATGTAGATTGATGAATCTACACCCAGTTGACTCAAGTACAGATTTTATAAGAGGAATACTACTTGTTGAAAAAAATCTGATCTCAATCATACTAGATTCAGATTTTATCTCGATGATGAATTCCAGAAATGCTTGGGAAGGATCTATATCTTTGATGCCTTCAAAAGCTTCACCAAGAATCATCGTATTAGAGAGACTAGCCTTACTTGGCTTGACCAGAAAATATTACAATGAATCAGCTGAGTTATGTCACCTATATTTTTGTATTGTGCAGAATATGTTCCATCATCATACCGATTAGCCTATGCTCCTTCTGGAAATGGAATGAATTTTATTATCAAGCCAATAAAGCAGATCTGGTGATTTCTTATTTTCTCAGCTGAAGAGCTTCTATGCCTATTATCGTCCTCCCATTTTCTATTCTCGAGAAATCGCACACGTTCTCGCGTGGCAGATTTGCGGAAATCCTGATTCATATTAGGCAACAGGCATGACCTAAATAAGAGAAGTATCGCGCCAGCACATATCTACATTCCGCATCCAGGCTGAGGATGCATCCTTCAGCTTCCAGACTGCCAGCGGACTTTTCCGGGGCAATATAAGTCCGCTGTTGCTTCCCGGCTCATAAATCGTTCGACTTTGCGAGGCACGTAGAGAATGGAATACGAAATGGAGTACTGAAAATGTTGTTTGGGAATTTCACCTAGCTGAAAACGTCTGAGGGCGTCAACCGCTCTGTTCATTTTGTTCGTTCGCACCTGTTATCTCCAAAGGGAAAAATCTTTGAAGAGAACTTCTGGCGAGCCAATTGAATTTAATGAGACTGTGGTGCTTACACAGTGACGTTCAATTCAGAATGATCATACGTGATAGTAGTATATTACGTAACGAAAGTTGTAAATCTCATATTACTCACACAAATGAGTCCTTCATAGTTTGAATGTATATAGAACATCGTTTTATATTAGAAAATATCGAAGCCTCGAAATGGAGCAGACAGTAGGAATGTTTGTTATATACTGTTCATGTGATATATGAAACTAATCAGCAACACTGAATAATAATTTATGATTGAAGTTCAGGTGTGATTGATTGATGAAAGAAAATTATATCCATTTCGGAAAATGTTAGTGGTGGAAATGAATGAATTCTTGAGTATAAAAAGAGCTACGTTCAAATCGAACTTTATGCATTCTTGCAATAAGTTGACCAGTTTGCGCACTCACTTCCTGGGCTACCGAAGAATTTTGAAAATCACTGAATGACCTGGTGAAATCAGGAGTCAACAACTATAAAGTATAAAGTAACCCTGTTGTTTAGTTTTGTATAGTTCTGTTCCATGAGCTATATTGGGACACTGGTGAAATATATGAATTTTAAAAAATGGTAACTGGCCGCCATTTTGAAAGGTTTTTCTTTCAATGGTGGGGGGTCGAGCGACTGCTCATTTGGAGCGTCTGTTATTTCATAACAGACTCCCTCCGAATTCCCTGATCAAGGTCCGTATGATCAGAATGCTATCGAGATACAATAAAAAAAAATATACATATATTATTCTAGGTTACATCAACGAGCTATCTGAATCTGTTTCCTCATTTCTTCTGAAACTATGTGAAGCTATATGTTTTTTCAGAGTGCATTCCACCATATCTCATATTTTGTTACTCTCCACGTCGTCGTCGTCAGAAACATACAATACAAATTTTGACCGAATATACAATTCATGCCTTCCTTAATTCAGACTCGCAAGAAACTTTCTCTGCGTAGTACAGCTACTCTTATTTACTCCAGCGTCTAGCCAAATATAGATAGGCACTAAATCCTCAGTCAAGATGATACTGTGAATATGGTGAAATATAATGAGTAGTCAGAAGACGATGGACGATGCAGTTTTAGCTGTCCTATTTGGGGATTGAATGAAAATGAGAGTAAAACTTTTAGTCTGAAAGGGTTGCCAGCTAATCAATTTCTATACTTATTGTTCCCATATGTTCTCTGTATTTGATTCAGCCAGGAATTGCTCTAGATTAATTATTTTCCACTTCATATTTTCCTATCGTTTTTCTATCGTTGTCTATTGTCTGTTCGACATATTTATACATCGCTGATCAAGTTTGAACAGAAACGAAAAACGTTATTTTTCTATAGATTGGAGTCAAAATATCCACGACGTCTGCCCGATAACTGATTGATATCAGGCAACGCCCCGTCGTGTGACATCGGATGCCTTCTGGCTGGATCAGTCACCGCCCTTGCGTCATCATCCCTTCAACGCACTCAATCCAAAATAGAGGTGTTACATTTCCGAGGCGAATTTCTTCTAGTCGCACATTTTGCGGTCACATTTCTTCATGCTCCTGCAGAACATTCGATCATTACCTGAAACATATTCTTCTGCAGAGATAGTTGATGACATTCAACTTTGTCAATGTTGTTTTCGAACAAATCAGCAAAATTCGCTACCCGTGTGTACGAGAAGAATGTTAGAAGTGTTAGATTCATATTATTCACGTTCATGAGTAGAATAGTCCTGGAAAGGATGAATTCATCCTGCAGAAGTTATCCTTCATACAATTTATTGTAAGGGCTGAATACTATATTCAAAAGAGAAAATCGTTCAAATCACAAGCATTGCATATAGTGTGAGGTTTGATTTGAATAATGATCAGGTTTGTTAAACACAAATTTTCTGTTCCTAGATATTATGTATTTGAAATATATCATAAATGATATCACTCAACTAGTGAATGTTTCGAACTGGTCAATTTTGTTTCTGATCAAGAGGAATATTTTGATTATCAATATAATTGAGTCGCATGGCCATCACGAGCGTACTAACAAATTCATTACGAACTCCCCGAGTCTAGAAGGAGTTAGAGCCCATTTATACGGATTCTGAACGGAGTAACATAGTTCCTGAATTCTCCCCACCTGTGCTGTTTCTATAGCGAGCGCTGTGATTAAATTGACGACTTGTTCCCGGTGACATATCTGTTCGAATTCAGTGCGTCCCTAATTGGATCAAAGTGACATTTGTACTATATAATTTGGATGTAACTCTGCTGTGAGATGCGTACGCCTGACGCTACACAGTGAATCGATTGAAATTCAGTATTATCACTTAATTAGTTCATGTTCATGGAGTTTAATGGAGACATTATGAGCCAATGTTGATGCTTTGCGGAGTTCTGAGCTCTATCTGGATAGTAGTTAGGAGTCTCAATCAATTCAGTCAGAGTATCTTTGAGGTTTGGAGGGTCGGTCACCTTCTTCGACATTTCGGCACGACATTCCAGACAAGCGCTCATATCATGCAGCACAGAAGGAATACGGCTCGCTTGAATTTATTCGATGGATTCATACCTCCTTTGACAAATTTTAATAAGAAGAGAACACTCACCCCTGTCCATCTTATTGTGAGAGAAGGGACATAGTGTTTCTGTTGAACAATGAGATAAAGAGTATATGCAGGAGGATCAATTTTCATTTGAAATGTCGTTGCAGACAGAGTCAGAGTAGCAACATCCGCTGAATTGTGTGATAGATAAAATCTGATAGATACATACATATGTACTACCTATAATCTACGCAAACAGCATATAGCGCAGTGACTTTTTACATAGGAAAAAGCTCATATTAGTATCACCACAGCAATATGGAAGTGAATATACACGTGTTGAAATATGCTGAAACCACATGTTCGCGTATGATTACAAAAATGATTGTCACTGAATAGGCTGATTCACGGTTGATAACACATAGGACGTTCCTATCGAAACAGATGATGGATCATTCAAAAAATTTCTGATGATTTGGAAAGCTGATGGAACTTGTTCATCATATATGTATAGCGTATCTTCACCTAACCGGTCAAGTTCCTGACTCATGTGAATTTATTTGAAGAAATGTCCCTTGGAAATGGTTTCTCCATTCTGTTCTCGATGAATGAGCCGATTTTTTTTCCGATCTGTGGATAACACGAAAGGGAAACCTATAATGTTCGAGGAACATCGTGTTAGCCAGCGGTGGAATTTTGGGAGAGAAGGACGGTGTTGGAATTTTTATTGAAAGTTTGGAGGTTGTAAGCATCAGGAAAGACTTCACTAGGCAGAGAATTTCACAACTTTGCCGATCTATTGATGAATGATGCTTGGTATAGCGATGTTCGACAGGTCTCGAGCCTGACAGTGTAGGGGTGACCAGCCTGAGCTCTGGTTTGTCTTCTAGGAATCGCACGTGGTGGCATAATGGATGATATTTCCGTTGAGCACTGACCGTGAAATTATCTATAAAAAAGGCAGAGATCGCCGACCTTTCTACGATGATCTAGAGAGGTGAATAATTTGGTGAGTGTTGTATCATCGACTAGGCGAATAGCTCTCCTGATTTGAATCTGAGAGCTTCAGCGTATGTTTGGGGGCTGAGCTCCAAACATGTGAACAGTACTCCAGGACAGGTCGAATTTGTGCTTTGTAGATCATAAGCAGTTGCTGGGATGTGAAATATCTCTCACAGTAACATTGTGTCATTCTCGTGATGATATCGGCATCAGAATTTCATCCCTTCAAATAATATTCATCGAAGTTATTCAAAGTTCTTATGAATTAGTTCCAAAAATTTACAATTGCCCGGTCGTTCGAGATGCATGTTATTACAAAGGATTAATCAACCAAATATTCGAGGATTTGGATCTGAATTCATTCAGATCTACCATGACAAATACAGACAACACTCCATAGTCGATCCAAACGGTTGAAAATTGTTCTGAATTCATATGAATTTCTTGTGGTTCATATTGGCGGTAGATTTGAATGCATTTCATTGGATCTGAATTTAATCAGATCTACCATGACAAATACAGACAACACTCCACAGTTGATCCAAACGGTTGAAAATTGTTCTGAATTCATATAAATTTCTTGGGGTTCATATTGGCGGTAGATTCGAATGCATTTCATTGGGCTTCCTACATGTCCTGCCTGTCTGATGATTTTATCACACTGTCTACAATTGATGAACAGATCCAAAAGAACTCCGTCTGAAGAATATTTTCCTACCCTTTTCAAAGAGACGGAAATGTCGATATCATAACGAGAATGACGCAACGTTAATATCAAATACCAATCATAGTCTCCTCACCAAGAACCGAATGAGGATAGCATATTCAAGGGACGTTTCTAGAAATAATTGCAAATAAGCCAATTGGGTATAAGTATGATATATAATATATACATGAGCACATGAGAGACAAACACATAACTTTCCAAATCAATAACAGCATACAGGGTATTTCATTTGAAATGATTACCTCTCAGTAATTTTGTAAGTAAGTGCAAGCAAGCCCCCAAGTAACGCCAAACTCCAAATCGAATTTTGATATCATTGTATTTCCGTACTCGAAGATATCATCATTCTCAGAGGTCATGATTCTTGAAGACGAAAAATTAATTGGTTCACAGTTCGAAAACGGCTACAGATAGGTATATGAAAATATCGATGAAAGTTGTAAGGAAATCGATGGAGATTCTGAAAATGATATTGTATACACAGTATTCCATTCGATATATCGAAGTTGATAGTGCTTTCGAATTAAAACGGCATTATCGAAAATATCTCAGTACGTACCGTGAATGAAGAATGTTCGAATGGGGAATGTGAAACTTCCAAAGTGATTCGTCGTATGTTTCATTAAAAACGTCTAATGTGTCATCCACCATGAATCAGCCTGTAAACGTACTTCATAAAATATTTATCTTCTTGAGAGTTCATGTTTTGCCTAATTCCGTATTTGGAGAATTCGTAACTAACGATTCATCTGTCATAAGCTGCAAGACATAACATAGCTTCTGCATTTACCTTGATGCATACTCAACACACAGCGAATGTGAAACTAAACAGTCAGCACTCAGGCAAACGGGTTGGAAATGGATGACACTTACATAATAATATATTTTACTACGTTCTCCAATGGAAACAGCGCTCCCAGTATTGTTTTCACTCGAAATACTGTCTGGTTAGAATAGGCACAACCATATGATTTTTCATCCTCACAATGTTTAATCGTTACATCAACCAGAATATCGTTATGGTTACCATAAAAAATTGTTACAGAGTAACGAGAGAATCTGGTTGTGCCTCTACTAACTAGAACTTTCGTCAGGGAAACTATAATTTCTCTCTGTATTGATATTCAGAAAGTAACCCATTCCACTATGGTTTCAGGAAAGTGAAACGCAATAGTGTGAAATTATCGGAAAAACGCACGGTGCAGTGATTGATTAATGGGATGATACTTCATGGTACTCACATCCTAGATTGATTTTGCATCCTGACCTTTCGGAAATTGATTGAATCCACTACCTTCGCTCCTTCTCCCAGATGCGACTGGTCATGTGACAATCATGAGTTTCTTCTCTGTGGATATCATGAATCCACTATATCATGCAAGAACAGAAGGTTGAAAATGTTCAGGAAACTCAACTTATGACATGTCCCCACAGGAAAAAATCTAGCGACATCAAATCGGGTGACTTAGGAGGCCAAGGAACTGCTCTACCTCTGGCAATCCAACGGTGCCCAAACCGCTGCTTTTTTCTGTGTAAAGTCTCTGGTCTACGGAACTTCAGTAGAAACAGACTGAATTGGACAAATCACAGCAGCATTCGAAATCATTTAGAACCAGGATCAAATTCTCAAGTCCGCTGAAATCATGTGCGACGTTTAAATCGGTGTATTCAGGTTGGAGGAAGACATTTTGAACAATTGTTGTGATGATTTATCATGTACAAGGAGCAAGAATTGTATTCATCAGATCCTATTGGGGCAATTCATCGTATTTCCAAATTTTAACGCGTCTCAGGGCCGTTGTGCCATAGTGACACTTTTCCGGACATGGGACCCACTACTCAAATGTTTTCAACTGCTGCACTGAATAACCCCTAGAAGTTCGATCCCATAGTTGTGTAACACCCTGTAGAGTTCATCAAATCTTCGAGAATCATCACGACAATCTGGAAGATGTCAATAGAACAGAATCTATGAGATTGTTGCCCCATCCATGGAGTAAAAAAGTAATGTTCGAGGTTTATTATAACATTAATTTCTTCAGATGGGATAGCGATATTCATTCCAACACTTTCTAAATTAAATTCTTGCTGGTTGTTGGTATTTTTTTTCTCACACATGGTATATTTGAACAAAATTCATCCAATCATCATTCATCAGGTACACATCCACCATAATCTACTGGATATTTCCCAGATTATTTCCGATTCCATTTCAAGCTGGATTCCGATATTATTCCGATAAACAAAGGTCTATGTTTTTGTATAAACTTTTCCTGATATTATCGAAACGTGTTTTATTCATCATCCACCTATATTGTTCGAATATTCCAAATTCAGGGATTTAGACTGCCTGAAAGTCTCTTTCGCGAACTCGTTTCAGATCGGCGAAATCTGATGAAATCAATTTCATTTTTTTTCATTGCAGAATGTACAAGAGTTTCAATAATTAGCAACGAGGAATCGAAATGAGTGCATTTATATGAAGAGCATGTCTCATGACATTTGAAGACGTTGTGCGTTGTCGATGAACAATCATTACATCTCTCTCGAAATCAAAATATGGTATTTTCAGAGTAGAGAATGTTGTTCGTTACATATATGGAAGTTGGTGAATGAAACTCAAGCTTGTATCTTCACCAGGAAGTAAGAATACACAATGCGCATACTATGAATAATGTCAGGTATCACTACCTACAAAGCTTCCAAATTGGAAGACCATTCGAGTTCCATTGCGAGAACTGGTTCACTGAAATTGGACTGTACAGTGCATTCTACAAATTCCTCTTGTCCAGGGGTATTGTTCACAAGTTTGGATCTCAGCTACCAAACATACGAATTCATTGTCCTATATAGAACGTCGTAGGTGGGCGATATTTCCTTTTCTATAGTTATTCCATGGTAGGTGCCCAACGGAGTATTTCATCTATCACATCACTAGCGATATCAGGTAAAAAACTAGACGAGCTCAGGCTGATCACCCCTATACATTATCTCACTCGAGGCCGGTAGAATTTTTCTCTACGGAGCATCATTATCATTCATCAATTGAACGACATAGGTGTGTAATTATTTCCATAGTGAAGTTTTTTGATAATGCTCACGACTTCCAAACATTCAAAATTAATTCCGATACTTTCATCTTCTCCCTACATCCCAGTGCTGGCACAAATGATGTCCCTCGAACATCATAGGTTTTCCTTTTGTGTTGTCAAAAGATATAGAATACTTTTTTTTTGTATGTTATCAATGATTCCAAGTGTGCGTGCATGTGTGTATGTATCTATGAGAGTGGATCATGTCTGAATTAAATGACTATCGACGCCTCTGATCTCGTGTACTGTATCATATTTCCATAGTTAGAACTATGTTGCTCTCTTGATCCTCCAGCAGTCATGAGACATCCTATATTCCTAGATATTTGTTAGGAGACGAGAGAGAGGGATTTTATGGAAAACTGTTCGAACCCGCGCGGTAATTTCCGGTTGGCATTAACAATTTCTTATCTGTTAGTAGGAGGAACGCCAAAATGTAGCAGTATATATATAACTCGCATCATCCTCCCCATATGCCGGTCGCACCATGCATGGATGGATAACAACCGACGTTCTACCAACGTTTCTATCAGTTCCTCCAGTCATATCTCTACGAACATACCCTAATTCGTATCATCGTATTTCATTTCCGCATCACAAATCAGTTCATGGCGATGGAATTCAGTCACTGTAACACATCGAGAGGTGCGTATTAGTACAAGGTGACTCACATATGAGAGCGATAATTTCAGTCGTTGATATTATCATGTTGAACTAGAGCAGGCTATAGGATGCAGGGTGAGAAATATTTTCAGATACAACATAATCTGCAGTTTGACGAAAGTATTTGTTCAAACGATTCTGAAACTTCAAAAAGACCATCATAGAGAAGTAACGTTCCTCAATATGAGAACTGATACATTTACCAAACATGGAGATGCCTCAAAGTACAATGATTATGCGGAGATGAACTGTCAATAACAATAATACTGTAGCCACAATGTGGCTAGTTTTTCAGATTCAGCAGTTCATGTTCAACGACTAATTTGTTTAGTGAGTGGCGAGGCATGTTAAGTATCTATGGATGTCTGATGTTGAGATTGTTTAAATTACTTCTGAAAACTAATTTCGCATTGAGATATGGCGGACTTTGAGTATCAAACAATCTATGCAAAAAAATTGGGAAATGGTATATAAATATACTGGACACTTCGAGCCAATTCAAATGCAGGATATATACAGAAATGTGTTGATAATTCCTCAAATTGAATATGAATCTACAACTAGAATTTTGCACTCATTGAAGTCAAGAGATGGATGATAAACTATGTCACAATAATTAAGAATGAATGAGACCTGACAGATTTTTTTTTCGTTTCATAATTTGAAATATGTCTATTTGCAAGTAACCGAGTGCGCATGTAACATTAACGTAAAATGATGTTCACATGGATCTTGAATCTAGGAGAAGTATAGCTCATATAGTAGATCCTATTTTTTTTAGAAACGACTAAATGGCCTCGAGTTTCTATTCCCAAATAAACGGACCACTGTTTTGAAAGGATTGATTATTGAGTTGTGCTGATCAGAATAGTCAACAAACCGTCAAAGGTCTCTATATCTAGTTTCAGATGCTGCATTGTATGATGTAGTTCCAATATAATGGATTGATTATGTATCATCCGCATAAAGTTGTCACTTGTGTTTTCAGTTTCCGGTAACTCTGATGTATATAATAGAAATAATGAAGGTCCTAGGGTATATCCCGGAGAGACTCCATAGACATTTTTTTTTGGGTTGGAGTGATTGTTATCAACGCAAACTCGTTGTGTGCGATTGGAAGATAATTAAAGTTGTTGACCTCAGGCACCAATTATATTGTGAGACAAATTCAAGAGTGCGGTAGTTGTAGTATAACATTCCCTAAATCTGGATTGTTCAACAGTAGTATGCTGTTAGTTTGAATAGAGTGATTCAGTCGACTATATACTGATCTCTCCAGTATTTTGATAATCACTAGTGCAATAATTGGTCTCGAAAAATAAACACTCGTGGGTGATGATTTTTTTGGTTTTGGATTATAATCGACTGACGAGGCCGGATACCTAGGTGAGTACAGTAAGATTTCTGCCTGTGACAGTAACCAATGACATTCATACCGTTAGCATGACACAATGATCTGGCAGCAAAACTATGTCGAGGTGACCATGAGCGCTGAATCGCATGTCATTTCGATCGTGGGTTCGATCCCCACTACCTGCAGAAAAGTGATGACGTGAGTATTATATGATCGAGGCATTATCGTCCCATTTAGTCACCAGGTATCAGGAACCAAATATATTGTTGTTGTTGTTGTCAATACTCGTGTCCTTAGTTATCAAAGCAACCATTGACAGACTTGTGCGAGTAGAGGATATGAGGATCTCACAGTCTATAGGAGTGAAATACGAACATAAGAACCACTGTAGCATCTTTGCTAACACTATGTACAACATAACGTTATACATTGTACAGAACGTGAATAAACGTAGATCTGATGGCCAGCCAGGGATCGAACCCAAGAACTCATGATAACTGTGTCCATAAAATAACCCCCTTCCTCCCAAGGCCAATTCCGGATGAATTCTATTTTGTCAAATTTTTCTTGTTACAATGATCATTCTGAAACTTCATCTTCACATTTTTCAGATTTCTTGGGAGTTTTTGTCCTCGTTTTTAGAAACGAGGAAAGAAAATCCCACGAAGAGCTGGAAAATGAATGAAATAGAAGTTTTGAGAAGATATTTCAATTATTCGTAGAGACGACAGATTTTTGATCTGCCCCAAAATGTCACTGCTCTTGAAATTTGACATTCAGATACCTGAAAGAGGAATGCTATCAATTGTCAGTGACATCTTTTTTTCTATATAATTCGAAAGGCAACTATATTTGAGATTCTGATTTTTGTAGATCATTCAGTGTTCGGATGGACATTGCTGTGAAATGTTTTCAAAGGATTCCTGTCCGCTCTTCCGATTCCTATTGAAATCTCTATTCAGTAACCAGATATGGTTCATCTGATTTTTCCCTATTTTGTATTTTCGTCTTGGTGTTAGTTTCTCATTCCCATGAACATGTGTAACTCATTTCTTAGGAATATCATTACATAAGAAATTTTGTGGTTCCATGTTTGGGGAAAGTTGTGAGTATCATAAGACCAGATAATTGAACAATATCCTGTTGTGATTGTTTTTTTTTTTCAGTTTCCACTCCTACCATCGAATTTAATCATCAAAGCTGATACACGTGAAAGGAATTGGAATTTCTCTTCAAACTCTAGAGGCCGTGAACATCAGGAAAGACGTCACTAGCCTGACGATGTAGGGTTCACGAGCCTGAACTCGTCTATATGGTTTGTGCACCTAGAATTGCTCTTAATGGAATAATCATGAAAATATCTATCAAAGAAGAAGAGATCTACGAAGCTCTAGAGAGAAGAATTAATTCTCGAGAGTAGTTTCACTGATTAGGCTCCACCGTTTGGAAGCTGAACTTCAAATATTTGAATAGTACTCTAGAACAGATGAGCTGGCCTGTGGAGTAGGTACCTACCTCTTTGTCCAAAATAGGAAGTCAAGTGGTGATACCGAGCGACGACACGGGAATGGTAGAACCTCACATCATCATAATATGCATTTATAACGCGCCTTCATAGTAGAGATGCAATCTGGAGTTTTTGCTGCATTTAACTCTACTATATTATCAGATAGCCTCTCGAGAATTTCCCACAGATATCCATATCGCATCGACCTATTTCTGTCGTGCACCTCGAGCATCTACGGATGATATAGCAGCTCTACAAGAGAAGACGATATAAAGTATACCTACTAGCTTCCGCGAAGCTATGAACTAGACAGGAGGTCGTATGCAACAGATATGTCTACTGCACATGCATTCCGCAATAAACTTCCAGGTTATGGACTGACCGATGTAATCGCTGATCACTTATGTCATATTCGTCAGATCAGAGACTCTGTGTTCAGTATCACGGTTTTGGGTCGATTGATATTCCATAATCTTCTGGTGGTTCCGGAAACCAATTGTAGATTCTTTTTCATTGATAATTTCTATGCATAGTATTTGTAACTCTCTCTCAATCTGACGTCTCTCCAGTCCAATGTATTACTTTACACTGTTGGTTGTTAATTGTATAGGACAGTTAACAGTCTGCATGATCGTGAACTCCTTCAAGATGACCTAGATAGTTTGAATAACTGGAGCACTATGAACTTATCAGCTCTTGACATAGAAAAGGGCACATACATGTGTTCTACGCGTAAGAGACATATGATACTGAGTAGTCTATGATTCAAGACTGACCTGATCGCAACAGCTCGAAGAACACTAGGATTTATGATCATGAATCCGAAATTCAGAATCAGTCAATGGAATTTCAGATTTTCAAAACGGATTGCGTATATCCGAATATAGCACTGCCCCATATGACAGTTTCATCATCAACTGTCCCCATCTGCTATATCTTATTAATATCCATGTTCCTCGTTTGCCTATGAGAGACTATGAATCTCTGTTTCATGTGTGTATTGCTCAATTCAACTTACTTTTACCCCCACCAATTCACCAATTCCGTGTTATTACTAGAGCATTGTTGTGAATTTTATTGTTGATTGCAATAGTCAATGAGATGGTGTGGTGGTTGTGTCCATTTCTGTACTAATTTTCGTTCCAAATGATTCTTCTTCATTCAGTCATTGTACAATGATCGTTTATGGGAGGTGACTATAATATTCACTGTGATTTATACAACTATTTATATTCCAGTTCAATAATGCATCTGTTCTCATCCTGTAATCGACTTTGGCTGTCGGATGATTTACAAATAGGAATACAAGAAATCACAATGATATGAATATCGATCCTTGTTGAACACCAGCAATGGTTGTCCTCAGTTTGGACTTGGGGAAGACTTCAGTGAGGACTTTGATGGGGTCTTGCGTGAAGACAAATCATTAAAACATTGTTCCCCTTCTTGAGTGGATAATCCTGTATGTGTTAAATTTCTGTTTCAGAAACTAAGTTATGAAACTTTGACTCGTCACTAAAGAGGAAGGCGGATATCATCTGCTCTCCAGGGATCTCATTTTTGGAACCAGGGAAAAATTTAACGTTTGGGTACATTTCTTTCGACTAACCCAATAATTAGAAATGAAAAATTGCATTCTATAGCCTATAAGCCAAATTGTCTATCGATGATCGCCACCTTTTTCTATCAGGATAACACGCTCTAACTCCCCATTTTCCGTTTTCACGCCATAAAACAATGGAACGATGAGTTTCCATCTCGTAGATAATCCGATCATAGAAATGTGTTCGCTCTGCGTCAGAGTTAATGCAATTTGAGGGGCCCACTCAAGTTCATATTGGATTATGTAGTGGGCAGTGAACTCTCAAGCATCGACATAGATAATCGACGAGATGATGTGACGAGTTCAGATATGATTCGTGGAATTATCATTAGTCACTACGGATAATAATTCTATGAAAATATATACGCAACCAAGCAGGACATTCCTTTCGATTTCTGAATTTGAAAATTCAAATTTGAAATTTCATTCAATAAAGAATATGACAAGAGATTGAGAATGATCGAAGATATTTTGACAGATTTTCGAGAAATTCTCACAGACACGAGTGCCCGGAGGTACCTGTGGCTGATTCTGCATGTAAAAAATTGACAACTGCATGTAATTTTTGTGATACAAGTTTCATGAGGCGCTGTTTCGGCGCAGTTCGTTGCAGTACCAGTAAAACGAAGAAGATGAACCACGAATGAATGCTGAACAAAATAACAAGAACTATTGGCAACACTGATGATTGGATGATTGGACATTGTTACCTCAAAATTGCTTCCCGTGAAAATACATTGATCACAATGGTCAGTCAAATGCCCGAATGATTATAAAATATTAATTTCTCATTGTGTCATTGTGCATATGGAATCGGATTCCATTGTTTCTGCATGTGTGATAAGTTCATTTAAAGAAAAAAATGTGGCGACATACAGGGTGTCCTTAAAAGGTCTTTACAAAAAGCTACCACATATTCTTCAGACCAAAACAATTCGATACAAGCAAACTTACCTCAGTAAAAAGTTGCTTAGTTTGGGCGCTAGACGGCTCTGAAGTTGAAATTTTCAAATCGATTTTGCTTCATAACTTTTGAACGGCTCATGAGATTTTTTTCAAATTTGGTACGTTGGCATAGACTCATCGGGCAATGAAACTCATATCATAATCATAATGAATATCATTCCATGGGCGTAGAACTTGATTTTTTCAGTAAATAAACATCTAAAACTCCTACGCCAATGGAAAAAAATTAGTTTCAATATGAAATCTAAATTATTCAACTCATTCACTACAAAAAAGGTACTCTTGACAAAAGTCGATTCCTCTCATGGTTTCGACAAAATTTTAATTTTAGTGATTTAGAGCATAATTAATAATAAAACGATTAACAGATATTTCATAAAAATTGTTCAAAATGTTCACCATTTTCACGTATACAAAGATTTATACGACGCAAAAAGTTGAGATGTACTTTTTGCATAGGTTATTTCTATTGAAAATAAGTAGCACTGGTTTTTTTTTCTGAAGACTATCATTATCTGCTCGAAAACAGTGATATTCACATTCTTGGTTTCCATAGTTTCATCTGTGTTGCTTTGTCGAGTTTTATTGACGTTGATTGTTGATATCGGACTTTTCTGATTTATCATGGCCGTACAATACACCAATGAAGAATACACCGATATGTTATTGGTATTCGGATATTGTCAAGGAAATGGTCGAGAGAGTGTGAGGGTGTATTCGGCAAGGTTTCCAAATCGTCGCGTACCAAGCCACCCAACCTTTGCTGCAGTTGAGAGACGTCTTCGGGAGACCGGTCATTTTGCTCCTAGAACTGGTGATTATGGAAGACAGCGTTATGTAAGGATTCCCGAAGTCGAAGTAGAAATTTTAGACCGTATTGAAGAAAATCCAGAATTGAGTACTAGACGGATAAGTAATGAACTAGAAGTTTCTAGGAATGCCGTTCATGAAGTACTAAGAGAACAATTATTATACCCATACCACAAGACGCCAGTTCAAGATTCATTAATCCATGATTCACAAAGTCGTCTGATATTTTGTAGGTTCATTAATTTGCAAAGAGAAATGAATCTGAACTTTGGAAAGAATATTTTGTTCACTGATGAAGCCTGTTTCACGAGAAGAGGAATAACTAATTTCCATAATGAACACGTTTATGCAATTGAAAATCCTCATTCCATTAAAATAAACCATTTTCAACACGAATTCAAAATCAACGTTTGGGCTGGAATAATAGGAAATTTTATAATTGGTCCTGTCATACTTCCACAAAGATTAACAGGAGACATGTATTTACAACATCTACGAAATACGTTGCCAAATTTGTTGGAAGATTTACCACTCCAACATCGGGTAGATATGTGGTTTATGCACGATGGAGCTCCACCACATTTTTCGGTGGATGTTAGGAATTTTTTAAACCAACAGTACCCAGACAGATGGATAGGTAGAGGTAATGATGCACCTGTGAATTTGCCACCACGTTCTCCAGACTTAACACCGATGGATTATTTTGTATGGGGTTATCTCAAGTCTACGGTTTACAAGACCCCTGTGAATACTGTAGAACAATTATGGCAACGTATCCAACAGGCGACGAATAATCTTACAGGCGATGAAGAAGTTATGCAAAAAGTACATCTCAACTTTTTGCGTCGTATAAATCTTTGTATACGTGAAAATGGTGAACATTTTGAACAATTTTTATGAAATATCTGTTAATCGTTATATTATCAATTATGCTCTAAATCACTAAAATTAAAATTTTGTCGAAACCATGAGAGGAATCGACTTTTGTCAAGAGTACCTTTTTTGTAGTGAATGAGTTGAATAATTTAGATTTCATATTGAAACTAATTTTTTTCCATTGGCGTAGGAGTTTTAGATGTTTATTTACTGAAAAAATCAAGTTCTACGCCCATGGAATGATATTCATTATGATTATGATATGAGTTTCATTGCCCGATGAGTCTATGCCAACGTACCAAATTTGAAAAAAATCTCATGAGCCGTTCAAAAGTTATGAAGCAAAATCGATTTGAAAATTTCAACTTCAGAGCCGTCTAGCGCCCAAACTAAGCAACTTTTTACTGAGGTAAGTTTGCTTGTATCGAATTGTTTTGGTCTGAAGAATATGTGGTAGCTTTTTGTAAAGACCTTTTAAGGACACCCTGTATATCAGACATTCGACTGACAGTTCAGTAAAAGGGCAATACCAATCTCAAGATAATAAAAGTAGCGCGCAAACATGAATTCTAATTCTATCTAACCATCGTCTGGTTATCGATAGATTATTTCTTGATTATTACTAGCGTTATATGTTACTGTTTATGGGACCTTTTTTTTCAACTGAGTTTCCATATGCATTTACGACGGATGATGACTATTACACCCTACTTTTACTAGGGATGTAATGAGAGGGGCTTCTTGAGTATGCTAGGAAATAGCCCAGGAGGGATGAATAAATCGAAGCTGAGCTCAGTTGAGAGGGGTTGTGGACGAAAGAGAAGCTATTACCTCTTTTTCCTTTCCATAAACACTGGAAAATGCTTAGAATTCACGAGTGTTTACCCAAATATCAAATTATTATTATCAACATAACACAATACTCATGATACAATAATTGATAACCGATGAACAAGATGATACTTCTGTTCGCACACCGGATTTAGGTTTAGTTTAGATTTAGTTAATATATAACATTTAGATTCATGATGATTGGATTGCATCACTTATATTGAAACAAGTTCCTCCATTAATCACATATTCATTATATTCAAATAACGGCGCATTACTTATGTCGCCGAATGTACTTCACAGCTGTCCAGTAGAGGAAATCCCGGTCTCAACGCGAAGAGCAAAAACGTGGAACGGGCGAGATTCCATTTTTGTGAATCGAGGCACGAGTCGATTTCGATATCGGTACGATCGTGTACGTATTCTCAAACGCTCCCAAATTTACCCCAAGAAGCGCGAGTGACCCCTCGTACGAAACCTATATACAGTCCACTTTCACCTTATATATGAACGGGTAATGAAGGCCGGCCTTAAGCAGACCTGGAAAAGACCTACAGTGCACCAGGTGAGACTTTGATGTAACTTAACAGGACGGCTGTCATTGTACTTAGTTCAAACAAAGACATTTTTGGTTGCCTTCGAGCTGGATCATTTGATCTGTATCGTTTGTGTCATTATTGATAGTATTATATACATATTTGTAATACCTCATAATGATTCGTGAAGGAATTCAGAAACTTGTTTTGATATAAGGTCTCATTCGCCGCTTATCGCAAAGTTTTTGTTCACACTTTTTGTGCGCACTAACTCGAAGATTGTTTAGTGTATGGACATTCAACGATTCATTTCCTTTCAATAAAAACCGGTGTTTTTTTGGATTTTGATAATCCATTCGAATTCGAAAACCTATCAAATAATAACTTTCAAAGATTATAATCGGTTTTATTATACCCCTATTCGAAATATCTCACAAGCGTATTGTTTTCTTCTACTTCATAAAAAAGGTTGAATTGTTCTTTTCATCCTGAACCTGTTGTTTTGCTCTATCAGAATTTTATTCACGCTAATACAGTCGTACTCATAAGTAGTGATCACGATAAATCACTTTTGGACATTGAAATATCATCAATTATTATAGTTTTTTTGTGCTTCTTTCTCTATTGTTCTCTCCTTCAATATGGCTAATGTTGCAAAAATAAAACAATTACGTGCACTGAGAGATATAACAATCGATAGAATATCAGTTGTTCATGAGATAGCTCAGCAAGCTAAAGTAGACCCGACAGAGCGCTCTTACTTTAGAGTGAGATATCTCGAGTTGGCAGAGATTTATAATGCTTTCAATTCGCACCACAATGCCTTGATACGAATACTTTCAACTTCAGAAAATAACGAGTTAGAGGTTGAAAAGCGTCTTCGACAAGAAGTTGATAAAAAACGGTACACTATGATTTATTCGAAAGTACTCCTCTACCGCCAGTAGCGACTGCCAATAGTGCAGGTGTCAATGTCAGACTCCCAAAGCTTAATGTCCCTACTTTTAGCGGAAATTTAAAAAGTTGGCATACATTTATCGATCTCTATAACTCACTCATTCATGGTCAAACGAACCTGAGCAATGTTGAAAAATTTCAATACTTGCTGTCCTCACTTTCTGGTGAACCTCTCACAATTATCAAGAATATTCGTATCACAAATGATAATTACAAAATTGCCTATGATAGTTTAACTTCTAGATTTCAAAACAAACGGCTTCTTGCCACGTTCTACTGGGAAGAAATACTAAATACTCCAAGACTGACCTCAGATTCCTCTAAAAATCTTAGACATTTGTTGGACACCTTTTCAGATAATTTGAAAGCTCTTGAAAATATGAAGTTTCCAGTCAGTGATTGGGATTTTATACTAGGTGAATCTCATTAGTGAAAAAACTGGATCCTGAGACCTTGAAACGTTTCGAACTCCAATTTGGTTCTTCAGATATACCACAGTATCAGGATTTATTCAAATTCCTCGAAAAACAATGCGTTGCTTTAGATTCTTTGGCAGTTGCAAAATCAACGAAAAATAATGTCAATCCTCAAAATAAAATTAATTATAGCCCTCGAAAATTCAACTCATCCACTTCTTCAGCTCTTTTAGCAGATTGTGATAATGCACCAATTAAATGTGCTTTATGTAAGTCAAATCATTCAATTTATAAATGCCCTATCTTCTCTTCTAAAACTCTTCAGGAAAGATACAGGGTTGTCAAAGACAATAAAAACTGTCTGGGCACAAGTCACACTGTGAGCAGTTGTAGCTCTTCCTCTTTGTGTAGAGCTTGCGGTGGTAACCACCATAGTTATTTACATTCTGGGAATTCAGGTCCTGTAAATGTGATAACTGTACCTTCCCCTTCTACTGCCTCAAATACTTCTCAAAGTTCCTCAAATATGGCGGCTCATTCCGCAAACCCTACCATCCTCACCTCTTCTCATATCACAAACTCTGCATTTACTGTCCTTCTCTCAACAGCTTTGATAGATGTTGAGGATGTACGCGGTAATCGTCAATCAGTTCGTTGTCTCTTAGATAGCGCAAGCCAAGTTAACTTCATTACGGAAAAATGTGTTAATAGGTTAGGGCTACCCAGGTTGAAGCTTCCACTAGCTATAACTGGTATTGGACATATAGCTTCAGCTTCATCCTCCATGATCACTTGTAATTTCAAACCTCAAAATAAATCTGAACCAGAATTCACTATCGAGGCCGCAATACTTCCCACTATCTGTCCAGATATGCCGACTGCAACTCTCTCAACTGACCAATGGTCATATCTCGCCAATCTCCACTTGGCTGACCCTCAATTCAATATTTCTGCCCCTATTGATATGCTCCTCGGGGCAGATATTTTCCCCAAGATAATCAAAAGCGGTAAACTCACAGGTAACGACAGTAATGACCCATTTGCCATCGATACGTCATTTGGTTGGATTATCATGGGAAAAGTTAATTGTACCCCTTTCACACCTCTAGGATCGTTTATATCTATTTGCGATACATCCTTAGATATTACCTTGAAAAAATTCTGGGAATTAGAGGAAGTTCCTATGAATTCAGTTTTATCCCCCGAAAATAGTATGTGCGAAAAAATCTACACGACTACTCACTCCAGGCTACCATCAGGTAGATTTGTGATATCTTTACCCTTCAGAGATCCTCAACCCTATTTTGGCGATACACGCGCTATAGCACTTCGTCGATTCTACAGTCTAGAACGTCGGTTGACAAAAAATTCTCTGATTTCCCAACAATATGCCGATTTTATGCGGGATTATTTATTATGTGATCATAATATGGAACTCGTAGAGAAACCCATCTCTTTCGAGAATACTTACTATATACCACATTTATGTGTAACAAACCCAAATAGCCAAACCACAAAGCTTCGAGTATTCTTCGATGCTTCGTGTAAGTCCTCGCAAGGGTTTTCACTGAACGATACTTTACTGGTTGGTGAAAAACTCCAGAGAGACTTGGTGAGTATTCTTCTCGTCTACATCAGTTCGTCTTTACATCTGACATTAAACAGATGTATCGACAGATATTGGTCCAAGAATTTCATCAGGATTACCAAAGAATTCTGTGGAGGTTTTCGTCTCAGGAGCCTGTGCAGGATTATCGATTGAAGACTTTAACGTATGGTTTATCTTCTGCCCCTTTCTTGGCCATTCGTACCCTATTGCAATTGGCTGAGGATGAAAAACAATATTTTCCTCTTGCCTCTCGGGTTCTACAAAATGACACTTATCTCGACGACTTAGCTACAGGATCTAACACCTTGGAAAGCACTAAGTCACTTCAAACCGAAGTAATTTCCCTTTTGAAGAAAGCTGGGTTTATTCTCAGGAAATGGTCTGCAAATCATCCTGCGCTCCTGGAGGATTTCGCTCCAGCAGATTGTCAACAAGATATTTTCTCTTTCGATTCTCAAGATTCTGTGATAAAAATATTAGGTTTAAAGTGGTTTCCTTCGAATGATCATTTTGGATACTCGATTTCTTTGCCTGATAATCCTTGTACAAAACGAGGTATGTTATCAGACATAGCGAGAATATTCGACCCGATTGGGTTTTTATCTCCAATAACATTCATGGTTAAACATCTCATCCAGTATCTTTGGTGTTTGGGATTAGACTGGGATGAAACTCCTTCCCCTGAAGTCGTAGACAAGTGGTCTAAATATAAATCAGAACTAGCTCATATTTCCGAAATACGAATTCCTCGTCATCTCACTCCATTCACTTATAATTCATGCGAGCTGCACGGATTTGCAGACAGCTCCGAAAAAGGATACGCAGCTGTTGTATTCATTCGCTTCATTCTCCCACATAATACGTTCAAAGTCCAATTGGTGTGTGGTAAATCTAAAGTTGCCCCGCTGAAAAAGATCAGTCTGCCCAAGTTAGAGCTTTGCGCAGCTGTTCTTCTTTCCAAGCTGGTGAGCCTCATTATGCAATCATACTCTAATAAAATAACTCTTTCTCATTTATACGCATGGAGTGATTCAATGATTACTTTGTGCTGGATCAAAGCTCCTGCCTACCGTTGGAATACCTTCATAGCCATTAGGGTGAGTCAGATCCATGATAAGGTCCCCCCTTCATGCTGGAATCATGTTGGTTCCCAGGATAATCCAGCCGATTCTGCCTCTCGGGGATTACTACCCTCGCAGATGATCGGTCACACTCTTTGGTTTCATGGTCCAACTTGGCTCAGCCAATCTAACGAACAAAAACTTTTCGGAAATTGAATCCTTTCCTTGGACCTGATGAAGTTTTTAGAGTAGGAGGTCGTCTTCATTTTTCAGGTCTTTCCTATGACCACAAACATCCTGCTATTCTACTAAACGCCCATCGATCAACCGATCTGATTATCGAAAAGTATCATACCGACTTTATGCATCCAGGCTTACGTACTTTACAATATATGTTAGCCCAAAACTTCTGGATTTTATCCCCCCGTCGTGCTATATCACGAATTCTCTCTAAGTGCATTCGCTGCTTCAAAATCAGGCCTATTCCTCTCGAGCCCCCCATGGGCAATTTGCCTCATTTCCGCGTTAATCAACTGAAACCTTTCCAATGTGTAGGGGTGAATTACGGTGGTCCATATAATATTGCCATGTCGAAAGGTCGAGGTATCAAGTCACAGAAGGCTTACATTTGCCTATTCGTGTGTTTCACTACTGAAGCTGTGCACCTAGAACTAGCCTCTGACCTTTCAACTGACGCCTTTCTTGCTGCCCTCAGACGACTTATTAGTCGTAGAGGCCGTTGCACCCGTATCTTCAGCGATAATGGCGGAAACTTTGTCGGCGCCAGTCGCATCTTAGATGACCTCATGAAACGTGCCTCAGAAAATGAAAAAATTGAATGGTCCTTTAGTGCACCCAGTTCACCCCACTTCAATGGTTTAAGTAAAGCGGGCATTGAGTCAGTGAAGACTCACCTCTTGAATGTGCTCGACAGTCAAGTCCTCACCTATGAGGAATTTAATACTGTTTTAGTCCAAGTTGAGGCTATATTGAACTCTCGCCCCCTTTATGCAATGAGTAATGACCCTAATGACCTCAATGTCCTCACTCCGGGACATTTCCTCACCCTCGAACCTGTATCATGTTTACCAGATTTTGACCTTACTACCCTAAATATGAACCGTCTCGATCGCTGGCAATTATTGCAAAGGGTTCATCAGGATATATGGAAGCGATGGCATGCAGAATATTTGCATACTTTGCAACAAAGGTGCAAATGGCTTCATGACTGTAAACCATTAAAAGTAGGCGATTAAGCGCTCATTAAAAATGAATTGACACCTCCACTCCAATGGCGATTGGGGAGAATAACAAAACTACACCCTGGTGTAGATGGCATCACTAGAGTGGTGACACTGCGTACGGCGCAAGGAATTTTGCAGAGACCCTGTGTCAAGCTTTGTCCCTTGCCATCAAATAACCCGTGAAAATACGGTGTATTTTGGCGGGCAGAATGTTCGCACACCGAATTTAGGTTTAGTTTAGATTTAGTTAATATATAACATTTAGATTCATGATGATTGGATTGCATCACTTATATTGAAACAAGTTCCTCCATTGATCACATATTCATTATATTCAAATAACGGCGCATTACTTATGTCGCCGAATGTACTTCAGAGCTGTCCAGTAGAGGAAATCCTGGTCTCAACGCGAAGAGCAAAAACGTGGAACGGGCGAGATTCCATTTTTGTGAATCGAGGCACGAGTCGATTTCGATATCGGTACGATCGTGTACGTATTCTCAAACGCTCCCAAATTTACCCCAAGAAGCGCAAGTGACCCCTCGTACGAAACCTATATACAGTCCACTTTCACCCTATATATGAACGGGTAATGAAGGCCGGCCTTAAGCAGACCTGGAGAAGACCTACAGTGCACCAGGTGAGACTTTGATGTAACTTAACTGGACGGCTGTCATTGTACTTAGTTCAAACAAAGACAACTTCTGGATAATCACAGCCTATTCTGATCTTGATGTTTGAAGTGACCTCTCGTACATGCCCATACAACTTTCGTCTTACGCAACTCATTTAGAAGTGAAACATATATCGCTCAAGGTATACCTCAGCAAAATTGTTCACACCTCCACTAAGTGTAAATACTATAGCAATGTCATTGGAGTACAGTGTGCAGTACTTCTATCTAGTGGCGTCGAGCAGGTATGGGCTAATATAAAGTGTCTAATAGTAGGTAACATTCAGAGTCATTCAAAAGGGCGATCAGCTGATAATAGCGAGAAACAGATATCACTCTGAGCAGGCACGCAGGCATCAGCAAAATAGGTGTCGGAAAGCAAGCAAGGTATCGAAGCTAGGTAGCAGCAAGCATAGGAATCAGCCCCTGCAAGGTTCATTCACCACCTATTGCTAGGTAGGTTGAGCTCAGGAGAACCCGTACAAAAAGAGGCCTCAGATATCGGAGGTATGAAACCACCAGCATGATTTAACGTAGAAAAATCGACAAATGTGTGTGAATAACCATCCAGATGATTGATAATAGATTACGTTATCTCCACGGTTTTCCCCTTCAGGCTTTCAATATATCCGTATCAATAAAGATTCGAAGTAAGCACATGCTTCAGAAAGCTGGGAAACTATCTCTACTTGGGAGGCAAGGCCTTGGGAGCTGAAGTTAACTTGTCATTTTTGCCGCCAATGACCAAAGAAAGTAGCCGGACAGCTGTTTGCTGAAATTGCTGAGTATGCCTATTTTGTAGGCTAATGACTATTTAAGTTGAAGAAATCGAAAGGTATCTGACTGTATGCATGATACAAATGATATGAACTGGAAAACGAAGAAGAAGTTCGAAGAAGAGGTCTTCACTTGATCCACGACGGGCTATGATCGAGCAACATCTTTTTTGTAATTACCATACGTATCGGTACGTAGTAGGTCCACCCACTGCGTTCAGCTTTATGTTATCTGAAGCTTTCGCTGTTCGATGATGAAATATAATTTATATTTGTGTATTAATTCATTTGATATTGAACCGTAACATGACTTATGTTTGCTATGATATGTCAGAATATTTGTTCCATGCATTCAATGCAAGAACAGAATTATTCCAATTATTATCGCGAAAAAGTGATGGAATCAGCTTGTTCTCAGTAGGTAAATTCCAATGAAAACCTATGAGCACTCACTGATAGCAATGCCATATATTCTCTATTTCCCAATATATTTTTTTTCTCCCTCCTTCATCCTTCTTCATATCCTCATCCGTGAATTTCTGGAATAAGCTTGACTATTCTCCATCGTTCGTATATGAGTGGACATAAATATAAATACACTTTCTGAAACAAATTATTCTCATCCACTCATCATTTTGTTATTTACTCAATTATGTGAAGTGTGTTGTTCAATTCGACCCAAGAACATTGATTCGTCCTGAAAAATATTTATTCATCATTTGTCGCCACCCTGTAATTGGTGGATACTCGGTGAAAATAAACTATACTTCATTTCCATCTCTGAATTCTCTTGAATTGATTATTATTTCATTTCAGTTCTATTGTTCCAATGGGCTCTGAAAACCAATCATATTTTCATCACGGATTGCCCCCTGAATCGATCCCTTTTTCTAATCCCCAACAGCGGAAACGGGCCTGTGAAATTGAATCATGAAAGTTGAATGCTCGTATAGAATTCAACTTTTTGTGGAAAAGGAGTGAAGAAGGAGTCGAGTTTTATTGTTTCCGACAAATAAACACGAGATATTTTGATGAAAAAAGCCATTAAGACTGGAGAAGTAGGCACAATAAAATTTTACGATCGCAGTCGGAAACTTATGATTCTACAGCTCGCTCTCTTCAGGAGATGACATTCCAGACAAAAAGCAAGAAGACAAATCCAGAGCGCAATAAAATGGAATTCAATTAGATTTCACATAATCGTTGGTTCAAAAATTGAATTAATTTTCACTGGAACGACATAGTTTGTACTGGATCATTGCTTACCCATGAATATTCATGAATATTTCTGCGATTATATCAGCATATCATCAATCAGGTCCATTGAATTTGCAAATAGCACAGGAACGCGTTGATGGAGGAATTGATATCAGCTCCTCATACTGGGCGCATCGAGAAAGGTGAACAATACTCGGCTCAATGAAAAATTCATTAAGTGTACACAATTAACTCAATATGAGCCCATTGGATCCGAACATACTTCAGTACATCAGAACACCTAGGAACAGACGATATAATACACTATGATCGAATGATGAAATCAGTATATCCAGTCCCACTCTGAGAAGAATGGCAATAGCACGATAGAAGGGGAAAATCGATCATGGAAAAATCTGTGGCTTTGCTAGCTTCGGCATTGTCAATTTTGAAAAATGAAAAAGTTTTGAGATCATTATATTTCCCAGCTTTTCGTGGGATTTTCTCTCCACGTCTCTGGAAAATTATATAAGTGAGAGTTATCACAAATTATTTTATTTTATTTGTATTGAGGACAAATTTTGTGATCTGCCCCAATGCGAGGCAGTCACTGTCACTGCGGTTGAAATTAAACCTTCAGATACCTGAAAGAGAAATTCTCTATTTGTCAGTGACACCTTGTTTTCGAAAAATTTGGAAATACAAATATATTCAATAAGAATAAAACTTCTACTTATCTCGGTGGACGACTCAGGAACGAATCTGCTCCCGTTCTCAACACAATTATATTACTTTTTTTCGCAAAATTCTTTCAATTCACAGTCGGTTTCAACACTGAGAATGAATGTACCACTCCATCGAAAAATTGACAGACAGTATTTTGATATTCAGTTCAAAAATCTCGCTTCATGGAGTCATCGAAAAATATTTATGTCCAAAAATGATGATGATTTCGGCCATAGCTAGCAAAGCCACAGGTTTTTTCCAAAGAACGTATAACCACAGTATAGAGAATGTATAGCCAAGAATTCCAAGAAAGGATGGTCATCGAGCTGATATACAGATACTAACATTTTGCTATATCAAATCGTCAAATAATATGATCTCGAAAAAGAGACATATTTGACCTTTGCGAGCAAAGAATTCGAAAATAGCGTTATCAATAAGTTCAATTGGGCCACTGTTTCGAATCACCAAAAATGAAGTTTTTCGAAAAAAGACATCGCTGAGTTCGGTCGAACTCAGCAAAGCCACAGATTTTTTCGTGAATGAAATGTATTAGAACTATATAAATGGGGTGATGAATCAGCCTTGAATTATCTCCACCAATCCACTTGATCGAATGTCAAGAATCTTTCATTTTTCAAAATCGACACTGCTGAATTCGGCCGAAGCAGCAAAGCCACAGATCTTTGCATGATGGAGAGGAGCAAAAAATTCGAGGGTAGGGTGAATAATTAGAGCAAAATGATGCGACCTTCCTGGTTTCGAAATTTGTGTGTGGCTTTGCTAGCTTCATTAGTATCTCTTTTCATAACCCTGAAGATTATATTGAAATAGCAGAAATTGGTAAAGAGTCAGAGCTGAAGACAAACATGTAGAACGAAATGCTATCTCAAGAAGCTAGGCTCAGGAGAATACAGCATTTTCAACCATATACAAGAATCACTCTGATGCTATACGTCACGAAAAACTAGAATATCTGGAGTCCATCAGATAATGTTGCAAATTCCAGGAATGTTACTGGAGGAAAGGTCCCTTGGGGAGTCCGGGAAATTCTTGGGAAGTCCGGAAATTCCTTGTAAATTCTTGGGATTCTTGGGATAAGTCTGGGAATTCTTCGGAAAGTCCGAGAATTCTCAGAGAATTCTCACTAATTCTCAGGAATTTCGGCAAAATTTCGGGAAAGATGTCTAGTTTATACCCAATTTCGGGTCGTGATTCACCCACTTTGGGACTCCTTTTGACAGATTCAACCCCTGGTGAGCGGAGTTAGCTCCAACTATAGGTATTCTGATAGATGTTCCTGGCACCTAATATGGTGCCAAGGTTCTCCTATATTCAATAAGTTTGAGGTATTTCAGGTCCTTCGAATAAGTACTCCAAATTGTGTTCACGTCCTCAGAGATCTCTGAAGCAAACGTTGAATACTAAAGTCTCATTATTTACGATGATGTGATTCTGACGAGAATATGGCTTATTGATATATATTGTTCTCAAATCGTTCTTGAATAAATTAAAGGAACTATGAAAGATATGATTTCCGCTTCTTCCAACAAAAAACCTCTTCTTCTCATATAGTCCTCCTAGTGTTTTATCGAATGATATATGGCGAAACTTCGTAGCTTGCTTATGAAATATCAATTTTTATGTCATCCTTTCACCACCCTCCTTTCCCCTGCTTGATAGAGATATTCTGTCCATTTACTCTCGTGTAACGTAAGGGAAACAAATATATATCATATATATTTCCTGCCGTTCAAACAGATGAACCATTCTTGATTTGATGGAGTTGGTATCTTTCAAGCGAGGAGTGCTAGTGCACTGTTTTGTTTTGTTTTAACGATTCAACGTTGACATTTTGACAACGTTGTGATTTTTTCCTCACTTACTTCGCTCGTAATAGCCTCAAAAGAGATTTTGAGAATAATCTATCATCACTGCAGGTATGATACTCAGTCCAATCCCCGATTACTCCCTTTCTTCAATTGGTAACCTATTTTGGTTATTCGAAGTTCGCCTTAGGGTATTTAAATCCATCTATAAAGAACTCGCGTATTCTAAAGTTTCCACGGAACATCAACCGAAAAACGTAAAAAGTATAAATGTCAACCCTTTAATTGTTTCAAACAATATTTGAACAACTTTTGTTCAAATATTCAACGATGAAAGTCTACTTATGAAAGAAAATAGCGTATTCAGTATTTATGAATAGCTGGTCATTCGAACACTTTCTTTATTTCGAGCACTCCGACCATGCCGTCATGCTCGGAAAATCGCGCGTGTTCCAAAGACCTTGATATCCACTGAAATTTCAATATACTTGACATTGCAAAATGAATCCACGTGGCCATATGAAACAAAATCAACTAAAATCTCCTCATCTCTCCTCGTTGTGTAAGAAATCGTGATATTCTTGATTTTTTGCTTATTATATCAATTTGGATCTCGGTGACTACTTCCTCTTTGGATTTTGAGGTCGGAGTCATTCACAAGATCAATACCACAAATGCAGAATGCTAAATTTCCCAGTGTGCGTGGTGTGGCACGGCTCTATACCCCAGTCCCTTGCGAGAATAATCACGACCTTCCGAATAAATCGAACGAATTACTCGAAGGACGATCAGACGAAAGTTATCTCCAACGACGGTTCCTCTCATCGATAAGCCTTCCCATTGTCCTCCGCCATTTCAATTACTCTTGACGACGCTCCAGCCAGAACCGATACTGCGCAACCGGCTCAAACTCTCGGATGCTAATTCTAATTGAAGACACAAGAACTGAACCGAACGCATCGCGAAAGGCGAAAGCGTAATGGCTCTTCGTTAGTGATGGATCGTTTGAACTTGGCGACAAAGTGCTTTGTTCATTTCGCGGCGACCACTCCGCTTTTTTCTTCTGGAATTGATGACGACCGCATATTGCGAAACATTAGCTATTCTCGTCAACTGACAGAATTTCTTGCTCTGCTTATTCCAGACAAGAACAGTCATTTTTGAGAAAAAAACACCACAATCTTCACTAGGATAATATCATCGGATAAATACGACCTACAACTATGGAAATGTGTGCAGTTTACATGCCAAGAATATGTAATCCATGAATATCGAATAATAATAACAATAATCTCACAGAAAATCACATAACTAGTGTGCAATATAGTTGGTACGAGTTGATATTAAGCAAGAGTTGTGTGTGTAACGGCGAGAGCGGAAATGTAACGACTGTATGAAGTACACATTCGAACGACTCATTTGTACACTATTTTTCCTACAACCTTCAACAATGAATATTCGAATCATTATTATTCCAAGCTACACCCACCGTCCATTGTCATTCATTGAAATTTCACGTTATACGCCTACTCGAATTCGAAAGTTATTCAAAGTTTCGCTCATCGTCGGCAGCCACCACGCAACCCAAAATACAGCAGTCAGAAACGATGAGAGAACCCGAGCGCAGACACTATGTCAATTTAATGAATATGAATGTGAACGCCCATAGAATGTTGAGTATTGTTTTTTTCGAATTCGGAATTGAATATGGAGTGAATATATGATATCCACAGAGATCAAAATCAGAGAAGGTAGGAGGTGATGGTATAAGTAACATATCCAGACGCATCTCTAAGAAGAAATGAAGGTAGTGGATTTTCGGAAGGATAGGATGCAAAATCAATCTAAAATATAAGTACCATATGTGATGATACCAGTAGAAAATTTCCAGGTGATTATCTCATCAATTATTATATCATCAATCACTGCGAGCGTGCGTTTTTCGAATATTTCAACACTAGTGTGTTTTACCTTCGAATTTCTGATTACCATAGTGAGAAATTCTACTTTCTGGATATCGATACAATGTTTCATAGGTGTTACGCTGTTTTCATAAGTGCTCATTTCATTATTCACGGAAGAGTGTGAGGAAAGCTAACTATTTTCACGATTCTTGCTCGGTGACAGTACATCCTATGAGACAACACTGATTTGAATAGTAAAGTGTGTGACGGTTCCTTTTTTATGTAGCCACTATATCAGCTTATGAATATGCCCACTCAATCCTTTAATATTCATAGCGTTCCGGCTTCGAAGTTGTTTTATCAAATATCGAATGCATATTCTAGACTACCCTCAAATAGAAACATTCGATCGCATTGGTTACCAACGAAAGATGCTCGCGGGTGAGTAAAAAGTTCTCGCCAACGAAACTATCAGAAGGTGAGATAATTTTGAAATGAGAATCTGAGAATTACGTAGATTTTAGTGCAACAAGAATTCAGGCTGGCATCTTAACCAGGGAAACAGATCACACAATGCCCAATGTGATGATTACAGGTACCACCGTTCCCATGAAGTCGTCAATATTCATGCTCGGTGTCACCACCAACAGTGCTCTCTCATGGGACGATCATGTGAAGTCCATTGCGAGAATTGCTTCCATTCAGAAGAGAGCTATCAGCTTAGTGACCTTCCTGAAATGTCGTACAAAAATGGACTGTATCTCCTTTTTTATTGATATTTCAATGGTCATCGGAAATCTCCTGTGTCGAAATCATCTGTGAAACTTTTCTGAGGCTTATAACCTCAAATATATCGAGAATAATTCCAATATATTTCTCCACTTCCAACGTTCCATCACCAATTCTCTCTTTGTGATTTCTGGAGATGAAAAAGTACCTCTCTTATGTACAATAATTGGACTGCAAGAGACAAGATGATATCAATGATATATAGTAATATATATATAGTAACTTATGACTGAGATTTGGCGAATATATTTTGTCAACAGATTTTGTAGGTTTGATTATAGGAATTCTACCGCACCCCAGCTATGGCGATCGTGCGTCGATATTTCCAGCTCGTGATGAAATTGATGATATGCTCTCGAGTTACAAGGATACCGTTTTTTCCAAGCCCACTTATATACTAGTATGACCGAGGATATGACCTTATGGGAGATTCATAACGTATACGATTCTCATCTCCGATCCTCATCTCGTTTGGTCGAATACGTTACTGTCACACAGTTTCGATATTATTCCGTCGTTTCTATTCTAACAGTTGTAGATGGACATTAGTAGAACTCGTACATGAGGGCATTATCTAAGCAAATATTGCAGTACTCTTCTCCTCGTTCAGCAAATTTTATCTCCGTTGGTAGTGACCATCATTATAGGTGTCATGTAATAATATACTCGTATAATATACTCGCTGCATTGGACCATAAAGACGTCAAAGTTGACAGAACCCGACATATAGTATATGAGTCCAGATGGTGAGGAAGTATGGATAATTTTATCATAGAGTGAGGCAAATGATTTCTTTCACGGTCTTGAATATTATTTCGACGATGGAAAGATGAATAACTCTTCTTATTAGGCTCTTCCGTTTCAACGAATGCGTGAAGGAAGCACGGGTTGTTCAGAATCTTGTTTCCAAAGCATTTTCCATCAAAACACAGCCTTTGATGATACAAACATTCGGATTGGCACGAGCTTGCTCATTACCCAGGAATGATTGGAGAATTCAAGATACCAAATTTATCAGTTTGCGCTTCATGAAACCCATCAGAAGAACTCAAAGAGACTTTTATTAGGACGTGAGTCCGAAGTTGTTGACTGTCTCAGGATGAGAAAACTCATATGGAATTCAATCATATAATGATAATATTATTGATCATTGAATTAGGTTACAGTACCAATACAATTCAGATATAGACTGAAACAGCTGAACTAATGAACAAGAAAAGTCACGTGAACTGTTACCATTTTTGTGAATGTGATATCATTGGAAATTATGTGAAATTCATTGAAGGATTATAAAGAATATTCATGAGATGACAATCAGAAATTGAAACAGGAGGTGAGGTATCGCACAGAGAGATAAAAACAGAATAGGAAAACCTATGCATCACTCCATATTAGCGTAAAAGATAACTAGATATATACGTTTGTACACTTACATCAATATCTATGAATATTTACAATTATTCGATCAAAAATACATTCATTTGCGACAAAGACATATACGCAACCTCATTTTGATATATCATATATTGGAGTGTATATAATGTCTTGTGTATATAATGCAGAATGTCTTGAATGAAATGAATTTCTGATGGAAAAATTGGCAGAACATTAATTCATGTACCTCTGTATGTGACAAGCCAGTGATATTCTCGAACGTTGTTTGAATTCATATCGTGGTCTACTGAAAAATATGTTGCATTCTCGAAGAGTTTCGACCGGAAGATGAGAGATTACCATCAGACCAGGGCCTACTTTATTTTAACTAGAGTAGGCCATGATCAGACACGACAATTGTTGATAGACACAAACGAACCGAAATAGATTGATTCAAAAGTCTGGCGATACTCATCGAGCTAGAATAAAGTAGAGTTCATCACCAAGGTGAATCAAAAATAAAGGAAACTTCAATATTCAATATATTGTGTGTCCAATCAGAAGGCTATGACTGTCGGCACGAATGAGAAGGTTGTCGAAATACGCATTAGCGGAGTCCAGCAAGATTATTGGAATACCTTTCATGGATAGAATCGGATGAGGAATTTTTTTTGGATCAAATATAACAGGAGAAGAAGAGTACTGGAGTCCCCAGAAGGCTTACACATATATTCCAGTGTAACATACGAACTGATAATGCCTTAATATATAGAACCGCTATTGATTGTCTGATTTCGTGAAACAAAATAGCAGATTGAAATGGAGTACTCTTGAAGTACTATTAGGTGGCACTAAGCATTTCTTTTCCATCTTCAGTGAATCAATGTTTCTTGAATGGTTACATTCATTCTCCTCAATTGTTTCCAATAGAGTTCCATTCATGAATGGAGTGATGTATAATACTTGTCTTCAATGCACAAATCGACTTTGGTGCGCAAAATTAGTGCTCCGCAACACAATAAATCGATTTTTTCATTGAATATCATATTTGTTGGCCATTGAACATTCCAGAGAATGTGATTGAATGAAAAATGTAACAATAAATCTGATTGAAACAAAATATGCGCTGAATCAACTTTGATCACTCGACTTCGACTCTCGTCTCAATCATCCCGTATATCATTTCGACGTGTTATTCCGAAAATTGAATATCCTTGTATCTGATCTCATCATCACTCAGATTCAAAAAGATGTTTGCTTTATTGGAACTCTCACCACCGGTCGATATTTTATGAAATATGATATCATTCCATCTTCTTTCATGTAAAGCGACTGTCGCTTTCTGAAGGATGCGAAGCAACTCCAAACTCCGAGCTGTGATGCATAATGGAGTTAATTACAGAGTTCCCTTGCGAACATCAAAAAGGCACGTGAAGAGCTATTCATTCAACTACTAATTCCAAGTGTACTACGGAGTAATAACCTGCTCTCAGCTATGAGTGTAACTAACCTATGTCGATGATATAGTGTGGTTTAAGCGTTGCCCTTTTTGGGGCAAGTTCGACGTTGTTTAATGGCTCAGGATATGTGTAAGTGGGCAATACACTTGCTTCCGGAATGGATGTTGGTTGGAATCACAAAGTTGAGTGCTTGTTCTACCAGGGAAAAATATCGTATCATGGGAACTGTTTCTATGCAGAACAAATAAATATGGAATTCACTTTTCAATAAAAATCTAAACTTCCCACTGACTTCAAGACGACTATTAATTGTATAAATGCACACTAAGTGGTTGCAGGTTTCTTTTGTGGTTGAAATAGTGAGAATTGTCCCTGTAATCATTAGGTTTTGAATAGCTATTACTACAAATATGAATAACATCGATATCATTTGCCAATCCAGAACCTTCATTTCTAAGAATAGTAGAGAACACAAGACAATCATCTTATCTACTTATTTTTAATTCAATATGTTGTTTTATTCTCTTCATTGTTCGACTTGTGTGTCGAAACTTCAACATATGTCTTATAATAACTACTTGCTGAGTAGAGAAATTCATTGAGGACCAACGTATACGTATTTCAGAGAAATGCAACGCTTATCAAGTGTTATATTCCTTCATATTTTTTGTATGTCTAATAATGTATATACATTTGAGTTACGCTTGTTCTCTTATTAGTTATTCATTAGTATCAATGTCTGAGCAAAAAAAAATCATATCTGCTCTTGAACTTGTGTGGTTGAGAATCATTAATTGCAATTTACGAAGTTCAATTTGAAGTTGGATTTGTTAGTTGAATTCCAGAAACCATTACCTACATGAAATTTAGATTGGTAAATTTCATTCCAGGAAGTAATACTCGAGTTTAGAATTTGTGAGGATTTCATTACTCAGAAAGCATCAAATGAAATTCAGAAGGTGTCACCTTCAATTCACCATTGACACCATCAAGGACTTATCAAAGTAGGAGTTATTAAAGTAGGGAATTATGACTGCAACATGATATATCATGATATACGTTGGGTTCTAGAGGAACATACATAGTTATAGTTCCTGAATTACAGTCGATACTTTCTGAAAATAATTCATGCTTCATGGATACCATATTACACTTTCTGATTGACAATTCAGTGACCTGAATGAGTCATCACACAATCTGGAATGAAATTCAGGGATCTATCTGGATCACGAGTTACGGACGTAACAATCGTGAATTTTATTTCACCAATCTGGTTCACATTCCATGTATTCTGAATTACGATTCATCTTCCTATATACATGGGCAGACATTTCAAAATTAACTGTCTCATGTGAATTGCTGCTCATTATTGACATCAAACAAACGATGAAACATGATAAAAACTCTTCTGTACTTCAGAGAACTTCATCATGAGTTGGAACGTTGTGGTACGAAACACATCCAGAAACGCTATACTCCTATACTCACGCCTATACTCACATGACGTACAGGTCATGTGAGTATAGGATTTACATACGAGTATTTTTTAAATTCAAATTCCTCAATCGATTTTTGTTTACTAGCTTCACTGCTTTTGATAGTTTTGTAATATCTTTTCAATGGGTAACACTAGGAAAGAATATTTTTCTCACGAAAAATATACGGGATATCAGGATTAGTGATTTCTGAGTTAGTATTCATTTCAATTGAGATTTTCTGTGCATCTTGCGGAGTAATAAGTTGGGATAGGAATCGACTCAAAATTGATGTGACATTCTGCAATGATCATTTGTGTTCTGGCATCCGATTTCGGATCTCGTAGATATATTATTTTATCTGGAAGCATGCAATTTATCTTCCTTACGAGACCTAACGCAAAAACCACTGAATAAAACGAAATATATTCAAATAAGTATATGCGACTTGGAGAATTCAGACTGATGAAACCATATAGAGTGTCCCATTGAGAAGGAAATGATTTCGTGATTCGTGAACTGCATGGAAAACTTTCGAAAACCAGTCTCGAAATCTCATAACTTGCGATGGAAGGATGTTGAAATAATTGAACTAGCCCTGTGCAACCGAAAAGGATATCATAATTGACGTATCCCCTTATTGCGAATGGAAGAAATACCCGGGTAATTCAGAAATAATTCTTTTCCGAAATGAATAACTGAAAAATGAATAAATGAGACTTCTCATGAGTTTTCTCAGCTTTTGAGTGGATTTTTTTTCCTCGTTTCTGAAGAATAAAATGGAAGATGTGATAATTATTTCAATATATTTGTAGTGAGGACAGATTTGTGATCTGTCCCAAAATGTCATTGCGATTGGAATTGAACCTTCAGATCTCTGAAACCTTGCACCTTGTTTATTTAAAAGATTTTGAAATCCAAATATATTCTCAATCAGAACAAAACTCCCACTCATACCAGTGAACGTTTTGGAAAAGAATCTGCTTCCGTTTGTATATTTTCTCTTCTCAAAATTTCTCAATGTTAGGTTGTTTTGACACTGAGAAGTGACAATTTGGCAGACGGAGGAATTATAGCTACCAGGTGTCTCTTCATTACTTGATATTGAATTCGTCATTTTCATATTCGGTTTTCAGAAGTGGATTCCGAAGCTCTATCTGAATAAACTGAACAAGAAGCAATATTATTGCATTCATTCAGAAGAATGCAAGCAGATTCTTTGATAATTCGTTTTTGGTTGTTGTCTTCTTCTCCTATAATCTCAATATTACTCCAATCGGTAATATGTTGTCCATTTTAAGTGGAGATATATGCAGATAATTTTGAATTGTCGATACAGCTTTTCTTCATTTCATTCTTCTGCTCTTTCATCCTCACTGATAGAGTTGCTAGTTTCAAATTTCAATTTCAAGCGCAGTGAGGCAGATCACAAATCTGTCCTCACAACAAATATATTGGAATGATTTTGAAAACTTTTATTTCGTTTTTCAGAAACGAGGGAAGAGAATCCCACACAGAAGGTTGGAAAATGAATGTACCACCTCCTCGAATAACTCACAGTAATTTTTACGAGATACGCTCTACTCATAGCATTATGGATACTTCAAACAATGCTTATAGCCAATGTTGTATATTATTATGTTCGTGAGGCTCATATGATCGAATGTGGTTCATTTACATATTCTACACTTTATCCCATTGGACTTCGATATACAAGGTTTCTCACGGTAGCCGTTTGTTAGTTTTTCGTAGTCAAGAAATAACTCATAATTCTGAATTTTTTGACTCAATGGTCATTAACAGTTCCTTCCATTCTGAGATACTCTCGAGGTCATACCACTCCTGGTTATACCGGGTGTCACCATCGAGTTTCTCATTTTGAATAGAACATCCGGTATTTCATTCCATTTTTGGACCCCTGAGGGAATTTCATGATTATTTCCATCAAGTTTCCTTTAACCTATTTCCGACCGTTCCTTAGATATCTTGACTCTCTCGAAAATTTCGGAAGGTATATTTATATAGCCTTATTTTCGACATTACTCCTTTTATTTATTTTCAACTGGTGGTTAGCGCTTCTGGGGTAGACTAGAATTCAACATTACCAATTGATTCATCGCATATAGTTGATCCAATAGTGAACGACCAATTTCATAATTTTCAAAGTTGGAAAGATCGTTCTCTGAAATGTGACACTCCGTATTCATGGGATGGTCGGATGTTAAATTCGATCTTGTTATTGTTCTCTTGTTGCTCCATATTTACTATTATTCTGATGTGGTTTTCAGCAGAAACTGAAATGTGTCATTGGATGGTCCTATGGAGATACCTATTTTCAACGCTTATTTGTTCGTTTCGAGAGAAAATATGTTTCAGATTCTGCAAAAAATCCCATCAAAGTGAGAAATATAGATTAACAAGAAGAGCGTTGGAAATAGGTATTCGAAAAGTCATGCAGAATCAAATTCAGCATCAGTCTATCCATTGAATACAGGGTGTAACATTTCAGTTTCAGGCGAAAAACACATCGAAATAGAGAATATGGATTACCTACGGAACCGTTGGAAATACAATGTATATATAAGGAGAGTTATCGCGGATCGATGCAGAAGTTGATTCTGTATCCGACCATCAAATGAATATAAGGTGTCACAAATGAAAAAACGGAAGAGACATCTAACTTTTTCATACATGGAAATGATACAACTCGTGGATTTCGAAAGTATCTCTTCCGTCTTCCCATAGAGCTCTTACCACCAAGAAGAAAAAAGCTCTTACCATCAAAAAGAAAAAATTAGCTCGATTCAATCTATATGGGAAATGGTGAAATATTTTGTGATATCACTATGTTATCAAATTGTTTGAATGCATTCCATCTCGAGAGTATAATACAGATTACTGACCAAATTGATAACACTTCCTCACACAGTTTTCTCATAGTTCATAGAGTAACCGATAACAAATTATCTGGTAGATTTAGAAAAAGTTGTGATTCCTTCGGAAAATAAAAGTACAAGTTACAATGCTCAAGATTGACTTCAGTAGCACATATGTTGGAGACACTTGAATGGCTGCTAGTAAAAAAGCTTTTTGAGTATCATTCAATCATATTCATTTTCAGAGTTAGAATTGGGCTGGCGCCAGTATACCTGCTGAATAAATCAATTTATAATACTGACATACATGATTATGGTAATAGAAGAAGAAATAACCAGCAAATTGAAAGATGTAGAAAAACTATAACATACAATCCTGTATTTCATGAAGGGAATGATTTCTTCTACAATCTTTTGAGGGAAGAAGGTCTTTCAATGAATGTGTTCAAAAAGAGAGTAAAAGATTACTGTTTGGCAATTTGATGTACCTATACTCATCCAGTGATCGTCTATTCACTGTAGGTTTTTAATACTGTTTTATCTAGATGTATTGTGGAGTAATTTTATGTATTTGATAACAGCTAACAATGAACTATATTATGAACTAGTTCCTCACTGAATGGAGAGATTATATCTGAGGAACAGTTGAAAATAGGACAGGGAAACATGATGGATCTTATGAAATTTCCTCAGAAATATAAAAGTGCAAAAATATACCGGATATTCCATTGAAAATATTTGAATTGAAATGAAGACGATATCTGGTATAACCGGAAGAGGTATGGCCTTGAAAATATTTAAGAATGAAAGAAAATGTCGCCTCGGAGTTCAAAAGTTTAGAAAGTTATTTCAAACAACGAAACCCTCCAACGAACATCTTCAGTGGGAAACCCTGGAAATATCATTTTCGAATCGCCTGACATTACAGATAATACTCGATTATTTGAAACGACCGTAACATAAACACTGCGTGATGAGGCGATAAAGCCATTGATCTCCATCCATTCAGGTAATAAAATGGCCAATGAATCCAATTCACTCACTTGTAAACATCCAGCGTACGCCGTGGGGCTGTACACCACGTGGTCACAAGGACACTGACGGTCACTTAAATGTCCTGACATTTCGAAGGCGATTTCCGGTTCATCCATCTCGGAGTCCATGCCATCACCGGCAGGTCGTCTCTTTTGGTGACCGGAAATTATCGATCTGGAAAAGGGCATTTTCGTGAGAAGCAATATGGAATTGTCATAGGTTGAATAAGGGTCGTACACGTACTGATCGAAATTTCATTCCAAACATGGTTTATATTACTCTCTTCTCCGGATGTTCAATATCCATAGCAGGTATATTTTTTGGTTGTCCATTATAGAAGGAGAGGTAAAGGATATAATTCGTCCCAATAGACAAGTATATCGAAAGATATTTATTAGATTCATAGAAATGCATATCCTTCTATTATTTTTAGTATCATCATTATTATTATGATGACGAAAATATCGATTTTTTTTTTATCTGTGGACAACACGAAAGGGAAACCTATGATGTTCGAGGAACATCGTGTTAGCCAGCGGTGGAATTTTGGGAAAGAAGGAAGGTGTTGGAATTTTTCTTGAATGTTTGGAGGTTGTAAGCATCAGGAAAGACTTCACTAGGCAAAGAATTCCACAACTTTGCCGTTCTATTGATGAATGATGCTTGGTATAGCGATGTTCGACAGGTCTCGAGCCTGACAGTGTAGGGGTGACCAGCTTGAGCTTGACGGAATCGTGGTGTTCTTTATATGGTCCTTGATATGTTTCTATTTGTCGACAACACGAAAGAAGAACCTATAATGTTCGAGGAACATCCGAAGTTCATACTTTTTGTATCGTTAACAGTGCGAGAAGTAATTTGCCTTCTGCACTGTTGACTACGAAATCAATAATCAAAAATATACTCTGTGTATCTGCTGATGAAGGACTCGTGGCTTTCGCTTACGATAATTCATGGCATGGGTGCCATGAATTACACTGAGGAGTGTGAGTTCGATAACAATCCGAAGTTGAGTACAAGTTGGGAGTAATGATATAGAAAGGGTTGATAAAGTTGTTTAGCACAGCATAACAATGATGGTCGCAGGTGATATCCCGAGACCATGACAAAAAGCCAACTATTAGTGTTTCTCAGTAATTCTATCGGAAGTGCCTTGTATTTTGACAATTTGATGAGACAATATCAACCTCATCAATGAACGAATAATCTGAATGAATTATTCTTTATTGTATTGAGCCTATTTGGTATTCCAGAATTCAGGAGAGGTTAAAAAGACGTGTGTCATGGAGTCTGTGTCACCCGGTATGTATATGTGAAACGGAAAATGATGAAAACATATATGGGAAAACGGCTCAACTCCGGCCCAGATAACGTCAACAGCTCGTGTGGGTATATGAAAGGCCTTCATAAATCGACCAAGTTCGGGTGGAAATCCCCTGCCACCGTATTTCCAGTCGCGAACAAACGCGATATATTTGCTGTACTTCCGATTAAACGACATCAATATATTCCCGGACTTGAAGTCTGGGAATCCGCGTGAAAGAAAAGGCGAAAATTCATTCCGTATTTTCTTCTCGATGCACCGTCGGTAATAGGACTCTCCCAATAAGTTCGAAGGGTGTGAGATTTTATAAAGATGTTTCCAAAGCAAGCCGTAAATTTTCGGCAGCATTGCCATCCTGAGAGGTGCGGGAAAAGTGTTTCACAGTTCCAGATGTCGTATTTATCGTATCCAATTTGGATATTCTGGCCTGTCAGTAACGAATGAGATGGCGTGAATCGGAAGTTATACCTATGGAGGTCATATAACATGTATTTTTGTGAGGAAAGACGAGAAAATGGAAGTTCTTCATGATTTACACACTCACGTTGACATTTCAGATTTCACGTCGTTAGAAATGGTTTCACCATCATTCAAATATGATGAATGGGATGAGTTCTATATTTTCTGAACAAACAAAAGACACCTACGACTCGTGCAAACAGTGGAATAGTGGAATGCATGTTACCTTACTGAATTCACAAATTCTGAAAAGAAAGTCGACACAATTTTGACAACCATTGATGATTCTATGGAGATAATAGTACATTACGTAATGAGTGTTCTAGATCGCATATTACGCACAAAGTGGAGAAAGAGAAAGAAAGAGTTACACCCGTAGCCGCGTGGTGGCGTAGTTGCGAGTCTGTCACATCACTTTACCAGCATCCATGTTGGAGGTGTTTCCTACTTCTGCAATAATTGCATGCTTCAATATTCCTGAAGTTTATTCGCATTGGAGTTTTTTCTCTGGAAATTGATTCATTTCTCCTTCTATATTCTTCTTGATGGTTTTTATTCCATCAAATTCAACTGTCAGTTGTTATTTAGGCCTCGTTCCTGATGCCAATGATATCGTCGTATAGCAATCTATAGCGACCTTTGCCTAGTACCTATACACCCCTTGAGGGCGAAGTACTCACTTACATAATATACCAAATATATTTCGCATTCACAGACAGTCTATATAAAATATATTTATCATTTAGTTAGTTTAGTTAGTTACGCTTGGTCATAACAAGAGGTATTACCTATACATATTGAGCTTTCAGTAGAACTTAGGGCCGGTAATAAGATCTGTTTATCGAAGAAGGAAAATAACTTTCTACAACTTATTCTGCTTCTACAGGAATTCGGACTTGCGGTCCATTTTCAAGTGGCACAGGAGTTTTAGTACCGGTGAATACCTTGATTTTTTAATTCACCTCTGGTGACCGACTTCTTGTCTTCTTTCCATGAACACCCATCTCCCCTCTATTCGAAACGATTTTCTATTCATCAGAAATTCATTTCTATTCCTTTCGATCTAAGTTCAAACGCGGTTATGGAAATATTAGTTGTTATAGGAAACCTGAGAATCTGTTGAGTTATGAATGTCATATAAAAACTCATTTTATCGAAATGAATGCAATAATTGAGAACTGTATGGTGATCGTTCTTCAAATTTACTTTCAAACTTACTACATGACATTGTGCTAAAGCTTTCAGGCAGGCTACTCACTCAGTATAGGAGCAACTACTTAGTGATTGGCTAGCTGTTCACCCACATTATAAATGTAGCATTCATTCTGCATAGCTTATTTCAATGATATCACTATAAGTTATAACTGATAATTTTTGCGGATACCCATAATATTTGTGTGCAATTTCCAATTGTTTCGCATTCAGAGGTTGCGAATCTTCTTTCTGAAAGCCTATCATAGCTTTGGTTTCATTCGATTCGCATTCGCATCTATATTGTCCGGGTTTTCATCTTCAACCACTTCCCTGAGTTGTTGCTTCATTTCCCATTCCAAAAACAAGGAAGCGTTGGTGAGAGATTTCGATTACCTTCAAAATGATGTATCACTTGACCCCTTATCCCATTTGAGATTCAAGGTTTCAGAGCTCATCCCTGCGAGGGGTTTGAAGTGAAAAAGTTGAAAATATGCGCGAAATATTTCCTTCTCGAAATAAAAACCGACCGGTTGTAGCGTTTTTTTCTTCCGTGAACGATTACGTCAAATCGGCTTTGTTTCGTCTCAATTGGGCCACCCAGTTTATCCAATATTACCACGTAACATCATAATTCTAATGACTTCGAACATTCAGAATAAATTTTCATAAGTTCCTCCTGTTATTCTACTGGTATAGCTCTGAGCCCATAACGTTTGAATAGATATATCGTGTTCGCACGTAATCCAATAGTCAAAATCAATGAAAATTTGCTGCTGAGGACGATGTGATAGTTTCAGTTCATTCAACAACCCTCTGCGTATCCAGAATGGATCTATCATCTCAGTGAATATGGAAATAGCGTACTTTCAGAAAGGATGGAATCAATGTGTCCTTTTGTTCATGAATTCCGTTCCCTCTAGCGCTGACTTCGTCTCGTCCTTTATGTGATTGAGGAATCCACATTCTTGAGAGGAATGAACTGCTAACTTGGAATTGCAATGAGGAATAGTCGTGAGTAATGAGACAGTATACGACTTCATCCATGCCCGTGATTGAAATGAAATGCCGAAGAAATATCGATACATCGATATCAATTTTGATTACCGATAATAAATATATCAAAATTGTTCCTGCCCACCCGTACTATGCAGACACAATTTTTCAAATATCCTTCATGGTCTGATTCGAAGGTGAATTTTCATTGAATGAATAGAAATATAATTTGCGAATATGAATACTGACCTTGTCATCATATTCGAATTGCTCACATGGTGATTCAACGAAAAATTCCAGGAATATCTCGGAATGAAGTCCTAGAGTATCGTAATGTGACCATCGGAAAGAAGTCTTCAGGGATTAGGCAGCATCGCAAATATAGACCATAATGTAATGGTTACACTCTTCAATCTGTGTGAGTTTGGGTCTTCTGATCTCAAATTTTCAAAACTACTGAGTGTCGAGAAAGAATGGTCCTTTCAGTGCGTTGAGAACTGTAGATAAGAGCAAATACGCCCCTCTTAATTTTTTTCGTTGTGGGCTATAATCATATCGAATTGGGAAACATTTTGGAAGATGAAGAATTGATTTCCATAGAGAAATTCAGTCGGCTGAATCTGTATGATGCTACTTCTGTGTTCATAGGTCCATGATGCTACTACTGTAATGATTGCACGATTGATCAATAGTCAAGAGGAGTCCAAAAAATATCCGCGAACAACCAATTACAATATCGAAATGATATGTGATTCCAGGAATATAGAAAATCAACCTCACAAAGGTATATACACATGCATGTTTTACAAGTTCTATACAATATTAGTCTATTGAATTCCCCCGAAGCATATAACACGGTCCATTGTCAGATAACGAGCAATTTCGCTATTCTTCGAAAAGAGAATTTTGCATTATTGCATACTGTACCAAAGTGTGCCGTAGAGTGGATGAAAAATTTCGTTATTCCAATATTTGGAGAAGCAAATACTGCAATATCACCACAAATATCTTAGATTGACATGACGCTTGAGGAAACACATCATGTGTTATGAAAAATATTGTACACAACAGTCTCGTACAAAATTCATAGTCAAAGTGTCATTTTCCATCAACGCATTATCAGGCTGAACATGTGGAAACACGCGAAATTTTCTAACAAACGAGATATTTTTGAATGACTTGAGAACAATGAGACTTTCTACTGAGATATGTTCGGTTCAGTGGAATCAAAATGATTCCTCCTCTCACCTCCTTTCAACTTTGCATCGACCATCGAAACGCCCTGTACAATATACTATTCCTGCACTCGTTACGTATCCGTACCAACCGCTACTCATATGGTGCTGAACGTTCACTGCAAGTGCAAAACAAATTGTTTCACCTGTTCACAAAAATTCTCAACAAACTCTGAGTATCAGTTCGTGATAAACAAAGTATTATTCCATTAATGTTACGAATTTCCAGCAGAAGAGTTCAGTTTATTCAATAATGTAGGAGCGCAGGAAGATGAAATCTTTATATCAAGGATATTCTGGAGGCTTTTAAGAGAGTTTACTCCATTTGTCGCATCCTTCAATATTACTCCGAATAAATGAATCAAGGAAATCCCGGATGCAAATAAGATTTCCGAGCAGAACCAGCTCCAGGAGGATGCGAAATTCGAATATTTCTTCACATAATCTCAGTTACTTCTTTTAAAATGAAGTGTAATCTCTTGAATGAATAATGTGTGTCCAGTCTTGATTTCTCAAGGAGAGAAAGTCAATACGGAAAAAAATGCATTCATTCCGCACGACTTTGCAGTGTTGCACTATTTTGCATTTTCAATTTCTGCATATAAGCATTGTGAACTAGCTATTGTTATACTTGATATACTTTCCCTGATATCAATTTATGCGAGGTGATATGAAACTGAGTGATGTTGAAAAATAAATGGAAAAAACATATAGAGTTTTGATTTTGAAATGTTTCTCTTTCTACTTCCCCAAGCCCTGATACCGCCGTCTTATCCAAATCGATCTTATGAAAGATCTTAGAACTCCGCACATACTTGTATAATACAGAACCCTTTCAGTTTCCTGAATTACATGGATAATAAAGAGGTCCAATTCGTATACCTGTCGTGTCTATGATAGTTAGTAATATATATTTTTGTGAATACTGTACTGAATAGACCGTTCAATGCATGAAGCAAAACTGTTTCTTCCTCAGCTAGAGCACAATTTTCAGCGATTGCACTCAAAAATTTGAGGAAATACTCATCATGACTGATAGAAATATTCATTCATCCAATCGAATAATATTTAAGACGCGTTCTGAAGACGCCTCTGCTGGAAATTTCAGAGAAAATAATGGGTTGAATATTTGCATATTCCTTGTATTTGGAAAGTTTGTCAGAAGACTTTCTCAGTAGAGAGAAAAGGGCCACTCTGCGAAGGAAACGTGTTTTTCTGGAGAATTGGAGTGGAACGGAGATGGAAGGAGCACAGCAAAAATTATATTTTTCTTGGTCTTTCAATGATGGACCCGACTGATCCGCTTCCGATGGATTAAGTTTTAAGTAGTTCAGTTTGTTGTACAACTTTCGATCATTATACCACCGCGTTATTTCGCCCGATCTATTTTCAAAAATATCTGGATCAGATATATTTCTGATTTTTGGTCGGGATATGTTTGATGGAATTGACTCTCAAGAAAACGTATTTCATTGAACTGATATAATTGTTCATGCTTCTATGACAAATCCACTCATTTCACGTGAGCCAAGAAGAATAGCATGATGAATTTCGAATTTCATGATGAATATCTGGTTACAAGTCTCGATCAGTCTTTGAATGATTTCAATGCACGAGTTATCGTTGTGAGAGTGCACATATTACCGTATGAGTTTTTTTTTATTGCAGCATATTGATTCAAGTCTAAAACTGGTTTGTTACCATCAGGAACCATATTAGTCTGAAATCCAAGAAGGAAAAATAACCAAGTAATGTGTCTCCCGCTGTCATTTTGGAGTCTCATTTGTATCAACAATTTCATCATTTCGTTCATTGATATCAATATCCCTATTTGCAACAAGATGACGAATCATTCCGTTTGCATCATTTGATATTGTCAATATTTTTGTGATCTGCGTATAGTATTCATCAGAATATAGATGTATTGAAGTGAAACTCGACATTTTCAATGTCTCCTGATCCGGAAAGTTTCATCGTTTATTTTTTGACGTTTCTCATGAACGTTCTAGCCAATCAAAACATTATTGAAGTGGGAATAATCTGATTACATTATTCCAGCGAGAATAATTCTCGTACATTGTTTTCATTGAATGACAACCACATGACAACGTTTTTTCTCGATCTGACGAATCTGTCATAAATGTTCAAGAAATTCGTAGAATGAATCCCGAACGTTTTAGTGAAATATTCTGTCATACCATAATGAGCAGCTCGTCGATTCGCAAACAATTCATTTTGCGACGAGAAGAGATATAAATACTATCTGTAAGTTCTTCGAGGAGGTGGTACAATAATTTTTCAGCTTTTTGTTGGATCTTCTCTCCTCGTTTCTGAAAGATGAAGTAGAAAATGAACAACACATGGCCGATTGTAGTAATATTGAGATCATAGGGAAAGGAGACAATAATCAAAAACGGAAAATCAAAGAGTCTGCTAGCATTCTCCCGAACGGAGACAATGATATTGATTCTTGCTCAGTTGATATAGATAGAACTTGGCACTCACTTCTGGAAACAGAATATGGAAATGAAAAATGCAATATCAATTAATGAGAAACACATTGTAACCAGAATTCCTCTGTCTGCCAAATTGTCTTCTTTCAACCAACCAACATTGAAAAATCTTGCGAAGAGAAGCATTCTGATTGTGTCAAGAACGGGAGCAGATTCGTTCCCGAAACGTCCACTGAGATGGGTTGAAGTTTTGTTTTCATTGAAAATATATCTGTATTCCCAAATTCCTCCAATAACAAGGTGTCACTGAGAAATAGAGAATTTTCTTTTTGGTGTGTGAAGGTTTAATTTCAAGCGCAGTGACATTTCAGGACAGATCACAAAATCTGTCCTCTCTACGAATATATTGAAATATTTCTTCTAAAACTTTTATTCCATTCATTTCCCAGCTCTTCGTGGGATTTTCTTTCCTCGTTTCTGAAAAATAGGGTAGAAGTTATTGAAAATTTTTTCAATATATTTGTAGTAAGGACAGATTTTGTGATCTGCCCCAGAATATCACTGCGCTTAGAAATAAACCTTCAGATACCTAAGAGAGAAATTCTCTATTGGTCAGTGACACCTTGTTCCTGAGAAATTTGGAAATACAAATATATTCAATAAGAATAAAACCTCTACTTATCTTGGTGGACGTTTCGGGAACGAATCTGCTTCCGTTCTCAACACAATTGAAATATTTTTTCCCTTTGCAGAATTTCTCGATATGTTTCAGAAACGAGGAGAGGAAATCCTACAAGAAGCTGAAAAATGAGAGGACCAATGAATTGGTAGAAAACACATCAACAACAAAACAAGCCGTTATTATGGAGGACTATGGGTTCAATATGAAGAGACAGGATGGATAAGATGAAAAGAGGCTGTGATGAAGACAATGTGGAATCAAACCGCAAAATTATTGCAAGATATGTACTACAACCAATTTGATAGAAAATTAGACTCATTCAGTGATATTGAATTCAAATCCACCAGAGATTCTGAAATCACCATGCATTATTTATCATAAAGTGAGCTCGAAGAAAGGAAACAAAGTTCTGCAATTTTGAGCAAAGGACAAATCTTGGACATGATAAAACTCTACGACGAAAATACACCGTCTGGCTTGCCGAAAAAATTCATATTGCTTCATATGAGGTGGCATGGCGTGGTGAAGAAAGTTCTCAATGTTTGGTGCATTATTCCAAAGACGAAACGAACAATGCGGGGTTGACCACAACAAGAATGGAGTGTAACTCAATATTTTTCAAAACGGCACAAGGGGGAGCACGAAGATGTGCGTATAGTAAATGGTTGATACCAAATACCGAGAACCCTGATATTAGAAATTACTCAGCAAGCGAGATGCGAATATCGAAACTGACCATATTCTTCGGACTGGTACGAAAATATGCCGATTGGCGTGAACATGATGTCCAAGTGGATGAAATGATCTGCAGAGATGATTGGACTCGATATTGAAAAAAAAATAACCAACCATTCCGCACGATCGACTGCATGCAGTGTCTCACCTTGCCAAATCAGGTATCAATGAGCAGGAAATTATAAAAATTATTGGACACAGCTCATCCAATTCATTGAAACCTCAGCTACAATTATCAATCTGAGAGAGAGTGGGGAAGTATCATTAACTTTCGACATAGCGGAACAAAACGATGTTGAAAAATCCCCCACGCGAGTACACAACATTTCTAATGATTGTATTTCTCATGTTCAAAACTTCAACGCATCCTAATTTGTATAACTCATCCTGTTTATATTGAGTCGAGTGATATGAATTTGTTGGAATGAAAATATAAAATATTGAAAGTGATTTTGATTGTGACTCCAAAAAATAATCTATCGAATACCACACGAGAGTTCGATAAATTAGATAATGATTTCCGAGGCATTTTCTCAAACTTGTTGCCAATTGGCAAAAGACACGAGAGCCCGAAGGGCTCGAGTCTTTTAATGTCACTCAATGAATGAATGGATGCCTATGAATTTGGGGATCGAGTTTACTCTTTTTGTGTTTCTGAAAATGCCTTCTGAAGTAGAACAATGGTGGATGTCTCAAGTCAATGTGCAATTCATGTATGTTGAATTCGAAGGATTTTTGGGAACATACCTCTACACCGTTGAGTTTTATGATATTCAGAAATGGAGTAGACAATTACAACGGGTAACTTTCTAGAACATTGTGAGAATCGTTGCATCATTCAGATATCAGTCTTGATATTCAACAAATATCAAGAAGACTCAGGAAAAAAACAAATGAAATCACCATTATATTATTCCTTTATGCCAGAGTGAAATTTTTGCAGGAATATCTCTCCAAATGATTTCTTGAAATTTAGAGAGACCTGAAGGACATCGGAAGGTGTTTTTTTTTAATCTCCATTCATCAATGGAAATTTTGGGCCTAGTTATGGAATTGGCAAAGACATCGTTTCGTCTGATGATATTCATTCCAAAGTGCATTTGACACAGGGTTCCCGAGAGTAATGAAAAATGAAACAGGCAGAATTTTCCGACTCATGAAATAAGGTATACAGTTATCTTGGAATCTTTCATAACAACTCTTCCCTGTGGAATACTCATACTGAATTCGATAGTTGCTGACTATATGAGCCTCTGAAGACTATGACGTAACTCAAATTCGGATCAACCAACACACATTTCTAAGGATTGATTGAGTTTATTGGAAACAACCCGAACTGTCCACTGGAGTTGACTGCATGCTTATCCAATGTTAATTGAAAATTCACTACTCGATCATCAAATTCCAATTCATTCCATCAATTAGGAGGTGGAATTTTCCATTTATCATTGAAGAATAAAAGATTGAAAGGATCACATCCGATATCGTGATAAGATCTCTATTTGAGTAAACAATTGATGTGGAGAAAACAGTCGGAAAGCCAGTCCAGAGTCCTCCCTACCAATAATATTTTGAGCGATGAGTCGATCGCGAGTCTTCGGACAACCAAAATGTTTTTGTTGATGATAAAGCTACAATGAAAACATGGGCCGAAACTTCTCCAAGGAAATAAATCATCGATCAGTGACAACCCAGTAACAAATTGAAATAGTCTGAAACTTTTGTTCCAGCCGAACGATCGTTCGGATTTCGGCAGCAAAAAATATGTATCGTTAGCGCAAATCAAGCCATACAATGTCCACCTCCATCGTACCGAAAAACTCTGGATCCGCGCAATAAATCAATCACTGGGTGATTTGTGTTTCTTGCCTAACAGACCGTGGAAGGGCCTGGAGATGAAATAGATAATGGATCGATTTCATAACATTCCTCCGATCCAGATTTTTCTTGAGCTTATGATACTCTCTTCTTTATACCTCGATTCATACTCATCAGTCATTTTTCCAACATGGTTCAGAACTCATTAAATCAGGCAATGTATTCCCAAAACCAGCTTCTTCAAAAATTCGAGGTGTAATGTTTGTATATAAATGCACTTCAGGAAAAAAGCAGAAGAAGCAAAGTTCAATCGTTCAAGTTCAAACTTGACTATGCAAGGTGAATCCGAAAGATGCATTTCCATTTCAATCTTCATCATTTGCCTCCATGTCTGTGGTGACTCATCACTATAATAATTATGAAAGTACGAACAGATTCTGAAGTTTTCTGTAGTAATATCTGTAGTAATATCACAAGCGCAGTGACATTTTGGGCAGATCACAAAATCTGTCCTCACTACGAATATATTGAAATGATTTTCAATAACTTCTGCTTCATTTCTCAGAAACGAGGAGAGAAAATCCCACGAAAAGCTCCAAAATTAGTCGTCTAATGATTCGAAAATTTGCATTTGAAATGACAAATGAGATTTGGAGATTGTAGACCATGATTCATTTGTTAATGATGCGAAATCAGTAATTGAGCAGTGACTCACTCATTGTGCAGTATGATAATTACCGAACAGTTTTTCATACCAAACGTCTCATTCGCGGACATCATCCATAGGATGCCCTAAAGATTCTTGGTATCTCTTCGGGATACCCTTTACATCTCATACTTCCTAAATAACAATTGATGAAGGTGTATATAGTTCGGCAAGAACATTACATTCATGTCATGTCGTTTCATGATCAACTTCTTTGTACTCCAGAGAAATTCATGAGTTGGAACGTTGTGGTACGAAACACATCCACAAACGCTCTTCACAGGTCATGTTTAGGATTTTCATGAGGGTAGTAGTCTCAAATCCTGAATTCAATCTCTTTACTAGTTCTACTGCTATTGATAGTTTCGATATATCCTTCCAATGAGTAACGGAAAACGTAACGGTTGTCTTTTAATTTGAAAATTTGCATCCAAACAAAAATGCTTTGTTTTGTTGTTTGTCCTCTATCACCACTTGAAGTTTGTCGGTATCTTTTAGGAAGAACGATGTCAACATTGAACGCCTGTATAGTTTGATTACTTGCACTATTCGGTGTTGAGCAGTGGATGTTCAAGAAAATGAGTTATTTCATGTGTTATTCGCAATAACCGAAATCGGCCACTGCGCGACATTTTTGCCCTCAACGTGTTGCGAGCATGGGCTGCTATCGAATTGTGAGGAAGGATCTTCAATTCTATAAGTTCGACATTGAAGAATACTGTTTCCAGTTTCGAAATCGTCCGTCGTCGAACTCATACGAAATAATGATCATTCGTCACAATTCGATAGCATTCCATGTTCGCAACGCATTGTGGGCAAATATTTCCGGCAGGGGCCGATTTCTGAAAAAAGCTTTTTATATACAAGTTTTATCAATACAAAAAGGACTATGAGTCGTCTTCATTAGGAGAGTAGTCTTGAGATAGTGATCAGCATTCCAGTATATCATTTGGATGTCGTCCCAAATTTGATGAGATTGATGAAGAGAATCTGTCAAAAATGTTTGACCAACAGTGATATCTTCATGTGGTATTTGATATTAGATTGTCGACTGCACTTCACTAGAAATATTGCCTATACGACAAAATGAAAATCTCACTGACGAAATGATCATGTCATAATTGGAAACCAGAAACCCAAGGTCTCTCGAGGTAGGGAGTGAACGATCAGATCCAAAAGGTAATGGTAGGTTGGAAAATATCCAACACTTACATGAATGAGAATTTGGCAGTCTAAACCTCTCCTCACCAAATTTCACACATTTTATTGTCGTGGCTCAAAATGACGTTCGTTAACGTGTCGAGAGGTCTTCATAGCTATTGAATAGAATAGAAATAGGAATGTTCACTTCTCAGTTCAGACGGATTTTTTCGTCGAAAGGTGGATATCTTCGTCCTATAATGAACTCTGAACACTTTCCACTATTGTTCGTACAAGTTTTCCTACCGATCGATACGATGCTCGCTTCCTGCACTAATCAATTGAATAGACCTTGTGTTCACACTAGAAATGACTACGAAGATACACGGGAACGTGATCAGAGATTGAGAGCATGGTTTCTGTCTCCAGTAATTCAGGGCAGTCGATTAGGTTGTTTGTAAGTTTGAAGAGGAATAGGCAAGCACAATATGATCTACGATTTTCTTGAGAGAAAAAAGAGTATCTACCGAGCAGCAAGTTGTTGTCATAACCTTGTGGAGGATAGACCCCATCTAACTTGAATGACACGTATTTCAAGAAGAACCTTTGTACTGATTCTATTTGATCAATGTGACATTTATACAGTGGGGACCATATCAGAAAGCAATATTCCAGCCTAGATTCGACAAATGCATTTTATAAGGAAATGAAGCAGTCCTTGTTTTGGAAGTCTTTGCATGTCATTCTCTTAGCGGAAGAAGATATTTTGTTGTAGTGATTGGAGAAATTGAGTTTGGGGTCAAATTCAATCCCAAGATCTTCAGTTTGTTGGTTGCACTCTAAGGTAATATTTTTGATAGAGTAGGAAAACTCAATAGCTGCCTCTTTCAAGGAATCCGTATTGGATTTGCATTTTTTGATATTCAATGGTAGTCTATTTTCAATACACCAAAGATGAAGATTATGAATATCGTTTTGTAATGTATGACAATCATGAATTGATTCAATACTTCTAAAAATTTTTAAGTCATCTGCGAACAGCAACAATTTACTTGAAATTTTGTTCCCTATATCATTGATGAGGATCGAAAACAAGAGTGGGGCTAGTTTACTGCCTTGAGGGGCACCATTCGACGCTATGAATTGATGAGCGTGGCCTCTAAATTCGACAAAAAGTTCACGATTTTTCAAGTAAGATTGGAATAGGATAATAAGTTGTGTGTTAAAGCCATACTGGTTGAGTTTGCTCAAGATTATTTGATGATCGAGCTTGTCGGATGCCTTCGAGAAATCGATGTAAATGGTGTCCACTTGAGAATGATTGTTGAGAGCGATGCTCACTGATTGGGTAAAACACATGAGGTTCGTAGCAGTAGATCGCTTGCTCATGAAACCGTGTTGGTCGAGTGAGATTATGTTTTTCAAGTTAGGGTATATTATGTGGTGAAGACATATCTCAAAACCCTTTGCAAAGTTGGAGAGAAGTGTGATAGGTCGGTAATTTTCAACATTATCAATTAATTAACATATATGTTAAATGATTGGATAAATGAATGAATGAAATGAATAATAGTTGTTCAATGCTGATTGCTTTTGTATGAATAACCAATGATCATATGAATGGTGTTCATCAAAAATTTCTACTTACTGACTTATATCCAGGTTTCAGTACAACACGATATCTATACACCCACCTACATACACACCCATCTTCAAAGGATATATAGTAAGTCAAAATGTTTGCTCCATAAGTACATACGAAATTTAATGGGTCATTTGTGAAAAAAATTTCAATCCCAATTGATCAGAATCCCTATTTCTCATCCCTTGTAATACCATTCTGATATTTCGAAATTCGATGATATCAGTGATGGTACGTCTACAAATGATCCAAATTCCGATTATCTATGTTCCCTTGTATATCGTTTTGGAAATTTGGAAATTTTGTGAAACAGTTCTCTGCAATGTACCGACTAATGAAATAATGAAATTTTCTGGCAAATCGTTTATGAAAATCTCACCTATATGGCGCAAACTCATTGACACTCATTGTTTGTGTAGTCGTAGAAAAAGTATAGTACACAACTCGAGTTGTAATGCAATTACGCACTGGTAGAGTAATACTCTCTCTTCACTTCGTGCGTAATATGCGATTCACATCTCTTGTTATGTAATATACTATTATGTGTGGGGTTGGTTTCTTCCAATCTCTCCACACAAAGATCAATGCCGTAAATTTTTGCCTGAAAAAGGACCCAGGACAGGTTGATATCTCTGTCCTGCGATATCTGATATGCCGTACATCTTACTATCATACGTATCTAGAGCTGCGCGATATTGGATTTCAAACATGAATTATTGATAATTTCGAATAATCGTTCAAATGTCCGATATAGCGATAGGATTAATAACGATGAATATCGATGTATTTGTAATATTTGTCGTGATAGTTGTGCCATTATTGTGCGGAAGCAACTAGACTCATGTTTTCCAACTTTGAAAATGTGTGAATGTAACGAAGCTCATCAGGAATATTGGACCTGAACTACATATTATGAATGATGAGGTACCTTCGAACTATGATCTGTATTTTGACAGCATATTATTGCGAAAACTTGCATTTCGAAATTATGCTTGCCAAAAACGAAGAGGAACAACTCCCTAGGAAAAATGCAGGACAAAATATTTTTCATTCTTATCTCAAGCGACTGCTAATTTACCCTCGTGATTAATCGATATGTCGATGTATATTGATATTCACCGTTATATTGGTACTCATCGACATGTAGACAGATATTTCGAAACATAATATCGATGAATTTATCAAAATATTTTCGCTGGCCTGCCTGGTCACCTGACCTAGCACCACTTGTGAATTTTTCGTGGTGTCACATGAAAAGCCTAGTTCATAGAAATTCTGTGAATATTCTAAATGGAATATTACATGATTATCAGATGAAATGTCTGCCTTGGAGTCAGGGTTCGTAATTTTGAACAACTATTGTGATATCCGAATTGTGAACTGTTCGAATTGAAAATTGTATTCAATTCAATTTTCAATTCAGTTCAATTTCAATCAACTTCATGAGTTGGATATTTCCGAACAAAAATATCGTACTAGGATTTTGTATGTTTTTATTCATAAAAATCCATTTTCATCGGAAACTGTTTAGAACATTGAAGCAAGACAGCTTCTTCTTTGATATCACTGAGAAATATTAGTTCTATAATTGAGGTCTCCATATTTCAGGATACCTGAGGACTATAATGACTCAATTGAACTCACGAAGATATCAGATTCTGAATTCCTGAATTTCTCCATGGATATAAAACGAATTCAAAATATTTGAATAAATATCGTTTTCCATTCTGCTGGATGATATGAATCAAACTGACAAGAATTTGACACTATAGTTATCGTTCATTTGACACTGAATATACAATTCTTCACATTGCCTGTCGATTCCATAGCCATCTATCAATGAATATCGTGAGATTCGTGGACAATTGCAAAGTTAAACGAGTATCACCAATAATTGCTTGTGGATCAAAAACTTGAATTGATAGGTATGTGTACGATATGCATGAATGCATTCGATGTAATGATGAAATACAGCGTATTCGATTTGAAAAAATCGAATTTTAGTCACTTTTTCAAATGAATGAATTGAATGAATTTTTGCATTACCCAGTATAGAATTGAATGAGATCTCACTACCGGACAATGAGCATTCTGGTATAATTAGACTCCATACCAATTTTCATCGTCTCAGTAAGTCACAGCTGGAAAATATGGACTTCTTTCTAGAAGAACGAGTTCACAATAATTATTCGATCAAAAACGTTCGGAGGTATGGGGAAATATCGAGAGTAGGTTAGAGAACATTTTTCTAGATTCTGGAAATGATATTATATACATATTATATCAAAGTTGCTACTTTTTCCATAGAAGCGGCAGCACCGCATCATTGAACTTATTTTATAAAGATAACGACAGATTTGAAAGATTGAGACCTCAACTTTCAAAACGATCCCTTGGCTGGTTCGCCAGGAACGTCAAATGAATTGTTCCAATGGATCATCCTGTATATAGTTTCGAATTGACATGACCACGGTATCTGATATAATTTTTCAGGTAATGATCCAGCGATAGATGGACTTCTGCAAATGATTCGAATTGCATCAGTAATTACTGAACGACATCATTCAAAGTATCCACCATTGATGTGAATTCTAGTCTTATCAAAATCAATATTGATGTTTCTGTTTGTGCGAGATTCAGAAAGTAACTGTAACGGAACCTTCAACTAACCGTTGTAAGGTCACGTTAGAAGAAGTTGAATTCAATCAAAAAAAACCCGATGAAAATAAACTATATTCATTCAGAATATGAAATTGCAAAAAACTATGAATAATGACAATTGTTCGTCTGCCAGAACATTCAGATATATGTCATCTCAAAAATGATGATACAGGGTCTTCCGCAACATCCTCCCACCTTGAGTCACTGTGTAACAAGAGTGACTCAACCATAATCACTCATTGAGAAAATCTTGTAGGGGGTCGAAGCTTTCTTCCAAATCTAGAAGTTCTCTCTTCAGTTCTCTCTTCCAACTCTTCCTCCTGTGGTCTATCGTCGATCAATTCTTCTTCCTCTTGTTCAATCTTTTTTTTTTCACTTCATCTTCACTCGTTCGTTCGCAAGGATCGAAAACTTTTCCTGGAGACTAATATCATTGGACTTCATCTGACTCTCTAATGGATAAAGTCTTTGAATTGGTCTGATCAATATTCCTGATGATGTTTTAACTTTCACCACACGGATTCATCCATTTTCACCAAGGAAAACCTCCACTACTTTACCCAAAGGCCATTCAAGTCGTTTCTTGTTCTCGTTCTCGATCAGAAATACATCTCCTATTTTAATTTCGTGACTCATATGAGTTTTCTTTGGTTTCATCAAAAGCATGCTCAAATATTCGATTCGGACTCCTCTTCTCAACTGTTCTCTCAGGTTCTACCTATATTTGTAGTGTCTTTTCAAAGAATTTGCATCGATTATATCAATATCCGCAGTACCAACATCTTTAACTTCTTGAAGGAACATTGCAGGGGTCAAAGGAATCAAATCATTATTATCTTCAGATATATAGGTGAGAGGTCGTGAATTCATGATGGATTCACAATCACAGATCAATGACGAAAGTTCTTCATAATTCAAAGACGTTTTTCCTAGTATTAGTATTAGCCGCTCCCGCCAACCTCCCCACCAAGCTCCCGTTGGTGGATTGAACCTCCAGTCTATACGATGGATGGTACTATATATTTTTATGCTTTCCCAGTCCACTTTGTTCATGATATTGTCAGCACCGATGAAATTAGTTCCATTATCGATATAAACTATGGCAGGTCGACCTCTTCTAGCCACGAATCTCCGTAGAGCTTGAATAAATCCATCCGTAGAAAGACTACTGACCAATTCCAAATGAACAGCTCGAAAAACTGCGCAAGTGAACAGACACACTCGAACTTTTTCACTGTTCTTAAGAAATAATGGTCCAGCATAATCGATACCGGTAATTTCAAAAATACGAGCATCTCGTACACGTGAATGTGGAAGACCTACAGATATATCTTCTAATTTTTTAGAATCGTATCTTCGACATATCACTCATCTAGAAATAACAGATCTTACAGATTTTCTACCATGCAGTATCCAATACCGTTCTCTCAATATTATTATTATTATAATATACACAGCAATCCTTGGAGTCCCACATGACAGTTGTCAACATGAGTGTCATGAATCAGTCTTTCAACTACAGGATGTCTGGAAGGTAATAATATTGGGTATACAAAATCTTTCTTATCTTCTCTTTGAGTCAATTTAGTCTGTATCCGTAATATTCCGTCCTCATCCTCGAAAAGACACAAAGAAGAAAGCCGTTTGTCTTTAACATCATCAAAACTTTCTTTCTGCATGATTCTCAATAACCTATTTTCAGCTGCTTCAAATTCTGATGAAGACAAGCTACCAATTTTTTTTTCATTGGACCGACGGCAGTTATTCATGAATCGTCCAATCCAGCCAAAAAGCTTGACAATGTCTTTATATTTAGAAAAATATCTATAAAAATAACTGTAATTCGGATGATTAGACATTAAAGAGGACACTGATTCTTTTCTTCTTTCCTTCATAACATCTTCTTCAGATATCTCATATTGTTGTGAGGGAAAATCTTCATTCTTGAGTAGCCACGCAGGTCCTTCCCACCACCGAGAAGAAAGTAACTGTTTCGGCGAACATCCTCTTGAAGGCAAATCAGCAGGATTCTTGTTTCCAGGAACATGATACCAGTTTTGTTCTTCTGTTAATTTCCTGATTTCACAAATTCTGTTCCATACGAACGGTTTCCATAAATCATCCCTCTTGATCCAACCTAGTACCGTTGTAGAATTAGTCCAACAATATATCTTCACATCAGTTTTCTCAATATTTTTGAGAACAGACGATAATAGTCTAGATCCTATCGTTGCTGCAAGTAGCTCCATTTTAGTGATTGTCAACCTTTTCAGAGGAGAAATTCTATTCTTGGCCTGAATGAGTTGTATTTTCACACCTTTGGAGGATTCAACTCTTAAAAAAACTACACATGCATAGGCTTCTTGACTTGCGTCACAAAACAAATGAATACTTCAATTTTCAGAGTGAACGGACTCCGATAACCATCTAGGCATTTCCATATTCACCAAGAGAGATAATTCATTCAGCCATTGTAAAAATGCATTCTTTATGTCTTCTGGAACCTCTTTATCCCATCCCAACTTCAATAACCACGTTTTTTGAAGAAGTATTCTTGGACTAAGTTGTACTGGGCATGAGAAACCTATCGAGTCAAAAAGTTTGTGTTCTACCGATAAAATGATTCTTTTCGTTATAACATCATATGTAACATTCTTGAACCAGTCGAAATTCAATTTCAAAGTATCATGTTTACGGTTCCAGTTCAATCCTAAGACTTGTGATACAACATTTCGATTTTCATCTCCACTCGAAGAATTCAGTAGGGTATGTTCCCACATTCTCAAATCGAATTCAGCTTCAGACATCACTAACTTCGAATCTTCGATGAAGGCATGAAGTTCTTCCTCGCTATCAACGCTTGTAACGCAGTTATCAACACAGAAACTTTTGAGAAGCTTGGTTATGTTCGAAAGCGAATAATGAGAATTTTCCGAAATATTTGCAAGTTTATTTTTGAGATGAAATTCAATAACAGCTCCCAAGATGAAAGGACTATAAGTTACACCGAAAACTACTCTTGCATGACGAAAAGTTTTCATTGCGCCACTCTCATCGTACCATGAAAATCTTAGAAAGTCTCTTCCATCATTCTTCAAACTCATCTGTAGAAAGGCTTTTCGAATATCAGGGATTACTCCTATCTTTGATAATCTGAAGCGAATCAATATGGAAGGAATCAATTCAATGAAATTGATTTCTTTTTATAAACAATTATTCAAAGATGGTTGATTTATTTCTTTTGCAGACGCATCGAATACTGGCCTTAATTTTGTTGTAATTCTGTTCAATTTGATGACATGTCTATGAGGCAACTAATGACCATCCTTATGAATGTCACCTCCAGGCACTTCTTCGATAACCCCTTCAGCTAACCATTCTTCGAATACTCCATTATATAATTGATAATAACCATCTTTCTCCAGAGTTTTTGAGATATTATCTAGTCTTTTTTAGCGATATGAAAGTTACTTGGTAATGGAGGATGACCTTCGATCCAAGTTAAATCAACCTCATACCTGCCTTCTTCGTTGATGGTAATGGAATCACGAAATTTTCCCAAAATATCTTGCTCATGTTCTCCTTTAGACCTCTTCTCGGTAGGATCCTCAATACCTAATCTATCCAAATTCCATAATTCGGCAACAGAATCATTCCAACAAAATAAAGAAGTCACGGTCATAGATGATGATCTATGGACTTCAACATCTACTGCTTTTCCCATAAAAATCCACCCAAGATAGGTTTCCATTGCCACCAAACCGCATTCCAAAATATGTTTTCGCCCAGTGAATAATTTGCCAGCAACATCAGCTCCTATTAAAACCTCAATTGGTCCCTCTCTTGTATCACTAATATCAATACCCAAATTATCGAGTTCAACCTTCCAAGATCCATCTCGCACAGGAGTGATATTGTTGCATATCACATTCTGGTCCAAAACATCGAAATGACACATGTATTTGTCATTCAAATTTTTCAAATTCATTTTATAACAATTATGATTGATAGTGTCGGTGTTGGTGCCTCCAAATAAATCATGCTTCATTTGTTCTTTTCTGACTGGTTCGTAGTCCATCTCGATAGCTGCATACTTGCTTATGTAAGACCTCTGAGACCCAGTATCTATAATAATCCTAACACTACGTGTCTTGAGTTTTCCTACCAATTTCACTACGAGAGTTTGCAATATCTCATGGAAAGTGTTATTGGAGAGATTTTCTACTACACGTTTATCTTCGGTAATATTAGCATTATGTTCAAAATTTTTCTGACACATCAGCGTAGCATGTTTACCTTTACATTTTGTACACACTAATCTGACATAACATCTCTTGGCCACATGTCCAAATTTCAGACATAAATGACAACAAATCTGATAATATTTTGAGTTTTCTTTGCTGAGGCCATTTATCTGCTTCTGTACAAGCATCACTAGTGTGTGACTTCTTACAAAACACGCATTTATTAATGGTTTTATGATTTATCAAACCTGCAGCTGTTGGGACCATGTGCTCCTTGGAGAATTTCTTATTAGACTTCTCTGTTGTATCGAAACCTGTTACAGCCAATGAAATTCTCTCTTCGTTTTCGATATCTTTCTTTGAAAATCCCATTAGATTGTCTAGACGACTTTTGAGAATGGATTCCGAATCATAAAAGTTACTTCTCTGCCATGCACGCAAAACGTCTTCAGGAAGACATGATTCCACTAAAGGATAAAGCATTGCTGCACATTTGTCTGATGTCACACCCAGTGTTCCTAATGCTCTCAGTTGAGACTCCATCCGGTCATATAAATCACTCAACTGAACCTTATTGTTGAGATTATTCAATATTAGTTTCAGTAATTCACGAATATAATATTCGACTAGCAAATCTTCTCGTCCAAAACGATATTTCAGACTTTCTATGACCTTCGGATGATTATCGCAACTAGGAGGGTAACTCTCAACCAACTGACGGGTCCTTGATTTTGGAATAGTAGCCTGGATAAGATACTGAAACTTGTCCTCATCATCTAACGATTCATCTTCATGAATCCTTCGAAATTGACTCCAAAATAGAACCCAATCTTTTATTTCACCGCCGAATTTCTTCAGTTCAATTTTAGGAAGTTTAAATTGACGTTTTTGTTGATTAGAACTCAAGTCAGAAGGATTATTATTCAGGCTGCGATCCACTTTCAACTTGAGCTTAGAATACCTTGCGAGAACTTCTCGAGAACTTCTGCATTTATATCCTCAGTCGAAGACTCAGAATCAAGCATTGGGTCAAAGAGTTGCTTACTGACATCATTGATAGTGTCCATCTTCTGCTCAAGAACCTTGAGGTGACCTTGGATGTCCAACATATCTGGCTCTGCAATCTTCAGCTCATCTTGCACCTTCTCATAGATTCTCAGGAAAGCGTTTCGTTGAATATCTAATGATCTCTTCAATTTCTCCATCATTCAAAGAATATATAAGCTGTCCTGTCACGGTCGCCAAAATGTAACGGAACCTTCAACTAACCGTTGTAAGGTCACGTTAGAAGACGTTGAATTCAATAAAAAAAAACCCGATGAAAATGAACTATATCCATTCAGAATATGAAATTGCAAAAAAAACATGAATAATGACAATTGTTCGTCTGCCAGAACATTCAGAGATATGTCATCTCAAAAATGATGGTACAGGGTCTTCCGCAACAGTAACAGTCTTCGTTCAAACTTCCATTTGAAATGTTGAAATTCATATTTTATTCGCTCAATGATTATCAATTTCACCAAATCCATCTGTTCATCGAATTAATTGTTCAATTTTATGTTGTATACCGTAGAAAATATGCATTGTGGGAAAATAATTGGATACCCAATCGAAAAAAGTATAACATGACATAATATCTTGCTATCGAGAACAAAATTGAGACCAAATTTACGACAACCAATTTAAGAAGAACCTTCACGTTCATGTCGAAATATACGTGTTCTTATGAACTTATGGTAATCGACTCATGAAATACCTGATCAACCAATTGAGCTATTTCTACATTTCTCACGACTCACTCATCAATTCAATTATACCATTTTAGGAAACGTGATTCATAAAAACCGTTCGTATTTGTGGCGATAAATCGATACATCTCGAAAGATGGTTAAAATATGCCGTCCAGGCGTCATTTTGAAAGATTCATATCACTTCAGTGGAGCCGAAATGTAGCTCCTGAAGTGTCATTCACAGACACAGTGTATATCCATTCAACTTCTGAAATGAAATTCAACAAAGAAATCGAATTCACCCATCATCATTACATCCAAATGAATATAGACACTCTCGGAAGAACCACTTCTTTCAATATTTTTGTTGATTTCTTTATGTAACGATTTTTCCAGCGCTCTCAAATGGAAACGAAAGATAATACCACAGAGAAAAAATCTTCGAGATGATCTGATGAGAGTTCCAATGCGAGCTCTTCTTCAATGGAGTATTTCCTTCCATTTCATATATTCAATGTGATCAGATAGGATTCATTTTATTGAATGAGTCAGCTTCGTTCTAATTAGGATACATATACTTTTCAGCAATCAGCAGTAGATAGCCCCTTCATTTATGAAATATTCCCATGAATTCTACCTAGATTGAGTCGAGAAATGATTGTACGCATCCTGTTGGAAATCCCATTTGAAGAAATATTATATTACACAGCAACTTTGAAGAGTGACGATAGAAAGCCGCACGGCTTGATATTCAGCACGAGACGCATAGCGGCGAGTGCGGAAGTGTAACGAGTACTTGAAATACACTTTCCAACGAAATATGTTCACTTTTCTTTCTAAGACAATGAATATTTGAGACATTATTGTTCTAACTTTCATCTGAGTCCATTCATCCAAAAGTCACGAATTACGCCTACTCGAATTCGAAAGTTATTTGAAGTTTTGCTCATCATCGACAGCTACCCCACACTACGAGAAACAGGAACGAGAGATCCTCACCAGAAACTCCTGATAGTTGTTGATATCGATTACATGAAAATGAATGTCAGAGTCAAAATGTCAACGTTCTTTCGTTGTTTGCAAGGTGGATATAGGATGGTGAACCAACTCTTCAATTATTGTTCCTTTCCAAAACATGTAGACCTTCAAACAACCTCACTAAGGCCGCACCGCTTGAGTATAGATGAAGATTGGATCGTCGATACTGTAAAGACAAATCTGCTTCTCTTCTAATGTCTGGGTATAGGGATTTGGGACACAAGTCTATATTCACATCATGGTTGTTTGTCATTGTGATGATGTTCCATATGAGAATAAAGATGGAACTCTCAGCCACAAAGAAAGGTGACTCATGTATGGTGAGATTTCAAATGATGAGGTAAATCAGCGAATCAATTCTATGATCCATTGTGGGACGGGAACGATGACTGGCAAGTGACATCCGACAGTATCTCTGGAATTATCGGAAATATTGACGCACAGTTTCGGAAATAACATGAAAGTTTCATCTCATGGATCGTATGGTGGATTTCAAGATACTTCTTTCCGAAACTCTATTCAAGCTCAATACTATCCTAGAATCTCAGAATATTTGAATGAGTTATTCAAAAATTGTTTACATATTTGGGGTGTCACCAAATGAATTGATCAAGTGTCAATTCATGAAACAACATCGATGAATTTCCAAACAATAATAATCAACTGTGAAGTCATCAGTATCATCAGTGTGTACCAATCAGTGATGGGAAGAAATTGAAAAAATAGTTTCGGCTGAATATGAAAGATGAATTTTGAAAAGTGGAGCAAGTTATTCCTCATGTAGTCGAGGAGAATCATGAGGAACATCTTCATTCCAACATACATTGTTGAGGTTAGATTTAATATTCAGCAATGAGTCGGAATCAATCAATGCTGATGTCGATTTTGATGTGACAAGATACGCAAGATACTTTTTATGACAATTGGAATATTCTGACATGGAATCACAGAACTGTGGAATGGAAAGAGTCATAATTTAGGTTTCCATGACATCTGAAACATAGATCTGATGATATTCAGTCGAATGAGAACCTATAATAATCAAGAGTACGTCACAGTATGCTAAGGGAACCTGACCAATATTTTCTCTATCGTAAGGATCTTTCTTTCGACAGTATCAAAGGATGCTAGAAGAACCGAATCATGATTTATGAGGGACTCTTATCTATGGAGCACCATAACTCAATTTCATAGGAGTGGTCCAATGAGGACTGTCCTAGTCCGAAGAATTCGAATCAGGTGGTCAGAGAAGAGAGTACCCAGAAGACACAAGATTTTCGAATTGTTCTTCTGAAAAGGCTTCATTTCCAGTTCTGGTGAATTCTCTAGTTAGTTATACCCGACATCAACTATTTGTCGTCTAGAAGTATGAGTGAAAGTGTAATGAATTATAATAATAATAATAATGACAATAATAATGATGATAATGCTCATTCGGAAATGGTTCACATAATATATAAATGGTTGAAGACATTTCAATGTGATGAACATGTAGAGAACACAGTAGTAGTATATTGACTACTTATTTGTGTATGTATGATATTTTTATACCTGAGTTATAGTTGGTTATCATAGACATTTGAATGAGGGTTCAAGTTAGTTATTCATAGATAATAAGATAATTCTCAATCTTGAAGGTATTCCTGATCGAAAAGGTCACAAATAGAAGTTAGAGAAATAATGATTCATATAATTGGAATTTGTAAATGTGGAGACACATGTATATAAATATTCACTCATATATATATATGCTTGTTAGGAGGCTAGATATTTATGGCATTTTTGACCAATAGCTTTGTTCGATCTAGGCTGACAGATATTCATTCCGCTACTTGTTTGATAGGTATGGTACGCTGTTAAGTTCAACGTCCTGTAGACGATTTCTTCAGAATACTCAGGCAAAGTCCATAGGTCATTTGTGATTGAATCAACGAGAGATATAGTATTTTCAATTGTGAAATAATCAAAAATGGTTTGAGATATTGAATCTCTTTCTATTTTCTTTTATTATGAAGCTTCTATCATGGTCAAACCTTGTTCCAACCATAAGGGTCCAAAATTGGGGAGATTGTTTTTATAGGAAGTGGAAGCAAGATAATGAGTTTCATCGAAATTGACCGCGAGGGAGTTACAATCAAATCAATCATTTTCAAATTATTTTGAATTCATTTTCAGCATCTCTCCTCAATCGTTCTCAAGAGTGATATTCCACCAGAATATCGGTTCCATCAGTGTAACCCATTATATTTGGAATCGAGTTTCTTATTGAAAAGAGATCATTGATTTGAACCGAAAACAGTAATGGGCTCGATACTGTTCCTTGTGGGATGTGACTATTTTCTTATCGCTGACTATATTTTCCATTTGAACTGCCTGATGTCTTCCACTGATATAGCTATTCAGTGATTGTATTGTTTTTCCTCCTATCCCACAATTTCTCAGTTTGGTTGAGAGTAGATCATGACTCACCGTATCGAGAGCTTTTGCGAGATCGGAGAATATACATAGGCTTGGACTTTTTTTATCTTACGCCTCATTTACTCCAACCGTTGAACATCTTCAGTAGACTCTCGTACTCATTTCTATGAAATATTCAGAATGTAAAGAATTCAGTCAGCCTGTATTTGATTGGTTTTTCTAAAATTTCAGCTAAATTTGATATCAATGTTATTGGTCTGTAGTTTATGACATTTTTAGGATCTCCAGATTCGTACATCGGTGTCATCATCCCAGTCTACAGTATGTTTGGAAATATACCTGTAGTAAAACTAAGATTGTCAGAGATAGAGCTTTTTCCCAAGATATCTCATAGTGAGAATCAACTAGTTGAAATGAACCAACCCCACAATCCATCCGAAAAAAGTTTACACGAACGACGAACTTCACAGCCTGATTACCCAATTTCTTTGAACCTGTATCTGTACAAGACGGTACTCACCTTGTTCCTGCAGCCTTGACGCTGTGCCCCCTCCTGAAGTCGTGCTCCTTGCAATCGAACCCCCCCACTCTGCACTCCTCGACGCCGTGCGACCCGTAAAAAGCCCCTCTATGTATGTTGATGATCTCGGGGCTCTGCATCCTCTTCATGGTCGCCTCTTCTCGCAGGATTCGCCTGTTCTGCTCGCACTGGTACGTGTGCTTGGGCCTGCGACCCGCCTTCTCCTCCTGATGCCCCAGATTCGATGTCTCCAGCTTGGGCAGCGAGGTGAAGGACCTGTTGAGCACGAGGCCCACCCCGCGCGATTTAGGGCCCCCGTAGATGGGAGTGATGCAATTGCAGAGCTCCAGATCGTGGCTTTGCCGCTGCTGCTGCTGCTGTAAGCGGTTGGCATTCCGCTCGGGGCTGTATCTGTAAAAAGGGTTATGATAGTGTCTTGTGGCTCTTTTCAAGGACGACACTAGCAACCTACACCTCACCTCTGCTACTAGGCAAACCTTCATGCACTTATAATCAAGGACGAAATATCAGTGGTACTAAATCTTTGGAACCCAAGGCTACTGCAAGCGTCATTTCTCAATAGAAAGTGAATAGATGTGTCTTCATTCTGATCGCTCCTGTGGCATGGATGATTTTCCATGATCTCAACTAGCAAAAAGTGTTTTTTGTCCCACAGTAACAAGTTTGCCTTATTCTCTGGGCTTTTCCCAGCAATCACTGTTTGTTTCCTCGCAATGTTCATATAGTAGGTATAGGTCTTCTGACTGTCCACTAACCTCTACTCTTTAGGATCATTTTCTCAACCATTCGTTCAGTTTTGATTAGACTTGACTGCCTGCACATTACACGTGTTCATTCAGGTCATTACAACTCACACAAATGCGAGTTTTAGAGAGTAAGCTCAGCTCTCTCAATTGTCACACTCCTAAAATACCTCTGAGGCAGATGTCAAAAGGGTAAGGTCTCACTCACATTCACGAAATGTTATGCTCACATTACCTAGTGACGCTATCACCTGTCAATAGGAAAATTCAAGAATGTTTCACCTATCAAAGCTTCAATAAGTTGACTGGAACACAAAATTACTACGATGAATCTTGCAATTGGTAGCTATTTCACCAGGAACTGAGAAAGGAAAGGAATATATCAAAAAATCAAGAACCAAATTCGCAGATCTCACCATATCAGAGATATCCACAGGATACTGTGTGTTATCAATAGGATAGACATTAGCAATCGAGAATGTCTGAGGAAGGATAAAATATAATGAATTGACTAAATGAGTGCCAAGACAAAAGAGGATTTGAAGATATGTAACCGCAGTTCACGTTGCCTCAGGAGGTGGTTTGAAATCCATGTCAAAAGGAACATCACAGAGTCTGCAGTACCTATGTTCGAGGACGAGGTATCACATCAGTAGCCCATTTATTCAAAAAACTAATAATATCACTACAGAATGGAATCAGGTTGTTGACAAGCCTTCCTATAAAATGATATCTATCAAATGCACAGAGGAAAAACATGATGATTGTTAATTTTCAAGAATATCACTAACAAGGTTAAAAAATCAGGGAACCTTTGATAACTGATGTATTCACGTAAGATAGAGGTGAATGAACGTTGAAAGAAGCCAACTAGGATAAATATATACATATTGGTCATCGAGGAATTCTTATGTCTGAAAAGTTCGGAACGAAACTTTCAAACTTCCTTCAAAATAATCTACCTTGAAATCTGAACTTGAATAAACAATGATTTTTTTGTGAAGATCATACCTCCGTATTTCGTGCATAGTTTCCTGTGCCTTGTAGTCGAAGTCGCTCCTCAAGAGCAACTCGGAGCTATTATTGTGGCAAGGAACTCCTGGATACGAGTTTTTCTCCACATTCTGGTTCCCTTCGTCAGACGGCGATAGTGGCAATACGGTGAGACCGATGTTCTGGTATTCGTTGTCATTTGGACTGGCTTGAGTGCACTTGGATGATTTCGTCACCTTCTGCGTCTTCATCTCTGTAACAAGAAGATCTCTTGAGTCAATGCCGAAACTACATCAATAAGGTGAGACAATTTGGAGATCGACGTTCCTTCGAATTGGTTGACGTAGGTCGTATGAGCGATTTCATTAGATTAGAAGTCAGCATATCGCTTTTGAAAGCTAGGTGTCCCAATATTGAACAGTCAAATCAACGATCCAACATCTAAACGAATATATTATTCATCTCAATGAAAAATATTATGAATGTGTATCTATGATATGATAGGATTTAAAATCTAGAAAATTCAAAAATAAGTACATGGACACCTAAATATTTCACTGAAATCGAAATATCGAATCGTATATTGCATAGTTGAGGAAATTAACGAAACAATGAAGATATAAATTTGTCCAGGTTTGTGTCCAAATTTCAATACCTGAATGAATGCATGATAAGTGGAAATTGTGCAACTAATTCAAGAAGTTTGCCATCGATATCTATCCCCAAATATGGAATGAATAGATATCCAAAGACCACAGTCCAGACTTCTCTGAATATTTTTGTGGCTTTTGGGTATCTATTCATTATGTATTTGAGTATTCAACCCCAATCAATAGTAACTTTGAATCAATATCTATCAATCGAAAGAGAATCATCATGAAAATCCTGAGAGCAGTCAGTTTATGATAGAAATCAATTTTTCATTCCAATGATGATCAATTTTCTGAATTTCTCATTGAATTTTGATTCTCCAGTTTCTTGTATGAATAATTCCACTGTATTGCACGGTTTTATCTCAATTTTCATATTTCTAGCTGATAATTCTCTGTAATTCCTCGAAATTGTCAATAGGGGTTGGATGAGAGTTAGTACTAGAATGGAAACAAAGTCATTTTCATCAACTCGGATAACCCGCAAAAACTCCAATCCATCCGAGAAACGTCACTAGTCGTAAATCAAAATTCCACTTTGACAGGCGTCGCTTTTTCAATTAATCGTGACATTTCCAAATTCGAACTGATGAACCCGGCTGATTGACAATTACGCCAGAAAAGTCGGCGAGGCGATAATGGAAGATGAAAAAGAGGAGCAGCGCGGGAGCGAACATCCGGAAATGAATCTCTTGCTGCAGAGGGCGCTACGATCGGCCAGCACAGCGCGATTTCGATGGCTATATATAATTGACAGTGTTTGATAGATGTTTCCATTCCGCTGTTTTGCTCGCCAATGTTGGATTCGAGCTGATGTAAATATACTGCCTCCGTACATTCAACAGGAAGAATAACAGTGATGGGCAGACCTAAGGGAATCGACAGTGAACAGAAAAGACCCTTTCTAACCCATGATCGGTATTCATCAGAAATACCGTCTATTATCAGTAGACAAAGTAGATGAGCTCAGGCTGGTCTTCCGTACTTTATTGAGCTCGATACCTGTCGTCTATCTTCACTCTTACGACATTACGACAAGGTTATGGAGTAATCTGCCGAATGAGGTATTTATTTCCTAATACTAACGACCTCCTCATTTTTAAGAAATATTCCAATACCTCGCTCCTCTCCCAAAATAACACCGCTGGCGCACCCGATATTCTACGAACATTTGGCGAACCTAAAAGACTTTATTTTCCATCATCTTCACTCACAGAAGTACCAGTCGGAATTATTTTTGAATCATTTTTCTACCTGTCTCGTTGTGAACCTTCTTGAGTTGGATTCATTCGAGTATCATGAACTCTGGCAGAAGCCAGTGAAATGAATCGTTCTGTAGTTCTACTGAGTTTTTTTATACAAACAATCAATTTCAGCGATTAAAAATCGAGGCGAAGCAATTCCTAACAGTGATACCTCAACAAACTTCGAGGATCATGACAATAATCGATTCGTGTCACCGATATGGAGAATGGGAAATGTCAGGAGAACGAGAGACAAAATAATTTGATTCGAAGTCAGGTCCAACGAACAAGAAAATGATATCTGACTCAATTACTCAGACAACCAGCAGAATAACAGTAAGAAGCAGGGAGTACAAGATAATACAGCAGTGCAGATCATCTAAGACATTTCCCGAAGATGGAATTCGTTTTATGGAACAAAATATGCAATAGAAGTCAACATTACCAGATATCGCAATGTCTCAATCTTTTGAGTCATATAGGAGTCATATAGGAGGCACTCCTTGCAAAAGTCACTCAGAATAAATAAACGAGGTGACCCCCTAGTAATTATTCATTATCGGAATATCAATAATATCCATAGTCAATTACTTGCAAAAAGTAAACTTTTTCAGGAGATTTTAATATTGATATCATCTTCGCAGTACTAGTATAATATCAGGGTAGTTACTACTGGCTGTTACAAGAATACATTAGGGTTTGAAAAGATGCATCAATATAAATTGTACTTGGAAACTAATTGGAAAATGTCCTGATCCTACAGAGTCTGTTTCCTGATTTCTGTTTTCTTCAGATTTCTGCAGAGTCGAATGGATAACCAATTCACAAATTTATATTAGTTCCATATTCTGAGTGCATCTGCTATCATCATCTGATGAGTATTCGGGGCTTTTCACGATGAGCATTATTCAGAAGTTTCTGGTCAACTAGCCGACGAGACTAGCTGACAGGTTCTGAAAATTTGGTATTAGGACATGAGTGGATTTGTTCTACTATTTGCTCTTTCACTCTCTCGAAAACTATTCCTCTCACAAGAATAATATTTGGAGAGAAATTATAGTTTTTTCAGATTCTTGATATCCAAATTTTCGAGAGAGATGTATCGAAATTTGATTCGTGGCAATTCTGAAATGTTCTCTATATACCGGATACTCATATTCAAGTAGTGAATACTATCATAGTAACTACTCCGATTCATCGAGCGAATTCATCTGGTATAACTATACTAATTTTTAATACTTCGAAAATTATCACGAAGATGTATCGATTCGAATTGAACTTCATATCTTTTTCACACACCAAACCCAATGATCACATCTTCATTTCATTAGTGGAATTGATGAAATCATGTTTCTTCTCAGAAACATGTTTTTCTCCAGTCATTCTGGGAATGTTTTGTATATCACCTTGTTCAGACCCAATCGAGAGTTTCTGAATTCCAAAATTTCTGAAATTATTGTGAATCAATAAAGTCTACAAGAAAACTATTCAGTTTCTTCAAATTAGTTATCACGGGAATGCGTCATTTTGGATGAAGAATTACATCTTCATTATGAGAACCCATAAAGATTTGTGAAATTCCAATACCAATCATGAATTGTACACTTGATGATCAGATGGAAATACTCACCATTCCATTGGAGGAATTCAATAGGAGGAACGAAATCATGTTTCATCTGCAAGCCAGAAAGTTCATTCTCCCTTCAATCATTCAGCAAACTTTCCACTGAATTCTTCAGAAACCAATCTCAACTTTCCATGATATCGAAAAATAATAATATTTGCCCAAACGGGAGCATAATGACGCTGCTGAAAATTCACATTGCCTCATCATCATACCGTGGAACTTTTATTTCAAATATGTGTAGTTTTATATTACTATAACGAGTGAGTATCTGAAAGATTGGGCTCGCAATCTGTAGAAACCAAATTGAATTGAATTCGGCTCATTTTTTCATCAGTTTATGAGAAATCGTCTCGTGGTGTGATTCAACACCCATGGCTTCAGGTGTTCTGAAGTTGCAAACTAATTTCGAGTAATACTGAAATGTAATCTCGAAAACACTACAATTGCTTCAGAGTCGAAAACCCATTAAAAAGTTATTTTCATGCACACGAAAACCTCTGAACTCCGCAACAACTTCCACCAAGACTCTATGAAGGAGACGAAACAAAAACATTCGCAATACATTCCAACAAAGGTCGGACGAAAACTCAAACTGCTGAAATTCAAACGCTTCTCAATCCTCTCACCAAGGTGAATCGGAAAAGTTACAACGTATTCTCTCTAGATGACCGGAATTTATATTCCCATCAAAAAATAAAAGAACAATGGAATATCACAACTTTTCTGCATTTTGTGTGGAAATTTAATTTCATAACGGTTCTCATCAGCGCACGATACAAGACATATATGTAACTCTTCCAGAATGTTCATACTACGAATGATCAGAACGGAATCACATTGATCAAATAAATACAAAATATATATATACTGAAGACTCTGAATTCTGGGAAAGTGACAATATAATAAAATATAACGTCTCTGAAATTCACAACGCAAATTCAAGTCAACACGAAACATGCGAAAACTAGTGTACTATGAAATTTTTCCGGAGATATATTTTTAACTAACTTCTGGAATGCATATATACAGCTAATGTGAACAAATCAATTCATGCCGAATTCGATGTTTGGCATCTGATTCATTATTTTCAGCTTCTCTCCGATGAAATTTGAAATATCCATGTGTTGTGAATCATGGATCAAAAAGCAATTACTAAACAACGTCTTCATAATACTCACTGTATCATTGATAGCTGCAGTAGCGAAAAAAAGTGTGGAATTTCCTCTATGTAAGGGAAAAACCTGTTTGTCACAGAGGAACTCGTTGAACGTTATGAGTGGTTCAAGAGCTTGATTCATACAAGAAAAATCAATGAAAAAACAGGTCGAGTTCATTCATTGCATTCCATTTAGGACGAATTCTCTTCACCAAGTGGGTAAGGCTAGAATCAGATCATCAATTGCAGATGATATCTGCATCCTGGCACGGGCTATTATCGAATTCCTATCTGAAGTGCCAGCAAATTGGAAAAAAATGAGGGAGTTTTCATTACCGGTCTCTCCATTGTTATTCAATTCCTATTCATAAGAGCTGGAGAAACCATTTCAGTACTTTCTACTTCTGGATTGCGAGGCCATTCAGAGAAGCAGACATCGAAACGATGTACAGGTGAATAGTAATTCCAGACACCATATCGTTTTCTTCAGATGATCCCATAATGAGGTAAGTATCCATTTGTCATATGGTGTAATTTACTGGTGACAAATTTGGAAGAGTATTCATGTTTCCATTTCACACATACGTTCCGAATAACGTTCTCATATTATATATTAATGAAATAATATAAAAAGTTTCATTATAAACACATATACCTTTATAGATATCATTTTGATAATTTCAATTCCAAAATTACAAAAACTTTCGCTCGCCACACTTCTCTTCAGAATATGTATCTCATCATGCATATGTATACCTCATCAACTTTATCTGTAGGTGAATAAGAAAATTGCCATCGGTAAGATACTACAATTGAATGTTCTACCACCAGAAGCTGAAAGAGATGATTTTGAAACAACCAAGTGAGAACAGGATCATTCCTGTGGAAATGTTTGTATCAGAAATAATCGATACATAGGCTCATGTGATTATGATGAACAGTTCATTATCATTTTTATTATTGACCATGGTAGAAATATGTTGTGCCATATTTTCCGAACTATCAAGTAGCTATAAGATCCAGTTTCATGAAATCGAGAACAGGTATGAGGTTTGTTGTCTCATCTGTTCTTTCCAATATTAGTAGATGGATATGGGAAACTATCCTTCATTGAACTCAAACATTTCTTGCGAAAATGATGGAACCAACTATATTATGTATAGATGGTATAGAACCATCTATATCATGTACTTCTAAAAAGGAAATCGTAGAAAATATGCTTATATATTTTCAAGGATTGCAAGAATTTAGAGTAGTACTTCATTACACCGCAATACCGATTCAATATTTGGAATGATAATATTCCAGATTGAGAATTCATTCGCAGTACAAGAATCACACAATAAAGGTTATCACAGGAGTTTCCTTATTTGGTTTCATTACACACGTTAGTGGAGCTCATGGAGGGCATACCTCGGACAAGGATATTTCCTGACAAAGTGGCATAAATAGGAAATGTGGAGCATTTCCGAGTCAAATAGTAGTGGACAAAGGATTGTTGATCACAGAATCGGCGAACGAATATCGAATGTGTGTTATCCATCCTTCATGTTCCTTTGTGAGAAGTGCAAGAGCAAGAATTTGTATTCAGCCTTTATTTGATGGAGTCTCTACAATAATAAATGCTAGGTATTTTCACCTCGTCCAGTTCTATATTCACTCACGAGGAATGTCTATATTGTGAAGTCGCCTATATTGGATCACTTTCCGAATTTTCACTCCGAGGATCATAGAGATATTCTTTCAAGGAATAGACATAACTCATTCTCAATATTCGAGTGATATCTTCACCTGTTCCCAATTTCCTTACTACTTCGTTTTTACTCTGGACGAGCATTCTTAGAAACCTCTGCGAATGATACGATGAAGGTACCCAGTTGCCTCAATCGTACTAAAGAGTCTTCCAAATTGTACCGAGTTTCCTTATTCGTACTGACATATGCATCATGGAATCAATTATATCGACGAGAATTTCATCGGAATAAAATAAGAAATGGAGGAAACACTCCTATGAGACTTATATAACGAATTAAGCCATCTCAAAAACTAAATGGACCATCTAATGAAGAACAAAAAATATCAAATCTGGTGGTGAAGAAGGCCATAGCCGAATTTAGGAGCAAATTTCTCAAATATAATTCTCCCTAGTGAATACATCAGCACAAGCTTTGTCAACCACTGTCCACACTTGATACGATACATTCATCACAAATTCGGCAATACCATTCTAGAACTTTCACGAGCCATTTCTATAGCACCAAGGATCTTGGAATGCGTAGTATGACCATCCAGTACTATTAACACCCCATTCTGTTTTGTAGGTTTGACTGTATTGATGAAGAGCTCTAGCCACTTGACGAACAAGTCTGAGTTTATGTAACTGCTGTCCGATATTCCTACTAAGCAACCTGGTGGTACTCAAATGCCAATAGGCGTGACCTATTGACTTGCAGTGCTTGAACACTCAACCATGGTTGTATTTACTGCCGTTTTCCCACTAGCTATAGTCTCAACTTGTTGCTTGCCTCTCTGGGCAAAGTTTTTTCTTCTTCAGATCTGTTGAGAAACCTGACTGATTACCATTGGATATATATGTTGCATCTAGATTGTGCTCATCAATGACCATATTCTCGTTCAATTCGCAAAATGAAAATGGTTCCTCAATTGTACCGGTACAATTCGACAACAGATGATACGATTTGAGACATTGGTAGTATATCCACTTCAGATGATTGTTAGGATAGAAAGATTGGAGATATCTCCAAATTGTTCCATGTAGATATGTTATATTATGCGCAGTTTGAGAATGTCGGGCATCCACGCCAGTATATATCATGTAACAATTTGAATATCTTATGAAAAACTGATAAACTCACTTATGAATCCAACAAATCAGTCACCACCACCAACAAGCTTGCACGCACATCTTTCAATTTCTGTTCACTTCTTTCTTGGCATTAGACCAATCTCACAAAATATACAGATGGCGCTAGTAGTTCGCGGTCCATGAAATACAACGACGGTACAATATGAGATCCGGTACGATATTGGCGACTCTACCCTTTATCAGTTAATTTATAAATTTTAAAGCTACTTCTCATTCTGTTTGAGATGAAACACTAGCAGTAAATACATTGAATACTTTCCCGAACTTCTACAAGAATATATCAATCGCAACAAATATTGAGCAGGATTGTGTTCTGATTCATCAGTTACCAGTTTTATATAAACTCAGGAACTACCAACATGCTGCAGCTGGGCGTCGTGATAACTAATTTCGCTTCGATTGATAGCAAAATGATTGGCATCTTTGCCTTTTTTCGACAATGTATCATGACAGGAAAAGTGAAGAAGATTGTGGGATTCATGATAATTTGCAAAATGTATTCGACAATCGGTTACTTCACTTTCCTGTCCAGTTGAACGAATAACTAGTACAAAAGTGATCTTGAGATTCATGCCTATCATTGAATATGATGCGTAGAAAATATTTCTTTCCGTATATTGAAGTACAAATGTTGGAATTTTCATGCTTGTGTCAATACTTCACCAACTTCAATAACCATTAATAATGATTGTGGAACACAAATTGAGGAGATTTTGTTGATGAAATCATCACTCCTATCAATTCGTAGTAGTGTTTTGGACTCCGATATATTCAGTAGGAAATTTGTGAAACCTCAAGGACTGGATGAAGAAGTATTGTTTTCAATACTTGAAGGTCTATATTATTGATGAAATCATTACTCCTATCAATTCATAGTGTTTTCAACTCCGATATATTCAGTAGGGAATTTGTTAAAGTATTATTTTCAATACTTGAAGGTCTATATTTTGGAAAATGAACTGGGAGTAATTTCATTGTCCCCTATTTCTTATTGAATGAATACAATTGGATATCAAAAATACCATGATGATAATAATATGATAGCGCAAAATAGTGAAAGAATTGGTTGGTCAAATCACACAGACCAGGATAAATGATAATCAACGTCCTTAAATGCATGAACTGTCTTTCGAAATATGAGTCCACCAATGGAACAAACTCTGAAATAGTTTTCCTATGTAACAGCATCAACAGTTGCGAATCATAACTTCATACTATTTTGTTGTTAGTCACATATGAATGTATAACAGGATAAATGATAATTATCGCATGAACAGTCATTAGAAACATCAAGTCCAGCCTCAACATTTGCAGGTCAGAAGAAATTCAGAATGTGAACATATTTTGTAGAAACTCGCACACATGATACCTAATTACTATATGAACAGTCCTTTTAAAGTGAGTCCAACAGTGGAACAAGCACGGAAAGACTCATAGTAGGGAAAGACAGGATGAAATTGATCAGCAGAGTTAAGATGATTGATGTAATAGAATAATGAACAATCACACGCGAACGTCAAAGTGAACATTAAAAAACCATCGATCTCCACCATCAATTGTTTATGAATTTCGGGAATGAAATAATCAACGATTTGTGAGTGAACGAAGTAGCATTATGCAGTACAAGGAATCAAGATGGATGATATGCATGCATGTATCGAATCAAATCAAACCATCTCAGTGTACCTCAGGGGTCAGCTCGAGAACCAGTTCCATTTACTATTCGATTGAAAAACATATCAGAACATATTGATCCCGAAGTAGTGACGTAATAACGTGATAGATGAAAATCATGTGGTTATGGCTCATCGTGTCATTATGGTTGGACGTGTCCAGGTGTTTAAAGATTATGTGGTGTATTGTTATCGTTATGTATTTGAGAAAATGGACCCTTTTCAAAAGCACTATCAGAAGTTGGACATTGAAAAAAATGACGATAACCTCATGTCTACGACACCAATGACGTCAAATCACGCACTTGTCATGTCATACATGACATCAACCTATAAAAATTACACACACGAAAAGTCCGAAATTACTTTCATTTCATTGAAAATCGTCCTCAAAAAAACTCTCGTACTGTAATATGGTCTGGAGGAGAACAGTTCTTTCAGAGCATGTGGCAGGGCAGTGGTTACATCTGAAAATTTCCCCTATTCGTTGTGGTAAATGATCATACCTGATACATCAATTATAGTTCATTAAATTATTGAGGTTTCAGAAATCAGGAGCTTCAGTAAATCATTCCTCGTTTGGCATATGACATGAGGACCGCAATCACTGAAAAACTTGTACTTATGCTTGTGAAACAGAAATACAGTTTCTATGATGGATATAGATATAACTGTTAGTATTTCATGCTTCATGAAGAGCTACAAGAACTCTTATGGTAAACTTTGCATAAATTTCTCACAGCTCGCTTTCGCAGAACTGAAAGTGAGCTCAGCAAGCTCTCAGTACATTCCCCCCAAAATGGAATACCATACCTGAGGTGAGCATCTACTGCCATTTGGATGGTAGAAATCCTGAATCTTTTGCAATGAACCTGACCGTAACATCCAGATGAAAGTTTATCACGAGAAGTATGAATGTGATCTTCAAATTTCAATTTGTGTCCTAAGAGAAAATCTGAGAATTTTGGACAATTTCTCTCTTCAATCATATTGTTCGCTTCTATCTTGTCTATCAATCTTGTCTAAGACACATCTGAAAGATATAACAGAACAAAACGGTATATGAACGACATCATGAACTGTGTGAGAGCAGATCGAACAGGACGCTCTCCAATCGCATTGATGAACACCGTCGATGTTTCACATTATGCAAGCCACATCAGAAAAAAAAGCGAGAGTTCCGGCAGAGTTTCATCACTGATAAATGACAGAAATGGTTGGCAAACAAGAACTTTCTGTATACGCAAGTTCTGAGTATGTCGAAAGTTAGATTATATCGTTATGCGCTGAGGGAGTTGTGTTTTCTCTAGAGTTGGCTCTAGATTAACTCCGAACAATATAATAGGATCTCGAATGTAGGCGGTTATGTCTACACTTCGCTGATTGCTACACTTTTTCAATGCTCTAATATCTACTTGATGGACGAACGAATAAAAGTTCGCATGCATGCAGTTTGTTAAACTTGTCTGGCAATATTCATCTCTCGTAGTTTTTTGAGTTGGTATCTTCGTTAGATGTCATGAATATTTCAATGTCGTTCGAGATGCAGGAATATATCTACGGTGCAGTTACTTCGGAACTAGATGACTGAGATGTGTCATTATTCTTCGACACAGTGGATAGAAAATGGTTTGAAAATCTCTTTCTTCGATCTTGACAACAGGGAATATACCTTGTGAGCCAGTGTTGAAATATTGCTAGAAGAAGAAAGTATCAGAATTCTACTCGATTGTTTGAAAATCGTGAAGGAAGGAAAGGAGAATATCTTTCAAAGTTGAGTTTTGTGAGTGGACGAATAATGAATGAAAAATTATCGAATAATTTGAAGTATGATGAAAATTCATCTATGTTGGTTTCTGAACACCGTGAGTTGAAGGGAGACAAAATGCCATAGTTCTAGCTGTGAAACGTTGGTCATGGGTCCAGAACTGTTCTATGAACTTTGGAGTAGGTAACTGGTTTTCTTTTGAGTTGTCTTCGATACTCATTTGACCACCAAAGCTCAGCTGGACACAGGTGTACTAAAAATACATGGATTGAGTGATTGTTCGCAATGAGTATAGAAAGATACATAGATTCATTCTATCATGATATGCATACTCCATTCATTTATGATAGTAGAATATGGTAATGGAAAGTGTATACTTGGAAATTCGCGATTGTCTCAAGATTTCGTTCTGGGGCCACATTTCCTCATGTATATTTCCCGTAAATTCGCGAATCCATGAAACAATGATATATTCCTTTCATTGTGACCCCTAGATCTATTCAACGATATCATACAACATGACTATAATAGCTTGATTGCACATATTAAGCTCGAAAGAAAGTTACCGATTCATAACTCAAGCAAAGAATGCCGTGAGTCCATTCCTGTTTATTTCTGTTATTTAATCGAGTCTCTAACTGCATAATGAATATTCATATCTGGGGTGAAACACGAAGCAGTTTTTATGCAGATTCACATAACTAAACGTTGTTCAGTTTGGAGTAGTATCTTATGTTATGTATGTTATCACTTGTGTTAGCGAATAACAAAGAAAAACACCATAACAGTTCGCTAGTCTCAGTTATAGACTCATTGTTAGACTTCTTGACTCATTTGTCATTGTCTTTTTCGGTCACAATGATATTTATGTATAAATAAGAGTAGGTGATGACAATAGAAGACATATCAGTAGTTTCTATTCATTTGATGTCTCGAGACAGAATTGAATAAATAGGTAGAGCCCACAAAAAAATATGAAAGATTTTTGTACAGAGGTATGACACTATACATATTCAATAAGGTATTATCTAAGATCCAAGTGATCTTATGTTAGTACATATACAGAGTGAGGCAGTTCATGGTGGAAAACCATATGATATCACGTATATTTCTCCAGTTGGCTCCTTACTTTCGCTGTCAATAGATTTATGTATGTCGATTTCATTCAATACCTCCTCATTCATATAACTTTTGGTGAAATCGAGCAGTTGTCATGAACTAGTGTTGACTGATTAGTGGTGCCCGGGAGAGTCTCGTTTTCGAAAGTTTCGCATGGTTTCGTCTCGTTTTCGAGACAAGACTCGAGACGAGACTCGGACAAGGCGAGACGAGACTTTTAGTGGTCTCGTCTCTAGTCTCGTGCAAGACTTCTCGTGTCTCGTGCGAGAGTCTCGCAGGTGAATATTTCTGCGTGCCGATTGCAGACTTGAGAATTTCATCCCTAATCATATTTTGAAAGAATTAAGACTATTCAGTACAAATAGACAAAACATTTAATCCATGAATACTCCAAAAACAACACTATCCATGATTGTTGTAAGCCTGAAAAGTAGTTAAATATCCCGTACTAGACTGGAACAAGATTATGCATGACGAAATTGCCATCGATTGCGAGACTCTCGCACGAGACACGAGACGAGACTCGAGACAAGACTTCATATTTCATCGGCGAGGTGTCATGTGGATCACTATGACTGATATCCCGAACTGGATGACACGACAGAATTATTAGTATTCATGACACTGGTTATCGGGACAAAATTGAACACATCGAAACACCATATCCCTAAGAAGACCATAGTAGATGAGTGATCGAATCAATGAATTTTGAGATCTCATCTGTTCAGTGTGAGGAAACTGTGCTTCTCACAAATTCCAGGAGGATCATTACGTCAGCAGCAATGCGCTTCAAATCATTGTGTGATATTATTCTTGATTTCTATACATCTTGAGATTGGCAGAAAATGAAATCGAAAAATAAATGGTCATTCCAAAAAAAATTCTGCAAACAATGGAGATAATAAGTCCACTTGATATCGATATTTCCGTAGGTCCCGATGAATCTCAATTTGTCCATCATCTCACAAGGGAAACTGGAGTAGAGTACGTCGAATTGATTATTCTGTATGATTATTATTTACACATGCCATTGGGTGAAGATAGAAAGGGTATATTTTGTGTCATTCGCGAAACATTGATGTTCTGAAAATTCCTCTTGTACTGTTCCAGAGAACATTCCCGATTCTCCTCCACGGGTTTTTCATTCATAGGCCACACGCAGTGTACTCCATTCATCATCATTTACCGAGCGAAATAAACTTTTTCTGTACCAGAGCCCGCTATAAACGCAAGATTTACGACGAATCTCATATTTTTCGGACTACACATATTTCTTCGGATTTTTGAATGTCATTTCTGCCGTCATATTAAAAATGGATTCGACGAACGGCAGTTGAGAAACTTGCGGCTTTGTCCGAAGTTTTCCAATATAACATTATGAGAATGCCAGTATGGCGTTTGAATGGATTACTAGGCGCATTCTTTGTGTATCTTACAGTTCATGGTCATTTTGAAGAATTCGATTGTTTACATACATTACAAATAGAAATTCACTATAGTTTGAGATGAACTTTCTGAAATTTAACGAATTCTCCAAATGAACTCTGTACGAGAGTGTACTTCTGGACTATATTCCCCGATTCAAAATACAGTGAAAATAGTGTGACAGACAGACTACAAATGAAAGCGGAAGCTCAAAATCTTCCAGAGCTTTCTTCAACCCTTCACTCTGGATAATTATGGACTCATGGAATCACCAGATATGAATTTCGATTATATGAGAAGTCTGCTGACAAAATACGTGAAGATAATTTCTTATTGTTATGATTTTAGGTTAGTCATTTATATTATATATGTGTGAAATGTCGTGTTAAATATATCGAATGCATGAAATACACTTCCCAACAAGTTATGTGCAGTATTTTTCCTACGACCATAATTATTTGATTAATTATTATCCCAAATATTCGCCTACATGAATTCGAAAGTTTTTCAAACTTTCGCTCATTATTGACCTCTACCACGTGATCCAGAATACAGAGCAGTCAGGAACCAGAGAACCTGAGCGGACACCGTTCGATGGTTTGACCGACAATACGATTTCATGAAAATATAGAGAGTATGTCACGACGAGTTCACATTATCTTTATATCGAGAATCAGTCTGGAGAAATCCATGAAAATGTGCATGCTCATAAGTATTTGAGATTACGCTCTCTTCATTTGAAATATTTTCATCTAGAACATTGATATTTCGAATGGAACTCCCAGTATATTATATGATATGATTTTCAGAATATTCACCAAATCCTTGATTTACCTACCTGTTACTTTGTACTTTCCTCTGATCGTTTTCGAGATATCAAATATTTCACATGTTTTTCACGGAAAACAGCCCTTCCTAAGAATGCTTATATTTTTGGTCACCAAGGTATTGGGACATTGAAATTTGGTTTGTGGTTAGATGATAACTGCGAGCTACCAACACATGAATAAGTGACCGGAAGTCGATCCGAGTGGCGATGATATTTTATAGGACATTTACAAATTGATGCTCATAATTCAAGATCTCGACTATGATGATATACATGAGTAAATAGCAAATTTCATCTGCAAATAAGAATGAGGAATCAAAAATAGGGTGTTTCTCTCAAAGAAATGATTTTCTAAGACCATCTATGAGAATAGCGATATATTTTCATTCGAAAATCGGCCTGATCCACTATGGTAACAGGATGGTGAAAAGTGAAACACACACGTATTTTCATATATTGAGAGCGTACGCTCGCAGTTACTGTTGATTGTGATGAATGTTCACCTAGAAATTTCACTGCTGGTATCATCACTTCAGGAAACAAATGCATAATTCTTCTTCGATTAATCACGAGAAACCTCACTGACATTGTAGGCGTTTCGTTAAATAATAAAAATAATGTTGGAAATGATGTCAATTTGATCGGAGGATGATTTTGACAGCTAACAGTATTTTTGTGATAGTGTCAATTTGATATTTGAATTATGCTATACCTCCATCATATTGCTGTGACGTCCACTACTTTGATATTTCTCGTAGATGTGAATAATGCAGCTGATTCCTAGAATACGATTATCTTGAGAGCTGTTGAGTTCTGAAGTAAATAACAAGCAGCCGAAAAAACTTATCACGAGGCGGAAAATTCCACAACTTTGCCGTTCTATTGATGAATCAGTCTCGATTGTTCGATGATTTTTGAGCCTTACAACTTAGAGGTGGTCAACCTGAGCTCGTCAATTCCGTCTACTTGGAATCGGTCGTGGTGTCATAATAGAAGACAATCCCAAGTATCTATTTTAGGAAGATATAGCCCACCTCTTCACGATTTTCTAGAAAGGTCAAACAAGATTGTGAGTATAGTATCATCGACTAAGCGAATAGCTCTCTTCTGAATAGTATCTTAGAGCGTCAGTATTCGTTTGGCAGCTGGATAACAAATATCTTCACATCACTTCAGGCTGCTGGGATGTGATGACCCATTGCACGGAATGGAAAGTCAATCAAATCAGTTCTCCTAACAGACCTCACATGATCGTCTCATGGGAAGGCGATCGTAACGCTGTTTCATACTAAGACACCAAAAGTTATAATTTCGTATGAACCAACAGGATACTGAGAAACTCACAGAGGTAATGGAAAACATAGAAGCTGATCAGAGAGAGGAAAATGGCCAATCCTGCCAAACAGAAACGTCTGGAACAGATCCAGAATCCGGATCTGAAAACGCAATAATAGACACTGCTGGGCATTTGAGAGGACGAACTTCCGAGCATACTACAGACTCGGAAGGATACTCTTCACGAACCTGAACGAACGAAAGACTGACGGGAGGGATAAGGGTAACCCAGATCAATCTGCAGCATTGTGAGGCAGTTTTGGCAGTCCTTGCAGCGGCTGGGGGTGGGTTCGAAGTGGCCCTTATCCAGGAACCGTGAGTTAGACATGAGGAGATCGAAGGTCTGAGGGGAGGCTACGGAGAGCTGATCAACAGCAGATCCGCAGGGACCCCTTGGACCTGTATATATATATATATATATATATATATATATATATATAAAAATATAGGCATACTGCCGCTAACGAAGTTATGCACATGAGATCTTACAGCAGTAATGATCAGGACGAAAGGAGAAAATAAGGCAAGGGAGCTAGTTCTCGGATCTGCCTACTTTCCTTTGGGTCACCCCAAACCACCACCCATCAAGGACGTGAAAGAAAGGACTGCAACTGATCATCGGTTGTGACGGTAATGCGCACCACACCGCTTGGGGAAGCAGTGACAACAACGGAAGGGTGAAAACCTACCACAAATCATGATGGTCAACAGCCTAGACATGTTGAATGTAGGAAACAAACCCACTTTCATGATGAAAAACAGGAAGGAGGTACTCGAGGTAACAATATCTTCAACATTTGTGAGTAATTTTGTTACGGATTGGTATGTATCTGATTAGGCGAGTTGCTCGGGAGACAGACACATCAAATTCGAAATCGAGAGCAACATCCACGAATAGACCAATCGGAATCCAAGGAAAACGAACTGGGAAGCATACAAAGCAGACCTAGATGGCAAACTCCAAGGAACGCAACGAACGATAAGAACAAACAAGGATCTCAAAGAGGTTGTGGAAGATTTCAATGACGCAGTCATCTCCACGTTCAATGAACATGTAACGTCTCCCCCTTCTTGGGGGGGGGTGTTACTAGAGTGGTGCTCAACGGGGTATGTCTATATCTAGGATAGACCGAGGTTGCCTCGAGCGCCAGTTGGATTATAGTGGTGAACTCCACTTTCTCCCAACCAGGATCTGTTGGGAGGCCTAGGTAGCAACACAGTCGAAGCGACGGTATGCCAGGGGTCGAAGGCCTTCTGGACTATGGAAAGATCACAAGGGGGTGGGGGCTTTAAGTTCACCCACTTGGTTTCACCCTGGTATACGGGTTTCTGCGGGTGTTTGGTATATCACTCAGAACAAATAATCAGAACTGAAATTCACACTTAAACAGGTTTATCCACTGGAAACAATAAACAGGTCGAATTTATCTCTCACAATGATTATTATCATAACCAAGAAGATACGATGACGAGGCAATTCGGATGACAGAATATGTCGACAGGTGTCACAAAGATAGCAAAATTCCACAGATCAAATAATCTCAGGGTAGATTATCCTAACCACATATATCTACTGGTGCAGTTCCCTATTCTATTTACACGGGAAGCAGTAGCAGGGTGACAATTAATTAAGCAGGGTGACTTAAGCAGGGTGACAGCTAATCTGACTGGTATTCAAAGAGTAAGCCGTGCAACGTGCATCCAGGAAGCGCCTATGCGAGTTAAGAAGCTCTACCCCTGCAAAACAAGTTCTGGTCAATGTACAAAGACTATTCGTCCCTCTGGGGTTTGCAAGATAATTACTATCAGGGTGGTCTCGACGCTCAATGTGAACCTTATGCGACCAGGAGACCAGGATGCTCACAACCCTGGTGACGCTTGGTGTTGACTGCTACGCAGACCAAGAACCTCGACCGTTACAAGGGTTGTTTTCCTGATGAAACTCTTTACGTTGGGATTTCAAACCACAGAACTTATCCTGCAGGTCATTACGAATGATACCTATATATGCAACAGGGCAGTTCCAATGCTTACTCTGTACTGGATTCTGAATTTCACTGGCCGCTGTCAACCGTCACGACAAATGTCACAACAACTGGATTTATACTGGAAAATTATTTGATCTATAAAGTTAAGCTGCAGTTTGATAGAACTATGAGAAAATGCAGTGAAATCAAATTGCAGTTGATTCACACTTGACTTGTAATATACTTCACGAGTGAATCGTCGGCAGAAAAAGCTCTGGCTCATTTTTTCAACTTTGTGTAACACAAAAACGGGATGTAAATACAGGAAAAACTTCGAGCACCTCGATCACTTTTCATAACGGTTATACTCTATCTCCTCGGGCCTCTGGATTTTCCTACTTATACTCTTTTCAGGTTTGGCAGAAAACAGAGCGAGGTCGGGATTCTGATTGGTCGGGCTGGTCTGGCCTCGAGCTGACCATGATTTGTTTTCTCAAGGAAAAAGTGAACACTACTTGACCTTGAGTCTGGAAACTTGCGGTGGAAATCATTTTTCCTCAAAACTGGTAGTATCGAACTGCTTGGCATTCCATGTTTGTGCTACTGAGCGAATTTGATTGCAAAATTACGAAGGATAACAAAGTTATGACCTAAACAATATCACATGACCCTGAAATGTCTTTCCAGGTATGAAAAACATTCTAACTCTTTCCGAAATCATAAAAACACTCTCCATAGGCAATAAGAAGTCTTAGTCTCTGGGTTGATCAGGATTTCCGGATGCAAAAATCATTGCAAGATGAATAAAGCAAGTAAACGGATAGCATACTGGACTTCTTATTTCCCAGGGCTCTGGATGGTCATTATGCAATCAAATCCTACCAATACTAATATCAAGAGTCTGTACATGATATGTGTGAAATCATTAGCCTGTTAGTGCTTTCAAAACGGAGGCAGGGGTGTCATGAAGTTGATTACCCTCAGCAGGGTGCAACGGGGCTAAACACGGTTAGTCTGGGGTTGGGCTTTCTGGGGGGCTCAAAATACTAGCCAAGAGAACTCCTTGATTCATGAATTTGTCAATCAGGTATACAGGGTGACTCTAAAATGGCCTCAACCTCATTTCTCGTATGAGGCTCGTACACCGAAGCCTAGTAATGAAGCTGGTGCGAAAACACTTCATTACAAACATTGCCCACTTATCACAAGGAACACCACCAGGAAAGTGCCTTGGTGGCACAAAGAACTTACCAGACTGAGATGGCAAACCAGAAAAGAATTCAAGAGATTCAATAACAGGAAGGAGGGGTGAGTACAAGAACGCCTTGGCCAGTTATAAGAAAGCTCTGAACAAGTCCAAGAGAGACTCATGGAGGAGGCACCGCGAGGAAATTGAAAGAACTCAAGAATGTGCCAGGCACATTCGAATTTTTCAAATCACCAGGACCAGACGGGATCTACCTTGCAACGTTGCAGAAGGGTCCTGAGATTATGCGAATCAGACTCTGTGATATACTCAGACGCGAACTGGCCATGGGGCACTCACTCAAACCATGGAAAAACCTGGAAAAACAGGACAGGACTTGGCGAAACCCCTAAGACAAATGAGTCTCATGTCATTTTTTGTTCTTCAGAGAAGCTAGTGAATAGACATATTAGGGACGGTGTGCTGGTGGAGAGACCACATACCGTCACCTGCATGCCTACAGAACTAATTTTTCAACAGAACCAGAACTTCACCAACTAGTAACGAGAGTTAAAAACACGCTGGAAAAGCAATCACCAGAGCCATCAGAAATAGAGCAGTTGAGGAACCTTGTGTGGCATGGATAGACTCTATGCTGAGGTACAGGCTGATACACATAACAATCTTAGAAGAGACTGTAGTAGACAGGGCGACCAGAGGATGCCCACAGGGGAAAGTACTGTCCCTACTTCTGTGGAATCTGATCGCAGATGGGCTGCTCGACACACTGAAAGATGGAGGGCAAAGGGCCCTATGCTATGCCGATGACAAAGTAGTCCTTGTACAAGGGAAATTCAACACAGTCAGAGATCGCATGCAAGAGGCTCTCAACCTGGTAACAAGATGGACGGATTCGGAGGGACTGAGCATCAACCCCAACAAGGCGACCATAATTGCGTTCACACAGAGACGCAACATAGCGAGATTGGGACATATAAGACTCCGAGTAGAGGACATACAGTTGGAAGGGGAGGTTGAATACCTCAGAAAAGTTCTCGTATCCAAGCTGACCTGGAACCAACATCTGGAAAATTCTTCCAAAAAAGCGGTGAATTCACGCCAGACGCTCTTTTGGGAAAAATGGGGACTGAAACCACATATGTTGCACTGGCAACGAAGAGGAGCCGTACCAGGACTGAGCAAGGGCATGAAATCAATTTTCACTGTAGCCATGGAGACCCTACTGGGATTGCCACATCCCCACCTGATGGTACAGGGGAAGGCAAGGCTTGGTGCTTTCAGATTACAGAACACGCAGAATAATCTGACTCATGGACACATGAGTATCGTTAGAATAGAGATCAGATCACATTCTGAAACGACACGACTTCAACAACCCAGTCAGGATGTTAATGCCAGACAGGACTGAGTGGAACGACTTGCAGCTCGGCAATATTCTACAGGGAAAAAATCTGGTATACAGACGGATCAAAGACTGGAATGGAGGGGCTCAGGTGTATTCTCCAAGAATCCGGAGACTGGATTCAGCTACTCACTGGGTATTCATACCTCTGTCTTTCAAGTAGATGTTTATGTCATTATCCAATGCGCGATGGAGAATAACAGAAGAAACATCGAAAACGCGCAGATCAACATCCTTTCAGACAGTCAAGCGCACTTAAGTCCTTGTGCGGCAAGGAAGTGACGTCTCAACTGGTGTGGAACTGCAAAATAGATTTGAGATAACTGGCAGACCGTAATCAGGTGAAGCTGATATGGGTGCCAGGTATAGAATTGCCAGGGTGGGAATCGCAGGTAACAAAAAAGCAGACGAACTCGCAAGAAGAGGATCGGAAAACACTCCAAACCAGAGGCAGACACAAGGAGTACCAAAGCGTACGGTAAGAATGTCTGTAAGAGATTGGATTTGGAATGAACACAAAAAATACTAGTAAAGAGTCCCAGAAAACATACACAGGAAAGAATACATCAAAGGACCGTGCCAGAAAAGAACAGAATAGGAGCCAGCTGAAAATTGTCACAGGGCTTCTGACTGACCATGCGCCAGTGGAAGAGCACCTCAACAAGAGGGGACTGTTCAACGGCGAACTCACATGCAGACTCTGCGGAAAGGAATCAGAAACAGTAACACATATACTGTCCAAATGCGACGCACTAGATCGCAAAAGACAGCTAATTCTTGGGCAACCAACTGGTGAGTCAGAACTATACAGCCACCAACCAGTGAAGGACTTGTACAGGCTATCACAAGGAACAAAAGTACTGGAGTGGGTACTTCATAACACACAACACAGGGGTGTGATACAATGGGCCAACATGCCTAAGTGTCACCGGAGGCTTTAATCAGACGGGTCCACAAAAAGAGGGTGAAGTTTCTAGTGAGTATGCCTGAAAAGGACTCATCACCCCCCCATGAAGGGTTTCATCTCCGCAAGAAAAATAAACCAACAGTGACCAGTGAAACTTAGGGAGTCGAGGAAACAATTCATTTGTCAAATGTGTGGGAGTGTTTCATCACTTCAGGTGGTATGATTATGCTTCACGGTGTACTCAAGAAAAGCCAATAGCAGGTACCGATTAGAATCTCACTTTTTACACTGTCGAGGATACTAAGGTTCTCGCCAGGTATCGATACCTGTGATATCGGGAATATGATAGAAACAGAAAAGATTGCTATTATCAAAGAAAATATTGGCAAGAGAAGTGAGTATGTACTCATATGAATGGAAAAGGTACTTTCACTTGTGATCAGTTTTCAGATTCAGCAGTGGCACTAGCAGCAAATTATTTCAGGTAGGTGTTCGATAAGTTGGATCTGGTGACGTTTTTCCTCTCATGGGTGTGAAGTTTCCGAGCTAGGTATTAGGCAGCAAGGTCATACCAAGTGAAAAACAATAGAGCAGAAACGAAAAGGTGAAGCACGCAGGTTGGGTACAGTGTGAAGCAAGCAGCTCAGAGGCAGCTGAGTAAAATTGACCCTCGATTGTGGGTAGCCAGATGTACTAACTACATTAAGTCGAGAATATCGAATTATATACTCAATTCTGGACCATTCTTTGACTCGAACAACTTCCTGAAATAGTTAGACTATCGAGGAAAGATCCGCCAAAATGCGACAACACACTTTATGTATCTAGCTACAAAGGTTATCACAAAAAAGTCGTTTTTCCCAGGCTCAATCCAAAATATCGTAATGGAAGCATTGGTTTTTGAGTTTTCATCTATATGATGAACAGGAGAAAATACTGTCAGCCCAATTCCATCCTCACCAAAGAAATTCAAACTGTCAGAATATTATCATTTTTATAGTTTCCTTCCTGCAAGATCTTCTCCTATTGGAGGAAACCGCTGCTAGTGGTGATACTGAGCTTGAATATCGACAACTTCACATCAATATATTGGGTAATTTGACTTCCTTGTGTACATAAGATATTGAGTTCTTATTGCACTGAAATCTACTAGATTTTTAGTCCTCACTTCGAAATCTTTGCCAGATCATCACTTATAGTATCGTCATGTCTCTGTCTATCACATCTAGTCTCATTGAATTATATAGGATAGGGCTCTCGTGGAGATAGCGATAAGAGGTGTACTTTCATCTGCGAAGCACTTGGTCACAATGCTGGTAAATGTTTTTTCTACGCTCATTACAGAATATAACTATTCCTAACTCTTCTTGAGAATTCGATTGTGAATGCAACAATTCTCACAGGAATTTTCGATACCTACTAGTTGTTATGGTAAACGGTGAGAAATATTGCAGGTACAGAATGGAAATCAATCACAAGTGTATATTCACGGAGGAATCTCCAGTTAGACATCTGATCAAAAATTTTTGTCACTTGCCTGATATATAAACCACGCAGATACAACACTGATATGTAACTCAGCACTGGGACCAGATCAGGTGAACCTACCCACCTGAATGGCGAATCGCGAGAAAACTCCTTTTCACATGTATCTATTCTGTATCCAGGTCTTGAAATACGTAGGAGCGTGTTACCAATGACACCCATTGCAACAACATGCCAATGCTCGTGCTGCAACATTTCATACTCGAGAAAAAATCATTTTTCTCATTTACGATTCATTGATCATACACTTTCACTTGCGAATCCTAGGATTCACAGTAGCTAAAGTTTGAACACTAATATCCATTTCGAACTAACATCTTGTCGAATATTTTCAGTACGTGTATATCTCCACATTACGTGAGGATGACTATTGGGTTGCAGTTCCCGGCCAAGATAAATATTTTCGCTACGGCAAGATCTGATCGTCCACCCAGCTGAATAAAGAGAAAGCAAATGTTTCGCTCTTGAATTGGTCGTGTACTCAAGTTCCAACATGCGACTATTTCTCCCATGTTTGTTTTCATCACACTTCGCACTCCATGAAGTGGTTTCTTCTCGAGTCTCCATTCCATGAGAGAGTTGTTATTTTATCTCTCAATAACTCATGCAACAGCTTCATGCGAAAAGGACACAAATGTGTTCACCATAACTAACTTCAACCAGTTTCCTTTGTGATATTCGGATAGTATCACAAGAAAGTCATCGTGGCGGATTCAGCAGTTTATTTTGCATATTTTTTACATCATTATGTCTCTTATCTATACCTCAGTATGTATCTCACCCTGGCAATTTTTTTATCAGTTTCAACAAGGTATGAAATTTGCTCAGTGGTAACTTTCACACCATATCGTAGTGTACATACTTTTCACTGTACTCAAGCAGAGTATAAATCGGGAAACTATGCTTTTTTTCTCTATTTCAACACCTACGCAGACTCAAGTTTTAAATGTTCTGTTGAATCCGCCAGACTAGTTGAAAATATAAAACCTCACAGATCCATTTTGTGCCATTTTGAAACGTTTTTCTTTGCTCCCGTTGTTTCTTCATCAGATCAGCTCTTTACCCAACGCGACTAACGTGGCCTTTGTGTTCATCGCGTTGGTACAATTTTTTATTCATCACATAGTCCTCAGCCTTCATGAGCCCTGGGTTCGGCAACAGAGATGTGAAGATTTCCAGCGGATTATCACTATTTCTCGAAACAAAATATCCCATTATCCAGAAGTAGAAGATGGAAATGAGTATTATGAGCACTTCGTTTGGGAGGAAAAGTTCCGTATATTCGTCAAGTTTTGTCATGCTGCTCTAATGATGGAATTATAGATTAGCAACAGGAAAACATTCATGAACAACGAAAAATTCAGTGGATGAAAAAGTGCGTTCATTTCTCAAATTCATCAACATCGCAGTGAGGTCAAATTCCACACTGCTTCTGCGCATTTGGATCCACACCAATATGATGTTCATCTGGTGAATCGATAGAGACATCTCATGGTGTTGATTTAGTGATTATATTCCAGCATATATACGAATGCATCCGAAAGTGCTCCAAGAAGCAGAAATTTATATCAGATAGCCAACACACTGATAGCTCTGAATTTTTGCACTGGTGAATTTGAACTGACTTGGGCCTATAAGCAATCCCTCATAGGCCACTGGGAAACTGAACCAGTTTCCTTTGTGATATTCGGATAGTATCACAAGAAAGTCATCGTGGCGGATTCAGCAGTTTATTTTGCATATTTTTTACATCATTATGTCTCTTATCTATACCTCAGTATGTATCTCACCCTGGCAATTTTTTTATCAGTTTCAACAAGGTATGAAATTTGCTCAGTGGTAACTTTCACACCATATCGTAGTGTACATACTTTTCACTGTACTCAAGCAGAGTATAAATCGGGAAACTATGCTTTTTTTCTCTATTTCAACACCTACGCAGACTCAAGTTTTAAATGTTCTGTTGAATCCGCCAGACTAGTTGAAAATATAAAACCTCACAGATCCATTTTGTGCCATTTTGAAACGTTTTTCTTTGCTCCCGTTGTTTCTTCATCAGATCAGCTCTTTACCCAACGCGACTAACGTGGCCTTTGTGTTCATCGCGTTGGTACAATTTTTTATTCATCACATAGTCCTCAGCCTTCATGAGCCCTGGGTTCGGCAACAGAGATGTGAAGATTTCCAGCGGATTATCACTATTTCTCGAAACAAAATATCCCATTATCCAGAAGTAGAAGATGGAAATGAGTATTATGAGCACTTCGTTTGGGAGGAAAAGTTCCGTATATTCGTCAAGTTTTGTCATGCTGCTCTAATGATGGAATTATAGATTAGCAACAGGAAAACATTCATGAACAACGAAAAATTCAGTGGATGAAAAAGTGCGTTCATTTCTCAAATTCATCAACATCGCAGTGAGGTCAAATTCCACACTGCTTCTGCGCATTTGGATCCACACCAATATGATGTTCATCTGGTGAATCGATAGAGACATCTCATGGTGTTGATTTAGTGATTATATTCCAGCATATATACGAATGCATCCGAAAGTGCTCCAAGAAGCAGAAATTTATATCAGATAGCCAACACACTGATAGCTCTGAATTTTTGCACTGGTGAATTTGAACTGACTTGGGCCTATAAGCAATCCCTCATAGGCCACTGGGAAACTGAAGGCAATAAGGAAGCAGATCGCCTCTGGAAAGGAAGGGCAAATACACCTTCCTGGTACAGATCACTTCTGTAAAATCTATGAAGCCCAGATTAGTAAGTTCGATTTCGGAAAGCACCATCAATCATCCAGGAAAGTGAGTTGAATTTTTAATTTCGGGCAGCATCAGTTGTATTTCAGGATAATGAAGTAGACTCCAGGAACCAACACCAATTCTAGAATCATCAATCATTTTTTAGATCCCTCTGATTGTATCTCAGGAAACATCATACGTATTCCTGAAACAAGCATAAGGAACCATAATAAATACGTTCATTATTGACCCTAATATGAATACAAGAAGGTGGGCATATGGATGGCAGTATGGTTCAGAAAACAGATGATGAACCTCTTGATCTGTTCCTCCACCAGAAAATAGAATATCTCCAACACTGATATCCCAGATTGAATTCAATTCCCAACAGTATATCATAGATTCAATCTGTCATGGAGGAGTTGTGTGAAATCATGGGTCAGTTTTACAAAACAACTGAAGAGTATTTCTGATCTTGGAGAGCCGATCAGAGTAAGTAGTTTCTTTCTTATAAATTTCTATTCTTGAAGAGTATTGATTAGGTTACCTTATGAAACTTCAAAATATCAACAAAATAGTTAATGTAATGAAGCATATGTAACTAATGAAAAATAATAACCTACAATCCAGCTCGTCGCTCAGCTGATCTTCATGTAGTTATAAACTCCTAATTCATCTTCCATCAACATGCATGAAAACATCATACAATGAATGTGAATGCTGGTGACTATACGGCAGGTAATAGGAATGCTGAACTGATATGATGTGTCGGCAGCGGCGAGTTTAAAATTCCGCGGATTACAATATTTGACGGTTGGATATGTCGGTGAGTGAATAGTTAATAGATGGAGATATATTCATCAGAGTTGCTCCCGAACCTCATTTGGAACATGAATTTTACATTGTGGATGGTAGTAATGCATCGTTAATGGAGTATTGTATTACTATTATCATACTATAGATCGGTCAAGAGTTGGGTAATGCCGTGAATATCCTCGTACGTATAGAAACTTCATGTCGTTTGATAATCATTGCATTGATGTTGTTGGATTTGGTCAAAAGCCAAGGGAAGCAATATTATTGGTAGTTCTGAACTCGAAATCAGTGACATGGAGAGCCCTCGATCGAACCTAAAGCACTCGATAGTAGATTGACTGAAACCAAAGGGCAGGAAATGAGAGCATTGTATATTATTACGCTTGTCCTCTCTGGCAAGGTGACCTGAGAATATCAAAAAACATGTTTCAGCAAGATAGAGATAACCATGCACAAAAAACTGAGTCACTAATGCTGTTTTGTTTCGTCAGAAACGCTAACGCCAATTCCGGCTATGCAAGCCTAATAGTTATGAAACTCCCCAGAAAATGATGACATTTTTACAGATTTCTGTACAAATAGTCGACGTTTTGAGATTGTAATTATGTAGTCGTTCGATCTAGAATTGAGAAGTTACCTGAATTACTACTTCTGTGTCAACATTTCCATAACACTGATTGTGCAATAATACTGATTTTGTCTCCAACTTCGTGTCGCCATCTAACAGCTGACACTTGAGTGATTTTCCGCTATAACGAATAAAATGCTGTTATCGAGTTTGTTGTACGTTAGAGTTTTGGTTGAAGAAATTAGATAGGCAAATAGGCAAAATAGCTCGACCAGTGTTCTGTACATCGTTATAAAGATATAAAAACTCGTTCGACAAGAAATCACCAGAACACTATCAGGATTGCCTTGCTCCCTTCAACTTGAAATGGCAAAACAGGAGTCAAAACGGATTCCAGATCATACTCGATAATTCAAACATTAGGACCGGGCACCCGGAAAGCGTTTTGAGAACAGTGAACAGAATTGCATGACATGAAACGAAATAGCAAAGGAATATGAGGAATATGAGGATAGTTACTACATACAGAGCCATGATAATGTATTAGGGCTCAGAGATATCGGAGGAAACAGAAAGGAAATCATACTCGTTGGAACGATGTTCTAGGGCGGAGGCATAGTAAATAATGAGTGAAACACTGTCAGAGATAGTGTCGAATGACTTTTTGTGCTCGTGCAGATGTCTGATCAGACAGATATAGCAGGAATGATATCTGGTTACTGTCTCTCGAGGAAACACCTACACTGGATGATGAGCACACAAATTGGTTGATCAATAGTAGGCTTGCAATTGAAAGAGAAAGAAAGAGAGAGAGAGTGAGAGAGAAGGAGACAGCCTCCATATAATATTGCAGCTCGAAGCACTATATGCTGGATTTGTCACCACTCAAGAAACTCTTCAGACTGATGAATTCCACAAACAAACACACCTGAATCGTCAACATGACTATAAAGATGAAAGTCTTGTGACTGCAGTGTTAAGGCTCTAGAGTCATGAATCCATCAATCGATATAATTTTTCTTTCGCACACCTAGTCATCCTGGATCTCCAGTTTAGAGATCTAGTTGGTCTAGAAGGATAAATCTGTCAACCGACGCAACCCCCAACCGCTATAACATGTTGGAGTGCCATTAGTTTTCTGCGTTCAGCAGCTTCCACAGCTAATTTGGACCTGGCTTTGAATAAAGGATGACACGGAGGTAGTGCTATCGATTACTGGTCCCCTTCTGAGAGGGGATCGGTATAATGACTGACGGAATTGGAAAGGGATCCTTCCTATCGGGTGCGAATGTGTGGAGGAGACCTCTCTTCGCGAGAATACCGAAAGGTACCTATATGCCATAGAATATTCACGATTCCTGATTGAGCATATACGCGAAAATGAGAACTCCGTTTTCAAAGCCCATGCCTCATTCTGAGGTGAACATTCATACAGGGTGATGCGTGAAGAAAGTGAATAGAGTGGATCAAGACGATTCGGTGAGATAATATGGAAATATCGTCTTGCCTTTGAGGGAGATACGAGGTATTATGTGAATTAGTGCCATAACTTTGACGACCGATATTTCAGAAGTTATCCATCGTGATCCGCTGAAATTCTCAAGCGACATATTTTCATTGATACTTCATGAAATGGTATGATATCAAGAATTTCCTCCAGAGCCAGATTCAGAAGAATTAATTTCAATTTGTCTTGACATTCTGATCGTTACTCTCCAGAAATCTTGTCAGATTCCGAAAGAGCAGACAAAACGCCATAGGAGCTGCACTGCAATTTGCATGCAGATTCAGACAGATTCAATGGAGAATTTCCAACAATAAACTGTTGAATGGATTTTCAATTTGAGCCTGAAAAATGTTTTTTCTATCATTCTATTGAATTTATGCAAGTCGATTGCTTGTACTTTTTTCTTGGCACATGCCAGGAACGAAGATACCATATGACTAATGCATATTTTACACGCTGTCTTATGAATTTCCGCTAGCTGGAAATAAAAAATGAAAAAAAAAATGGATGAAATCGATGACTCTCTTGATCACTCGCATGGATGTTGATTCTGATTCCTATGTAGCTGACAAGAGCTCCAGGAGCTAACTTGATGATAACTTCGACATGGAATGAGAAAGTATTCAAGATAAAATACCCACAAAATGTTGATCTACTATCAACTTGTCTCACATCGTTGAAATCAGAAAAAAAATCTGAACTGAATTCTGAAAGGCAATCAGAGTTGATTCGTCAATGTTGAAAAGAAGTGTGCATCGATATTAGCTCTCAAACTTTTTACATTGATTGTTATTTTGTTAATCGCATAACAACTGGCGAAGTTACATCTAGCGGCAATTTTCAAAATACAGCCTGTATACATATTTCATCATCACTGAAATTCTCAGTTCAGATATAATATGTTCTATATCAAATGTGTTCTCGCACTGACTATACAGCGATTTCGGAACAAAGCGGCTGATCTATACGAGATAGAATAACGAATTCTACAGAAAGTGCGAAGGTTCACATTCACATTCATTTAGAAATCATTCCCTATTATACAGAATGGAAAATTGGCATATCGAAGTGAGGTTTTTTCAAATATCACAACTGATATTTCTATCCAGAAATGAAATCGATGATAATTTTGCTTTATGAAATTTCGATTTTCGTTTTTGTTTTCAAAAATACGTCTCGGCGTCGACTGGTGATAATAGTTTCCATCAAATTCCAGACTTCTACAAGAAAAAAAAAAAGGATGTAGAATTCTTACCTTCAGCAACTTTCGAAAACTCCTGGAGTGGTCGATTGTTGATACCATCATGTTCCACTACATTCCATTATTTTTAATAAAAGACTGCTCGGGTGCATTTGTGGAACCATCAATGATAATCTTCAATTTATGTTTTAGGGAATACCCTTTGTCCTGGAATATAGCTGAAGTGTGTCCAGTTTTTGAAAATGGAGAGAGAAACATGATAGAAAACTTTTGAGCATCAATTTCAATTCTATGTAATTTTTCAAAGATCTTTGAGATTGTTATTCGTAACCGAATTTATCCCTCAGTTCGTAGTCAACTGTCACTGTACCAGCATGGTTTTCTCAGTAATCTTTCATTGTTGACTAACATATCATAACACAATTTTGAATTGAGAATCTTGATGCCGATGGTCAAATAGATGTCATTTACACAGAATTCTCAAAGGCCTTTGATCTTATCGATCATGAAGTTTTACTCAATGAATTATCATACTCTGGATTTGACAGTGTCATAACACTATTTTTAAAATCATATGCTACCAATCGACAGCAATTTGTGAGCTACAATGGTTTCATGTCTAGTGCATACTTTGCTTCATCAGGGGTACCCCCGGGTTCAAATCTAGGACCACTACTCTACTTATTATTTGTCAATGACCTGTGTGAGGCTATTCAATGTAGGACACTTTGCTCCGCTGATGATTTGAAATTATTTTCAACTATTGATAGCGTCAATGATTGGTGTATTGAAAATAAACTGCATTTGAATGCAAGTAAATGTAAGATTGTTAGCTACACTGAAAAAATTTCAACTGTCTACTTCCCCTATAACATTGAGCAATCCAATCTGGTCAGATGCGAATCTATGAAAGATTTCGGGGTCATTTTCGATTCTAAGTTAGCATTCAAGAATCAAATCTGTCTCAAGACATCTGAAGCAATGAAAACCTATGGCTTCATCGTTAGAAACTGTAGAAATTTCACAAATATTCATGCACTGAAAATTTCATAGTATTCATTTATTCGTTCAGAATTTGAGTATGCATCCATATTTTGGTCTCCGTATTACAGAATTCATATATATCTTGTTGAGAAAGTGCAGCGCAAATTTTTGAAGTGGCTATCATTTGAAATCAATGGAGTTTATCCAGATCGAGGGATTGAAAACAGTATGTTACGTGATGATTTACAATTTTCCAGCCTTGAATCCATTGTTTTTTTTGCACAAATTATTACACAACAAGGTCAATAGTACTGGAATATTTCAGCAAATTATCTTCAATGTACCAACTTTTCATACTAGACATACTGAAACTTTCAGACTTCCGATTGCTAGAACCAATATATTATTCAAAGCACCAATTTATGTGTCAAAATTTCAATAGACTATCCAACTATTGCGATATTCACTCTGCTACTAGGGATGAAATTCAATTTTCTTATGTTCTTAAATGAAGAATAATGATTTGTTTTCTCTGTGTATACTTGATTTCGACTCATATTGTGCTGTAAATGGATTGAACTGTTGGGCAATAAAGCTTTCATCATCATTATCATTATTATTTCCATTATTATTATTATCATTATTATTATTATTATACATCGACTCGCGTTTTTTTGGAATGAACAAGGCCGAACTCACTTTTTCCAAACACCTCGTATTTCTCAATGTATTGAGGTTGGGGTGTCGGGAGCTTGATTTTTTCTTCCATGATTTCGCAAATCTCCTAATGATAGTGAACATCAATTTGATACGAATAATATCGGAATAATATATTTCGTTATCAGAATGAGAATCTGAAGCTCGGCAAGAAAAAAAATCATTATAGGTATACCAACTTGATCAAACAATTATTGGATAAATATTTTTTTCTTCGATAGAAATGAATCATAATATATGTCATATACTTTGGGCAGGGCAGGAAAATAAGCAGATTGACTAATCTCTATCCAGCCAGAATATATCAGCACCATTCTGCATTTGCAAGATTGTGAATGAATTAATATGAAATATTCCAGAGAGCAATTCGTAATTTCTTATGACTATTTCATGAACAATATGATTCACTGAAACAAAATGCAGAAACTAAGGACTTGGATTATTGTTGATGACTCGAAATACACATTTCAACAATCTTATCGACACTGTTATATCTGCAGCCTGGAATATGTCAAGCTTCATCAGCCGTAATCGTAGAGATTTTAGAGTTCACACTCACTAGTAATAGTTGTACATCATGTTTTTGTTTTTGTTGTGGCTAGCATTCTGTATTTCATTGCTATAATCAATTCAATCTCCTTTTGTTGTCTCATGTTATTTAAATTCATCTGTTTCTGTTACATATCATATCATAAACATACAAAACGATATAAGTGAATGTTACAACTGATTATGAGTTTGTGGAAGGTATGAAAGAACTTCAGAAATCAGAAAATTTTGTTCTCATTCTTGAAGCAGTTGAATGTGTTATGGAATATTCCGGAGATATTTCCAATATTCTAAAATATTCGGAGTACTTCATATCCTTGTCAAATTGGACTGACTTATATCAAGGTGCATACTGACCACTCTAGTTCTTTAACATTACTTGAATCATGATATTAATACTCGATACTGAATTTATACGTTCATGTTTTCCGTGCATGCGAGTATATTCGTATTGGACCGAGATTAGTCTGAATTAATCTGCGATTGACTACCTGATCTCTGGTTCTGTTTGACGCTGATAAAGAAGTCGTTATGTCATCGCCGATCTCTCTGCTTCAAGGCTCTGGTCCAAGGCATATGCCATATGAATTATTCGTCTTTGTGAAGAAGTCATATCCATACAATAATTTCCCAATCTACTAGAAATCTCCCAAAAAAAACCACTGTTGCCATATGGATTCTCTGTGAAAGAGTGAATTTATTCACTGTGAATACAAAACCAGGAGTAACCTCTGTTTATGTATCAATTCATTTCTGATGCAGGGATATATCCAAATCTATTGTATAATATTTGAAAACACATCCAAGATTTTTCAGCTTCTAATGGGATTTTATCACCTCGTTTCTTGAAAATAGAGTAGAAGTTATTGGAAATTATTGCAATATATTTGTAGTGAGGACAGATTTAGGATCTGTCCCAAAATGTCACTGCGCTTGAAATTAAACCTTTAGATACCTAAAAGAGAAATCCCTTCGTAAAATTTTTTCAATGTTTTCGATTTTGACACTGAAAAGTGACAATTTGGCAGACGGAGGAATTCTGGTTACGAGGTGTTTTCATTAATTGATATCGAATTTTCCATTCTCATATTCAAGTTTCAGAAGTGGATGCCAAGTTCTATCTATATCAACTGAACAAGAAGCAATATTATTGTCTCCGTTCAGGAGAATGCAAGCAGAATCTTTGATTTTCCGTTTTTGGTTGTTGTCTTCTTTTCGTATGATCTTAATATTACCCCAATCGGCCATATGTTGTCCATTTTCAGTAAGGATATGCTCAGCTAATTTTGATTTGTCAGTATATCTTCTCTTTATATTGTTCTTATGCTCTTTCATCCTTACTGATAGAGGCCTGCTGGTTTCACTGGTATAATATTTTCCACAAACATATGGTATACTGTAAATACAATTTTTTCATGATTGTTCTTCATTTTTCGGTTTTGTATGAGTCAAAATCGATCTCATTGTATTTTCTGTCTTGAACACTGTTTTCACTCGAAACTTGTCACCAACACGTTTAATTTCTTCAGATATTCCGGGAATGTATGGGATTACATTTGTTATCAGTGTTGGTTGTCTTTGTGTTTTTTATATATTCTGTCTGTTCTCAATTTGGTGTATTGTTTCATCAATGAAATGTTTCGGATAAGTGTTGAGTTGTAGAACATCTTTTATATGGTTCATTTCGGCATTGAAAATTTGGTGGTTCGATGATATGGATTTGGCTCTATCATTAAAAGCTGAAAAATGAATGTACCACCTCCTCGAAGAACTTACAGACAGTACATCCAAGATGTTAACAAGATGCATTCGAGAATTCAGTAGAACATCAGTTCCACTTGAAAGGTTCCTAAAGATTTTTGATACTGTTCCAGTGGTAGAAGAATGTTCAATTTCTGAAGCAATTTCAATATCAGATGTCTGATTCAGAGATTCTGAAGCTAAAAACATTTCAAATCACCCACTGAAAATGAAAACTGAGGTTTCTCAATATTTTTTTTCCGATAGTCCGTGTTCAAGATTTTCTTCAGCTTCCGATTGTTACTTTTGAGGACGAATCAAAATAAAACAGCCAAAAATCAAACACGTTATATGTCTTTCTGAAAGCAGAGCTCTCCGAACGAACGCCCCAAATGAAAAACTTGTGTAAACCTCTCGATGGATTCACGGAGAATGAAAATATATTACAGATAAATCTGCGAACCGAAATCGAATGGAGAAAAACAAAACAGGCCGCAACAAATGGGAACACCAAAAGCAATTCCTTATAAATGTTCCACGGAAAACAAGTGAATACACGTTTTATTTTTTAACGCTGGGCTTTCCGAAAACACTTCGTTATTTTATATTCATCATAAAGTCTCTGGAGTTGTGTCGCTCCCAGGGTAGTAGTGATACGCCCTAAAATCTGCAGGGAAATAATATGTGGAATTGTATCAGGAAGGGTCTGAAATTTCATGGAATTAAAAATGAAGAGGTGGATTAGTCCAATATATTGGTGGATGAAAAAAAAAGCGACAATGAACTATTTTGTAACAAGACATTTTATTATACTCAGAGTAATTCACTTTCACTTGCTGGAGTTTTCAAGAGAATACTGAGGAAAAAACTATGATGAAAATCTTGAGAAGAAGTATTCGATAGTTGAAGGATGTTCAGCAAGAAAAAAAATAGATTCTTTATTCGGTAGTACTCACCCAACCTAGCTTTTTGCAAACCGACTTCCTCTAACTATTTCGACTGCCGTCCTGAAGTAGAGATAAACTGCTGGAGTAATCAATCAGTAGTGATTCCTCATTCATCATATGATAACAATACTCTTGTTCGAAGAAAACTGGCTAGAAACATCGTTGGAAAGAACAAGAAATACACTAAGCCAAATACCTAGTACCTTCTCTATTTTACATATACTACACAAACATTTTGAATGCATAAGTTGTAGGGTTGCGTTCGATCTCTTTGATGGTTCAAATTGCATATATACAGTGCGTCTCAAGAGAGCGCAGCGACTTGGAAGTTTAGCATGATAATTAACAAGTGTTCATGATTCCAAAACCATTACCTTTTGTTATGTGAAATCATTCATCAAACTTGTTGAACATTCAACGTGAAATCTAATAATAAATTGATATACAAGGTATCCAATTCGAAAGTCGCTGCGCTTTCTTGAGACAATCTGTATAAATGAAACTACTGAAGAGATTGAATGGAACTTCCAACTCATGCATTTCACATTTTTATGTGATATGAAAAATAAAGAAATGACCGATTGGCGACGCACTTTTGGTCCTCACTGTATAGTATACATATATATTATTACATATAAACATAATGAATACATATAATATAATGTTCAGAAAATGTTGAGTTTGTCTTTCTGTTGATCTCTTGAGAATGTCCTAATGTTCATTTATATCCTCAGCGTTTCTATTTCTCGAATATTTCTCTTCCTGATCGCTAAAGAAAAATTAAAAACATCAAATTTCACAAAATATACTCTGAACTTTGCTCTATCCCAACGGTGGAATTCCTTGCAGGCGGTATTTCGTTCATCGTTTCCAAACTTGGATGCTTATCCTGATATTCTCTTCCTGATTATCTGATCATATTGAAGAACTCATCATGGATACCTACAATGTTCACCAAATATCTGCTGAAATAATTTCATTTGAATTTATTATAGTTTTTCGAAACTTTCTTGCCTACTAGTAAACTTGATCCAGTAAAGATTATTAAACATCTCGAGTAGGTTGTCGATAGCACTTAGAAATTTCTTGTTCATGTTATATGTTTCATAATGATTCAATACAGAACCAATGTGGAGAGTGGTTTTCATGCAAAGGAATTTACAAGTAAAGAAAATAGGGTACGAAACTCTGTCTTTGATCTAATTATTCGTCATATGTGTCAACGATATCAGGATTTACTAGAAATCTCAACCAATGTGCTTCAACAACAGATGATGTTTTATTCACATCCTCAGAGAATATAGTAGGAAACCTATGACTGTGAACAGGAATTGTTAGGGAATTGTTAGGAATAATGATTGGTGGCGAAATCAGTTGAAGGCAACTGGAAAATACTACAAACTTTTCTACAGCCGGAACGGGATATTTCCATTGAGCAATAATTTTTGAATGACTTGGAATTGAATTGAATTGAAAGAAAATGGCAGGATTGCACATTTGAACGATCTTCAATCATTGATTGGGTTCTGATTCCTCTAGTTATGAGACTCAACATACATATTATGAACTGAATTTCATATACTTCTTTCAATACACACTCAGACATATTTCAGAGATTTTCACTGTATTTTGACTGGCTATCATTATAACTTCGTGAATAATGTTGTTGGAGAAGATCTATGAATTGAATATAAATTCATATCATTCGAATGACTCTGATTCATCATTATGAATGAATATGTATTGATGAAATATATCCATTACGCACAACCTATGATTTTCGTGGTTTCGTGTTTATTTATAACAACTTCGTATTGAATTCGCCTCGAAATTTGCTAACGTATATTATGTAATTTTTTGTTCCTTGTGAGAGAACGTTATTATCATTCTTTTCAACTATATTCGACTCCATAAAAGAATCACATTTAAATTATCCCCAATCATTGATTGGGTTCAGGTTCATTAGAAGTTGAACCTGCATATTCTTCATAAAATGGTCTGAAACAATTTGTCAAAAAGACGTTAGTGTAATACAGTTCATGTCATATCAAATTCGATTTATAATTGTTTGTATTGAACATTCATGAAACAATTATATACAACTCTTCTCATTGAAGATTCTTTCTGCATAGCTCTCACAGTTTTCATACGTATCCATTGGTCCATGAATGGTATTCAATGAATTGAATAAAGATCTGAATATCTGAACATACTTACTTTATTCTCTTTAACCGAGAATCAACCCATGGATAGGACCCAAAGGCAAAACTTTTTAACTGTATCTTCTTTTTAAAAATTGCTCGATGGCTGAGGGTACTTTGGTAACATGAACAGCGTGAACAATAGTCGTCTGTGGATGGAATAATTATTATGATGATGATTACTTCTTCAGTTACCGAACATTTTGCTTCCATACATTTTATTGCATGATTACCCGAATATTACTTGAACATATATGGAGTTATAAACACGTATATGATATTACTACTCATCAGTGATCACAGTGAAACGTGTCTAGAACATGGAAATCCGTTGAACAAATTGAAACGAATTTCTATAAATGTACATGCATCAAATTAATTGGATTTATATCACTGTGAATATTTCATCGTCGCGAAATATCAAATGGAAATATTTCTCTACTAACTTTTGTTCGTGACGTGGTGGATGGTGGATTATACTCATCTGACAGATTTAAAAAACGGATACATCATAGTGATTTTTTCATTTCAATTTCATGAGTCCGCTCGTTCCACATCGTACTGATTTTTGTAGGATCACATGAAAAAGGTTTGATGGAAACCAAGCGCGTTATGGTTTATGGGTTATGGGTTATGGGTTATGGTTTTGTTCGATTGACATTTTTTTTATGATTTTACGTTCCGTTTATTGTTCAATTGCCCGATTGTTTTTTGATTTATTGTTCATATAGAATAACCCAGGTAGGATTCAACGAACCAAATATGAAATTGAAATCTTCTACTGGTATATCACTGTGAAGGATGTTTTCTGCATACAGTATCGAAAATATATACATATATACAGGGTGATTGATCTAAACGGTTTATGAGACGTTCCTGGCGAACTAGTTAAGGGATCGTTTCGGAAGTTGGGGTGATTGCATAAACGAACCCGCTCTATCTACCTGAAATAACTTCGATAATGCGGTGTTGCCCCTCGTACCAAGACGTAGTAGCAACTTTGAAATTTTATACGGAACACCATGTATTTGATACCATTTTCAGAATCTCAAACAATCCTCTGACAACTTTTTATGATATTTCCATTCTGTTTTGTATTTTATTTCTCAAAAAACATGACTCCAAAAAATTTCGATATTTTTCAGCTGTGACTTACTGAGACGATGAACTTTGGTATGGAGTCAAGGAATACCAGAAGGCTCATTGTCCTGTAGTAAGATCTCGTTCAATTTCATACAGGAAGATACAAAAATTCATTTGATTCATTCACTCGAAAAAGTGATTGAGATTCGATTTTTTTCAAATGGAACACCCTGTATTTCATCATTGCATCGAATAGCAGCTCAAATTACCTACTTATACATGTCTATCATACCTATCTACTCAGGTTTTTGAATCACAAGCAATTAATGGTGATCCTCGTTCAACTTTCTGATTGTCCACGAATCTCACGATGATTATTGATAGATTGCTATGGAATTGACAGGTGATCTGAAGAATTTCATCTCCAGTGTTAGATACCATAATTATCAATGTCAAATATTTCAGGTCGATTCATTTCATTCAGCAGAATGGAAAACGATCATTATTCAAACATGGATATTTCGAATTCATTTTAAATCCATGGAGAATGACATAGGGGTGTCGAGAGAACATTCATCCGTTCATTCATCCTGAGATATTCTCATCTAAAAACAATTTACGAACGAAAATCCAGGCCAATGAAGTGGAGTAAAGTTGAAATAAAAAATGATATACATATAAGTGGAAACCGGAATGACATGTTAAGAAATTATTACCTATCTAATTCGATTCACAAATGTTCAATATGATTCTCTTATCGCTCTGAGCACAATAAAATTCTCGAATAAACTCCTCTCCTGCGAACATTTTCAATAATCGAGGACTTAGCCCGTAGACTTGGAATAATCATTCAGGTTATTTTCAGGTCAATTCCATAGCCATATATCAATGAACATCGTGAGATTTGTAGACGATTACAAAGTTAAACGAGGATCATCAGAAATTGCTTATAATTTGAAAAACCTGAGTAGGTTGGTTCAGGTATATTTCTGAACTGCTCTTCGACGCGATGATGAAATACATGGTGATCCATTTGAAAAAATCGAATTTCAATCACTTTTTCAAGTGAATGAATCGAATGAATTTTTGTATAACCCTGTATAAAATCAAATAAGATCTCACTACAGGAGAATGAGCCTTCTGGTATTCCTTGACTCCATACCAAATTTCATGGTCTCAGTTAGTCACAGCTGAAAAATATCGACATAGAGAGTCATGTTTTATGAGAAGAAAAAACGAAATAATATAATAGAATATAATAATAATAAAAACGCTCACAGATACGTATGGAGAAATTTTGAGAGGAGTCAGAGAATTTTTGGAGATTCTGAGAATGATATCAATTACAGGGTGTTCCATTGAAGATATCAAAGTTGCTACCACTTTTTGTTAGAAGCGGCAACACCGCATCATTGAAATCATATTAGAAAGATGAAGCCGGTTCGTTCATGAGATCACAGCGATCACACGATCCCTTGGCTGGTTCACCAGGAACGTCTAATAAACCGTTTCAATCAATCACCCTGTATATACATATATATATGATTATCTTCAATCGGACAAAAACGTCAGCTTCGATTGAAGCACAAATTTGAGTTGTGTCTGGAATGAGAAAGACTTTGGGAATGTATATGAACACACATACACGTGCACTCTGAAGAAATGAAATAACGGCAGATTGACTTTTTTATACACCATAGCTGCTAGACTGATAGAGATGAAGGAAAAAATCTCATTGGAATTTAGTTAAGATTCGATGAGCTACTCTTCGAAATTATTTTCGAGTACTTTTACTGGCTGTACCATGAATTCGGGGCACGACCATTTTCACTGGTAGTAGGTTCTCCAATCAAATTGAGTACTGCTTCCTCAAGCTGTGGCGTTCTTACTTCTCGATGGCGAGCACGATCATGCGTTCTCTTGTCAAATGAACCATATTATAGTAATCGTTGATGAAGTCGGAAAAATATTCTACGTGAAGTATGCTCCCGTTGAGGATACATTTCAGCATGTCTCCTAGAAGCTTCTTACCCATCCCCCTGCGTAATGCATATCAGCCTTTTGCTCATTTGTATATGCCATTTTGATAAGTGAAGTATCAAAGTAACAAATCAAGAACAGAACACCAATACACAATTAGTATCACTTCAAGTTCAAAAATTCACACACTGACTGCTTGATACCAATTTAATTGGCACTGTCGCTAATAGCTGCCTACTAGAGGAATTAGTTTCGTATTTTTGTTCCATGGCGATATGTATCTTTTTGCTGCAAACTGGTTCATTTTGGGAAAAAAATTCATTGGACATTTTTTGTTCAGAATGGAACAGGCTAGCGGAAATGAATTTCTAAATGAAATGAGTGAAAAAGTTGAATTGGAAATAGATTTCAGGGGTTGCGTTTTCCACCCCTTACAACCATGGGGTAAACCCCAAATAAATTACTGGCTGGGTGTGTTATCGGAAGTAGGAAATGTCAGGTTGATTTCAATACTGTAACTTTCCTAGTGCCAGTAAAAAAATTGAAATTTTATGTACTCCCATCAAGGGGCTGTATCTTAACATGTGATGCTCCAATGAAGTTCCTTCGTATGAAAGATTTCATCTTTCTTTCGACGGGGAATCACCCCCTCAAATGTTTCACACTTATTCAGTCACAACCTGTATAGCTCGCATTTTATATCCTCCGGCGCTTCGCGCCTCATGATATAAAAGTGCTCAGCTCACTTCTCACCGTAGGACTATAACATACTATTTTATTTTCTATATATCGTTTCTTTCAACGTTGCGACCCAACGTACCATGAGTTGAAACTTGAGTGGGTTGAGAAGAGCATCAGTTTTAATAGTGGACTCCGAACCCCTTCTTCTTATTATCGTATTTTAGGTTGAGTTCAGAGATATATGTTCGGCATATAAGATTTTCCGGGTACCGTATGCATGATCACCATGCAAATGCAGCATGCAAAAGGATCAAAATTCGACATTCATGTCAGTCATGTTCAGAGAGAGAAATATAACTCTTTTAAGAACTTTGAAACCCAAAAACGTTGACTGTCTGTGTGATGATCAATCTTTATAGATTCACCTCAGCATCACGTGACTCAAAAAACTCCATAATCATCATTATGTTGAACACCGTCTGATCCACCCAATGTCTAGAAATTATCGATCACAGAAACTGTATTCAAAATATTATTGAATATCGGGTCTCCCCAAGGATCTTCTCCTGAGTATGCATTCATCATTTTCATGCGAATTGACACAAATTCTTCAATATTGTCAACCAAACTCGATGAGAACTCTGGAATTGAAATACTCCAAAACCCTTACTGCCTCTGTCTGATCAATCTCAACGATGTCCTCTTGTTGAATTTCTCTCTCCCTGAAGTTCGTATCGCAGGTATTATCATTTTACATATATTCTTGATTTTTGTTTCGTGAATCTCAGAATTAGATAGCCACTACATAAAAATAATAATAATACTTTATTTTCCACTAAGACAATATTACAAATTGTATAGGAAATTGTCAGAACATAGAAAAAAAAGAAAATGTAGTAGAGATGATTCAAAGAACAAGACCTATAGGTGAGCTGGAAGTTACTCTTAATCTAGCAAATTTTACATGAAATTGATCTCTAATCCTTGTGTTATGGTGATGAACATTTTTATTCACTTCAAAAACTGACCTTTTTTTATATATATACAGACATATTTCTGACATATATATATATAGATACTAGTGTTAACACATTGAAATCTTCAAAGAGTGGTTCACAAGACTCTTTGGCCCGAGACCTTTGCAATACATCGCAATATGCGTTTTTGGGCAATGAATACATCTTGCGCCGTGCTTGAACTACCCTAAAAACAGACACCATACCTGAGTCTGGACTCTACCTGAGAGTAGTGGATATTAAGCAGCTGAGTTCCATTCAAAACCGAACGCAAATTCATTAAAAGGAACTTCAGGGAATTAAGCTTTGAAGTTGAGTGTTGACAGTGGACATTCCATCACTTGTTGAAGCGGAATTTTCATGTATAGCATTGTCATGAAGCAGGAATGTTCATGGTTGACAATTTGTGGAAATTTGATCTGTTACGTAGTAATAATGGTTCATATACAAAATCACCAATTTCTCTTGCCTATCGCCAACTTCGATGACATCATTTCTTTTTCATCGATTGTCTTCCGAATCGTAAGCTTCACCGGATTCACAAATTTTTCCAATTATCATGACATACACCAATCAGTAGCAAAAATCAGCCACAGATCCCATATTCAAAATTAAGATATATTCGAAAATTCTCTGAAATGACGACAATAAATGACACAAGATCAATTATCAGGAAATCTTGTGAATCAATAAGCTCAAAAACTCTTGTGTACTAGAATATTTTCAATTTTGTTTTCAGTTACACGATCATCCATTTTTCATGAGTGATTTCATTCCGTTATTCATTTCCGTCAGTTGTGTGGATTCAAAGATAATAGTTGAGGTTCAAATAGATAGGTGGTTATGAAAGCCACCAGTTGCTTTTGTCCCCCGACAACTTCGATATCACCATATTGAAACTCGTTCCATTCTTCCCACAATCCTCAGCATCACGTGACCCACAAAATTTATCAACATTGATCATCATTGGTCATCACATAATTTCTCATCGAAACTCACCGACTGAACTACCCAATATCTAGCAGATATAAATCACAGTCCACCGAAACCCGCAACACATCGAGGAAAGTGCGACCACCGACCCTCGCAATACGTCACTGTCATTCGCCACGTCGATTTCACCCGTGAAAAGTCCTGCTAGAAAACCCACGCGATCTCGCCCGCACCGAAATCGCAGGATCCGCAAAATCTTGCCGCTCCTGCAGCATCACAGCGCGTCAACTGACTCCTGTAGCTGCAGGAGCATCCGAAGCTGCCGGTTAACGAGATGGCGCATGCCTCATCTTGGTAGGCTCTGACCTGCTTGACACCTTTGCCCTGTTAGGGATGCTGTTTCTAACCTCCTGTGACGGGATTTCACTCGGCACATTTGGAGAGATTCGAATGTCCAGAAGAAATAACAAAATACGTTAGTCTCACAAAAAATTCTGTCGGTTGCAGATTGTCGACTTGTCAAGTAGTTGTTCCTAGCTCTTTCCCAGCCATTACTGATGATGATAGAGTAGGTAAAGAAACGTTTCAATCACAGCTCAGTGACTTCCAAGATATATGGATGATTTCCTAGGAAGCCACAATAACGACATCGTGAATATCTTGACTGATGTTGGCATCATGATGAACCACCAAAAAAAATTAAGAAACAATACCGAATTGAGAATGTGAAATATACTCAACTTCCACATATTCAACGGAAATAATGGCAATGAAGAGTAGTGAAGGAGGAAATTAGAGAATTCGAAACAAGATTTACCATGAGATCAATAAGGGGACCAAAGGAATTGAGTGAAAAAATCGTGAGACCAATCAGATCGATCAGATCGTGAATGAGATGGTATGAAGAAAAATGCAGGAAGGGAAAAATTATATAGTATCGGGGGCAATTACAGAGTGGAATCGAATACACTGATCCAGAACAGAACCAAGAAATAGATGGAAAGACCACCACAGCAATCAAAATCACACAAGGCACTCCGAAGCAAATGATGACTCGTTCTCCTTGAAATATAGATACTTTTTGATTCCAGTCAGGAAATACAGGAGTTTTGTATTGGCATGATAAGGGCACAACAATAAAAATCATGCACCAGAACAGTTCGATAACGATGAAGACATTTGTTTTCCAGAATAAAAAAATGGGAAAGGATAAATTTTTGTGTTGATGCAATGGAAATTGATTGATGAGAAATCATGAGGTGTCTGACGTATTCTGGGATATTATGTGAATACAATACATACCTACGCACTGAGAATTCAGAAATAGCTCAAATATTGCCAGGTTTATTGATTAATTCATCGATTGATATCTTGTGAAAGTTTGGGGTATATTCTGACGATTTTTCAATTGTGATGTGAGAATTCATATACAATCCCAATTGATGATTGATGACTATAGAAATTTGAATTCTGTGTGAAATGGCAACTCATGCCAAAAAATACTCTTGTATATCAAAATGTTTCCAATTTTGCTATACCAACGGCTCTGAACTGCCATCAAGTGTTAATTAGACTGATCTACAGTTGCATCTTCCAATGATTTCAACTTTCGACGAGATACTATTGCAACTGTGAGCAAAATCATTCTCATTCCCAAAATATTCGTTGTCTGTAGGTCAATATAAGAAGTAGTGTATTGATACGAGTATATTTGATGTGATTGAAATAACTAATCACATTATGAAAGTGATTCAGAGCTTTTCAGAAGATTATGCTAACTTTTGTTCGCGTGAGATTCTCAAAACTCTGCAGCGCGACATACCTGTTGCTCGAGATGATAATGTTGTATAGATTGATGATCTTTCGAGATGCTCCTGAAACTGCCACTTCCATTGCTCCGTTATCCACCACTCGCCATAAATTATGCTTCTCATTACCGACATCCCCACTTCAGCAATTTTACCTCGATTATCTGATGACATGATTGTTTTCTTCCATAATATTCGTAGCTACTCATTGATTCATCCATATTCACAGAAATCATAGTATGAGAAACAATTCCAGCAGAGAATCTCACACCACAGATTCCATATATCATGTACGAAACCATGAATTTACCTTCCACGTGAATAATATGAATGGTACAGGAATACTATACTACATAACAAGTGTAGAACGTGTTGGTTTGTACGGATAGATATTCAGGACGAGCCTTCTTCATATGATATCAGTTTCCTAGATGAGGAGATGGCCAAAGTTACGTGGAATACTATGTAGACATAATTCAATGGTTATCTTGATGGCTCCATGAGTGATAACGAATGCTCTTATTGCATCCTACGAAAATTCTCTTTCATGAACGGATATCAGTACTTTGAATACAACTCAAATAATACGGTGTGTCTGAGAACACTTGGCTTTGGGTGACCGACGAATTGATGAAATGACTGCTACATATAGTGCTCGGGTATTTTAACCAAGACTAGTTTTTGCGGCACGGGTGGCGACGCTGCCGTAGAATCAAAGTCGATTCAGACGATCTATTATGTTCCGCAGCTCTTGACGAACTGATCATCCGTTAGGAATTTCCATTTGTGATGATAATTCATGTTTTTGGGTGGACGCATGTGACAGTGACTATTGAATATAAGAATAATCACTGTAATCACTCATCCAACATTCCATAATATGTGTGCGAGCCGGGGGGAGATATTTCCTCGCCTGTATTCACTTTTACACACGATGTAGACACTTTTGAATTGCCGTGAAAATTTGAGAAACCTTCTATTGAACTACCATGTACTTTATGGTGTTTTTAAAGATGATCGTGGGAAAACTTATGCATTCCTCTGCTTCATGCCGTGCGTAACATTAGTGGTGCCAAGTTCCCGTTTCCGAATTGGACACCCTGTGCAATAAATTATAGATGGAAGTGACTTGAATGAATAGTGCACCCGAAATTGGTGATGCATGAATGTATCAGCATAGCGGGAACCAGAGGTCGATGGAATAGGGATAGTGTCAGACTGGACCGCGTTCGCAAAATGGAGAACTAATAAGGAATTTTTTTCTGACATTCTGGTTCAGTAGGCCATAATTTCGCGAGGTTCCAAGTTGGAAACTTCTGTTGTGCAGTTGTCGAAAAAAAAATCAAACTCCGCTCATCTCCATTACAAGTATTGAGTTTGAAAAAGTCTTGTATTTTCTTATCTTATATATATGCGAGAATGAGAAAAAAATCATGCATTCTTGAAATGAGGGCACGACTTCGATTCAACAGATGTTTCATCTTCTGCATTGAATACACCAACGAGAATCCAGAGGGTTCTCCAGGAGTACCACAGGGTTCCTATTTTTCCTGTCGAAATTTGATTGACTGTTCACGCTTGGATATCTCGATGGACCTCTGGATGGTGATTTCTTGAGAATATCTTGACACTGAGATAATGAGGAGTCGCTAATCATTTTCACTCTTCAGGTCTACTGAGGATGGCAACTTAGTTTCCGAAATACATATTCAGACTTTTCTCCATATCGTTGTGGTTTTCTGGGTATATATTTTTTTATGCATACTCATATATTTTCATTTTATTTGGAAGAAGTAAATAGCCTCGAGCAGAATTCTCTTGAACCAATGTTAAGGCTCTATTTGATATTCACAATCATCGAATCATGACTCCCAATTTATAAACTATCATGAGAAATTCATGAATTTCCAGCTGCTCTATCCAATTGGAAATAATTCATAACTACTCCTTGGGAGAAAAATTTCACATTTTTATACTCTCCGAACTGAGCTCATAAGGAATATGAGTTGAGGACACAATTGGAAATATTTATCATCCAAGTCATTTCCAAATTGTGTGAAGCATCGCATAATTCACGTTTCACAAACCTTTCTTTGAATATCAAATTAAATAAGAAATATATTTCAAGAATCTCCTTTTGGACATTCAATCGTATTTACTCAACGAATTTTTCTCATTTTTGACGAATATCTCTATCTCACAATATAGGTTTCTTATTTTTCCGAAGCGATCAACTGCTCGAAAGAATAAGTGGCGCTCAACTACTCAATATTGAACATATACATATAGCTGCGTATATCACTAGTCGGCCCACTGTTGGGTTGTGCCGTACATGAATTCTGATATTTCTTTCACAAGTGGAAAAGTAACGTTCTCGTTTTTTGAATCAATAGCAATGTGTTATCTTCGAGGTGATACTAGTCAATCGGTTAGATACTGATTGAGCATGCTCGTCCTGAATGGAATCTTGTTCACATTAAACTGCTAAGCTGTGGAAGTTGAAATTACCTGCATTGATTATGATACTATTTCATAGGCAATGATTGAATTAATTATCACAGAAATGAACAAAGAGTGTTACATGTTCAATCATGACTCAGCACAATAACACCAACTCTATATTTCAATTATTACTCGAAGCAATATCTAAACATACGAGTATAGAAAATCAGGACGCATAGCGGTTGATGATGTTGCATATACACTCACACTTCAATCTCAGACTCCTATAACTTCAATCAAGCTAATATAATAATGTGATGGAATTATTGATGAAGTGGATCGACCTTGACCAATCAATTCGAAAATGGTCTCTCCGAATGTGATGCTTCATTTAGATTCCATGGGGATCTCTTTCATTTTTTAGATAGGATCTTCGATGCAGAATCATCCATATATACTCGGACGCAGTGGGAAAGTATCTGGCCAATTATAACCGAGATACTGAGAGGTTACTAGATTTTGCGTATTTCTTCTTTGATGAAACTTTCGATTTGGCATACATAATTTTCCCATTCTGCCAAATACAATGAGGCACCAGCAAGAAGGAATCCAAATCCTTTTGAGAAAGCTTACAGAACTTCTTGTTCACACGGATCAACACCTTCCATATCCAAATCATTGAAATGTAGTTGTGGTTGAGAATAACGACGAAATGAATTCGACTATGTACTTCTTATTCTCCTGCAGACAATTTCACCGATGAACTATTATGCATAATTCATAATATGCAGTTCACACGACTCAAGGGGCACAAGTTGGGATCATTACTTTCATTTGTGTAGATTCTTGTTTGCATTCTGGTAGAGGATTGGGATATACATATTCTTTGGGAGAGATTGGAGGCAAGAATGATGAAAAGACAAATTTTGGAATGATAATCGTTTCGAAAACTAGTGAAAAACGACAATCATTCAGATGCAGTAACTGAAGAGAAACACTAAATGAATCATTCAGAAGGATGTCAGTTCCGTTCGATGCATTTTCTCGGCTCTCAATCTGGTCGACAGATCTCCATATAACATCTGGCATATTTGCCAGTTATTGACATGCAACTTCCATCCATATTCTTCACATTAAGGCAATTGAGATGAATGATCTTCATTACACTGATATCGAAGTTATCGGAACTCCAATTCATGTCTAAAAATTCATATGAACTGCAAATTGAACAAACAATAATCCAATCAACAGTATATTTGAAAATGAAAATACAAGATTCGAATGAATGTCCATGGTTTGAATGTGAAACCAAATTCCAATTTCGATAATTTTGATACAGAAGGTGTTGTCTCGATAATACCCACAATATTTGTGAGGCCAGACCTGAATTCATCTTCGCGTTGATTCCTCATAAATGTATTCTACAAATTGTGGATCCATTATAACACGCTCTATGAACAACCATACTATTCGGGCCATACCTGATGTATCTAATATAATATGAATTCAATCGAGATGAAAACTGGAGAGTTGACAATGAAGGTGTATAATGATACTTGGAATTGGATACACAACATGATATACAGAGCACAAATTCGACCTGTCCCGGAGTACTGTTCACATGTTTGAAGCTCAGCCTCCAAACATACGCTGAAGCTCTTCAGATTCAATTCAGTGCTCAATGGAAATATCATGTATTATGCCACCATGTGCGATTCCTAGTAGACAAACCAGACGAGCTCTGGCTGGTCACCTCTACACTGCCAGGCTCGAAACCTGTTGGACATCGCTTCATCAAGCAACATTCATCAATAGAACGGCAAAGTTGTGGAATTACTTGTCTAGTGAAATCTTCTCTGATGCTCACAACCTCCAAACTTTCAAGAAGAATTCTAACACCTTCCTTCTCTCCCAAAGTTCCACCGCTGGCTAACACGCTGTTCCTCGAACATTATAGGTTTCCTTCTTCCAATTATATGACCTTTTGAGTTACAGTTGACATCGAGAATCAATAGCTAACTCGACGTTGAACCCACAGGTTGCAGAAGGTGCGTAAAGAGAACAATTCTGAAGTTTCCCAGACTAATTGTCTCTCACTGTGCGCCATTCCAAGTTCGGATTGCTCTGGGAGAACGAAAAAACCTCTACGTGGAGAATGATTAAATTCTGGAATGACGGCCGTAAACCAAGAGTGGAAGCTTCGTCGGCAAATAAGAGTCGACAAAACGACAACTAAACATTCGAATTACGATTGATACGACTAAAATATTCCGGGAAAAGTCAACAGAAACGTCATGATAGGGTATATGACGCAAATCATTTTCTGAATACCCACTTTCGAATAGCAAATGGTATAAAACTCATTGATATAGGTGCTCATCTCTACATTCTTTAGATGTGTATGTACTCTGATACAAAATGATTGTTCGAATTCAGGAATTGGAATTGTTCATTTGTTTGCAAATATACTGTTGAACATTGAATATACACATTCATATTCCCAAGTACTTGCATACATGTACATGAAATAGGAATGAATGAAGGTACCAAGAGGCAGAGATGAATGAATATGATGCCAAGAATGAAGATATTATTAAATAAACCGGAGGGTTCTGTGACCATACTCTGTCAAAAGCATGAAAATACTTTCCCAAAAAAAAAAAATTTCGAATTATGGGCGGAGCGTTCCACTCAAAAAATGAAGATCTCGAAACAACCTGGACATTGTGAAAGGATGTGTATGTCTTATGGATTCTGCAATGATATGTTTCAATTTTAGCTTTCTGATCTTGTGACCTGTCTATACTCATTATATTTATCATCTTTGAGTGATAATAATGTATTTTCCAGACCGATAGAATCATTTCATTCTATTTTATCCATGAAGGGTTCCATTCACGATTTCGGAAAAAATTAAATACCCCTTACTTTTATAAAACACGCTCCTTGGCCAAAGCGGATAAAACCAGGATGGCATTGATTGTTCTCTACTCCATTCAACAGACGTTCCTTTCTTGAACCAGACCTTGATAGCAGAATCCTGTTGAGTTGAACTTGACTTATAGACATTAACAGTCAAAACAAATAATGATTTCCTTCCACCTTCATTTCACGTCTTACAATAAGGAATATCCATCAAACAGATAGCCCCTCATGGTATCATCAACGTAAAAATATTCATTCATTCCCGAACTTCTATTAGAAAATTTAAAAAAAAATATCCATTCCTCATACGACGTATGACTTTAAGAAATATTCTTGGTAGATTTGCTCTGGAGGATTTTTTACCAAACTTCTACTACTATAAGTTCCGGAGATACAGTACCTCGTCACCCTTATAGGTTTCACAACAGAAATAATAACAGAACTGATATCACTGCTTTATTGTTGTTATTACTACTCAAAGAGCTCATATTGACGCAATTGTTGTTTCTATGGCGATGACTACTATGGCTTGGACGTATGAGTTACGAAATAGACAACCGTGAACAGGGGACCTCTCGCAAGTGAATAAATTCGCTCGTTCGAAAGGGTATATCTCTGATTCATCTTAGAGCTGGGGATTGTATTTCACCTCCGTTTTAGTCGAGTGAAGAACCTTTGGTCAAAATTCGAACTTCCGATTGTTTTCTATTCTGTACCTGCCACTTGCGACAGTCAATACGTACATATACTGAATAGGAGAATCATATAATGTGCTGTCTTTATTAATTGAACTCGCACCAACGATTTCTTTTATCGACTTGCCTTCACTGAAAATTTGGGATAGAGTCGTTCCGCGGGCACAGGCACACTCTATTGAGGGTGGTGTTAATTTTGCCACTTCCAGACTTGATATGGATATCAGTCTGCCTTGGAATATGATTGACAATTTTTCCTCCATTACATAGAATTTAAAATGAGGGAGTTGCAGGTGTATACAGACGCCTATGGAATGAATTATGAATGAAATTATTTTGTAATCTCACAAACTTCCTCCTGTTCATTGGTGTCAATTCAGGATACATTTGGTTGAATTTCTGGCAATGATTTGATCACATTATAATATATAATGAATAACTTCATAAGAACTTCATTTGAATTATCGTTATTCGCGTTCATTCTGGGAGATTTTCTGAAACACTGTTGATAACAATTACTGAATTACTCATTTATGTCACCGAACTGTCATGAGTTTGATATTTCCATGGCTATCTGAAATTAACTTTTTCATAAAATTATATTTTTCACAAGAAGCGGCTTTATTAGAAAAACTTGATGATTTAGGTATAGGAACATGCTATGTCATCTTGTAGCATTTTTATTCGTCTTTCAATTTATTGAGTGAAAAACAGTGGGTACCATTCGAGAAAATTAACTTTTGACCACTTGTATGAACAGCGGATATAATAATAATTTCAGCACGCCCTGTATGATATGGAGGTGACTTCTCGGTGTGAATTGGATACATCAAGCCTGTCCAAACCACCACTAAAATATCAACTCTTTATGATTCGAGAGCCCTGATTTACGTAAATTCAATTAGGGATATGGTTTGGATCATATTCAACACAAATTATTTTTATCTTGAAAACCGATAGAGATAGGTATAGGGATACATCAACAGAAGAGTATTTCAATAAAAAAGGCAATTCTGATAATTTGTTAATATACGAAGTGTTACATTTAAAAAAATTAAGTTGCTAGGACTTTTTGATAGAAACGGCAACATCGCAATTTCGAATTTATTTTGAATCGATAGAACAGAAATTTGAAATTTTCAGAAGAATCCTGCCTTGCGATCTCCATAAACGTCTAACGTACCATCGACCGTGTGTTACCCTGTACAGATATGCGTTTCCTATTGTTCAATCTGAGATGTTTCGCCTAGTGTCTTCTCTTCTGTATCTGTGAGTTCTGCTGCATAAATTTAGATCTGATTACCTAGATTATTGATGATATTTATCCGTTGGTCAGTTCATTATTTTTCTTTTCGCACTTCGTCAGTTGTTTGAAAACATCTAATGAACTTGGGCACCCACAGAAACACATTCGAGTTAATGATAAAATCGAATTGAAATACTAGTATTCGCTGGTGACAATACTTCGTGATACGAAAAACTGATCGTCATCCAATGCAATCCGTAGAAATCATCCGTAGCTGCTTGAAAAAGCAGCCGCCCCATCAAATTACCGCACACGGTTCATCGGATTATCTCTTATGGCAGTGGGAACGGTTCAGCGCCGCCAACATATAATGCCGCCTCCGCACATATGTGCGGCATTGCTCCATTCAGATCGCACATGAAATTATTTCGTTTCACTTCTCTTATGCTTTCATTGCTCGGCTTTTCCATTGGACTCTCAATACAAACCGCGAGTGTATTTTCATTTATTGTTTCCCATTTCTCTAATTGGCTATTGCTATTCATTGCTATCTATTGTTCGTTCCGGTTTCATCTTATAGTACCGAAAAACTCGTTTCAGCTGGAAAATATTAAGTTGACTGTCACTTGCTTGAAAATGTTACGTTTCGAATCCCGATGAATGAAGTTCATCTCAATCGTTCATCAAATCGATAATGTTGAACTTTCTGTTCGCGATATCTGGATAGACCGAAATCACACCTATGACATTTTGACGCGGCCCTGACACGACTGCATGTGAAACTAAAATTCTTATATATTTAAGATTCTTTCTCTAGTTTTTATATTCAGTGCAGAATTTTTCTGTGTAGAATCATCCACTGATATTGAAACAGGATAGTTTTTGAGATAGTGGAATTTGGATCGAATTTCTGAGCGACCTCTCAACTTCCACAAAAGGTGCCAGAGATTATCACAGCTGTAGGTCTCCATTGAGGATATCTCGGAAAATTTTGCTTCAAAATATATTCCGAGACATTTCTCTGAATAGGATTATGCAGTTGTTTCATCTAATCTAATGTCTTGTCCCAATCGAAACAATGGTGTCAGAAGAAGCGCAATTGGATTTGAAATTGTGTGTGCTATATGTATACAGGGTGATCAACCTAGGAATATACAGATTCATTCCGGGATTCGTTCCTTCCAAATGAAGTGTAAACCAAATTGAATCCGAACGAAATGATGAATTGGAAGGGTTGGAAGATATATGATAATTATCAGACAATACACGACCATGATGACAGATATTGACCTAACAGGGACCGGCAGCGGAGGAGGACCGATACGTGATGTAACGGCCAGTTCACATCGAAGTTGATTCCAAACGTCGTCGTCGTCGTTGCTAGCTTATGATATAGGGAGTGAGTGATTGACTTAATCATGAGTACTTTCGCACACAAAACTCTTCATAAGACTCCACGAAATTATCGTGATAGGTGATCGGTCGGACAACTTTTCTGACCTTATCTTAAAAAAAAAAGCATCCCTTAACATTGATACACGCGGTGTAGAAGCTAGAATAGACGTTTCTTATAGGTGTTCCGTGAATATTTCACGAAAATATTCGAATTTGATGATTCTTGTGACGTGAAAGTTCGCAAAGAGACACTGATAATGTACTACTGATCATGGATAATATACTCAGAGATTCGATAACGATCGAATGGAACAACAGGTCATCGCCTTGAGCTCAGAGTGTCGACGCATCGACACAATTGACAATGAACTCTGGATATCGGCATTTCTCGTTCGGTTTTTTCATTCGAAGGATGATAATCACAGGGTTTCAAAGATAATTGATTAACATTATCAGATTTCCAGATTGGATTTGGTCTTGTAATCGAGTGCGTGCGGTCAGATTTCCTCATCAGAAAATGCTGAATGTGAGAACAGATTTTGTTCAAGTTTCTTCATCTCGGAAAGAAATCCACATTTTTTCAGTGATAATATGCCGAATACGAAAACTATAGTTTGGAAAATTTAAATTTATTTCGATCAATGGTTAGGTTCACAGATACAGGACGTGGAGTAATACAAGTATGATTTTTTGAAAATGCAGAATAAACTGCCCAGTACTTTCATAATGCTTTCTGCTGTCGATGAGTTCGAAACAATAGTGCATGAGTTATTGATGAACTTGGAGCAATACTTGTACTGTAGGTCAGTACCCAGAAATGTGAAATCCTGGTTAGACAAAAATTTGTCGATATCTCTTCACTGTTCGACTCCTCAGAATGAAAACTATTATTGATATCATTACTCATTCAAATCCTTGCAATTGTCTCATCATTCACATGGTTTCTTGATGATATGCCGATATTGGTACTTCCCTTCACTACTATCTTCCTTCTTGAAGCAGCACCATTCTGCAGCTGCATTTTCAATCGCAGGATGAACCTCTCCTCGCATCCTCTGAGGATGGATAAGACCATGAGGTAAAAAAATATTGCTATATGTTCTCAATGTTTCTATTGAATTATAGTCGAATTCATGATCAAAATTATATTTTCTGCCTCGAGAAGGAAATAGTTCAGACTGCATTCGAAATTCGCAATGGCCAAAACGACGAACGATGAAAATAAGAAAAGCACAGTTTTCTAGAATCAGTTATCTAACAGTTTTATAGCTCACTTTTATCGCCTCCATCTGTTGTGATGGAGAACTAATCAGTAGATACTTTCATCTAGAAAACATGACAATGAACACAGGAGATACATTATTGAATGTCAATTCCATATTTGATCAAGTATGTAGTCGAACTCAACATCAAAATGGACTGCCCTCAAAGATAAAATACGTTGGTCAGAACCGAATCTATTCAACACCCTCATCTCGCCCTTCTGCTATGATTCCACTTCCATATATCACACCAATCGCACAAGAAGCCGTTGTACCAATATACAATCCCCATCCATTTGCTATCGACCTAACTCATCCAATTCCTAATTGAAAACGATATGTAACGGCTCCTCTCCACGTTGCAATTCCACACGAGTCTGAGGAAGAAAATCGCTCGACCTGGCAAGTAAATGTTTGACTCATCTGGTCACGTACCGAGTATCCCTCCATAATCTGCGCCAAATCGTAAGGAATCAAGAATATTTCACGAGAAATATGGGTCGATGTGCAAGACTCGTGAATTTTCAAGTGGGCGAAGAATGCAACTGGCAGATATGGAGTGAGTTTCAGCATACAGGATCATTCACATAGCCATGCAAATATTCATTCGGTGGGTTGTTCCTACCAAATGAAGTGTAGAACAACTGAATTTGAACGAGAATGGTGATGAGAAGGCAACTCGGAAAAACCATATGATCATCAGCAGAGAAAAAATCATTCCTTGAGGAAACTTTGATTGTCGATACGTGATGTAGATATACCTACGTAAGTATGTGTGCGCGGCTAAATTGATTCCAAACGTTGTCACTTTCTAGCTCTCATGGATAAGCGCACAAAAAACTTCATGTAGCTCTACAAATGGATATCCATATCGAATCAGGTGGCGAACTTGTCTAACGAGTCGACGAAAACCGTGAATTTTGATCATTCTCGAGACAAAAATGGTCGGCCAGGCATTTTCAAAGAAAACTACATTTTTTTTATATCTGTGGACAACACGAAATGGAAACCTATAATGTTCGAGGAACATCGTGTTAGCCAGCGGTGGAATTTTGGGAGAGAAGGAAGGCGTTGGAATTTCTCTTGAAAGTTTGGAGGTTGTAAGTATCAGGAAAGACTTCACTAGGCGAAGAATTCCACAACTTTGCCGTTCTATTGATGAATAATGCTTGGTATAGCGATGTTCGACAGGTCTCGAGCCTGACAGTGTAGGGGTGACCAGGCTGAGCTCGTCTGGTTTGTCTACTAGAATTCGCGCGTGGTGGCATAATAGATGATATCTCCGTTGAGCAACGACCATGGAAGTACCTATGAAAAAGGCAGAGATCGCCGACCTTTCTACGATGATCTAGAGAGGTCAATGAGTGTTATATCATCGACTAGGCGAATAGTTCTCTTCTGAATTGAATCTAAGAGCTCTAGCGTATGTTTGGGGGCTGAGCTCCAAACATGTGAACGGTACTCCAGGACAGGTCGAATTTGTGCTTTGTAGATTAAAAGCAGTTGCTGGGATGTGAAGTATCTCTTCGCACGGAATAGAAAACCAAGTTTTTGTGAATCAGTTTTCGCAATGGACCTCACATGATCGTCCAATGAGAAAGCACTGTTGGTGGTGACACCCAGCATGGATATTGACGACCTCATAGCAACAGTGGTACCCGACATCATCAAATTGGGCATTGTGTGATCAGCCTTCTTGGTGAACATACAAGCTTGAGTTTTAGTTGCATTGAACTGTACTAGATTCCATTCCATTCCAGAATTCTTGACAGATCCTCATTTGAAGCATCGACCTGTCTTCGCCTTGCACCTCTGGCCTCGTTGGATGATATAGAGGCTCTAGAGGAAAACGCGGAATGAAGTGTACTATCATCCGCAAAGCTATGAACTGGGCTTGAGGTCACATTCAACAAATCATTGATGTGGAGCAAGAACAAAGTTGGTGCCAAGACAGAGCCTTGTGGAACATCAGCATTGATCGTCATTGTATCAGACGAGACCCCGTCTTCCACCACGTAGAGTGATCTATCTGCCAGAAAACTCGATAGTAAAAGACACAGTTGGGGCGGCAAACCATATGACGGAAGTTTCGCTAGGAGGCCTTGGTGCCAAACTCGGTCAAATGCTTTGGAGATATTCAAGGCTACAGCCAGAGACTCTCCATGTCTCTTGATTGACACCTGCCACTTATGTGTCACATAGGCAAGCAAGTGTCCTGTTGACCTCTGGTGACGAAAGCCATATTTCTGGTCGTTCACGATTCTTGAGCTCTCTAGATATCGGATGAGCTCGATGTTGATTGGTTCTTCCATCACTTTAGAGATCACAGATAGTAGTGCAATCGGTCTATAGTTGTTAGGGAGGGTTTCCTTGCCCTTCTTTGGAATCGGTTGGACCCTAGCTTTTTTCCAGTCAGGAGGAAATACGCCGAGTTTTGTACGAAAGGTTGAACAACCTGCAGAGAACTGGTGTCAGTTCTGGGGCACATTTCTTGAGAACAATAGGCGGTATTCCATCAGGCCCCATAGCCTTCTTGACGTTGACGCTAAGCAGAATGTGTCTGATTGTGCGTTGCCGGAAGACAATTTCTGGCATACGGTTATCGATGGTAGTGATTTTGGGAAGTTTCTGGCCTCGTGGATCCAAGGTAGAATTGTCTGCAAACATTTTGGCGAAGGTGTTGGCTTTTTCATGAGGTGTTACAGCCAATCCATTATCATCCTTCGTGAGGGGAGGAAATGAGCTAGAAGTGAAATTTCTCCCGATTGCCTTGGCAAAGTTTCCAAATGGACAGAAACCATTTGGGCACTCTATGAGCTTTGATCTCATCTTCGTGTTGTATGCTTCTTAAGACCCATCTATCGTTCGATTGCATGTATTCCTAGCTTCAACATATTCAGCTATAGTTTGCGGGCATGGGTTTCTGCGCCAACGACGGTATGCTGCTTGCTTCAGAGCGACGACCCTAGAACAGGTTCTATTCTATAACAGGTTCTATAACAGAATGAATACGACGTGTCGTCGATACTGTTGGCCAGATCGAACTCCCCGTTGTTTTTTTTTTTTTTTTTTCATTGGCGTGCTCACATTTGAAAATATGCATGAAGTAATAAGTGAGGATGACTGTATAAGATTCCAGGGGTGAATTTATTCTTTTCACTAATTGTTCGGTCACATCTCTCTTCATTTTCATACTAAGACCCTGGAGCTTGTCACCTGTGACGCAGTTTGGCACAACTGCGGTATCATGAGAGGGAGTGCATCAATTTGTGTTCTGAAAGTGGAAGTGCTTCGCTACTCAGAAGGTCATCTTCGGGGTTTCACTTCGAAAAATTTCCATGATTGAAATCGTATTGCACTGGCAGTGTGACATTTTTCCTGATGCCATATTGATAGATTGTTTCCTGAAATCTGAGGAGAGTTCACACCTATCGAATTTCCAACTGATACAATCTTCTCAATGATGTTCCAAGATAGAAGGCAGAAAGAGCGATGAGAAAAGAATCCAGCAGCGAATCAAAGTATCGAATCAGAACCTAAATAAACCAAGAGCACCTGATAATAACCCGCAGAAAGTCAATCCTTCATTCAAACAGATTTTTCTCTCAATCAATGTTTTTGTGATTCGCTTCTTTCGTGATATCTGATATAGAGAATTGAAGGAACATCATCTCCGAGGGAATGATGACTGTTTTCATAGATAAAATATCTATTCGAGAATATACTCAAATCGAAAAAGCAGTCATTTAACCTCTTCCATAGGAGGTATCAGAATATTGACTTTCCAAATCAATCATGATTAGCAGTTCATGTTAATTGTTCGTTATGTTGTCAATAAGGCTCATTGTATATTCTTCAGCAACAAATTTATTCTCGCTTTCAATATTCATAGGTTCAAAATAAAAATATGCTCATATCCAAGTTCATTGAGATTCCATGTATCGAGTAGTCCTTCAGATCAAGAACCAGTTCTGAAAAAATAGGTTCCAGATAATCAATTGGATATAAACGAAAAACAAAATTAGGATGTTGACATAAAATGATAGTTTAGAAACTATTTCTGTGTGAACTATATGTTATGCGACATAAGAGCAATATATCCTAGGACTGCAGTCTATTTTGTCGATCATTTTCACTAATTCGTATTTAACTGTTATTCGTAACATCTGACAATAATTTGGAGTTTCCGACCAATTTATCTTCAATTTCAGAGCAGTCAAGCTCATATAATGGTGAAAAGACGCGAAATATTCCATCTGCTGGAACTTATTTCCAATATTCAACAATGAATCACTTTAATTATGAAAAAAATCGGAAAATCATCGAGTGAGTCTTGACTGCCCTTTGGGTATTGTGGAATTATTAAAATGTATCTATTCAGAAGGGGTAATTTTGATCCATTGTCTCCGTCCATATCGCAAGATTTCTTTTTCGGAATCGCAGACTGACAAATCATGGATTCTTCATTTGATCTCTACTCATGAAGATTCTGGACATCACTTACCACTGGGTCTGCTCCATACATGCAGACGTTGAAATTTGATGCTTTCTCGCACAGGTCTTTACCATCTGAAGAAAAGAACTAAGTTTCAAAATGAGTTGACGAAATGCAGTGTGAAATAGAATGAACAGAATGCTGGTCGATCCGTTTTGTTTCAAAAATCCTCATTTCCAAATCCGAAGAACATCAATGTTCCTGGAATGATTCACAGCCGGTATGTTCCGATTATCAAAATAATATAAGTTCGCGAGCACGATTTGTAGATGCGATTATCAATTGTTACATGAGAGCATCATTGATAAACAGAAAACTACAAGCCTTAGCTGTCTGTTTTCTTCGAAATCAATGGAACTTCTCCAGATTTCTCTGAAGTCATCCTATATATTTGAACAACTCCTAAGGAAGAAATGAATATTGAAAAATTTCCGGATACAGGAGATGCAAGATGAAACAAATAAATATTGCGAAATCATGAACCGAATGTCAACTTCATTCATTTCAATTCAATTTTGTTGACTTACCATCAATAACTCTACACTTATTGATTGCTGCGACGAGAAGGTCTTTTATTTCAGGATGAGCTGTATTGATAATGAAATCGTATTGAATGACTCCTTCAGGATTCATCTGTGAATGGAAAAATCATAAATTCATGATTGAATTCCCAGTCATGGAACTCTAAATGAAGTAACGTCATTTTCTCTATGATGAGTCAAATAGAATTCCATTCGTGAATGTTACATCACTGTAATGGAAAAGGACAAAAGAAAGGCCTGACATGAGTGAGCAATTCAATTCCTCAGGTTTTCACGACAGTTCCTTTGGTGATCAAATGGACTCCTTCAATTACAAAAATTGAGAATGGAAAATCATTAAATCTGCGTTGGGAGCTTCGTGGAACATGAGTTATATGATACTCATAGACAAAGTGTTATATGATATCTCAATATCGGTGGTCATACTTCTATTGACGATCAGTTCCATGAATAATAACATCATTCTTCTAGATTTCATACTTTCATACCGTTTATCAGAGTCTTCAACAATGGGACCGTTCCAAAGTGAACAAGGAGAACCGACAGCAAATCTCGGCCCAAGACTGCCAATATGAGTGGGCATATTTAAGATATTCTGCAGGTATTGGAATCGATACAAAAATGAACTCGTTTGGCTTCAACTCAATGATGAACTAATTTAATCAAAATATTAGAATTTCAAAGATAATTGAATCATTTCGGAATCTTGAACTGATATTTTGTCACGATTTTCACCACATGCGCCATCTTATGATGAATTATGATGAATTTCCATATAAGAACTGATCTGTACCAGCCAGTATATCATGTAAGCAAATCTATCTAGCGTAACGAATTCCCAAATGACTGGAAATGCAATCATGGTATCAACTCACCCATTTTCCCTCCAACATGAGACATTTCATGTAACACTGAAAAAATGCAATAAAAGTATTATTATAAACATGATCAAAATATGGTATTTCTATACCACGTCTCGAATGAAGTTCTCACGAATTGAAAATTGAGAGGCGTAAATTGATTTTCAATGCAGCAAATCATTTTTGCACTGGAAAAAGCGGAATTTCAAAATTTTCCCAGTACATTCCCCGCAATGAATGGAAATTGAGTAATCGAATCGATATGATGTATGTATCTTGTAAAATATACGAGATCAATGATAATCGAATACTGTCTGTAAGTTCTTCGAGGAGGTGGTATATTCATTTTTCAGCTTTTAATGGGATTTTCTCTTCTCGTTTCTCTACTTATCTTGGTGGACGTTTCGGGAACGAATATATATATATATATATATATATATATAAATATTTTTCTTTCTCGAAGAGAAAAATATTTCAATTTTGTTGAGAACGGGAGCAGATTCGTTCCCGAAACGTCCACCAAGATAAGTAGAGAAACGAGGAGAGAGAATCCCATTAAAAGCTGAATAATGAATGATAATCGAGTTTTTGGATACACAGGATCAAAATTTGACCACCACCACAGAAATTGGTCAATCCGTGAAGAGGTATATAGCACGTGCTCATCATTTCTGTTAGAAGTCTCTACCTCTACCTGGGTCAAAATCAACTCAAAATATTTAGTGAACCTCTTCGAGACATCCTCTGAATATTCATGACAATTTCTATATATATATATATATATAATGTGATAACACTGTTTTCATTCGAGACATCATTGCACGTATGATTCACTACTCATGATCTGATTCGGGACATTTTCTTATCATATAGCCAGTGTGAGAAACAGAATTATTCGGCTGCTGACAGAATACCAACCTGTATTTTAGGGTCATGCGGTTGAGATGCCATATCATACGCTGCGTGATCACCTGAAAATTTTACAAAAAACAGTGTGACTTGATCTCTAAAATTGCGATAGTTTCACACTCCGTGCCTTTATCAAACTCAGTTCCGTATTGGAAACTAGTAGGGAAATTTTGGTTTCATATCGGGTACCTATGTTCATCCTTCTGGAATTATATTGGAATTGTGACGTTGTTGAAATCACCTGAACGTGTACCCCTGAGACTTTTCCTCCTGTAGTTTTTCTGTGGACATTTTCAATCGATATTCACGATACTATATCGTCAGGGAGGTATTGTTCAATCTTTCTATGAGAAAGATGTCTCCCTCTGGTTGTAATTGTTTTCAGAATGGGCTTGCTTCAAGAATTAGTCAAGGTCATGAGCAATGACGAACAAAGTGAATATGGATTGAGAAATGCCCAATGCCCAAAAAAATGGTGCCTTCAAAACTATCACACCTATGAAGGGTGTCCCATTGAGATTTCCAGAGTTGCGTACAAGCATGGGTAGAGTCAACAACATAGCAATTTTGATTGCTAAATTTCAGGTAGTTCGAGAAGTTCAATTCGGAAACCTGTTTTTTTCTACGATAAAATTAGTATGATTGCTTTCGCAGCAACATAATTGATTTTCTTTCTCAAAATTCGAGAATGTCGCAAATATTCATCCAACCAAAAATATCATATTATATCTACTGATAGTTGTCCTCAGTTAGGTATCTGTCTGAGTATGTATATACCCCTCTAATTCTTATCACTTCAATTATTTCCCAATGCCAGGATGAAAAAGACCTGCATTAATGTCACTGCAATCTACAGGCGAAAGATCTGGATTGTGTTCGAAAAATTGGAAGATAAACTGTTTGAAGTTTGCCTTACAGTGATTACAGTGATCATTGACACTGCTGGCAAAATAGCGCTACCTGAATAGAACATCAAAAGATACAATTCTCTTCCTAACGAAAAAGTGAAATATCTATTGGATGGAGATATTCTAAATTTGTCACGGAAAAGCGAGAGAAGTCTGTTCCGGCCTATGAGACCTTCACTGGTTATTATGTTCAGGAAACAAAAACATATAATGTCCAATGTTGTCGAATGTGTCTAATACAGTGGGAGACAGTGAAATATCAATAGAGAATGTTTCGATTCAGGGTCGTAATACTCACTCTCTGTGATTCCACTTTTGGAAATACAAATCTTATGTATATCGTCCACATATTCTTGTAGATCAGGTGGCAACTTAATCTGCAAGGAAAATTGAATCAGAACATTACAGAACTCATCTAATCACGTATGAATTTGAATTACTTCCTCCAGAATCAATCAGTACGCTTCAGGAAATGTAACTTGAATTGCAGATTGAATTGTTATCTAAAGAGCGTCCGTAACTTTCAGGAAACATGAACATCGCATGAAAGCATGACTTGTATTCCAGAAACCATCAGGGACTTAAGCGAGAGTGGACAATCATGCGCGAACCGATTATTCATCACTGAATGGTCACTTTCAGTCATCATTTGATTATCTATCAAATTATTATTAGTTATTATTCAGACTTGATAGTTCGAATCTTGATGATAATCCATACGAGTTGTTCTTGGTTTTCGAATGATAGTTGATACTTCCTGAATAATGTAAAACATACTCTTTCTCCAATACACGCCACCCATTCTGATTGATGATTTGCTAGTCTGAATTGGAAATCACACACTGTTAAATGGAATTGACTGATCTGAATCACATTCGATGTCTTTTGAATGATAGTCGATCGTCCTGAGCTGTATCAGGACTCCACTTCAGATTCATTCTTCGAGAACTTTTTGAATTACAATTGAAACATGTGAAGGAATATGATTTCTCATTCGAATACTCCCAATAAATATCGAATATTGATATTGATGGACATGGAGACAATAGTGTAGTATACATAATGAGTCGGAAAGATTTCATGAAAGGTTTTTACTCACAGAACTGCCTATTGAGGCGAGACCCAGGAAACACAACAAACTTTTGAACAACATTCTTCAAAAATCACTACGTTCAGAATGAATGGATTTTCATCCATATTTACCCTTAAATACTGACAAATTGATCACGGTACAAATCGTATACTCTGCAATTATAAGAAAATTATCATGAATGCCAACCAATCACTGATTAATGATCCTCAATTCAATGACAAAACTATAGGTATCATCCTCGAATTGATTGACAGTTTGTCTCATTTTTTATCATTACTTCTGTTGATGAATGAAGCTATCCATTGAAAATAATCAGCAAACGAGCATTGATGAAACAATGACGATTTGTCAATGAAAGTCAGAGGTGGCGCATAAGGATTATTCCGACAATAACATGCGATTCCTCAGTACATCTATGAAAATGACAGAAACAAAAGCACACACGAAGTAGCTTAAATCGATATTGCCATAAGATAACATTGAAATGATCAAACTTAGATAGTATTTCTCAATGCGGAATGCGGAAAACAACATAAAATCTGAAAATAATATAACGTGGAATCTTCGACAATTTCAGAGGAATATTCAGGGTCTCCCACGAGTTTGCTGCCAAAATTTTACTGGCGTCTTCTACGATTGAAATTATGACATGAACTTTGGCTGAAAATTGATCGTGAAATGGCAGCTACGACCCCAATGAAGGCAATGAATGAGAATGCAAATTGGTGAAAAGCTAAACTGTCCACGCTGAATTCAGTGGAAAGTGAATGATATTATGTGATCGGTATGGACCAGATACGCCATATTATGCTATATTCTATTTGAGAATATTTTCTCATCTCACATTATTATATACAACTCTTCCAATTTTCAGATCAAAGTGGCTCTAAAGAAATCAACTGATTACCTTTATTTCAACGAGAAAAATTTTGAGGGCGCGGGCGAGGTTTGGAGGTTTGTAAACATCGGGAAAGACCTCACTAGGTGAATAATTCCACAACTTCGCCAACCATTTATTCCATTCGTAAATGTAGTCATATATTAACTGATGATAATATAGAAATTGCGAATACAATGAACGATTTCTTTGTTGAAGTAGGACCGACACTTTCAAAATATCTGCCATATATTCCATTTGATAAACCGTAGCAAGCAAGATATGACACCTTGTATATTCGAAGAGAATATCACTATCAATTATAGAACTAGCATAGGCAATTTGAGCATCATTTGTCTCCATACTCGCGATGTTATAACACTATATATTTCACGTATTCTGCTTCTTCTTTTTTGATTCAGAATCAGAACCGTCAATCTGAGTAATGATTTTATGATACTGACTGTTGACACAGCACTCATAAATTGTTGATATATTCAAGGTAATATATCCATAAAATACACATCCGACCATATATCTGATAGGACAACATTCATTGTTTTCTTCATGTAAGAGGCCGAAATGAATGAATGTTACCGCGATTGCAATAGAGATATATGCGCCAGCGCAGATTTGACGCTTGCTCGCTCACGGTCTATGGAGAGACTCATTCTAGGCTGGCGCATGCGCACATATGAGCTGCGTACTGCGTCTTCTGTTTTTTTTTCTGGCTTCAGCTTCCACGTCGTCCTTATCCATATAGTTATCACATCAGACATATGATATTGCGCATAATATAATTATTCATGACGCTTGTCGGATGTCGCTTTTTATGAGTGAGTCACTTCTCATTTCGGACTGGCGCATGAGCATAAATACTGTCATTTGTTTTTTTTTTCTGGCTTGAGTTTTCATGTCGTTATCATCCATATCAGATATTATTAGATATATGCATTCAACACGTTACTGTCCAGCATGACAACTTGCTGAGCAATCATGCTTTTCGAAAAATTCCAAATATAATGCAACAATTTCGAGATGATTTGTAGAGTGTCTATGTTTCCATGTAGTGGAAGACATAGACAGATTAAAATCTTCATAATATAATCGTACGACGTGTATTATTTGTACTAGCAAAACAAGTAAATATTATCGTTCTTAACTGTGAATCGATATAAGATATCGTCCTACTACCACCCTGCATATCTGTCATCAAAATCATTTGGAGTCCTAGGTGAAGATTCATAAGAAAAATGTCTTTTTAGTTCGTTCAATGATCTTCCGATGAGAATATTCAATAACAATATTATTACAATAGTTCGTACTCCCATTACGTGTCCATCCATTCGAATTCAAGGATAGTTCTATTGTATTGGGAGTTTTTGAAGAAAACTTTGTAATGAAGCTCCTGGCGTATCGTGTTCTACCTCATTTGAATACAGGAAGACCGTTTCGTCCAAATTGAATTGCAAAGTTTCCTCTCGTTCGATATATTTTATAGATCACGAACTTTTTCCGTGTATAAAATTATTTGCCTCTGTTCCTCGTAGGTTGTCTTCGAACTCCTCAAGCTTGATAGGAATTGGTTTTCTGCAATGCCAATAATATTCAAATCCAGATCACAGCATACGATACAGCTCCAATATTTTATCTGCTTATCTTGACAGTCCAAACAAGAAATTATGAAGATATTCATAGAATTGATAGTTTCCAAAGAAACAATATTCAGAGTTATTCATTTGGACAGTTTGCCTTGGAATTATCAATCATTGGAGGATTAGGTGCACTCCCAGAGAGAATTAACTGAGGATAATTAGAGTTCATCATTGAAAAATGCAGATATCGATGTTTGAAGGCTATTTCGTTCCGTCATCGTCCATAGATACCCTCCGATCACTCACGCATCCAGATGAAAATTCACCTCGTGCCGTCTCGCGTCCCTCGCTCATCGACCTTGAATCGTATTCCGGCTGAACCGGAAGAAATAGTTCACGAAGTGAGCACGACAAGATTTCTCCGTCGTAACGAGTTATAGTCAGTTTTTGATTCATCTGTCATGCATCTCATTGTTGTGTTGTGGGTGTGTTACATGTACTCGATAATATTTGATTATTTGGATTCCTCAAAGATGATCCATGAGATGTGGAACACAATCATACATGTCCTAATATTCCTCATAATTATTTACCTCGTCTATACGATAGACTTGGAATCCGTTATACATTGGAATTTAACAAATCAAGGATAGAATCCCAATGCGCAGGAAACAGAAGTATCCAAATTCAAAAATTTCACAATAGTTGGAAAATGAACAAGAATTTCTCACTGGAATTTCAATAATTTTCTTCGATCCATCGATTCTGTTCGATAGAAGTAAACTTCACATAGTGAATAGTGGAACGATGATATTATCGGACTGATTCTAGGCGCACGTAATATTTCATTACGTGCTACTATCCCGTAATGAAATTTTACCAGATTGTAAATATTGAAAACTCAGTTATGCGTCAAAAGCATGAATACATTCATCAAAAATTCAACAGCAAAACAATACACAGAAATTACTCATTGCTTATATTAATATTAACCGTTAAGTTTTCGTTCCCATGGATATGGATACCAGGAGCTCCATTGGATGAATTATTTATTAGGGAGTTGCTACTTGCTGATACATTCTCAATTTTTTTGTTGTAGCACTTCAACAAAGATTAATATTTTATTTTTCACTGTTCATTTTTGTTTTTTAGCAGTAAGAAATGAAATGTTATACGTCAAACGTCCGGTAAACTTGTAAAGTGTACTTACCGGACTAGTAACGTAAATATCTATTGTGTACAGGTATCGGCATGCCTATCGACAGCTTCAGTTAGGTTTTTCCATGGACACAAATAGATAATATAGAGCTATTCAATTCACGCTCCCTATGAAACCACAATCCTCACGACGTCATGGCGTGACCAATGACTGGTAGCAGAAAACACCGGTGTTTCAGGGACTCATTAGGATTATGAGTTCTGTTATTGAAATTACTCTATTGTTCCACCCGAACTCCTTCTTTGATCGTTACCTAAGCTTCTTATACTAATGCCAGCACATTATACGACATCCGGCTGGTTTTTTGTCAATCAATGTTGACGAAGCTTTCGATGTCCGTGATAATAATGGGCCATAATGAAGCAAGGATATCGATTCTCAGCCAGCGAGTGATTATTGATGATGAAGGGTTGTCAACGGGAAAATAGTAGAGAGATGGAAAACAACGAACAGACTCTGAATGATGAAGGAAAAGATTTAATTGGTGATGGTACTAATAATAAACTACAAGAATAACAAGTCTTTCAATGGAATACTGTCGTTACTTGACATCGTTGCATGTATCATCAAATATTTTATTGTCTGTTTACAGAAGCAGTGGATCGTAAAGATAAGGTACACTTGTACCTAAGAATGACGTGCTTAATGGCTTCTCAAACCCAATCGGCAACTTGAAAACATCTATAAAACTCACAATGGATAGATAGAATTAGAGCGGTTCACCATCCCCACACAGGCTGACTGATAAAAACACCCCAAGACATGGCGCCGCTATTCATTGCCCCATTTTGGAAAACAAAGAAGCAAATAAAATGAGTGAGATTTCTCCAACTTCAACTGTAACGACTGTGATTTTTTGGTAGTGGGATGATAATTTACCAAAGAGTACCTACCTACGAAGAAAGTATGGTATCAGAGAGTGAGCACCAGCAAAATTTCATGATATTAAATATGAATCTGACCACTCAATCCACTGACCCTGGAAATCTGATGAGATGAATCACTTCCTTCAATACCAAATGATTTTCCTCGTTTGATACCTACTCATATTTCTGAATGTGGGGAACATTGTTCGGATGACAGAACTTCCGTAGGAAAAATTGCCCACAAACATGTTCGCTGTGAGGATGCTGCATGAGGATGGATGAGGATGCATCTGAAATATCGTGGATTGTTGTCACCAACTAAATTGCAAAACAATATCTTCGTGATCTGTTGTTATTCAATAGTGTATCTATGCATATTCTTTCATCGTTTTGATGTTTTCGTGAATACGTTCGCTCAACGAAGAAGTTATTGCTGCCTGCTTGTTCAACGTGTGTGTCGTATTGAAGTTCAGGAATAATTTCATCCGTTAGATGAGTTCGTCAACTGATTCTACCTACCTGCGACAATTCTGTTCAGATAGATATGGATTTCCATTTCTGCGGTTACATAGAGTTTGGTCTGCGTCAATCTATGGCAAACTGACTCTGAGCTGGGAATTGTCACCGTTTGTAATCAAATTCTTCATGTATGGGCAGCCACCGAAGTCTTCGCATAAGGCATCATAGGCTCGCATTGCCTCCTATATAATCATACGGTATGTTATCTTTTTCATAATGAATCTGAATGAAACGAACGATAATCATTACATGATACGAGCGTTCTTCGAAAGCAATAGAAATAGTGGTCTAGCATTGCAACTCTACAATGATCGCTTTACCAACAGAAAAGATCGATGCAAGAAAATGAAATCTGAATCATAATAATTTGTCGACGGAGCTTCAGTAAGAAATGCGATGAAAATTTTGGTTCGACCATTCATTCTTTCGCTGGCAATTATTTAATAATAATGAACTTTTTTCCTTTTCCGGTTATCGATGGACATTTTGGGGACGTCCATTATAGGTCCAGAATAGGACCTATTCGGAACTTGAATTGGAAGTATTTGGGACTTCCATGAAATACTACATTCAACATTTTTTTTTAAATGAGACATCTTAGCATATCAGGATAGTTCATTTTTCAGTTTTTTCTGTGTGATTTTCCCTTCTCGTTTCTAAAGAATGATGTAGAAGTTATTGAAAATCATGTTATTATCGATAGAACAGATTCGTCCTTACTACAAATATATTCAAATGATTCTTAAGAACTTTTACTTTATTTTTCAGAACCGAAGACAGAAAATCCCACAAAAAAAGCTGAAAAATTAATGTATCACCTCGTCGGAAAACTTACAGACAGTATCGAATGTAGGATAGATTTATTGGTGGGTATATACCTTTAGAAAAAGCTGATATAATATGAGATAGTTCATTGAATCAACTCAAGATGTTTTGATCATGATTTTGGCGATCTCAAGACTGCTTGGTTCTTGGTTGCTCGTAGTTGGATATTGCTCTGCATCTGTAAAACAACTGGATTTTTTTTTCATTCATTTCAATAACTCAATAATCCAATGTGGATATTTTCATTGGAAGATAATTGACATGTGGAAAAATTCCAATCGTTCAGATTATGTGGCTTTGTTAAAATGAATGTATAGAAATTATTTCGAACTCCCGAAACATTACGATTTGTTGAGAAAGAAAACGTGAATATAATTAGTTTTTGGCATACATATAAATATTTCCATGGTTATGGTTATATGAGGTACGGTGATGATCGAATGATATGAAAGGGTTAAGCAATCTATAATAATATAATAATAACGTTTATTTCAATAACATATAATTGAAGTGGGTATAATGAAGTAAAGTGGTAAGAGGTGAACGTAATACGTCACAAAACATCGCTTGTGTGTAAATAAACTAAACTAGCAGACAATGAATATATAATAATATGATCAATTATATATTCAATAATTTCCGAATAAATATAGTAATCAATCGATCAATTGTCCGAAGATTAACATCTTATTGACGAAGTCTTGTGAAAATCGAAAGTAAAATAGAGTGATTGTATATAAATGAAAACATTACATATAGCACTCAATGAAATACTCCAAACTATATATGAAGATATTCGAAACTTCCAAAATGAGATATATTCATATAATTATGAACATTACACATAACAATTCATGTAAAGTTGAAACACAATAACCTGGTTTACTCCACATTCCCAACATTCAGTCAATCAAGACATTCCTCATATTATATCATATATTATATAAATTATCAGACATTTAAAGACATTGACAAAGTCTTGTAAAAATAGAAAGCTGAACAAATGTATATAAATAAGAACATTTCACATACTATAATTGATTTATAGTTAAAATATTTGTAATATATATGAAATAATTGAATCATCATATATATATTTATATATCATATATATATTCACACATATACAGAGTGACATAGAAAAGAGTGCATTCCATAGTGTCACACAATAGAGGACACTGAAATAAGAAAAGTTCCTATGAACAGGGGTCCGTAAGGCCTTCGGTTAAAAGATACGAGGTGTTGAATTTTATTTTTTGAAATTTCAATTCTTCAAATTCAACACCCCGTATCTTTTAACCGAAGTCTTACAGAGCCGTGTTCATTGGAACTTCTTTCCTTGTTTTAGTGTCCTCTATGCAATGTACTTTTTTCTATGTCACCATGTATACGTGCATATATCACATACATGGATGAATCAAAAGGAGCGTAAGTGCAATTATGTATGAAATAGAGTATGTATCTCAGCACAGGGTGTAGGGATAATATATCTTCAGTTGTTTTTTGAGTGCATTTATGTTCTTTCATATTTCTCATGATATCCGGTAGATTGTTGTATAGTTCCAAACTATGATATCTTTAACTTTTTTGCCCAATACCTTTATTCATGAATGGTGTTTGCAAATTATGTTTTCTACTTCTTGTATGATGTGTATGATCTATTCTATGTAATATGTGCTCATTTTTATGTAACCTTATATTACTATAGTGGAAGAGGAATTGTATTGTGTCTAATATTTCCGTTTTTTGGTGGAGATCATCCCACGGATGGTTTCTCTTCTTGTTGTATATGATTTTCAAAAAGCGCTTCTGAGTTATCACTATTCTGTTCATGATTGTTTCACCTGTCGACCCCCATGCTGGAATTCCATGTGATATATGTGACTGAATGAGGGCAAAATAAAGTGTTCTCAAAGTTTTCACGTCAAATACAGTTCTCAGTGTTATAAATCGACATATAAAAAATTGGAGTTTTTCAACTACGTTATTTCAAACTGGAGTCTATGAAAATTCCCTAGTACCTTATATTATATTATATTATATGATACTTGTGCCAGCTCGCTCTGAACTGGGCGTCTCCACCTTGCTGAATCGATAATAAAACTCAATTAAATCATAAAACAGGAAGGAATGACAGCTTTCTCAACAAACAGATCAACAAAGAGAACACAGACTAACGCCATCTTCTTCTCCTTCATTATGCTGGTGCTGCTCGCTGGTCGTGTGTAATTTTTCAACCAATCAAATCGCTTGTCAAATCGTATTATTCATAACTATATCACAGCATGTATTTTGGATTGGAGAAATGAATAGTCTATATGAGAAAATGGATCGATGCAATCTGAATTACCTTATAACTACATCATAAGATATATTCTGGATATGCAAAATAGAGGAATGAATGAAAAAAGTGTTATCAGCAGAATATTGAATGGAAAATCATCCAACAGAGTAACACGAAATTGGATAGTCGACTGGTAGGTACTTGGTAAACAAACGGTATAGACTGGATAAAACTGAAGCACCTGGGGTACGTCAGATCTCTACGAATTCATTGCGTGATTATTCATACTTCACAATCCTCAGCTGCTATCTGAGCTCTCATCTAACGAAGTATTACAGCGAGATTAATCTACTCACTTCATTCCAGCACAGATAATTCAAAATACACTCTGAGTCCACTATGTCACAAAGTGGAGTAGACATGAAGAACAATTAAACTGAGTTTCATCGAAATCATGATAGTTCTGATTTTTTTTTGATCTGTTGACAGCACAACTTTTTTTTTACTTGGCGTCTATCATCACTTCTTTGGAATAAGAATTGGAAAATCGTTTCTGAATCTCCGAAACTTCCTGCTCTTATCTATTGGATCATTCGACCAATTTCGATTATTCCAAATCTGAATAATATAAGTGCAGAACATTTCAGGATCATGGATTTCTTGTTCACACCGAAATATTACTTTGTTTTCTTCATCTCTCACAAATAACTGAGTACTTCCAATTCATTCTTGGCTAGCTCTCCAAAATCTATAAGAGATATACAGGAAATATCGAAGATATCGATTTTCTTTTTGTTCAATAGTCAGAAAGGAGGCATCAGAAATCCTTCGAAACCCTACCATGGCATATATCTGTATCATTTCCAGATATGTGGATGAAAATCATATACAGAGTATCCTATGATATGAGTCACCCTCAACTTTTCATTTTCAAGTACCTATACATGTTCCTAATTTTTTGTATGTATGTCTTTGAATGTCAACAGTCAAGAGTTGGATGAAGTACTTTTGAAACTCCGATGAATCATACTTATCAGCATATGTATACTGTATGTATATATATATATATATATATATATATATATATATATATTCATATAAATGTATAGTAATGTTTATGAAACGTAGGAAACCATTCCTCTACAGTCCTACGATGAAGAAAATGAAAAATATTGCAAACTTGGTGAAATTGTCTTGAAATGAGAATTTGAACTTCGATTTCCTCCTTATCATCAATTAGGCTATACACATTCTCATATATTATATGCTATGATGAATTTTGCAGAAAACAAAATCGATGGCTACAGTCAAATTTTTCTTATGTTGATACAACGTGATTTGATAAATGGATACCTATCTCGGTTCCTCTTGTTCGTTATTGTAACTCATCTCCTTAGTTGCCGAAGCAACCCTCGGAAGCACCGAAGGGTTTGTGCGAGTGGAGGAGACAGGGATCTATAGTTTATACAAGTGGAATCCAAACCACTGTGGCATTTGGGATAGTTCTATGTAGAACTTCATGATATACATCGTACCAGGTGATCAGTTAATAGTAGCGAATGGCCATATCTCATAAGATATTGGTCGCATGAATTTGAGAAAAAAAACATGATAAAAGTCGCCAAGAGAAATTGCTGGAGATTATTTTCCAGTTTGTCAAGTTTAACAATCAACACCAAGTAGAAACATGGGATTTTTATAGAACTTTGTCTAATGGAAGTATATCTATGATATCATTTTCATATTGACTAACTATCGAAATGAAGCGGTAGGGAAAGTTCAATTGTTTTTTCATACCAACCAAGATTTGTCCCGTTTATCTCAACCGATTTCAGCAAACTTAGGCTCATATGAAAGAGCATAAATTGCCCTACAAAACGTCCATTTGTTCGACTTTTCGACATCAGCTGTCGCCGCTAGATGGCGTCAACTGGAATATTAGCAAATTTTTCAGTTTGTTTTGAAAAAAACAATGTTGCTATATTAATTTCTATATGTCTCATGAGAGGATGAATGTCTCTATGATTAAATGACATTAATTTATTATCTACCTTATCTTGAACCGTTGGTATTGACCGAAATATAATTTTATCACATTAAAAAATGGCACGCCACTGTTTTCCATCAAAACAAAAATCACTTTTGTAATCTCTCATTTGTTGCTATCAAAAATAATCTCTTGACCTTTTTTTGTCAGACAAACGGTTTTGGATTGTAGTAAATTAGTATGTGACCTATTTTATTTCAATATTTGATTTTTTGCAAATTGTTAAATCGGAATTGAACGGGAGCTTTCATTCTACGACACTGGCTTTGTTGCCAGGTGTCCAGTATTTCGCTTCCTGGGGCTTTGAGACTATAGTGGTGTCCAACCGAACTTGCCCCAATGGGGAAATCTCCCTGAACCGTATGCTATACGACGTGTCCCCCAACGTGTCACGAGGATTAATCATTCACGGTGAAGATTCAACATGTTATGACAATCTCAGAAACTGAAATTGAATTCTCCGCGATTACACTGTTCACATGAATGGAGCATAGATCTTACGGTCAAGTCATCTCTCATTTAGGAACCTGACTTGAGAATCCTGTTTTCCAGCATATTTCAATACTGAAGAGATGTTCTTCACAACAAGTTCGGAAAATATCCATTTCCGCCCACATCGTATTAACGGGTCTATTCAATATTTATGGAATTGATCGTTAATGCCCCCTATTGACGATCGATTTCTCTCGCAATGCATGATCGTGTTAGAAGCAATTAGTTTGAAACTGATATCATGAGAAATCTGTAATTGAATGAAGAGAATGAATAATAATCAATATTCAAACATGTTCAAACAGCTCAGAGGACGGTTCGGTGATTCTCGTTGATCTAGTTTTCAACAAAACGTGTTTTGCATTCATATATAGTTTTGACAGAGGTCAAATTCACAATGCTGAGAAGTTGATGGTTATGACTATACAGATTGGGTATTAACAGTGAGTTTTCCTTTTTTATTGCGAATGCAGGTCGACGAAAAAATCTCGTAACTAGCGATTAATAATCGAGATATTTCAACAATGTACAAAATCAATGTTAACGTACTAGTTGGTTGAATAATTATCAGGAGACCAGCTCAGAAAATTTGAACATGTATATGAAGAAACATTTCAGGGCCGACTGATATTTTGCAATCAACTCCATCCGATGCAAAGATCATACAAAGGTTTGCAAACTTATAATAAGGTCTAACGTCACATGTCACAGCTTGTTTGCGACATCGAAATGAACCTTCTGGGAATCCATATCCTTCCTGGAAATATGGGACTGAAGGAATATGTTTCGAAAGAATAATGCCGCTTTCCTGGAGTAATGATGGATTTGAATGAAATCAGAGCTCACATTGTTTGATAATAGTAATTTGAGTGTAATATGTCCGGAAATGGCAACTTCAAACAAACGAATTCAATTTGAAGTTCAAGCTATTTCTGCTGTGAAATCATTCAACTATTGAATATTATTGCTGAAGGAAAGGGATAGTGCAAAACTCGCAATTCTTTTTCATACATTTCATATGGAACATTTCATACTTATGAAAAAATTAGAACTTTTCCGTGCTCGTTGTGCGATTTACTATTGGTCTTTTGGCTTACTCCAGATTCCGGCATGAAGATAAACTTCTGATTGTTTTCTGTTCTATACCAATTGGACAATCAGCCTATTGCTCACAGATTTCCATGACGACGTCAACAACAAGATTTCGTTGTGAAAAGTGTTGCTATTCAAATACTTTTCTTCTATTCACTATTCGAAAGGAGTTTAGAGGGTGATATTTACTAATGGCTGTGGAAAATTACACATGGACGAAATTTGAAATGATGGGTGTCACCACCAACAGTGCTCTCTCATGGGACGATCATGTGAGGTCCATTGCGAAAACTGCTTCACAAAAACTTGGTTTTCTATTCCGTGCGAAGAGATACTTCACATCCCAGCAGCTGCTTATGATCTACAAAGCACAAATTCGACCTGTCCTGGAGTACTGTTCACATGTTTGGAGCTCAGCCCCCAAAAATACGCTAAAGCTCTTAGATTCAATTCAGAAGAGAGCTATTCGCCTAGTCGATGATACAACACTCACCAAAACATTGACCTCTCTAGATCATCGTAGAGAGGTCGGCGATCTATGCCTTTTCTATAGGTACTTTCATGGTCGGTGCTCAAAGGAGATATCATCTATTATGCCACCACGCGCGATTCCTAGTAGACAAACCAGACGAGCTCAAGCTGGTCACTCCTACACTGTCAGGCTCGAGACCTGTCGAACATCGCTGTACCAAGCATAATTCTCCAATAGAACGGCAAAGTTATGGAATTCTTCGCCTAGTGAAGTCTTTCCTGATGCTTACGACCTCCAAACTTTCAAGAAAAATTCCAACACCTTTCTACTCTACCAAAATTCCACCGCTGACTAACACGATGTTCCTCGAACATCATAGATTTCCCTTTCGTGTTGTCCACAGATAAAAAAAAAGATTCGAAATTCAGCTTGTAGCAAATAATCACTGGCATCAATGATGAATAAGTCATTAAACGAATTCTCTCTGCAAAGTGCATGTACAGACATATAGGTAAAAACGTATGGAGTGACGTGATGTTTCATCATCCATGTGTTCAATGTCCTATGAAGGAGAATTTCTAGAATGACTCTTTTAAGGAAGTATTTTTCGGTTGGGAAATAGGATTTTCGAATTTGGATTGTCAATATGGAATCCTGAAGAAGAAGAAGACTGATGTTGCATCCGGAAATTTATAAAAGTCAAACAGATCGGCAACTGAAGTGATCTGTCACATCCTCTATTGATAAGCAGAAGCGAAGACGAAGAGTTGTTAACAATTGAGGCGTTCTTGACATGAACAACATTGGTCTAACATCGTGATTTCCGTGATTATCATGCCATCTAATGGTATCAAACCGAAGCTTTCAAATCGAAGCACTGTCTTCGTTAAAATACTCATAGAGTCATGTACACAACGCTGTACGAAAAGGACACATATCGAAGTTCCTATAAATACCATATTTCCCATCATAGCTCTCACAGCAGCAAACATACTGAATACATAATCTACCAAAATGAGTGAGAATCTAGAAGTGCGATTAGGTGTAATTCGTTTCTTGTAAGTACAATTGTTCATATACTTTTTAGACCTTCTTTCACGTAACCGAGGGAGTGGATATGGCATCATCTGAAATTGATTCAGACGCTATCAATCATAGAATCAATGAGGTTTATGAAATTATAGAGCGAATTCTGTTATCATCGCTATCCTTGAATGATGGAAAATCAATTGAAAGTCAGAATAATACTCGTATCTCAAAATCAGTGAATTATGAGATACGAGGTTTTGACATCTGGGCAACGACATGTCCACACTATTTCTCACAACAACAACATATGTCCAAAACTAGTATTGTTATCGATAGAAACTGCTCCGAATGCAGAAAAAATCGAACTCCGGTTGTCACCATAAGAAGAGTACTCATATTGACGCTTGAAGATCAAGTATTATCCGTTGAAAGATCAAAAGTCCCTCTAGACTTGATTTGTTGGGTTTGTTCAAGGCACTCATTGAAATTCAGAACAGTGATGAAATATCTTGAGTTGCCTGAGGAAGACATGTTCCATGAAGAACGAGACATCTGCAGCTGGAGATGATTTGGACATTGATGAAGATGAAAATAGTTGTGGATGTGAAGAAAATCAGTAATAAATGAGAAGTATCGATATTTGAAGTTCTGAATCAGAATGATTCATATCTATATTTTTTTTCGTGAACAGCAGAGAGAGAGAGAGAGAAATATACTTTATTGTCCGAAGAAATTGTTTTCATTGCCAAAGCTTGTTTCTTGAGAATAACCTCGAGTGTGAAAATAAACAATAGTTACACCAGCAAAAAGAGTCTAATAAGAGTCAGTTTGAAAAAAAAAAAAAAAATAATAGCACTATGGACAAGCAGCTCTGAAAATATCCAAAAAAATACAGTCCAATGAGTTATCAAAATCTGCATGAAAGGTAATCAGGAAATCAGCAAATGGATACATATCCGCTAATGCTAATTAAAAATTTCAGAAATATACGTCACCAGTTGAAAATTATCAAATCAAAGTAACAACAAGTAGTTCTGATACCCATCTACAAGTTACAACGAATAGTTGAAATATAAATAAGCCTATACATAAATAAGTCTGCTGATGCTGGTCGTTAAAAAACTCAGTGACACTGTAATAGGGGCGATCCAATAATTGACGTTTTACTCTCTTCCGGAAGTTATCAAGCAAACTAATTTACCTAGTTTCTATTGGAAGGTGGTTGTACATTTTGCAGCCATTGTAAATCAAAGAATCTTTGATAAGATTTGTTGCCGGACGTAGGAGCTTACTGACGCTGTTTTGGCAAGTGGCATAGTGGGAAGGATTTGTGTCAAAGTTATCAATATGTTTCTTGACTATACATATTGTTTAATGAATGAAGATATCGTCTACTGTTAGAATTTTGTGTTTACGAAAGAGGGGTTTACAGGGCTCACGGAATTTGAATTTAGTCATACATCTAATGGCACGCTTTTGTGAAATCAGAATAGACTGAAAATGGTTATTGTTTACTGCCCAGAAGGCAATGCCATATCTTAGGTGTGACTCTATCAGTGAGTGATAAACCATCTTGGCCGTGGAAATACCTAATTCGTTTGAAATTATGCGGACAGCGTAACAACCAGATGCTAACTTGCTCTTTAGGTGAGTGATTTGCCTATCAAACTTGAGTTTAGTGTCAATTTGCAATCCGAGAAATTTTGCTTCACATCTATTTTCTATGAAATTATTTCCTAGGGGCAGCGTATTGATTTCGCATCTGAATCCTATGACGTATGTTTTAGACACATTGAGAGATAGTTGGTTTGAGTCACACCATTGTTTTATCTTTTCAATGTCCTCACAAATTGGCAAATTCAGAGCAGTACTGACTTGATTGTGACATAATATTGTGGTATCATCGGCGTAAAGTGTGAAGTTTCCTGAGATTTTGATATCTGGCAAATCGTTTATATAAATCAAGAAAGGAAGAGGGCCGAGTATCGATCCCTGTGGTACTCCTGAGTTTATATCTGCTTCATTAGACGATGTTGAGGTCTTCACTAGCTGGCGACGCCCAGATAAGAAAGATTTACACCAATCACAAGCGACTCCTCTGATTCCATAATGATGAAGTTTCTGCAGCAGAATCCCGTGATTCACGCAGTCAAAAGACTTCGACAAATCACAGAACACTGCTGCCACCAACTCACCATCATTCAACTCGGTATAAACTTTTTGTAAGAATTGGAAAATAGCGTCATTCGTGTTTCTATTACTGCGGAAACCGAATTGACTGTTTGTGAGCAAGTTTTGTTCATTTAGAAATTTTGTTATTGGTATTTTTACTAATTTTTCCAGTATTTTCGCCAGAGGAGGAATGAGAGCAATGGGACGATAGTTGGAGGGATCATCTTGGATACCTCCCTTATAAATATATAGCATTTGACGAAGAATTCTTCAAGTTTGTCATCAAACCAAACAAACTAGCTACTTCTGTTTATAAGCCTTGATGCTGGAGTACATCACCTGAAATTCCAACTCGGAACTCTCTCTTCTCGGTCTACTGTTGTTTTTTGAAATCAACGCTTCTATTATAGCATTAAAATAGCATTCGATTCCATGATTCCATCAGTTAAATTCACTCTTGTACGCCTATGGTATATGGAGAATCCCTTTAACGCCCAGGCCAAGAAGATCTATCCTGTTTCCTTTTCCAGAACGGCATCTTTCCACTTCCCGTTTCTCTGTATTCTATCGGTTTAATGCATCAAAAACCCTCTTTCACTTTGGTGAAACTTCTAATCTGAGTCTCCCTGAGCCCCTAAAGCAGATATATGTTAAGCATTTATCTTTATTCGGGAAAAGTATATCCAAGTTTCCTCGTAATGTCTATTTCTCTAGCACCACTCCGTCCTTGGGAGAATAGGGGATAATTGAACTATGAAAATATCCATGAGGTTTTCGGAAAGTTCTCCAAATGTATATCTCCAGTAGCAATCATAGTCAGACATATCGCAAGTGTGAGGATATATGAGTCAGTGAGTACATCTGTCAAGAGTATATCTATACATATCATTTTTTTTTACATCCGACAATATAACAGGAACATGAAAGTTTCTCAAAATGCCAACGTATTTGTAATTAATCATAATCTTGGAATAATTGGGCCATATTCATTAGGTGATATACTTGGTCACATACTCGATTCTATCAATTATTCGATCATGATTTCTCTCCTTGATTGAAATATATAACTTTGATATTCATAACAGGTGATGAGAGTGAAATTGGACTCATTGAAATATCTCCAACTCATAGATTATTTTGAAATTCTATCAGGGCATCAAGTTTTACTTAAAAAACTAAGAGAAACGGCCTACAAGGATGAATCACATGACTTTAGCTGCCTCAAAACAAAACGATTTGTTCATTTTTCAAGACGTGGTGTAGTTCGTTTTTATCATTATTTTCGTGTAATCGTGTATTCAATCGAAGATTTATATGAAGTAGGAATTCGATTCGGCAGTTATTCGAACTCAAACATCTGTCACTCTCTCATGGATCATATAATGATATACAATTATGTGTTATAGTTCATCATGTGATAACGAATCAATCAGTAAACATTATTGAATCTCGTGGAGAAATTAACTTACTACTGGAAAACTGTCCTCGAAAATCGATGCATCAAGATGAGAATCGTTTAATCGTGAGACGAAAATAAATACCCACTCCAATATTGTCAAGATTCAGATGATGATTTATGGTGGGGCGGCCAGATAGGCCGCTCCGTCGATTATTACCCACGTTCCCCAACTCCATTAATTTCCCCATTAAACGTTTAGACAGCACACATTTTTTATCAAGAAACGGCCGGAACACTTCGACAGCCCGGCGAAAATGCATGGATCTCAGTATCGATCCGCAATGCTCTCAGAAAAAATGCTATCAGTTCTGATGAACAAGGTTTTGTGTTATATACCGAGTGATATCCAGGCTGCTCTCAGAGCATCGAGCTCTAACAAGTTGAACTGTGAACTTTCTTGTGACTGCATCGAATCCTTGGAGCACTTTGGTGCCCGGGCACCAAGTTGCGGACGGCATCTAGAAAACCAACATCGTAGCAAAAATAATGTGCGTTGATAGGACCAGAATCATCCTTTGAAGTCATCACAAGTGCTGCCAAACCAGTTCGTACTGACCTACCAGGAAAAAAATTCAACTGAGCAGATCCTAGAATGAAGTAGAAACGACCTGCAGATTCTGAGTGGACTGCTCGAAGGACATTCTCCTCTGAGAAATCACTTAGGTCTGAAGCAACAATCTGTCAGTTCTGCTGCACGAAAGACGAAAAAATTGAACACAAATCATGTTTGTGCCCTTGCTTTCACAAACTCATAACCTGCCGATTTTAGAGAAATCTCATCTCAGTACACCCACCATGAGTCGCAGTGGAGGGGTGGACAATCACATGACTAAACCTGACCTAACCTATATTCAAAGTGGGTAGAGAGCAGATGGTCTTCAGATCTCCGGAATTGTACCAGAATCGTCAGATCTCTATTATGTTCAATGTGATGGTGGAGGTGCGAGTGAAGCAGCATAAGCAAGTTGGTTGAATTTGATTCCTGCGGTGAGGTTGAACGACATTTCTATCATCGCTACACCTTGGCTCTTCTGGACTTTCGCTGTGACAAAACTTCTTCCTCGTCTGGTTCAACAGAACCTCCGTATGACATTAGATGTACTTTTTTGTCCAAGAATTGATAACGTCCAACTATTACCGAAGGTATCATTCGGAGGATGATATTTTCTCAAGCAGCTAATACCTCTTTAGACTTCGTATGTTCCGCTTCACATAGAAAAATCAGATATTCTCGATGTATTTCTGTTATTCCTGATAATCTACGATCAGTTGAAGTTCCTGCAGGAACGAGAAATCATCAAAATCGATGCATGACTCAAAAATTGCTCGACAGGAGAAATTGATGGCGGTTTCTCTCCAAAACAGATGGAAGAAATCTGGCTCCTATATCTCCTAATATTGAATTCCAGCTAAATTGAATATCTTAACCAAGGTGAGTGTAATTCACTTCTCACTCCATCAGATAATAATAACTTCTCAATCAAGACAAAATCTCCAGAGAATTCTGTATGACTAGTTACACGAGTGACCATTTTGAGGGGTGAAAAGATGAAACTATGAAATATAAAGTGAAATTATAATAGTTCTAATTCAACAGCACATGAGGTGGATAACAGATGTTAGGGAAAATCAAAACTAGCCACCATAACTACAGAATTCGGTTTTTTTTTTTCTGTTGAATTTTCTATGAGATCAATCATTCTGTATCGATTGGAAATGAACCAACACCAGGCTACGGAAGGTCATAATTCCGAGTCACACAAGACATAGCAGGAAATGACAAAATGGAGACCGATGATCGGATGGAGAAAGAAAACAATATAAATACTCATGGCTCAAATGCAGATAAATCCAAGTTGCCTAACTCTACCGAATTATAAAACTCTATTGAAAATTGGAAATAACAAGAACATCGAATGCCGAAATCATGCGTGGGTACGTACATAATTCAATTACCCGCACGAGCTTATCACAAAATGAATGTATGAATCGAACGCAATAACTTCAGACTTCCGAATTTGGTCTGCTCAGTGATGAAATTGATCACATCAATACTTATGGCTCTGTTGATTCGAAATGTTTCCAATAGATTGTGTTTTCCACGTTTCTGCACCAATCTGCATGGTGCCTTATCTGTACAACTTCATGATTATGTTGTTGTCAATAGAACAAGACTCAAAATTCTCCATTTTACCGTGGAACTGGGACAGCTTGTGGATCTGATGCCAATTCTTTCTTATATACACTGCGATAATGTATCACAAATATCTATCTGGACGTATTATTAGCTCGGACACTGGTCAATCCTGAATTAACAGCATGAACGTTAGGATGACGAAGTATAGTCTGAGTGGTTACAGTGTGAACTACTCCCAACTGCACTCAGGAGTCCAGATTGAATTATCGTCTTATGCGATGCAATGTAACGTTGGGGACATTCTAACGGACAGTCCTGGATGCATTGAGGGACAAGATTGATGCCCATACACGGAGATGAAGAGCAAATCATTGAACAATGGACGAGATTGGTAAAGAGAAGTTGAAAGGTTATAGCCCAGTGAACTTTGCCGAAAATTGATGCACATGGTCTGTGCATCCTCACGCATGTGTGTGTCTTTGGATGTCATATAGTATCAGTTCGTGAATGTCATTATTTCAATAATTCAAAAATATACCAAGATATCAGCTGAGAAAGATCACCATATATGGTTCTAATCTAAGAATCTAAGAAATCTAAGAACAAAATCAGCGACTCTCACGTACAACAAGGAGAAAACATTGATTCGTAGTTATCACAACTCACTCTCTGATCTCAACAAAAAGAAGTGGTCTTGTGAATCATATATACTTCCGCAAAACGACCATTTTTTCGCATTTCATTTGTTTTTCCCAAGTCATCGGCCGGAGTTAGAAACTAGATATAATTATTCATCATGATGATATATGACCAGCTCTCTCGAAACGACCTGAAACTGCCCTGCCAATGATAAGGAAGAGTCAAAGGCATGTTACGATTTCAGAAGGTTCAATTCCACTCCTTTTCGTACTGTGTATCATTTAATCAGCAACAGTACCATTGATTTGAGTAAGAGTAGATACATGTACCTGCAGCTAACGCCTCTTAGAAGCATTATCTTAGGTGCATTATCATCATCTTCACCCCAGTAACTCGCGATCTTTCGCGATTTTATCGCGATCAAGACGGTAAGGTACAAGAAAAGTAACAAAATTTCATATGAATCTGTTCTGATTGATTCAATATCAATTCTTGATATTTCAATGAGGTGTATCATCAAACATTTTCCACACCGGCAGAGTATCTCACAGATTTGCACTCGAAATTTCTGCTTTGATCAGAATATCGGTTCGACATCACTCCAAATTCCAATATCAAAGATCAACTTGACTGGCAATGTTGTTAGAGTGTCGTCCATCGTGATAGTGGGCTACTTTGTATTTCTTGGACATACTAATTCAATTCCTGTAGACTAGTATCATGACGATTTTACTCCACGCAAGACATATTTGAGAACTGATATTCTTCCTGCCTGCCTGGACTTCCTCAGGACAGTCTTGGAAGTATGCCGAAAATGAAAAGGAAACCCTCCTTCGATTGTTGAACATGTGTCACAGAGTATCACAGAGTACGTACTCAAAAGTAATCTAGAATAATCTAGAGATTTTGTTTCGAAAGTTTCAATGATGTATCCAGATGTGATTTCCAAAATGAGTTTGGACAGAAATTATGTACACACTCTTGTCTTGGAATTCATCAATTATGTTCACACTCTGTCTCCTTTCTTGATTTTCATAACAATCCACTCCACTCCACAAAACCACATAATCAGAACAATAATTTCGGAAACTGTAATCTTCTTGGCGGTTTTCGAATATATACAACTATGGCTATTGAAACGCTATTCACAGTTTAACAATCCATTCATGATGTATGCTCTACAAGAAATGAACGTTTATTGAACTATTCTCTCCAATAGTATTCTTATTCATGTAACGTAACCACCTAAGTCATGTGATGCGGTGTTATATCCTGTTTCTAACGAATATGATTGGTTTCACCAGTTTTCATTCCATTTATCACCAATTGCGTTCCGAGCAGTTGCAGTTGACTCTTACAACGAAAGATGTCTTCGCAATGTTTCAATTCTACGATAGTAATTGATCCAGAGATGTCTGTACAATTCCAAATCAGTATCCAGGGTCATTTTCTCATCTAGCCTGAACTATTTCAAATAATGATTCGTTGAATTTGCACAATTTTCACTATTCGCATTCTTCAGTGGAATCCGGTATCGACAAGACGAATTATAACCTAATCGTTATCTATTCAGTTCTATTCGTTGTCTAATCGGTTTATAGGAAGAAACCATCCTTTCGAGTATAAGTTTTATATTCACTATTCTTAGTATTCCTGAGGCCAGTATATTATATGGTTTCTCGCGTATGGTGCATTGGTTTGCTTCAGTGACAGATGATATTATCAGTCATTCAGATGTTATGACGCTATTTGTATTTTGAGACTATACATCATTCGATTGACTCACTCATGACCCCCTACTAGCTACATCACACTACGTCTTCAGTAATTCTAATACTGTCTATTTGAACAAAATTATGCATCATTCTAGTAGTCATCATCATGAAGATGATGCACAACTATTCGTTCCTGTTACTCGAAATAACCCACTGCTTTTGGTTCAGCATATGAATTGACATTTCGAGAAATTTGTTTCCATCTATAATCCCATCGGAATCAAATGTTATTTTTATCAGCTGAAATGAAAATATATGAAATAGGGACTCACCTCGAAGTCAGTGATGAACTCTTTCCACAATGGATTGTTTCAGAAATTCGTGCTCGAAAATGAATCATCATACTTACTTAATCGATATTATATATTCTGACACTTATGGCTACAGCTTCAATAGAAGATTCAATACCGAATCAACACCGTCAATGCATGAAATCAGTATCTTTATCTTCTCAGTTTTATCTCATTAGTCTTCATATGCTCATATGATATATCGGTTACACAATGAGGTTGCAGATGATCTGAGAAATACTTCTATCGAGAGGACTTCTTTGAGGGTATTATCTTCCTCATATAATATTAATAACAGCAATTGTTATTATCATTCTCTATTCTTATTCTCTAAGTAATTGTCCATATTGACTCACACTCAAGGTGGGACTCTCGCATTGAATTTATCATTGAAAAACTACAAACTTTGAGATACAAATTCAATTACTTTAGAAACATTCTACCAATTCACCTCTCGAAAATACTATACTACGCACTAGTGGAAAGTCATCTCCGCTATGTCAGAAAGTTTTATCAAACTCATTCTTATCGACAGTACAACTCTGATCAATTGTACCTAGAAACAAAAATTATGGACATCAGACAACTATACTTTTTTCACACACTCATAAAATATCAAACCACGAAACAAATAGCGTTAGTAACTAATTATTCATACAATGCACGAAATCGAAATCAACAACTAGTTCCCTATAGGATGGAAACTATAACATAACGTGTTAATACAAAAATTACTTGCTATGAATATGTATATCTCAGTAATCATATGGTTACAAAGTTTCCTCACCAATCGGTTTCATCGATGATAATCTCTCATTTGCTGTTCCTGTACTATCTGGAGTTCCGCAAGGATCCCATTGCGGGCCAATACTTTTCAGTATTCTCATAAACGACCTGAATAACTCTACGTACTCTTCTCTCACAGAATGATTTGAACGGTTTCATTCATCGGACATCGCTCAACATGTTGTACGTTAATATCGAAAAATGACTCTTATGATTTTTTCGCGTCGTAATACCCACGAGAACAGTGAATACTCGATTGCAAACCTCACATCAACGCAGATAGATAATGCTGAAGATCTGGGCATATTGCTAGACTCATCTCTAAACTTCAGATCGCACATCGATAATATGGTTACCAAAGCCCTCGAATCTCTTGGTTTCATAGTCGAAATAGCAAAAATTTTTTTCCGGATACACTAACTAAACTCTATTGCACTTCAGTTCGGCCGATTTTGGAATATGGATCTATTGTATGGACAGCAAGTCACGCTGTACATAGCAACTCAATAGAAAGGGTTCAAAATAAAATTTTGAGAATTCATGCATATCGTGAATATCTTTCGACAGTGCTTTATTCTATTTCTGACTTGTCCTCAAATCTCAACCCATCAAGCCTCAGTAACCGCAGGACAATCTTGGACCTGATGTTTCTCTTCAAACTTGTTAATGGAAATATTGATTGTCCACAATGACTGAATCTGAGTGTTATATCTAGAATACGTAATCCTCCTTTATTCAGTATTCCATTCCATACAACGAATAACGGTATGAACTTAATTGATGTACAGAATTCGGTAGATCCATTTTCTCAAACATATGCAAATTTCAAGTCACTACATCATGCTTTGTGATATTTCACTCTACAAAACCTTATGATTATCGCTCATCAGCTTTATTCATCTCATTTTATCGTGAAATACCCCTTTGTATTAATAATACAGTATACAACTTTCCATATCTTTTCTCGACAATGACAGTGCCAACGGTGATCTCAAATCGTGTGCTTTCTGAGCTACTTCCACACCTATTGGTCTTCGCTGCAACTTCAGACTATCGGTATATACATGAACCGTGGTCTGACTATACATCACAATTCGGTGGTTTCACTATTGGTAACACCGCTGTGGTAGCGATCTCGAATTCGCAATCTCGATATATTTTTCCACCATTTCCATATACATCCCGACACTTTTTCAGCCTAATATGATAATCTGGAAGTCTAGCTGCCCTTCTTCATTTATTCACTTCCTGTTTTCTTCCTCTCGCCGTTTCTTCTCTTCGTGGCTCCATTCTCCCTACCAAATTCACTCTCGAATTTCAAAAGATCTATGATATAGTGTCAGGTCCTTCTCGTATTAATAATTAACTCTTGCTCACTATTATCTTCTATTCCGACACCATTGTTACGGTATCACTACACACTTGGCTCCATGGACTGATTACGCTATATACTTTATTCATTTTCACTTCGATTGCCTATTAGCTCGAAGTACAATCAATTCTGATTCATCCGCACCACTCACTAATTTCATGAAGGTTCAATTACTTCTTTTCGAGATATTATCATTTATCTCTAGAATATTTGGTGGTTTTCAACTTGGTTTCTACTTGTGTTGTTGTGTTGTCCACAGATGAAAAAAAAACTCTTTTGTGCTCAATGTTGATTCGCCAGCGGTCCGGTTATTGTTTTGAGCTCATGTTTTCTTCACGTATGGTGTGGAACTTACAAGTTTTCTTCCATAGTCTCTCCGTAGTATTTTATAGCTCATTATGCGTTCCAAAAGAATGATCAATGAGTCCAATTTTATGTAGGGTTCATTGGAACCCGCCCTTCTATGTGTATACAGAGCATCTAGATGTCATTCAACCGATTCCAATCTCGGGACATTTACAAGCGCAAAGGCATCTCAATCATAACTTCGCGCTACAGATATTGCTCTTCAGAAATGTCTTTTGTTTTTCCAGTCATCAGACACATCCTAACAGAGAATCCGAAAAACCAATCGCGCGACGTTTGATCAAACGGGAGAATCTGACAGCCGGAGACAAGGAAACCCGATGGAAAATATCTATCCAGTGACGTAGTATACAGTGCTGACCGAAAAGTACGCACCGAATAGGAATTTTTGCAACTACATGATTCAGGAAAAATAGTAACGGGAATCTTCTATGTTATAGGATGTCAGGTGAGGAAATTTATCTCTCGAATTTTCAGTATTTCGACAAGTAGAAACGATCGCTAACTGAATTCTTCATGATTCATTCTATACAAAATTCCCTTTATGTTCCGCAAATTTCAGTGAGCACTGTTCGAGGTACTGTATGAAGCAGTCATCCAAATGTGGAATATCATCCAGTGGAATGGAATTTCAGAGAATAGACATTCCCACACTTTTTCCAATACCGTATGTATGGAAACGATTTTTTTTAGCAGATGCATTTTCTAACGTAGATGAGAAATAACGTATATGAGGAACTCTTCATCAATATCCAATCACATGTTCTCATATACGAATCGGTCTCATTTTTTTTTTCTAAGTCAATACCCAGTACTGCCTGTCAGATAGTGACAGATTGCAGTACTGAAGTCAAAAAATACTTTATTATCCACTTGTCCATCACTGCTTTATAATACCTTGGCAACGGTTGCTATTAACAGACCCATAACGCACTAGGGCGTTATGGAGGGCATTATGAATCATAGCGCCCGATCATTGTTTTTCTCCTCTAGTTCACTAAATTAGTCACTCATAAGAGTTCCATTATCAGCTGTACATGAGAAAAGAGTCTAATTATTTGCTCTCAAATAGAAATTACAATTTTCAAATGTTCCTGAAAAAATAGTACCGAGTTTGAAGTTCTGTGATTCGACCAACGATAATCTCTTCATTGTGCATACGGTTTCGTTCTGAACGTTAACATTTCTATTTTCCGGAACGCAATCAGCTATCATTGTAGCAATTGCCCAGAACTGTTCTTTATTTGATTGGTCTCAGAGTCAAGCAAAGGTTAACAAAGTGGTTTGTCAAGAAAAATTTCAACAATTGTGGATTCAATAATCCAAAGTCAAGGATGTTTAGGTGAGATAATACTTCAGAAGTCAATTTGGAAGCATTCCAAGGTATCTAATCAATCAATATTTTCCCCCTCATCTTCAATATCATTTTGTCCATTTCTAATTCTTGGTATTCATTCTCCTAATTCTTCAGTCTTGAGTATAGTATATCTTTCATGCATACACATTTATACAAATTTTGAAGGTCTTCCAATTCAAAGTATCGTTCATTCATATCTACATTCTAACTACTGCGAAATTGAACTACGAACTGAAGTACGAATGCTTTCTCTGACCCCTTGGATTCGAGGAATGTCTTACCTAAGCCACTGTCTCTCGCCCATAACCGTCGTCTGATTTTTCTGTGACACGACAGGGACGTGAGGTTGGCGACTAGCGATTGTTATTCTGGCGGCGAACTGCCGGAAACACCGGAACTTAAATAGTTTACGTTCGAGACGGAAGGGGACTAGGACGGAGATGTCTGTTGAAAACTTGTTCCTATGAAAACGATGAACCGTTGGGCACGATTCTCAGCCATCATCCATAACCCCAGTTGAAAGTCATCATGTGGTCGACACCGAATGGATGAGAGATTGGTTAGGATCATGGGGGTTGTATAAATAGTGCCCAGAGAGTGAATAACACCTTCATCTAGCTAAAAATGGTGCAAATCCTGTTAACTAGTTGAACCTCTCGTCGCAAGATTCGTTGGTCAACTCCTCCAAATAACATGTAGTTACAAACTTTCACTACTTAGTTATTCAGTTCAGTCGCCAAGCGATAGGTATCCGACATACACTGATACCGTGATGTTGGTGTTCTAAATGAAATTTTTCTATTTCAGATATTCTGTGCGCATTTTCATAAACTGTTTGTTCAACATTCATAGTTCATTTTGTTTGACCATTTCTGGTCCCGACGTGTTTCATGATATTGTATTTTGGAGTGTCCTTGATTCATTAATTATTCATTTCTATTTGCTCAAAGTGTTTCGAAAGACAATGTTTATCATGAAGCTTGACCGAGGGCTTGACAAATGTGCAGTACCAGGCTGTGAAATCACCTCTATTCTTCGACATCGTTTTCCGAATTACAAGGAAGACCTTTCTAGACTCCAGGCTTCAAGAAATCTGTGTGAGAAAGTTTGTCCTTGTCATTCTAACCAGAAATGTGTAACTTATGGATCTGAAAGATTCCATCGAAGTGACAAAACCAACTCTCTTTGTTCATTGTGTCGACTGATATTTGATATTCGTATGCGAACTCAATTATACTCATATTCATATGTCCCCAAAACTATATGAGGATAGGCAGTGATTCAATTTCCTGAAATTTCCGTACCTACCTGCTCTTTCAGAATAACCGATATGACGATGCAGTTTCATTATTTAAGTTCTGTGCTGACTAACTATTTTTTCAGGCTTTGAAAAGATTCATTTGAAGTAAGAGACAGAGATGAAACTGAAAACGAATAGGAAGTTTTGCCATATACAAAATTTCAACTGATACCACAGGTAATTCATCTCTCATGATAATAGTGATGGTTTATTTTTCGTTGATAGATATTCATTATAACATTTCTTGTTCTTGCGATCTAATTGATATCTTGAATTCTGGAAACGTAGAAGTTTATCTCAAAATATTATTGGAATGTGTATCGGCGTGAATAAAACAACTTGAATTCAAAACATTTCTCAGTATTGAAAATTGCACTTCTACACACTGATGGGTCACCCTGTATGTCTTGTGCTCACTTGATTTCTTCCTACAATATACATACTGTTACAAATTCCTGACTCAGCATGGAGATCTTAGTAACCATAAGAGATTCAGCTGAATTAAGGAGAATTTACCTCAATTGAAAGCTGAACAAAATGTTGCTTGGAAGATCGGAAAAACCTCAATACCGGAATAAATTTTCCAAATGAATGTCACTAAATCATTGTCGCTATCCATTTTCCATGAAATGCGATGATCAAATTGGGAAATCATCAACTTTTTCTCGAATATGGACCTGAATTTTTTTTCGAATTGTTTTTACAATTCATGATTTCCCTATGTGATGGCAGACCACAACAATCGATAGAATGGATACTCATTATCCTTGTTATCGAAATTATTTTTTGTCCGAGCACATTCACTGCTCATTCAGTGCGGATCACATCATAGATTATGTATTGAATAGTTTTCATTCAAAATGCCATCATTAGTTTCACAAACGCTAACAATATTCATGAATAGAGAAAACAAAATCTAATTGAGCAATTAACAAATGAACAACTGAAATAAGTACAGGCATGTAGTCAGTGTCTTCATCTATATTTTCTATCATCAGACAGCATGAACTTATTTCTATCAATATTCCACAGATTGACAATGATTTAAGACAGTAAGAGGATGAAAAATGCATACAAGTAACAGTCATTTGAACGGTCAAGAATTCTCAAAATTTTGAAACTTGAAGTTTTCATAGAATATTGTATCGATGGTTAAATTCTAACATGTCGTATCCCCGTTGAATAGAATTCCACAGGAGACACAAATAAGTATTTCGGCTTTGCTAGATAGTACAATCTACTGATGTCATCAAGTTCACGACTTTTAGTGTCTCATGAAGTGACTTAAGAATCATATTATATCATTTTACTCATGTGGTTTGTAGAATGGATAGATGGGTTACGATGAAGGTAACAAACGCTATAACAAAACTTTCATTTCATTCTGACATTTTCTTCACATAAGACAGAAATGAAATATGAATGAATGCATTTTTATTTTACAGGAATGAATGGTAAATTGTTATGAAAGCTGTGTACATCTAAATTTGATACTCTTTTTGAGTCTTGTAGGTGTTTATCCTTGATTTATTTATAGATTCATACCGAGTAATAGCCTTTTCATTGAATTATAAGAGAAAATCGTGATCGAGGTACTCAACATCAAGTGGAGAAGGTTTTTTTCTAGCTTCTCGAATAAATTGTGCATATTGAGAGGGATGGGTGATTTCGCGACCTCTTGATTTTCTCTCTATAAGAGCATGAGTAGAGTCACACTCCATTTGAGAGTGACCCTTCTCAAGATACTTTCGTTCAATCTGAACATCGTATTTTGTGGAAAAAAAAAACTTAACGCGTTAGATAAAGTGGTATTTCGGTTTTGATACCCGCAGCCATCTGAAAATATAATTATACCCTTTTTTTCTTGTGAACATTTTTTTCGACATGCTGTATAATACAAAAACTGATGCTTGTGAATCTCCTTCAATCTCATTCGGAACATAATTTGTGCCCTGGTGTGTTGCCAAGTTTTAAATCGTAAATATGTGCACCTGCAGTCTAGTCTCATGGTAAACCTTGCTGGCCTCAATAACAGGACACAATTCAACTGATTGCACATCCATAGTAAAAATGAAATGCTCTCCATCAACTGCCTCTTCTTTATCTTTTGCCTTTCCTTCTTGTGCTTCATTCTTTTTTCTTAAGACGGGCGTTTCACCAAAATGGTTTGGCAGACCCTTTTTTCAGCATGCTTTCCGGCCTTGTCATGGATTCAAACCCAAAAGTAATTGAATTAGTGTAAAGAGGAAGGTTCAAATTAGGGAATGAGTATTTTTTGGAGTCAAAACTCTTCCATTTAAAAAAGTTATGGGTCATTGAAAAATGTAAACATTGTAAAATTTGTGTCTCAGAATCAAATGAAATTACCTCATTCTATGGAACCAAAATTGAGGAATGCTTCACCAAAATATCAGCATCTGAAATGCCTTCCTTCGAGCTAAAAGCATGTTTGAATCTGAAATTTGACACAAGGACGCTATTTATGGTTTATTATGTTAGATTCTGAAGGAATTTCGTTCAAAGATGAAGTAGAAAACATTAATTTGCGAGTTCGGACCGGTTCGTACTGGTTCGTACCCTACCTAATAGACGGCGGTACACACGTACACACGTGAACAACCAGCAGATGGCATTCACGTCGACCCGCGTTTTCAATGATACGAAAGGTTACAAGTTACACGAATGTGTTCTTGAATCATATTTATATATTACTCATTATGTATAATTCTTTTCTAATTTGTTATGGAGCAAGAATTGGTATAAAATATCGTAAGTTTCATCACCTCTATGAAACTCCTCGTGGAAGTAGAAATATTGATGCCGTGTTGCCAAATACTCGGAATTTCCGCAAGTTCGAGGATATCCAATGAAAATTAAATAATATTTGCGTCAAAAAAAATTGCTATATCATTTTTTTCACTTCTACTGGACTTCGACAATGTCTGTCTGTCCTGTCGTCCACACAGTTCTTTCCTATCACTTTGCATTTCCTTGTCTTTAGGAAAGCTATAAAACTTTGTACCAGACACAAAGCCCTTGCACTTATTGTCAACATTACAACCATACACTGGGCAGCTCATCTTCAATCAAATTTAAACTTCAAAGTTGATTATTTCGAAGAGATATTTTCTTGATTTGCAACAGTAAACACACGCAAAATATAGCCCAATAACACCAATATGGTGAAATTTCTCACAAGCTGACGTCACACTAGCCACGCCCACGTGCGTGGTAACTATGAGTCAGAATATAGTGATGATCCTTGTACATACTATCGGGCTAAAATATTTGATGCTGGGGTTCAGCAATAGAGCAACAATTGTCAATAAGATGGAAGTCAATAATTATTTACAACTACTGTTTTGCTGTGAAATATTTTATACCCTTGGCAACACTGGTTGGTACAGAGTTTGCAGATCGTTTTTGCTGGTCTCTGGCTCACTTGAGTCGTTACCTACCCCGCTCCTCTCATACCTCTCGGGTGAATTCGGGTACAGGTCGGTGCCCAGAGTCAACGCTCAAGTGGCGTATTTTTTGCCGTAGGTAAATAACTCAGTCATTGTGCGAACTGCTTTGCCTTTTGCCTTCACAATTAGCATGGTCGGGCATAGCAGTATAAACAAGGTCTAGCATTAGCATTGGGGAAGGCGAGACTTATAATCAGATCAAAAAAATATATGAGAAATATATTTTTAAAATTTTGACTACGCAAATGGGAGCCTTGATATTTCGAATGGAACACCATATATATTATTAGATTTTCGGATTCTGAAGAAGATTCTGAGCATATTTGCTGTAGGATGTCCTATAGCTATCTTTCACTGTTTTTGACCTAAGAATCAATACTGTCAGAATGTTGCAATTTTCACTGCTGCTTCCTCGAGTGCTTCTTGAAACATAGTCATCTTATTAGGTTTGGCGCATATTGAATTATTATTATACGGGGTATGAAAAAAGGTGCGTCAAACTCGGGCACGAATAAGATCGAAAAAGTCGATTCTTTTCAAATGTTATATCGATATAAACCAGGATAAAATTGTCATTGTTAGGTTAATCATCATTTGTGTTTGATAAATTTGAGTCATGTGGCCCACTACAATCAAATTTGAACAAATTTTATTTTCCTTCCGAAATATCTCATGAAATATCTTCATCAATTTTCTGAATGCCCTTGGTATTATCATGGTAAACTGACCATGAATGGAGAATGGTTTCTAAATCTTTCCTCTCGTATATAAATATGCCATTCCCATTACTTGAACTTCACCATTTCAATCCTATAATTCAAAAACTGTTGAAGATAGGCGAAGGGACATATTATATCATTCGTAAGGTAATGGATGATAGAAATTATTGAAAAAATCGAATTTTTGGAGTTTATTTGTACCCGAGTTTGACGCACCTTTTTTCACACCCTGTATAATATTGATTCAATATGCACGAGAATTCATAAGATACCTGCTCAGATACCTGTGTGTTGGGAAGCCGCTGTGGAAATTTCAGCTCTCTGTCGTAACTGGCAAGAAAAATGTCGCATTTTCGCCGTGGAAAATCAACAATCAATTCAAATGTCTCAGAATTCGAGAATCTAATGATATATAGGGTGTTCCATTTGAAATTCAAAAGTTGCTCTTAGTAACACTAGATCCGGCAACATTGCACATGTGAAAATATTTTCAAGAGCTAGATTTTGACATCCCATTTCCGTACCCAAAATTTCAAAAATATATTCTGCTCCGTTCTCTAGATACTTCTAATACGCCATCGAGAAGATATTCAGTACGAGCCGTGTAGCGACAAGTGCGGAAATGTAACGAGTGCTTGAAATACAGTTTCCAACGAGTTCCAACGACCAAGAATATTTCAATTATGAGCATTATGAGTGTTTATGAGACATGTTTCTAGTCAGTTTCGCTCATTGTCGACGGCTATCCAAAATATAGCAGTCTGGAACGAGAATACCCAAGCGGTGACCCGTTACAGTGACCGATCTGATGAAAATACCTATGTCAATTTCATGATAATAAATCTGTGCGCAGAAAAATTAATTCGAGTTCATCGTATCGAAATGACTCAACTGTGTTATGTCTAGGGATTGTCAAATTCATCGATAATTCTCGATGATGTCGTTGTTATCGATATTATTGGTATCATCGATATGAAACGATAAAGTCGATAAACTTGATCTTCTTGAATTGTAGTGGATTCATATTTTGAGAGATCGGGATGCGGAATGAACCTAGATATATGATAAGTGGGGGCATAAGCACCATGTATATGTGATCATATCATCAGTTAAATTCTCAATTGAAATATCAGTACATTCATCATCGCATCGATCATTGATGCGAATGTGCGTTTGTGAAAAATTTTCATACTAGTGCGTTTTACTTTACATTTTCTTGTTGCCATAGTTCGAAATGACATAACAAAAACATTACTTTTTTTGTTTATCGATAGAATGTTAATTTTGCTTACCGCGAATATTATTTTATATTATTTTTTATTCGCTTGTTATTTATTTGTTAGTTACATTTATTATTTGTTACTTGTTAGTTACCCATTGTGTTTTTTCTCATTTAGGTGAATAAATTATCAATAATAGCATTATCATTATTATTATCACCTCCCTACCTACAGCGACTTTGTCACAAGAACACGTGTTCGAGATCAAATACCTGTTATAATATTGTACTATTCAAAAATACTATATTTCAAACTCTTCAAATGCCTGACACAAATTTGGTGTTTACTGTGGTAGGTACACAAAGGTGATCGTTGCAACCATGTTTATATACTATCATCCTGGAAGCAGATATCGATATCGATGAAGTAATTCAGAATGGGTTTAGAGCCAATACAAAATAAATATGCGAATAAAGATATTCAATTCTTTTGTTCCGTCGAATTCGATCAGAGCCGTCGCGATATATTATATACATATAGTTCGACAGGCCAGTAGAAACGATTGAAAAAAAATACCTACACTTCAATCTGTTCGGTTCTGCAATGCCTATACAGGGTGTGTCATCAATGCTGCACGAAAATTCAAGATCGATTCGTTTCAGAAATGTTTCAAGTGGATTTTTGTTAGGTATCCGATAAGTTATCCGATTTTTGTAAGTATACCTAGTTATCCGATTAGTTTGCTGATCGATCGGCTGTAGCTAAATAGCTTCCTCGAGTATCACAGATTTTCTTCCAACAGCTATGCATAAGTTTGGTTTTCATTCTGACTTTTCTCATATTTTGACCCAACAAATCTGACCTCGAAGTTTCGTGCAACAATAATAAAACACCATGTATAAATAGCGGGCGGTCGGGGTGCCAGTTTCCAGTTCTTCATCTTGTTACAACAAATGAAAGCTTGTTTAATTTTTGTTATTTTGTTCATTCATTTAACTTGCATGATATGATTACAGACAGACAGACACTGGGACAGGTGGAACAAAAAAAAATCTCCGGCCCCAAAAACCTCCATACTAAGCAATTTAGTTTAGAATTAGACCAAAATCAAAAAAATATCTGCCATTTTGGAGCCGCCATGTTGATGTTTCGAATTTTGACATAAAATCACAATCTCCGACCTCGAAAACCCCACAACGAAAATTCCTAATCTAATCTGACCAAAATCACAAAACTGTTTCGCCCTCGGTTCCGCCATTTTGAAGTCATGTTGAATTTTGATTTTTGACAAGTAATCATAATGTCCGACCCTAAAAACCCCCGAATGAAAATTTCGAAAAGAATCTTACGATATAATCACAAAACTGTTCCGATATTTTGGAGCAGTCATGTTGAATTCTTAATTTTGACAAAAAATTATAATCTCTTCCGAATACCCCAGATACCGAATAGACTGGGATCATTATGAAAAAAAATGGTCATTTCGGGGCCGCCATGTTGAATTTCGGGATTTTGACAAATAATCATAATATCGATATGACCCCGAAAATCTCAAAATACAAATCTTTAATAGAATCAGACCAAAATAAGTGTTCCGCCATTTTGGAGCCGCCATGTTGAATTTTCTATTTTTGACAAAAACTTTTAATTTCCGACTCCAAAGACCACCAGACATCGATTTTGAGTAAAATCTGACGATAACCACAAAACTCGTCCGTAATTTTTTTCATTTCATAATGCCTTGTCGTAAAAATTATGTCCACCTGCCAAATTCCTAATCATTCGGACGATTAGAAGTGGGTCAAATTCAACTTGCAAGATTTGATGAAACTAAATGAGAGCTTGTATTTTTATTTCGATATTAGGGATTCCTGATCTTCGTATTTTTCTTCTTATACTTACGAAATTGACGTTTCGTAAGTATGTCAACCAATCACCTGTCTGGATTGTCAAATTCGTAATCATACGAGGTGGAATACGAGAGATCGGGAATACCCCTCTTATTCTTATAGATGAAAATTCAGTGCGAAATACCCGCGTTCTGCCAAAGCCATCAAGATTTATCTCTGAGAAAGATAAATATCGTCAAAGTAGTCGGCTCGGTTCTACCACGCTGCGCGACCCGCGACATAAATAAATACTCACATTGTCTGGATCGAGACTCCAGACCTATAAAAACAACATACATATAATTATCTTGCGCGGAGAGTAACAGCAACCAAATAATATAAAACTTCTACTTCGATGCGACGCTAGTATACCGACACCTATTGAGAACATGCCAGAACTGACCAAAAAGGAGGAAACTACAATAAGGCACCAGCCTTAGGAAAATAATCATATTTTATTACGATCGGGCATCGCATCGCCATCTAGACAGAGTTTCAGAAGTAGGCAGTGAATCCCCGCTCTTAATGCTTTTGATACTCTTCTTCGCTGAGTTGTTTTACTTCAAATTGACGGCATGTGTCGCACTGATCCTTCCTGGACTTATACAATGGCAGATTGACAAAGACCATATCGAAAGTAGGTATTGAAACAGCTGTTTCATTTCCAGTCGCACATTTGTTTTCATATGAATCATAGATTTCACTTTTTGTTGTTGCAAGTACTGCTTTTCTGAATCTTCGCAACGATAGTGCGACTCTGCTTTTGGTAATAGGTCAAACTTTCAAGAGAATCTGTATGTTGAGCAATTCCCTTATAAAAAGATGGAACGCTTCGTTTTGAACTTTTTCTTTCATTGTCGACTTCCGTTCTGTTTGTAAGATCATGATTTTGACTTCTGAGAACCGATTTTTGTGTCATCTTCTCCTTTAAACCTGATGTTCCGAGGAACATTTTTTTACAGATTTGTACTATCCAACCTCAGGTGATGAATGAATGAGCCATGCCTTCTAGACGGACCTTGGACATAACATCTTTTTTTTTGGCGTCTAAAGAACCAAGCTCAAAACATACACCTGCTTTTGTGACCAGGTCATCTCCCAAAATAATTCAAATATCTCTTTGCGTTTTTCAGAAGAAAAGAAATCACAATTTCTTTTCGACGACATTCCACTCAATGCTCCATTCATGCAACCTTCCTTAACACTTCGAGGAGCTCTTTTTATAACCCAAGTAAGCTTCACCTAACATTCTGAATGTTTTGCTTTTATTCTTCTGCCATTCTTCAGGATTTGCTATCTTTCCTCGAACTCTCTTCTTAGGTTTAGGCTATTTAGGTTCATTTGCCTGTGGGTTTTCATTATTGTCAACTTCTCCCATTTCTGGTACTTCAATTTCTTCAAGTGTTGGTTCAGGTTGCCAGACAGGGTCGTCAATATTTTCATTCTCTGAATTTGGTTCGATTCCTTCAACTTTTGGAAGTTAAGAGTTGAGAAGTTGAGTGTCAATTTCATTTGCCACCTCATTTCCTGCATTTGCTGGGTTGTTGAAGAAATCTTCGTTCTGCAGAGATGTTTCATCATTATCAACCATTTCTGTCACTGAAATTATCTTTTCAGAAAACCAATATGAACAAAAAATAGGTTCTCATCTGATAGCAATTTTTCGCAAGTGGGTTCTACTCCATGTTCATCAACGGGTAAAAACAGCTCACTATATCGATAATGTATAAATTATAAATAATTTATAAATTGTATAAAAAAAATATCATCATTAGTAACCCTGTAAAACTGTGACTGAATCATCTGATTGATGTTTTTTATTAAAATAGTGTGAGCTCATTACAGTAGTTCAAAATAGTCGTGACATTCAATTATCGACCACAAAAATGTAGTTCTAAAAAGACGTATAAGCGTAAATATGGAAACAGCATCTAATTCAGGTTTCTAATAACTTCCTATTGAATTTTAATAGAAGTAAATAGATCACCAACATACTTATACATAAGATAAATGATTATTACAGGTATATACTAATCTTTTTCCATTAATTTCAACAGAGCCGAAGAGAAACACACACAACAACATTCAACGTGCACTGTTTACATAGAGATTATGTGGGATACGACCAGTTGCTTTTAGTAATCTAGCCAATGATTAAACGACGTTTAGTTAGATTCAAAATTATAGTATTTCTATTGGTCTGAAGTATCCGGCCTTTCAAAATTAGTTCCGGTGGCGTAAAAGCAGTTCGATAATGACGAAAAAGCCAAAACGTAAAAATTGTGGATTACGACATGTAAGAATTTAACCATGGATATATCATATTTGACACGTGATTCCATAATGATTCCAAGAGAATTATCATTGAAATCATTCACGAAACTTGTAAAACTGTCAAATTTCCCACTTCTCTCTAGATAGAAGAAATTATATTGAGAGTTATTACACCCATCCGTCTGTTATATATTGTACACTTTTATTACCCAGTAAAAACCCCTAATAGCAGGATTAATATTCGGCAAATGCTCGGAAATCCTATCACGCCCTTTCGGCTCTTTATTATTTTTTCCGCATTTCTTTCCGGCTCTGTCAATATCCATCGCATAGAGTTCGGGACGGTGATTGCGTTTCGATGGGAAAGAGACGATTCCTATGCTGAAAAAGAACATTTCGCCCAGCTTTATAAATGACGTTAGATTCTCTCAGGCACAGCTTTATTGTAATAGAGTACAAGGCAGACGTGTTAGGAAAACTTATTTTCTGCGAATAAGCCGCTTCTTTCGTCGTTGTTTGTCGTATATACCGCTATCTAGATTGTCATAGGGTTCATATGATTTCTATTCCAGAGAGCACATAGAGCTACTTCAAACCTACACCTAGAGTGTCTCGATTTGATAACATTCGTGCCAATTTATTGGGCCATATCCCAGTGGGCTTCTCGGTCAATATTTCGGTGAAGGACTGCTTCTTGTATCCTGTCTTCTTGTATCCTCCGTCAGTTCAAACAGTAAATTCAGTCGAATAGCCAAATATCGAGGAATTCAAACATATATCCTCATGTGGGTAATGCAACCATGGCGTAAACATCACTTACCTCCCAAATGTACAAACAGGTTGACTTCTTGGTGCCCGATGAACAATGAAGTCTCGTCGATATACTATCGACTACTGAGTTCATTCAAGAAAAAAGTCACAGATATTCAGAAGGAAACGAAAACTAACAATGACATGCTTTACGTATCCAAAAGACTGTGTCAGTCATGTAGTGATAACTCATAATGGAGTAATTTTCAGTTATAACAATAATCTTCACAAGGATTTGTTATAATGTAAGAAGTTTGTAAATTCCACTACTATTGTGAACAATTGTATAATCAATCATTATAATCATTCAATATAATCCGAATCATGAAAAATAATTATTTATGATAACTAATATTTATATATGATATATATAATAGTTATATATAAGTGCTGAAAGTGATATTTTATTTCGTGAGAAAGGAAGTTTGGAACACGACGTCAAAGTTTTAGAGTATTCCATCCCTTCAAACAGAATAGAATCACTTTCAGCAGGTATATCATGCACTATCTTTCCTACGAACTCCATTAAGAGTACAAGTCAACGCAAACCTATTCCACATCGATCATTTGATAAAATAATAGCCTCGAGAATATCAATTTTGAATCCAATTTCATCCAATCTATTCATAAAACCCGTTGCCAAGGTGAACAATAATGAATTTGTTGATTTGTTGAGAACTCATGTAAATGGAACATGAATTATACTTCTTCATTTTTTCGTTCCTTGATGGAAAGTGATCAAGAAAATGAATTTTTACTGCCGGAAATTGAGCTGCCAAAAAAGCTGCTTTTGAATTATTGCCTAGTAAGTCAAAGCAACATTACGAGTTTTCATACGATCGTTTCTTGAAATGGTCTGATCAAAAAAATATCAGTGGCAAGGAAGCCATCAGTGAAAGAGTACCTCTTGCGTACTAAGAGATAAGAGAAGTCCAAAATATGGAAATCATCAACGCTTTGGTCGGAGTACTCTAAGTTAAGGCAATGATGAACATGAATAATGATAACATCAGCAGATTTAACAAGCATGTGGCTTTTTTTGGAGCAAAAGGGTGAAGGATATCGATCGAAAAAGTCAAAAGTATTGACAAGGGGAAAATTCGACAACATTCACGCAGAAGCCCCTGATGAAATACTTATATCTGACGCAGAAAGTTACTGCGATTTTTGGTGTTTTTGGAGCCTGTCATCGAGAGCAACTGTGCGATTTCACAATCAATGATATCGAGGATTCCGGAACTTCACTAGTTGTGCATATACCAGACACAAAACTAATGTGCAACGCATCTTTGTTATAAGTGGTACATTGTATATGAACTAGTTCGAAAAATACAGAGTTTTTCATGATATGCATTGGAAATGAATACATTTGGTGAGGTGCCTGCCAAAATTGTTGAATTTCTGAATCTGCCTGATTCTCATCTTTCTGGACGTTTCCGATGTTCCTTAGCTGATTTTTTGGCAGAATCTGGTGCTACCCTTACTACAATCGAAAGACACGGTGAATGTAAGTCCCGTACATTATCAGAGGGTTATATAGAAGACTCGCCACAAAGAGAACAGAACATTGTGGATCAAATTTTATCAAAAACTTTAGCGGATAACATTGCTCTCTGCCCTGGTACAAGCTTCACCAAAATGTTATTCTATTATATCTACTCATGAGACTGGCCATGGGGTTTCATATTATAATTGTTGTTTCACTAATGTTTCACTATTTGTATGTTTGATCGAATGAATACTGCATTTTGAGTTATATGTTTTATATTTCACCATGAAAATAAATCACTTTCTGCACTAGTGCTGAGAATGATTCAATTCCAACACGTGTCAGGAAATGACATTTCAGGCAATGAGCGCATCCGTAAAATATACTGACGTTCGTAGAAAAACATCATTATCTCCAAACAATTGTACAGCATTCTTATATAAGTTTTCAGACCGGCTAGATAACATTCATGGTGCGAAAATATGAATGGTTTCATAATGTTCATTTTATAATCCATATTTTCCGCATAATTCTCTTGTTTACAAACCATGGAGACTTCTCCGTTATGGAAGTATGAGGATAAAAAGCTCAGCGATTCATGTTCCACAGAGGATACGAGCTGAAATGTGGAGTCTTTGTGAATTATATTATGTGTGGTCATGTGAAATCTAGTATGCATGGTTATATAATCAGGCGAACTAAAAAAAGAGGCAATCTTCAAAGAGATTTCACACGTGAAATAGAGCTGCCAATATCGATTGGAAGAAAGGGCTCATTCTCCCGATTCACATGATAGAAGGTATGATCATTAAGAGCGAAAGAATATGATGCTCAGCTTGTAACTGGAGCCTCCTCTTCCTCTATTGTGTGAATTTTTCCCATTAACTATAGCAAAGGTACTCCATATATTACCATCCCGAATACTTGTTGAAGGATCATTTTTTACAGAATAGTATTTTCTTCCAAATATTTCAAATAGACAAGAATAGATGAAAAACCTCGTACATCTGAAGAAGTTATGATCAAATGAATGGTTTAATTTTCTGAGACTTCCTTAGAGATCAGTTGTTGTCAATATGCTCTCAAGCTGTACACCTTATTTTCTGTTCTTATCTGAAATCCATTGGAAAAATAATATAGAATGATATCGTAGATTCTCCTCGATAAATTCGAGATGGTGATCAGGAGAAATTCCCTTGAAGACTTTCGCACTACCTCCAGCAATACAGTATCACCAAACACAGAATTATTTTCAACGCAAATGATTCGAATGCTGTCCAATGAAGCTACTGTGACCTTCCTTCCGTAATCCTTCCTGTACCAAATATGTGTTTTCTTAGCCTTGTACAGATACTCTGTTTCAAAAAGAAGATTCTTTTGTATCGAACTTGATATGGTTCTTCCATTGAATGTATTCAAAATGGTATGTATTTTAAGGATTACTTTCGAGAAGTATTAGGTGATATATCGTTTTCTGCGAACATTTCCCATTAGAACTTGTAGAGTCTTTTATTTGATTCCACAAGGTTCTCTAAATATTCTGGTAGACCTCAAATATGCAGTAGATGTGTATTTGATACTCATATTGTCATCATGAAATGATTCTCTCGCACAAAGGCTGATCGGCCAAACGATTGTTGAGTGGTGAAGAATCTCCTCCTTGACAAAGCCAATAAAAGAAGGTCACTCGAAAAATAAATCCGCATTTTCCACGAATCACCCTGGGATGGAAATAAAATGGTCCTATTGAAAGATTGGTCGATAAATCACCGGAATTTTATGTCGGCCTAGGGATTCGTAGCAGTCCAAATCACGCCGAAGTTACGTGAAACAAACAATAATTCCTATGCACTTTATCTGGGCACCGCTAGCATTACCCGGTCAAAATATTCGTATATATCACTGCTCGTTTAATTTTAAATATCCATCCCAGATCGCTATCATTATGGATACAGCACGAAATTAACCGTGCACATTCATGGATCCGTTGAATTAATGTATCTATTAATGCATTCGGTTAGATGGATGGAAATTATGTTGGTGATTTTCTCTAGGTGATGAACTGGGGTGAGTCAGATCTTCATCCACGAAACATAGTAAATAGCGGTATATATAAATGCTGTAATTGATTTATTGAACCTGCAAATCGAAAGATTTTGCGACAAAGCATATGGTGAGATACATCTGTCAACATTGTCAATTGATATCGTTCATTCCTGAGAACAATAGATGCAGACATGATTACCTCTGCATTTCGTTACAATTGATGGAATAATGTTCATTCACTAGTCTGTGAGCTACATACAAACAGGACAGAGCGAAGTTCATGAAACATTATGGAAATAATTTTTTGTATTGAATTCTGACGGCGTTTTGAAAATGTGGGAAAAATGTATGCAATATCATCTGCTAATGTCTACCTTTGGGCCTAAATGTTCGTAACTACCCTTCAAAGGACAAATGAATTCCATAAGGCAGGCTTTATGAATCCTCGCCTCAGAATATCAATATCAACAATAATAAATCACCGTGTGATCGTATTTCCCTTGCAATTCTGCAATCAGACGAATCCGAATCCTGAGCAAATTATTGCTCAGTAAAATGTTTCCATGTATTGAACTACTTGCTGTGATAACATAACATTCTGGATGTCTGAGATTTTTTCCGTGTTTGTACAATGTTGATAATGCAATCAGTCCTAGAGGCATATATCATGCAGCACTGAATGATCAATGTAGGGATGGGTACCCAGCTTTTCCAAATTTGGAGCGCTATGAATGAAGAACACATCGACGGCGACCTCGATCGACTGATTGAAATCGACTCCGTATCACTCGTCACTATTTGGATGAGTCGAAAATGAAATGATGACTCATGCCAGCAAAAGCTCTCAATCAGGAAGTGCCCTAAATTACACATAGAATCATCATATCTCATATCCAGAACGTTTTCGTCGAAAAATAACCATTATCAGTGAAAAACATCACAGTCTGACTTACAGATCTTCTAGAATCGGTGTGGTTTCGAGAGTGATTATCTCCAAACCACAGCTGGAAATGAGAAGTAGAATATGTAAAAGGCATCCAGCAAAGATCTCTGCATCATTTCAACAAGAGAGTGTTATCCTGGCGAATGGAATGAAAGCTTGGTGAAAAATGAATCAAAGATTCCAAGAAAAATTGCTCTCACTCTCTTTCAGCTCCCATCCAAATGAATCCGCTCAGGATGATGAGTGTTCTATGTGCCTATGGCCAACTTTGAGCAGGGAAGAAAATTAACTTCTTCACGATTACTTCAATAGAAATACGCATAGAATAGAACGCTTCATAGAAAAACGCATCATTTGATCATGACAATTGGGAGACCGAGAATAATAGTAATGGATATGAGAGGTTGTCCACTGAATTATTTTTCATATTCATCAGTTTCAGCAAACTCGATAAATAAAACAACGATATGTTCATGTTTCCCATCATATTTTGTCTCTAAGTAGAGATAGCTATAGAGTCCAGCTAATTGAGAAAAAAAAGACGCAGAACCCTCCCTAACAACTATAGACCGATTGCACTACTGTTTGGGATCTCTGAAGTAATAAGAAGAGCAAATCACATCAAACTCATCCGCTATAAGATGAGCTGAGGAATCAAACGACTGTCAATATGACTTTCGTACCAGAAATCAATAGAAGAGCTGCTCGCCAGAGTTACACATATGTGGCAGAAGTCAATCGAGAAACATACAAGCTCTCGGCACAGTATAGAGAATACTAACGGTAGACCGACTCTGGCATACGTGCTCGCTTACCGGTTCCCTTCTCCTCAGGCCCCTTGGACTCCGTTCGGTACCCAGACCGCTACGCAGTGGCTAACGAACAGTTCTGCGCTCTAGTGTAACGTCATAGACTATAGAAATAGTATTCTATAGTCTATGGTAACGTGCCGTAGGCTATAAATATAGAGTGCGAGAAAATAACTACGTATTATAATTCTTTAGTGCTCGTTTTTGATTTTATAATGATGTCTGTGGTGTATTGTCCTGTGGGAAATTGCACGAAATTGCACGACCGAAATTATCCAATGTCACATTTTCCCTAACAATTTCCGAAAAATGAATTTGAAACTGGCATCTCAGGTTTTCAGTCATTCGGTTTGCAGTTGCCATGTCAACATATATTGATTTTCAAATTTTACCGAAAGAAGCAAAACAAACCATGGATTTTATAAGGAAAATGAATTAATTTTTCGACATTTTGAATTCGAACACTCTTTCTAATTTCAGAACCTTTATGGGAACTGGAGAACAGATTTCCGTTTTGAAAGAGATGGATAGTTTGTTCAAAGATCTACAGGTAGAAAATTATTTATGGAAAAAATGTTACCAAACAGCTGAAATCTATTTCTGGTTGGCGATTGACAATTAATTCGATTCTTAATTAATTTAGAAAATTAGAAACCAACGGGTATAAGTTTTTATTCACTCGAAATCTCAATCAAGATTGTTTAGAAAATTTTTTTGGACAAATCGGGAACACTTGTGGTAATTTGAAAAATCCAACTCCCATACAATTCAGTCGTTCGTTTAAGAAAATGTTCGCATTGAAATATTTTGATCAAACCGACGGTACTAATTGTATCGAAGATATGAATGAAGTTTTATTGGGTATCGCTTCAAAAAATATCGTCGAAAATGTCAACAGAGATTTAATTCTCAAACCTACGTATACTCCGCTCAAGGCAACTCCTGAAGGCAATTCATTAGTATATGTAACCGGCTATTTTTCGAGGAAATGTCTTTCACAACATTTTCATGGAATTTGCCATGATTTCAGTAACTCAAACACTTTGAATGAGAAAGAAACCTCATTTTGTGATCTCAAATCATATAGTAGCACAACATCAGGGGGTTTAGTTGTGCCCTCCAGGAATATCGTCGAGTTCGTTATTGCGCTAGAGGATATTTTCACAAGTGAATTGGAGGAACTGGATACCCAAGTTAACATTAGAAACACACTGAAGAAACATTTCGCAAAAATATCTTTCAGTCATCAATGTGACAAGTTTCCTTCGGACTACTTCATCAATTTGTATTGCAGAGTTCGTATTTATTTCACATTGAAATTCGCCAATCTAAATATGAAAACAGGAGAAGCATCAAGTGAAGTTGATACAAAACTTACAATATTACAGCATTTGTGATTTTTCTCAATGTCTTTAAATATATTATAATAAACGGTTCATTTTCCAATTTCGTTTATATTTTTCTGTACTTTGAAAATTTCCAAAATTTTGACAGTGTCTTCTGCTGACAATGAGAAGTAGTAGGTAGCGGCGCGCTTCCGATCTCGAAATATCAAAATCATAGTAAATATCCAGTTATCGCGCGAAATGCTTTTCCGTTACACCGTATCTACAGCGAATTCGCCATGAGGACACGTGCAGGCAGTACTCTTTTGAGCTGAGAATCTCAAACGCCCGAGAGGGAGTCGTCCAACTGATTTATTAAACTGTGGTCTCGGGCTATAGAATTGTATACCTTCACATCATTTGATCGACTTTGGCGCCGATGGCTTTCTAGTGAAGCTTCCGTCATATGGTTCACCGCTCTGACTCTTTCACTATCGAGTTCACACGCAGATAGATCACTCTATATGGTGATGGTGGTAGATGAGATCGAATCTGATGAAAGGATCTGTCTTGTCGCTTTGTTTTCGCTCCACATCAACGATCAGATGGATCTGACTCTAGATTTGATATTAGTTAAATAGATTGATCTAGTAGATCGAGCTGAGAGATAAAGAGGAATACATTGGAACGATCATTGAAAAGAGACGCAGCGATGAAAAATCACATGACTGTTGTCATTAGCAGAACATTTTGATTTGTCATGCCTTTGTATTGAGGAAATACGACATCTACAAAATTTCTCATTCGAATTGAGTTAATAGTGTGAGATTTTCCACCCCAATCTATTGTTCAGCGAATTTCATTGATATATAGGTGTGTTAAAAGAGGGAGACTCTAATTTCTACTTGTTGTTTGGATATTGGAAATTGGTTGATGATCCTAGTTCGTTCAGCAGGTTCAGGCCATCAAGTCGAGGAAGGATTTTCGGAATGGTGTTGTCCTGTTCAGCCTATGACTGTAACAGATTCAGAAGAGATTAGACAATATCATTTCATGTGTAAGTGATTGGAATAATATTGAACACATTTCAAATAGACTCCTAGTTCGCGCCTAGAGAAAGGCGGAGGAATTCAACAAATAGAAACAGCGAACGAGAGAGAGGCAACCAGCAGTGATCAGCTGACTTTTGATGTTCGTTCCAATGATCCTGATGAGTCGATGGGGCAAGGGTGCATCTGGTAGAGATAGGTATATTTGATATCATATCTTTGGATGTGACCTCCAACCCAGTCCATACCTTTGTGGATGTCGAAATAAGTCAGAGGTGCAAGACTGAGAGAGGTCCCCACTGTAAATGATTATATGGCGAAGTTTTCTGATAAGGGATCTGGAATTCTAGTAGAGTTCAGTGCGATTGAAACTAGAGCTCGTATCTTCACCAGAAGAACAGATCATACAATCCTCAATATAATCATGTTGTAGACCACAGAACCTCTCAGTTACCTACATTGTCAGGTTCTCAACTTATCAAACTCAGTCCTACTAAGCATCATTCATGAATAAAACACTAAATTTGTCGAATTTTCTTTGAAGTGAACGATGTATCTCCTGATGCTTACTACCCAGAGTGAACACTCATGAAAAATTCCTCACGATGTTCAACGAATATTTTAGGTTTTTCTTTCGTGTTGTCGAATGATGAAATATACAAAATCCAGGATTGATTTGCAAAAAAAAATAATTCTCAGCTAATGCGGTTCTTGTGAAAGAGTTATTCAACGTAGATACATTATTATACAAATATGAACAATGTTGCTTCTATGCTCCTCTTGGGTTCATTTCAACAACCCGAAGGAGTTGAGAAGGAACCGAACATGAAGTACGGTCTTCCCCAACAATTTCGAATTAATATAAGTGTCATTATATCTCGATCATATCATTAGAGAATATCTTCCACAGGATCTCCCATGGAGCTGGCTTTCCTCCAAGGATCACCCCCGAATTCAACAAACCCAAACGCAACAAATCACCCTTCTGAAATCCCAGTGCTGATTTCAGCAGGCTCTCATTGCGACCTCCTGCCGTATTCTGTTCGGGGTCGCGGAAAGTGGAAAGCATTTCACCTAGTGTAATTGTCGCCAAACAAGAGCTATTACTCATTGTTAATTCAGACAGAGAGTCTTGTTATACGCTCGACCGTAACAGGCACCCGAAATTGTATTATAATTCATTGGAGTAGTTCAGCAGATAATTTCGGCATCTAGAAGGCGTGCACCTTTCAAAGGGTTGGTCTGTCCCAGATATTTATGGTGCCTGAGAATTTGCCACAATATTTCCGACACGAACCCGTACAGGATGTTTTAGAAAAGGATGGCTGAAACTCACCATATTCCTCATGTACATAGATTATCAACAATGAAAAACATGTTGTTCAATGATTCTGGAATACTTTCAAGAGCTCTTCAATATGTCTTAGAGCTTTTTTAATGAAGTCATCATGATAGTCAGGGGAGGATAGAAATTTCTTCTCCTTCGACTCGTGATTCTCATTTTGTGGGTACGGTATTACTGAACAGTAGGACAATGTTTTAGGAACGACGTTCACGACTGAAGAATGTAGGTGAAGGAAAGGCAAAACGTCTCTTTTCATGTGAACAAAAAAAAATAACGAGTGAGAAACATCAACAAGAAATCTTGCAAGGATGCATGTATAGGCAAAGCCAAAGGATGTATGAATATCTAGTAAAGAATATCATTTTGCATCAATTCTCACCCTGGAAAAAAGGTTCGGGAAAACACAGAAATCAATATGGTGTTTATGTTGTGATTTAGATAATATCATTGACAACTACTTGGCGGACGATTATGTTGCAGACATTCGCAAATACTGAACATCAGTTTCACTAGTGTACATGTGTTCTTGTGACAATATCCATGGTCACATTTCCACATTGGTACCTCCCTACAGCTTGTTTACATTTTCGAGTTCTCAAAATGTTTGTTGTGACCAGTTGCTTCTATCTCAATCAAAACATGTGTCTCGAATTCAAACTTTGTATTTCACTATTTTATATACATTCGAGAAAATTGTAGACAATTGAAAATATTTACCTTTTCACACAAGTTGAGGTTCCGCACAACTATTTCACAACAGTTGTGCTAGTCACTCATTCACTAAATATCGAGAAAAATATGTTCCAATGGAATTATTATTTTCCTGACCATCATTTTTTTTTGTTGATGTACTGTCAATTATTCGACATAAGGATTAATCTATATGGCCTTGTTTCAGTACTGAGATGATGCCAAAGTCATCAATCAAAAATCCATCAAATTACCTCATTTATCCAACCAATTGAACATTGCAATCATATGATCAAGCAAATAATTATAAAAAAAATACTACAAAACAGGCAGCGAAAGTCACGTGACTCCATCCGAGTAGGTCACTCTTCTTCTTCCCTAAAGAAAAACTGTACACCACAGGAATGAATTATCAATGACTTGTTCCTGTGTGATGCCAACTTTCTCAAGGAAGTATAAGTCATCTCATTCATTTTGTCTCTTGATATCGTGAGCAAATGTATATTCAACTACCTTTTATGACACAAAAACAATGAATCGAATTCACGATTATTTCGTGAGATATCGTCGATATGAACTCTTGATAGATGGAATGGATGGAAGATAGAATGCTTGTTCCACTTGGAAAGATCCCTAATCAATCGTGACGAAAGTTCAAGGTTATTCCCTGTGATGCATTAGGAATGAAGGATATTACAAATGTTGCTATCTGGAATCTGGATGGAATGGTTTTAACACAAAGCCAGAATTTGATATGTCCATAATGGATCTATTACCGCCGAACAGTCGATCGCGATTACTGATATTATAATGGATGGATTTCCCTTCGGCTAATCATAACAAAATGTTGCGTCGCTTCGAGTATTGGGCAGCGAATTCTGGACTACATGGTCTCAAATATGTTGCTGACCGAAATAGACATTGGACTGTAAGGTGAATATTGTTTTTTCGTCACAAATTTCATGACCTTATCTAGATAGAAGCATGAATAATGATTTCCTTCCGACTGGATGTGAAAATGAAAACTTCAATAATTTCTATGTAGACGAGACGATATAATTTCCATTTCGAATCTCATTTGAATCTAGTAGGCGCTTACTGTCATTCATTTCAAAAATTCCGAAATTTCGTAGTGAGCTATGCTCATCAATATCGTTGTCACAGACTTTCCGAAGTGATGAGGTGTGATTGAGGTCATTATACATGAAATATTAATCAATAAGTGTTGAATGTAGTATTGGCAAGTTCAAGTCACTCATGCTTATGTCACGTCTCATATGACTGGTCTGTGGCATCATACTTTCCATTTTGGTCGATCCTATGACCTGTGCCGACCTAACCGACATAACTGCACTATTTCATCACACACAGGCATCTTTTTTGTTAGAATGTGGTTGGTAGAACCGTCTGTAGCACTAAAAGTCTCGTACTGTAACATTCCATACTCATGAGAGAAGAGTATAATTTCATAATCTTTGTTTAATGTACCATATTCTCACACCACAGAGTATTCTGGATCATAACTATCATAATCAGTTTGGGATTGATGCTGCTCATCCTTCGAAGCTCTTATCGTGCCTTCGAGGAGAAAGCTGTCAGCTTTGTCACAGAAACTACTTATCTCGACTGGAATACAACTTTTCCAGCTATTACCCTGTGTCCTATAACTGGATCTGAACCCGAATGGCATGAGTGAGTATATATCAGATCAATTCCTTGTCGAAATCTGTAGAAGCATGTGTTTATGTTCAAAAATATCAGGAATGAGATGTTATCAAGGATACTCCTGATATGAAGATCGTTTTCTTCCTTTTCTTCTAGTTAGTTTTGTTGGCTACTTGGTCCCTTGGCTTTTTGTAACTATTCGAGCAGGATGATTTCTCATAGACGCTCTGCTTGTTATGTTTCAACTTCTTGAAAATTCGTGTTCTGGCGGGTAAACTAGAACAATTTTTTGGGTGTTTTCTTCAGTCACTTCTTCTGAGAAGCCGATCAGCACTCCATACATCACATCCTGATATGATTTCTCCAAGTGTGATATCACTAGTTTTTGTTAGATCTACATTTCATATGATAGACTTCTCGATCAGTGAGCCACAGCAGACTTTCAGCTTTTCTTGGATCGGAGTTTTTCTGTGGTGAGATTTTTTGTATACTTTTGCCAGATTCGGATACGACATATTCTCTGAATGAACCAGCTCTGGTCGTACCTTCTTCATCGCGAGATTCGTTTCCTTCTATCCATTATTATTACCATTAGAGTAAACATCTTCCAATTGCCTCTTGCTAGTTCTTATTGGGATTCTCTGCAGTCTCATCATTATAATTCAAGAGTACATTGATGATCATCATATAATGTTGATCATCGTGATCAGTTAATTAGGATGGTCCTTCCTCATACAATGTTCTGAATGTTTCATTCGCAAAACTGTTTTCAAATGAATTTCTTTTCCATCATGAGATTCAAGCCCCTTCACTTCATCAATTATACCGCAGGGATGAAATCTTCGTTGAAGGCGAAACTGATTTGCAGAAGTTGTTCATCAACGACCTGACCTACTTCACTGGAAGTTGTTACTCATGTTTCTCAAAATGCGAGTCTTGTGAGGCAATGAATTTCACCGAAAAAGTAGAAAAAGTGAGTTTTTAATGAAAATTATAGCATGAAGTACTCCAACTCCAAGAGAACAAGTGCGATAATATGTTCCATGAGAAATGAGTAATATTGAATGATGAATTAGTACTGAATATAGTAACTTCATGAGATGAGAAAAGCCTGCGGGATATTTTTCCTAAATCTCTACTGTTAACTTTGATGAATCTGTATTATTCAGTTATGTAGACTCATTTTTTCAGTACAGAAAGAGATGCCAACGAATAATGAAATCTTGCAAATGGAATAATGTCGGTTTTGAATGCTGTGAAGAAATACTACCACTAGAAACAGAGTATGGGTACTGCTACTCTTTCAATTCATTGCATACCAAGTGAGTATAGATATGAATTCGAAACAAATGGTTGCATCATCGATGAAAGTCTCATAGGATTCTTTACGATTCATCTCGTCATCTCGATACATTACTCAAACGTTTCATGAAACAGTCATGCTACAGTACAGTACAGTAATGCGACATAACTCATCGACTATCCATATCATCACTATTTAAAAAACCTCAGAATAAGTATTCAAGTAAATTCGAACAAGAATCCAATCGTTGGCGATTGAAGAAGCTTGCGAGATCTGTACTGTGAACCGATCCAAATAAGCTTTGTTCCGTTATCTCAATTCTCAACACCCTTTTTGGCCGGAGAATAAATCAGTCACTGCACCACAGCGGTAATTTCAGTTTTGCTAATTTCTGTCAGTATATAATTCTTGTTACTAAAAACGACATTTCAATCTTCATCGGGCAATATGAAATCCTTGCCATTTTTCATACGTGGAAAACTTGAAATATTTTTTCATAAGTACTCATCTCTATTACATAAATAGTGTTTTCCTCGCCTGAAAATTGGGCTACTAGTTCGCCGTCCTTCATAACTAGGCACCCATATGAATCCACGGTGAGTGTTCGCCAGTCAAAAATAGTTCACAATCGGAAAGTATTTTATTCGAGAACTTCCGCCACTCTCGGTACATTTTGTTCAGTTTTCTAGGTTTCGTATCGAGGCTCTATCAAAACTATAAAGTTACAAATCTGACATTGGTATACATTTCAGGAGAACAACTCTTTCTAAGCTGGATTTATCAATGAATAGAAAAACTGGTCCAGGAGGCTTATGGCTCCAAACCTTGGAGGACGTACGAGTAAGAAATTTCCCATTGAATACATCTCTCGTTGATAATTCGAGTGAGATCATATTTCACAGGTATATTTCCATGCACCTGAAGATGTACCTTTCATCAATTCAGATCCAGATCAGAGAAAAGATGTCATGCTTGGAGAATCATTCAATATTTCTATCAATGTAAGTTATTGTCCAAAAATATGTTAGACGTTAGAAGAGATATAGTTCAAATCATGATGTGAATATAGACTGGTGTCTCAGCACCCTATATCCAACCACTAGAAAAATTTGTAGAATCTTGCCTACTTAACTATATTGAATTTTAATACATTAGTGAGGCTTCCGAAGATCGAAAATATATTGAAAACTCTGGGAAACATTTGAATTCGAAATTCAACACGAAAGCAAGATTTGGACCATTAGATATCCAATACTGTCTGATATCCGTCGATATCAGATGAAGCGGATTTAACTTCACCGAATCGACGATCTTATTGTCATCTCTACTCAAGCGGTGCGACCTTAGTAAGGTTGTTCGGCAGGTCTACATGTTTTGAAAAAGAATAATAATTGTAGAGTTGGTTCACCATCCTATACCCACTTTGGTTCGAATGAATATGTCTCAATCAAGGTATAAATATATCGAGGTATAAAAGTCACCCTAGGCTAGCTGAAATTTATCTCTCTCAAATGGAGCATCAGGAGGTTTTATGAGTTATTCTCAAATTAGCGCCATATCAGGTTTCGATTATTTAAAGATCAGCATAGGTAATCTGTGGATCAACTACAGGGGAGCAAGAGAACAAACAATTCACGTAACATTCAGCTACCTTGCCTATTGCCTGTTGAGATTTCTTCGTAATGATAAAATTTGGTTTGTGATTCAGGTGATTGAAATAGACAATGACGAAAACGTCAAACATGTGCCAGTTTACAAAAGAGCATGTAAATTCCCCTGGGAGAGTGAAGAATTGATAGTACATGAATACTATAGTTACTCAACATGTGTGGTTCAATGTCACGCAGAAAATCACATATCGTTGTGTAATTGTACTCATCACTTGATGCCAGCCTATAGTAAGTACTGTGCATGAAAAAATAGAATAAAATGTGAGTTATGTTCTTCAGGAACCCAATGCTCGAACTGAACAAACAGTTCAAGTAGCATAATTGTGAATTTTCTAAGAATAATTACAATTTTTGTTTTTATAATAAGAAGGAAGAACATATTTGATTATAATCGACATCACACGAATCTTCAGGATATCAATGTTAAGTATAAGTATCCAAATCAAAGATGATATTATTACGGTTGTAATGTTGTGATCACGTATTTCTTCAGATTATAGTTTCGAATCTCCTGGAATCATGAATATTTCTGAGCGAATTGTATAATTATTCCATTATGGAATATTGATTTTTGAACTGTATGTATTTGCTTTCGAGAAATTCAATTGTCTGATGCCATGAATGAGGACTATATTGACTTTAGTAAAAGCCATGTTCGATAATTTCGATTTCTTCATGACAAAATTAATATAGCAACATATCCTGAGTTTATATAACGAAGTTCGCAAATATCTAGGTTTGTTCAAATTGACTGTTAGTTTCAGGAATGGTGAATCGGAAGTGCACTTCATTTTTTCATTTTGTGGAATAATATCTATGATGAAATATCGAAATATTTTTTCTTCCGAATATGGGTACCTTGAGTGAAATAGGCAGAAACTAATGCTCCCCAAATATCTAACAGGGATGTTATTTTGAATATATGACGCCGGGATTCATTTTTTTTTCATTATTGAATGAATGAATGAATGAATATATATGTTCAGTCCATGGAAGATGTTCATCCATGAAGAGACCTAGAAACTTCGTTTTTTCTGATATTCAATGGATTTATTGTTGAATCATATTGCATCATTTGATATATTGATTCATCATGATTGGGGGTCAATTTGAAATTTTGTAGCCAAGATGATATTTTTCTCCATATAGGATAGGTCCTCATAGTGATCCTTGCGGTACGCCAAAAGTTACATTGATAAGAGAACTGAAAGTAATAGTCACTTCAATATACTGTTTGACCAGTCATACATTTTTCCTATGATACCTATTGAAAAACGATCTATCATTTTCGAACTGATATCCTCACATCTAATTACAACTCTTGATCCAGGACCAGGTTGGTCCGACTGAAATGAAGCAGGTTCAATATCAGCAACCGCGTTGGAATAATTCCTTCAGTGGCTGAAGTAACTGAACGCATGCTTGCATTGGCGATATTGAGTATGTTTGTTATATAGTTATCGAAGTGTAGTCGGTCTCTCCCAACATTCAGTAGGACAGATGTTGATGAGCTATTATAATTATTCATACATCTCAGCATGAGCTTCTATTCTGACTTCCGAAGTTATCTGGTTTTCCCAATGTCAGTCTATGGTGATATGAGCACTATTAGTTAGTCAGCAATATTTCCGAAGATGATCGTAGGAAGAAATCCGCCCATCACAATTTTGAGCAATGATCACATGACTTCCCTGATTCTTGGACACCTTGGGATCCTTCACATATATATTCTTCGATCATTTCATGGATAAGAATGGATAGAATCTTGCTGAGAATGAAACAGGTGTTCATTCCAACTGGCAGTATCTTCAGATACGATTGAATCTCTTCCATCCACCTTAGCTAGGTAGATGGCTAGGTAGACTTCCAATCGAAATCCTATCTAACAAAATTCTGAAAATGATCATTACATAATTAATGAACAACATCTGGTGTTATTGAAAACAACATATTGTAGAAAAGTATCAGAGTTACATTACAAAGGTGAGTTTTCATTGATGTATCCAAGGAGGTCAAATTCTATCGAGCTCAATATTGCACTTTCCTTGACATGAATCGGTAGATTGTTATATTGGAATAATCCTTCATGGAATGATAAATCCATTTTTTATATTGGTTTTATTCACATGAAAATCTCCCCAATTCTGATGATTGTGAACTTTATTATTATTGAATATGATGAGTTGATCAAGATGAGTAGGTTACTTATCCTCTCAACATTTAATTAACAAAATCATCGAAATATGGTACAGTCGTGTCTCAATGGAGCATATCATGAGTAGAATCATTGTTAGGATCTCTCTTGGCACCGACTTTGTTTTTTATCCTCCACATATGACCTCTCACCCAGTCCATAGCTCTATGACTGATAGTACATACGATAACGCCTCCTCCTCTAGAGCCCCCCAATCCACGGAGACCAGAGATGTAAGAAGAAGACAGGTCGATGAAAATCTGGCAAAAATTTTGAAATATGGATCGAAAATCTAGTGGAGTTCAATGCAACAAAAACTCAACCGTGTATCTTGTAGCTTGTATCTGTATCAGACAATGCCCAATATGATGTCATGTACCACTGTTCCTATGAAGTCGTCAATATCCATGTCCAGTATGACCACCAACAGCGCTCTCTCGTGAGACGTTCATCTGAGGTCCATTACGAGAACTGCTTCTACAAACCCTGGCTTCCTGTTCCCTGCCAAAAAGTACTTCACACCCTAGCATCTCCTCGTGATATACAAAACCTCGAATCCGACCTGTCTCGTACAGTTCAAATGTTTGAATGTTGAAATGTTGATTCCACTACGAGCGATTTCAGTAACATAAACTATACGAGCTCAGGCTGGTCACACCTACATTATCCGGGCTTGCGACCTGTCGAAATTCGCTCTACCGAGCATCATTAATCAATAGTACGGCAAAGATCTCTGCATAGTGTCTTTCCTGATGCCTACGACTTTCAAGAAAAGTTTCAATACCTTCCTACTATGCTCAGATTCTACCGCTAGCTTACACGATGTTTCACGATCATTATCTGTATTCTTCATCATTTCATCTTTCGTGTGGTCAAGGTATAAAAATAATATGTTCCCATGGAACGACTATTATAATTCACTGGAAATAAGGCAATATTTCTTTTTTTAACTTGATTCATTTGCTACGCTCCAATATTAACAAGGCTTTTAACCTCCGAAGACGAAGCGTTCTCATGCCTTCTCTGAATATTTCATCAGCTCACTTAATAGAGGATACTCTACTGAAATTCCTCGAAAATCGAATAATCCCTTTAGGCAGATTATGCTCATCAGCTCTTTGTTGCAGATAAAATTGAATATTGTAACGTACAGGGATTGAGATGTCTTACAGAGAACTTTGGTGAGTGAATTTAATTATTATTTATCAAAAGTACAATTCATTCATACCGTTTTGTAGAGACCGTCAATAGATTGCATGCTAAGGGTGCAGGAAAAGGAAAGCCAGGGTTAGAGTGTGATTGTCTACCATCTTGTGTTGAACCAGAGTACAACGTGGTTTCAGATACCAAGGGGTGAGCGTCGATGAATCTGAAATTTCCCCCAAATCACACAAGATTAAGATCGATTTCATTTCACAAATCGAAATATCTTTCTTATATATCAGTTCATCAGGATATAAGAGATCATTCAAGGTTTGGTATTTCATAAACATGTATCTCAAATTTATTTCAGGACCACCACTCATAGTGAAATTTACATCAAAGTACAATCTTTGCCAACCTCAAGATTCAAGAGGATAGTCATAAGGACAACGCTAGATCTTGTTGGTAAATATGCGAGTTTGTTTTGTTGGCCAATCGATGGATGAGAATAACTTTTTATGATGGTTCCTCCAAATTCGATTCTTCCGAAGTTGTCTCATTCGGTGAATATATGATCCAGAACATCATTAAATCACGAATGTCCATTTAGTTAATACTCCGCAATGAGATTTTCAACAATTCAAATGATACCAATCAATTTACGTTTTATTGAATTCAAATTCAAAAATTATCGAAATCGCTTGTTAATCGTAATACATCAAGTGTTGAAAGAGAAATAACAATTTCAATTTTCCACTCATTTTTATAACTCATGAACCATTACACCAATATATTCGGTAATTGTACTCCTTTCGGAATATAAGAAGACTAATTGGAAAGGTTTGTCCAAAAGCCATTTTTCGCCGTTTCTCAATCACAACTGAGGTAATATTGAATCATTTAGTTTCAGTCGGTGGAACAGCAGGCCTTTTCATCGGAGCATCATTACTGAGCATTGTGGAAATTATTTACCTACTTTGTTTCGGTGAGAGCATCAGGAAGGAATGAAATTGATCATGTAACAAAGAAATATTATTTTCTTCCGATTGTTATAATTCGAAACTTGCTACCAGACCTAGATGATTACACCCGTAGCACCGGATCGAACAGATCTACAGGGTGATTTACCTAAGGATACAAAGGAAAAATGGTTTATCAGCATGGCATCAGAAAAAGTGCGTCCAAAATTTCACTTTCCATTTCGGAACACTGACTGATGTACTCTAATCCGAGCGATCTCCCGTGTTGTCTACTGCATCATAAGCACCAAGATGGAGAGCCTCAGCATCATCGTTGAGGGAAATCTAATCACGCAACTGCTAACAAGAATAGGAAATCTATTGGAATCAATCATTTCCTTTGACATCCTACAATCATCCGTATTTATTATCACGCATATTCCAGTATTCACACGCTGTGCGATCAGAAAAACTTCCGAACGAGAAGTGAGAGCTGGCAAGAAGTTTACGATGCGCGAGTATCGACGACACATCACGAACATCCTTCTTCCAGGCTCGGGGCGTCGTGACGTCATTCATCTGATATCTTCTAGCTGATCGCTATGCAAATTTCCACGTCGTGATATTGATAAGAGAATGATTTCTTGAATACGTCAGACGTTCGCCGACCGAATACCTATACCAAAGTAAACAGAATACTGACACTAATACTGCACGTCAAGACATGAAAGTGACTTATCTTTTTTTTCCAAAAGATTGAGCTAGGTATGTTTTCAACTCGGTATTTCATGTAAACGTCTTTACTTAATGGCTGACGATCAAGGAGTTGTTCATTCATTCGACGTACCACATCTTTCAAAATCAACCATGAATGACGTTTTAGTTATAAAGTTTAATTCATCAATGAGGAAGATACAAATATTCCAGAACAAATTCTGACTGACAAGAAGAGTATAGACTTGCACCGAAATTATCCAATGATCACATTTTCCAAACCAATTTCCAGAAAATAAAAGTTAAATTGGTATATCAGCTATTCAGTCATTCGGTTGCTGATGCAATGTCGAATACATTGATTTTGAAGTTTCACCGAAGGAAAAAAACATGCCATGGATTTTATTAAAATAATTCACAAAGGAGATGGATAATCTATTCAAAGCTTCACGAGTAGAAAATATTGATGGAAAAATGTTACCCAACAGCTGAAATTTAATTTTAGTTGGCGATTGATGATAAATTCAGTTCTCATTTCATTCAACAAATTACAGACCCATGGATATTGATATTTATGCACTCGAAATCTTAACCAAGATTGTTTGGAAATGTTTTCAGAAAAATCAGAAACACTTAACGTAAAAAATGGAACTGTGATATAATTCAGTCGTTCGTATTAATGAATGATTGCATTGAAATATTTTTGTTCATACTATTGGCTTTTGGCTATTCTGCAAGAAAAAATCTGTCACAATATTCTTAAGAAATTCATGAGCAAGTTGAATAAACACTTCGAGTGGGATAGTTACTGTGTGAGAATTTGTCATTCGTCAAAATATTTTTACTTGTGAATTTGAGGAACTTGGAAGTAGACATTGAAAACAAATCATATTGCAACAATTATTTCCAGACAATACTACATCATTTGAAATTTTTGCGAGTTCTCAATCTCTTCACATGTAGCTGGAAAATTTTTCAAAAATATGAGAATGTTTTTTTGCTATTAATCACAAGAAGTAGGTTGCGGCGCACTTCCGATCTCGAAATATCCAATTATCAAAATCATAGTTAATATCTACTGAAATGTTTGTATCTTCACCGGTACATCTATCGCGCGAAATGCTTGTCCGTATCTCCACAACTACAGCGGGTTCGCCGCAAGAACACGTGCTGGCGGCACGCTTTTGAACTGAGAATCTCAAACAACCGACATGGAGTCGAACAACTGTTATTCATTCATTAAACTGTGCTCATGCATACCAAGATTGAAAATAGTTGTGTCTGCTATAGCTTCTAGAACGCGTGCATCAAATTTTAGGAATGTTTTTTTCTTCATGAATGCATTACAAAAGTAATCGATTCTTTCAATAGATTCTATACCTAGGATCCAACCTATCACAATAATTTTGAGTTTTATCGTCGCGAATCTTTTACATCTTGACTCGGAACTAGGAAGTGACAACGTTTGGAATCAAATTCGCTGTCAGTTAGCCAAACACATACATACGTATACTTACATCACGTATCGAAAGTCGTTGAAATCGTCTCAAGGTCAATGTATAAGATATTTTTCATAATTATTTTTTCAAATTTCATGAATATATCTTCTTATTCTCATTTTGTCACGCCATGTATATTCAGATGAATTACGTGTAAGTAGACTGTAGTCTACACTCCATGTATCTATACTCTAAGTGTACACTGTAAAATATCTCTATTCCAAGAAAAGAAGATACCAGTACCAAACACCCAGTTTTATTATTCGACAAATTCATGAAAATCCTATCTTGCAAAATTACATGAGATCGTCATAAACTACCATCATTAAGAAAAAAGTAACAAGAATGAATGTTTCTGTAACCTGTCACGATAAAGACAATGATAGATTGCGACATTCAAGAGTTTCCTCAGCTTCGAAACCGATTCGTGAATTTCAAACAAGCCACCTCCTGCTGAAGTCTTTTCTTTTTCAATTTTTGTGGATGTTTCTTCCTACCCTCAATGATTATTTCCGCATTGTTTTTCTGCAATTCTCATGAAGCTATATACTACATAGTATGATGACAACCACAAACAAATGAAACATTCTCAGTCGAGGATGAAATATATGTCACTATCACAAAAACAGGGCGTCCTGTGACTCGATGTCCATAGCTCAAGGAAATATTCCTTGGACAATTTCTAGTCGAAAGTACCTCATACAATTATACAATAGAAAAGTCAACACTGTGTTCATGATGAAGAAGAGAGAATGTTGAATAGAGATATATAATATTCAATTAATTGAAAATTATTTCATTCATTACACGAATTCGATTGGAGTTTTTGTTCGAAATGTTTCCCGCTGCCTCGTGACTCCCTGTTGCGTAAGAATTACAGCTCCATTATTCCACTCTGAAACATACGCTAAAGCTCTTAGATTCAATTCAGAAGAGAGCTATTCGCCTAGTCGATCATACAACACAAACGAATCATTGAGCTCTCTAGAACATCGTAGAACCATCGTATACAAACCAGACGAACTCAGGCTGGTCACCCCTACACTGTCAGGCTCGAGACTTGTCGTACATCACTATACCAAGCATCATTCATCAATAGAACGGCAAAGTTGTGAAATTCTTCGCCTAGTGAAGTCTTTCCCGATGCTCACAACCTCCAAACTTTCGATAAAAATTCCAACATTTTCCTTCTCTCCAAAAATTCCACCGTTCGCTAACACGATGTTCCTCGAACATTATAGGTTTTCCTTTCGTGTTGTCAACAGATCAAAGAAAAATGAAGCTATAGGCATGGAGTCATGGGACACTCTGTATAAGTGATTTTTGAAATGAAAAAGTGCTGTACCGTATGGTCTCCATCAATGTGTCTTCAATATTATTTTGAATCTGGTACATCAATTCGATGCAGTTATTCGACCATTAGGATTTATTTCACTTCGAGTGTACAGGTCTTCACGTATATTCCGATCCTTCTTTAATTTTTCCATTCATTCATGTGAAGAACATCTCGAACAAAACATATGGCTACCTTATGTCAATTACCAAAAGCGTCACCCTATGTATCTCACTCCTGTCAGATAAAGTGAGTTCTTATGATTCCAAGTATTCATATATTGGAGTTATGATCTCTTACAGATATTTGATGTTGAAGTTCACATCTTCTACAGTTTCTCTCTGTTTATCATGATATATCATGTATTCACACATGGCCACTATACAGGGTAACACACGGTCGATGGTACGTTAGACGTTTATGGAGAACGCAACGTAGGATTTTTCTGAAAATTTACATTTTATCACATGTTCTATCGATCTAAAATATTTTCGAGATTGCGACGTTGCCGTTTCTATCAGAAAGTCCTAGCAACTTCATTTTTTTTAATGGCACTCCGTATATTAACAAATTTTCAGAAATGCCTTTTATTACAATACTCTTGTTGATGAATCCCTATGCATATCTCTATCGGTTTTCAAGATGAAAAATAATTTGTGTTAAATATGATCCAAAACATATCCCTACTTGAACTCATGTAAATCAGGGCTCTCGAATCATAAAGATTTGATATTTCAATGGTGGTTTGGACAGGCTTGATTTATTCAATTCACACCGAGAAGTCGCCTCCATATCATACAGGGCGTGCTGAAATTCTATTATATCCGTTGTTCATACAAGTGGTCAAAAGTTCATTTTTTCAAATGGTACCCACTGTTTTTCACTCAATGAATTGAAAGACGAATAAAAATGCTACAAGATGACAAAGCATGTCCCTATACCGAAATCATCAGGTTTTCTTAATAAAGCCGCTTTTTCTGAAAAATATAATTTTATGAAAAAGTCAATTTTAGATAGCCATGGAAATATCAAACTCATGACAGTTCGGTGACATTGATGAGTAATCCAGTAATTGTTATTGACAGTGTTTCAAAAAATCTCCCAGAATGAACGCGAATATCGATTATTATCATACGTTATTTATTATATCGTTATTTATTATACACGGATGATGTGATCAAATCATTGCCAGAACTTGCAGAAAATTCAACCAAATGAATTGACACCAATGAACAAGAGGTAGTTTGTAAGATTACAAAATAATTTCATCAACTATGGCTCAAAGTTTCCAACAACTCTATCAAAAATCAGCTCATCTAGCATATCTAGGTAAAAAACTAAATTGACTGTGAAAGTACAGAAAATAACAGAATCAGGAGGAACGAAAGTAACAAAAGTATAAACAAAATATCACATTTTCACAATAAATGCTCGGAATGTTGTCCATTACATTCTAAACATTTTAAAATATGCTTTTGTACGCGACTCGTGGTTGCCTTTTGGATTTCATGAGGATCCAAATCTTCAATACACCGCACTATTCGCCGTCGCAGTTCTTCTTTGGTAGGCACTGGAGTACTGTACACCCTTCCCTTCAAAACACCCCAAAAAAATAAGTCAAGCGGCGTGAGATCAGGTGATCTCGGTGGCCAGTCCCACGGACCTAAACGGCTAAACCAACGATCCTCAAACATTTCGTGAAGTTTTCTGGTAACTTCCTGAGTTGAATGAGCTGGCGCCCCGTCCAGTTGGAACCATAAATTCCTATATTCCTCTGAAGGCAAATTCTCGAGGAAATCTGTCACAGTCGTCCTCAATATTTGAATATATCTCTCAACATTCAGTGTGCCATCGTAAATGAAAAAGCTGATTTTATTATTTTTCAGAATACAGAAAACATTTAGGTCAAATTTTATTTGAAGACCTATTTCTTTTGTTATATGAGGATTAGGATCATTCCAAAAATGCTCATTTCTTCTATTGAAAATCCCATCCCTCGTGAATTTTGATTCGTCGCTCCAATTATTTTCGACAAAAATTCTGGATCCTCATGGGTATGCATTAAAATGGCTTCGCAAAAATGCACTCTCCGCTCGAAGTCTTCTGCATTGGGAGCTTGAACTTTACTGAATTTATACGGATGCATTTTGTGATTTCCCAAAATTCTTTGTACGGAAGCATGTGATACACCCAAATCTTTTTCTGCACTAAGAATGGATGCTTCTGGATATGCATGAGGATATGCCAAAACGTCAACAATATTGTCTCCATTCGAAGTAACAGGTTTTGGTAACATTGAAGACGCTTTTAACTTTGAGCCATAGTTGATGTAATTATGTTGTAATCTTACAAACAACCTCTTGTTCATTGGTCAATTCAGCATACATTTGGTTGAATTTTCTGCAAGTTCTGGCAATGATTTGATCACATCATCCGTGTATAATAAATAACGATATAATAAATAACGTATGATAATAATCGATATTCGCGTTCATTCTGGGAGATTTTTTGAAACACTGTCAATAACAATTACTGATTCACTCATCAATGTCACCGAACTGTCATGAGTTCGATATTTCCATGGCTATCTAAAATTAACTTTCTCATGAAATTATATTTTTCACAAAAAGTGGCTTCATTAAGAAAACTTAATGATTTAGGTATAGGGACATGCTATGTATTCTTGTAGCATTTTCATTCGTCTCTCAATTTATTGAGTAAAAAACAGTGGGTACCATATGAAAAAATGAATTTTGACCACTTGTATAGACAACGGATAAAATAATAATTTCAGCACGCCCTGTATGATATGGAGCCGACTTCTCGTTGTGAATTGAATACATCAAGCCTGTCCAAACCACCACTAAAATATCAACTCTTCATGATTCGAGAGCCCTGATTTACATAAGTTCAATTAGGAATATGTTTTGGATCATATTTAACAAAAATTATTTTTCATCTTGGAAACCGATAGTGATAGGTATAGGGATTCATCAAGAAAAGAGTATTGTAATGGAAACGCAATTCTTAAAATTCGTTAATACACGGGGTGTTCCATAGAAAAAAATGTGGTTGCTAGGACTTTCTGATAGAAACAGCAACGTCGCAGTTTCCAAAATATTTTAGATCGATAGAACAGGTGATGAAATGTAGGATGCGAAATTTTCAGAAAAATCCTGCGTTGCGTTCTCCATAAACGTCTAACGTACCATCGACCGTGACAGACCCGTAACAGACCCTGTATGACAGAATATGATAACAAAAGTTGTTATCGAGATGAAATTTAATATGATGTTTCAAACTATTAGTTTTCATAATTATGAGTGAAAATGATGCTGAGCCCGCGCAACGGTAATGAACTATGGATGAAAAAGTCGGAAGCGACTTCAAAATGTATCTGAAAGCACTTGGGATATTTTTGGAAATATGACATCGATCATTGAATTATCCTTCTATCGTCCATTCTCATTTTTTTTTCGCTGCGCAGTTATCCAGAGATTTGCTCTTGGCGTTCTGTTGTCAGTAAGAAAAGATTCTTTCACCTATGAATTCTATTACCGAAATATTTCCGAACTCTCACGGAGAGTCCTGTATGCCTAGACAAATAGAAACTTGGGGTTAGCGACTCCTGGGCCTCCAAATGCGAAATAGAACTGTGAACATACCAGAACAATTCTCGACACAAACCGTTCCTCGTCTACCTTTCAAAGTAATTTGGAATTACTGCCGAAGATTTAGTCGGAATTGCAAAAACAGTTCTCCCAGGAAATTTCCCGTGTTTCAGGGAAATTAAAGAAGGCACGCGATGCCCTGCCAAAGCCAACTGAGGAGCTTTCAAGGTGTTAATTTCACGTACGATTTAATTTAACGGCCAGATTTGGGCTGTCTTCGTTTCCAGAGCGACGGAGAATGGAGATGGAGAACCTTCATTCAACGCGGAATATGATTTTCCTGCGACTATGACAATGATATATGGCATTGATGCCATATCAATGATGTAATGAGATATGAAACTCGACTAATTGGTATTACTGATGAAAACATATTTTTTATTAGTGAAAATTCGAATTCTTCTGATCAGTTCACGGAAACAGCGACGGCAAAAGTTTTCCAAATCTATGATTATTTCCGTGCACTGGATAAACATCCCAAATACAATGCTTTGAAAGAGAAATATACAGCAGAAAGAACTAAATTTGAGAAAGTTCATATGATATCTGATATTCACCGAATACCTATTTTGTATTCGAATTCGTAAATGTTTGAAAATGCAGACAAAGACATTTCTGTAATATTTCAGTCCACCTGATATGACATATTCTTATTTTGAGCAAATCTTTGCAATTATTCGAGAATGACTATGGTAACGGAGCATACATAGTGAATAATCTATTTTCAATCTGAGGGTGACCAGCCGAAGCTCGTCTACTTATCCAGTCTACTAGGAATTGCTCTATAAAAGAGGGAGAGATTGCCAACCATTTCACGATATTCTATAGAATTCGATGGATTCTTGAGTGAAGTATCACTGATCGAGCAAATAGCTCTATCATGAATAGAATCGAAAAGTTTCAGCGTGAGTTTGGGGAGCTCCAAACATTGAACAGTACTCCAGGACAGGTCGAATTCTTATGAAGCAGTTCTCGCAATTATTTTTCAATTCATTCTATTTTAGTTATTTGTTGCACATAAAATAAACAATCATAACATATATTCTATATTCTATGTAAATTCTGAATATTGTAGGTTCAGCTTTTTGTTTTTTGCACCTAAGTGTACAACACTTGTGTGTGCAAAAATCAGTTACCTAAGTATGGTATGAGTCCAGTATCAGGTTTTGTGTGTTTGTTCCATGTATTAATTTTAATTTTGTTCTTATGTGTTAACGGAAATTGTAGAATTGATCTAAATGAACTAAATTACTAACTAGATTTTCTAAATGTGTTTCATAACAGTGTTTCGAACTCATTGTAATTTGCACAAATACATTTTCAACATTTTTTGTTGAATAATTTCACACTGCTAGTTAATCCTATTTCTAGAGGCAGTAGTCTTTTTTCAATATTGGTATTGCTACTTGTACATTATGCTTTGCTCGTGTGTTATAAGAATGAGATATTTGTTGGATATAATGGCTATTTTCATAGAAGAATGTTGAAATGATAAGGAAGTGAAGATATCTGACATTCGAAATGTTTTCATCTGGTTGAAGAGTACTTATTGCTATTGAACATGACTTTCAAGTTGTGATTTTGAACTACGTTTAGTTGATGTGAGGTATTCTCATATGAACCACCCCATACTAATATGCCATACCTTATAAGCGACTCAACCAATGCTCTATATACAATCAACAGTTGTTCTCTATTTAGTATTTTACGGATATGGTACATTTTGTATATAAACCTACGGAGTTTTTTCACTAATTCAATTACGTGTTGATCCCATTCAAGATGTTTATCAATAGTAACACCTAAATACTTGATATTGTCACATTATAGAATCCGTAGAGTTATCCATATTCAAATTGTTGTGATCAGGTCTGTTGTAATTTGTGATTGAAAATGCTATGTATTTTGTTTTTTCCTAAAGATCAACACAGTGTCATCTGCATATGAGATTGTGGATTTACTAGTATTCAGACATAGTAGGGAATTTATATAGACTTTGAAGAGTGAAGGACCCAGTACAGTGCCTTGGGGGATGCCTAGTTGAGTATTTAAGGGTTCACTTAATGAATCTCTGATTTTAACAATTTGTTTTCTATTATGAAGGTATTTTTTGAAGACTTCTAATACGATTCCACAAATTCCGTAATTTTCCAATACCCCGATTAGTCTATTATGTGGAACCGTATCAGAAGCCTTTGATGAATCTGAGAAGACGGCGATACATTTTTTATTCTTTTCCAAGCCATCCCTCATTAAGTTAACTACTTCAAACATTGCATCAGTGGTGCTTTTACTTTCCCTAAAGCCAAACTGATTTTTATGTAATATTTGATGCTTATTCAGATGATCATTGAGCCTAACTTTCATGCATTTTTCGGACATTTTGGAAAAATTACTTATTATGCTAAAGGGTCTGTGACTGGAAGTTCCTGTCGCTTTGCCATTCTCATAAATTGGGGTTATGATTGATATTTTGAAATTGTCTGGGACTATGCCTGTTTGAAATATTTGGTTGATTAGGTAAATGTAGGAGTGGAGATACAATATATGGGTGTATTATTTTTATCATTCTAGTTGTTATTCCATATATGCCTGGCGAAGAGTTATTTTTTAGAGAGGTGATATATTGGATTATTTCATTTTCCGTAGCTGGATATAGGAACATAGATTCAGCAGAAATTGGGTATTTATTTTTGTAATTATTAGCCTTTCTTTCAATTCGACTCGCCATTTTTATACCAATTTCGTTAAAATATTGGTTGCAATAGTTGGCCATGTCATCATTATTGAATCTAATATCATCTCCATCATACATATCTATTGTGTCACTATTTTTCCCGTATCTTCCCCAGTATTACTTACCTCCGAAACTATTTCGAACAATTTTCTGATATCATTTTTATTTTGATTGATTGATTATTTGTAATAGTTATTTTTCGCTGCATGTATTATTTTGTTCAGTTGATTTCGATATGATTTATATTCATTCGATAAAATTTCATGGATCTCACATGATTGGCCCATGAGACTGCGTTGTTGGTGGTGGTACCGACCATGGATATTGAGGACTTCATGAAAACAGTAGCACCTAATCCCCAATAAAATAAACAGCAATAAATTCTAGAATTCTCTCTCTTATTCAGTAGGTATGTACTAAAAATACGAAAAAAACTTTTTCTATAAAAAATACAATGAGCTGTTTTCATCTCATCTAGCTGGCACATGCCACTTTAGACGGGTCTATTGTTCGATTGCATTCATTCCTTTCTTCAACATATTCAGCTCTAGTTTCCGTGCATGGGTTCCTGCTCCACCGACTCTATGCTGCTTGTTTCAAACCGACAACCCTAGAACGAATTTTTTGAACCAAATTCTTCAAAATTCCGGGAAATTATCGATTTGTCCGTCCCCTCAAGGATATGCAGATCTACGACCGAAACATATGGATTATTTTTCGCATATCAAAACGGCAAGTAGTGTTCCGCTCAATACGTTGGATTTTATACCAGCAGTGGTGCTTTGAAATTGAATGCAGAATACCTAAAACTAGAACTTTCCAGAATATATACCGGGCAACTGAGGCAACCATGTTGGTGGAGAGCAGCGGTTATTTACTCACTCTGGCAGATGTAATAGCAGAGCATTCACAGAAAAATCCACAGAAAGAATTGAGGTAACACGAAAACTGTTTTGCCTTTCTATCTCGCGGAAAACAACAATCGAGGGAATCAATATATACATTCGCAAAGAGTCTGCTTCAATGACTGCAGTTTCACAAAATCATACTCGGAAAGGACTGAACCTATAATAGTACCTGCAATAGTACGAATCACACAATAAACATATCCATGGATCAAAACAATTCAAACTGAAAACAGCTGTTGAATCATTGATAGTTAGTGAGCTTTCTGAATATTGTCACTCTAGAAGTCAGATGATTTCTTTCATTCCTATTACTGATATTCAAATGAAAATATTACAAGTTCCCTAATGTCTGAGTATCATGAAAAATATCGCTCAATACACGTCCAGGAATAGATTTTTCTCCTACGACCACCAATGAGAATAGCGCTCTCCACATTGTTTTGATATTCAGAAATCCGATTTTGATCCTTGTGAATATCATGAATCCATTACATTGTTCCTGAGCGAAGTCAAAAAAATAATCAGGACACATAATCATTCAGTTAGAACAATAACAAACAACACAGTTGACGTCGACTCAGCTGAGTGAAGTTGGTTACCAATGATTATAGCTCAAATATCCTGAGGTTGCCGAACTTGTAACAATTCATGATAAGCGCATTGTCTATCAAAGTATCGGAAGGGTCTCCACTCCAGTTATCCAGTTTCTGACTGCTGTATTTTAGGTTGTGCGTTAGTTGTAGACAATGAGCAGAACTCTTAATAACTTTCGGATTCGAGAGACGTATTTCCTGGAATTTCAGTGAATGACAATGGATAGTGGGTGAAATTTGGAATAATAATCATTCAAATATTCATGGTCGTAGGAAAAGGAATGTACATAACTTGTTAAAAAGTTGTATTTCAGGCGATGTCACAATTCCACTCGTGCAAAATATGTCACTTACCACACTAGTTATGTAGTATGCTATTTCAATGCTTTCATGCCTTCGTGTTATGTCGTGTTATGTCGGCTTCGCCTCATAGAGAATTGGTCACACGAGCACTGAGAAATTCAATTCAAAATGTTGTGCAAATGGTCTGACATGTCCCAGATAGTCTAGTTCACATTCGCTTTCCAAACATGTTTCTAGCTATTATAGGACTCGGGCAATTAGAGTCTGACACACTGTTGCCAACCCTGTTTAAGGACGTTCAAATTCAATATAGAATAATCACGCCTCCGTTCACCGCAATTTTCATCTTCTTGAGTTCTTCCTGAATTTGATGGTCCACGTGATTTCTCACTTTATTGTTTTTAGAAACAAACTGGAGCACACGAACACGAAATAACATTTTGAATTCCATCGGAAATCAACAATTTTGTCTTCACTAATTGCAAACAGTCTTATCTTCTCAAGAGAAGATATGTGAACTAATCGGAATTTCCTTCACGAATAGGGGAAATCCATTCTATTGGAATTTGACATGATGAACGGTTATCTACAAATTATTGCTGTTCGAAAGGAGTCAGAGAGTGGTATATTTATTCATGGGAATTATATACTCTGGATAAAATACCCGATATTCTGGCAAAAAAAAAGTTCAATAGATGCTGGAAGACTTCAAACATTCCCTGTTGAACGAAATGAAGTACATCCAGTTCAGTATCAGTTTTCGAAATATCTCCTCTGAAATATTACATTTTTTGACGAACAAATGGAAAACATTCATCATGTCATGAAACGGAGAGAATTCATTATGTTGAAAAACAATTGACGAATACAAGAATATCTACCAATTTTTTTCAAGAACTATTGAGAAATCAAGAGAAGAACGAGCAAAATTCATGGGAAAGATGTTATTCTGCTCTCAACGTGACGATTATATTCAAAATTTTTTAAAAAATCAATACAAAGCAAATAGAATGAGCTTCAACTGTCAATGAAGTAGTATTTGAGATCGATCTGAGTTTAACTTCAGACTATAATGAAAAGTACAAGGAGTTTGAGACAAATGAAGATGTATAAGAAATGTGTTCAACATTATTCAATGAATAACCAATGAAATGAAATATTCTAATCTATTTCGAACCTATTAGAACAGTCATATGCAGAACAGGAAAACACAATCACGAAAAAAGTTTTAAAATCCTCCCTTGACTTGATGGGCTGAACCGGCTGAACCAACAAGGATTATTTACCAATTTTCAATAAACAAAACCAACAAGTGGAACTGAGTCTTTCTGTTTCAACACACTTATGGATCGATAGAGTCCGCTATAAACAATAGATTTGAGTGAATAATCTCACCCTATCAACTTGATTCGAAAGAAAATAACTGGAAAAGTCGTATTTCTCAATACAATGGCATGACACATCGAAATGTTGTGACAATGTCGAAGGTCATGTGATTTTTTATCGCTGCGTCTCTTTCTTATGGTCGTTCCATTTCCTCTTTTCCTAGCTCGATCTAGAAGAGAATCTACAGGGTTGGGATGAAATATGGAACCAAGTAAATATCTTTCAAACGAAAAAAAACATATTTATGAAAATTCGCAGGTTAGTGCAATGGAACAAAATGCATCTGATATACATATTTTTGTTATCAATATACTTCCGGTTCAACCGGAAATGATGCCATCAACTTTTTTAATTCAAACGGTACATATATATATTTTTACATATTTCGAATTCATCCATACTGAATTGAGTGTAAAAAAAATTGTAGAAACGAGGAATATTATAGCACTTCAATTATCGACATACTTTGAGTTATTTGCATTACAGCAAAGAACTATTTAGATGAACTAATTCATGTTGTTTGTATGCATTGAACGTACGATTCACAAATTGTACAATCTAAAATGGTTCAATTGAGTGAAAAGAGCATATTGAAATTCTAATGATGATCGGTGATGGTGATCGTAACATTTGTTTCTGTCAATCATAGTTTATTTCAGAAAGATATAGAGTAATGAAACCTCATTAGGTATGCAAAGAGACCACAGAGTGACCCAACGAATATTTCAGCCACTTCCATAGTTTGGTATTGATTTCATTGAAACACTCTTTCTTTTTATCAAGTACCGGTAGTACCACCCGGGTTGAGCTCGATATATTGGTTCAGCCTATTGTTATCCATTCTCAAACACTGAAAATAGTGTGCCAAAGGCGTGCCGGTAGCATCTGGTAAGAAGGAAATAAAAATCAGGCATCATGTACATAGGTACACTTATTTTTTATTGAACATCATACAAAAAATACATTATACAGAAATCATATTGAAAAAAAAAATCATAATATTCTTCGTTATCTGAGGAACTGTCATTTCCTCTTATATAATTAACGGGTCGACGGTCCGATCGATCAAGTAGTCAAGATCCCACATTTTCTCCTCTTCTTGACATGCTAGACTGCTTTCCGCCAGTTCTCTGGTGTCACCTCCTCAATGGCTTGATCAAACAGTAATTCAACGTCTTTCATCCTGAATGTTGTGTTGTGTCTTTCTACAGATCCTTCCACTTGCACTCATATAAGTTCTATAGGATTCAGTTCGCAATACTTTTCATGGTTAACCAGTCAATAATTTCTTGTTTTCTCCAAGTTGGAGTCTTCTCTATGCGTCGAGAATGATAACTTGCACAACTATCGAATCGGAAGATATTTCATCATTTCACCAAAATAGTCTTCAAAAACATCCGAATCGATGTCATCGTATGGCACGACTGAAAGGTTAGCACACCTTCTTTCGAAAATCCCTCTTTGCTTCCAATATGGACGATTGGGTATTTCTTTTTTGAAATGAGAATAGTGAACTTTTCTTCGAATAACACTTTTGGTCATCAAGGACTTTCACTGGTCTGCCTGACTTTTCTTGGGAGGCTTCACTTGGCCTGCTTTCTCTTTCTCCCCCGCAATAATTCAAAACCGGTGGGCTTTCCAACTCCAGTCATCTGGGAACATCGGTGGACAGTTTCTTGTACAGTAAATTTCGGGTAATCGTATTTTATGCAATTCAGTGGAGAATTATTGGATCATCTTTCCGTCGGTGTGTTTCCGTACTGTGAACACTATTTACTACTATTTCAAGACCTACGCCTATGGCCGAAACCGAAATTGTGTGGAGCTGAACGGAATCCCCCATTTCATTACTCTATACCTTTCTGAAATAGACTATAGACTTGGAGCAAAGAAGAGTACTCGTTTATTTGTTACTATGCATACAAACAACATCGATTAGTTCATCTAAATAGTTTTTTGCTCTAATACAAAAACTCAAAGGAGGTTGATTGAAGTGCTATATTCCTCGTTTCACAGTTTTTTATTACACTAAAGTCAGTATGTATGAATTGAAAATACAAGCTCTTCCATAATCTGTGAAAATATATAGGGTGTCCCATCCAAATCAAAGAAGTTGATGGCATTTCCGGTTGAACCGGAAGTATATTATTTACAAAAAAAATGTACATCAGATACATTTCGTTCAATTGCACTTACCTGCGAATTTTCATGAGTATCGTTCTTTTCGTTCAAAACATATTTTCTTGGTTCCATACTTCATCCCAACCCTGTACATATGAATCATATCTCTGCGCTCGAATGATTTTTTGACATTCGTGTGAACATATCTCAGAAACTATTGTGATGAATATGGGTGATGGCAAATTGAGGATTCAAAATGATGTATGAGTTATTCCATTGAGAAAATAAACTCTGGTAACTGCTTGTTCCGAATAAGTGAGTGTTCTTCAACATGGCAATCGGGATCGGTAATCATCATCGATAGAAAAAGACCCAGTTGGGGCGGCAAACCATATGACGGAAGTTTTGCTAAGAGTCGTTTGTGCCAAACTCGGCCAAATGCTTCGGAGATAAGCACACCAAGCAGGACTCTAGTTGACCTCTGGTGACGAAAGCAATATTGCCGGTCTATGATTATTGAGCTCCCTAGATATCGGATGAGCTCGATGCTGATTGCTTTTTCCATTACTTCAGAGATGACAGATAGTAGTGCAATCGGTATATAGTTTTAAGAGAGGGTTTTCTTCCCTTCTTTGGAATCGGTTAGACTCTATCTGTCTCTAGCTATCTTTCAGTTGGAAGAAAATATACCAAGTTGGTACGAAAGGGTGGACAATCTGCAAGGAACTGGTGTTAGTTCTGGGGCACATTTCTTGAGAACAATAGACGGTATCCCTTCTGGCTACATAGCTATCTTGACCTTGAGGCCAAGCAGAATTTGTCTGATTGTGCGTGGACGGAAGACAACTTCTGGCATATGATTATCGATGGTAGCGATTTCGGGAAGGTCTTGGCCTCGTGGATCCAAAGTAGAATTGTGTATGTATTCTTAGCTTCAACATATTCAGCTCTAGTTTCCGGGCATGGAATCCTGCGCCAACGACGGTATGCGATTTGCTCCAGAGCGATGACCCTAGAACTTGTTTCATTGAAGCATGGATCACCAGTGGTCAGTGGATTGGTGGTTAGTAGTATGTGAGTTTTTATTTCCAGCGTGATGATCTCAGAGATCTCTTCAGCGCATTACGTAGATTCGTTGGATTCGAAATACATTCTCCACCAAGGAAACTCAGAGAAAAACATGCGAAGGTCATCCTAGTCGGTTGGCATGTCGAACAGTGCATGTGTGTGTTGGACTGGTTCACGGAGTGATGTAAGGACAGTTTGTTCAGATAAGTATGTGGTCTGAGTTTCCGAGCGGTGCACCGACTTTCACTTATACGGTTCCGGATTGTTAGTGAGGAATAAGTCGAGGGTAGTGGCATAATGATTGTTGATATCAGGGATCCGAGTGGGTTCATTTATCAGTTGCTCAAGACCATAGGTGATAGCGAAAGCCCCAGCCAAACGTCCTGCGTCATCTATTCTATTTGAGAATCTGAGCTAGGTAGACTTTGAAATCCCCCATGATGATGATTTCAGCTGCTAGGTGGTTCTGCTGGATGAAATCGAGTTTCAGAGGAAGAAATTCGAAACGTTCACCAGGAGTTTGTTCATTTGGTTTATTGATCTTGAGCTACATTACATCCAATTCTTTTGGTCCCAGTTTCTCCTCACGATGGCATGAGAGATCATTTCTGGAAAAGAGACATATACCTCTTCTGAATCTGGAACGAGTATGTCCAGAGCAGAGCATATAGGTCGTGTCAGTTGATGAATTGACCTATGTCTCAGTTAATGCCAGTATATCTGGTTTCTCAGCCTGTAAATGGTGATGGACATCATTTATGTTTTTTTTTCATACCTCGAATGTTACAACGGTCCATGGAAATGCGAATGGAGAGGTATTTTACTTCCGGAGTGTTTCACTCAATGAGGATTCATCATCTAGATTCTTTCTTTGGACTCACATGAGTGGTTTGGGTTGGGAAGGAGATATGTCCGGAAGCATCGACCAAATACTGGAACATGGGATCTACCCATCTCACAACACCTCTGTCTATGTGGTGGTGTCACACCAGGCGATGAGAGGAAATGTCATCTTCCACCTATGGGTATCTTTTTAATCGCCTCTCACGACAGGTAGGATTTACCATGGAGAAATTTTTGATCCGTCCCCATACGGCCCAGTACAGGTATAGAACAAGTAAGAATTTCGGGACGTGTCCTGAGGTATATATAGGTCAAACTTGTAGGACAACTAGAAATCAATATATCAATATATCAATCAATATACAACAATCAATATATTCTAATGATCTTCTGAAAGAATACCTGCATAGAAAATTATCTGAAATTCTTCATAATAGCATCCACACAGAACCTATGCATTTTAAGTTCATTATACTGTCACCTAGAGGAGTGTCAACGAAGTGATGTGTTGACGAAGTGATGTGTTAACGAAAATTGTTGTGGTTTCAAATTGAGAAAGATATGGAAATCTAATCTTTCGTTGTGATTCTACATTCAGTCAATTCAAAATCACTGTCCTGAAGTCCATTTGACTCTTATCGAAGTGCAACTCATCATTCAAAAACATATTCGTCAAGTCAACCGCCAAAGATATTAATTGAAAAATGAATGGATTTTTTTTTATCTGGTAACAACACGAGAAACCTATAATGTTCGAGGAACATCGTGTTAGCCAGCTGTGCAATTTTGGGAGAGGAAGAAGGTGTTGGAATTTTTTTTGAAAGTTCGGAGGTTGTGATCATCAGGAAAGACTCCACTAGGCAAAAAATTTTACAACTTTGCCGTTCTATTGATGAATTATGCTTGGTATAGCGATGTTCGACAGGTCTCGAGCCTGACAGTGTAGGGGTGACCAGCCTGAGCTCGTCTGGTTTGTCTACTAGGAATCGGACGTGGTGGCATAATAGATGATATTTTCGTTGAGCACCGACTGTGGAAAGTATCTATAAGAAAGGCAAAGATCGTCGACCTGAAGAGGTCAATGATTTGGTGAGAGATGTATCATCGACTAGGCGAATAGTTCTTAATAGTTCTGAATTGAATATAAGAGCTTTAGCGTATGTTTGGGGGCTGAGCTTCAAACATATGAACAGTACTCCAAGACAGGTCGGATCTGCGCTTCGTAGATCATAAGCAGTCGCTGGGATGTGAAGTACCTCTTCGCACGGAAAAGAAAACCAGCATGGATATTGACGACCTCATAGGAACAGTGGTACCCGACATCATCAAATTGGTCATTGTGTGATCTGCTTTTTTGGTGAACATACGAGCTTGAGTTTCCGTTGCATTGAACTGTACTTAATTCTCATATCCTCATTCCAGAATTTTTGTCAAATCCTAGCTATGAACTGGGCTGGAGGTCACATCCAACAAATCATTGATGTGGAGCAAGAACAAGTTTGATGTCAAGACAGAGCCTTGTGGAACACTAGCATTGATCGTCATTGTATCACCCGATAGTGAAAGACACAGTTGGGGCGGCAAACCATATGACGCAAGTTTCGCTAAGAGGCCTTGGAACCACTCGATCAAATGCTTTCGATAGATTTTTCTGCGGTTTTCTCAATTTCTATTCCATACAATGCATCTGGAGAATGTGTTGATAGTTGGAGCTGACTGAATTTGATGAGAAAAACCATTTGTTCTGCTAGAGAGGTTTTTATAGAGGGTACAAGCAGACAGCGAGCGCGAACAAGCGTCCCAAGGAGGACCCAGATCGATTTCCAGGAGAATCAGACGGGCCGGAGAATCTTTCGAAAACTAAGAGCAATCCGAGGGCGCATCGATCGTCCTGTCCCGCATGGGCAGGGAATGATGGATCGGGACATTATTCAAACCGGCTCGCGACAGCCACCTCGCCTGGAACACGTGTGTTCATTGCGGGAAAATGAGGAGCCACTTCCCTCTCATGTTCACGTCAGGAATGACAGATATTGTTGAAATACTACTTCGAAAAAAGCTGTCGTGACAGTGATTCGCAGGTTGGTCCAGTCTTTCTCCTCCTCAAAATTGAGTTTTCCTGCTTGCCGGAGCTTTCCCCTATTGCTAGTATACAGGCCGTTTCATCTGAAGCGCACATCAGAAGTTTTCAAATTCGATGATTTGCTGATTGATGAATATGTTTCCAAGATAGCGGCACTTCCGGTTATACCGGGATTGAACACCAAATCTGTTATTTCAAATAGAATGCTATATTTATTCATTTCCCAGCATTTTGTGGGATTTTCTCTCCTCGTTTCTGAAAAATGGAGTAGAAGTTATTGGAAATTATTTCAATATATTTGTTAGGGAAAGATTTTTTGATCTGCCCCAAGATGTCACTGCGCTTGAAATTAAACCTTCAGATACCTAAAAGAGAAATTCTCTATTTGTCAGTGACACCTATTTTTTGAAGAATACGGAAATACAAATATATTTTATAATAATAAAACGTCTACTCATCTTGCTGTACGTTTCGGGAACAAATCTGCTCCCGTTCTCAACACAATTAAAATATTTTCCTTTCCGCAAAATTTTTCAATATGTTGTCGGTTTTGACACTGAAAAGTGACAATTTGATAAACGGAAGAATTCTGATTACAAGGTGTTTTCATTATTCGATATTGAATCTTCCATTTTCATATTCAAGTTTCAGAAGTGGATGCCGAGTTCTATCTACAGGGTGTCCTTAAAAGGTCTTTACAAAAAGCTACCACATATTCTTCAGACCAAAACAATTCGATACAAGCAAACTTACCTCAGTAAAAAGTTGCTTAGTTTGGGCGCTAGACGGCTCTGAAGTTGAAATTTTCAAATCGATTTTGCTTCATAACTTTTGAACGGCTCATGAGATTTTTTTCAAATTTGGTACGTTGGCATAGACTCATCGGGCAATGAAACTCATATCATAATCATAATGAATATCATTCCATGGGCGTAGAACTTGATTTTTTCAGTAAATAAACATCTAAAACTCCTACGCCAATGGAAAAAAATTAGTTTCAATATGAAATCTAAATTATTCAACTCATTCACTACAAAAAAGGTACTCTTGACAAAAGTCGATTCCTCTCAGGGTTTCGACAAAATTTTAATTTTAGTGATTTAGAGCATAATTAATAATAAAACGATTAACAGATATTTCATAAAAATTGTTCAAAATGTTCACCATTTTCACGTATACAAAGATTTATACGACGCAAAAAGTTGAGATGTACTTTTTGCATAGGTTATTTCTATTGAAAATAAGTAGCACTGTTTTTTTTTTCTGAAGACTATTATTATCTGCTCGAAAACAGTGATATTCACATTCTTGGTTTCCATAGTTTCATCTGTGTTGATTTGTCGAGTTTTATTGACGTTGATTGTTGATATCGGACTTTTCTGATTTATCATGGCCGTACAATACACCAATGAAGAATACACCGATATGTTATTGGTATTCGGATATTGTCAAGGAAATGGTCGAGAGAGTGTGAGGGTGTATTCGGCAAGGTTTCCAAATCGTCGCGTACCAAGCCACCCAACCTTTGCTGCAGTTGAGAGACGTCTTCGGGAGACCGGTCATTTTGCTCCTAGAACTGGTGATTATGGAAGACAGCGTTATGTAAGGATTCCCGAAGTCGAAGTAGAAATTTTAGACCGTATTGAAGAAAATCCAGAATTGAGTACTAGACGGATAAGTAATGAACTAGAAGTTTCTAGGAATGCCGTTCATGAAGTACTAAGAGAACAATTATTATACCCATACCACAAGACGCCAGTTCAAGATTTATTAATCCATGATTCACAAAGTCGTCTGATGTTTTGTAGGTTCATTAATTTACAAAGAGAAATGAATCTGAACTTTGGAAAGAATATTTTGTTCACTGATGAAGCCTGTTTCACGAGAAGAGGAATAACTAATTTTCATAATGAACACGTTTATGCAATTGAAAATCCTCATTCCATTAAAATAAACCATTTTCAACACGAATTCAAAATCAACGTTTGGGCTGGAATAATAGGAAATTTTATAATTGGTCCTGTCATACTTCCACAAAGATTAACAGGAGACATGTATTTACAACATCTACGAAATACGTTGCCAAATTTGTTGGAAGATTTACCACTCCAACATCGGGTAGATATGTGGTTTATGCACGATGGAGCTCCACCACATTTTTCGGTGGATGTTAGGAATTTTTTAAACCAACAGTACCCAGACAGATGGATAGGTAGAGGTAATGATGCACCCGTGAATTGGCCACCACGTTCTCCAGACTTAACACCGATGAATTATTTTGTATGGGGTTATCTCAAGTCCACGGTTTACAAGACCCCTGTGAATACTGTAGAACAATTATGGCAACGTATCCAACAGGCGACGAATAATCTTACAGGCGATGAAGAAGTTATGCAAAGAGTACATTTCAACTTTTTGCGTCGTATAAATCTTTGTATACGTGAAAATGGTGAACATTTTGAACAATTTTTATGAAATATCTGTTAATCGTTTTATTATTAATTATGCTCTAAATCACTAAAATTAAAATTTTGTCGAAACCCTGAGAGGAATCGACTTTTGTCAAGAGTACCTTTTTTGTAGTGAATGAGTTGAATAATTTAGATTTCATATTGAAACTAATTTTTTTCCATTGGCGTAGGAGTTTTAGATGTTTATTTACTGAAAAAATCAAGTTCTACGCACATGGAATGATATTCATTATGATTATGATATGAGTTTCATTGCCCGATGAGTCTATGCCAACGTACCAAATTTGAAAAAAATCTCATGAGCCGTTCAAAAGTTATGAAGCAAAATCGATTTGAAAATTTCAACTTCAGAGCCGTCTAGCGCCCAAACTAAGCAACTTTTTACTGAGGTAAGTTTGCTTGTATCGAATTATTTTGGTCTGAAGAATATGTGGTAGCTTTTTGTAAAGACCTTTTAAGGACACCCTGTATATCAACTGAACAAGAAGCAATATTATTGTCTCCGTTCAGGAGAATGCAAGCAGACTCTTTGATTTTCCGTTTTTGGTTGTTGTCCTCTTTTCCTATGATCTCAATATTACCCCAATCGGCCATATGTTGTCCATTTTCAGTAAGGATATGTTCAGTTAATTTTGATTTGTCGTATATCTTTTCTTTACATTGTTCTTATGCTCTTTCATCCTCACTGATAGAGGCCTGCTGGTTTCACCGGTATAATATTTTCCACAAACATTGGTATACCGTGAATACAATTTTTTGATGATTGTTCTCCATTCATTATTGCGTTTTGAGATTCTTCCGGATTTTTCAGCATTATCTTCATCAGCTATCCTTGAGTCTAGTCATTCTTGAAATAGAAAAAATATTGAGTTTGCACCGTCATCGTCGAAAATCGATCAGTCTTTTTTCAATGTATCGGAATTGTATTCGAGCAACAGCAAGTGAAAAAAGGATCCTCCTTGTTACTTAGGTTCAGGGAAGGCTGATGGAGATCATGCAAAAAACCAAATCAAAATATGGCATTTTATTTGAAATAGCACCACAGATCATCATTGGAACCCAGAGAACTCCTAATGTGCGGTTCAGATACAACATCCCTTATGAATTTTCTCCAGAAAACACATTCAACAGTTTGAAATCGACAAAAAATATACCAGGCCGCTTTTTTCCAATTTTGAAAAACATATGAAGAGCATACGATGTGACTCCTCAAGTACTACAAGCTGGCACTTTCATTTTTTTCAACTTCAACCATGGGCGTAGCCAGGGAGGGGCAGGGGTGGGCGCTTGCCCCCCCTGGTCCACAAAGAGGAAATACAAATTAAAGTTTTCTGCATGATAGGTAATATTTTTTATACAGGGTGACCCAGGGTTAAACCGCCAAACGTTAAGGGTCGGTTATTTGGGCAAAAATAAGACTTTTTTTTCTGATGAACATAAATGTCCTAACTTGCTTTGTTTTCGATATACAAGGTGTCAAAGTTTTCAGAAAAAATCGGTTCTCCATTATTCACGGCTTAAACTTACGGCAGATTTCGATGAAACTTGGTATGCTTCATCGAAATCTGCCGTAAGTTCAAGCCGTAATTAATGAATAACCGATTTTTTCTGAAAACTTTGACACCTTGTATATCGAAAACAAAGCAAGTTAAGCAAGTTAGGACATATGTTCATTAGAAATAAAATCTTATTTCTGCCCAAATAACCGACCCTTAACGTTTGGCGGTTTAACCCTGGGTCACCTTGTATAATCGATTCGCGATCGACATTTTTTGTCTTATAATACTTATTTATTTCAAATTGTGTGTGCATTGAAGTTGATTCATCTGGATAGCCAACCATATCAGCTGCCCATGAATTGAAGTATCGCACTATCTATCAGCCAGAAAACCCGCGACAGTGAGCTATCCCGTGTCTCGTACAATACCCCACCCTCGCCGCTCGCTGGACAAGACGCCTGGGTTTTCGCTCCAGTTTGCAGGTTTGCACAAGTAAACGTTTAGTTTACCTGCACTGACGCTGACCTGCAGTATTGTGATTTGCAAGAGCGAGGTCGGGATTCTGATTGGTCGGGCTGGTCTGGCCTCGAGCTGACCATGATTTGTTTTCTCAAGGAAAAAGTGAACACTACTTGACCTTGGGTCTGGAAGCTTGCGGTGGAAATCATTATTCCTCAAAACTGGTAGTATCAAAGTGCTTGGCATTCCATGTTTGTGCTACTGAGCGAATTTGATTGCAAAATTACGAAGGATAACAAAGTTATGACCTAAACAATATCACATGACCCTGAAATGTCTTTCCAGGTATGAAAACCATTCTAACTCTTTCCAAAATCATAAATACACTCTCTCTAGGCAATAAGAAGTCTTAGTCTCTGGGTTGATCAGGATTTCCGGATGCAAAAATCATTGCAAGATGAATAAAGCAAGTAAACGGATAGCATACTGGACTTCTTATTTCCCAGGGCTCTGGACGGTCATTATGCAATCAAATCCTACCAATACTAATATCAAGAGTCTGAACATGATATGTGTGAAGTCATTAGCCTGGTAGTGCTTTCAAAACGGAGGCAGGGGTGTCATGAAGTTGATTACCCTCAGCAGGGTGCAACGGGGCTAAACAAGGTTAGTCTGGGGTAGGGCTCTCTGGGGGGCTCAAAATACTAGCCAAAGGAGCTCCTTGATTCATGAATTCATCAATCAGGTATACAGGGTGACTCTAAAATGGCCTCAACCTCATTTCTCGTATGAGGCTCGTTCACCGAAGCCTAGTAATGAAGCTGGTGAGAAAACACTTCATTACACACCCCTCCTACTTGTGGAAAAAAAAGAATGATTGTGTAACAATCATTATTTTTTTTTTGTTTGCTGGACATGACTCTCAAAATTATACATCTGGAAAAATCTATGCTAATACTCATGTACTAGGGCTGTCTTCAACGGGAGTGTCTCGGGCGTACTCGTTCGCACGAGCAGCGGTTGCATTGGACTCCCTTGTCAGCGACGGTGGGGGTTGACGTCTGGGTGCGCTGGTTCACTTTCGCTGGCATAGAGCGGGATGACGGCGTCGGAGCTGCTGGGGGTGTCTGGGCTCGGGCTGGGGTTGTCTTCAATCGTCGTGGGCAGGGACAATCGCTTGACCGGATGCGATCCCGGCCACATCGGGAGCAGAACAGCCTCAAGGGGCGAGCACAAGAGTCTCGTTCGTGGCCCGGCGTGCCACAGCGCCAGCACAGCCTCTCGTATACAGGCTGGTAGAGTGGAGGTGAGCGTCGTTGTCCAGCGGAAGTTGGCGGGGTTGACTGGTGGTTTTCCGGGTGGAGGCCTTCCAAGGACTTCAGCATGATGCACTGGAGGCCTCGTGGTGTGAAGTCTCCTAGCGGGACGGCGAGTACCCCACCTCGGTGGTCGGTATCACCGGGGTCGGCTTGTCTGCCGGCTGTGGAGCTAGTGGAGTCGGGGCTCAGGTTGCCATGGCCAAGGTCTGCGGTGTCAGAGCCTGCGGGGTCCGGGGTGTGCGGTGTCAGAGCCGGCGGGGTCTGCGGTGTCAGGGCCTGCGGTATCAGGGCCGGCGGTGTCAGGGCCAGCGGTGTAGGGGCCTGCGGTATCAGGGCCTGCGATGGCTGGGACTGCGGTGTCGGGGCCTGCGGTATCAGGGCCGGCGGTGTCAGGGCCAGCGGTGTCTGGGCCAGCGGCGTAGGGGCCTGCGGTATCAGGGCCCGCGATGGCTGGGACTGCGGTGTCAGGGCCTGCGGTATCAGGGCCAGCGGCGTAGGGGCCTGCGGTATCAGGGCCTTCCTCGGCCGCGTGGTCGCCTGGGAGTGGGGACGCGTCTGTATCCACTTGGTGAAACGGTCCTGGTGAACGGCAAGGTAGCAGTTTCCTTTGCTTGACCTTGGTAACGGCCCTACTAAGTCGGTGGACACGGTGTCCCATGGCTTAGTGTTCAGGGATGGGTGCATCTTTCCAGGCGGTTGCTGCTGGGACACTTTATACTCCTGGCAGGTTTTGCAGCTTCTCACGTACCGGGCGATCTCGTGGAACATTCCAGGCCAGTAGTACTTCTGGGTGATTCTAGCCGTGGTTTTGGCAATGCCCATGTGTCCTGCAGTCACGTCATCGTGATTCTCCTTCAGTACCTGTGGTCTAAGGGGTTTAGGAACACATAATTTCCAGGGATCGTCCATCCCTAACTCACTCAACTTATTAGCATCCCAAAAATGGCGGAAGAGGCGGTCTTCTTTCACACAGAAGTCGGGAAAAGCAGCGGGGCGCTTCTCCACTTCCACCTTCTTGTTGCGGTACCACGTACATCTTTGTCCAGCTTCCTTCTCCAGCTCCAAGGTGCAGCACAGGGCATCCGTTGATTCAGCCTCCTGACTAGACAGAGGAAGAGGCTGTCGGGATAGAGCGTCGGCAACTCTATTCAACGTTCCCTCACGGTATTTGACCTCGAAGTCAAATTGCTGCAGGTACATAGTCCAGCGGGCTATGCGGCCAGGAGGATTCTTAATGGACTGCATCCATTTCAGGGAGAGGTGATCAGTTATCACCGTGAAGTGGTAACCCTCCAGGTAGGGTCTCAGTTTCTCTATGCCCCAGACGATGGCCAAACATTCCTTCTCGGTAACGGAGTAGTTTCGCTCTGGAGCACTCAGCATCCTGCTGGCATTGGCGACAACCTTCTCCTGACCATCGATCGTCTGGGTGAGGGCGGCTCCAAGTCCACAGTTGGAGGCGTCCGTCTGTAACACAAAAGGCTGGGAGAAATCTGGGCAAGTCAAAGCAGGGGCTTGTATAAGACAAGTCTTCAAAGTAGCAAAGGCGGTTTCCTGAGCTTCAGTCCACTTCCAACGGACATCCTTCTTCAGGAGTTTGGTTAGTGGAGCAACTATGGCGGAGAAATTTGGAATGAATCTCCTATACCAGGAAGCCATTCCCAGGAATTGTCGTAGCTTCCTCAGGGTTGTAAGCATCGGCCACTAGACGATGGACTCAATTTTATCAGGGTCCGTCTGGATGCCCTCAGGAGTGACCATATGTCCTAAATATCTAAGTGAATTCAAACAGAACTTACACTTATCCGAATTCAACTGGAGATTAGCTCCACGTAAACGGGTGAATACTTGCTTTAAATGCTCCAGGTGTTCTTCGAACGTTTTGCTTAGTACAATTATATCGTCCAGGTATGCAAAAGCAAAAGGTTCCAGGTTGGGTCCGATGATGTTGTCCATTAGTCGCTGGAAAGTTGCGGGGGCGGAATGCAACCCAAACGGCATCACTCGGAATTGAAACAGGCCCCTTCCAGGCACTGTGAAGGCTGTGATGGGTTTGCTATCTTCGGTGAGCGGGATCTGCCAATAGCCTTGGCGTAAGTCCAGGCTCGAAATGTACTTAGCTTCCCAAAGTTTATCCAGGATTGCATTGATAAATGGCAGGGGGTAGGCATCTTTCTCGGCGACTTGTTGACCTTCTGGAAGTCAATGCAGAAACGTGGTTTCCCATCCTTCTTCTTTACAATCACCACCGGCGAACTCCACGGGCTTCTGGAGGGCTCGATGATTCCTTCGGCCAACATCTTGTCGACCTCATTGTTGATGACTTCCTGCATCTTCGGATTCTGGGGTCGGTATCGTGTCCTTTTCCCGCCATCTAATGTACATGGAGTTTTGGGTTCATTCATAATATCACCCTTTTCCCGTTATAAAGATATGCACGAATATGTCTTCTCAATGGCACAAATCTGCTGCCAAAGCAGCAAAATGTTACATGGATGATATGCCTGTCGATGTTCAGATGATTTCTGCTCACCAAAACATAATAGAAGCTAACAAAAAAATTATAGCATCAATTATTTCTACTGTAATGTTTTGTGGTACACACGATTTACCCTTGAGAGGCAAAGAACAACATCAAGGGGTTTTTGAAGACTTAATCAAACTCAAGATTGAAGCTGGTGATGAAACTTTGAAAGAACATATAGACAAGGGTAAAAAAATGCCTCCTACATGTCACCACAGATTCAAAATGAAATAATTGAATTGAATGGGGCAGTTATCAGAGACGATATCATCGCACAAGTGAAGAAGGCTTATGCCTATAGCGTATTGGCAGATGAAAGCAGTGATATTTCTGGGAAGGAACAACTATCAATTGGTGTCCGATTTTTTGACGAGGAACAAATGGTAGTCCGCGAGGAATTTTTAGGTTTTGTCGAACTAATTGCCATGGACGCTAAAACCATTGCTACTGCAATAGACAATTTTATAGAAAATGCAGGTCTCGATCCAGAAAAATGTGTCGGACAAGGATACGATGGATGTTCAACTATGGCAGGAAAGGATGGTGGTGTTCAGAAGATTATGCGAGAAAAGTATAAAAAAGCACTATATTTCCATTGTGCTAGTCACAAACTAAACTTAGTCGTGAACGATCTGAATCAGATTCCAGTGATAAGGAATGCGATATCCACAGTGAAAGAAATAATAAAATTCTTTCGCGAATCATCCAATGAGGCCAGAGGTGCAAGGCGAAGACAGGTTGATGCTTTAAATGAGGATCTGACAAGAATTCTGAAATGGGGATCTGAGAATCTAGTACAGTTCAATGCAACTAAAACTCAAGCTTGTATATTCACCAAGAAGGCTGATCACACAATGCCCAATTTGATGATGTCGGGTACCACTGTTCCTATGAGGTCGTCAATATCCATGCTGGGTGTCACCACCAACAGTGCTCTCTCATGGGACGATCATGTGAGGTCCATTGCGGAAACTGCTTCACAAAAACTCGGTTTTCTTTTCCGTGCGAAGAGATACTTCACACCCCAGCAACTGCTTATGATCTACAAAGCACAAATTCGACCTGTCCTGGAGTACTGTTCACATGTTTGGAGCTCAGCCCCCAAACATACGCTTAAGCTCTTAGATTCAATTCAGAAGAGAGCTATTCGCCTAGTCGATGACACAACACTCACCAAATCATTGACCTCTCTAGATCATCGTAGAAAGGTCGGCGATCTATGCCTTTTTTATAGGTACTTTCACGGTCGGTGCTCAACGGAAATATCATCTATCATGCCACCACGCGCGATTCCTAGTAGACAAACCAGACGAGCTCAAGCTGATCACCCCTACACTGTCAGGCTCGAGACCTGTCGAAAATCGCTATACCAAGCATCATTCATCAATAGAACGGCAAAGTTGTGGAATTCTTTGCCTAGTGAAGTCTTTCCTGATGCTTACAACCTCCAAACATTCAAGAAAAATTCCAACACCTTCCTTCTTTCCCAAAATTCCACCGCTGGCTAACACGATGTTCCTCGAACATCATAGGTTTCCCTTTCGTGTTGTCCACAGATAAAAAAAAAATCTGTTTTCCGTCGAAAGTATGCACCAACTACCATTATTTTGCGAGACACGCTGGTCTCAAAAATACAAGAGTATTGCCGTATTCAGAGAACATTATGTGAGTATCGTCAAAGCCCTTGAAATACTATCGAGGGATGGTAACACTGCGACTAGAAAAGTCGCTTTCCAACTACATTGTACTGCTACAAAGTCCGAATTTATTGTCAGTGTCAGTCTTATAGCGAAGTATTCTGCAATACTACAACCTGTGGTGAATGTGTTACAGTCGAAAAGTATTGACATGCTTCAATGTGCAAATCATATAAACAAAATACTTGTTCTCGTGAAAAATCACCGTGAAACGGCAGACATCACAAGCGAAAGTGTAATAGCTGAGGCTAAAAAAATCACTGACAATCTGGAAATGGCACAAGTGCACCGTTCAAATCCTCCAGCGCAAAATCTTTGCGAATTCTGGAAAAGGTCACTAATAATTCCTTACTTGGATTCATTAATAATTTCTTTAGAGCAGCGATTTTCCGATGATAACATACCTGCCTTCTCACTACTGATTTTGCACCCATTCAATATGTTGGACATGACAGTAGAAGATTTCCTTAGGAAAACACAAATTTTCTCTGATTGCTATAATATCGACGACTTTTCCAGTGAAGGCGAATTATGGTATAACTTATGGGCAGAAAGAAAAATTGCAAAAGAAGCATTGAGAGAGATGGAAATAGCAGAATTGGTGAAAGAAACTGAATTTTTTTATCCAGCAACGAAACGTGCTCTGTTGATTTCACTTGCTCAACCATGCACAACATGTACAATTGAGAGGTCATTCAGTACATTGAGAAGAGTGAAAACCTGGTTGAGGTCGACTATGACCGAAAGTCGACTCAGTGGACTTTGCATGTCGAGTGTGCATAGAAAGAGAGTTCAGGAAAAAAAGAAGATATTTGAAGAAGAAATATTGAACAGATTCTGTCAAGACACCCGCAGGCTCGTTTTAAAATAATTTGAATCTAGTAGTTATCATTAGTGTGTATTACTTTTTCCTTTAGATTTATTTCATTATATTTTAAAAATACGTTTGAGGTATGAACTGAATTATTTTCACCATTTCAAAAAATGCCCTACTGCCCTCCCCTGATTGAAATCCTGGCTACGCCCATGACTTCAACTCTAACGAAAACGATTGTATCTTCTCAATAGCATTTTTTTTTTCAATTCCCTTCTGATAGAAATTATTCTTGTAGATCGAGTAAGAGAGGACGAGTTGACTTTCGCGCAGAATTAGTGAAGAAATATACCTTTCAATGAAATGATTCATTGTGTGAGAGAACGTGGCAGTAAATGTCCTCGAATCAACGACAATGAACTGTCATTGTGACATTTGTGCCATATCTACAAACAGCTCATAATATTCACTCTTTTGAATGCACGGAAACGCGAATGTCATTACCAATTTTTCTCGAGAAATCCTTCTACACCAAGAAGAATTTCACTCGATATATTCATCAAAATTTCACATATCAGGCCTTGCACAAGACATTCACGAGGAGGTACAACAGTTGCCTGTTGTACTCTGTATCTTGGTAAGGAAACTCATGGGCACATGATCATCCAATACAGAAAATGACTATTTGTATATCGTTCCGAAATAGAATATCGAAATAATATGATGGAACATAATAATAATGTTTTAATTGAACTGTGTGTGACTCGGATAATATGAAGGAACATAATAATAATGTTTCAATCGAACCGTGTGTGACTCGATACTTCCACTCCATTTGGTTTCAAATGAAATAATGTAGTCGTTATAGTTAATTTCCAGGATAAATCCATGGCGGTGAAATTATTCATATATAAAATAATGAATTCAAATTAATATCAGTGGTGGGCAAATACAGTCATGATTTCAATCACAATATCATGAATCGAAATATCATGCTGATGGCATCAGACTTTCTTTCATTCATTATGCACATAGAAATATTTCATGAAAGCATCAATAATGAATGATACTGTAGTTAAGAATTCACCGACTTCAAAGCATCGATATCATTGACTACAAAGAACCACAGGCCCCTCAAACTACCCAATCAGAGTTAGAGAAAGAAAGCACGGTAAGAAGAATGTCAGAAGGGAAAGAGAAGAGAAGGGAAGTTTCGGAAGCTGAATTGATTTGAAAAATACTTTTGGAAGCCAGTGAATAGTGTGAGTATGGATATAGGAATGGAATCGATACTGTAAGTGTACGCGAACCTAATTTCAGTTTGAGTTTCAATGTTTCGAGTGAATTTCGAGAAGAGGGATGTCGAATGACAAAAGCCCAGAACCAACATCGTATTGAAATAATATTAGAATCATCTGAGGCCCAAAAGTAAATAAGCTATGCCGGTTCGGACGCATTTTGCACCATTTTCCCATGTTAATCTCTTCAAGAAAATTTTAGCTCCAAATTAACATAAAACGGTTCCATCCAAGGTCATTCGCAATTGCCGACGAGTGAGTGTAACCGCAGGGTTTGATAAGACGAAACACATCTATGATTCTACACGGTGTCTTAGAATGAAATAAAATATATACAGGATGAATCAGTGCGGATCAGGAAAAAATATGTACAGGGTGAATGAGAAAATGAAACAATGCAGCTCTAAATTGGATCAAAAATAAACGGGATGGATCAATGGGGTGACCCAATATGATGAGAAAACAAGGTGGGTCAAAACACATCTACGTGGTGGCTCAAATTGAATTAAAAATAAACGGAGAGGAATTCCACAGTGTGTCTTAGGATGGAAGAAAATATATACAGGATGAATCAGGTAATGAATAAATTTTCTACAGCGCGGATCAAAAGCATATCAACACGATGGGTCAAAAATACATCTACAGGATGTATAAGAATGAGGAAATATACATAGGATGAATCAGTCAGCGAAAAATTACCATAGTGTGGATCGAAAAAAAACATACATACAGGGTGAATCAAAAAATATCTGCAAATCATCTCAAAATTGAATTAAAAATGAACACTATCAGAGCGGAGTGTGACATTGCTCAGAATATCTTTCAATGAAGCAAGAAATTCCGTTACTGGCAAATGCGGTGCTCTATAGAAGACTCCAATGCAGTTAGTTGAATTGTTCATCGCAAATGAAATCCACAACTGCTCTGTATCATTTTGTAATTCCGGAAAACTCAATGGGGAACTGTTTATAGATGTTTTGATATATATAAGAATACCAACACCCCTTCATGCAACACGGTCGCGTCTATATAGTCTATAACCGTCCAAAGACACCAATACTAATAAAACCTATACCTGCATGAAGCCAAGTTTCGGTAATTAGCAATATGTCATATCTGAGGTTACAAGACTGCCTTAGTTCCCAACAATTTCCTCATGTAAATACTACCATTTTTTATCCACAGATATTTAATGTTGATAATATCCATGTAGTCTTTTGCCTTCGAATATGAATTTTTATTACAAGCAGTTGAATACTCATTAACATATATGGCATTAGGTTCACTAACAAGCTTCTTCAAAGAATTGTCTAAGCATCTTGTGGAAAAGTCCTGCTTCACGGCTCTTAAGAAGTTCGTCTTCATAAGATTGTTTGGCGAAACAAATCATCCAATTAGAATTTTTTCTAATTCGATCATTTGTTTCGCCTCGATACTTCTGATTCTTTTCGTTTATTAGTTCGATCAGCTCAGGTGTGATCCATTTTCTTTTGTTCGTATGGTTTTTCTTTTTTATTTTCACTGTGACGGTATTCTTCTCTATCTAAGTGAGTCAGTTATTCATGAAGATTTCGGCATTTTTTCCGACATCATCAGTTCCATACATGTTATTCCAGGTTTCGTAATCAAAAGCTTTTTAGAAATTTTCATAGTTTGTGTATTTTTTATTTACGTTCTGTTCAAAGTACTATTTCCTTTTCGAATTCAATCCAACAGAAACTGCGAAGTGGTCTGTAACGCTCATTTTGAATATATAGATATTAATTTCTATATCATTTTCAGCTTTGATGAAGATATAATCCAAGCATGTACCTCTATTTGGCCTAGTACATTGGTTTACGTATGTAACAAGATTTTCAGTATTGAGAATGTTATTATATTCTTCAGTATCTCTACCATTTGAAAGAAGATCTATGTTTGTGTCTCTCTGATTATAATATGAATATCTGCTTTGTCTATGTGATGTAAGTATTCTGAAAGGTCATTATTGAATTTTAAACAGCACGTGTTTGGAGATCGGTAAAGTGCAGTGACTAACATTTTATTTGATTGAGTCAAAACACATCTACTGCGTGACTCAAATTGAATTCATAATGAACAAAGAAACATTCCACAGTGTGTCTTAGAATGAAAGAAAATATATACAGGATGAATAAGGTGATAAATGGAATTTTTACCAAAGCATATCAACAGGATGGGCCGAAAATATATCTACAAGATGTCTTAGAATGAGGGAGAATATATATAGGATGGATCAGTCAGTTTCAACTCTCACTCTATGTTTTTGCAACCTTTTAGCGAAACTGAACTTTCCAATCTACTGATATCGAAAATTGAGAATAGGAAATCTTCTGGTATGGATGAGATACCGGCATTTGTAATGAAGAAAAGTTCTACATATCATCATGACACCAATTACTTACCTTGTGAACATGCCATTTGAATATGAAATTTCTCTTTCAAAGTTGAAACTGGGAAAGATTACTCCTATCCGAAAAGATAAGAAAACTGAATAGCATTGAAAATTTCAGACCTATCACCGTACCACAAATTTGATCGAGGATATTTGAATATTCCTTCCTAGAACGAATGTTAAATTTCATTAATCAGATCGTATCGCTACAAATAAACACATTGAATTTTCGCTCCAGATAACACGCGATTTTACAGAAGTTATAGGTAGGCTAGTGTTTGAAGTGAGACAAAAACGAAAGTGCATCTGAAAGATTCGACAACTAATTTATATTAAGGGTTGTACAACAAAGTAGGCTGAAAGTGCAGTTACAGTGTTGATTATGCATCAAGCTACTCTAAATACAGGTACCAGTAGATAAAAACTCTGCAAAAAAAACGAACAAAAACCAATACTCTTATCTCTTATCACTTTTTTTGTTATTGTGAAAATGTGGACACTGCAAAGAAATCATTGGGAGCGATGACCTTCATTCTGATTTTGATTCGTGAATTATGTCTGCACTCTACATGGGTTCCCATAAGAAGATGCTGACATCGCAGATCCCACAGTTCAGATTTCATGAAACCGCTGTTTCCATGAAATCAGCAAGATCGTCTTCGACTCCGAGAGAAGCGAGTTCCAGTTCAGTTCATAACTCATATTCATACATTAAACATCATTTTATATTTTTCCTTCATCTTTACACATATACATGAAATAAAGTTTTTAAAAAGAGACTTCAAGCTATCAGAATTATTATTGGCGCAGTCGGTAGGATATCCGGGTTATCGCGTATCGAACGTGGTGATTTCGTATCAACGATTGACTGGATATCGAAAAACTGTTGGTTCGTGGAGTGGAGGTGTTTGAAGTGGACCGTCTAGAAAAGACCCATCTGAAGCCCCTCGTCAACGAAGCAACGAGATTTGGAACCTACATAGTCCATTTCTGCAGAGATAGAACTTCTGGAGGAGACAAAAATCGCAAATCCAGGACTCATCTCCATAGCTGTTAGGAAGGATATGCTTGAAGTAACTCTAATATTCTTGTAAGTGCAATCAATCGAATGTCCGTAGAAGATTTGTCGAACATTCTAGAAAATTTGAATTTGCGGGAACCTTTACCTGACTTTCAGATTATACGTAGAACTATCCATTTTCCTGAAAATTCAATAGCAAATTCATCCGAAAACGAAACTGCAAACCAACCCATAATGAGTCAATTCAAATCTGAATACTTAAATTGCATCCCTGAATTCAATGGAAATCCAAATGAATTAAATCGTTATATTTCTATTTGTGATCAAATCATTCAAAATTTCTATGATATTGCCAACCCAAATAGTTTTCATAACACTTATCTATTGAATTCTCTCATATCGAAGCTTACTGGTAACGCTAGATTAGTTGTAAATATTCAATTAGTAACCAATTGGAATGATCTGAAACAAACGCTGCAGAGAAACTTTGCAGATCAAAGAGATGAAGCTTGTCTCAACAGAGACTTAGTTATGATGAGACAAAGTCAGAATGAAAAACCACAGCAATTTTACGATCGATGCTTGAAAATTCTTAATCTTATTTGTAGTCACGTTGATATTCATGAAGCAAATCTCGAAGCAAAAGTTCTGAAACGTAATTTGTATAACGAATTAACACTGAAAACATTTTTATCAGGTCTTAGGGAACCTCTTGGAACTACGATTCGCTGTATGAGACCAAAATCTCTAAGTGAAGCCTTACAACTCGTAATCCAAGAAGATAATACTCACTACTTCCAAAATTTGAATCAAAATAGGCATTTTTCGAGAGAAAATGATGTTTCAGCAAGGCAACCGCCGCAACAAAGATACCCGAAAAATGTTTCGAATAATTTCAATAATTCAAATGATCGGTATAAGAACCATCAACCAACAACATCATTTCCTTCTCAGCCAATTCAGATACAACCTAGAGAAAATATTCGCCCACAAAGATTTTTCACAAACACTCAAGTATTTGGCAGAAATAATCAACAAAACGCGAATGTTTTTAGATCAAATCCAAGAAATACATTCGACAGGCCTACTCCGATGAGTACGAGCACTAGAAATACTTACAGGCCCACGCCAATGAGCGTTAATACTAGAAACACTGTCAGACCTATAAATAATTCTCAACAACATCAAAATCATTCGAATTCACGACAATTTGATCAATCAATGCAACCCAGAAGAACTTTTGTTTCAGAAGAATTATATAACGCAGAATTAGATGGAAATCCGGAGAATTTCCAAGAAGAATATGTTAATCCACAAAATGATTATTTAGCATATTACGAACAAGCATCCGATGATGAAAATGCTGCCGGTACGAGTAGAAATTTTCAGAAAATGTCTCACAACGACAATCCTTCTTAGAATCACATATCATTCCATTTAATACTACAAACGCAAGCGAACTCCCATATATCATATTACCTGAATACAATATAAAAGTTTTACTTGATTCTGGTTCTACGAAATCATTCATTGACCCAGAAATAGCTCATCAGTTTTTTCCTCAATTAATTAAAAATGATCCATTTGTTGTGTCCACAGTATTTCAAAAATCGGCACATAAATTCAGTGCATCTATTCCAGTTTCAAAAATATTCAATTTGGACGAAAATCAAAAATTGAAATTTTTCCTATTCAAATTTCACAATATCTTCAGAGGATTGATAGGTTTGGATAGTTTAAAATTATTACAAGCTACGATTGACTTCGATAAAGGATATTTAATCACGCCTCATTCAAAAATAAAACTACTCTTTCAGAAAACACAAACAAATCTGAATTTGATTAAAGTCAATCCTAGATCGGAACAAGTAATAAAAATTAGAACATCGATAAATAATGGCGAAATTATTATCCCACATCAAAAATACCACAACTGTGAGATACCAGAAAGTCTTTCGGTTGCAAAAAATGGATATGCTTTAACGACTATTTTAAATAACACTGTAAATATGATAACCTTAGATTTTTCTGAACCTATAATTGTTGAAAAATTCGACCGTAATCATATCCAAGAAGTAGAACTTCATAATTTTGACGAATTTCCCAATCGATACTTAGATCCAACAAAAATTAGAATAGATCACCTAAACCAGGAAGAACGAAACGAAATACTTAAACTTTGTAAAGAATTTGCAGATATTTTTTATAACGAAGGAGACGCTTTAACCTTCACTAATCGCATAAAACATCAAATAAAAACCGCAGATGAATTGCCAGTATATTCAAAATCGTATCGTTATCCGTTCATCCACAAGCAAGAGGTAGAAAATCAAATGAAGAAAATGCTTGACCAAAACATCATAAGACCTAGTAATTCACCGTGGTCGTCACCTATATGGGTCGTACCAAAAAAGGCTGATGCTTCAGGAAAGCAAAAGTGGAGAGTCGTGGTAGACTATCGTAAGCTCAACGAAAAAACCGTTGATGATAGATACCCGCTTCCAAACATAACAGACCTCCTCGACAAACTGGGAAAATGTCAGTATTTTACTACCCTCGATTTGGCCAGTGGTTTTCACCAGATCGAGATGGATGAAAAGGATGTAGCTAAAACGGCCTTCAACACAGAGAACGGCCATTTCGAATATCTGCGTATGCCTTTTGGTTTGAAAAATGCACCAGCCACATTTCAACGTATAATGGATAACATATTGCGTGGAATCCAAAACGAGAAATGTCTAGTGTACTTGGACGATATAATAGTTTTTTCAACATCATTACAAGAACATCTAGAAAGGCTGAGATCTGTTTTCCAACGGCTACGAGATTCGAACTTTAAGATACAACTCGATAAATCCGAATTTTTGCGAAAAGAAGTCGCATACCTGGGTCATGTTGTGACTCCAGAGGGTGTCAAACCGAACCCTGACAAAATTCGAGCAATCAAACAATTTCCAATACCAACTAATTCTAAACAAATAAAAGGTTTTTTAGGTTTACTCGGTTATTATCGTAGGTTTATAAACAATTTCGCTAAAATAACCAAACCGTTTACGAAGTGTCTTAAAAAAGGAGCCAAAATAGAACATAATCAGGAATTTGTAGACTGTTTCAATACTTGTAAAAATTTGTTGATAAATGAACCAATACTCCAGTATCCGGATTTTTCTAAACCTTTCGTGCTGACGACAGACGCAAGCAACTTTGCTTTGGGCGCTGTTCTGTCCCAAGGACCGATTGGTAGTGATCTACCTATCGCATACGCTTCTCGAACCTTAAACGAATCGGAACAAAATTATTCAACAATCGAGAAAGAATTACTTGCGATAGTCTGGGCCACTAAATATTTCCGTCCATATTTATTCGGTAGAAAATTTGATATTGTTACAGACCACAAACCTTTAGAATGGCTATTCTCACTTAAAGATCCTAATTCAAAATTAACAAGATGGCGCATAAAATTAGAGGAATACGACTATAATATAAAATACAAAAAAGGAAGACTGAATTCCAACGCTGATGCTCTTTCACGCATTGAAATTCACACAAAGACAGTTTCCGACGAAATCGAAGACTTGGTAAGAAATATTTCGAACCAACCAATGAACCCTGAAAATGAAAAAATAATTCAAGAGATTTTTGACTCACAAGATGCGAATAAACAACGCGATATAGACAACGTTTCCATGCAAGTACAATTAGATGAGACCATTCGAGACATAGACGAAGTAAATGACGAACAAGACGACAACACGATTCATTCCAATGCCGACCAACACCCTGTGGTAGGAATTCCGACTTCTGACTCACCGGTAAACTTCGGTCAGAATCAAATATTAATATCAACGGTATTGCACTCTCCCGCAAAACCGAAAATAACTATTTTATTTGAGAGGAAACAACGAATCAAAGTCCAAATTTCCGAAAACAATTTCGAAAATGACATTGTACAATTCATAAAAGATTATATCGCACCAAATGTACAATATCATCTGTATTTCGAAAACCCCAATATCTATGAAAAATTCTCAGTAGTACTGCAAACATATTTCAAATGGCCTTCTATTAAATTCAAAAAATGCAATAAATTACTAATTGACGTGACAGACAGAAACGACATTGAGGAATTGATAAAAAACTATCATGAAGGGAAGTCTAACCATCGTGGAATAGACGAAACCGTCCACCGAATTAAAGAAAGATACTATTGGCCCCACATCAAGGAATCTGTACAAACTTATATTAATGAATGTGAAATATGCCAACAAAGTAAATACGAGCGACATCCTATTCGAATGGAAATGAATATAACTCCAACAGCAACAAGACCCTTTGAAATAATACATTTAGATACCTTTACTCTCGAACAATCAAAATTCTTAACGATAGTAGATAGTTTTTCAAAATATGCACAGGCATACCATTTGAACTCACCCTGCGGAACCGAAATCACTGACAATTTAATTAAATTCTTTTCTCATCACGGTACCCCTAAACAAATAATAGTTGACAACGGCACTGAGTTTAAAAACACTGTAGTAACCGAACTGCTGAAATTACATAAGATCGACACCCACTTTTGTAGTCCAAATCACCCGCAATCCAATGGGATCGTCGAAAGATTTCATTCGACGATAATCGAACATATTCGACTGTTGAATACTAAAGGTTTCTCAAAAACTCCAATCCGAAAGAAAATAACTTATGCAATTATGGCCTATAATCATTCCTTACATTCCGCGACGAAATTCAAACCTATTGACATTGTGAATGGACACATCACAGACAACAACCCTTTCAATATGGAAATCGATCAAATATTGGTTAACGACTATATCAATGATCACAAAGAAAAATCGAAATTACTCTATTCCAAAATTAATTCAGACCTTATCGCACTCAAATCCAAGACCATACAAAAGCTTAATGTTAACCGAGACAAACCCGAGATATTTCAACCGGAACAAAAGACATTCGTGAAAAAACACACTAGACAAAAACAGGCAAATAAATTCAATAAATCCACTCAGCTGACAAATGTAAATAACGAATCGAAGACAGTTTCAACCCCATCACAAGAAAAAATTCACATGGACAATTTAAAACGACCACTGAAACAGACATACACCTTTAAAAAATAAATATTTCGTCTCTGTTATTTCAGAATCCCGGGGATCTTCGGCCTCCAGGAAAAAATTCAACTGCAAAAACTAGAGAATAACCCTGGTATCATTCCTGTTAAACTTGGTGTAGCAAAAGTTGAACAGTACACACATACTCTCATTCACTATTATGATATGAACTCGATTATTTCGGAATTAGGTAGATTAAGATCAAAATCTCACAATATCACGAGCCTCATACTTACCAATAAGGATTATTCATTTGACACATCAAATTATCTGAAAATCTTACAATTCACTGAAGAAAAGGTTGAAGCAAAATTGAGAAATATACTTCCACACCATAATATCCGTAAAAGAGGATTGATTGATGGCTTAGGCTCAATTTTCAAGTCCGTTACTGGAAACTTAGATGCCTATGATGGCCAACATTACGAACAAATGATTTCACAACTAGAATCAAATCAAAAACAGATAATATCAAATATGGGAAAACAATATTCTCTATCTCTGAATGTCATAGACAAATTCAATAAAACAGTCCAAAGAATCAATCATAATGAACAACTAATCACTTCAAAATTGAACCAAATTGTTTTGATAGTCGAAAGTCATACGTATAGAGAAAATTCAATGTTGATAAAAGATATTCTGAATCAAATTATAAACATGTATGAGATAATCAATTCAGTACTCCAGGATATTGAAAACTCTATCACCTTTTCAAAATTACAAGTTATGCACCCAAGCATCATCTCAACACAAGAATTGTTTGTCGAATTGAAGAAATTGAATTGTCATACAGAGCTCAAACAGTTACCATTCGCAATAACATTCAATAATACAGAATACTTTGAGAGACTGATAAAAATTGATAGTTATATATTGAACAACAAAATCACATATATTCTTCATATCCCAATAACGTTTCCTTTTGATTTCGAATTCTATCATCTTTATTCAGCCCCTGTATATTCTGATGGTCAGTTCAAGGCAATCATCCCTAGAAATAAATTTTTGATCAAAAATGAAATGTACTTCGCATTTCTGAGTAATACTTGTGAAGAAATCCTTCCTCGATGGTATATTTGCGACAAACAAGAACTACGAGAAATCGAAGATGGACCTTGTGAAATTCAGCTGCTTAACATAAAAAACACCTCCACGTGCCGCCAAACTCGAGTCCACCTGACCAGACCAATCCTGAGCCACCTCGATGCATCTAACCAATGGATCGGACTGTTTCCATCCGAATCAACTTCAAAACTTGAATGTCATGAACAAGAAGAAATACGGAAATTGATTGGGACGTTCCTAATCGAAATTCCTATGGGCTGCCGATTTATCATCGATCAATTCACCATAGCCAACGAACAACAGTATGCAAATCCGAATCAGCCAGTCCTGTTTCCCGACATAGACGTCACCGTCACGACGTCTCCAACAGCCAACGTCACCATCGAACTTGAGGACCTCAGACTAGACGAGCTGCAAGAAATCCGCACGCAAGTTATCGAAAATCAATCCGATTTTCAATTTGGGCATTCTCTCTACGTCCCCAGCGCTTGGACAGTTCTGATATATGGACTTATTGTTGCTGCCGCCTGCTACGTATTCTACAAGAAGTTCGCCAACAGGGTTGAAGCCACAGCATCCCCACAGATCGACCACCGTGATGTTCGTCTTCCTCTCTAACCCTCTGAAGCCAAATCTATGGGGGGAGGAATTATGTCTGCACTCTACATGGGTTCCCATAAGAAGATGCTGACATCGCAGATCCCACAGTTCAGATTTCATGAAACCGCTGTTTCCATGAAATCAGCAAGATCGTCTTCGACTCCGAGAGAAGCGAGTTCCAGTTCAGTTCATAACTCATATTCATACATTAAACATCATTTTATATTTTTCCTTCATCTTTACACATATACATGAAATAAAGTTTTTAAAAAGAGACTTCAAGCTATCAGAATTATTATTCGTGTGAACGACCAATTCATGCCTATAATTGCTCCGAACTAACTGCATCCGAAGTTGAATGTATGCAGCTCAAAAAAAGGGTCTTGAAATTCTTATGCAAAGAATGCAGCAATAGTGGACTTTCGCAAGTCCCTATGATTTGGCAAATTATCAAATATATTGAAGCTGAGATTGAGCTATTAAAAGCTGCGAATGCAAATTTGAATACCAAGATTGAAAACCCTGTACCCAATTCGGAACAATCAATGAACGTTACAGAAATATTATCTGAACTAGCTGACAGAGAATCTCGAAAGTAGAATGTTATTCTTTTTGGGGTACCAATGCCAATGATTCCGAAAGGGATGTACAAATAATTGAACAAATCACCGGACAGATGAACCCAAATGCGCAACCAAACATATTGAGATATTCAGAGTTGGACGTCCAGGATATCCAAGACCAAGGCCTATCAAAGTTATTTTCAAAACTGCAAACGACGCGCAAAATACTATGTATAACGGAGAATCTCTGAACCAGTCTAGAAGATTCAAAGACATAATTGTTACTGCAGATAAAACACCACATCGAATGGCTAGTTATAAACTTCTGAAAGATGAATTGATAAAACGCCAACAAAATGGTGAACCCAACCTAAAAATTAAATACTTGAACAGAGTACCAAAAATTGTGAGGAACCAGTAAGTCCAAACGGGATCATCAAAACTATCTCAAATGCTACTATCAAAACGTACGAGGCCTCAACACTAAGACTCAGGAATTCTATACTGCATGTACTGTGTCAGAATACCATATCGTGGCTATCACCGCAACGTGGCTTCAACCAAATATCAAGCGATAGATATATTCAAGTAAATCAAGTTACTCGTAGTGGTTGAGTTTTGCTTGGTGTTCGTGATTGTGTGGCTGCTGAACTGGATCTGATGGAATATCGGGCACAGTTTACCATCATCGATATCGTCGTCTGTAAACTTATTTATAATCATGAGGTTTATTTTTATGCATTTGTGATTCACATACCGCCAAATGCAACTAATATTCACATTCAACATCTGCGAAATTTCTAGTAGATTCAGCCTTACATATAACGAAAGATTCATACAGGGTATTCAGGTACTGGCGTCGAATGTGACATCTCGATATTTCCAGTAGTATTTGTAGTATTCAGGAAGCCAGGTGGCATCATTGATTCTGTCTAGATTCTATTTCGGAAAAAATGGGGGCTGGAGGGATTAGACTGCATATGCCAATATATCAAGAACGGTCAATTTCAAGTATAGGGTATGAATATGAATATGAATTGGAATCACGAGAGCCATACAGTATGATCGTGAGATACAGAGAATAACAAAGACTATATCACTCCCAAGAAAATAGGGAGTTTCACAATAACGAAAGAAAAAAATGAAAAGTTCACAATGATATATATCATTCAATTATTTGTTCAGTTATTGCGATATGAATGGCGTTAGCTCATTGAGATAGATCCTGTATGGATTTTCTGAATAGTTTCCGACTGAGAAAGATATGTAGGTTAGGCCAATTCCGAGAACTTCTTTAGGTTTCCCATATCTTTTTTGTGGTGAACATGGAAAAACTGGAATTACTTGTTGAATATTTGGCTGAAAATCCATAGGATGCACCTCACCTTACTGCATAATTTACTTCAATGATGTGTTATTATGAAAATGAATGCATTTCATCTGTTCGACACGATGGCAATTCTTGACTTCAACCAACCAAATTTTGTGAATATTGAAAATCCTGCTTATTTGAACAATGTGAACCTCCAGTGTATCAGGCAATTTATGAGCTTCTATGATCTTAAGCAGCATAGCACTATAGTAAACAGTTCAGTACGCCTAGTGTACTTAATTTTGTCAAATATTGAATGTAATGTATTTCATGTTGGATTACCAATGGTTCCAGAAGACGTATATCATCCAGCTCTGAAATAAGCTTTCCGGATCTGCCACAGATTATCTCACATGACAGTCGCGAAACTAGCTACAATTTTCGGAAAGCAAACTTTGTTTCATTATATTCCCATATGTTCAATACCGACTGAGAATTCTTGAAATCCTTTTCTGATGTCAATATTGCAATAAAAAAATGTTATTCTACACTTTTCAATATTCTAGATCAACATGTACCAATGAGACAGAATGTTACTAGGAAATACCCTCCCAGTTCTCCGAAGAGATAATATGTGAAATAAAACAGAAAAATAGAGTTTTCAAGGAACTGAAATTAACAGACTCCGAACTACTCAGACAAAAATTGAATTCATTGCGGCGCTCTGTGAAATCAAAAATTCAAGTTGCTTATAAAAATTACATAAAACAACTATAGAGTCTATAAAGTCCGATCCGTCTAAGTTCCGGTCGTTCATTCACAACTAAAAGGGATCTTCAAGAATTCCCGGCTTACTTTATTTAAATAATATTGAATTCAATAACCCTCCGAATATTGTAAATGAATTCGCAAACTTCTTTAGTGACGTTTACATCCTGCTTCTTGATAATGAAGATGAATCTGTGAATGTTTATCCGATAGTTCACAAGTATCTGTAAGAGATCTTAGCGAAAATGAGGTCCTCAACGTACTCAAGAGGATGAAAGCAAAACACACTTGTGGTTATGATAACATTACAAGTTTTTTTCCTAATGACTGTGCATATGTTCTAGCCAGACCTATGCAGATCATTTTCAATATCGCCCTAGAATCATCCATATTCCCAGATGACTGGAAAACATCTAGAACTTGTTCAATTTTCAAAAAGGGTTCACTAAATATCATAACTAACTATAGGCCAATCTTTTTATTGTCAAATTTTGCAACTCTGTGTGTATAATAGATTGTTTCCAAAAATGGAAAATAAAATAGTATTAGAGCAACATGGATTTATAACCAAACGATCAACCATTACAAACTTAATGTTTTTCCCACAAATGGCCTGCGATGCCATTGATGCGCAGTCTCAAGTAGACACGATATATACAGACTCTCAAAGGACTTCGACAAAATGGACCACAAGATACTGATTTTAGAACTGGAAAATCTAGGATTCGATGACGATTTGTTGAACTTTGTTGAACTCATATCTCACAGGCCGCTCTCTGTACGTTGAATATAGGGGACACTAATCACACTCATCATTCACCGCTACTAGTGGGGCACCACAGGGGAGTAATTCAGCTCCATTGCTATTTTCCCTCTATATCAATGATATTACCCATAACATATCTAGTGAAATGCTTCTTTTCGCTGATGATTTGAAACTATTTCGGTGTATCAATTCAATAGCTGATTGTCAGATTGTCAATTGCTTCAAGATGATATCAATCAAATAGCCACTTGAAGCACTGTGAATAATATACCTCTCAATATCAAAAAGTGTCACTCAAAATTGAACATAATTGAATATAATTACAACGTCGTCGGTATAAATCTAGAATGAAACGATATAACAAGAGATCTCGGTGTTCATTTCGATTCGAAACTTGAATTCACACCACATATCACCAAAATCATATCGTCAGCAGAGAGGATGCTAGGTATGATATTTGGAAACTGTGAAGATTTCAAAGATGAAGCAAGCTTTATAAATTTATTCAACTCCTACGTGCGATCTCGCTTAGAATATGGTTCACTGATTTGGTCCCCTATATATTCGACTCATAAACAAAACCTCGAATCAGTGCAGAGAACATTCATGAAATACGTTGTTCACAAAATCGATGGGGTATACCCAGAGCAAGGAATATATAACTCTATATATATAACTGAATCCATTTTCACTTCTCTCACTGGAAGACGGAAGGAATTATTATTTGTGCGTATTCATTTATAAGCTTGTCGACTGTCCAGATCTTCTGTCTCAGCTCAACTTTCTTGTACCTCGTATAACCAACAGAAACGAATTATGTTTTCATCTCAAAACACCAAAAACAAACATTCTGGCTGAGTCTCCTGTATATACAATATGTAGCAATTTTATTTCAATAATGTCTGCGACAAAATCGATCTTTATTCAACAAAAATAGGTTGTTATAAAAGTCACCTGAGAATCCTTTTCTTCAGTAATCATACATAAAAGTTTGTGTGAATCCATTGAGATGAATGTATGAATGTAATGTGTTTGTCTTGCTTGTCCTGTCCTGTTTGGACAATAAACGGTTTTCTTTTTATAATATAATGAATTCCACACAACATGGTTTTTGCAGTGGTGAGTCAACTCAGTCGGCTTTATTGCATTTTTATAATACACTTGTCAATTTTTTTAATGATGACGAATGCCATGATGCCGTTTTGTGTGACCTAAGCAAGGCTTTCGACTGTGTTGATCATCTGAAATAAATATATTAATATCATCTAATATACTTCACTCAGATTCCGTTGCGCATGCGGGCGATATATCCATCTTGAAGTCTTCGACAAATACATCATTATTGAAACAAGGAACTGAGAAATTACAGAACGCTGCTTGCAAGTTTTTCAATAACAACGATCTTTAGTTCAATGCTAAGAGAACCGAAGTTATTCGTTTTCATAACTATAAAAAGACATTAGTTGAATCACAACTGGATTTCAATAATACGGCTTCATTTGATACAGACACTGGAATTGACTTCGAACGACACGTCAACTGGGTGCCTGGGGAGGGTCTAGTTTCGAAGTTGCACTCATCCTATCAAATGTTCAAGAACTTTGAACAGTACTAGATGTTGGCCAGCTTGTAAATATCTATTATGCACAAATTGAATCTCGTCTTCGATATGGAATCTGCTTGTGGGGCATCTCTACCAATACAAACCATGTATTCATTGCACAAAAGGCAATTTCGAGGTGCATTCTCAATTTTCCGTGGAGAGAAACTTGCAAACAAACTTTTAAATCCAATAACATTTTGGCTCTCGCTAGTTTATACATATTTGAGATTGCATGTTATACCTATATCAACATGACCGATTTGAAGCTTAATGAAGTCATTCATAATATGAGTATACGCCAGAAGGGCTCAATTCACATGCAAATTGGGAAATACAAGATAACTCAAAATGCACCTAACTATATAGGACCACGCATTTTCATTCATCTGAACATATTGAATCAAGTTTGACGCTTAAAGTGGTGAAGTAATATTTTTTTCATTTTTTGGGGAATTTTGACGTTTCCGACAAAATGTTCCTATTGTCTTAAGGAAATGAAGAGGATCCTATTATTTTCTATTCTATTTCATTCTATTCCATTCTATCCGTGGTCACTCGATATGTGGAATTGATTTAGAAATATCACGAATAAAGGAAAAATGTGTTTTTTTAAGGGGTTATCCATATATGTATTTTTCTGAAAAATATGCATGCGGAGGGAATTCGGAGAGCTCCTCTGCTGAAAATAATTTCACTCGGCTGTTATTTCCAGTTGTATGACTTTAGTATGACTTCAATCATAAAGGGTTCAATTATTGTTGAGTTGAATTTGTGTTCTGAAATTTCTAGTAGATTCAGCCATACATAAAACGAAAGATTCATACAGGGTATTCAGGTACTGGCGTCAAATGTGACATCTCGAAATTTCCGTTTAGTATCCAGGAAGCCAGAAGGCATCATTGATTCTGTCTAGATTCTATTTTGGAAAAAATGGGGGCTGGAGGGATTGGGCTACATTTGCCACTACCTCGAGAACGGTCAATTTCAAGTATAGGGTATGAATATGAATATGAATTGGAATCAAGAGAGCCATACAGTATGTTCGTGAGATACAGGGAATCACAAAGATTATATCACTCATAAGAAAATAGGGAGCTACACAAGAACGAACAAAAAAATTAATGAATATCAATGTTCCTTCTGAAAATGATTTATATCATTCAATTATTTGTCGAAATATTGCGGTATTAATGGTGTTAACTCATTAAGATATATCCTGTATGGATTTTCTGAATAGTTTCCGACTGAGAGAGATATTAGGTTCGGCCAATTCCGAGAACTTCAATCTTTAAGTTTTCCATATTTTTTTTTTGTGGTGAACATGAAAAAACTGGAATAACTCGATCCATTTACTTGAGAAATAAATTGATAGCCCGAACCGATGTTCATGCGCGAAATATTAGGAAGAAAAATTTGTTGACCATGCCTCAGTACTCTACTTCGTTATTCAAGAGATCTTTCACATACAATGCAGTTAATTTGTATAATCAAATAAATGCTGACCATAAATGTTTACCTGCTACGAAATTCAAATACAAATTGGAGCATGAGTTGTTGAATTCTTGATTTGAACCCCTTTTCAATTTTTATGGTTCTCACTGAGTGTTCAACACAATCTTTATAAAAATTTAGTTTCTCGTCTGTGCATTAGGTTAGGTTAGTTAGTTAGGTTAAGTTAGTTATTTAAATATGGGTTAAATGTAACAATAGCCTATGGCTGAATTTCGCCCAAATAGAGACGATTATTATTATTATTATTATTATTTCGCTGAAAATCCATAGGATGCACCTCACCTTACTGCATAATTTATTTCAATGATGTGTTATTATGAAAATGGATGGGACAGAGTCACTTTAATGAAACGTCATACATACTTTTTTGAGAAATGAATTTATGAAGCGAAATATTATCTCTTCCTGAAGATGAACGGCCCCTCAAGATGTTATGGGCACAGAGTTTCAGAGAAGAGAAGTTCGCGATCGATATGAAGACAAAAGTACATACCTAGACTTCAGTCAATGGAGGATGACCTGCAGACTTCAATGAAAAGACTAAACAACTCCAGCTATGGAAAATGGGAGAAGCGAATGGAATTGTTATTTGAAAATCAAGAGTCATGGAATGAAGTTGATAAGGGAAAACCTGCATCACCAGATGAATCTTGGGAAATTAGGAATAATCGAGAGAATAATACAGCTGGAACTATGATTGCAACCAATTAATAATTCATAACTAGCATATGTTGATGAGTTTAATGCTGCTCAAGAATTTGGATTGCATTCAGTGTTTATCTTGTAAGGATTTCGCAGATTACAACTGAGAGTATGGAATGAAAGTATGAAAGCTGATATTCCAGAGAGGATGGAGGTGATTGATAAATCATCAAAGATGGAGTACATTTGATTTGATTGTGGCATTCATGTTGAGTAGTTCATCAGGAAGATTCAATAAACGACGATTCTTGATTTTCATTCTCGAAGAACTGACAAGTATAAGGGTGCCAGCATGATAGATTTTTCTCATTGAGAAAGACAATGACACAGAATCATAATACAAGCTCAGAATTAATTCCACTTGACACTTTTGTTCATCGCCTAAATCTGACAATTCACTTCATATTAAAAATTTCACGAATCCTACTTGGGTAATACGTCATGATTAGTAACAGTTATTGCTTTCGTATTTTGCGCTATTACATCAAGGTTTCATCAATTAAGCATGGTGAGGAATAATAAGTGATTTTGAAATATTTTTCCGCTCTTCTTGATGGCACATAAATACAATATGGCCACAAAAAAATAACTGGATTTGGGTACAGTATATGGAAAATAGTTCACCCTGCATGAAATCTGATATTTCCATTATATCCCTCTTGTTTTTTTTTTGAACTGTGTACAAAATTACCCTCATTCCTCTCCTCTGTTCAATCAAAAGGAGTAAGAGTCGAAAAATGAAAATCTTGCCGATCCCAAGGGCTATATATGTATGTACCTATGTGGAAATCGATTCATATGATATATTCTGGAAGCGCAATTCTTTCTCACCCTGAGGATACCTGCCAACATTGTGAGATGGCAACTGAATACTTTCCGACTGATTCTCCTACGGTGGGTATGCGACACACTGATTCGTTATTGTTGGAAATCTAAAGTTGAAATTAATATTCTAAAGCTGTCGTTGTTCATATTATTTTTTTGTTGAGTCTAGAAATTATCCAAACAAGACCTACCAATAGACAAAAACATTTGATTCGTTAATTGATCAGAAAAAAATATTTATAAAAAATAGGTTTTCAATGATATAAGGCGCGACTGTTATCAGTGTCTGACAAATAGAGATATGATCCTATTGGCTCATATTTCTCCAATTTCAACGTGTATAAAACCTGAGAGAATCATCGAAAGGCCATCAGTCCTCACACAGCGAGAATTGGAAGATATCAGAAAATGAGGCTAATTTCACTAGTTCTGTTTGTAGCTGCATTACACAGTGTGAGTATCGATAAATTTTTGACAATGAAAGTAGTAGTCAAACTATGAGTGGATATTCCATGAATTGGGCAAATAGAGTTGGAAAAAAAATATTTTTCATTCGTAATGACTCAATTCACGAATATATTGCATGTATACCCAATAACAAATGATTGAAAGTGATTGAATCTTGATGATAAGGCACTCGGAATATGTTGATAACTATGTTGATAATATGTCATTTTGGATTTCAAACAGGATTTTACTGAAGGCGAAGGCGGTTTCTTCACACTACCAACGCTAATACCATGGCCCACGTGGCATACTCGGCCAACAAAGCCGGTAAGAACAACTACTACAACCACAGAAGAGCCATGTCACACAAGCACGACAATTGAAACAACTTCAACAACAACGACAAGACCGACTACGACTGAATCTACTTCGACTAGACCTACAACGACTAGACCAACAACAACCGAGTCTACTTCGACCAGACCCACAACGACTAGACCAACTACGACAAAAACTACTACGACTCGACTAACTACAACTAGGCCAACCACGACTAGACCGACTTCAACTAGACAAACTACGACTGAATGTACTTCAACTAGACCAACTACAACTAGACTAACTACAACTAGACCAACCACGACTACTACAACAAGACCAACTTCTACTGGTCCCACTACAACTAGACCAACAACAGCTAGGCCAACTACAACCAAGTCTACTTCGACTAGACCTACAACGACTAGACCAACTACAACCGAATCTACTTCGACTAGACCTACAACGACTAGACCAACAACAACCGAATCTACTTCGACTAGACTCACGACGACTAGACCAACAACGACTACTACAACAAATCCGACTCCTACTGGTCCCACAACGACTAGACCAACAACGACCGAAACTACTTCGACTAGACCTACAACGACTAGACCCACCACAACTGAGTCTACTTCCACCAGACCTACAACGACTAACCCAACTACAACTAGACCAACAACAACCGAGTCTACTACGACTAGACCAACTACAACTAGGCCAACCACGACTAAACCGACAACAACTAGATCAACTACGACTACTACAACAAATCCAACTTCTACTGGTTCCACAACGACTAGACCAACAACGACCGAAACTACTTCGACTAGACCTACAACGACTAGACCCACCACAACTGAGTCTACTTCCACTAGACCTACAACGACTAACCCAACTACTACTAGACCAACTACGACAAATCCTACTACGACTAGACCAACAACGACTAGACCAACTACGACAAAACCTTCTACGACTCGACTAACTACGACTGGAACAACCGCGACAGAACCTACTACAACTCGACCAACTACAACCGAGTCTACTTCGACTAGACCAACTACGACTAAACCAACTACAACTAGACTAACAACAACCGAGTCTACTACGACTAGACCAACTACAACTAGGCCAACCACGACTAAACCGACAACAACTAGATCAACTACGACTACTGAAACGAATCCAACTTCTACTGGTTCCACAACGACTAGACCAACAACGACCGAAACTACTTCAGCTAGACCTACAACGACTAGACCCACCACAACTGAATCTACTTCCACTAGACCTACAACGACTAACCCAAATACTACTAGACCGACTACGACAAATCCTACTACGACTCGACCAACTACGACTGAACCAACTACGACAAAATCTACTACGACTAGACCAACAACGACTAGACCAACAACGACTAGACCAACTACGACAAAACCTACCTCGACTAGACCAACGACGACAAAACCTACGTCAACTAGACCAACTACGACAAAACCTACTACGACTCGACCAACGTCGACTGGAACAACCACGACAGAACCTACTACGACTCGACCAACTACAACCGAGTCTACTTCAACTAGAATTACTACGACAACACCAACAACAACCGATTCTACTACGACCAGACCTTCAACGACTAGAACAACTACGACAAAATCCACCACGACTGAACCAACTACGACTAGACCAACTACAACCGAGTCTACTTCAACTAGATTCACTACGACTACACCAACAACAACCGGATCCACTTCGACTAGACCTACAACGACTAGGCCTACAACGACTAGACCTACAACGACTAGCCCAACTACGACTAGACAAACTACTACTAGATCAACTACGACTAGACCAACTACGACAAAACCTTTCACGACTCTACCAACTACAACTGGATCAACTACGTCAAAATCTACTACGACCGAACCAACTACGACTAGACCAACTACTACTGACTCTACTACAACTAGAACTACAACGACTAGCCCAACTACTACAAGACCAACTACGACAGAACCTACTACGACTCGACCAACTACGAATGGAACAACCACGACAAAAGCTACTACGATTCGACCAACTACGACTAGACCAACAACAACCGAGTCTACTTCGACTAGACCTACAACGACTAGCCCAACTACGACTACACCAACTACGACAAAACCTACTACGACTGAAACAACTACGACCGAGTGTACTTCAACTAGACCCACTACGACCAGATCAACAACAACTGAGTCTACTTCGATCAGACCTACAACGAATAGTCCAACCACGACTAGACCAACTACGACTGGACCAACTACTACTAGACCATCTACAACAAAATTTACTACGACAAAACCTTCTACGACTGGACCAACTACGACCAGTCCAACTACCACAGAACCTACTACGCCCAGACCTACAACGACTAGACCCACTACGTCAAAACCTACTACGACTAGACCAAGTACAACTAGACCAACTACAACCAGTCCAACTACAATATGTCCGACTTCAACTGGTCCAACTACAACAAAATCAACTACATCTCGGCCAACTTCGACTAGCTCAACTTCGACTGGATCTACTACGACTGAATCAACAACGACTAGCCCTACTACCAGTCCTACTACGACTAGCCCTACTACCAGTCCAACTACGACTAGCCCTACTAACAGTCCTACTACGACTAGCCCCACCACAACTGAGTCTACTACAACTCCTTGTTCAGAAACTACTCCTGATACAACTGCTCCTACCACAACCACTGTATCATCAATGAATATCTAGAAGAACTGGGCTTCGTATGTCTTCTTACAAATAAATATTCCATTAATCAAGGACTAATATTGAATAGTAATAAAATTCAGTGAACAAAATATTTTGTGATTTTGTTATCCACAGCAGCCATAAAAGGCTCCAAATCGATGTATCGTTGCATACAAAAAACAATGTTGAAACAAACAATGAGCATTGTGAGGCTGCCTTGACATTTCAGAAATGAGAAAAGCGATTGGTTAGTTCTTCATTTCCACTCTTCTACCCCTCACAATCGTGTTGTCACATTTCAAATCCAACATTTTGGAATTTTTGGAGAGCTCACATAGGTATATAGATAAATTAGTTATAGGTCCGTCCGTCTGTTGCAACTTATATCTCAAGAATGGTAAGAGATATCGACAAACGGACATCAGATTCGTGTACAGGAGGGTCGATAAAGGGCTGAATAAAGGTTCTCGAGGTCATAGGGCGAGGTCATGTGACCTAGTGATACAGCATACATAAACATGATTTCTCATCGCGAAAACAGTATCAGATCGGTGAAGACAAATATCAGGAGAAGTGATGCGGAAAACAGAATGTACAGTATACAGGGGGGGTGCCAATATGCAATATTCAGTCAACTACCAACAAAATATCCAAATCTGAAATACTTCAATACAGGGTGGTCAAAAATATCGACATTTTGTTCACATGAAAAAATGATCGTAAGTCGATTTTTTCAATTGAAACACCCTGTATATGATTACTGATTTTGATTTTGATTTGATTTTGATTTTCTGATAAAATTTGCTATCCATCTATATATCCTTACCTTTACCTTACTAGTCAAGATCTTGACTTGACTGCATTTATTTGTAAATGTCATATAAAATATTATCACCACTCGGATTTCAAGTATTGATAGAAAATTTATAGGATGATGACGAAAACTTCGATGTGTTTTCATATCTGCGTAAAGAACCCATCGGATGATTATTCCAAAGGCACAAAAAATCAACATATCTTTGGAAATTTTGCGTTCGCTCACTTCACATAATACTGTGCATATTGACAAAGTTTCTGCGATTGTTTTTTGTTCGTAATCAACAACATACACAAGTGGTCGTATAGGAAAGAGGAATACATCGAAAATAAATATTCAAATTATATATAACTCATGTTTTCCGCAAAATGATTTATCCTGTAGAAGATGGTAGGATTGAGAAGTAACAGTTGTCTGTGAAGGGACTTCGCTCTGATGCTCTGTGATTGAGGATCGAGCTTCTTAATATTTGTTCCTTTAAAGTCATTGGTGCTTGTATCTCCGATTCTGATGATGATTCTCTGTACTGGTTTTATCTTATACAAACATAGGATTTTAAAAACTTACGAACCACATTGCGAAGTGCTGCTTGAAAGATTGAAACATTCGGAACTTTTCCAGATACATCCGATATCAGAAGATAAAAAGAAATTCTGCAAGTCGTTTCAATTCTTTTCTCAATTCATTCGTCATATTATCACTATTCCTGCTCCACATGAGATGAGATTATCAAAATGGAAATCCGTCGTTTCTCAATTAATCGAACAGTCATCAATAATTATTATATAAATATATATTATATAAATATATTATATTATGAATTTTTGAAAACCGTATCAGGTTTTTAAGATCGCCCACTTGAACCAATCCAAAAAATCTGACTGTTTTCTAATGAAAGGCCTCCGCTAAGCTTTCAAACAGTGAAGACGGGGTGGGAAAATAGGCGAGAACCACATAAACCGAACAAGTTCAATAGTGAACCTACAGTGATACAAAAATGGAGAAGAAGATTGAGAAGAAGATCGGAAAGAAGAGTGAGAAGAAGATCGAGAAAAAGAGTGACAAGAAGATCGAGAAGAAGAGTGAGAAGAAGATCGAGGAGAAGAGTGAGCAGAAGATCAAGAAGAAGAGTGAGAAGAAGATCGAAAGGAAGAGTGAGAAGAAGGTCGAGAAGGTTGAAAGTGAGGAGAAGAGTAAGAGGCTTATCTGCCGGTACTGACTGAGAGAAGAAGAAAGAAGAAAACGAAACTTGACACAAATACCGATAACCTAGAGATGATGACCTTACAGGATTACAAAATACACAATGTTAAATCTTACCGTACAACACTGCCCGATCAAACACCATATGTATAACAAATATCAACTACCTTCAGTATGCATACCACCGGTTCACAGACGTTTGATGTTCGATAAGGTAAGACCAATATATAGAGTGAAAGTAGTACAGAAGGTAATAAATGCACTGTCTTCGTAGATCGGGATCACTTCATCGACTGTGGCTGTCTGTGGGGATGTCCCAACGCTCTACTATTCTGAAGTTACCTCAGATCAGTCCGAAATGATGACTTGCCAGAGGAACCTCTTCCTAGTGTCCTCTCTGGGGGTTCACTTCTGACTAGGGAGGAGTGACTTCGTAGAAGTTAGAGAGCTTTAGAGAGTACAGAGGTGTAGAAAGCCAATATCATACAAGATAGCAGGTTTCAGTGTCCGTAGGGAGGTCTGACAATCTCATGAGCAGAAAAGCGAGAGAAAGATCCCAAAAAAGGCCTGAAAGAATAAGTCTTTCAGAAAAAATTCTAGGATAACAGGTAGATTGAGAGTTCTTAGCAAGGGTAAACAATATCACACACCTTTGGTAGAGAGTGGCCTTTTAAACAAGATTTCAGATGAAAATATATGCAATTCAATATAATATATCCAACTGAAGTTGGGTATTAAATATCTGTCCTTAAATGAATCCCATCAATTACTTGATTTGAAATACATATACTCTCGATCAAATATGCAAAATTTGCGAAGCTCTTCACGTGTTCTGGTCTGAACAAAAAAAAAAGAATTGAGACTTTTTTTCTGAATTACAGGTTTGCTGAAGTAGGTGAATTTTGAATGTTTTAATGTGTCAAGTCACTGGTCATTCACATGAAATCTGACATGACAGGGTTGACAATGTAAATAAAAGAAAATTCACGAATTTTTGTCGGAAATATTTTTGGAAACCACATTTCATCAATTTGAAAGGCCAACAGGTATGAAAGTTACATTCCACAGAATACAGTTCAGTGTACATGGGTGCATGTGGGGTTGAGTGTACAATTGTTTGTTTACCTTTCGTGATTGTATCTCATTTCATCTCAGTATCAAAAGCCTGGAAAACGGCATAGAGGAAAAGAATGGAAACAGTACAAGAGAAGTGAGAGATATATCTGCTGAAGATTTTCAAGTATTACGAAGGGTATACATGATCAAGCTGATGAGAGATGCAATGGCTCCACCTATAGTGATACAATAACTATCTGAGGTAAAAAGATTGAATATTCGACTCCTACTGAGAGTGGCAGAAGGGGTTTGTTATATATTTCATTCAGATCATATGGATAACTTCTTCTTATTCTGTTTCAGGGTGATCAGGGAGCCATGAGCATCTCGAATGTGCAGTTTATGTGAGGTGAAGTACAATGAGCATATCGAAGGGTCATTAGAGATCCGAATGGATTCCTAGGGGCTGTCAGACCGTAACAACCGTTTGGCTGAGCATGGAATGGTGCAATTCGGCCCCCATTTGATCAGCTGGTATATCTCATATTTGCCAATTTGGAGATTAACCTTGGAAAATGGTGCAGAATGCACACAAATCGGCATATTAACTCATCAACTTATCCACCAGGCACTGGTTGAATTCTTGATAAAAACAATAGTTTCCTCACTGTACAAGAATCTAATTGGATCAAAATGCTTTTTTCACATTGTTTACTGGATCAATATTGAGTTTAGATTGCGAAAACTTCCATTATATAGCAATCCAGATTATATTGGCGGTGGATGATAAGCAACCAACCTTCTCAAAGTTTTAATTGTTTCTCACAGGATAGAGTATCGAAGCTGTCGAGAATATTCTCGCGAAATTAGAATACACTGACAAATATTGGTATTTGTTCGAATAAAGGTCTTATCTATACGACTCAACTATGCTTCCAGCCTTCAATCTCTAAAATTTACGGGATAAGACCTATGATGAAGCTGCAGAACTGTAGAACTATAATTTTTCCCAGAGGGTTCTGCTGTTTTTGTGTTTCAACGTGCTCCGACTTGGTTTGAAAAATGAACAATTTGATAGAAGTGACATACTGATTATCGTTATTCTCAGGACAAATTCAAACTGAAGCCCAAAAATAATTGAAGATGGCCCAAATGATATCATTTTCATCCACATATTCGGAGAATCTGAGAAAAATTTTTATCAAAAAGTGTCAGAAGAAGATTTCATCGACTCCTGAAGATTCCTGTTCAACTGAATGAACTATATCAGATTCTTAATACGCTACTTTGTCCTCATTCAACAGACTCTCTCATTCTCTTCGAGATCCCAATGCGTAGACTCGAATTCGAGTAGCACTGTATCATCCGAAATGAAAGAGGAATGGATATCATTCTCGAGTTAGTCATAGTAGAAGATCATAGGTATTTAAAGAATGGAAGTTGGTCATTTTAGTATCTAAAAGTTGGTCCAAAGTTCATTATATTTTCGATGGTCAGAGGATCTGTCTTGACAGCAACCGTGAATTCGCTTCACGTCAACGATGTGACCTCCAGTCCGGTCCATAGCCCTGCGGATAATAGTACACTTCATACCGTCTCAAGAGCTTTTAGAGCCCCTTTATATTTGATTTGGAAATTCAGTAGAGTTCAATGCAAAAAAAACTCGAGCATGTATCTTCATCAGGTAGGCAGGTCCCACAATGCCCACTATGATGAGGTCAGAGGTACCTCTGATCCTATGAAGTCCCAAATATCCATGCTCAGTTTCATAATCAATGGGGCTCTCTCATGGGACGTCCATAATAATTCCTTTTACGAGAATTACTTCACAAAATTTGGCTTTCTCTCTCTTCCGTTCTCACCCTCAAACATACGCCAAAGGTTTCAGATTATATTCAGAAGACTATAGGACATCGTGGAGAGATGGGCGAACTTTGCGTTTTTCATAGACGATGCTCAACGAAAATTTCGTATATCATCCTACCACGAAAGATGCCTGCTAGACAAACTAGAGCTAAGGCTGGTTACCTCTGAATAACGATGTACAGAAGACTGGTGCAGTCACTGATGGTATTTTTTTTTTTCGCCAAAAACACTAACGCCATTCAAGTTATGAAACATTTTTGCAGATGATTTGTACACATGAATAAGGTTTTGAGTAGCTGCACTAGTGTTGCCTACATCGTTCTCTGAACTGTCAAGATCGCCAAGAATCATTCATCGATAGAACGGCAGAGTTATGGAATTCTCTGCCTAGTGAAGTATTATCTGATGCTCACGAGCTCCAAAAACATTCGAGATGAATTCCAAATTTTATCTTCTCTTCTCACATTTCAACGCTGGCTCACACAATTATCCTCGAACACAATAGGCCTCTCTTTCGGGTTGTCAAAATATAATGAGAATTGAAAACTCTATTTGAATATTTCCATGCATAAAATATTGCAACAAAGGAAACAAACAAAAATGACTTCACTCATTTGGAATACTTATATAGTTTACACTTTACATAGTTGGCATTGGTAAAATCTGCAATTGGCGCCATTCACCTACCCACATAGTAATAAGAAATATTTTTTTAGTCCGTAGAACGACCGCTAGAGGGCGTAATCGGATTGGCAATTTGATAATACCGGCATGTCATCGAACTTTACCTCAATATCCCGGACAAATTCGTTTAGAAAAAAAGTTCTCAAATAACTGCTGTAGGTTAGGATGAAAAGCGCTGAGAAGTAATGATCCTAACTCCAGTTGGATTCACCGAAAGTCTCATTAGAAAAAGCTGTTTCTATTCTACGAGATATCCAATCAAGTCAATTTGAATTTGATAGCGACCGTTCAGAGGGCGCCGTTGGAACAATCTGATATAGAAGGAGGCCGAAAGAGCAGAAATTTGGTGAAAACGGCAGGTTGATACCTTTTGAGGAAGAGAAGATATACTCAATTACTTTTATCCGAAATCTGTACGATGATCAGTTCTCGAGATACAGCCGGCGTCCTTTCTCAGTTGTACACCCGATAAGAGTTCATTGACCCTTCGACCCAGGCGCGCGCCCATGTCCATTAGTGATAACATAATCTCCATGCTGTTGACCGATCATCTTCGCCATACGTACATTCTTTGTGCACTCATGATACCCTCATCGCCGCAAGACAAAAAACACAAACAAACCAAGTGATTACAATGTCAAGTGCACTTTGAGCATAAGTAAACAGTGTGTAGCGAGTTGTTATTTTAGACACAATAATTCAGCAGCCGGTCTGGCAAGTCGCCTTTTCCGCACTCAGTTCGCTGCAGATTTTGCTCTGTCGGTCAAGCACGTGGAAGTTCACTGGGAACCCACTCTACGTTACTTTCCAATCGGTAAGTACAAATTTGAAGACCAATACGTCTCCTATCTACTAGGATGGAACAAAATATCCTACTTGGTAGTAGAGACGCCAGACGCCTGTTTCAAGCCACAATATATTTTTTTCAATATCACGCGGGTACGCATATTAGAGATGGGCGCAAGATATCGATGTTTCGTAAATATCGATCATCACCTCTAAACATCGATGTACTTATCATTAGTAATATCGCTAGGGCATTCACAATAGACGGGATGATCTTATGACAATCGAAAGCGCGTACCTTGGTAAGCAACGAGCTTGAGAAATTCGTCATCAAAATATGAGATATTTGTCAATGTTCGAGGGATATTCGGCGGAAAATTTTTCGACAGTTCAATCCGTGCTGTCATAATGATTGATAATTGCACTGAATGCAATTATCAGTGTAATGTTGACATGAAATTGTTTCATAGGACACATGATGATGAAATTTGAATGGTTGATTGAACTGTCGAAAAAATACAGGGTGTTACAAAGTCATCGCTAGACATCGGGAAATCGGTAAACATGAGATATACCGGCTAGGTCAAATGGGCGCAGAATTTCACCATTTCATGCTCAGCCTAACGGTTTTCAAAAAATTCATAATATTTCTGGAATCATCCGGAAAGACCTGAATTCTGAAAGATTGTCTCTATCTCTTTGCGATCTTTCTTCACTGGAGTATTTTTTTTATCGATTATTGTGGTACACTGTCGAATCAATGAGATCGAAATGAATAACCAATACAACACAGTTTCTAAACAAAATTATTGATGACTGCTCGATTGATTGAGAAACGACGGATTTCCATTTTGATAATCCTATCTCATGTAGAGCAGCAATAGTGAAAATGTGACGAATGAATTGAGAAAAGAATTGAAACGATTTCTTTTCATCTTCTGTTATCGGATGTATCTGAAAAGATTCCGAATGTTTCAATCTTTCAAGCAGCACTTCGCAATGTAGTTCGTAAGTTTTTGAAATCCTATGTTTGTATAAGATAAAACCAGTACAAAGAATCATTATTAGAATCGGAGATACGAGCACCAATGACTTCAAAGGAACAAATATTAGGAAGCTCGATCCTCAATCACAGAGCATCAGAGCGAAGTCCCTTCAAAGACAACTGTTACTCCTACCCTCTTCTACAGAATAAATCATTTTTCAGAATACATGAGTAATATTCAATTTGAAAATATATTTTTTGATGTAATTCTCTTCCCTATGACCACTTGTGTATGTTGTTGATTACGAACATAAAAACAATCGCAGAAACTTTGTCAATATGCACAGTATTATGTGAAGTAAGCAAACGCACAATTTCCAAAGATATGTTGATTTTTGTGCCTTTTGAATGATCATCCGATAGGCACTTCATGCAGGTATGAAAACATATCGAAGTTTTCATCCTTCAACAAAAATCCTTATCCTATAAATATTCTATCAATACTTGAAATCCGAGTGGCGATGATATTATATAGGACATTTACAAATAAATGCTCATAAGTCAAGATCTTGAATAGGGTATGTAGTGAGATTATGAATATTACAGCTTCATATATATAGAGGTTCACCAGTGTTAAAAGTTTACTTTTAATAAAAATTCCCCTTCAGCTATCAGTTGTCTTCATTTAATATATATTCCTAATACATTCTTATTGTAGTATTGATATCCTAGAGATATCAACAGAGTTCCCCCAGAAGATGATATATATTTCATTCTTGCTTGTATATAGGCATGCTATGCTGATGAAGCAGCTTCAGTTGATACATGATCTGACAGTATTCTCAATGCATACCAGTATTTTGCAATATTTCATGACAGAAAATCTATGTGGTTTTTCCTTTCCAAGCTTTTGTCTATTATCAATCCTAGAAACTCGACTTCATTGCATGGGTCAAAGTTTTGGTGCTCAATTGTATTTGCCTCAGTATTTCTATTTGCAAAATGTATTATATGGGTTTCATCGAAATTGAGTAATAGATCAATTGCCGACAAGTAAGTTTTTAGCAAATCTAGCACATTTGTTATATTTGTCATGACCAATTGTGGACTCTCTTCTTTCAGAATCACCGATATATCATCAGCATACATAATTATGTCTTCGTTCACCACATTTTGTATTTCATTTGTGTTTAAGATATATAGTAATGGACCTAAGATTGATCCTTGAGGTACACCTTTTTTTATTGTAATTGGTTCCGATTTAATTGTATTCCCTAGTGCATCATGTTCTATTTGTTAGATAGGATTTTGATAAATTAGGCGGTAAGTTCCTGATTCCATAAATTTCAAGTTTTTTGCATGATACATCATGATTTACACTGTCGAATGCCTTTGACAAATCGGTACACATAGTTATAGTACAGTAATTCTTATTCAAGTGATGTAGAATGTTCTCTATTGCTTTAAATATTGCTTGGATTAATTCATTAGTTCATTAATTCATTAGTCTCTCGTTGATGATTTTTTCAAAAATTCCACTGATATTTGACAATAATGATACCGGTCTGTAATTTTTTTCTTCATCTTCATTTCCCTTCTTATATATAGCCCTTATATTTGCAATTTTCAGTTCGTCTGGAAAAAATCCATGTGAAGAACTCAGATTGATAATATAGGACAAAGGATAAGCTATGATCTCTACAGTTTCCTCCAGAATCGGTATTTGATCTTCCCCAGCTGACTTCCTGTTTTTCAATCTCCAATACATTCTGTTATCTCATATGGCGTAGTTGGTCCGAATACAAATATCTCATCACATCCTTTCATTTTTCCAAAGTCTATTTGTTCAGTTCTGTCCATATTGGGACAATATTCATTGAAATATTAATCGATTTGATTGACGATGGTTTGTTGATTGTCATATTTTTTGCATATTTTCCAGAATACTCTGTTTTTGTGTCAAATTATCAGCTTGGGTTATTCTCTTGATTAGTGACCAGGAAGCTTTTGTTTTGTTCTCAGCCTTCATTATGAAATCTTTTTTTCGCAGTTTTCATGACTTCATCAAGAACAGAGCAATATTTTTTGAAATAACTGTTACTTATTAGCCCTAATACTTTTTTTCTGTATAGTGAGTGTTTATTAGCACAAGATGTTTTTATTCCTGACGTTATCCATGTGTTTATCCTAATTTTTTCTTTATTTTTTTTCTTCAAATATTAAATTCATTAACATGCTGAAGGTGCTCCTGAAATTTCTGTAAGCTATGTTCACATCTGCGCAATCTAATACATTATCCCAGTTTACCTTTGCTATTTCTTGTTTGTGCCAATTTATTTTTAGAATATATATTTTTTTTTTACTTTAATTTTTGAAGAGAGTTAACATTTGGCCATGATGATCTCACAATGATGTTTGTAATACTGTACTTTTTTCATAACCTCCAAAGTTAACGAAAATATTATCTAATGAGCTGGCAGAAATAGTTGTAATTCTAGTTGCTTCAAAAATAGTTTGTGTTATATTGTGTGTTAGTAGTAGATCTAAAAATATTTTGCTTTGTACACTGTCTTCTAACAAATCAATATTAAAGTCTCCACACAATATAATCTTCCTGTTCTTCCAGTTTCTCAATAAAAATGTCAAAAGATCCCAAACCTGTTCGGTAGATACATAAAGCCACTAATTTTCTTTTTCTTATAACTACACTTGCACACTCTATATGCCCTTTTATCAACAACATTTTCTATATTTCTTGCTTCCATATCTCCGTGTTAATGCTGACCTCAATCTGTGGTTATCAATGTTTATGTACTTCATTTCATGTTCCCTGAGCCAATGTTCCGTTATGCACAATATTTTTGGTTCTTCTCGTAAAGAGTTCAGGAATTTTTCTATTTCGTCTGTTTTATCAGTTAGGTATTGAATGTTTTGATGAAATACATAAATTACCGTTTTTGAGATGAGCCCACCAATCACCCGAAGTCACATTATCTTGACCTATTTACCCCTTTATCGAACCTCCTGAACACGAATCTGATGTCTGTTTGCCGGTACCTCTTACCGTTCTTGAGATATAAGTTGCAACAGACGGACGGACCTATAATCAATTTATCTATAAACATATGTGAGCTCTCTAAAAATTCCAGAGTCGTTATTGAAAAAATGATGATGGTGGCCTAGAGACAAAATGTTGGATTTGAAACGTGACACCACGATTGTGTAGGGAAGAAGAGTGGAAATCAATAACTAACCAATCGCTTTTCTCATTTCTGGAATGTCAAGGCGGCCCCACAGTGCTCATTGTTTCTTTCAACATTGTTCTTTGTATGCAATTTGTGCAATGATACATCGATTTGAAGCCTTCTATGGCTTCTATGGCTCTTCACAAAGTGACTAACATTAAACTTAGGACCAATCCGCAAACTCTCTGTCCCCCCTGAAATCCGTGGTGAATGAAACGAGATATTTTGTTCACTATATTTTATTATTATTCAATATTATTAAGATAAGATAAGATAAGATAATTTATTCATCATTAAAGTTTTACACATGGATAGTACAAAACTTATCAGACTAGTCCTTGATTAATGAAATGTTCATTTGTTAGAAGACATACGATGCCCAGTTCTTCTAGATATTCATTGATCATGACATACAGTACTTGTGGTAGGAGCAGTTGTATCAGGAGTAGTTTCTGAACAAGGAGTTGAAGTAGACTCAGTTGTGGTAGGGCTAGTCGTAGTAGGGCGTGTCGTAGTAGATTCAGTCGTAGTAGACCCAGTCGAAGTTGAGCTAGTCGAAGTGGATCGAGATGTAGTTGTGCTAGTTGTAGTTGGTCTAGTTGTACTTGGTCTAGTTGTACTTGGTCTAGTCGTAGTAGGTTTTGTCGTAGTTGTTTCAGTCGCTGTATATCTGGTTGTTGTTGGTCTAGTCGTAGTTGGTCCAGTCGTAGTTGGTCGAGTGGTAGTGGGTTTTGTCGTAGTTGGTTTAGTAGTAGTCGGGTTAGTCGTTGTAGGTCTAGTCGAAGTAGACTCGGTTGTTGTTGGTCTAGTCGTAGTTGGTCGAGTCGTTGTAGGTTTTGTTGTAGTTGGTCTAGTTGAAGTAGGTTTTGTCGTTGTTGGTCCAGTTGTAGTAGATTTTGTTGTAGTTGGTCCAGTCGTTGTTGGTCTAGTCGTAGTTGGTCCAGTCGTTGTGGGCCTAGTGGAAGTTGACTCGGTTGTAGTTGGTCTGGTGGAAGTCGGTTTTGTCGTAGTAGATTTCGTCGTAGTTGGTCCAGTAGTTGTAGATCTAGTTGTTGTCGGCCTTGTCGTAGTTGGTCCGGTCGTAGTTTGTCGAGTCGTAGTTGGTTTCGTCGTGGTATGTTTTGTCGTGGTTGTTCCAGTCGTAGTTGGTCGAGTCGTAGTGGGTTTTGTCGAAGTTGATTCAGTCGTTGTATATCTAGTTGTTGTTGGTCTAGTCGTAGTTGGTCCAGTCGTAGTTGGTCGAGTCGTAGTGGGTTTTGTCGTAGTTGGTTCAGTAGTAGTTGGGTTAGTCGTTGTAGGTCTAGTGGAAGTAGACTCGGTTGTTGTTGGTCTAGTCGTAGTTGGTCGAGTCGTAGTGGGTTTTGTTGTGGTTGGTCTAGTTGAAGTAGGTTTTGTCGTTGTTGGTCCAGTTGTAGTAGATTTTGTTGTAGTGGGTCCAGTCGTTGTTGGTCTAGTCGTAGTTGGTCCAATCGTTGTGGGCCTAGTGGAAGTTGACTCGGTTGTAGTTGGTCTAGTGGAAGTCGGTTTTGTCGTAGTAGATTTTGTCGTAGTTGGTCCAGTAGTTGTAGATCTAGTTGTTGTCGGCCTTGTCGTAGTTGGTCCGGTCGTAGTTGGTCGAGTCGTAGTGGGTTTTGTCGTAGTTGGTTTAGTAGTAGTTGGGTTAGTCGTTGTAGGTCTAGTCGAAGTAGACTCGGTTGTTGTTGGTCTAGTCGTAGTTGGTCGAGTCGTAGAAGATTTTGTTGTAGTTGGTCTAGTTGAAGTGGGTTTTGTCGTTGTTGGTCCAGTTGTAGTAGATTTTGTTGTAGTTGGTCCAGTCGTTGTTGGTCTAGTCGTAGTTGGTCTAGTCGTTGTGGGCCAAGTGGAAGTTGACTCGGTTGTATTTGGTCTAGTGGTAGTCGGTGTTGTCGTAGTAGATTTTGTCGTAGTTGATCCAGTGGTTGTAGATCTAGTTGTTGTCGGCCTTGTCGTAGTTGGTCCGGTCGTAGTTTGTCGAGTCGTAGTTGGTTTCGTCGTGGTAGGTTTTGTCGTGGTTGTTCCAGTCGTAGTTGGTCGAGTCGTAGTAGGTTTTGTCGTAGTTGGTTCAGTCGTTGTATATCTAGTTGTTGTTGGTCTAGTCGTAGTTGGTCCAGTTGTAGTTGGTCGAGTCGTAGTGGGTTTTGTCGTAGTTGGTTTAGTAGTAGTTGGGTTGGTCGTTGTAGGTCTAGTCGAAGTAGACTCGGTTGTTGTTGGTCTAGTCGTAGTTGGTCGAGTCGTAGTAAGTTTTGTCGTAGTTGGACTAGTCGAGATAGGTTTTGTCGTGGTTGGTCTGGTAGAAGTTGGTTTTGTCGTACTTGGGGTAGTCGTTGTTGGTCCATTCGTAGTTGGTCGCGTCGTAGTAAGTTTTGTCGTAGTTGGTCTAGTCGTAGTTGGTCTAGTCGTAGTTGGTCTAGTCGAAGTAGACTCAGTTGTAGTGGGTCTAGTCGTCGTAGGTTTAGTCGAAGTAGTTTCGGTCGTTGTAGGTCTAGTCGAAGTAGACTCAGTCGTAGTCGGTCTTGTTGTTGTTGTTGAAGTTGTTTCGATTGTCGTGCTTGTGTGACATGGCTCTTCTGTGGTTGTAGTAGTTGTTCTTACCGGCTTTGTTGGCCGAGTATGCCACGTGGGCCATGGTATCAGCGTTGGTAGTGTGAAGAAACCGCCTTCGCCTTCAATGAAATCCTGTTGGAAATTCAAAATGACATATTTGAGAATGAATTCAATAATAACGGATCAGATAAGAAAGAAGTGAGCTCAGGGTGAAGTGGATAATTTCATACATCTAGATGGTTATCAACATACTTCGAGTACCTTATCATTAAGATTCAATCACTTTCAATCATTGTTATTGGGTATACATGCAATATATTCGTGAATTGAGTCATTACGAATAAAAAAAATTTTTTTCCAACTCTAGTTGCTAAATTCCTAGAATATCCACTAATAGTTTGACTACTACTTTCATTGTCAAAAAATTATCGATACTCACATTGTGTAATGCAGCTACTAACAGAATTAGTGAAATTAGCTTCATTTTCAGTATTCTGATATTTTCCACTTCTCGCTGTGTAAGAACTGATGGCCTTTCGATGATTCTCTCAGGTTTTATACACGTTGAAATTGAAGAAATTTGAGTCAATAGGATTATATCTCTATTTGTCAGACACTGATAACAGTCACGCCTTATATCATTGAAAACCTATTCTTTATAAATATTTTTTCTGCTGATCAATTACCAAATCATATGTTTTCGTCTATAGGTAGGTCTTGTTTGGATAATTTTCAGACTCAACAAAAAAATAATATCAACAACGACAGCTTCAGAATATTAATTTCAACTATAGATTTTCAACAATAACAAATCAGTGTGTCGCATACCCACCGTAGGAGAATGAGTCGGAAAGTTTCCAGTTGATATCAAACAATGTTGTCAGGATATCCTCAGGGTGAGTGAGAATTGCTCTCCCAAAATATATCATACGAATTGATTTCGACATAGGTACACACATATGGTCCTTTCCGGACGAGCTTATTTGATATGTATATGAAAAACTAATAGGACTATTCTCATGAAATTTTTTATACGAAGGTTTCCAAAGTGCTTTTTTCAGCTAGAATACTTCCAATTTCCGATAACTACCGGTTATACCGTAAGTGAACCGTGACTATGTTATCCTCAATATAACACCTACTTTATTCCAACATTTTTGGATTCTACGATGATTTCGTATATAACTTCCTCTGAAACATCATATTTCTGAAGGGTACACGTACAGAAGTTTCAGGAAGGTTATGGGTTCGATCAACAAATCTGCTAACATTTCCTGAGTAGGGCAGTATTGGACAGTATCTTATCATGACATTGTCCTTCTGATGATCTGTGTTTATGCTACCCTGGGTGCAATGTACTCGGGTTTGGTTTGGTGATATTGTGATTTGTTTCTTGCTTTTTCAATAAACTGGACTTCCATACAATCTGATAACATTTCCACTGATTGGTTTTTGGTGCTTGTCTCACGCCCAATCATCATTCGCGTATCCTATCAATTCTCCTCGAAAATCGGTTTTCCATCACTAAGAACCAATTCCATATCTTCAATTCCTTTTAAATGCTTCATGAATCGCCCAACTCCACTCGTCTTTCATATGTGGATAATTCAACTATTTGCTCAATATTAAAATACTCGCTGATATATCTGGTCCTGTATTCACAGATGGATATGGAAGAAATCATATTGTTTCGATATAAAGTTCATTATTTTTCAGACATTTTGATTCTTCGTGATGAAAATATTCAATATCCAATGGTATCTCAGATATTCTCCTCATCTCGGCAAGTTTTCAAACTTCCTCCATGTACTCATTTGGTATGAAATAATCATCCTATCTTCTGTTGTTCCAATTCCTACAGATCTTATTTTTCACCTCTCTCACTATGGGATCGGCAAGATTTTGTTTTTTCGACTCAAACTCCATTTGATTGAACAGAGGAGAGGAATGAGGGTAATTTCGTAATCGTAAGCTCCGAAAAAAATACGAGGAATATAATAAAAATATCAGATTTCAAGCAGGGTAAACTATTTTCCATATACTGTACCCAAATCCAGTTATTCTTTTTGGGGCCATATTGGATTCGAGTGCCATCAAGAAGGGCGGAGAAATATTTCAAAATTATTTATTATTCCTCACCATCAACATCAACTGTTTGTGGTCTTCATGACGTATTACCCAAGTAGGATTCGTGAAATCTTGAATATGAAGTGAATTGTCAGATTCAGGTGATGAACAAAAGTGTCAAGTGGAATTCTGAGCTTGTATTATGATTTTCTGTCATTTTCCTCCTCGATGAGATGAATCCTTCATGCTGGCACCCTTATAATGTTTGGTATGAATTATAGCCTCATAGAGGAAATTTATAAACCTTCAACCTGGCCAAAAAGTATGGCATGCAAACGCTTTGACTTCAGGAAATACCATAGCTATCAACGACGCAGCGACGATTTTCAGAAATATCGCAACCTACGTGGCACAAACCAAAACATGATCTTAACCCAAGAACAGAAATTTCCGATCTCTAGTTCATCACTATGTCCGAAGCATTGGAAACTGTGTCAATAAGCTATGTGCAGTCCTAGAGAACATACATGGTCGCAAAATATTGTGCATATCTGAACACTGGCAAACCTATGACCAACTTAATTCATCAAGTATTTCTTATCTCAAACTAATATCATGTTACTGTCCCCCTTCTCGTCAACATGGTGGGGTGAGCTTATACTGTGACTCCAACTTCAAAGTGCAAGTCTCGAATGAACTGAATGACCTTTCTGAGTGCAGATAATTTGAGTGCTGTGCCGCAGAATTCTTAGTACAAAGTATAAATTCTTTGTTGTGTATATTTATCGCTCACCTGCTGGTGATATTGAAATATTTTTCTCGAAAATCACAAAACTGCTAGAACTTCTGTCAAAAAAAAAACAAATTTCTATAAAACGATTCAAATATTGATTTATTGGGGGAGCAAGTCCTTCAAATGAATTTATGAATATACTAGAAGCATATGATGCTTTTCCGACAGTGACGCAAGTCACTCGTAAAGAAAGCAAAACATGTCTAGATAACATTATTACAAATTCTGAGAACGAAACTGAAGGAATCAGGACTTCATAAACCTGTATATCTGATCACACCGCGCAGGTATTAACTTTCAATATACAATGTCATGTGATTCTACACTGCGACAAAACAAGATTTCTCTCAAATGATGCAATCAACAAATTCTGTAGTGATCTTCGGAGATGTATATAATGCTGTTTCGACTGACTCCAAGTATAATCTATTCATCAACACGTTTCTACTACACTTCAACAAACATTACCCTCCCAAGAAAGTAATAGAGAAAAAACTAAAGTTATTCACCGGAGTACAGTCTACTGTACTACTGACAGTCAAAAATGAATTGCTAATTTATCAAATGCTATCTCTCGACTTCCCAAAGTATAGATTTGATTTCAAAGCTGCACATATCGAATATAATGAACTCCTTAGGCATCAAAGAAATAAATATCATGAGAAAAGACTGGCGAAGTCAAAAAATAAATCTAGAACTTCCTGGCAAATAATCAGTGAGCTGATAGGTCGCAAAAAAGTCAAAAACTCGAAAACTCGAAAACTCCCTCGAAGGTACAAATTCAATGAACGATTTTTTCAACCAGCAAGCAATCAACCTAATCGCTGATAAACTACCACTTCAACATGATTATACATGTGAAATTCCCTACAACTACAATAGTTTCTCTTTCATTCCGGTCACATCACAAGAATCGATTGTTAAAATGAATGATACGATGACATTTCACCATTCTTATTGAAGAAGTGTTTTGTATACATTGTTGAGCCCTTATGCCATATTATAAATACATCAAATCTGGAGTTTTTCCCGAAAACCTGAAGTTTCATATAATTAAGCCCTGCTTCAAAGAAGGCGATCCTGAGTCTTGGTTTTCTTGGAGGCATGAGTATTCGAACAGCATTATTTGAACTCACTAATGAAATATACGATTCTCTATATAGTGGAGATATAGCCTGTGGCATTTTTTTGACTTGTCCAGGGCCTTTGACTGCATAGACTTTTCAATTCTTCTAACTAAACTTGAATACTATGGTATTAGAGGTATCGCTTCATAATGGTTCGCATCCTACTTAGAATAAAGAAAGCACTCTGTGAAGATTAGAGATGATGTAGGTAACTATGTACAGTCAAAGCCCATAGACGTGTCTATGAGAGTGCCAAAGGGTAGCGTTCTAGGCCCTTTGATATTTATAATTTTTTCAAATGACCTTGCATCACTCAACGACGAAAATAATACTATCATCAACTATGCTGATGACAGCACACTTTTCCTCACAGCTTCTGTTTATCCAGAACTCATTTCTAATGCGAACTCTCTTATGACGGCTGCAGAAAACTGGTTCTCCAACTCTAGACTAATAATTAATCCAGATGAAACTAATATTGTCATGTTCAAAGTGAATCAGTATTGGCCTACACCTGATGACATACTTCTGAATGGACATAAAATCACATTTTCAAAAAGCATCAGATCGTTAGGTATTATCATAGATGAAACCCTAAAGTTCAACTACCATATGGATCACCCATGTTTTAGACTGAGTCGAACTTGCAATGGCATCAAGGTGTTCGTTGAAAACTCAAATAGCAACATTGCCAAATCATTTTACTACTCTAATTTTCATTCTCTTGCTCGCTATGGTATCATTTCATGGGGTGCCTGTAGTGATGCCGAGAGAGTTTTCGAAATCCAAAAAAGAGCAGTTCGCATAATTCAAGAACTTGGATATTCAGTTTCAGCAGGAGATATTTCAAACAGTTAGACACACTCACTGTACCAGCATTATATATCTTCGAAAGTATTGAGTTTATTCTCTTGGATAGACACTATTTTGAAGAATACAGAATACAGCACTCACACAACACAAGACACAACAATTATAACGTCCCTGCTCAAAGACTGTCCTGTGTTGAAAGGAGCGCTCTATACTGTTCAATCAAACTCTTCAATAATTTACCACCACCTATGATAGAGGTAAATGATTTTAAGTCATCAAAGAAGCCACTCATGAAATTTCTTCTTGATCTGGAATCATATGATCAGTTGATGACTATCTATGAGAAAAAAGTAATACTCATTGCTGGTGATTTCAATATTGAACTGAAGGATACTGTTGAAAATATTACAAGAATGAATCTCTTATTGAACTCCTACTCTTTTGTGTTCACCATCAAGGAATACACAAGAATAACACCAATATCAAAAAAATGTATTGACAACATTTTCACAAACCTGAAAGACGATTACACAACGGTCATTCTGAACTCTTCTATATCAGATCACACTGCACAAAAGGTCAGCTTTTCCACAAATAAAACAAACAGTCGAATCTTTAAAAATATCAGAATATTTTCGGAAAAAAACAAAAACATTTTCATCAAAGAACTAAATGATCAGAACTGGTCCGATATATACAAATTGGAAAAAATCAAAGTAAATGAACAGTGGGAGAAATTCATCAATCATTTCACAAACATCTTTGAAGAATGTTTCCCTGAAAAACGAACGGAAATAAAGAATCATAGAACGCAGATAGATACTGAAATAGAAGAGTGCAGAAACAAAATAAATGCCTGGTTGGTTATATCAAATAACAGACCAGAACTTAAATATGTATATAACAACATGAAAAAAAGTTATAATGAATTGCTGGCACGTAAAAGAAAAGAAAGGTATGAACGTAAAATCACTAACTCAGATAATAAAATGAAAACCATGTGGAGCATCCACAATGAAATTCTAGGAAAACAAAAAAATACAGATTTAGCCTTGAAAGGTGAACCAATCACTGTTGCAAACAGATATAATGACTTCTTATTAAATATAGTTCCTAAGCTGTTAGAAAAACTGGAAGCAAAGCAATTCAGTTGTAACATTTCGAGTAGCTCACAATCAATGTTCGTAAAACCAGTAACAATAAATGAAATAAAGAATATAGGAAATCGACTAAAAAATAAACATACCTGTGGTGACGACGAGATACCAACTAGTATAGTAAAACTATGCTTAGGATCAATAGCAAGTATACTTTGTTACATAATGAACAACTCTTTCAAATATGGAATTTTCCCAGAACAACTTAAGATTGCGGTAATAACGCCGATCTATAAAAAGGAGATTGTGAACTTTTCGAAAATCATAGACCAATTAGTATCCTGCCAGCCTTTTCAAAGCTATTTGAAATGGGTATGTGTGATCGCCTCATGGATTACATGAAGCAGCAAAAGTTTTTCAATCCAAGCCAGCACGGATACATAAAAGGCAGGTCCGTGGAAACTGCAATAACACAATTTACTGAAAATATCCTACAGTCACTCGAAAATAATGAAATTATAATGGGTGTCTTTCTAGACCTATCTAAGGCATATGACTGCTTGAACCATGACTACCTACTGACAAAACTCGAAAAATATGGCGTAAGAGGAAATGCCTTGGACTGGTTTGAATCCTATCTAGTACATCGGCAACAAAGAGTCAAAATTATGAAAGATGGACAGGCGACTAAGTCTAACTTACTGGATATTAAGATAGGAGTCCCTCAAGGGAGCATAACAGGTCCACTACTTTTCATAATTTTTATGAATGATATGTTAGAAATACTAAATAACTTCAATGCCTCAGCACATCTAACTAATTATGTAGATGATACTAATTCAAGTTCAGTTCAGTTCAAGTTCAGACTACCCTAAACTAATGAATAAAAGTCAGGACATTATAGGAAATATCTATGACTGGTTCACAAAAAATAATTCAATACTAAATGCAGAAAAAACCAAAGCCATTTCATTAAGGACTCAACAACAGAGAATTGAAACACCAGAAAACATATTTCTACTCAACAATGAAATCAAAATCCAGAATAACACCAAATTTTTGGGGATCTATATAGAAGAACATTTAAAATGGAATGTCCACATAATCAACTTAGGAGCAAAATTGAACCAGATTTGCTATAGCATCAGGGTCATAAGCAAATGTCTTAACGAAAAATCCTTAAAGATTGTATACTTCGCAAATTTTGAATCCTGTGCTAAATTTGGAATAATTTTCTGGGGATCCCAAAATAATATTAACGACTTATTTTGCATTCAAAAGAGAGTGATTAGAGCTATGTTCAAATTGAAATTTCGTGAAACCTGTAGAGGTGTCTTCAAAACAAACAACATAATGACAATTTATGCATTATACATATATGAATGTGTTCTGCGCTTGTTCAAGAATACAGACCTATCGGAGCATAGACCCAATCAAAGATATCCTATACGCAACATAAATTTGAATTTTCCAATACATAAATTAGTACTATCAGAAAAGCATCCATCATATGCCTCAATAAAGTTTTTCAATAAACTGCCAAATGAGATCAAAACTCTGAAAAGCATTTGCAAATTCAAAAAAGAAGTAAAGAAGTTACTTATTAACCTGGAACCTTATTCCCTTGACGAGTATCACCTGTATAGACTTGCACAGCTCTAATCCCACTCACATATCTCATTGTGATATTTTGTTCTGACTCTTATTTTCATTTTCTGTTTGTATACTATGTCTCTGTATATGTATAAAACACTCCATGAAATAAAGACTACTATTATTATTATTATTATTATTATCTGAACCGTCATACCCTTTGGTTGGTATACTTTTTTGTTCATATGACTCGCTTGTATGTACATTCTGCAATGTAAAAGTGCAATAAATTATTTATTTATTCATTTATTCATTTATTTATTCATATTTGTCGGGAATCGTCGTATATTAAACCTTTCTGATGAACTACTCAACATGAATGGCACAATCAAATCAAATGTACCCCATATTTGATAATTCATCAATCACCTTCATCCTCTCTGAAATATCAGCTTCCATACTTTCTCCTTCTCTCAGTTGTTATCTGCGAAATCCTTCCAAGATGAACACTGAATGCAATCGAAATTCTTGAGCAACATTGAATTCATCAACATATACTTGTTATGAATTATCAATTGGTTACAATCATAGTTTCAGCTGTATTATTCTCTCGATTATTCCTGATTTCCCAAGATTCATCTGGTAATGCAGGTTTTCCATTATTAACTTCATTCCATGAATCTTTATTTTTGTCTAGTTTTTTCATCGAAGTCTTCAGGTCATCCTCCGTTAACTATAGACTTCGTACTTTTGTCTTCACATTATTCGCGAAAAATCTCTCTGAACTTCTCTTCTTTGGAACTCTGTGACCGTAACATCTTGGAGGCCGTAATTTTCAAAGAGAGATAACGTTTTGTATTATATATCTATTCCTCACAAAAGTATATATGACACTAAGGTGTATCCTATGGATATTCAGCTAAATATTCAACAATGATAAATCGAATTATTCCAGTTTTTTCATAATCACCACAAAAAAAAATTTGGAACACTTGAAGATTGAAGTTCTTGGAATTGGCCGAACCTACATGTATTTCTCAGTCGGAAACTATTCAGAAAGTCTATATACAGGATATATCTTAATGAGCTAACGATGATCGAATGATATAATAATAATAATCGTCTTCATTCATTCACCAAGAAATGGAACAAACAAAAAAAAGATAATATGCATATGCATACGCAGGGTGAACAAAGGAGGCGAAGTTTAGCTTATGCTATTCTTCCACTTAACCTCAAGGAACATTTAATATGATATTCAGAAGGAACATATTTTCGTTATTGTGAAGCTCCTCATTTTCTTGGGAGTGATATAATCTCTGTCATTCTCAATTGAACATATATCCATACCCTATACTTGAGATCAACCGTTCTTGAGGTATCGGCAAATGCAGCCTAATCCCTCCAGCCCCCATTTCTTCCAAAATAGAATCTAGACAGAATCAATGATGCCACCTGGCTTCTTGGATACTATACGGAAATTTCGAGATGTCACATTTGACGCCAATACCTGAATACCCTGTATAAATCTTTCGTTATATGGGAGGCTGAATATACTGAAGATTTCAGAACACGAATTCGACTCAACAATTAGGTCCTTTATGATTGAAGTCATACTGAATTTCATCTTAGATTCCGAGAACGCAAATAATTCATAGGGTATTTCACTTAGATATCCGGTACAACTGGAAATGACAGCAGAAAGGAGCTCTCCGAATTCCCTCCGCATGCATATTTCTCAGAAAAATACATATATGAATAAACCCAAAGAAGAACACATTTCTTCTTTCCTCCCTTTAAATCAATTCCACATATCGGGTGACCACGAATAGAATTGAATAGAATATAAAAAAATAGAATACTCTTTATAAAAACAATGTGTCGGAAACGTCAAAATTCCCAAAGTGTATATATACATAGAACATACTTCAACACAGGAAACGAAACACAATATGAAAAAATATTACTATACCGGACAATTGAAGGAATCTCCCACAGTATAAAATCTATTTCGCACCAAAAATGTTTTATGGCGAATTTTGAACATTTTGAGCGTCAAACTTGATTTAATATGTTCAGATGAATGATTGAAAATGCATGGTCCTATATTGTTAGGTGCATTTTGGGTTATCTTGTATTTTCCAATTTGCGTGTGAATTAAGCCCTTCTGGCGTGTATTCATGTTATGAATGTCTTCATCGAGCTTCAAATCGGTTATGTTGCTGGGAATATAACATGCAATTTCGAACATGTATAAACTAGCGAGAGTCAAAATATTATTGGATTGAAAAGTTTGTTCGCATCTTTCTCTCCACGGGATGTTGATATTAAACCTCAAAATTGTGTTTTGTGCAATAAATACATAATTACTTTGTCTAGGTAGAGATGGCCCACAAGCAGATTCCATATCGAAGACGAGATTCAATTTATGCATAATAGATATTTACGAGCTGGCCAACACCTAGTACTGTTCTCAAGTTCTTGAACATATAATAGGATGCGTGCAACTTCGAAATTAGACCCTCCCCAGACACCCAGTTGACATGTTTATCGAAGTCAATTCCAGTGTCTGTATCAGATTAAACCGTATAATTGAAATCCATTTGTGATCCAACTGATGTCTGTTTATAGTTATATGAAAAGGAATTACTGGGTTTTATTAGCATTGAAATATAGATCGTGGTCATCGAAAAACTTTCAAGCAGCGTTCTGTAATTTCTCAGTTTCTTGTTTCAATAATAATAAGACTTCAAGATGAATATATCGTTTGCCTACGCAACGAAATCCGAGTGGAGTATATTAGATGAAAATAATATATTTATTTCAGATGATTAACACAGTTGAAAGCCTTGCTCAGGTCACATAAAACTGCAGCATGGCATTCGTCACCATTATCAAAATTGACAAGTGTATTATAAGAATGCAATTAAGCCGACTGAGTGGACTTACCACTGCGAAAACCATGTTGTGTGGAATTCGTTTTATTATTTTTATTTATGGAATTTACTATTCGTTTCAAAAAGGAATATTCAAATATCTTCGATATAATTTTTGTGGTACGGTGATAGGTCTGGAATTTTCAATGCTATTCAGTTTTTTTATCTTTTCGAATAGGAGTAATCTTTCAACTTCGAAAGAGAAACTTCATATTCAAATGACATAATATGAGACCTGTATTGACCACATTTTCATGAGAACTGATACTAATCTCAATTTTCTCTGACCATGTATAATCGAAACGAATCCAACAGATCACTATATTACCACTCTCCAAATAATAATTCCCAATTCACAACAAATGAAGATCCACCAAAACAACGACAATAACTTCGAGAAAACAATTTGGATTCCGTGAAGGCATCTCCGCTCGAGATGCAATCCTGAACCTCACTTCAGAGATCTATTCCAGTCTGGACAGTAGTGTGTATTTCCATTGACTTATCCAAGGCTTTCGATACAGTGAGCCACACTCTTCTACTAGAGGCAATGGAAAACATGGGAATTAGAGGAAACCAGCTCAAGTCATTCGAATCATACCTGTCAAATCGATTCCAATGCGTGAAAATAAACGACACAATAAGTGGAATTCAAGTAATTGAATATGGCCTCCCCCATGGGACTATTCCCGGACCAATACTCTTTAACATTCACCTGAATGGTCTATTTTTTGTCCGTAGTCGAGGGTCAATTACAGCATATGCTGACGACACAGCCATTTTCCATAGTTCAGAAGATTGGACATATTTGAAAGAAATGGTCGAATCCGATTTCAAGACTATTAAGGAGTGGCTCGCAAAAAAACTCCATTCAATCAACTTTGACAAAACTTCCCATTTACCATTTCATATGCATAAAGCCCCTTCCCCAGATTTCAATACACTACAAATAGATGGAAATCTCAATTTGAAATCATGTACGGAAATCAAATACCGTGGAGTTATCATTGACTCCAGTCTAAAATAGGAAAAACAAATCGACATCTCATGTTCAAGGTCAAGATTCTCCGAGATATACTGACTGTGAACCAATTGATAATAATAATTACTCACTAGTAGAATCCCATATCCCATATTATCCTGGGGCGGAGTTGGAAGAACCATAACAAATTGGTGATGGAACACAAAAAAAAATTAAAAATAATCATCAGGAAGGATAGTGATTATCCGTCGGATAGTCTCTTTATTGGAACAAGAATGATGCATCCAAGACAACTGTACTACTCAAACTGTGATATTAAGCAACATCAATATAAATCGAATTTAAAAAAAGCTGATCATAACTATGATTCAAGACACCGACATCAAACATATTCACCTCCCTTCATGACTGAAACTATAGGTCAAAAAAACTACACATATCTTGGCCCAAAACTTTACGACTTCTCTCCTGAAGATATTATGTCCCCATCTATTTTCAGAAGAGAACTAAGAAAGTTCATTAAGTCCCAATCACGAGAAATTATACACAGTACGGTGGAACTAAGATGGAAATTATAACCTTTATATATTCAATGTATTCCATTGCCACTCATCCATGTATTTAATGTGTTTGGATATGTGTGTTTGTGTATATATATACATATAATCATCTATACATTCTGACAATTCATTTTTATTATATATATTATTATAAATATTTTGAGCTTTACTTTTCATATAATTATTTCATACTAACAATAGAATTTCATATTACATATTTACTGTATTGGTAATCTTTACGCACACTTATTATCATCATTTTCATTCATTATTCATCATTCTACTTTCGGAGTGGACACATGTTTATTGAAAAATTTACTATATTGGTTATTTTACTATCTTTCATCGAAGAAACATTACTATTATTATTATTATTATATAGTGACCATGCGCAGGTTGGAATAAATTCAGTATAACATCTGGAGCAATCAAAATGAAATCACTCGGACACGTCAATCTTAATTTTATTATCAGCAATATGAGCCCTTTTCAACGGCAGTATTAGAAGTTGGGCTCACCATTCAAAAAAGCGATGATGACGTCATATCTATGACACCGATGACGTCACATGACGCTCTTATATGTCAAAATTTGCGTCATTTCGAATTTTGAATTCTAGAAATTCTTTTCAACCTGTGCGTGGTCACTGTATATATTTCAAACAAAACATATTTTCAATATAACTGAATAAATATTTTCAACTTGTACTATACAAAGTCATTGGCATTCACAATAAAAACAGACTATCTCGTGGCTATCTGCACCAAATCAACTGTTCTCCATAAATAAGAATGTTTTCCTTGCAATGTGTATTCTCGATAGTGTTCATTATTGTCATTGAATATTAGTTTATTTATATCATTTCATAACATGCGAAAGAATTTCGGGATTTTTAAATGAAATAACCAACTCAATATTTTGAAATCATGGGTTGAGCGCTGATCAAAGTGTAATAGGTAGTGATCATGTCATATATTCATCTACAATCAAACCTGACACGAGACGCTTTGAAGCAGTTGTTGAGTCAGTTGAGCCAAGCCGAAAACGAATAAGATTGTACCGTTTGTTGGAAGTTTTGAAAATACATTATATCACATTGTTGGAAAATAAGAAGAGAACATTTTCAAGAGGCGATCTTCTCATTTTCGAAATATAATGAATTTTCTCATTTACGAAATATAATGAATAATATAATAGATAAATTGATTGAACCCCCTTCGTGAAGGTGAATAATTTTGAATCAGTAGCTACTGTTAGGAATGGGTAAATAATACCTCTAGCTGAATGATTGGAAAACTCATGGTCGAACCATTCTGAATAAGTACCTAATTTATCATCAACTCGAAAAGTTTTAGGTCTGGTACCTGAAATAGACCTTCAATTGAGTCGTCATTTCCTCCACATTTTTTTCACCAATGAATTGACTCTTGTTGTGAAATTTGTGATACATTTTCTCCTTCCATATTCCCAGACTTTAGAGATTTCGCACTTCCTAGTTACATTACATTTTTGATTATTATTACATATACATTCCATGAAAGTTCCAGTTGAGTAGTTATTTCCTCTACCTCAAAATGAAAATCTCGTTTCTCCTCACCAATAAATTAACTTTGTTGTTGAGTTCGAGATACTCGGTCTCTCCTTCGATCTTCCCAGGCCTTAGAAATCTCGCGTTCTCGATAAGTTAAATTACATTCTAGAAATCTATTGTACATCGACTTCTATGAGAGTTCCGTGATTTCGATCGGACAACATGGCTGGAATTTTTCAGTACGACAACAGTTCAATGAAAAAATCAGTTGTTCGGACTCTATGTCGGGCGTTTGAGATTCTCAGCTCAAAAGCCTGCTGCCTAGACGTGTTCTTGCGGTGAATTCACTGTAGATTTCTACGAGTGTACGGAAAAGCTTTTCGGGCGATCACTGATGTACCGGTAATGACCCAAAAATTTGGGGGAAATTGACTATAGTTTTGATATTTCGCGATCGGAAGGGCGCCGCTACCTACCACTTGTGATCAATAGCAAAAATAACACTGCCAAACTTTTGGAAATTTTCAAGCACAGGTGGATCGAAAACACACTGAACCGAAACATTGTATACAATTGAGAAGTCACAAAAAATCAAACTTCAATGTGGAATGAATACGAACTGTGGAATGGAAGATATTTTCGCGGAATTGTTTTTCAGTGCATTTTCAATTTCCTAGTTCCTCAAATGCACTAGTGCAATGATAAATTCGGCGATATTTCTGAAGGGTACAAACAACTACAGTTTCTCTCCCACTCCAAGTGTTTCAATTTGCTAAAATCATCACAAATGCAAAATAATCTCGTGACAGACATTTTCTCGAGAAATGGCCTGTTTCATATATTCCTAATGAGTTGATGTCTTCAGGAGTTTCAAGATCTCGATAATCGGTTGTGTAGACTTTGAGCAGAGAATATGTAGGTTCAGAAATTAAATCCCAATCCCATTTTCAACGATATTTCATGAAGCAATACTCGATGATTCATTCCTCTCATACAATTCGAACCGTTTGTTCATTCAAAATATTGCAATGCAATCATTTTCTCAACGAACGACTGAATTATATGGGGGTTCAATTTCTCACGTTACCACCAGTGTTCCTGATTCGGTCTGTAATTTGTTGGATAAAATATGAATTGAATCAATCGTCAATCGTCAACCAGATATGAATTTCACCTGTTTGGTACCATTTTCCCATCAATATCGTATCAATCTACTCGTAAATCTTTGAATGAATTATCTATCTATTTCATAATGGAAATTCACTCTTTAGTTTCCATGAAGGATCTGAAATAAGAGAGATTGTTCGAATTCAAAAGTCGAAAAACGATGTTTTCTTCTCTTCGGTGAAACATCAATATCAATTTCAACGTTGCAATCGGAATGAAATGAAATTGGTTGGAAAATGTGATCTATGGATGATCTCGGTGCAAATCTATACTGTTCCCGTTGGTCAAATTTTATTTATTCATTTCCTCTCATTGATAAGTTCAACTCCATCACTGAGGAAGTTATTTCTCGTTGATTTCGAAAGATGTGGTACGTCGAATAAATAAACAACTTCTTCATCGTCAACCAGGAAGCAAGGACGTTTACATGAAATACTGATTGATACACACCTTGCTTCATCTTTTGGACAACGAAAAAAGAATAAGTGACTTTCACGTGGCGTGCAATTTCCCACAATAGAAGCATTCTTGTTTTCGCACTTCATATTCACAGCCTACGAAAAGTTACACTCGAGCGGTGATTTATGCGTTAGCCACTGTGTATCGGTCTGGGAACCGAACGGTGTCTGAGGGGCCTGGAGAGGAGAGGAAACGGTAAACGAATCGGCCTATACTCATTTTCCAGCTCTTTGTGGGATTTTCTCTCCTCGTTTCTGAAAAATGGAGTAGAAGTTATTGAAAATTATCTATTTATTTGTAGTGAGGATCTGTCCCAAAATGTCACTGCACTTGAAATTAAACCTCCAGATACCTGAAAGAGAAATTCTCTATTTTTCAGTGACATCTTGTTTTCGAAAAATTTGGAAATACAAATATATTTCATAAGGATGAAACCTCCACTTATCTTGGTGGACGTTTCGGGAACGAATCTGCTCCCGTTCTCAACACAATATGCTGTCGGTTTTGACACCGAAAGGTGACAATTTCGTAGTCGGAGGAATTCTGGTTACAAGGTGTTCTCATCAATCGATATTGAATTTTCCATTTTCATCTTCAATTTTCAGAAGCGGGTGCCAAGTTTTTTCTATATCAACTGAACAAGAAGCAATATTATTGTCTCCGTTCAGGAGAATGCAAGCATACTCTTTGATGACTTCTCCCATAGGAAAAGAAGACAACAACCAAAAACGGAGAATCAAAAAAAAGCAAAGTTGTGATGAATTGAATCAGTTAATACGCGAATTCGAAATTGAAGTAATATTTAGTTTCCAAATTTCACTTGTTCATGTATAATCGTTCCTAAGATAAAGGGGGGGGGCGACTCTCGAGAAGCACTGTATACTTTGGTAAGGCGCAATGATTCCAATTGTTTGCTACAATTCAAGATCAATAAGTTCGTGAGTCAACTGTTCCAAACGTGGCCGTAACATAACTGGGACACAGACCACCCTACCCTACCTTAAAGGGTATTCTGTGACAGGGATACACCAGTAACCGTAGTTCTTCGCATTCGCCATAATCGACATTGATGATTCACAACTCATCCGCGATTAATTCGTGATGCAAATTCCTAGTCCGCCGCTTCAATTCCTAAGAGGTTCCTTATTTTCGAATGAACTTGCTCATTCACTAGTCCAGTGACCTCATCATGAACAGAAGAGCACTCAGTTGCAACAAGTGGTGGTATATAAATCCAACTTTTCAACCTCGACAGCCCTCGGTTCAGTTTTGGATATTCCAAAATGTTCGCACTTGAATACAGCTTTTCAAAATTGACTCAAGAAAACTTTTCTGCTGGTTTGATCAGAATCTATTATTTATTCGAAAACAACCTACTTCACTTTCACTTCCTACCAAAATAACTTTCAAATCGCTGAAGTTTTTAGATGAGGAGGGACATTTCATAGAAATAACATCTGAAGAATTCAAATATCTGGGGATCGTAATGGATAGTCATTCAAGGTGGGACTCAGAAATCGAGAGGACCTATTTACAAATTCAGAAAACTGAAAATGATATTATATCACTGGGGGGACTTGTAACAAGACATCATACCTCAATATAGAACGTATAGAGGAGAGAATTTTGAAAATAATATATGGGATCAACTATAAATCCTCAACTGAGCGACCGTACGACTTATCAAAAATATGTGATATCAGACAGTTGTATGCAAAAACCCTAGGCATATTCGCGTTCAAAAATATATCTGAATTTGAAAAAGCTTACGATAAGAAGAATACCAGAATGAAGAATCATTTCCTAAAAGTACCAAGAATTTCGAAAGCCATTGCGCAAAAATCCTTCTCATTCACAGGTCCAAAGCTGTATAATATTCTCGATGATGAGATGAGAAGAGCCAATTCTACTCACACATTCAAAAACTGAATTGAGAGGTGGATATCGAGCAAGAGAGATCATTCATAACATCTTCGATTAACTCAAATAGATCACTTTTTCTCTCTGTATTCAATATTCATCTGTAATCCATCCTTCGTTATGTCTTTATCTTCTTGTTTTTCTTTCGCTGTATACTATATCCCTTTAATGGTTCTTTTTCACTATGTTACCATTTGAATTGACAATTGAATACATGAAGAGTCTGGTAAGCTCAACACAAGAAGCGAACAGCTTCTTACGAAGTCATAGAATTCATCAATCGATGTTTTCAACTGAGTGAAAAGTGTAACTCACAATCCCGTCATGGGGCGTCATTTCATTTGAAACTTTAATGTGAAATCGGAAAAACCTATTCACCATCCCAAACATACTCAATGTTTTCAGGCAAACTTGTTCATGTTATCACGATGGTGAATAAATTATTATCATCATTGTTATTGATTATTATTGAAAATAACGGTAACTTCAACAATAAGAATACTATCACGAAAAGGATTTTCCAAATTGGATTCTGAACTTATCATTACTATTATCTATATTCATGTTTATACAATTATTGAGGACAATTCATTTCGTAACTACAAACTGTCCTCGTTCGTGACAAAACATTCTTGATGAATAAACATAATACCATACATAATACCAAGAGGAACACTTGAGTATTGGTCCCAGAAGTGTATGGTTCCTGGTAGCAACAGGGATGTCCCTTTGGGAAATTTCAATTCTGTATTTTTATTTTCTAATATTACTACTTGAATTTCATTCAAAATTTGTGGACCCGATGCCTTTTCAAAAATTCCTAAATTTGTTTTTTCAATATTCAATAGATTTATATTTACTTTGTTCGCTTCGAATGAGTCCCTGAATTGTGTTTGAATCCTCAGAAATCCCAAATATCAATAATGAAAAGTTACATTCGTGACGATATGTGTGTAAGTATACCTCATATTATTCCTCAACTTGTTCAACAGCTTCTCCGGCGACTTGGCCGTCTATGGGGCCGCAGGAAATCATGTTCATCAAGTTTGGGGAGAATCTAATCACATTGGCGTATTTAAGGTTTTTTTCAGCTCAGACGAACTAAAGGGCTTGTGCGAGTGAAGGAGACAGGGATCTACAATTTATACAAGTGGAATCCAAACCACTGTGGCATTTGGGATAGTTCTATGTAGAACTTTATGATGTACATTGTACAGCGCATAAATAAACCCAAATCCAACGGCCAGCTAGGAATCGAAACCACGACCTCATGATTACTATGATGTCGCTGTACCATCTCGACCACCTGGCCGCCTGAAGCAGTATCTGGAGCAACTTGAGTTTCCTCGACCGAAGAAGCCCGAGGCGGAATCACGGCCACTGAGGGCGTGAGTGAAAGTGATAAGTTGATGACATCTGAAAATGTTCCTCTTGCATATTTCTGAAGGTATTTGGTATTTACCTTGTGTAGGACCCCTGAGACCGGTGAGGCAGCAAGCGACTAGCAAGTCTACGTCCTCTTTCACAATCATCGCCACCTGAGATGGTTGTAGAGATGACTATAGCGTGTTAGCATCTTCCTCGGCCTGAAATACCTCATAGTATTCAGGTTCCTCTCGAATCTGATAGACATGATATTCCGCATTTGCAAGAAAGGATGGGGAAACGCTTTCAGCTACAGGAATGAAAGTTTTGAGTGGTCCTGCGGAATATATTACTAACAGTCATCATAGATACCATTTTTGCTATCAATCAATACCAACATGTGTGCTTCATTTATATCAGAACTGATTTCTTGATTCAAATGAATGGGGTATTCAATAAATGAATATCTCCCTTCCAATGCAGGAGACCCATGCAGATTGGCGGAATCACTGGGTCCTGGTCATTTCATTTATACTCGTTGCGAATGTAAATGTTGGTCGCATCAATTATCTATTTCAATAATTTCAGTCACCTGGCTGTGAATAATGACCTCTCCCTCCTACCGAACTATCTCCCTCCTCCCTCTTCAGAACGATAAATTGGATGAATTTTCACTTCAATGAATTATATCAGACAGGTTATTGGAGATGTGAATATAATTTGATATGATGAAATATGAAGATATCCTCGGAATTTTCATGTTCGGAAAATTTGCCAAATCTTTGATATTCGTATCTCGATGCCCATCATGTCTACTTCGAAGATGTATAGAACGGTGTTTAACAAGAACATGATCCTTCATGCTCAATATGGAAAAAAACGGAAAAAGTGCGAAAATTTTGCAGTTTCTGAGATGCTCAATAGTGATACGGGAGGTTTCCAGGTCAAACACTTGGATTTTGCATGTTCGTCATATCGCAATACAAGGAAAAAAAAGGAACCACTTAATGCAACTCAAGATTTACAAGGATACCAGACATGTGTTACTGTTACATAATATTTCAATAGGGCTCTATCATTCATGCAAATATTTTTTAAAATTTCTGTTGCCGTCCACACAATAGCGTTTCTGATCATGTCTGCTATTCAGAAATATCCTTCGATTCCTTTATCACTTCTTCGATTCCTCTCATGACATTGATCGATTACTAATGAAAATTCATGAAGGTAACTTGTATCTTCGATCAAGAAGTTCAATGACAGAAATCAGCAGAATTTCCTACCAGTTTCAATCGTTTCAGTAATGTTATCTCGCAATCTGTAGATCTTGATGATATCATAAACTCAGTAGGTATGCATACATAATATGTATTTTATTATGTATGTACTCCACTGACGATATCAGATAATATTATTAAGTATGTTTTGCTCTCATTGAAAACAACAGATATTGTTGATTAGTTGACGATTATTTTCATTCATTCAGCATTGTCATCAGTATGTGAGTGAGGCATTTTGGCTACAGCTAGAAGAAGAATATCTAGCTAGGTTATCTAGAACAAGATTGGATCGAGGTAACCAGTTTAGCTCTAATTCATTTCAATTTTTACGGAAATATCACCGTTAGAGGTCGATAACCTGAGGAATTGTATATTCATATATATTAGTACACAGGGTGTTACAGAACTATGAGTTCAAACTTCTAGGGGTTATTCAGTGCAACAGTAGAAAACATTTGAGTAGTGGGTCCCATGTCCGGAAAAGTGTCACTACGGCACTACGGCCCTAAGACGCGTTAAAATTTAGAAGGACGATGAATTACCTGAATAGGATTCATTGCATTTGATTTTTGTCTCATGTGCATGATATCATCACGATTGTCCAAAATGTCAATGTCAATCTTTGAAAACGATAACAGAGGTTGTACTGTTGCACTGAATAACCCCTAGAAGTTTGAACCCATAGTTCTGTATCACCCTGTATATTCAATTCAATGAAGAACATCAATTAATACTATTTATTACCGTTAGGTTAAAATAACTTGTTTTGCCATCATACAAATACAAACATCCATTGAACATTTGTCCGAATCATTTTCTGCATTCTCTATATCAATAAAGTATTTCTTCGAATGGATAAGGTTTCTACTTATATACCCATATAATTTTTTGCGAATATCCGCTGAATAGCAGCTTATCACCTTTACCAGATATTTTATTGTGATAACCTTTTACAATTCTTGATTATATTGCGGAATCAATTTAAATAGGAGGGATGATCTTACGCTCACTGAAAGTTCATTTAAAACAATAGGATGGATGATGTCTAACGAAAAGGAACTACTCAGGAAACAAAGCTATCACCCACATCGAATGTGGAGCACAATTATTTTCTTAAGTTGAACAATTAGGTGACAAAAGGTGAAATAAAGGTTAGGTACAGGTTAGGTAAACATGATGAATTCAGATTGTATGTCTATTTTTGATTCCATATTACGTACGAAGTGGAGGGAGCGTAATTGCATTACAACTCGAGTTGTGTACTATATTTTCTCTACTACCGCTGTAGGTTCGAAATGTTCGCAAGGGATAATAATCAATCGTGAAGTACTATTATTTTCGACATTGTCAGAAAAGTATTTCGCAACGCACCAATTTCATCAGGATCAAAATTTTCCTAACAAATGACGAATGAAATTTGTTATGTCAATGTGGAGCACATATTTTAACTTACTGTGAATCCTTTGAAGTTGGATGTCTATATATGTAGGTGGATGTATAGATATAGTATTGTAGGTACCGAAAACTGGAAATGAGTCATCAAGTGGAAATGTTTGGTGAACACCATTTTTCTACGACCGCTAGTGAGAGTTCGTGGTTACGAACGAAAAACAATCGCAGAAAGCAACTCTGCCCTAATTCAACCGACTTTGTATCTGTTATGGTTACCGAAATCTCAATGATACCCCTCGAATTTGCGACACCCTGTCAAGGACTAAGAGTCCATTCAAATTCTTCAAGAGCTTGATGAAATTACATGGGCAACTTCCAAAGTACTACATGAATGTGAATATACGGTGAATCAGTAACCTGAAAAATATGAATGTGCCGCTGCTGTTCCAGTTCTTAAATCGACCCTCTTATGCTGAGATCCATTAGCTTATTACCAATGCATACTATAATAGATAGGTATTTCTCATTTTTTCTGCAACCATAATAATTCTGATCAATGTCTTCGCCTGCTTCGTTCCGAGTTGTTCATTGTAATGTCACACTTTACGCAAAGTTCATGAAATAATTATCAGTTTGACTCCCCGTCGGGCGTTCTAGATTCTGACTTCAAATCGAGCCGCGAACACGTGTTTTTGCAGCAAAATCGCAAAATTGCTGTAGATAAGGCAGATGATGATAGTAAGGAAAGGCAACTCACTTCATAGATGTTGTATTTTCCTGTGGAAAATATTAAATACGTCACAACAGAAAATGAAGGAATATAACGGAGCTAAAGTTGAATACTGTCATGAATTATGTATGCTTCAAGTATACTTACTCCATTTCGAAACCAAACTGGATAATTCCCTCATTATCATCATCACCATGAAATACATATCACCGTTTGTACCAATGAATAATGAATCACGCTCCATGTGTGGTAGATAGATACTAGATAGATAGTAGGTAGATAGATAGGTATTTTCTCACGCAGGAGTCTGGATAATGACATTGATTCTTCAATAGATATTTAATGTACCTCCATGTGATAGATGCAGTATTCAACAATGATTCAAAATTGAGATAAATATCTGTGCTCAAACGGTAAGGCAGCAAGTGAGGTAGTATTATGTCGAACACGAACACTTGCAGATAGGTTTTCTTACACGCGGTCTAAGACTTCTTCAAATTGAACCGTAGGTGCTGTTCTTGTGCGACCATCTCCACCAGTACGTGAAGCATATCGGAAAGTTCTTAGAAAGAGGAATTTTCTGCGATTTCAAATGTGAAATTCCTAATTCTATAGATAACTAATTAATGTTATAACGGCAACTCATAATCACAAATTTAAAATTCTACAGAAGTTTCGAAATGTTTATGATGAGGAAATGTTTTCGCAGCTCGTGGTCAATTAAATAAAAAATTGAGTAGAAAAATTATTGTACGCGAATTATTGACGTTTGATTCGAATAGTTTTTTTTCGATATGAAGCCCAAACGGCTTATTTGCACATATGATTTCATGAACAAAAATGCTTGTTTTGTTGTCCTCTAGCTTTCCGTGAAGTTTGTCGGTATATTTTTGGGACACCTTGTATAAATGACTTTCTACTCAGCTGTGAGAATTTATTTTTTCGTCCATACGAATAACTGCCAATTTTTCATTGGTATTCGAGTAAGTATGCAGCAACGAATATCTATACCTAATACTATACGAAAGATCTATATGGACAGAACGAAGATTTTGGTTTTGGGTTGTCAAAATATTCGTCAGACTTCGGGGCTGAAGTGGCCCAGTCCGACCCGTCTCTTTGCTCCCCTTCAATCACTATCTTTTCGCGATTCGGAGATCCCAATATACAGACTCGAGTTTGAATAGTTGTATTGACCGTTTTCAAACAGGATAGCAACGACATAATGTTCAGCAAGTGAAATTCTCTCAAAAATCCAAAAATAATCATACACTCGTCCCCGGCCCCAACGCGACGCCACAGGGTGAGACGTAGTTAGTCAGGTCCGTAATCAAGTTTTAATTGAATTACACGGCGCTCGTCAGGTTGATAATTAAACGCGGACAGAGTAACAAGGTAAAACGCTTAATACCTACCCGGAGACTAAGATCGTTGCAATACGTAGAGCAGCAGCGTCTAGACTTCCTCCGAGGAATTATGACACTGAGATGATGTACTTAAAAATATATTACATCTTGCATTCATTTCGGCCTTTATTAAAAGTAAAACGAGGCAAGGATTCAATTTTACTGGTTCCTTGGATGATTTTTAGCGGAACTTCAATATTATTCGCACTCGGGTGCAGAGGCGTACCCAGAAATTGGGAAATGACGTTTTTTCCCCCCTAACATCTCTCACATACGTACGAAAATGGAGCAAAGATATAGAAAGACTGCTAAGTGTGAGTAGACGACATGAAGCTGTGGAATGGAAATGATGGCTCAATCCATGTATTTCGTTTCGTTTCATTACCAAAGCAGCTCACGAACTTGTTGTAGAATTCCTGAGTTATTCTTGGTCCATTGTAACAATAATATCCGGTTACGGATAGAATTATTGATATTTTGGTGAGCTTCAGTTTATGCCGAAACTATATAACTTTCATTCTATGACGTTATGATCACGACTTCATCACAACGTTATTTTCATTTTGTTGTTGTGACGTCCTGTCGATGTCAAAGTTCCTGGAAGTACCTAATCATATTTTGTATGGCTAGTTTATTTTTCATGTTTTCTAAACCATAATAATCATCATATGTCTGTCATTCCTGGCATCTGGCTATTTTTACCGATGGTTTAACTTTTTTGGATACGAACTAGTGAAATTATTTCAGTAAAATAATGTCTGAATAGTGGATGAAATTCTTCATGTCATCGCCATCTAATGGTGAAAACATCTGAGGTAGGTTCCCGAAGGAAACTGCTGAGCAGAGCAGGGGCGATTGATTAGGCTTCTGGTGGTCCGAAACAGTTGTGACTCGCTTTTGCTTCAGAAATTGACGAGATCTTCAGCAGAGTTCTTCCAGTTATATGTCAATAAATGGAACATAGATATGCGGATCGAACAGACAATTTTCAGAACATGTATATAATTGAAACGTTGTAAATTCTCTCATTTCAGTGTTTATAATAAGACAATTGGCATTGTATCGGTACAGTCATTTCATGAAAAGATAAACACAACAGTTGAAAGTGAAGAAGAAGTCACTCATATATAACTCACAGTTTTTGCACAATAATTAGATACTAATACAAAACTCAAACAAACAGTTCTTGAAAATTGTTGATGTTGTAAACACAGTTATCAGTCAAGAATGTTTTCAGTTCGATTCCATAATCAATCAATGATTTACTGGTTTTCACGCATTTTGGTAACTCATCGAACACTCTCAAGCCCATATGATCACATGATATTTCTTTTTATTACTTCGAATGAAGACAATATTGTTGACGTTTTCATGCATATCCAGAAGCATCCATTCTTAGTGCAGGAAAAGGTTTGGGTGTATCACATGCTTCAGAACAAAGAATTTTGAGAAATCACAAAATGCATCCGTATAAATTCAGTAAAGTTCAAGCTCTCAATGCAGAAGACTTCGAGCGGAGAGTGCATTTTTGCGAAGCCCTTTGCTTCATACCCAGGACGATCCGGAATTTTTGTCGAAAATAATTTGGAGCGACGAATCAAAATTCACGAGGGATTTTCAATAGAAGAAATAAGCATTTTTGGAATGATCATTATCCTCATATAACAAAAGAAATGGGTTTTCAAGTAAAATTTGACCTAAATGTTTTCTGTATTTCAAAAAATACTAAAATCAGCTTTTACAATTAACGATGACACACTGAATGCTGAGAGATATATTCAAATATTGAGGACGATTGTGACAGATTTCCTCGAAAATTTGCCTTCAGAGGAATATAGGAATTCATGGTTCCAACTGGACGGGGCGCCAGCTCATTCAACTCAGGAAGTTTCCAGGAAACTTTACGAAATGTTTGAGGATCATTGGTTTGGCCGTTTAGGTCCGTGAGACTGGCCACCGAGATCACCTGATCTCACGCCGCTTGACTTTTTTTCATGGGGTGTTTTAAAAGAAAGGGTGTACAGTACTCCAGTGCTTACCGAAGTGCGGTGTATTGAAGATTTGGATCCTAATGAAATTCAAAAAGCAACCACGAGTCGCGTACAAAAGCATATTTTAAAATGTTCAGCATGTAATGGACAATATTTCGAGCATTTATTGTGAAAATGTGATATTTTGTTCATACTTTTGTTACTTTCGTTCCTCCTAATTCTGTTATTTTCTGTTAGCGGCTTTATTGAGAAAACTTGATAATTCAGGTATGGGGACATGCTATGTCATCTTGTAGCATTTTTATTCGTCTTTCAATTTATTGAGTAAAAAACAGTGGGTACCATTGGAAAAATTGAACTTTTGACCACTTGTATGAACAACAGATATAATAATGATTTCAGCACGCCCTGAATGATATGGAGGCGACTTCTCGGTGTGAATTGAATACATCAAGCCTGTCCAAACCACCACTGAAATATCAACTCTTCATGATTCGAGAGCCCTGATTTACATAAGTTCAATAAGGGATATGTTTTGGATCATATTTAACACGAATTATTTTTCATCCTGAAAACCGATAGAGATGGGTATAGGGATTTATCAACAAAAGAGTATTTTAATGAACAGGCAATTCTAAAAATTTGTCAATATACGAGGTTTTCCATTTAAAATAATGAAGTTGCTAGGACTTTTTGATAGAAACGGCAACGTTGCAATTTCGAAAATATTTTAGATCGATAGAACAGGTGATAAAATGTAAGATGCGAAATTTCTAGAGAAATCCTGCGTTGCGTTCTCCATAAACGTCTAACGTACCATCGACCGTGAGTTACCCTGTATAATATTCGGTAGGGTGCTCCCGGGGACGCCACTGGATTTCATGATCCATTCCAGTTATGGCTGAATCAGTCCCTCATTACAAAAAATAAAAATGCCAAATTTCAAGAAATTCGGTGAGAGGATATTCAAGATAATCATAAGAAACCGATATATTTTTAAAGTTTAACACACTGTATGTTGAAAACTATGCATTTCCGGACCATAGTACATATGAAGTGAATTGCTCATTTCATCATGCAGAATCACCCCCTCGATTTTTTGCGCATAATATCCTGACACCCTGCATAAGATCTATATAAGAAAATATAATAAATAGAGTTGCGCGACAGTCCGTAGTAAAATTATTACTGTTCAATCGAAACACTGTTCAAATGTCGAATTGTTCAAAAACATCGCCTGAACAGGTGAATTGATTCTACTTTGGGCGAATTGTTCCCAATGAAATGATTGTTTTTCTTCGACTCCTCAACTGCAACTCTATCCAATTATTTTTTTTTCAAATGCAAATATATGTCGTGTTGAGTGAGAAGAAGGAAAAGGTATGGTGCATTTGCATTCGAAGAAAAAGTTGGGTAGAGTGTCTAATCAGTGAATGTAACGAAAAACCTTTAGTGAGAGGATGCTGCCGAAAATTCATATTCATCGGAATTGTGATGTTCTCTTTGAGGAAAAAGCTGTCCTTATTACCCCACCTTGTGTACAATCAGACCCCTTCAGACGTAAAATTAAAACGACCGCATCTTACACTTTCAGTGAGTTAGAGCAGAATGAACTGAAAAGGCCAAGAGGCATGTCGTTATCAACTAATTTAAGGAACTTGAGCTCCGCTGGGCGCTTCAGGCGGCTATTTTTAAGATTAAGTCACCTCAAGTGAGAAGAAATCTCTGTTTGACTCTGTTGCGAGTGCTAATTCTAATGCAAATAAGGAAAGCTGACAGGATAAGAACACGGGAATATTTTTGATGGAAAGTACATGAATCCTGTCGTCTAGGTGAAGAATTCGTTGATATTCTTTGGTCAACTTCAAGTTGAAACGAACGAACGGAACATCATCAACATCAAGTTCAAGATTCATCTAGAGCAGAGAAACTCCTGGGCAGATTGCAGGGCAGCAGGACCAGAAATCGCGATAGTTCATCTTTTCGATGCTCAAATTTTGGGAGAGAAGGGATGTACTGAAATTTCCACCTGGAGGTCGTGAACATCAGGGAATAATTCACTGATAGGCAGAGAATTTTACAATTTTGCCATTCTGTTGCCGATATCTGACGATGTAGAGATGGTCATGTACAGAGGATACCTGGGATGAATCGTGGATGACGCGGTACGTTTGGCTGAGGCTTCCGCTTTCACGTATGGTCTGGAGCAACTGATAAATTAACCCTCTCGGATCCCTGATATCAACAATCATTATGCTAATACTCTCGACCTATTCTCACTAACAATCCGGAACCATATTCAGTGAAAGTACGTGCACCGTTAGGTTCTTACATCACTCCTTACATCTACTATAAAACGTGATACAGGTACGCACAAAAAAGTTATGACATTCAAAATGACTCAAAAGACATGTAGGTGGCGCCACCTCCTCGAAAGAGACAAACTAACATCAAATTTGATATTGTCAATGAGAAATACCCCTAGATACCAAACCTTCATTTGAATATCACAATTATTTTGAAATTCATTGGCAAAAAACAAAAACAAGAATTCAACATTGACACTCTGTATCTCAAAAACGAATAACTTTCAGGCATATATTTGTACGAACTTTTCTCCTCATTTGGACGTCAGCAACATGATCCTAAGAAACACCCTGTACATATATAAGTAGGTGTCTATAATATTGATTTCCTGAATATTCTATCGTGACTTTTTCATATTCGAATACGAAATGATTAAGCATAATAATGTGTACTGGGTATGTGCCTATCGATTGTTTTCACCAACTTGTCGTCAACACGCCATATCTTTCCAAAATGTTTTTTCTGCTAGAATGTTGAATTATCCATTTAAACAGTTCAAATTTTATAACCTTTGGTATGAAGGTTCAGATGATTCATCAGATGTCGCATAACGCTATCAGCCATTTAAAATTTGCCACATCGCTTTGTTCTTTTGAATTGATTCCAATCAATGAATCATTATTGATATGAAGATATATTTCATATCCATGAATAATTTTTTTTTTGTGTTCAGCCATTTGAAATTTGTCACATCGCTATGCTTTTTCAAATTGATTTGAATCAATGAATCGTTAATGATATGAAAATATATTTCATATTCATGAATAAATGTTTTTTTTGTTCCTATTCAAGGAATCAATAGAACCTAATATTTGGTATCATTACCAAATTGAAAAATGTAAAAAAATATCACGAAGAAATGAAGGGTGGGGCCTCAAAAACTATCGAGCGAAGGGCCCCAGAAATCACAGATCCTCCACTGATTTGATTCAACTGCGTTTGAAGCCGAATCAAACTGATTGCAGATGACCGTAATCCGTAATCAGAAAGAAACTAACTCAAAGTGTACCTACAAATGTTTGATAATAGAATAGGAAGCCCTCTCGAAATCATTGAATGTAACAGAAAGTGAATGCTATCTGTTGTTGCTGAAAACTGATCAAGCCATTCATTGTTCCGTTTCAGAGAAAGAGCTGCGAGGATGGCACCACCTGGTATCGGCAGCTCCGCCGAAGTTCGGACGGAGACTTCGCGCAACTCCGAGAGCCGCCACAAGGACGTGGTGATCCTGGACGGGGGCTTCGCGACCCAGCTGAGCTGCCACGTGCGCCAGCCCATAGACGGGGACGTGCTGTGGAGCGCCCGGTTCCTCGCCACCGACCAGGAGGCCATCATCGACACCCATCTGGATTTCCTCAGGGGTGAGTACGCAGTGTTGATTTGTACAAGGCGAGTCTCTGAACATTAAACACTCCTCAACTCTTTTTTTTTTTCTGAGCATGAAAAACATATGTACCAAATGAAACACTATCTCTATTTTTTGATAGATCTATAGATCTTTTTCTTCTCATTCCATTGGTACCAACTTATTGGATATTTGAATGAATAAATGATAGAGTTATAGATGATCAAAGATCACCAAAATAACGCGTCACGATTCTTCAATCCCCATTACATAATGTAAGTGGAACATACGTAGTGGGCTTTGAATAATATTTTTTGAGATATATTTTTATGCTCTTTGGAGATGTCAAGATATTGCTTATTTTGAATGGAGATCCATTAAGCGGTATTTTGGTCAACATTGGTTGTGAATAAATCATTCATTTTACATCCAAATATACAGGGTGAGCCATCGTGAGATTTAATAGCCATCTTAGATGGATATGAGAAAGATAATCCGATGTTTTTAGGAAATTGCTCCTATCTCGGAATTCTGGCTATGTAGGTATAGAAACATGATGTATCAATTCGGAGGGAATTCAGTTAGATTTCAGGATATTCCATAATATACAAGGTGTTCCATTTGAAAATACGCACTTTCAACCCTTTTTGTATCCAGCAGTAAGATCATGAATTTTGAATGAACCTGTATAACGCAGAACAAACTCTACAGAATCATTTTACATGATCTTGATGGACTAAACACAAAATAGTAACTCCCTAAGAATCCAAATACCGCAGAAATGAACATTCAATTCGATTATTGGATGAAAAATATACAAAATGATCAATATGTCAGAAATCGTTAGAGATAGGTATAGGAGAGTATGAGGCAGAAATGACCACAGAGTGACGATAAGTTCAAAAATTCGGAGATATACAGGGTGACCCATTTGGAATAACAAAGATGCTGCTACTTTCTGATATAAGCGGCAACGCTGCATCGCTGAAAATATTTTATATCGATAGATAAAGAGCAATTACTTGAGTGACCAAATTTTCAGAATGATCTTATGTCTCGTTCTACGTAAACGTCTGAGGTGCCATCGACCGTGACCCACCCTGTATAATTGGTATCGATGTAATCAAAAAGGAGCTTGCCTTGTCAAAAAATATTAACAGGGTGTTTCGAAAAGATACCGATAAACTTTAAGAGAGGATAGGGGACATCAAAACAAGCTTTTTCGTTTGTTCTTTTTGGAAAACGAAAATTGTCCATTTCTGTAGGTACATGAAAACCCTGCAAAAAAATCTTCAAATAAAAGTTCGAGTTATTTCGTCCAACTCTTACGTATACCATATTTTCATATCTTCAAGAAAGTGACATAATTCACTTCAAATCAAGACTCACCCTATACGGCCAAGTACAAATCAGCCAGTCAGCAGTTTTGTCTACTCCGTTTTCATTGAAGATAGGAAATCGATCAACTATTATTATTTCTCGATTATGGTTATGATTTATGTAATAAATGGCGGAAAAGTACTATTTGCCGGGCGATGATCCGGCGATGAAGAAATACCATTTGACCGTCTGCTCTTCTCAAATTTACACATCAATCTATGATTTGATTTTCAACCGATTCCATAGTATTCTCGATATCACTTTAGACCTCGACCTCTAGAGCCATTCATGATCTGATTAGGCCAGAGATGCGATCGATTCTATAAAAAATCTAATGTTCAATGCAACAAAAACTCAATACAGTATCTATGGAGTCATCGATATCCATGCTCGGTATCATCACCACCAACAGCGCTCTCTCATGGGACGATCATGTGAAGTACCACTATACTACTTCACAAAAACTTGGCTTTCTGTTGTGCACTAGAACTCTGAACGAAACGGGCCAACCCGCCCGGCTTGCTACGGGCAGGAGGTATACATCACGCGGGCCGTTTTTAGACAAAGACAACACGGGCCTGCTCTCAAAGTATTGTGGGGCAAGCTGGACGCTGATTAGATGACCTGGAAATTCTATACGGCTGGCCGTGCTGGTCCCGCGGGCAGTGCGGGTCCAGAGGGCCTTGCGGTTCGTGCAGATTCTGTGGGATTAGGCGAGATACGTGGGCCGTGCGGTTTGATTTTCCATCATTAAAAGGGGGAATTGAATTCTTAAATGATATACATGATATGTATGTAGATGTGGAAATACGAATGATGAAGCTTTGATGTTTCTGTATTAACATACTTTTTTTATCGACAACACGAAAGGAACACCTACCTAGAATTTTGGGAAAGAAGGAAGGTGTTGGAATGTTTCTTGAAAAGTTGGAGGTTGTAAGCATCAGGAAAGATTTCACTGGGCGAAGAATTCCACAACTTCGCCGTTCTATTGATGAATGATGCTTGGTATAGCGATGTTCGACAGGTCTCGAGCCTGACATTGTAGAGGTGATCAGCCTGAGCTCGTCTGGTTTGTCTACTAGGAATCGCACGTGGTAGCACAATAGATCGTATTTCTGCTAAGCAACGACCGTGGGAGCCTCTATAAAAAATGCAGAGATCGCCGACCTTTCTACGATGTTCTAGAGAGGTCAATGGTTTGGTGAGTTTTGTATCATCGACTTGGCGAATAGCTCTCTTCTGAATTGAATATGAGATTTTAAGGTTGTGTTTGGGAGCTGAGCTCCAAACATGTGAACAGTACTCAGGACAGGTCGAAATTGTGCTCTGTAGATCATGAGCAGTTACTGGGATGTGAAGTACCTCTTCGCACGGAGAAGAAAACTGAGATTCTGTGGAGCAGTTTTCGCAATGGACCTCACATGATCGTCCCATGAGAGAGCGCTGTTGGTGGTGACACTCAGCATGGATAATGACGACCTCATAGGAACAGTGGTACTCGACATCATCGAATTGGGCATTGTGTGATCTGCCTCCTTGGTGAACATACAAGCTTTAGTTTTTGTTGCATTGAAATGTACTAGATTTTCAGATCCCGATTTCAGAATTGCTGTCAGATCCTCATTTAAAGCATTGACCTGTCTTCGTCTTGCACCTCTGGTCTCGTTGGATGATATAGGAGATCTAGAGAAAAAGGAGGAATGGAGTGTACTATCATCCGCAAAGTTATGAACTGGGCTGGAGGTCACATCCACCAAATCATTGATGTGGAGCAAGAACAAATTTGGTACCAAGACTGAGCCTTGTGGAACACCAGCATTGAACGTCATTGTATCAGAAGAGGCCCGTCTACCACCACGTGGAGTGATCTATTTGCAAGGAAACTCGATAGTAAAAGACTGGGGCGGCAAACCATATGACGGAAGTTTCGTTAGGCCAAACTCGGTCAAATGCTTCGGAGATATCCAAGGCTACAGCCTTAGACTCCTCATGGTTCTCGATTGACACCTGCCACTTATTTGTCACATAGGCAAGCAGGTGTCCAGTCGACCTCTGGTGACGGAAGCCATATTGCCGGTCGTTCACGATTCTTGAGCTCTCTATACATCGTATGAGCTCGATGTTGATTGCTCTCTCTTGACCACAGATAGTAGTGCAATCGGTCTATAGTTGTTGCTCTTGTCTATAGTTGTTGTTGGAATCGGTTGGACCCTAGCTTCCGTCCAGTAAGAAGGAAATACGCTGAATTCGTACGAAAGGGTGAACAACCTGCAAAGAATTGTTGTTTGTTCTGGAACATATTTTTCGATAACAATATGCGGTATTCCGTCAGGTCCCATAGCCTTCTTGACGTTGAGGCTGAGCACAATGTGCCGGAAGACTATTTCTGGCATACGGTTATCGATGGAAGCGATTTTGGAAAGTTCCTGGCCTCGTGGATCCAAGGTAGAATTGTCTGCCAACATTTTCTTGGGGTGTTGTAGCCAATGTATATATAGGAAAAAACATATCTCTCGCGCCTCTTGTCGAGGTCTTGAACACCTGAAGATAAAATAAATCAGTTCCCAATCAATCGCCTTTGATTAACCTACACAGTTCCTGCAAATTTTTTTTTGCTGTCGAAATCATACATTTTTTGCTCGCATGCTCTACGAGCGAAACTGATTTTCAATCTGAAATATGTATTTCAATGTTTTCATGATTTGGATTCTTGGGAAATAAAATTGTCTATCTGGCTGTCTGTGGTGTTCTAAGCTCACTTTGAGTCATTTTCTGGAAAAAATCAATCCACTGCATGTTGATCAAATCATTTGTATATATTTTCTTCAATTTTTTTCTTCAATTTCGGTAATTTTCTTGGTCTCAGAGAGATAGAGAGAGATATCTGTTTTTGATGCACTCTGGAGAGCATCTGTAATAATTATTCCTAATTCATCATTAGAAGCATCTTTTAATTATTATCAACGAATTTTTTCAACTTCTTTTTGAATTTGAGTTTGTTTCTCATGATTTCCAATGATTCAGGTAGAGTATTGTATACTTTAGGTCCAAGATACGATATGAATTTTTGATTATGTGTGAGTCTGCAGCGTGAACTGTCATCATCTTAGCTGAACTGGTACGAGTATTGAATGCATGCTGTACAAAAGTAGTTGAAGAATTGGCAGTCCATAGTGAACTCTGATAAATGTAAATTTTCCTAACTCCAAATAATCCAGTTTCTTCATACAACACCTCCGATCTTTTTCATCATAATTCTTAACAATGAATTTTGCATCACTTTCAAGTTTACTAGCGATGTCTTGAAGCTACCGCCTCATACTATTATACAGTAACGTATTATGGAGTTAGCCAAGGCATCATACACCATCAGTATCATTGTCCTGTTTATTATATTCCTAAGCTGATGAAATTCATGGATGAATTCACGTAGTCTAGTTACTGTATAATCAATGTGTTCATTCCACCGAAAAGATTTGTCCACTTTTTTTTCATCTGTGGACAACACAAAAGGGAAACCTATAATGTTCGATGAACATCGTGTTAGCCAGCGGGGGAATTCCGGGAGAGAAGGAAGGTGTTGGAATTTTTCTTGAAAGTATGGAGGTGGTAAGCATCAGGAAAGACTCCACTAGGCAAAGAATTCCATAACTTTGCCGTTCTATTTATGAATGATGCTTGGTATAGCGATGTTCGACAGGCAAAAAAAGTAAAGATCGCCGACCTTTATACGATGATCTAGAGAGGTCAATGATTTGGTGAGTTTTGTGTCATTGACTAGGCGAATAGCTCTCTTATGAATTGAATCTAAGAGCTTCAGCGTATGTTTGGGGGCTGAGCTCCAAACATGTGAACAGTACTCCAGGACAGATCGAATTTGTGCTTTGTAGATCATAAGCAGCTGCTGGGATGTGAAGTATCTCTTCGCACGGAATAGAAAACCAAGTTTTAGTGGAGCAGTTTTCGCAATGGACCTCCCATGATCGTCCCATGAGAGAGCCCTGTTGGTGGTGACAACCAGCATGGATATTGACGACCTCATAGGAACAGTGGTACCCGACATCATCAAATTGGGCATTGTGTGATCAGCCTTCTTGGTGAACATACAAGCTTGAGTTTTAGTTGCGTTGAACTGTACTAGATTCTCAGATCCCTATTTCAGAATTTTTGTCAGATCCTCATTTAAAGCATCAACCTGTCTCCGCCTTGCACCTCTGGCCTCGTTGGATGATAAAGGGACTCTAGAGGAAAAGGCGGAATGAAGTGTACTATCATCCGCAAAGCTATGAACTGGGCTGGAGGTCACATTCAACAAATCATTGATGTGGAGCAAGAACAAAGTTTGTGCCAAAACAGAGCCTTGTGGAACACCAGCATTGATCGTCATTGTATCAGACGAGACCCCGTCTACCACCACGTAGAGTGATCTATCTGCAAGATAACTCTATAGTAAAAGACATAGACTAATACCACTAGGTATCTTATTGTATCTGTCTTGTATATAGGAGTACAGCTACAATTGTGAATATTCGCTCAAGTTGTTTTGAGGATTTTTATAATGTTTTCAGATGGTTGGTCTCTAGTAATTGGGGTAAATGCAATGAATTTATGAGTATATGCTTCGTCCCACGTTTTTCCAACAAAAGTGATAGCTGTGTCATCAGCAAATGGAGTTATTTTACCATTGAAATTCGAAATCTTGAAGATGTTGTTCATATATAGGAGAAATAAGAACAACAATAACAACAATAGAACAACATTAATAAATTTTCTTTATCGTTTGACTTTCAAGAATAACTCAGTGGGCGAAAACAAGTCAAATCAATATCAGTCAAAGTCAGTCAATATCCTTCGAAGCACTAAGTATTCCCAATTCATTTTCAAAAGATATAGGTCTCAAACATACGCTGAAGCTCTTAGATTCTAATCAGAAGTGATTAGAGTTATGTGTAATACTACACTCACGAATTCATTGAAATCTTCGGAACATCGTAAAAAGGCGGGCGATCTCTCCCTTTCCTACAGATATGGTCGGTGCTCGATAGAAATCTCATCTATCATGTCACCACGAGCGATTCCAGGTAGATGAACTAGACGAGCTCAGACACCTCACCTCTGCATTGTCAGGCTCGAGACCTGTCGAACTTTCCTCTACGAAGTATCATTCATCAATAGAACGGCAAAATTGTTGAATTCTGTACCAAGTGAAGTTCATGATGTGTATGCTCACGACCTCCAAACTTCCAAGAAAAATTTCAATACCTCTCTTTTCCCCCATCATTCCACCGCTGGCTAATACAATGTTCCTTTCCTTTCGTGTTGTCACGTAACTGACGTTACAAGCAAACCTCAAAATTCATGTTTGTACATTTTTTCATGGTATCGTCAAATACGGATATGAATTATAATGCATCAGTGTGGCGAAAGCGGCCGTGAAGTAGCTCAATTCCACAGCGAAGTGAACTTGAGAGAAATGTATAAAAACCTAACGTGAAGGTGATGATCTTTCAAGCCTAAAAATATGCCAGAAATATGAATTTTCAATACGGGTGCCAAAAAACTTTTTTGTGGGAAACTAAATATTACATGTTTGTGGCCAGAAATTGTCGGTTTGGACTCACCTCTGTAATGCACTTGGTTAGTTATATATAATACGTATTACTTACTCTACCACATTTATACAAAACGCCTTTCGAAGTTAGATCATCTAAGGTTTCGAATGAAGGATCTCGTATATTCTGGACAACTTAAATTCACAATTCCGTATTATCTCATTGTCATTATGTCGGTGGAAGAAGCATCTATTCGGTTGATTTCACAATTCTGAATATTTCTGAAATTTGTTCCATTTTCACCAATCCAAATGGTTCAAATTCCGATGAACGGGATGCGAATACAATCCATGAGGTCTCAATCGCTTTGATCCCATCAAAATTGGATGAGTTCTGCAGACTTTTAATTCAAAGTAAATAGAGATTCATCGGAAACATAAATTATGCAGAAAATTCTGAAGGCGCTTTCGTAATCGGAAATAATTATCGAACTTTGACACCGCAATATCTATTATATCTGTTACGTAAACAGGGGTGATTCCTGATTGATCTTAGACAGAATTTTAGCGAGTTCATGTTCAATCAGATACCTCGTAAATTGGACGCAAATTTTCGAGGAAGCCAATGGGAAAATAAAAAAAACAGTCCTGGTTCTTGTATCTATTCAGGCACTCAACAAGTGTCACAATAACAGTACGTTATAAAATCACAAAATACTGGGATTTGTCTCAAGAAATGATCAAGTCAATGGGCTCTAGGGACCTTGTTCGAGCTTTGAAAACCATTGAACCATCTCGAGTTCAATTTGTTGAGGTCAATCGCATGACATTGACTCAACGGTTGAAGTGACCGGACTTCTCCACGTTTTCAAATATAATTCATTATTATAAAAAGTACGGGAGAGCCGGTTGACAATGAGGTCGATACAGAGTCGACTATCAGTTCGGCTTAGAATAGGAATCATGTGAGAACAAGTGACATCTGTTACCGAATTCTCGGAGTTTGGCCAATGGCTATACTATACTCTATAGTATAACGAATACCGAAGTTTTGACGCGTCTCCCACGCTATACCTATCAACTGTGGATATATATGCTATCACTGACTTCATTGGAGGAAATTTCATTGCCTATAAATCCATATAATACATTTTCACTTCATCTCAGAAGGTTTAAGCAGCGTTTATGTCTAAAGGTAATCCGAACAATACAGGAATAACCGCGAAATCATCGATATGGCTAAATTAATAGTTATATACAGTTATTACCATAGGAAAACTGCGTTCCTGCTGTTTATTTATAATTTATTCCAGACTCATATTGTAGATGGCCAAACATTTTTTTCACTATTCAACTTATGCAACATCCTAGTTTGTCAAATTTTGGCAAAAAATAATATTCCGTAGAACAATGTCCTGATTTTCATTAAAATGGAATTTCTTCACAACGCCATACCTCCGTAATAATTCATCCCGTTGAATCTTGTTTTTCATCATAAGTTAGGAAATGTATTTAGGATCTTTTCGTCTCCATTGAGTATGCTCCTAATTTTTATAGTGAATGAGCGTTCCAATCACGAACGCACCAATACGAATTGATGTGAAAACTCACAAAATTTTGGAAAACGCTCGACCACCTAATTTTTTTAATCGAAGGGGAACTAATTTTCATCTCTTCTCATCCCCGTAGATTTAACCCTGTAGCTGGTGGGGAACAATCCTCAAAATTTGCATGGGGAAAATGGTCATGTCATACCTCTTTTATTAATCATCAAGTTTGCCTCATTATTTCCATCAATAACAGAATCACAGCTTGTCAAAATCTTAGAAAAATACTACTATTTTCTTACAGAAACACCAAATAATCAGAGTTACAAGTTCAATAATCATGTGTACACGTCGAATTTATCTTACAAGCTGTTGGAAATGTCCGACATAAACATTCTCTTGCTACAATGAAATCACCCGTTCGGCAATTTCTAGACGAAAATTTCAGAGGACATTGGATTGGCCGTAGAGGATCTATTGAGTTGTCTGCAAGGGCTCTTGATCTTTCCTCTCTTGGACCATTTGAGGTCGACCGTTTCTGTCTGAGTGTTTGAGAAGAGATAGATGATCGATTTTATTATTGCATCTTGAACAGTAAGATAAATTTGACGTGTTCCTGACTATCAAACTTGAAACTTCAATTATCTGGTATTTTCATTACAAAAACAATACAGGGTTGGGATGAAGTATGGAACCAAGTAAATATCTTTCAAATGAAAATACCGATATTCATGAAATTTTGCAGGTAAGTGCAAAATGCATCTGATGTACATTTTTGTGTTGATAATATACTTTCGGTTCAACCGGGAATTCCATCAACTTTTTTGATTCAAATGGGACACCCTTCATATCATTACAGATTTTGAAAGAGCTTGTTATTATGAATTCATACAAATTGAGTTTAGTGTGATTTTTTTTAAAAAAATGAGGAACATAGCACTTTACCCCAACCCTGTATAGTCTATTTCCAAGATTTAGATCAGCTGTTATTTCGTTATCGACAAGCATTTTTGTTTATAAAAACATATATCCGCAAATGAGCCGTTTGGGTTGCAGAACCAAAAAAGCTATTCAAATCATATTAGCAAATAATTGAAGGAATTTCTTTTTACTCGGTTTTTCATTCAGTTGACCACGACAGTTCACATTATTCAACAGGGAATGTTCTGAAGGATGAATGGGACACCCTGTGAAATGAATGATTTCGAACTTGCCATCTTTGGCCGTTTAGTTTCTCACCTTGTCTGTTGATGGTGGATAAAAGTGTCTCAAAATCCTAGAATTCGAATATATAAGTGAATAAGAGTTTTCCTGGGGGAATCGGAAAGCGACTGCTATGAATATAAAATACCAATTCCTTCATGAATGGTCTGAAACCGTCCAACATTGAACGAAAATTGAACCGAATTTTATTCACAGAAGTATCTGGTCAATATAAAATGAAAACCTCAATAGAATCGTTATTTCACATAGAAACACTGAAAATTATTAGTTTTAATGAATAAATCCTACTTGTGCTGTACATTCCAGTTTGAATCTATTTTTCAATATCAGAGTGCCGACTTTTTTATTAACAGTCCATTAAGCCCAGAATGGTTATGAATTTCGGAGAATCGAAGCGAATACACAATAGTATGGGTACATTCAGTAATTTTCATTTAAATCGAAATTCGTATGAAGTGGATATTTGTAGTCTATTAACCATTGCTGAAAATTGATTGCATGGAATATACATGCAATCAGCTTGAAATTCAGTGTTTGTATACGAACGACCCCGAACGAAAAAATTATTCGCCAGAAACTAACGCTTCACCAATTCAGAACGGAAAGTGTTCACCAAAGATCGTCAACATTATATATCACATAAGAAGTGTGGAAAGTGACATATTTCGGAGTAGTTGTTTAACACGAGTCGCACAGAGAGGACTACGGAAGTAACGAGTGTGAGTAATACACTTTCCAACACGTTATACATTATTATTATTTCGTGTTTCACTCAGTGTCCTTTGTGGTCAGCTATCATGTATCCCCAAGAATCGCCTGTATACTAAATAATATATTTGGAAAAAGTTCAGATGACTGTGAACAACTTCATTGAATCAAAATCAAATTTATTTCTACACATTTCAAGTACAGATCGACGTTTTCGTAATATAATTTACTTGCTAACAATTTCAAGTAATATGTGTAATTCTCAGAATTGAAAAAAATGTTGAATGTCTATGCATGAATAAATCCCAGAGATAGATAGAGGTAGATATCTACTATTCATACAATTCAATTTCATCAGAAACCTTAAGAGATCATTCATCTGTAATACCAGTGGTAATGATAAGCTCGCTTAGTAAAGAAGCTTTCAGATTGGAGTCATATATTTTGACCTGTAACAGTTCCTCAATATGACTCTCAACTTTACCAATAGGCTTATAGTATGTCGAGAATTGTAAAGAGTTAAAGTTACTATTCGGAGACTGGTTAAATACTCAAATACAATATGAATAGGTACTTAAAAAAATACAATGATATTTAGACAAGTATAAATACCTATTTTGGCAAGTAATCTTCGGTAGACCTGAAAAGTATATCTTTCAATATATTCTCCAGAAATTACCATCAAGTCTCGATGGTAATTTCACTCTCGATGATAATTTCTGTAGAATACCTTGGAAGATACTAAGGAGTAGCTAATCTTTTTTACTTTTCATGTCTACTGAAGATGGCAATTCAGTTGGCAAAATACGTATTTAGACTTTTCTAAATATTATTGCGGTTTTTTGGGTATCTAGTTCATTTTGTATTTGTACACAGTTGATTATACAGTTTGCCCTTTGCAACAACTGGTGACTCGAGTAATATGTTCGTTCTTGTATTTGGTAGATGAAAAGTCAATTCTGTCTGTAAGTTCTTCGAGGAGGTGGTAAAAAAAGCTGAAAAATAAAAGTCAATTCATTCCTAGAGTTCAATCGCGGAACATGGAAGTTGAAGTGAGAAATTGATTCGAGACAGTCAATCAGATTCTAGTTCATAAATAAAAATATTGAGTATATTTCTTCATCTGTTCATTTCGAATATATTTGGGCAATCGATGAGTAATTTTGTTATCTCAACTTTTAATTCATGTTTTTTGAAATCTGTTTCAAATTGAGAGGAAGCAAGTTGACAATTTGGGTCCGTAGTCAAAGTACGTAATTCGTGTCAGAGTTCTTTTTAAAACACTTATTTGAATATTCTAATTTGTAAAAGATCTTGTATTTGATGTTATTTGCGGATGCTTGTTTCGTTCACAATATAATTCTGAGAGACTGCCGCACGTATATCTGTCTTATTACGAGCAGTTTGGTTTCTTCCTAGTAGGGCAATGCGCGACATTATATTTATTTATCGGTGTTAATAAATAACCATAGTGAAAAGTATCAAGCCTCTGACTTCATATTCAACAGTTTCACCCAACAATCAGAACATTACATGGTGGAAGCGTAAAAGTGCGCTAAGGTTATTTGTAAAAACACGAAAAACTTGCAGGTGAATGGTTCGTACATCGAAAAACCAACGGCCGAGTTGAAAAACGTGCACCTGTTTTTTGCGCGAAGTGTCTGGAACTGATAATAGTGATAACTGATATTGAAAACATGGTATATCTTCCGGAACTGCAAATTCTTTTGTGAATGTTGACAAAAAACTAAACGGGAAAAAACGGGCTGATAGTTTGCGTGTTTTCAAATTGACTGCTTGAATCGTTCCAAAGTCTGCGATAACAAAAGAAAAAGCTCTGAAAAATGGCTGACCATTTCAGAACACCTGAGGAATTCACGTTCAGAGGAGGAATTTCTTCAAACTGGCGTTTGTGGAAACAACAATTCGAAGTTTATCTGACAGCGAGCGGGAAAAATGCGAAGTCAGATGAAGTTAAAATTGTAATATCACTCAACTTTTTGGGTGCTCAAGCAATGCGAACTTACAATACATTCGAATATGCTGAAAATGAGGACAAAACCAAGCTGAATGTGATTATGGGAGAATTTGATCAATACTGCAACCCAACAAAAAATTAAGTCTTCGAGCATTATAAATTCTTCAAAAGGGATCAACTGCCTGGCGAATCAATCGATCAATTCATTACTGCTTCGAGACATCTATCCTCGACTTGTGACTTCAAAGAGAAGGACGTTCTTTCGAGAGACCGGATTGTGTTGGGAGTGCGCGATTCGCGAATACAGGAGAAACTTTTGTAAAATCCTAATCTTGAACTGAATGATGCTACGTCCATATGTAGGGCGATGGAAAACAGCATGATAACTCAGAGAGAAATTGCGAAAGATTCCGTAAGTGTGAGTGTAGTGAATAAGTATTTCTCGAAAAACAAGTATGAGAGTGACGGCAAAATGGTGACTCCTTCAGCTCCTCATGCGTACTCTGGACAAGGAAATGTTTCGTGAAAACTCACCAACTACAGCGACAGGTCTACAGGCCCGACTCCAGGAACGTCTGGTAATGTAAACAAAAAATGTAGTCGATGTGATTCGTTTCATCAAATCGGTAAATGCTTTGACTTCAATAGAATTTGCAGTGTATGTCATAGAAAGGGACATTATCGCAAGTGTTGTAATAAACCAAGGGTGCATGAAATTATGCAGGATGATGAACATTTGGACAATGAAGTTCATGATCCAAACATGATTGTGTGGTCTATCGCAAATAAAACTGACATCAACGCCATCGAGTGATTCGAAAAAATTGATTATAACATTGAAAATAGACACTGGTAGCCAAGTGAACATTCTTAATTTCGACGACTCCAAAAAATTGAACATTAGCGATAAACAATAAGCAACGATAAACAAAGCTCTATTTTGGGAGTCGACGCGATTAGAGAACTGAATATATTATCAGTGCCTAAAGATGTGCGTGATGTTAGTATGATCGATCAAAGTGAACTGCAAAATATACTCAAGACTCATGAATCTGTTTTCACTGGCATAGGTAGAATTAACCGGGAATACGTAATAACTTTGATTAAAAACGCGATTCCATGCGTGAGTGCGCCACGTAAAATCCCTTTGGCATTGAAATCGAAGGTTAAAGACAAACTGGACCAAACATCCCATAGTGGTGGTACCAAAACCAAATGGGGACATACGCATCTGTATGGATCCTCGTACCCTGAACAAGTACAGTGTTACGGTCCACAACTGTCCTATTTTCAACTTTTGATTTTGATAATGCATGTAGCAATGTCAGCAGGGTCTCATCAGCTAACTTACCGCAGTTCGCATATCTCTCAGCGTATTCATCACCTAGAGAGAGTTATCAGTCCAAGTCTTGTCATAAATGAATTATTAGTATTGTTTATTTGTTGAGTGCAGAGGTTCCTTTACATCTTCTTCTCGGCCATGTAATTATGAAGCCTATTATAATTGGTGCATATACCCAGTTGGTCTTTTTCTTAGTTTACGGTTGACAAGTATCGTATAACCCAGTTTGTCTTCTTCTTAGTTTACGGTTGGCAAGTATCGTTTGATCAGGGTTCTGAGGGTTTTCAATAGGTGGCATGACAGTCGAGTCTTTACAACGAAGGTGAGTTCACCTTGGAAAATTACCAAATTCGGAGTACAAGAGCTGTTACGTGTAGGTAATGATTTGATATAGTCTGAATACGATTTGGAGGGGGAAAATAATTATATACTGGAAGATATATATATATATATATATATATATATATATTGAGTGACGTCAGGCAGAGAACATGTCATTAGAAATTTCACACTTTATCAAAGCAGGTTTATGGTTGAGGTAAAAATTGACTGATGACAAAAGTGATTTTTGCCTCCAAAAAGGATGTCATTGGTCAAGAAAATTCTGCTTGAGCTGCAAGTTTTTCGGAAGCGTTGGCTTCTATTTCTCGTATCGTTGAGGATTTTCACAGCTCCAGCTTGAACTATCTTGAGGTCAAGGGATACAAATATTTTCAGTAACTGAAATTGCACATTGTTGTGGATTAGTTCCCTTTACCTACAAAAAGAACACACTTCAGTCGAAGTGCTCCAAAGGCCACTCAACATCGAAGGTTTGTACTTGCTTATCCTTTTTACTTGCTTGTAGTCTATAGTCACTAGTCAGATCCCATAGTTACCATGCATATGATTTTGTAGGCCTTCTTCCGTGCAGCAGGGCACTCCACCCATGCTTGAGTAGCTTTCGCTTCACCCTGTATGCATGCATGATAGTGATTTGGTAGTCATTAGTATTATTCCCCGAGAGTCTCTTCCCCTGGCTCAGAAGCTACCTAAGGCTGGCTGAAAGAGCGAGATCAGGTAGTACGAAAGGAATAGGCACTCATCAGGACGAACACTCACCGATCTTCAGTGGAAGATTCAACCAAGTAAGATCTTTCCAGTTAACAGTACCCATGTTATTACACTACCCATAACCGTACCCATGGATGTGGGCTTCTGCACAGACCAGGCTTGATTGCTTTTGAATCTGCTACTGCTTCTGAAATAAAACCTAACATATTTAGTTGAGCTAACCACCTATTCATAGTGCTAGTAACTTACTGTTGTGCTGAGCCGATAATATTATTGTTCACTTATTATGGCAGACCATTCAACTTGGATATCCTATAGCAGATTAATTTTTGTATATTAGGTAGGTGCAGGTTTTCATACCCAAAAAGCTTATCTGTATCTGTGAACCATTTGGTATATATACTAGAAGGGTCTTACAGGCTGCCTTGACTCCCTCCTCTTTGTACATAGTGTAAGAATATTTCATCTGTAAATAAGTTTCGATATTTGTGCACTGCACAAGTGAACGTTTTGCCATATACTTATTTGTCCGAGCAGATTTTATAAAGCTGTATAAGGCTACCGACGGCTGCATAACAACGGTACGTGCGTGGAAGACCGTCTGACGGCTCATTATTTAGTACGGACACCTGAATCCATGAATGTCATCGCATCACCCCCAAGGAACCTTCCGATCATATAGAGAATATTGAGAATTTTGTAATGAGTAAACATATAGGGAGAACTCATACAAGTTTTCAGTATAAGAGGACTATTAATAAGGAGAAAGTGTTTCATTTTAGTTTTCACCCACTCCCCTCTCCGCTGAGAGTTTCCAAAGTATCGAGATATTATAATTCTTGACAATATCCTCTACTGTTAACCAGATTAACAGGTGACAAACTGGCGCCCCAACTTGTGGGATTTATTTGGCATTGATTGCATAAGTATTTGGGAAGGTTGCTTGGTGAGACTGATGCAGGTGGTTGCGTTCAGAAGCAGTAATGGTATGAAATTGCACTTGAAAGTAGTATTGGCGCAGTGCATTATCCAGTGATATTATTTTTGCATCAAAAGGAACAAAATCACATTGATAGCATCAGGATTTTTTTTTGGTTTCTCAATTATTATTCATTGGCGAGTTACAAGAAGGAGCAGATAAGTCAAGTGGTGTACAGGGTCGTGCCTTGTACCAGTAGTCTATTATTAGGAATTAGGGTGTTATTCATTTTCTTGAAGTGGAACATATAGTATTGAACTGAGTCCAGCTGAATTCTTGGTTGGAGCTTCAACCATTAGAGAAGTCAAATTTATTAATGTTTAGACTAATGAATACAGGGTGATCTTCTGGTTGAAGTATTTCTCTCATTTTGGAAGTGTTTGGGAAGTTAGCTATAGGTATATTGGTACGCAATTTTTTATCTACCCTCATAATCATTTGTGTTTGGAAGGAATACATATACAGGGTGGTGCTCTGATTTGTATAGATTAATTTTGTTGTTCTTCAACGCGCGTCTACCGTATAGATTTTTTTTTTCTCGGTTTGGTTTCTTCACAAGTTTTCTTTAAGAGGAAAAGGGGGGGTTTGGGTGTTATTAAGAAACAAAATAGGGGATCGTTGATTTTGGATCAGAGTTGAGTCCAAAATGGAAGTGAACCGACTATCAGGTGACGAGGTCACATACGAGCTCATGATTAGAAATTTGCCGATAGGGGGCACAGTTGCAGAAAAACGCGTTGCGTTAAGAGGAGCATTACGGTGCGAAAGATTGGGAGTGTCTACGGTTCCGTCTCACGTGCCAATTGATGCCAACAACGAATTTGAAATTTGTGGTGGGAAGTTGACAAGTTTAACAGACGATATCAATTCTTTTGATGATGATAATAAAATAAATGATTTCAAACGGATCTCTTCGCGATTATTTCATATTCAAAGTCGTCTGAGGCGAATCCCACCAGGAGATGACCAAATCGAAAAAACTCGACAATGTATGATTTATCAATGCTTAGAACTGATCGATGCGGTTACTAGTCGATATGAGCGGAACTTGGAGCCGGATGTTAGGAACTCAGAAGTAGTTGACCCACCTAACACTCTTACGGTATCATCAATTTTAGACGACCCAATCCCTCTGTTGCCTGAAGTGGTGCACCCGCAATATTCTGACCGGGACAGTCATAATACTGAACGAGACTTAATACAGTTGGGCCACAGGCCAATTCCTTTGATCCAAGTGGAAGAACCGACAAGATCCTCAGCACGAATAGAGCAACTAGATTCGCAATCAGAGGCGGCGAATAATCTGATGCTGGAAAATCGTTTCAGACCAAAGGTGAGTCATTCGGGTCAGACAATTTCCGCCATTCCTAGAACGTATAATCCGGGATACATATATAACCAGGTTCGAGAGGAAGAAATTCCGGGTAAACAAAGCACGGTCAGATTTAGTGAAGAAGTTCATCAACAACCCGAACGAAATATGAACCGCGGTCGATATGAACCCCAACCTGTGGAATCGACACGTTTGAGGGCAGAACCAGACTGCTCCTTACAACGTCGATTCAACGAATTACAGCTTTCCCCGGTCAGTCGTACTGATCTAGGTTATCAAGCTAGGCCCGTAGATATGAGTCGATGGAATATAAAATTCGATGGGGAGTCGAGTGTAATGGGATTCCTAGAAAGAATTGAAGAAATAAGGATCTCCCGGGGTATTGCCAAAGACCAATTATTGAGATCAGCCCCAAAAATCTTCACGAAAGACGCTCTGATGTGGTTTCGTACTCAACATTTCGAGAGTTGGGATGACCTGGTGGGAGAACTCAAGGATGCATTCAGGCCATATGATTATGAGAATATGCTCTGGGAGGAGATCAGAAATCGGACTCAAGGGACAAAGGAGAAGGTTGTTTGCTTCGTGGCTGCTTTAGAAAATCTCTTTAATAAATTACACAACTGTAAACCTTCAGAAGAGAGCCGAGTGCAACTTATTCGTCGAAATCTCCTGCCATACATACAAACCAATCTGGCCCTTTACCCTATCAGTAAAATTTCTGATCTCGTACGATTAGCAAGAGCAGTAGAGGAAACCCATATGCTTGCTCAAAGATTCGTTCCACCCCCTACTAATCATCGACAGCTCCTCGAACCAGAATTGGCTTACCGTAAACCGCGGGATTGTCCGTCAGCCGCCACTACAAGTACGCCACGGGCAGTCACCGAGATATATACAGTAACCGCGAACCCAAATCAGAATTCTAACCCTACTACCACCACTCCCTCGACAGCGACTACCGAGCGCGTTGTCTGTTGGAACTGTAAAGGAGAGGGACATAGGTTTAAAAAATGTCCACAACAACGGAAAATTTTCTGTTACCGGTGCGGTCGGGATAATGTTATAGCCAGCTCCTGCCCTATATGTGTAGCAAAAAACGACAACCGGAGGCGCCAGTGAGTCGTCTGGACGCGTCCTCCGTAAACGAACCGACTCCTCCTACTGACTGCCGTGTGTTGTTAGATTTTATAATTGCACACGCAAAAAATTATAGTAGGCCGTATCTGAATGTCAGTATTTATGACAAATTATTTTTAGGATTACTTGATTCGGGAGCTTCCCGCACGATTTTGGGCAAATCGGGTTGGGAACAATTGAAGTCAATTTGTTCGCTGGCTACTTCGAACTCGCAGGTTTGTTCGGTAGCAAATGGACAGTTATGTGATATCGTGGGTGAGGTAACATTGCCGGTGCGATTACGGGATAAAGTCATTCTCTTGAGTATTCTAGTTGTTCCATCAGTTCCCCACGGTCTAATTTTAGGTATCGACTTTTGGCTCAAGATGGCCATCGTGCCCGATTTGTATTCGGGGGAATGGTGCTTCAGAGATGACGCTGCCATGTTGAAAAGAGTTCCAGTTGGCGCGATTCAGCCTCGAGAAGGTCTTTCGGAGGAACAACAAGCCCTTTTGACTAACCTCATCACCACCACATTCTCAGCTATGGGTTCCAGACTAGGATGCACTACCTTAGTGGAGCATACTATTATCACTGATTCCCCACCCATCAAATTGAGACACTACCCACTTTCGCCACCTCTCCAACAGCAAGTTTGTGAAGAGTTGGATAAGATGATTTCGGATGGCGTCGTGGAACCATCGAATTCACCTTGGGCTTCACCCATTCTCTTGGTCAGGAAACCCGATGGTAAATATAGATTTTGCGTGGACTTTCGCCAATTAAATAAGGTCACGAGACGAGATGCGTATCCCCTACCTTTCGTGTCCGCAACCTTGGATAAACTACGAGACGCGCATTTCCTAACTACATTGGATATCAAATCTGCCTATTGGCAGATCCCACTTTCCGAAGCCTCCAAACCTCTGACGGCCTTCGTTGTACCCAATCGTGGATTGTTCCAGTTTCGGCGAATGCCGATGGGTCTTCACAATGCGCCAGCGACTTGGCAGCGCTTCATAGATCGTATTATTGGAGTAGAATTCGAAAAGTTCGTTTTTGTCTACTTAGATGATGTGATTATTTGTACACCGACATTTTCTGAACACTTGAAGGTATTGGGTCAGGTTTTATCTAAGATTACCGAAGCGGGTCTTACATTGAACCAGGACAAATGTCACTTTTGTAAGCCTGAGCTCAAGTATTTGGGCTACATAGTGAATTCAGCAGGGCTTCACGTCGATCCCGAAAAGGTTAGCGCTATCCTTCAGATTGCTACGCCGAAAAACGTCACTGAGGTCCGAAGGCTAGTAGGAGTCGCATCTTGGTACCGAAGATTCGTGCCTAATTTTTCATCTATTGTGGCTCCGCTGAGTAACCTTACAAAAAAGAATACTCCATTCAAATGGACGGAAGAATGCGAACAAGCGTTCACCACCGTAAAGGAATATCTGGTTGCTTCACCGGTGTTATCCTGTCCAAATTATGATCTTCCCTTCACAGTCCAGACAGATGCGTCAGATTATGGGTTGGGGGCAGTTCTAACGCAAGAGCATCCCGAAGGAGAACGTGTGGTTTGTTACCTCAGTCGCAGCCTTACGCGGAACGAACGCCGGTTCAGTACAACGGAAAAAGAGTGTCTAGCCGTTTTGTTTGCTATAGAAAAACTGCGGCCATATGTTGAGGGGACTCGGTTCACTGTGGTGACGGATCATTACAGCCTGAAGTGGCTGAACAGTATCAAGGACCCAGTTGGCCGAATAGCCCGTTGGGCGGTACGCCTTCAACAATATGATTTCGACATTGTTCACCGCAAGGGTAAGGAACTGGTCGTCCCTGATGCTTTATCGCGATCCGTCCCCGCAGTGGACTTAGTTGACCAAGGCGACACGCTGCTGCAGGATGAGGCGACTGTTACTGACAAGTGGTACCTTAATATGGTGAAGCGTGTTAAAGAGAACCCCATTAATTTTCCCTTGTGGCGTTTAGAAAATGATAAGATGTTTAAACGAGTGACCCTCCCCTATCCTGATCTGATGGACGCCAGTGAGGAATGGCTTTTAGTAGTGCCGAAGGAACAACGTGCATCATTAATCAAACAACATCATGATCCACCAATCTGTGGCCACCTCGGAATCTCAAAGACAGTGGCGCGACTTAAAGCTGGATACTATTGGCCGAAGTTAAGACAAGATGTGACTAAGTATGTGAACCGGTGCATTATATGCTTGAGTACGAAACCGGAGCAAAAGAAACCGATCGGTCTGATGCTGAGTTCGGCACCAACGGCGACGCGACCATGGCAGATAGTCGGTGTAGACATTGTAGGACCACTTCCTCGATCTGCGGCGGGATATTCTTATATTGTGTCTGTTTGCGATGTGTTCAGTAAGTTTCTTCTTCTGTTCCCGCTCCGAGCCGTGACGGCGAAAGCGGTTACCAAGGTTATTGAAGAGAATGTAATTTTGGTGTATGGGGCTCCACGTAAATTGATTTTAGATAACGGAGTACAATTTCGGAGTAAATGTTTCCAGGAAGTAATGCAAACGTATGAAATAGAACTTGGGTTTATTTCAAATTACCACCCCCAGGCGAATCCTGTGGAGAGGACGCATCGTGTAATAAAAACCATGTTAACGGCGTATTGTTCTGACAACCACCGGATATGGGACACCTACCTAGCCAAGATTGGGTGTGCTTTACGATCGTCCAAACACGACACGACCAAACTTACCCCCAACTTCATTAATTTTGGTCGGGAAATCCGTTTAACTGGAAAGGAGTACCCATTGGGTCAACGTGAGCCAGAATTCGACGTAGTTATTCGAGCTCGAGGATTAGCCGAAGTGTTCAAGGATGTCAATAAAAGACTCACAGAAGGATACGAACGCAGTCGAAAACACTACAACCTCAGGAGACGTGATGAGCGTTTCAAATTAGGACAGAAGGTATGGCGTAAAAATTACGCGATATCGGATGCCACGAAAGGATTTACTGCGAAGTTGGCGCGAAAATTTGTTGGACCCTTTTCTGTCGCGAAGGTACTATCTCCTTGGTCATATGAACTGACTAATGATGACGGTCGTCCGGTAGGAGTGTGGCACGCAAAGGACTTGAAAGCCCATCCACCCGAAGAACGGTCGATGAGTTAAAGTTTTGTTAAAACTTTAGTGAGGTAAGGGGGGTGTTGTTACGGTCCACAACTGTCCTATTTTCAACTTTTGATTTTGATAATGCATGTAGCAATGTCAGCAGGGTCTCATCAGCTAACTTACCGCAGTTCGCATATCTCTCAGCGTATTCATCACCTAGAGAGAGTTATCAGTCCAAGTCTTGTCATAAATGAATTATTAGTATTGTTTATTTGTTGAGTGCAGAGGTTCCTTTACATCTTCTTCTCGGCCATGTAATTATGAAGCCTATTATAATTGGTGCATATACCCAGTTGGTCTTTTTCTTAGTTTACGGTTGACAAGTATCGTATAACCCAGTTTGTCTTCTTCTTAGTTTACGGTTGGCAAGTATCGTTTGATCAGGGTTCTGAGGGTTTTCAATAGGTGGCATGACAGTCGAGTCTTTACAACGAAGGTGAGTTCACCTTGGAAAATTACCAAATTCGGAGTACAAGAGCTGTTACGTGTAGGTAATGATTTGATATAGTCTGAATACGATTTGGAGGGGGAAAATAATTATATACTGGAAGATATATATATATATATATATATATTGAGTGACGTCAGGCAGAGAACATGTCATTAGAAATTTCACACTTTATCAAAGCAGGTTTATGGTTGAGGTAAAAATTGACTGATGACAAAAGTGATTTTTGCCTCCAAAAAGGATGTCATTGGTCAAGAAAATTCTGCTTGAGCTGCAAGTTTTTCGGAAGCGTTGGCTTCTATTTCTCGTATCGTTGAGGATTTTCACAGCTCCAGCTTGAACTATCTTGAGGTCAAGGGATACAAATATTTTCAGTAACTGAAATTGCACATTGTTGTGGATTAGTTCCCTTTACCTACAAAAAGAACACACTTCAGTCGAAGTGCTCCAAAGGCCACTCAACATCGAAGGTTTGTACTTGCTTATCCTTTTTACTTGCTTGTAGTCTATAGTCACTAGTCAGATCCCATAGTTACCATGCATATGATTTTGTAGGCCTTCTTCCGTGCAGCAGGGCACTCCACCCATGCTTGAGTAGCTTTCGCTTCACCCTGTATGCATGCATGATAGTGATTTGGTAGTCATTAGTATTATTCCCCGAGAGTCTCTTCCCCTGGCTCAGAAGCTACCTAAGGCTGGCTGAAAGAGCGAGATCAGGTAGTACGAAAGGAATAGGCACTCATCAGGACGAACACTCACCGATCTTCAGTGGAAGATTCAACCAAGTAAGATCTTTCCAGTTAACAGTACCCATGTTATTACACTACCCATAACCGTACCCATGGATGTGGGCTTCTGCACAGACCAGGCTTGATTGCTTTTGAATCTGCTACTGCTTCTGAAATAAAACCTAACATATTTAGTTGAGCTAACCACCTATTCATAGTGCTAGTAACTTACTGTTGTGCTGAGCCGATAATATTATTGTTCACTTATTATGGCAGACCATTCAACTTGGATATCCTATAGCAGATTAATTTTTGTATATTAGGTAGGTGCAGGTTTTCATACCCAAAAAGCTTATCTGTATCTGTGAACCATTTGGTATATATACTAGAAGGGTCTTACAGGCTGCCTTGACTCCCTCCTCTTTGTACATAGTGTAAGAATATTTCATCTGTAAATAAGTTTCGATATTTGTGCACTGCACAAGTGAACGTTTTGCCATATACTTATTTGTCCGAGCAGATTTTATAAAGCTGTATAAGGCTACCGACGGCTGCATAACAACGGTACGTGCGTGGAAGACCGTCTGACGGCTCATTATTTAGTACGGACACCTGAATCCATGAATGTCATCGCATCACCCCCAAGGAACCTTCCGATCATATAGAGAATATTGAGAATTTTGTAATGAGTAAACATATAGGGAGAACTCATACAAGTTTTCAGTATAAGAGGACTATTAATAAGGAGAAAGTGTTTCATTTTAGTTTTCACCCACTCCCCTCTCCGCTGAGAGTTTCCAAAGTATCGAGATATTATAATTCTTGACAATATCCTCTACTGTTAACCAGATTAACAGGTGACAAACTGGCGCCCCAACTTGTGGGATTTATTTGGCATTGATTGCATAAGTATTTGGGAAGGTTGCTTGGTGAGACTGATGCAGGTGGTTGCGTTCAGAAGCAGTAATGGTATGAAATTGCACTTGAAAGTAGTATTGGCGCAGTGCATTATCCAGTGATATTATTTTTGCATCAAAAGGAACAAAATCACATTGATAGCATCAGGATTTTTTTTTGGTTTCTCAATTATTATTCATTGGCGAGTTACAAGAAGGAGCAGATAAGTCAAGTGGTGTACAGGGTCGTGCCTTGTACCAGTAGTCTATTATTAGGAATTAGGGTGTTATTCATTTTCTTGAAGTGGAACATATAGTATTGAACTGAGTCCAGCTGAATTCTTGGTTGGAGCTTCAACCATTAGAGAAGTCAAATTTATTAATGTTTAGACTAATGAATACAGGGTGATCTTCTGGTTGAAGTATTTCTCTCATTTTGGAAGTGTTTGGGAAGTTAGCTATAGGTATATTGGTACGCAATTTTTTATCTACCCTCATAATCATTTGTGTTTGGAAGGAATACATATACAGGGTGGTGCTCTGATTTGTATAGATTAATTTTGTTGTTCTTCAACGCGCGTCTACCGTATAGATTTTTTTTTTCTCGGTTTGGTTTCTTCACAAGTTTTCTTTAAGAGGAAAAGGGGGGGTTTGGGTGTTATTAAGAAACAAAATAGGGGATCGTTGATTTTGGATCAGAGTTGAGTCCAAAATGGAAGTGAACCGACTATCAGGTGACGAGGTCACATACGAGCTCATGATTAGAAATTTGCCGATAGGGGGCACAGTTGCAGAAAAACGCGTTGCGTTAAGAGGAGCATTACGGTGCGAAAGATTGGGAGTGTCTACGGTTCCGTCTCACGTGCCAATTGATGCCAACAACGAATTTGAAATTTGTGGTGGGAAGTTGACAAGTTTAACAGACGATATCAATTCTTTTGATGATGATAATAAAATAAATGATTTCAAACGGATCTCTTCGCGATTATTTCATATTCAAAGTCGTCTGAGGCGAATCCCACCAGGAGATGACCAAATCGAAAAAACTCGACAATGTATGATTTATCAATGCTTAGAACTGATCGATGCGGTTACTAGTCGATATGAGCGGAACTTGGAGCCGGATGTTAGGAACTCAGAAGTAGTTGACCCACCTAACACTCTTACGGTATCATCAATTTTAGACGACCCAATCCCTCTGTTGCCTGAAGTGGTGCACCCGCAATATTCTGACCGGGACAGTCATAATACTGAACGAGACTTAATACAGTTGGGCCACAGGCCAATTCCTTTGATCCAAGTGGAAGAACCGACAAGATCCTCAGCACGAATAGAGCAACTAGATTCGCAATCAGAGGCGGCGAATAATCTGATGCTGGAAAATCGTTTCAGACCAAAGGTGAGTCATTCGGGTCAGACAATTTCCGCCATTCCTAGAACGTATAATCCGGGATACATATATAACCAGGTTCGAGAGGAAGAAATTCCGGGTAAACAAAGCACGGTCAGATTTAGTGAAGAAGTTCATCAACAACCCGAACGAAATATGAACCGCGGTCGATATGAACCCCAACCTGTGGAATCGACACGTTTGAGGGCAGAACCAGACTGCTCCTTACAACGTCGATTCAACGAATTACAGCTTTCCCCGGTCAGTCGTACTGATCTAGGTTATCAAGCTAGGCCCGTAGATATGAGTCGATGGAATATAAAATTCGATGGGGAGTCGAGTGTAATGGGATTCCTAGAAAGAATTGAAGAAATAAGGATCTCCCGGGGTATTGCCAAAGACCAATTATTGAGATCAGCCCCAAAAATCTTCACGAAAGACGCTCTGATGTGGTTTCGTACTCAACATTTCGAGAGTTGGGATGACCTGGTGGGAGAACTCAAGGATGCATTCAGGCCATATGATTATGAGAATATGCTCTGGGAGGAGATCAGAAATCGGACTCAAGGGACAAAGGAGAAGGTTGTTTGCTTCGTGGCTGCTTTAGAAAATCTCTTTAATAAATTACACAACTGTAAACCTTCAGAAGAGAGCCGAGTGCAACTTATTCGTCGAAATCTCCTGCCATACATACAAACCAATCTGGCCCTTTACCCTATCAGTAAAATTTCTGATCTCGTACGATTAGCAAGAGCAGTAGAGGAAACCCATATGCTTGCTCAAAGATTCGTTCCACCCCCTACTAATCATCGACAGCTCCTCGAACCAGAATTGGCTTACCGTAAACCGCGGGATTGTCCGTCAGCCGCCACTACAAGTACGCCACGGGCAGTCACCGAGATATATACAGTAACCGCGAACCCAAATCAGAATTCTAACCCTACTACCACCACTCCCTCGACAGCGACTACCGAGCGCGTTGTCTGTTGGAACTGTAAAGGAGAGGGACATAGGTTTAAAAAATGTCCACAACAACGGAAAATTTTCTGTTACCGGTGCGGTCGGGATAATGTTATAGCCAGCTCCTGCCCTATATGTGTAGCAAAAAACGACAACCGGAGGCGCCAGTGAGTCGTCTGGACGCGTCCTCCGTAAACGAACCGACTCCTCCTACTGACTGCCGTGTGTTGTTAGATTTTATAATTGCACACGCAAAAAATTATAGTAGGCCGTATCTGAATGTCAGTATTTATGACAAATTATTTTTAGGATTACTTGATTCGGGAGCTTCCCGCACGATTTTGGGCAAATCGGGTTGGGAACAATTGAAGTCAATTTGTTCGCTGGCTACTTCGAACTCGCAGGTTTGTTCGGTAGCAAATGGACAGTTATGTGATATCGTGGGTGAGGTAACATTGCCGGTGCGATTACGGGATAAAGTCATTCTCTTGAGTATTCTAGTTGTTCCATCAGTTCCCCACGGTCTAATTTTAGGTATCGACTTTTGGCTCAAGATGGCCATCGTGCCCGATTTGTATTCGGGGGAATGGTGCTTCAGAGATGACGCTGCCATGTTGAAAAGAGTTCCAGTTGGCGCGATTCAGCCTCGAGAAGGTCTTTCGGAGGAACAACAAGCCCTTTTGACTAACCTCATCACCACCACATTCTCAGCTATGGGTTCCAGACTAGGATGCACTACCTTAGTGGAGCATACTATTATCACTGATTCCCCACCCATCAAATTGAGACACTACCCACTTTCGCCACCTCTCCAACAGCAAGTTTGTGAAGAGTTGGATAAGATGATTTCGGATGGCGTCGTGGAACCATCGAATTCACCTTGGGCTTCACCCATTCTCTTGGTCAGGAAACCCGATGGTAAATATAGATTTTGCGTGGACTTTCGCCAATTAAATAAGGTCACGAGACGAGATGCGTATCCCCTACCTTTCGTGTCCGCAACCTTGGATAAACTACGAGACGCGCATTTCCTAACTACATTGGATATCAAATCTGCCTATTGGCAGATCCCACTTTCCGAAGCCTCCAAACCTCTGACGGCCTTCGTTGTACCCAATCGTGGATTGTTCCAGTTTCGGCGAATGCCGATGGGTCTTCACAATGCGCCAGCGACTTGGCAGCGCTTCATAGATCGTATTATTGGAGTAGAATTCGAAAAGTTCGTTTTTGTCTACTTAGATGATGTGATTATTTGTACACCGACATTTTCTGAACACTTGAAGGTATTGGGTCAGGTTTTATCTAAGATTACCGAAGCGGGTCTTACATTGAACCAGGACAAATGTCACTTTTGTAAGCCTGAGCTCAAGTATTTGGGCTACATAGTGAATTCAGCAGGGCTTCACGTCGATCCCGAAAAGGTTAGCGCTATCCTTCAGATTGCTACGCCGAAAAACGTCACTGAGGTCCGAAGGCTAGTAGGAGTCGCATCTTGGTACCGAAGATTCGTGCCTAATTTTTCATCTATTGTGGCTCCGCTGAGTAACCTTACAAAAAAGAATACTCCATTCAAATGGACGGAAGAATGCGAACAAGCGTTCACCACCGTAAAGGAATATCTGGTTGCTTCACCGGTGTTATCCTGTCCAAATTATGATCTTCCCTTCACAGTCCAGACAGATGCGTCAGATTATGGGTTGGGGGCAGTTCTAACGCAAGAGCATCCCGAAGGAGAACGTGTGGTTTGTTACCTCAGTCGCAGCCTTACGCGGAACGAACGCCGGTTCAGTACAACGGAAAAAGAGTGTCTAGCCGTTTTGTTTGCTATAGAAAAACTGCGGCCATATGTTGAGGGGACTCGGTTCACTGTGGTGACGGATCATTACAGCCTGAAGTGGCTGAACAGTATCAAGGACCCAGTTGGCCGAATAGCCCGTTGGGCGGTACGCCTTCAACAATATGATTTCGACATTGTTCACCGCAAGGGTAAGGAACTGGTCGTCCCTGATGCTTTATCGCGATCCGTCCCCGCAGTGGACTTAGTTGACCAAGGCGACACGCTGCTGCAGGATGAGGCGACTGTTACTGACAAGTGGTACCTTAATATGGTGAAGCGTGTTAAAGAGAACCCCATTAATTTTCCCTTGTGGCGTTTAGAAAATGATAAGATGTTTAAACGAGTGACCCTCCCCTATCCTGATCTGATGGACGCCAGTGAGGAATGGCTTTTAGTAGTGCCGAAGGAACAACGTGCATCATTAATCAAACAACATCATGATCCACCAATCTGTGGCCACCTCGGAATCTCAAAGACAGTGGCGCGACTTAAAGCTGGATACTATTGGCCGAAGTTAAGACAAGATGTGACTAAGTATGTGAACCGGTGCATTATATGCTTGAGTACGAAACCGGAGCAAAAGAAACCGATCGGTCTGATGCTGAGTTCGGCACCAACGGCGACGCGACCATGGCAGATAGTCGGTGTAGACATTGTAGGACCACTTCCTCGATCTGCGGCGGGATATTCTTATATTGTGTCTGTTTGCGATGTGTTCAGTAAGTTTCTTCTTCTGTTCCCGCTCCGAGCCGTGACGGCGAAAGCGGTTACCAAGGTTATTGAAGAGAATGTAATTTTGGTGTATGGGGCTCCACGTAAATTGATTTTAGATAACGGAGTACAATTTCGGAGTAAATGTTTCCAGGAAGTAATGCAAACGTATGAAATAGAACTTGGGTTTATTTCAAATTACCACCCCCAGGCGAATCCTGTGGAGAGGACGCATCGTGTAATAAAAACCATGTTAACGGCGTATTGTTCTGACAACCACCGGATATGGGACACCTACCTAGCCAAGATTGGGTGTGCTTTACGATCGTCCAAACACGACACGACCAAACTTACCCCCAACTTCATTAATTTTGGTCGGGAAATCCGTTTAACTGGAAAGGAGTACCCATTGGGTCAACGTGAGCCAGAATTCGACGTAGTTATTCGAGCTCGAGGATTAGCCGAAGTGTTCAAGGATGTCAATAAAAGACTCACAGAAGGATACGAACGCAGTCGAAAACACTACAACCTCAGGAGACGTGATGAGCGTTTCAAATTAGGACAGAAGGTATGGCGTAAAAATTACGCGATATCGGATGCCACGAAAGGATTTACTGCGAAGTTGGCGCGAAAATTTGTTGGACCCTTTTCTGTCGCGAAGGTACTATCTCCTTGGTCATATGAACTGACTAATGATGACGGTCGTCCGGTAGGAGTGTGGCACGCAAAGGACTTGAAAGCCCATCCACCCGAAGAACGGTCGATGAGTTAAAGTTTTGTTAAAACTTTAGTGAGGTAAGGGGGGTGTTGTTACGGTCCACAACTGTCCTATTTTCAACTTTTGATTTTGATAATGCATGTAGCAATGTCAGCAGGGTCTCATCAGCTAACTTACCGCAGTTCGCATATCTCTCAGCGTATTCATCACCTAGAGAGAGTTATCAGTCCAAGTCTTGTCATAAATGAATTATTAGTATTGTTTATTTGTTGAGTGCAGAGGTTCCTTTACATCTTCTTCTCGGCCATGTAATTATGAAGCCTATTATAATTGGTGCATATACCCAGTTGGTCTTTTTCTTAGTTTACGGTTGACAAGTATCGTATAACCCAGTTTGTCTTCTTCTTAGTTTACGGTTGGCAAGTATCGTTTGATCAGGGTTCTGAGGGTTTTCAATAGGTGGCATGACAGTCGAGTCTTTACAACGAAGGTGAGTTCACCTTGGAAAATTACCAAATTCGGAGTACAAGAGCTGTTACGTGTAGGTAATGATTTGATATAGTCTGAATACGATTTGGAGGGGGAAAATAATTATATACTGGAAGATATATATATATATATATATATATTGAGTGACGTCAGGCAGAGAACATGTCATTAGAAATTTCACACTTTATCAAAGCAGGTTTATGGTTGAGGTAAAAATTGACTGATGACAAAAGTGATTTTTGCCTCCAAAAAGGATGTCATTGGTCAAGAAAATTCTGCTTGAGCTGCAAGTTTTTCGGAAGCGTTGGCTTCTATTTCTCGTATCGTTGAGGATTTTCACAGCTCCAGCTTGAACTATCTTGAGGTCAAGGGATACAAATATTTTCAGTAACTGAAATTGCACATTGTTGTGGATTAGTTCCCTTTACCTACAAAAAGAACACACTTCAGTCGAAGTGCTCCAAAGGCCACTCAACATCGAAGGTTTGTACTTGCTTATCCTTTTTACTTGCTTGTAGTCTATAGTCACTAGTCAGATCCCATAGTTACCATGCATATGATTTTGTAGGCCTTCTTCCGTGCAGCAGGGCACTCCACCCATGCTTGAGTAGCTTTCGCTTCACCCTGTATGCATGCATGATAGTGATTTGGTAGTCATTAGTATTATTCCCCGAGAGTCTCTTCCCCTGGCTCAGAAGCTACCTAAGGCTGGCTGAAAGAGCGAGATCAGGTAGTACGAAAGGAATAGGCACTCATCAGGACGAACACTCACCGATCTTCAGTGGAAGATTCAACCAAGTAAGATCTTTCCAGTTAACAGTACCCATGTTATTACACTACCCATAACCGTACCCATGGATGTGGGCTTCTGCACAGACCAGGCTTGATTGCTTTTGAATCTGCTACTGCTTCTGAAATAAAACCTAACATATTTAGTTGAGCTAACCACCTATTCATAGTGCTAGTAACTTACTGTTGTGCTGAGCCGATAATATTATTGTTCACTTATTATGGCAGACCATTCAACTTGGATATCCTATAGCAGATTAATTTTTGTATATTAGGTAGGTGCAGGTTTTCATACCCAAAAAGCTTATCTGTATCTGTGAACCATTTGGTATATATACTAGAAGGGTCTTACAGGCTGCCTTGACTCCCTCCTCTTTGTACATAGTGTAAGAATATTTCATCTGTAAATAAGTTTCGATATTTGTGCACTGCACAAGTGAACGTTTTGCCATATACTTATTTGTCCGAGCAGATTTTATAAAGCTGTATAAGGCTACCGACGGCTGCATAACAACGGTACGTGCGTGGAAGACCGTCTGACGGCTCATTATTTAGTACGGACACCTGAATCCATGAATGTCATCGCATCACCCCCAAGGAACCTTCCGATCATATAGAGAATATTGAGAATTTTGTAATGAGTAAACATATAGGGAGAACTCATACAAGTTTTCAGTATAAGAGGACTATTAATAAGGAGAAAGTGTTTCATTTTAGTTTTCACCCACTCCCCTCTCCGCTGAGAGTTTCCAAAGTATCGAGATATTATAATTCTTGACAATATCCTCTACTGTTAACCAGATTAACAGGTGACAACAGGCTGTCCCATTTTCGATGTCCTTACGGGATATCTCGCTTATTTTTGAAGATACAGATTTGCGGTTTTCGCGAACGTTGGCTACTTTTCTGTGAAACTCACGAAACCGTGAACAAAATTTCCATAGCCCGCTTCGTTCCTGAGATACAGGGCGAAATTGAAAATATTGCATTATGGGACCCCCCTGTATCCCAGCTATCTTTCAACTCAGAGGAAAAGTAAGAACTGTTCCTTCGACAATTTTTCACGTAGAATCCAGTGGCGTAGTCAGATTTTTTTTAATGAGCTGTCGTTATTCAGATATAACCCAAAGTTATGTTTTTTTAAATAGAACACCCTGTATATTTTTCAATATTTGCAATAAGGAAGCTCTGCGCTTTTCAAAAATATATAACACTTATATGATATTTTGAGTATTAGTCCTGTATTTGGGTAATTTTCAGTTTTTTTATGGCAAGTCAAGACAAATAACTTCTACTTTTAGAATAGATATTCTGGCGCAATAATTAAATACCACTCATTTATATAGGGTAGAATGAGGAGTATTCATTTATAATGATTATTCAATTAACAATTTGATGAAAACAATTTGATAAAACATAAAACAATTTGATAAAACAATAAAACAATTAAACATAAAACAATTTGATAAAACGATGAATTCAAACACTACTTCAAAACAATTTTATTAATTTTTCTCCTGTTGAAAATGTCTTATAAATATTGTTCAAATTGCTGCCCATTCTGTTGAAGACACAGCCGACATCTTCTGAGGATAGCGTCAATCGACCGGAGTAAAAATATAGGTCTCATACGTAAATATTCGAAAGCTTCTCTCGTAACATTCATCAGTGAATCTCGATTTTCATGCCGCGTATGATATATTTTATTTTTTATATAGCCCCATAAGACGAAATCTGATATCGATAAGTCAGGGGACCTTGGCGGCCAGTGAATGGGACCATTATTACCAATCCACTGGTTTTGAAATCTTTCATCAAGGTGAACCCTGATGGCACCTGCGTTATGACAAGGTGCGCCATCTTGTTGGAAGAAACTGTGTCTGGATTGAGCCAACGGAATTTCGTCAAGTAGTTCAGAAAGACAATCATCTAAAATTTCCAAATATCTTTTGTGATTCAAGTTACCGTCAAAAATTCGATAGGCTAGTCTTCCTCCATAAACGAAACAAGATACATTAAAGCCGAATCTGCCTTGCTGTTGGCGAACCACCGTAACGTGATGATTTTCCTTTGACTGATAACGATGATTATTTCGATTAAATATTCCAGCGCTACTTATATGGCTTTCATCGGACCATACCACTGAACGCACAAAATTTGTATTTTCTTCCGTCTTTTGGATATACCATCTACAAAACTCAATGCGCTTCACAGCATCACCCGGGTTCAAATAATGAATGGTTTGTGGTATGTAGGGGGTATATTTGTTCTTCTTCAATATCTTGGAAACCCTTGTCTTTGGAATGCCGAATGATTCTTCAATTTCTCTGCAATTTCTTTGCAAGGACACTAATTCCATTGTTTTCGGCATTTTCTTTCCTATATTGGTCTAGGCTTCTCAAAAGATCCAAAATACCTTTCAAAATATAGGTCCTTCGCTTGATTTGCATTGAAGCCAACTTGGTAATATATTCCAACCATATCTAATTTCTCGTAGTTTTGATATCCTGGATTATTATTCGTCATTGTATGAAAAATTTGTGAACTTTGACAGGTAGGTGACAAGAATTGTAAACAATCTGCATTTGTGTTTTTTTTTCCATAGCAACCTACTAATTAGGTTCACAGCTTCCATAGTCAATTAATAGTACTGAATATTGGTAAATGTGGTGAGTGTGTGACGGAACACTGTGTCAGCAATAAGGGAAATACGAAAATTCGTGAAGTGGATAATGTTGCCACATTTTTACAAGGCCTATCAATAAGAAACCTACATAAAAAACTGAAAATTACACATATACAGGACTGATACTCAAAATATCATATAAGTGTTATATATTTTCGAAAAGCGCAAAGCTTTCTCGTTTCAAATATTGAAAAATATACAGGGTGTTCCGATCAAAAAAACATAACTTTGGGTTATATCTAAATAACGACAGCTCATTAACAAAATCTGACTACGCCACTGGATTCTACGTGAAAAATTGTGAATGAAACAGTTCTTACTTTTCCTCTAAGTTGGAAGATAGCTGAGATACAGGGGGGGTCCCAAAATTCAATATTTTCAATTTCGCCCTGAATCTCAGGAACGAAGCGGGTTATGGAAATTTTGTTCACGGTTTCGTGAGTTTCACAAAAAAGTAGCCAGCGTTCGCGAAAACCGCAAATCTGTATCTTCAAAAATAAGCGAGATATCCCGTAAAGACATCGAAAATGGGACAGCCTGTACATTGAGCGGGAGAGGTTCGAAATACCAACGCAAGGAATTTCATTCTCTCCACTAGCTGGATCAAAGTACTTCACTCTTCTGGATGCTTCACAGGCATTCCTTCAAGTCCTTTTAACCTACAAAAGTTTCTTGTTGTGCACCATGACAACTTGCTTTGGAAGATACCGTTACTTGAGGTTGCCATATGGTATTTCTTCTGCATCAGAAAATCTTCAAAAATATATCTATGAAATTTTAGATGGAATCACTGGCGTCATTGTTTATATAGACGACATTCTGATTTTTGGGCGTTCTCTTGAAGAACATAATTTCAATTTTAATACGGTCCTGACTAAAATGAAAGGAAGTGGCTTGACTTTGAATAGTGAAGAATCCAAGTTCTGTGTGGAAAAAATCAACAGAACACGGTGTTTCCGTGGACCCTAAAAAGACCCAAGCTATTAGAGAAATGAACCATCCAAAAAATAAGAAGGAACAATTTCTCGGAATGATAACCTACTTGTCCAAATTTCTGCCAAATCTATCACAAGAAATGAATCCAATAAGAAAACTGTTGAGTGATAAAAATGAATGGTCGTGGACTGAGAATGAGAATAAGTGCTTTGGAAAGATAAAAAACTTTGTGACGTCAGCTACAACTTTGTCATATTTTGAAACGTCGAAAGAAACCACTATTTCAGTTGATGCGAGTCCGTATGGCTTGCCGGTGCTTGTATTTTCCAAGATAATAGACCATTGAGTTTGCGTCGGTGTCATTGACTGATACCCAAAAACGATATAACCATATTGAGAAAGAGTTGTTAGCATTGGTATTTGGGTGCGAAAGAATCCACTACTATGTATTTAGAAAAACTTTCGAAATGGAAAACGATCACCGACCATTAATTGGTTTGTTGAAAAAACCAATGAACGAGCTGTCTCCCCACCTTCAACGTCTAGCAATGAGACTTCTCAGATACCAGTTCACATTAACATATGTTCCAGGAAAAAATATGTACGTATCGGACACTCTGAGTCGAGACCCCATTCCAGATGTTGAAGACACAGAATATTTAGAAAATAACCTGAAAGTGTATTCAATCCTGGCCACATCAGGAGAGAATGAAAAAAGGTTGCAACAAGCCACATCTGAAGACAAAACCCTGAAGAAATTGAAATTCTATGTAACACAAGGGTGGCCTGGTCACAAGAGCAAAGTGTCCAGTGATATCAAAGCATTCTGGACCATAAGAAATGACATTTTTCTCCACCAAGACATACTATTTTACAAAAAACGTGTGATAGTTCCAGACTGTTTGAAAGATCAACTGTTGAAAGTAATATACCAACCTCATCAGGGAATAGTGTCATTCAAGGCACGTGCCCAAGATTCAATCTATTATCCGGGAATCGCGGCGGACATTGAGGAATTGGTGGCAAGTTGTAACATATGTCAGAAATTCTCGAAGTCTAATCAAAGGCAACCCCTTATGTCACATGAAATTCCAGAATACTCTTGGTGAAAAGTGGGCATTGATTATATGTCCATAGATAACTCAAATTTTTTAGTTCTGGTGGATTATTACAGTAATTTTGCAGTGGTGAATAAAGTGATCAACAAAACAGGAACAACATTTCTGCAACACATGGTATTCCCCTAGAAATTTTCTCCGACAATGGGCCACCGTTCAGTTCTTATGAATTTGAAACATTTAAAATTATGATATTAAATTATCCACTTCGAGTCCCTATTACGCCAGGTCTAATGGCATGGTTGAACGAATGATATAAACAGGATCCATTCTTGGCCATATTAAATTACAACACAACCCCAAAACAGGATTTTCCATGTCCCAGTAGTCTTCTTATGGGAAGGAAATTGAGGTCCATGCTTCCAGTATCAAAGGAAATCTTGAAACCAAATTCTCCTTTGGATGGAGTGAAAAGTAAACTATTTGTGAGACAGAACTAACAAAAGAAATATTACGATGTGGGCACCAAGAAACTGCCTGAGCTTTCTGAGCACCAGCCGGTACTAATCCAAAAAAATATTCGTGATTGGGAACCCGGAATTGTAATAAATAAATCCGGTCCAGATGATTACAATGTATTGCTTAACGGTATGGAATACCGCAGGAACAGACAATCTCTCAGACCCTCCTTATCGCGTTCAACAAATATATATCTAGAGCAGTATGGATCACTAGATACAACTCCAGGAAATATTCAAGATATACCCGAAAACATGGATCGGCCTACACCTAGAGAATCAATGAGAGAAGCTGAAGATCAACATACTTCCCCGCCTAGTTCGAATGTGAATTTAGATTATCACCAGACGAGGAGTGAGAGAACTGTGAAACCCCCACAGAGACTGAATTCATAATACCATTATTTTTTTTGCATTACACTCAATTGTATTTTTTTCTCTATTTTTCATTGAAAGGGGCATGTGATGTATTCAGTTTTAAATATATGGATGCCACTTGGCAACGCTGCAGCCGCAACAACCAGATAAGAAAATACGCAGAAGACAGTTCTTCCTAGTAGGGCAATGCGCGACATTATATTTATCTATCGGTGTTAATAAATAACCATAGTGAAAAGTATCAAGCTTCTGACTTCATATTCAACAGTTTTACCCAACAATCAGAACATTACAAAGTCCTATCTATATATCATCAAAAGATTATTTATAGAAAAAAATATATTCATATGGTTTCAGTTTCCTGAATAAGGGGATGGCCCATGTTACGTGGGAAACCCTGTAGACAAAATATAGTATGGCGTATCTTACTCCTTATGAGTGGTCACGAATTGCGTCCTATAATAATTCTCCTTTATGGTTCTTTCAAAGAAATAAAATTCTTATGAATATTCCATTGTACTACTAACCGACACAGTCATGACTACATCGACCACCTTGTATTGAACCAATTCACGAGACATCATAATAGACATCAATAACATTCCAAAAACGTTCCCAATCGTTCCATGAAATGAAATGAAAATGAACATTCTGAAGTAAGCTTGAGGGGGATGGAAGATTCAGAGAGCCAGAGATAGGCATGGAAGTAAAAATCGATCAATCGATGAATTTATCAATATATCGAATCGTAGTTCCATCGATATCAAATGACACGAGCAATAAGGGCCACCAGGAGCGCTAGGGAGAGAAAAAAGAAAAAATTGATCCATTGTATATTTTTTGGGGAAATGATTTTGATTAAATTAGTACATTGAAATAGCCGGTCCGCAAATTCCGCTTAAAAATTCAACGTGATAATAATTGGACGATGCTCTGTTATTCCCCACAATACTGCAGCGATAAAATTCCAAAACGAGCACCATTACATGCGTTTATGATGACCAGAGGGTCGCATTTTTACGCCCATTATGCTAATCGCCCGTCGGAATCAAATAGTTGTAGACGTCGAAAAATGCAGCTCTAGAACATAAAAATCGAGTCTCTCCCATTCCTCTGTTCTTGAGAAGAACACACTTGTATAAAATGGAAATTAAATTCCACACACTCGACCCAGGACGTGGTGAAATACGTGAAAATGCTCTCCAGGGCCGCTCCAACATGAAACGTTTAACCCCAGCACTTCGAATGTTTTTCCCCGAGTTACTTGATCTCGGCACTGAATTACTCGAAAAAACGTTGTGGTGTAGTTGCTGCGGTAACATTGTTCGAGTTCGGGTACGGGAAAACTAAATTTCTCGACTTTTAACTGCAATTTGTGGCATTCCGAGTAAACGATATGTATATTGGAAACCGGCAGACATTCTAAGCTATGTATTAGAACTGTATCTCCTGAAATACAGGTAAGTATCTGATAAAAATTTTTCAGACTTGATAATTTTTTTTCCAAATGTATCTCCAATACAACCTCTTTGATTTCTTCTAGAATACATTTCCTGCTTCGAAATGTTATGCTGTGGTTCTTGAAACGATCCAAACACTCCGGTGATCATTTCATTACCAAATGAATTTTGGTATTTCCATTATTATTATACATTTGAATATGCACAATAACTATGGCCCCGTGTCCTCCACCCTTTTCCCCCACAATTGGCCCTTTAATAAATAATTTTGAACCATGCAGATTGTCTGAATAGTCAAGATTTTTACCAACACGAAAGGAAAGCCTATAATGTTCGTGAAATATCGTGTGATCCAGCGGTGGGATGTTGTGAGAGGAAGGAGGCAGTGGATTTTTTTCTTGAAAGTTCGAAGATTGTAAGAATTAGGAGAGACGGCTGGTACAGCGGAGTTCGACAGGTCTCGAGCCTGACGAAATGCCTACATTTTGTAGGCTCGTCTCGCCTAGTTTGTCTACCTGGGATCGCTCGTGGTGGACCAATAATAGGCGAGATTTCCGATCATGGAAGTATCTATAAAATATGAAGATATCGCCCACCTTTCAACGATGTTCTGAAGAGATCAATGAAATCGTGAGTGATTCATTAAAAACCAGGCAAATAGCTCCCTTCTATTCGGAATCTAATAGGTATCAGCTTCAGCGTTTGTTTGGGACCTGAAATCGAAACATGTGAACAGTACCCCAAGACAGGTCAAATTTGCATTCTGTAGATCAGGTATGAATAACACCTCTTTGCACGGAAAAGGAAGTACGATAGTGATGATGAAGTGCCACCAAAAATATGTTTCTTGGACTTGATAATTCTGACACATTATTCTAGGATGCAAGTAAGGATTCTGACATACCTATGTCAGTATTCTGTGATACTATGTCAGAATTATGGAAAGTTTAAAAATTATGAAACTATGAATTAGTTTCTCGAACAGCAAATACGAGCTACCTACGATTATAACTATCACTTGTATCTGTGACTTACGGACTTACTCGTATCAACAACTTACCATAACATGATTATAACATCGAAGTCATATTTATGTCATATATAATTGTCTTTCATCTTGTAATTATTTGGTTTTGCTGACTAAACTATTGAGTAATCCGCCATAGCGTAGACGATTTCTAACATTTCAATTACTGTCATAGCTAATGAGGTGCATGGAACTGAACGATCAAGCAATAATAATATTACACAATCGTTTTGTCAAATTCAACAGTCCCACTGTCAGACAATTGCAAAATCATATCAATAAACATTCGAATAGTCGTAGCTAAAATTTATAAATAATAATATCCTTATCTCTAGTGCTTGTTTATTTATACACTTATTATCATCTCCAGTCAGCTCAATCAGGGGTATTTCAGGTGATATACGTAAATTTATAAAATTCCAAAACTTCCATTCCAAAGAGAAAACTAGATGCTTGTTCGGCAATTACGAATCGAAGTTAATCATTTGGATTGAGAAATAAGATTCGGACGAAATGTAACGGTCAGTGAAATAATAACTTGAACAGATAATCTACCTACCTAGTTGAACAGATGACTAGGTACCTATCCCACAGATTATCTATCTAGGTGATCTATTCTAAGAAGTTGTTCAATGGATAAATAGTTCACCGAATCGGTCATTCTTTCAAAAGTCACTGAAACATTATTTACAGTAATATGTCGCTTATTTGTCAAAAACAGAATCAAAGTGGCACAAATATAACGGAAGAGTCGACGTAGGTACAGAAATGTTCAATAAACAAACTGGAACTCTGGCAATTTCGTCCATCAACTCAAGACCTACAATGTGAGATGAAATGTGAATTGTGACAGATACATTCACTTCGAAGAAAGCAAGAGTATAGTATTTTCAAATAACTTCTTCATGTTTCTATATTACTTTCACTATTACTTTTAGTTATATGAACATGTGATTTGACTTTTTCGTACCTAATGAGTTCATATTCATTTTCTGTACGAAAAAGTATGCATTGTGTTAATTCTAATGTAATTAAATAATAAATATCATTTCACAAAGTCCCATATTTTATTATACCAATACCACGTATAATTATCATTATAATTTTTGTATCTGTATTATTTTCCTGAATGAGTATTTATTGAAATAAATTTTTACGGTGGAAAAAAAATACTTCTTGATATACCATTAGGCCTCACACAAATGATTCTTCAACATTAGTGCCCCTCATCTGATGCAGTCTTTCTCTATTTTTTTTTTCAAATTTTTCAAATCGAAATCAATTTTCGAATCAATGAATCAATCAAAAATTTGTTCATCCACATTTCATTCAAATCAATCAAACTATCAATTCAATTTTTTCTTAGATATTTTCATACTCAATGGCTGATGATGGAAGGTATTAATCCTCTTAAACATCCCCTAATCCATTCATTTGTTGTCTCATGACATCGAAAATATTGTATAGTTCAGTGAATTTACCCTGTTCATATTTTCGAGGCTGACGGGCCGCATCATCTGTCGTAGCATCAAGCGGGAAATCACCTCAAACCGGCACTGATTATCTCATAATTATGTCTACTATCTCATGATCACTACTATCTCATGATCACGATTTGAAATTATTATTTTGATAGATATTTATCTATCGAGGGCGTACAACAGGATCTCATGGACCGCAGCGTGTAAGAAATAAGCACGCCTAGGTCCATAAAAGCAAGTTACGCCCGAAATACTCACCTACAACATTTTATGCACTACCAATATATTTGTTATCTCAAGTAGATACCTCAACCTCTTTAGCACGATAGAATTGCTTCACGACTGCATATTGAGATCATATTGGAAACAAAATAAATCAAACACTGATTGAATCAACCATCGACGTTACCATGGCAACTCAGAAAATTGTTCGAAATAGGAATAAATAGGCTAACTGTCAATTTATGGTATCAAAGATAATCAATTAGGGATTTTGAAATGGTTTCCAGTGACGAACAATGGATGTATTCCAGGACGAGGAATTGAGTTTATTGCCTAGTAAATCAAACAAATATATATACGACAAAGTTTATGATGGATCCGTGAGCTGGAGAAACAGAAAAAATGTAGAAAATAATGAACAGCCGCTATAATTCAGATTTCACATCAACTGAAACCATCGGAATATAGATTTCTAAAGATATGACATGCAAGTGAAGATGTAATGCATGTTAGCGCCTGCTCAATGTTATGCCCGCTGGGCAATACTTTACAATTTGTCGTGCATAAAAGGAATAAAAAGCTTCATTTTAAATTTTTTCTTCCTTTCAGCTGGTGCTGATCTCATCATCACGAATTCATATCAAGCCAACGTGGACTTATTCGTGACGCATCTCAACATAACCGAGAATGAAGCTACTGATCTCATAAAGAAGTCTGTTGTCTTAGCAAAAACGGCCGTCGATCGTTACCTCAACGAATATCCAAAAGCTCGTAAGTAAATTTGACAAAAAAAAATTGATTGGTCTCAGAGTGCCTAGACCAATATGTGTTATTCCATCCTTGTCTAGGGGAGTGCTAAACTTCTCTCCTTTCATACAACACAATATGTCGATGTACAAATGTTGTATTTGTATCAAATTGGCTGGAGTGAGCATCGGCGACATACACGAAGGCGATGTTGCCAACTAGAATTTTAAATTATCGAAAAAAGTGTTATGTCAAGAAACACTGAATCTGAATCTTTTCAGTGAAATAATAACATCAATAAATTGCGAGACTCACTTGATGTCTTGCAAAAATTCAAAAATAATACTAATGGACAACCTATTCTGAACCCTCAGATCGCACATAATTTAAATATTCAAAGTTTGTAGGTATAATTTTTGATTTCTCGGAGCTATAAATTCTGGTTCTTGATTGATAAAGAGAAATGTATTCAAAAGATATTGGCGTGAATATATTCGCTATTTCTCATTATCCTCGCTAGCATTCTATATGAAGCAGGTATTGCGATTGCAAGAACTACCAATAAACTGAATCATCAACAGAAAACACACGTCGACATTCCCAAATGAATGTTTTATCTACAATCTACCGAAACAATCAGTAAGCTTGGCAGCACTGTGTTCTGATGTTAGTGTCAATGTTGGTGGATCTGCATATTGAGCTCTACCAACCTTTGTAATCGACGCCATCTCTCGAATAATAGATAAACTGTACTGGATTAGTTTCGCGGTAATATGAGACTCTCGATTTGTTACAGATGTCTGCAAAATGTTTCCAGAACCTGCAAAACAGTAGGGAGCAGTCCACTATACAGAGTCTCATGAAATAACGTTCGTAATAATAAATTGAATGGCTACAAATGTATTTTGAATTCATCATATACTAAAAAACTTCACTTGAATCTACATATTCTCGTACGAATGAATCGGTAAACGTGCAAATATCTAATAAAAACCTCAAAGAATTAAGTGGACCGTGAATTATATTGACAATTTTCAAGTTGCCATAACTTTTTCAAGAATCTACTGATTTTCAATCGGATCGAAGCATTCGGAAGCTGCATTCTTCCTGTTGAAGATGCAGGGCTCAAAACTTCGAATTCTACTGATTTATTATACACCAGGTGTTCAAATAGATAGATTGAATAATAAAATTGAGATTTTTTACAAAATATTGAATTGTTTTTTTGGAATAATAATTAATAATGAAGTTTGAACAATGACTACCAAGACAAATTTCTGAAGATGTTGCACGTAAGATATTTCTTGAAGAGTTGATTCCACAATTTTGTCAGATATTTTGATTTGTTTGGAAGAAGATGGACACCTGGTGTATAATAAATCAGTAGAACTGGAAGTTTTGAGCACTACATCTTCAACAGAAAGAATGCAGCTTCCGAATGTTTAATTCAGTAGATTCTTGAAAAAGTTATGGCAACTCGAAAATTGTCAATATAATTCACGGTCCTCTTAATTCATTGAGCTCTTTATTAGATATTTGCACATGTACCGATATATTCATACGAGAATATGTAGATATAAGTGAAGTTCTTAGTATCTGATGAATTTAAAATACATCTGTAGCCCTTCAATTTAACGAACGTTATTCAATGACACTGTATAGTGGACTCAGAGATTATACACTATAATCTCTGGTGGACTGCTACCTACTGTTTTGCAGGTTCTGGAAACATTTTGCAGACATCTGTAATAAGTCGATAGTCTCATATTACCGCGAAACTAATCCTGTACAGTTCATCTATTATTCGAGAGATGACGTTGATTACGAAGGTTCGTAGAGCTAATTATGCAGATCCACCAACATTGACACAAACATTGAAACATAGTGTTGCCAAGCTTAATGATTGTTTCGTTAGATTGGAGATAAATACATTCATTTGGGAATGTCGACGTGTGTTTTCTGTTGATGATTCAGTTCATTGGTAGTTCTTGCAATCGCAGTAACTGCTTCAATTAGAATACTAGCGAGGAAGAAGTCAAAATGTCGTTTCGTATTCTCACGTTGAAAATGAATGAATTTCAGCTGCAATCTTGAGAACTGAGCAATGAAATGGTCAAATCAGCAAGACAGACGTGAACGGGGCTGAAGCGGAATTCGTTCATTCGCCCTGTATCTGATCAAATACATCGAGCGTGATATTTTTCTCTACTTGTGTACTTTTTTGTTTCAAGTGAGTCAATTTTTTGTAGCATGAAGAAAAGCCGGTTGGATATCGGATAAGTTACATACAGTCTCTATCTTGCTATGGCATCGTCCAATCATCGTCTATAGATATCCTAATATAAGTCATCATCAAGAAGTGATCAAGGCGGATTGCTTCGTGGTAACGAGTTATAATCAGTTTTGGCACATCAATCATTATAGTGGTGATTTCCCGACGTGCATCATATTGTTGTATTGTTGCTTTGTGAACTCAATAATATTCTTCTTTTCCAATGGCCCAAAGATGCTGTACAAGGTAATTAAATATAAATTATCCATGAGCAAAAGCACAAGCAGAATTTAATTATTCTAATGTATAAATGAATCACCTATGTCCAAATTTCCGACCTACAAATATGTACAGTATACATCAGAGTTGAAATTTATTATGCACTGAAATTTGCATACCGACGAATAAAATCCCAATGCATGAATGAGGAGAATCCGATATTGACAATCCTACCAAATTCGTAAAAAACAATAATTGTTTATTGAAATTTCAACAAATTGTTAGATTCATCGATACTGTATTATTGATTTGAACTTCACAGACTGAATGGTAGGACGTGACTCAGTTTTTCCAAGAAAAATGAGCTATAAGCATGACAAACATTCTGCTAAAGAAATACAAATGATTCAATTTCACACATTGTATTTACTGAATTCAATAATAAAAATATCTTATTCCTTTTTGTTATCTAATGCCTTATTATACTTACTCCGGCGTTTCGATTTCTTCAAATGTGTGAACGGACTAATCAAGATATCTATGGACGATGGGTATAGTATATACTCTAGTACAAGCCCCGTTGGTCACCGAATGGATACTTTTTGTTCATACAACTCGTGATTGGTGAATAGACTGGTTCAAGACTAGTAAGTCTAGTAAGACTATAACGGAGATACAGGGTGTGAATTTGTCCAAAGTAAAACTTTGACGACCGATATTTCAGAAGTTATTTAGCTCGATAACGACAAATCGATATGAAAGAAAAATTCCATAGACAAACCAGAAACCCAGACCAGAAATTCATTGTTATGTTATGTCGATAAAGTTGTCTTCTGGATTATTTTATGAAGAACTTCTGCCAGATTCAGAAAGAGCAGGCAAATCGCCATGAGAACTACTCTCCAAATAACACGCCACACTTCGACAAGTTCATCAAAAAAAAAATCAAAAAAATCTTCTGAATGGATTTTCAATTTCGACCTGGCATATAACTCATATCGCTCTACTGAATTAATGGCAAATGATTACTTGCACACTCTTGTTGAGTTGATTGACAGGTAGGAGTAGTTGAAAGAGAAAACCACAGTATAGATTTGATTTCTCAGTGTGGTATAATTGGTGAAATTTCAATAGGGTCACATTTTTTGGAGGTATGGCTGACAGGAAAACGGTATCTTATTTTTTTTGCAGAATGTTCTACCTTACTGCAAAACGTCCAACCTAACGCGCAGGATGACGCACCACCAAATTGTTCAAGACAAATCAGGGAATACCACCTATATCTCCTGATCTCAGATTACCCAATTATTATGTTAGGAAGGCATTTGAAACAATTGATTCACCATACTAAGGAGAACACTAGGAAGAAACAAAGGAAGTTGCTGAATATGAGATAAAAAATGATAGAAAAACTGTCAGAAAAGCTACGATAAACGTACTGAAACGATGTAGAGAATGCATAGAAGTTGTTTGAAAACATTTCAAGCATTTACGCTGAAATACCACATTTAGAGTGGTAATCCATTTTATCATTAGTTGAATTATTTTTTTTTATGTTCAAGTTGGCATTTTTGTAGGTTTCTCAATTAAGAACACTGGGTCACTTGATATAATATCTGTTTTCTGAATTCTGAATTTCCACAATGAAGAAGAATGTGCAAGAAATCAGTCTGAATAAATTCAGTAGAATGATAAGAGTGATAATATGCCAGGTCAAAATCAGAAATCCATTTGAAACATTTTCTTTCAATATTTTTCAATGGTACCTACTTACTCGTCGAAGCGTGCAAATTGAAGGAAAGTTCATATGGCGATTCACCTGCTCTTTCTGAATCTGCCAGAACTTTTTCCAAAAAACGTTCAGCAAATCAACTCTTTTGATATACAATTGTTCCGTTCGTACGGCAACTCCAGTACAGCTCTGGAATTTTTCTTTCATATCATGTTATCTTAGATAGTTTCAGAAAAAAAAGATTTGTCGCTCTCACATATCGGCGGATTACGATGAATAACTTCAGAAATATCAGTCGTCAAAATTATACGATCAATTCACATAATACCCTGTATCTCCGTTATGGATGGCAAAAACAAAATTCCGTAGTCACACCGACTCGTCTTGAATCACTTTATTTACTGTTTGACTAAGGGACTTTCCTCATGAATCACCCTGTATAAAATACCTCTAGTATATCGATATCGATATATCGATAAACGCCTAGCCCTAGACACAGATCACTAGATAGGCAATCTGTGCCCTAGACATAACACAGGTCGAGTCAACTGAAGACGAAATACCCGAAGATTGTCGAACTTGAATCAATTCACCTGCGAACAGAATTATTTTCATGAAATCGATATAGGCATTGTTATGAAATCATCTAGCGGCTCACCGCTAAGGTGTCTTATCGTTTCTGACTGGTGTATTTTGGATTGCCTAGTAGCTGCCGTCAATGAGCGAACTGGCTGTAACCATATGACCATATAGTGATAGTATATCTACGCCCATCCCATACAACATCGGATATCCTGTGGACATTCAAATCATGTCCAATTCATGTCGGAATATCCTTGGACTTCTTTTAGATATATATGAGATATCCAAAATTTTCCCAAAGGGGATAAAGAAATGTGAAATTCAGAAATATGTGAATGTGAATCAGAAGTATAGAAGTGCAAATTCATATGTAATAAGGTATATTACTGGAGAAGAGATGAAACATTGAATAAGGTTTTGATCAGCGTTCTTTTGGATATCCTCCATAAGATATCCTGTTTGGACCATTGAAATCTAGGAAATCTTTCATTATATAACTCATAATGATGATACAATCGTTGAAGTCATTCTCAACACATCGATGTATTGTTATTACTGTGATTTCAAACGTACCTACGTCGAATAAAGCTAAAGACTGAAATTAACATTGATACAACATAATTTTTTGATTTTAATCGGTAATTGGCTAAGTGCTGGAAAGTATATTTTTTTTTTCCATATTGAGAAGCATCATCAGATACTCCATATACTTTTCAGGATATATTATCTTCAACAGGTGATACAGCCTGAGTGGTAAAGGCATTAGCATGATGATCTAAAGGTCGCGAGTTCAATTTTCTTTTCCGTGATACCAGTTTTTTCTGACGTCCATGAAGGATTTGTTATGAACGTCCATATTGGCGGCCTAAGGTTAACCTAAGGACATTCACTGGACGTCCATGGGATATCCTTTGGATAATATTTGGACGTTCATTGTATATCCAAAATATCCTGAATAGATATTTCCATCGGATGTCCATGTGTGTCGTATGGGACGATTCGAATACTTGTGGTGGTTGTCGTAGTGTGGAATAAGTCACTTTCCACACTAGTTACGTAATATACTATCACGCCATAACAAAGTTTCGCTGTTCCGCAGGTCGGCCGCTGGTGGTGGGCTCCGTCGGCCCGTACGGCGCATCGCTGCACGACGGCTCCGAGTACACCGGCGCCTACGCCCAGACGACGCCTATCCGGACGATGCGCCGGTGGCACGTGCCGCGCATGCGCGCTCTGGTCGACGCCGGCTGCGACCTGCTGGCGCTCGAGACGATCCCGTGCCGCGCCGAAGCGGAAATGCTAGTGGACCTGTTGAGGGAGAGCTTCCCGGACACGCGCGCCTGGTTGTCATTCAGCGTAGCGGTGAGTTCAAACCACCGACATAACCTTAATCTAGACTGATATTGCCCATGGTCAAGTACCCGAAAACCTCATCATACGGGGGGTCGTAGCACAATGGTCGAGGTGTTTGAACCATGATCGAGCTGCCAGAGTGTAGTGAGTTCGAACTTGGCCACGGCTGTTACAACTCGGGATTTTACTAAATTCCCAGTTGCAACTCGAAATATTAGATTCAATATTCCGGAATTTACTGAGATTCAGAGTAACCACTCGGAATTTAGTAATATTCCGAGTTGCAACTCGGAATTTGGTGATATTCCGAGTTGCAACTCTGGTTTATCTGAAATTCCGAGTTGTATAGTAGAAGTAATTAGAGCTCACGTAAGAGATCTTCACATGTTCTTCTTTCTCCTATTTTAGTACCTAAGTTCTTAAGATAAGAGGGTATAAGAGTGATATTAAGAATATGAAGTGTGTGCGACTCATTGAACAAGGTATATAGTCGTTCCTTACTTTACTGTATAATCATTATCGTTATTTGTACTTCCACAGCAAGACGGGAAATCCACAGCTTTTGGCGAAAACTTCCAGGAAGTCGCGTCGCACTGCTACGACTCAAACCCAGAGCAACTGGTGGCCGTAGGCGTGAATTGTACCGCTCCAAGACTGATCGAACCCCTCATCAAGGGAATCAACGATAACAGAAAGGAAAATCCGATACCTCTCATCGTATATCCAAATAGTGGAGAGAACTACAACGTCACATTAGGGTAAATACATTTCTATTTCATATCAATACTATTTTGAATATACAAAATATTCTGGATGGTTTCATTTCATCAAATATGTGGATTATTCCACTCTTTCATTTTCAGTAGCATTCAAGTTGTGATGACTTTATTTGTATATAACTTGGTTACCTGAGTCTCCTGCAATTCAACTTATGATTTTCTTCATAACATGAAAATCATAATCATAACCTACCTAATACCTTTGTTTGTTGCGACTCATATCCAGAGATGCAAAAGCTTATGGATTATATTACTAATCTGGAAAAGGATTTTCGCAGAGTACAACACTGGTGTAAACATATAATGAGGTCACATTATCTCATGTGTCCCCAAAGCTAGCTAAGCTAGCATATTCTTGGACACACTCATTCATTCTCTGAATCAGATGCCATTATATGATACCTTTTTGTATTTCAAAAAGATAAATGTAATAGACTTCTGAAAGTAACAATCAAAGCCCAGCTGATGCAAAGGAAACACTCAAGATTAGTAAAACACTAAAAACAGTAAAGATATTTGGAGATCAAACTGCAAAACAAAGGGAATATTATGAAGCAACACAGAAAAGGCTTGAAGAGATCATTGCAATAGGAGACAACTCGAAAACTATCAAGTACATCAACAACATCCCTACAATAGTAGAACGACATATTGGAACTGAAGAAAAAAACCTGTGATTCCTAATATACAATTCAACTAGGATATTATATATGTTAATGTTGGAAGTTTAGTAGCTCATAAGTCTGATGTTATTTCAAATATTGTAAGTTATGACCAAGCACTGATAATTCTAAGTGAATCGAGAAAAACTCCGGACGTTAGCAATGCTGAAATATATATATATAAATAATTATAATGTAATTTCATGTGGTCAATGAACCTAAATACTGGATTCAGTTTGTTGAAATCAAAATCAATGACAAGAAATGGCCAATGGTCATTTATCATTCGCATAATGAAAGCCATTATGTTTTTTTGACAGTCTTGAAAACATACTTGAAAATTATTCCTATAACAAAAAATGTACTCTGATAAGAGATTTCAATATTGATTTGAATAACTATAGTTTTTATTGTAAAAAAATCATAAATATATCCAACTCATTTGGAATTGATCAACTTGTTACTGATTTCACACGGGTTACAAATACCAGCAAAACTCTCATTGACTATTTGACGTACATATGGAAATCAATTTAGAACTTCTCTCTGTTAATTGGACCTCGATGAATGTGAATGAAATATTATATGAAATAGAAACGAACTGTACTGTAATTATGGATGAAATAGCACCTAAAAAGCAAATACAAGTTAAGTCAAAGCAAGTACCATTTTATGACAGTGAACTGAAAACATTATCAAAAGAAAAAGATATAGCTTATAAAAACTTCAAAAAATGTGTAGCTTCAGAAAGAGAACAGAAATGGCAACAATATAAATACTCCAGGAATACATATGTAAATACTCTGAAAGAAAAAGAAAAACTATATTATGAAAATAAAATTGATGAAAATAAAAAGATCCTACAGTTATGTGGAAATATCTGAAACAACTAGTGAATCCAATAGAATCCCCTAATTCAAAGAGAATTATGTTTGAAAATAGTAATGGAAAAATAGTCTGTGATGATCCAATTGAAATTGCCCATAATATCGATGAATATCTTGTTAATAGTGTAATTGAAATAGAAAATAGTATATATTGTGATGAGCTATGGACACCAAATAACTATAATATGAACCAATAAACAGTAGATTGGACCAATTCGAAGAAATAAACATGATAACTTGACGTAATTTTTTTTTCTCTTGATGAAGTAAATGAAATTGAAATTATCAATGGTAATTTTTTTAAAGAAATTTTTGATATGTCTGGGCATGTGATATTGAACTTTATAAATACTTCCTTGTCCACAGGATTGTTCCCTGACCAATAAAAAGTCAGTACAGTCACTCCGATTACGAAAATGAATAATACAAGTGATGCAAGTAATTTACGTCCAATTAACAGTCTTCCAACACTTGAAACATACTTCAATGAAAATAATTTATTCATTGAAAATCAGTGGTTTTCGCAAGAATCACTCGTGTGAAACAGCGTTACAACTAACAGTTACCGAGTGGCAAAAGAATATTGATAAGAAAGAATATATTGTTGCTGTATTTCTAGATTTCAAACATGCATTCAAAACGATCAATAGAAAAACTTCAATTCATAAACTGGAGTATTATGATGTGAATAGATAAGCTTTAAATTGGTTAGATAGTTATCTTAACCAAAGAAGCCAAAAGAGTAAAATTTGTGATATAATGTCAAATCATCTTTGAAAAACATCGAAATATATCTACAAGGGAAGAAACTCAAAATGAATATCAATAAATCTAAGCCAATGATTGTTTCTGCGATTTCAAATCAAAGAAAGATTGATACTAACGCTGTTGATATCAACATATTTAATAGCCAACCCGAAATTGTAAATGAAATGAAATACTTAGAATTTACTATAGACCATCAATCAACTTTGAATAAACATCCGACATATACCATTGGAAAGATATGTAAAAAAAATATTTTTTCTCTGGAATTTCAAAACTTTTATTAACCTTTGCTAGCTTAGCATGTTTTAATTGCATAATAAGGCCACACTTTGACTACTGTGCCACATTGATGTATCTTTTCAACCAAAATCAAATAGGACAAATGCAGAAATTACAGAATCGAGGTATGAGAATTATTTTGAGATGCAACCGATATACATACCCCTATTGAATCTATGTTAAATACCCTACAGTGGCAGACGGTACATAAGAGACTGTATTATTTGAGCATGATTTTTATATTCAAAATTACTATTGGGATACAACCAGCCTATCTTAGCAGATATTTAGTCAGAAATAGTGATCTTCATTCACATAGGACATGAACATGTAATACATTTTATATGTCACGAACAAATTACAAGAGCGGAATGAATAATTCTTCAAGAGTCTAGCTAGCTTCATAAGATACCTGATGAAATAAAAAATGTGTTCCTCGAAAGTATTCAGAAAATCATTATTAGAATATATCAAGTTATAATGCATGACGTACTGTAATTTTTTTTTCAAATATTTAAATAAAATAATTTATATATTTATAGCTATATATTGTATATTAGGATTCTTAAAATGAAGTCTACTACTACATGGCAGTGATTCAAAATGAATGTCTTCGATAGGTTAGAAAACAGGTGAAATTTTTGGAGTAGGTATCTTTTTTCGTCGTCTACCTATTTCCTCAGATATAGCATATTTCCTTCCTGCTTCTATCAGTACTTTCACGCATTTATGGTAAAATGCTCACCAAATCAGCAATTTTCTACAGTTGACAAAGCTGACAGAACAAGGCCTTGACGCTTCGATTTTGAAAACGGATATGTACGCGTCAAGGCAAGCAATCCATTGGCGTCTCCATTAAGGTTTCAGTACGACGAACAATCATCTCAAATTACCTCACGATGCTCTCAAAATTTACAGACAATCACTCAAGTGGGAGAGTATCACGCCATTTTTTCATTCGCACTCTCAAGTAATTCACCCTGTACATATGTTTCATACAATTTCATTTTTAGCTGGATCAACAGAGAACAATGCGAGCCAGTAGAAACCTATGTACAGAAGTGGCTCGACCTGGGAGTCACCTGGGTAGGAGGATGTTGTAGAACCTATGCTATGGATGTGACAAGAATAAGGAGAGAAGTAGAGCTGTGGAAACAGAAATCAAAGACTGAGCTAGAATAAATCCACTGGGTTTTCCCCTAACATTTAAGTTCAATTATGGTATATCTGTTTGGTAAAAATTCATATGCATGAAATGTCATGTATTATTTATAGTAATATACAAATATACAATTGTTAGGATACATTATGACAAAGAAAAAAATATGACAAATGAAAAAGCAGAATGACAATATGGATCAAATGGAAAGTTATCTTCTGGTTATTTTCTGATTCTCAAAACTTCATAAAACATATGGTTGTTTGCATAATGTAAAGATTTCATTTCATTTCATTCAGATCAAGTGATGATTTTGAAACTTGGGATAACTTTTTTCTTGGCTACAAATGTGTATTCATATTATCCTCAGACTTATTATTAATTTAGGAGAATAAGCCTCTATTGAACAACTGGCTGAAATACTACATTTGCTACATCTAAAATGTGCAGGAGAGCCTACCAACCACCCGTGTGGGTCACCAAAAGGTCACTTGACCTATGGCCTCGAGAACGAGCAATATTATAATAGCAAATAACTGGCTGAAATGCTTCTTGATAGCATCGAAAATGTGCAAGAGATCCTACCAATCTGTATTACTAGAACCTCAACCTATGACCACAAGGCCCCCTATTCACCCATCTGTCAACCCTCCTGAACACGAATCTGATGTCCGTTTGTCAATATCTCTTACCGTTTTTGAGATATAATTTGGAACAGACGGACGATGGATAACCAATGTATAAGAGAGCCTCGTCTATGTACAGGGTGTCCCAAAATTTATGGGACATATTGCTGGCTATAATACAGGTTAGTTGATTGGACCCTTTGTCCGTGATTAGAGTTCAAAGTTTACAAAGTTTGTATGCTGTTCAGAAATGAATGAAAAGTGCATTTTAGAGTATTACTCCCTCTTCAATGATCGAAGAAACCCAAAAGAAATAGAAGAAGGGTTAAACCAACCCTCACCCCCTGATATTTTTTTCAGAACTTTCTCAGGGGTGGTAATAGGGTACTCAATTTCTTTAAGCAAGAAGACTGATTGATTATCTTCATTTTGTTACTCATATAAAAATTTCATTTTCCACATAGTTCTGAAGGAACTTGAAGTTGGATGATTTTGTAAATCAAAATTTCAATGCTCTGTCAAACAGATTTCCAATTCATTGACTCTGCCTTACATTTAATGATGATGATGGGAAGGGAAACTTCGAGAAGATCACATTGAGAAAGGAAAAAGAAGAGATGGTAGACTAGAAAATCATAATTATTTAATTTGTTTCTCGTTATATATCAAGATATAAAATGAAACAGAAATAAGAATTTCTAAGAGGACAACTAAAACTACAATTGTATGCATTCATATTATTTCATTGAGATACTTTTCATGTCTGGTCAGTTTACCTTCACTTATAACTGCTACTCATGAAAGATCCATTCACATCATTATTTTTTAATGGCTATGATCAATTTTCACCAGTTTGAATGTGAAGAGAGCCAATATCATGTAGCAGGTCCACTGGGCATAGTGGAGCCTGCAACATTTACCATTTGGCCACTTCCCGACTGAGGTAGACTCCGCTGTGAAGTCCTCCCTTGAACATGTTTCACCTTATACCTTTCCAACTCATTCACCCTGGATCTGGCATGTTCCAGACGGTGCCAGGCCATCTGTAGAACTTTCTGAGATGCATATCCTGATCCCTCATGTGGCTGGCCAGTAGATACTTGTGTTAAATATGTAATTTGATCACTGAGCTTCGTTTCCACTGTACTTAGAGTTTTCAAAAACATCTGCGTATGATTTTCGGCCTGCTTGAGGCTTGATTTTTCCTTGCTAAGCTCTACAAAGACTTGACCTGAAATATTTTTGGAATGAGTATCTGATGTAAGTATATTTAGTAAAAACTTTTCCTACCTGCACTGTGTAAACATGTAATTATGTCCTTTTCGATAGAGTCGAGAACTTGTATTCGTTCCATTGGAGCAGTCATTTTAGGATACTTTTATATATTTATTATTTTCGGTCGACTTTCAAGCATTCGCACTCCCAGCTGATTCTCAAGTCTTAAGATCAATACCACAATCAAGACTAAGAAATCGAAATCATATTCCATCATACAACCTAAGATTATTAGAGCTCTGTGTATTCCATCTTCTATTTCAAGTTGGAATTGTCAGCCTATGTCAGTTGTCAGTGTGAATGGGTGAGTGTATAGAGGGGTACCTTGATGCAAATTTGACGTATTTATCATCTTATCAGGGTATGGACAGAACCTCGCGTGGAAACAATTATTCTATGTCCTCCTCCCTTCTCACTCTAAACTGTTTGTGAAACAGTTATATAGTTCCATCCTTTTTCAATTCTGGGGATTTCTGATATTTGTTGTTTGATCTATTGACGACATTGGCGTATCATACATAATTATCCACATAATCTTAGCGAGAGCGAGGTAATGAATCATACTTATCTGGTAGTTTAATATATTTAACCATATTTTATACACTGAATCTGGTAATGAATAAATTCTGGTCTCAAGCTGATGAGCCTTATGGTTGAGAAATATAGATAGATAGATAGATAAATAGATAGATCAAATGTACAAAGTATAAAAGTATATTACACATTGCCATATAACAAAGAAAACGTCGCAAAACAGAACAAAATGTTACATAAATTAGTCACTGTAATAAAGAACAAGACATACATGTGTATATAGAACACAACAACGAGTATGAATTAAATCAGCGAGCGAATCACTTATATAGTGATTCACTATACTCCTTTATCTTGTAGGGAACCATGTTGATAAGATTTTTCCGAATTTTATTTTCGAAAGAATCTAGTGGTGGTTTCCTCGTTCCACGAGAGAGCAAATTGAAATGGGGAATATAAAGATTTACTTTTTTCCAATCTCTTCCTACTAGGCACGATGTTCATGTCGGGTGCGGGTGTGAAAGGTGTGAACATCAGAGTGTGCCGTAAAAGTAAGTATATTTTTCTTAACATGTATGAAATTTTCATAGATGATTTGAGCAAACAGTGTCATAATGCCGAAAGTTTGAAAGAGTGGTTCATTGCAATGTTCATCATAATTAACCCTTGCAATGCTACGTACAGCAGCTTTTTGTGATATGAAAACTCTTTGTAAATCTGTGAAACTGGCCTTTCCCCAACTCAGTAATCCATAGCTCATTACCGAGTGGAACATCGCATAGTATGATGTTAGGGCTGCTTCTTGACTAACAGTTAATGCTATGCGCCGAATGGCGTACACAGATCTTGCCAACCTTCCACACAAGTGACTAACATGTGTATTGCAAGAAAGGAGTGGATCAAGATGTATTCCTAGAAATTGGAACCAGTATATTGTGATTTGAAAATAAATATATCTCTGTTTTAGCCGCATTCCATTGTCATTGAACCAAGCTTTGGTATGAGCAGTAGTATGTTCTGAAATTTCATCAATATCTGCACTTTGTTCAACTTGTAGAGAAAAGGACGTGTCATCGGCATATAAGATCGTCATCAAATTACGTTTGATTGACATATGTGAAGGCAGATCATTTACATAAATTAAAAAAAAGGAAAGGGTCCAGTATATATTATTATAAACCCTCTGTGTTCTATTTTTGAGGTATGATTCAATAATTTTTCTAAATTATACCTTCGGAAACCCAACTATACCAATTTACAAATGAACTTACAGCTCAGTACTTAGTTCGGAAAATAATTTATATCGTGTGTCTAAGATCACACTATGTATTGATAATCTTTCACACGTTGTCTAGCTTTTATTAGCTTAGTACCTACCTACTATATAAGCCAATAAAATGTGCTGTGAATCCCTACTGATATGAAAAATAATTAATAGAATAATACAAAATCAGATTTCATTCATTTATTATTCAGTTGATACAAAGAAGGTTCGGAAAAACCAATGCAACAAAAAATTATCAGCTATAATACTAGGTTTTGAATTGATATGTTCGATTCTCCTGGACAGTGGAAGTGGAAAATTCAACTTCAAAATAAGTCTTTCATAACCAGAAGAACCACAAGAAAATTCAATTTGGAGAGCTTTTTCAGTGGTTTCATAATTCATCATTTTGGCCTTTATTCAATAATCTATCAACAGTATTCTATCAATATTCGCCATTCTTCCATGTTTGAATTCAATGCATTTTAAAGATTTTGATTTTCTTCCAATATTTCCAATATTTCATTCTCCTGTTTTTCCAAACAAATATTCATGTTGTCATCTTTTGAAGTTGTTTGCATGTAGAGTCAATATTTTCCGCATTTATGTTAATTTCATAGCTGGTAATAGATAGATAGATAGATAGATCATTTTACTATATTGTACAATAGATTAGACATTGTTAGAGGTGAGCATAGGACAATATACATATACAGGACGAATATTATCTACATAACATTTTCAGACATATATACAGGATGCATATAATAATGATTGTCAAGTCAGAATACAAGTGCACGACAGGAAATAGTTATTTACATAACTTTCCAGACATTCACAATCAACAAACCATTTATATTTACAGAATACGTAATAATAAGAAGTGATGAAATAACATTTGGAACTTGCTAGAAGAGTGCATTTTCTAAGTTTTAGCAAGGTAACATTCAAACTCTTTCAAATTATAGAAACACTCATCATCAAGGATATTTTTTAACCTTCTCTTGAATATACCATACGATTCGCTATCTTTGACGATAGCCAGAAGTTTATTATGATATGGAATGCCAGCATTTTTGGGAGCTTTTCCCCGAATCAAATGATTCATTTCACCCATGACAAAATTATTTTCATGCCTTGTATCGTAATCATGGATATAACTATTTTTGGTTAGTTTACCTTTATTGATATATATATATATATATATATATATATATATATAATAACTAAGCAATTTCAGTAGGTAAATTGAAGAGACTGTTAAGATTTTATGCTCCTTGAAAATTTCACAAGCAGTTCTATAGGGTAGATTGAAAATTAATCTCAGGATTCGCTTTTGTAAAGAAAAACTTCCTTGCACATCACAACCCTGGCCCCAGATTATAACTCTGTGGCTAATAGCAGAGTAAGCTTATGTATAGTATACAGGGTCGCTGATATGTATGGAAACGGTCGATTATTTCCTGAAGTAAGATAGCTAGCGAAAAATGTTAGGATACAAAAGTTGTAGGGTTTTTCAAAATCCATTAAGCTAATGAAAAATTAAGTATACAGGATGAGTCAAAAAGTCAGGACGAAACAAAGTTGCTTTTTCTCCAATGGGACACCCTGTATATTATTCCACATTTCGAATCTGCTCGAAATTCTGAACAAAATTGATAAAGCGCATCATTTCCTAAATTCAACCGATTTCGAGATATCGAATTTTGAAAATAACTTTTTACTACTCTCAAATTCATTAAAGAAAAAGCACGAAATGATGCATATTCATTATGAAAGTCACAAAAGGTGGAGTATGTGGGAATTATGATTACAATTCAATTATAATTTTTTAAAGAAAATATAAAAGCATAATTGTTCAGGGTTGATTAAAATGCAATTAAAACAATAAAATGTATTTTTTAATGAATGTCCAGGATATTTAAAATTTAAAATGTATTTTTGACATGTGTTGTCAAGATCATCACTGTTAGACAAAAGAACGACGCGGCGTTGTTATGGAGCTGGAAACTTTCAAAGGTAACTTAATGGACTATGAACTTAATGGACTAACATTTTTGGATAATTTATTATAAGTTATTTTCAAAATTCGATATCTCGAAATCGGTTGAATTTAGGAAATGATGCGCTTCATCAATTTTGTTCAGAATTTCGAGCAGAATTGAAATGTGGAATAATATACAGGGTGTCCAATTAGAGAAAAAGCAACTTTGTTTCTTCCTGACTTTTTGACTCATCCTGTATACTTAATTTTTCATTAGCTTGATGGATTTTGAAAAACTCTACAACTTTTGTATCCTAACATTTTTCGCTAGCTATCTTACTTTAGGAAATAATCGACCGTTTCCATACATATCAGCGACCCTGTATGTTTAAAAGGGTGTTTCTGTCTAGGATGGACTTTAATGGGTCAGTAAGTAGAAAAATTGATTAATCGTTATGCAAACACAATTGATCTGTTTTTCCCATGTTAAATTACTGTCAAATGTTGTTCCCAAGAACATTACTGATTTTGATTTATCAATGGTGGATACATTGAATGAAATTTGGCATTTCAAAGGAGTTTTGTACAAACTGAAATATTCTATACATACTGTTTTCTTTAAGTTTATAATAAGCTTATTTCTAGAACACCAGTTTTCAAATTCGATAAAAGTTTTGTCAATATATAAGGACATGCCTCTTCATTTGATCGTCCGATTTTATCGAAACTGTTTTCTTTGTAAAATGCAACTAAATATATTGTGAAGTAATAATTAAGAACAATGAAAATGTATACGTAATTTTTGTATTATTTTTACCTCGCGTATTTCGCTGTATTTACCTATTTTCCAAATCGGTCTCCTAATGCTGGGTTTTCAAGTTCTAAGTTTGCCATTCTTCCAAAACACAATTGAAAATACCGTATTGGGTGCTCATTCAAATTTTGTGGCGCCTATGTGGTACTGGCGTACCTGACATTGCTGTTGCTAAGAAAAGAGCTGTGACCAAAGAGTATATATCTTGTATCATGAGAGTTTATATATACTATCATTATATCCATTATTATTTTGAGGTCCATACCCTGATAAAATGACAAATACGTCAGATTTGCATCAAGGTACCCTAAGGGACAGTTTTATAGGTTCAGTTCAAACTGAAGTTTTCGGTACAGTTCAATCTTGCTTTATCACTTGGGCGTTTCATAGCTTTCGTTCCTAAGCAGTATATTTTTGTTTGGGGTGTTGGCATCTTGATTGTCAGTAGCGGGGATGTGTCAAGAACCGTCAAACAATTAACGGCTCTTGATCATATTTCTTCTTCTTGTTCTTATTTTTTGTTTCAACCGATTTCATCAAACCTTTCGAGTGTTATAAAAGTAAGTGTATATAGCCCTATGATATAACTGGCGATATAACCGGAAGGTCATGATGTTTCTTAGCAAATCCTAATTGAGTATTATGTGACTCGGCAGTTCAGTCATGGAATAATTGTGTTCATTCAGTGCATAGGAACGACTTGACGTCACTATGTCATCGGTTTGTACTTATACCATTCTCATAAACATTTCATCCACGAATCGAGAACAAAACATTTTGAGGTTAATGGTTTGTCAAGGTCTGTCAATATGACATAAAAAATAGAAATGTTGATCAATTAGAATTGATATCATATTATTAAAATCAATCAAGGACTCGACTACTTCATGAATCTATCATAATTTGTATGGAATTTGTTCAATTTGTAAACATACGAGTCATTAAAGTAAGTAAGTACCTTAGGAATCATTTCATTCACCAATTAACATTTTTATTATTATTTTATTTGTTTATAATCATTTTCTGTCGAAATATTTCCACTTTTCTATACTTCAATGAATTTTCTATATGAAAGCCTACATTAACAGTTGAACTGCAATTGTATTTCATCTTAAAAATCAGAATCATCCAAATTACAAAATTTCAAAATTTTGGAAATCAATCAATACCCTATTATCAGTATCGTGAATTTCAGTTAATAATGCTCTATATATCTATATTAATTCGTGAGACCATAAAGTGTTATATTTTTGGCTCATATCCAAATTTATCCATAGCCCAGCATTTGCCAAGAATGTGACAGTAAGTAGTCAAAGAATATTTCTCGACCAAATCATAGTTATAGTGAACTGTATAGAGATATTCATTGTCAAATTAACATCTAGATAAGACAATTTGTGATAAATGATCATATTTTGGTATTCTAGTTGAAGTCATTGATGGAATTAATATGGCCAACGAACCTTTGGTAGTTCAAGCCATTTATTCTTACAAAAGGAGCAACAATGATGAGGTGAGTTTGAATATTATCATGATTATGTCTAACTTCATAACTTGGAGAAATATTGAGAAATGATCCTCACAACAATGGTAAAGATTAAATAATTGATATTGAACTGAAATGTGATAAATTGCCTGCTGGGAAACCTGTCTAGTTTTGAACAAGAAAAATAAACAATGAACTTCAATTACTTTTCCAATCATTTTGGATTTGAAAATTCATTTCATTGGCATTCATCTGATTTATCACCCATTCATTTGCTTGCAGTTGAGTATATTCACCTACTTATTTCCTAATAATTCTGTCCCAAATATTCTGGAGGTAATATCACTGATCAAATATAATTTATTTGAAGCTTGATGAGCTTATGAAATTTAAATTCATATGACTAATAATTTTACTGGCAACTGCAGTATCTATACACAAAGTGTCTCATAATTTGTGTGAGTTAACTCCAGTTTCATTCAATAAATTGAGAACTAGAATTGCAAATCATGATATATGAGAAGGATAGTGACCTGGTGAAATTGTTTCCATTACATCCTTATAATATCATCAATGTTCAAGGTAAGGCAGTCTGTGAAATATACAGAAGAATAGCATTATGAAAATAACATCGAATGAACATAATTGTTATGGTATTTCATCTCAATAATGTATTTCATCAGCGGCTATGTTCACTCTTTGACAATCTCGTCCATATAGTTTTCATCCTTCTAGAATATAATCTCATATTTCCTGTTCCTGTTTCTATTTCATTTAATGTAGTTCTACCCAGAACGCCAGCGTCAAGATTGACTGGTCGAGGATCAATCTAATACAGGGCGAAGTTTTCTTGTAATATGATGATACATTCAATAATGAAGATTATCATTCATATGGGCAGAAAACTGTTCAGGAAGCAATTGGATTTGATAAGTACTAGAATAAACAAGATATCAGTCAAGATGAAATCTTGGCTGTTGGGTTTGAAAGATGAATCTGAGAAAATTGTCTTTTGGCCCAAAAAGGAAAATTATAGCATTAAAAAGTCCACTTCATATTATTGAAGGGTTTTCTGTACATGACGAGGTGAAGAATAAATATAAAATACGTTTACCTCAATATCAATACAACATTCAACTAAACATTATTATTCAACTATGGGCTGATTTGATCTCGCAGTCTACTTTGTATTTAAAAAAAAATATTATTTCATCTGATGTCAAGACAACACAAAAATATGAAAACGAATAAACATATGCAATTTCATTCGACGTCAGGCTGAAGAAGAAGAAGAAATATATTTATTCATCTGTTGAAGTATTACAAAATATGTTAATACACAGATGTACTTACTTTATTAGACTAGTCATACATGAGGGTTCAGATGTGTAATAGTATATGATGAAATAATAGTTAAAAACATAAATTTCCATTCAACAATACATTCAAGACATTTGAAATATTCATATATTTACAGATACAGATTTATCAATTCTGTAGAAACTCTTCCACAGAGTAAAATGCTATTCTTATTGAAAATGTGTATAAGAGAGATTTGAAGTTTTTGGTATCTTCGAAATTTATTTCATTACCCATTTCGGTTGTGATATGGTTATAAAATAAAATTCCTTAGTGCATATAGGAGTTTTGGCATATGGTTAGTCTCGAGAATGGTTGATATAAGTTTTCTGCTCCTCTTGTACTGTAATTATGGTGAGAGCTGTTTTTAGGTAACTCTTTTAATTGTTTTTGTACATTTAAAGTGACTAGGAATATGTACAATGACGGCAGTGTTAAGATAGATAGTTCAATAAATATTTTCCTGCATGGCGTTCTTTGGTTGACCCCTTTAATGCATCTGACAATTTTCTTTTGAGTGATAAATATTTTGTCACTATTACTTGAGCTTCCGTAGAATATCAAGCCATATGGCAGATTCGACTGAACCAGACCATAGTATACCAGCAAAGTATATCCCTAGATACCGTGCCCTTCAGTTGCCTTAGTACCCAGTTTATTATTTAATATTTTGATATGACTTTCCTAGCTCATTTTGTGATCAAGAGTGACACCTAGGAATTTAGTTGTTTCGACTCGTTCTATACTTTTGTCGTTGATATTTATTAAAGAGCAGAAGTTATGAGTAATATTTCTCGAAATGAAAGAGATGAATTGGTAGTACACCATTGCGACATTGTTGGCAGTGTGTACTGTTTTTTCTAGATTTCTCTTTGATATTATCATTGTTGTGTCATCTGCATACATAATATTCTTTGCTTGTTTGCATGTTAAATGAATGTCATTGACAAAGATAGTGAACAATATTGGACCTAATATTGATCCTTGGGGTACCTCAACATTGACAATTTTTTCTTTGGATTTGTACATTCAGATCGAAGGAAATAAACATAATGTGCCGTTGAGTAGAAAAAAATCTTTTTGTGTACCTTGTATACCTGAGAAGATATAATATGAAGTGAAAATGCCTGAAAAATCATTTGAAACCGGTGTTTGAAATTCTCAAAAGAAAGAACATCAAAAGTAATAAAGGGGAGTAGACATTAATAAAACTAACCCTGTACCTATTTCAGCTGTGTTTTAAGAAAGGCGACGTTATCACTGTTACTCAAAAGGATGATGGTTGGTGGGAAGGCACTCTCAATGGTGAAACTGGGTGGTTTCCCAGCAATTATGTCAAGGAATCCAAAGGTGAGTTGGTGAAAAAAGGTGTGAAATTTCTATAATCAAGTGTTGATTATTCGTATAATCTGAAAACATAATAGCTGCAACATGTTGAACGTTTCGAAATCTATTCAGCTCAGGGATACATAAATTGTTTGTGAAAGCTGACCGAAACCAAATTGAATTAGTTCCGATGATATCATTCTGGGAACTAATTTTCAGCTGGAAAGCTTTAGGAGTTCGTATAATATAATATAATTTATTAATAGAATTTCCTAGAAGGGACCTGTTACCCAAGTATCCGTCACATTTTACAGTGTTGTGTCTCAAAATATTTGGACAATCTCCCGATTCCGATAGAACTCGAATGAATAACTTGGCAAGTCCTTATAATTTGGTTTTCTTCATTACTTCCCACGGAGATGAGTGCTAGAAGAAGACGCCTCGGAAACTTTAAAAATATTTTTGAGTGCCCTTCAGCGTACACATATTCACTGGGCTGAGCGATTCATGACTCACGAATTCAAAATGTATTCATTTTCGAGATATTAAGAACATTACCATGATAATCTTTCTTCATCAAAAACTGTTTAGGTACCACTATTATTCAGTGGAAATAGCTAACAACTGTCGATATTCATCACGAATTCTGTGGCGCCTCGTAATATTTCAGTTCCATTTCGATGTTCCAATTTCGATTCGTAAGTGTATGCAATACGATTATAAACTCTTCGTTATTTGAAACACTCGCTGCACTATGCTAAGTTAGTGTGCAAAATACTTGTCACTAAATGAATGTTTATATTACGTGTTACATCATATATTATTATAAAATTATGTTTCAATACGATGCATGCTCATTTGATAAGACTCTTTGAAATGGTACGTTTCCTGTTCATCTGCTAATGTATTTATTTTGGCAGGGACGGACTAGGTTCAGCCCAATTATGCCAATCAATATATATGCTATTTTTCACACCCTGTTTGATGAACGCACAACATTATTATCTATAGAAAGCTTGAAATTCAAATTCATCAATTCTTTATCGATATAATGAACTATTTTTGAAAAGAAAGATGAGGACTAATGTTGAGACATTTTAGTAGGTCCTGAGCATTTCTGAGCGAGAGCCTGCAAGCATGCATTGAATCAGAAATATTTTGAACCGACATACCAGATGATTTGATGTGAAATATATTAGACAAAAGTATTTTCCAGGGCCGCCTATCAGTTGTAGGGGACCAATAAAAAAAAATTAGGAAATAATTATATGAATAGATTTTTCTAAGAGTTATAAGAAATTTCCTGAAATTTCCCATAATTACGATATCTTTCTTATATGGTCCTTTAGTTCAAACATTGCATCTTCGATTCAATCTTGATCTACGAGGAAGGGAAAATATTGAAGGTAGCTTCAATTTCATCCTGACATTCCCGAGTTATGTAAACAAGGCGCTAATGTCAGGGGCTCTATTTTTAGAAAGCATGATTGCATTGAGGATGCTGCTTTCCTGCTGTGTTATTTATGGTACATTCAGATCTACTTTCGGTTTTTTCCTCGATTTTTGTCTTACATGCTCTTCGGTCATGTTAGAATCTAAAAATAATCTTCAATATTCCGTATCAAATTGAATTCTCACAATCATGTACATAGAATGTCTGAAAAATTGCTGTTCTGTCTGTCGAGCAAACATTAGTTCACCAATTAAAAAGAACCGTGATGAAATGTCAATGGTTGATAAAATTGGTTGATTTGGTACACATTCGTTTTGGCTGTATAACTCTTCTATATTTTGGTGAATTAAGTCTTTAGTTAAACTGCAATGTAATGGAACAATGAATAAAACGAAAGTCACCAATAATACCGCAATACAAGAAAATCTAGTGAAGCAAGATGACAGTATTATAAGTATGCATAAGTTCTCATCACTTCTGCAAAGCGCTTGAGATCATTTCTCTTGCTTATATTATTGTTTGCATTCAGTAGATGAATTCATAGCTTGTATTTTGGTTCAAATAACCATTTATCTGTGTATTCATGTGATTTATTTCATTAGTTGTATATTGATTCATTATTTCCTGTTATATTTATACGACTACCGTGAGTTGAATGGAGTTTATTTATTCACTGAATTGAACGCAGGCGTTTGCTTATCTATATCACACTGTCTAAGGTACTGTATATTGGCAGCCTGATTCAGGAGTATCGTGCAATCTCTTCAACGATTTCTGCTAATAATAAATTTTTTCATTTCGAAAAAATGCACTCTTCATTTTTTCAATCAATTAAGGAAACTTGAACTAGAAAAAGCTGGATAACTAAGGATATACATTAAAAAATACAGGTAGATTTTTTGTCAGAAAGAATTCTGATTTAAATTCAGCAATGACACTTCATTTCATTCATCCCTTCCTGAATCATCATAGGGAACGGCAGTCGAATGACACATTGTACCAAATTTGTTGGGATTGGTTGAAAAAATATCAATTAAATAATTCTGAATAAATTTCCAATTCGATCAAAAGTAAACTTATCAGATGTTCAAAGTGTGATCCATTTGCCTCAAAACAATTACAGTCTACATTATTCAGTTTCATTGCATAATTTATTCGATGCATTTTTTTCATTTATTAGTAACCTGCGACCAATAAATTTGGTTGGTATGTAATACCGAATATTACATATTCGCAGCCGAGCAAAAAGTTACAATTTATCTGAATCAGCCGAATACCGAAAAAAACTGAAGCTTCAGTGTATCTCTAGACTTCGGTACCTGTGAGATATCACCAGATCAAGGGAAAGAGAATTCCCTAAAAATAAAAACTACCTCTCAATCTTCATGCCTCTTGTTGATTTTATAATAATTATATGTTTATCATCAAATTATTCAGTTTTTGACACTTCTAGATGCTCCCAAACCCATTGTCACCCAACAGAATCAGTATAAAAGCGTCGTGCTCAAAGACTTGATAGATTCTGAAAGAGCCCATGTCACTGAACTCGAAGGACTTGTCACGAACTTTTTACAACCGCTCGAAAAAAGTACAATGTAAGTTATACAACACCTAGGAAGGCATACATGAATAATTGTTCAGTGAAAAACATATACAACTTGCAGATTGACTTCTGACGAATACAAACAGCTAACGGGGAATATAACAGAAGTTTTGGAGGTGCACCAGCATCTATTGAGTCTATTAGAATTAGAGTCCAATAAACCTAGTCATGAGCAAAAAGTAGGAAAATTGTTCCTCACTTGGGCGCCAAGAATCAAAACTGTTCATCAAAAGTATTGTTCGTTGCATCCTAGGGCGGTTTGCATACTGGATAAATATCGGTAAGTACTTCCAAGTTACTTCCAAGAAATTTCTGCAACTATCAAAAACTACATACAGTATGGAAACCACAGATAGAATAATATATTGTATTTCCATTACGTAATGGAAACCATCTACATGCCATTCGATTTGCGTTTTTCATTACGAGTTTTACGAAACCTGAGTTTTGGTATGGATTCATGGAGTTATTGACGATTCTTTTACAAATATGTCCAAAGAGTAACAGAGAGGTAGGGCTGACCTCTCAGGATATTTTTCTTCTCATTCAATGGACATATTGATAAAATAATCCACAACATATTCCCATCAAACCTAGCATCGCTGAACTCGTAATAAAAATTCCTATCCTAATATGGAATAAAATACAAGGGTTTTCATTTGAGAAACTTCGTTGTTACTCGAATTACCTCGTATATTTTTGATAATATCATTGGTATTCAACTAAGAACCTCATAAACAGAGCCACGATACGCACACTTGCATCTATTCTATAGTGCACAGTTATTGTTATTGGTACTCATCTCCTTAGTTGCCGAAGCAACCCTCAGAAGCCCCGAAGAGCTTGTGCGAGTGAAGGAGACACAGTACTGGAGAGTACAGTAGGTATAGTACTTTGTACAAGACAGTGGCGACAACGCATTGTCAGTTACATTGAGTTTACATTGAATTTACATTGAACTGATGATTAATCATTCAAGTACATCGTGTTTTTTTTATATTCTTGAACTTTTTCAATAAAATAAGTCACACACAATCGAGTGGTATGTATTAATTTTGTTTCATTCGTTCCACCAACCCGTCACTGTCTCGTATAAAGCCACTATAGTCTATTCTACGTAGCCTGAGAGCTCGCGGAGAGGCTGGCCGTATCCGTCCTATTAGATCAGCATTGAGACGTAAAGAATCACTCTTTTGGCGTATGGGCTGGAAGCATTGCTACACAGAACACCCAAACGCGGCTCATTCAAGGGCTCAATCTTGAAGCTTTTATAGAGGAACATTAAAAATAATGATTGATTGAACGAATAAATAATGAATGATTGACAAATTATCTTCTCAAATATATGTGAATTCTGAAGTTTAGATATAGGGTGATACATAATTCTTGGGACATAGGCTAGGGACAGATTGTTTGGACCTAAATATGGCGATGAGACCAAATATGCCTCAATAAAATATTGTCGTGGAAAAAGATACAGGGCAATAAAGTTGAAAATGAAGAAATGATGTCATATTTTCCAATCAAAATCACTGAAATGTTTCGTCAAAAAAAGTTACCAGTCGGTTCCAACATCAGGAATCATTCCCGTAGCGACCCCTGTACAAAATGTAATATAATACATACAATAATATTACCTGTATAAAATTACGCCTCTCTGTCGATTTTGATGAAAATTAATGAATATACAGGAAATTAGTAGCGAAAAACGAAAACAAAAATTCAACTCTAACGCCCTGTATCTTATTCCACGGCAGTATTTTATTGATCGCCATATTTTGGTCCAATAAATCTGCCCTTAGCCTATGTCCCAATATTTATGACTCACCTAGTAAGTGTTGTGAATCAATATGAAATCGAGAAAACTAGTAAAAATGCGAAATGACAGTGAAACATCGAGAAGTCAATTATTTCATTTTTAATTGCAAGTGAAGCATGCATTGAAAAAATATTCGGATATTTGACACTATATATTTCAGGTTCGTGAAGTAGAACAGTGCTATACTGATCTCGCCCTATTTATCTTTTCATGATGAAATTTATCGTAATTTTTTTTATTAATTTAATCCTTGAGAGGGTGAAAGAAATCCATCAATCGTGTAATTTTTCCTCTTTCAATAGAGAAAATGAAGTTAACCTATACTTCACGTGAATTCCATGTCGAAGAGCGTATAATAATAATAATGATAATAGGTCTTTATTTTCGAGAAGTACAGAGTAGGTACACTAGAAAAACGCCAAAGATCAGATGGTGTCACGCATGGACATGCGTGAAACCTCTGTTATTATTCTTAAGCGCAATGAAAATTAATAAGTAGAAAAGTAGAAGATAACAACAATCTTTATTTAATAAATATTCCTATGTATAATAAATATTTCGATTATACAATCTAAATAATGTGCCTCCGGCACCCTTAAATCAGTAGTCCTATGAATTGCGAGTTAGAAGAAGTACACACACGAACGAACATGTATCTCATGCATCAATTTGTTCTGTGAGTAGATGTTTCTTCATGAGTTTCTTGAATGCATCAATGTTTAATTTTTTCATATCCATTTGAATGGCATTGTAGATTAGTGATATCTGGTGAGAGAAAGACCGTCTGTAAGTTTCTGTTCTATGATATGGTTATTATTCCCTTGTAACGTAAGTTCATATTGTGGACATCTTCTCGGGAAGAGATTTTATGCCATAAGTAAGGAGGAGTTTTGGTGGCTATTATTTCATGAAAAAGACAAGTGGCATGAAGTTGTTGTCTACGCTGCATATTGAGCCATCCTAGATCACTCAGAATATGCGAGATATGGTGACCTCTCCTGACCCCAGATATTAATCTCAGGCAGGAGTTCTGGGTTACTTGTATAGGTCTCCTGTCCTCGTAATCCAGGCACGAACAGTGTCGCAGTAATTGAACATGGAAAGCACCAGAGTACCACAGAGAACAGACTTACCTTTTCGATTCAAGTATCTCCTGTTACTATAGATAAGTTTCAAGTTCATGAATGCCAAGCCACGAAATTTCATTATGTGTGACATGAACCTCATATCATCATCAAAGGTTAAGCCTAGATTCATTACGCTTTCGACTGGTGTGATTACTTTGTTTTCAACATTAATCTGGACATTGTTCTGAAGTAGATTCCTGTGTTGACGTGACCCGAACAATATAACTGACGTTTTATCTGCATTGATTTTGAGCCGATAAATCCTCATTGATTTTTTCTATGGCGAGATCTGTTTCATTAGGTGAGCACGAGAGATGCAGTTGGGTATCATCGGCATAAAAGTTAAGTGTCGCAATGAGTGACAAAGCTCTCAAAGTCGTAAGTATATAGTGCAAAAAGCAGGAGTCCAAGAATGGAGCCCTGTGGAACATCGCTGGACAGTTCCAGGAAGGATGATGAGTTGTTGCCTATTTTAACACTCTGGCTTCGTCCATATAGATATTCTTTGAAGAAGGATAGAGTCTGGTCGGCAACTCCAATTGATTTGAGTTCACTCAATGATAGAGCATAATCCAGAGTGTCAAAGGCCTTGGAGTAATCCAACAGTACCAGTATTGTAACTTTCTTATCATCAATTCCTCTTAGAATATCATCGGTAATTCCCAACAAGGCAGTTTCACAGCTGTATCCTCGTCGAAAGCCCGACTGCTTTACCGTCGCATTTATTTTTAAGTGCATTTCCAGTCTCCTTTTGTCCTTCAGGTAATGAATTTTTCAGTGTCTTCTGTATTATTTTCATTGAACTATTATGTTTTACTGAGAGTCGGCCAGCTGATCGAGGTGGTTTTGCGACATGGTCAGTGATCATGAGGTTTTGGGTTCGATTTATGCGCTATACAATATATATCATCTAGTTCCACATAGACCAGCCCAAATGCCACAGTAGTTTAGATTCCATTTGTATAAACTGTAGATCCCCGTCTCTTTTACTCGCACAATCCCTTCGGGGCTTCTGGAGGTTGCTTCGGCAACTGAGAATAAGACTAAGAATAATAATAGTGACGATCAGTATACTGTAAAAGTTGAAAGTAGCGTATTCGTCATTTGGTTCATATGTAATAACTAAGTATATATACTCTCTGTAAGTTCTTCGAGGAGGTGGTACATTCATTTTTCAGCTTTTAATGGGATTTTCTCTCCTCGTTTCTAAAAAATAGAGTAGAAGTTATCAAAAATTATTGCAATATATTTGTAGTAAGGACAGATTTAGGATCTGCCCCAAAATGGCACTGCGCTTGAAATTAAACCTTTAGATACCTAAAAGAGAAATTCTCTATTGGTCAGTGACACCTTGTTTTTGAAAAAAAATTTGGAAATACATATATATTTAATAAGAATGAAACCTCTACTTATCTTTGTGGACGTTCCGGGAACGAATCTGCTCCCGTCCTCAACACAATTAAAATATTTTTCTCTTCGTAAATTTTTTTTTCAATGTTTTCGATTTTGACACTGCAAAGTGACAATTTGGTAGACGGAGGAATTCTGGTTACAAGGTGTTTTTATTAATTGATATCGAATTTTCCATTTTTATATTCAAGTTTCAGAAGTGGATGCCAAGTTCTATCTATATCAACTGAACAAGAAGCAATATTATTGTCTCCGTTCAGGAGAATGCAAGCAGACTCTTTGATTTTCCGTTTTTGGTTGTTGTCTTCTTTTCCTATGATCTTAATATTACCCCAATCGGCCATATGTTGTCCATTTTCAGTAAGGATATGTTCAGTTAATTTTGATTTGTCAGTATATTTTTTCTTTATATTGTTCTTATGCTCTTTCATCCTTACTGATAGAGGCCTGCTGGTTTCACCGGTATAATATTTTCCACAAACACATGGTATACTGTAAATACAATTTTTTGATGATTGTTCTTCATTTTTCGTTTTTGAATGAGTCAAAATCGATCTCATTGTATTTTCTGTCTTGAACACTGTTTTCACTCGAAACTTGTCACCAACACGTTTAATTTTTTCAGATATTCCGGGAATGTATGGGATTACATTTGTTGTCAGTGTTGGTTGTCTTTGTGTTTGTTGTATATTCTGTCTGTTCTCAATTTGGAGTATTGTTTTATCAATGAAATGTTTCGGATAAGTGTTGAGTTCTAGAATATCTTTTATATGGTTCATTTCGGCATTGAAAATTTTGGGGTTCGATGATATGGATTTGGCTCTATCATGAAGTGATTTGATTATTCCTCTCTTTATACTTGTATGATGATTTGATTGAAAATTGAGGTATATTATTATATTATATATTGAGTATATATAGTTCATTCTTCTTTGTACCATTTCATTATCCAGACACTTTTCGTTTATTCCTTTCTAAATCCCATCCCCATTATACTGATCAACGTAGTGTAATGATTTCTCCTGGACGTTTTTCTGCCTTTTCGATGATAAAGTTCGATTACGCACTTTGATCGAATATCATTTTTTTTTGTTAAATTCTTGAGAAAAAAATCGTTTTTATTTTGCCACGAGTTGCCCAGTCTTTATGAGCCTCTGTCACCCCACCTCAAATTTCCACAAGTCGCCACTGCAATCAAACCTCAAACTAAGCATTGAAATATCCTTATTGAAGTTATTCAACGAAACTAGCAGGAAACATAAAAATTTTTGTGCGTCGCAACTCGCTATTAACTTTATTTTGACTATTCTAGTGATGAACTTGCTAAGTATATGGAATCGAAGGGAGCGGCAAATCCGGGTGTTCTAGTCCTGACAACTATGCTGAGCAAGCCTTTCAGAAGGTTAGAGAAGTATTCGGGTATGCAACAAGAACTAGAAAGGCACGTAGAAGAAAGTCACCCCGACAGAGGAGATACCCAAAGATCTGTCAGTATTTATAAAGACATAGCAGTGAGTATTGATTAATCGTCTTTATTACCTCGAGAAACATTGTTGTTCATAATTGAGATATACATTCGATTTGATTATTATATCCAAATTCGATTATATACATGGGAATATTGTAATCTGTTAGAGATATAACAAATTGTCGAATGAAGATCAAAAACCCAACAAAATGCTGAAGAAATCTAAAACATTTCAGTGACCTTAGACGAAGACAAAAAGGAAGAATAATTTAATATTGTCATTAGCAACCTTTATGATCTCTAGAATGACATCATCAAGGTATTCCATTAAGATGCGGACCTGTATTTTTTGTGTATTTTTCGGAAGCTTTCAACCACTTAAATACGGTGACGTATCAAAGTTGTCTGAAGTATTGATGATTTTTTCATAGAAACCGAATCTATATCTCGGAGTGAATCTCTTCATATTCAACTCATCTAAACCATCTGAAAGATTCTTGTTCTCACAAAAAATTGAGTTGATATCTCCAAAAAGCGAATGCAAAGCGTGACTCACTTTCTCTGAAATCACGTCGAGATCGGAAGGTAAATTTATATCCTTATATACAGAGTCAAAAAAGTGTACCGAGCTTTCTGGGGGTGATAAACCATTGAAAAATGAGTGTAGTTTGATGATTAAACTCATGGCCCAAAATGCATATTAAGGGAGATATATCCTTCCAAAGTTGATGAAATTAAAATAATTTCTCCGCATAACTTCTGAACGATGAAAGCCACCTGATTGAAATTTTATGCATGAATGTATGTTGTCAAAATACATTTTTTCGTCATACTTCCACATTTCTGATATTGTTATAAAGGGTGTTTTCAGAGGGTGAGTCATGATTTTTTGTAGAAAACTTTTTTCCCTGTATTATTTTCGGTGAAAAAACAGGAGCATTCGATGGAGCGAAGAAAATTACATGAAAAAGGTACTCTTATTCAAATACAAAAAATTGAGCCGTTCGTGAGATATTTGAGTTTTTGTAGTTACATGGTATCAGCAGATTGATTTTATTCATCGCGAGATTCATCGGTATAACGATATTTCAGCAGGACATAAACAATTTTGTTTTTAATTTTGTCGATAATATCACCTCCCTGTGCCACGTTACTGAGCAATAAGTACATAGCATAAGTCTGTCCCAACAAGGTTTGAATAAAAATAAAAGTTTGATAATGTTTTTGGTACTTTTAATAATTACATAATTTTGAATGGAAGAAAAAGGAAAAAAACAAATTAAAGTAGCTGTTCGAAATGTCCACTGTTTTCGGTTATACATAATCTGAGGCGTTCACGTAAATTATTCATCAAACCGTTCATAGTTTGGTGATCATTTTTCAACAACGTAAATTCGTTCACAATTTTTTGCCTCAGCTCCTCAACATTCCGAATTTCGCTTGAATAAACCCTAGATTTCATGTAACCCCAGATCCAAAAATCTAGTGCATTGAGGTCAGGCGAACGAGCGGGCCAGGAAATAGGAGCGTCTATGCCTCGTCCTATCCACCTATCAGGAAAATTATCATTAAGCCATTCACGTACAACTCTTACATAAAGAGGTGGTGCTCCATCATGCATAAGGCAGATTTCCCTACGTATGTTGAGAGGAATGTCTTCTAATATCGTACCTAACTCATTTTCTAAGAAGTTGAGGTACATTGCACCATTCAGAGACCCTGGGAACATGTAGTATCCAACGAATTTGTCTCCTAAAGTCGCAGCCCAGACGTTCACTTTGAAATTATATTGAAAATGCGTTACTTTAACAACGTGTGGATTTTCGTCAGCCCAGAAATGAGTGTTGCGCGAATTGAAAACACTGTTTCTAGTAAAAGTTGCTTCGTCTGTGAACAATATTTTGTTTAAAAACTCAGGACATCTTCGAGTTCGTTCCAGCAACTCTTCGCAAAATCTCAATCTTATTTCATTGTCTCGTGGTAACAGTTCTTGTACCTGCAAATAATGATAAGGGTGTAGCTGTTGCTCTCTGAGAATCCTGGTTACATTCGCTTGTGTTGTGTCTATTCGTCTTGCTAATTTCCTTGTACTTATTTCCGGATCCTGTTCCACAGTATTTAATACTTCTTCTTCAACTACTACAGTTCTCGCACTTCTGGGTCGGCCACCATTTCTATTATTGGTTTTCAAACATCCTGTTTCACGCAGTCTTTGTACAATCCTCCAAATTGTTCTCGAATTTGGAACGCGTCGAGCGGGAAACATCTATGCATATCGTCTCACAGCAGCATTTGCATTTCCGAAGCACTCGCCAAGCATTAGAAGCATATCAGTATGTTCAGAGAACGAATAACCTGCCATATTTCTTAAAATCTCAGTTGATAATCGCAGTGATAAATGACACAGAAAAACCACACGAACAAATCGACTACAACAATGTTGACTCGAATGTTGATGACATGAACGTCAAAATTGAGAACAAAATTATCCATCATGGCCTGCTAAAATATTGTTACCGATGAATCTCGCGATGAATAAAATCAATCTGCTGATATCATGTAACTACAAAATCTCAAATATCTCACGAACGGCTCAATTTTTTGTATTCGAATAAGAGTACCTTTTTCATGTAATTTTCTTCGCTCCATCGAATGCTCCTGTTTTTTCACCGAAAATAATACAGGGAAAAAAGTTTTCTACAAAAAATCATGACTCACCCTCTGAAAACACCCTTTATAACAATATCAGAAATGTGGAAGTGTGACGAAAAAATGTATTTTGGCAACATACATTCATGCACAAAATTTCAATCGGGTGGCTTTCATCGTTCAGAAGTTATGCGGAGAAATTATTTTAATTTTATCAACTTTGGAAGGATATATCTCCCTTAATATGCATTTTGGGCCATGAGTTTAATCATCAAACTACACTTATTTTTCAATGTTCTATCACCCCCAGAAAGCTCGGTACACATTTTTGAAGTGAAAAATTCACAGTTTGAACAAAATGTATTATGGGTTCTATGGAAATATTGATAATTCTTCAGACAATTTTGACAAGTCATCGTATTTGGAAACATCTTTTTTGAAGTTCAAGATCGTATTTGAGAAAGAAACTTGATGATATGAGTCATTTCGTGAGTCAAAAAAGTGCCAATGAAAATTTTCCATTATTTTTTCTTTCTGTCCGGATGGAGTAATCAAAAAATCAAATCTGAACCGCAGTTTCCCAAATTATCCTGTATATCCTGTATATAAAATCATTTGGTAATGAATTATATAGAATTATTCCAGAATAGAAAGTTCATTGATGGAAATTCAAATTAAAAAATTATCATTTTTTCATCATGAAATGATGAAGACAGTAATATCAAACCAAAAAAATCTCTAAATTTGCATGAAGTCATTGTTGGTTCTTTTGCAATGTCATTGATAATTTCAAACTTGAATCATTTTCACTTTCCTAGATTCATGTTATCATTCATTGAAACTCCGACCAAGTAAGACAGAAATAAATAGTGTTCAAGAAAACCGTTATGCGTCCTCGTATGCTTTATCTCCACTTCTTTTTCAGACGACTTGTTCAGCGACAAGGCGACAGAAAGAACTGGAACTCCAGGTGTTGACAGGTCCTGTCAGAGGCTGGGAGGGACCAAGTCTGTCCACCCTTGGTGATATTATATACATGGGCTCTGTAGCTGTTGGCCCACAACACCATGACAGATACTTCGTCTTGTTTCCGTCCACTTTGGTCATATTATCTGTCAGCCACAGACTGAGTGCGTTTATTTATGAGGTATGGAAGTATGCAACAAACAGTGCAAAATGTTCACGGATGTTGCAGAATAAGTCAGTTCGGACGGTAGCGCTGTCAGATCTGCGCATGTTCTAAATTTAAACGTATTTATTTATATTTGAATGTCGCCGAGGTGGCGAGTGATTATAAGGTAGCCACTTCTCGGTCGTGGGTTCGATTCCCACTGCCTGCAGAAATGCGAAAAAAGGTGACTGGGTGTAGGATGAATGAGACAGTGCTGTCCCATATATAATACAAATATACTACCTGGTGAATTGACAAGCCGAAAAGGCAGTCAGAATCCAAGAACCTAAAGGAAAAAAAAATATATTTGACCGTTCGAGTCCCGCTCTACTTGCTATTCTCATAATACATGCATACCCACAAACTCGCGTTTGGAAACATCAAGAAACACTGCCAAACAGAAAATTGCTGCTGTTTAAGACATTATCCGCTCCAAGCGGAATATTTGTCGCAATTATGACAATATTCAGTTTTTAATTCAAATGGAACATCGTTTTCAGATTTTCTTTGTAATGTGTGTGACAGAAGTTTGATTGCGAAACTAGTGAACATTTTTCCATTCGGGGTTTATTGGAGCGCATGATCATCATATTCTTATGTGTTTTAAAAAACTGATCAAAAAGCAAAAAATATTACTCATCTATTTCACATATCTGAAAAAAGTTCATCTCTTGTCAAAATAAATGACTTGGTACATGTTGTTTATGTGTAATCAAACCCCCAACATAGTGTGAAAGGAATGCTCGAGTGTGAGCTTTTGACGAATTATTCATGAAATATTACGTGAACATACTTTTTTTAACTTCGTTATTTTGATTTTACTCAAATCTGAGAGTAAAATCACTGCACTTGCCTCTAGTCATAATGTATTGTATTAGTGATACACAAAATTGAATTTCCACGTAGAGAATTTCCATTAGTCTCCAAAAATGATTCATTTCATGAATTAAAAACTGAATCATGTCATACGGAGCCGTTAATTTCAGCGGCTAAAATAGTCATTTGTATATGAAGGCGTTAAGTGGATCTTTCTCGGCCGAATCAAAAAGTTTTTGAGGCGCAGCAGAAGCCAGGTAACATTCTAGCAAGGCACTTAAGAGACCATTTTGTGAGATACACACAACATTTTTTTAGGCGACTGACTTAAGGATCCAATATTTATTCTATATTCGGGTCTTGAAAAAGACTCAAGAGGAATTTTCATTCGATCTAGCTGAATAAAACACACTAATTCAACTGACAGTACAAACCAAATACAAAATTCATATTTCTGTTTCGATTTATCTTGTTGAGGTGAATGCGTTCGTGAAGCGAACAAATATGGTCGCGAAGGGAATTTGACAGAATAGTTAGATTCCATGCCAGGAGCCTAAAGATAATCGTTGATAAAAGATCTATATGTCATAGAGGTCAATCAAATGAAAATCAAATGAAACTTGATTCATTCTTCCATTGTTACAAGTATAATCCCGTACAGAAGTTGCCTAAGCATAAATGTTTGTAGTGCATTTTTCTGCACGTAGGAAAAATCATATTTTCATTTTCACAACCATAAAACTTTTTGAAGACTGCTTGTCTGTATATAAAGCAGTACATATTTCATATCAATACGTACTCATAATTTTCATTCTGTTGTGTCTAAAATTCAAAATTTGTGTTTAGAATTCTATATTTCCAGATGTTTCAATATTAGTTGTATTATATAGAGATGATTCATTATTTGTAAAATTGTCAATCCGATGTATGTCGATTTCATGATTATTTTTTATTTAAAGAGGTGAATTTGAAAATTTATGAGAAATTGATCCGAAGAAAATAAATGATCCAAGGAACAGAAAGAGAAGGTTCAAACTGTGAATCAAATTCCCTATGTTTGATTTTTTCGGTATTCACACTGGAGGTAACAAAAAGCTCATTGCAAGCCACTATTCATTGAGAAGAACTTTCTATCTGTTTACTGCATCTTCGATTTAGAAATAGTATGGTTTTTTGAGGAAATAAACGAAATCTATCCATCTGAAAAAGCATATCTCACACGGCAAAATGATGACATATCCCTACAAAATCCGATATTTTTGTTGACAAAATTGTTGACATTATCTATCATTTTCTAGAGTTGTATTACATTCATCGATTCAGCAGTGGCAATAGAAATAATGGCTGACTTGCAATTATTTCGTGAATCGGTGAAACATCTATTTTTCCGAAAATCTTTTATACAGTCTAGATCTAGATTGATAATATGATGCATTTTCCTGCGTTCTTCACATTGTTATACTAGGCTGTGGAATTGTTAATATTCGATTTCAGTTCCAAGGTCCTTTCCTATCTGATTCTACAATTGTATGACTCATTTTATGCCCCATCATTGTTCATGATTGCTTTCATGATATAGATTATTTTATTATATTCACACTAGTGCAATGTTATCAAAGAATAATTTCTCAATCTGTACAACGGCATATATTTTTATTTTTCGTCAAAGAAGTATAGAGAGATAGTAGGATAGAAAGATTCGGGGTTGGGATTTCCAGTTTTTGCCGACTAGAAAACCCAAGCTCATATCACAGACAACTTTTCCAAACCCGATTCAATTGCACTCAGAGAAAACAAAAATAATAAAAAAAATCATTGATCAAAGGGCAAACTCTTCCTGTCTGGCGTGACAGTCGCTCGACTGGATGACAGCGATCAGTACAAGAACGCTTTCGAGATCAGCGCCCCAATGATAGACAAGAAGATCGCCGTGTGTCAGAGCAAAGAGGAGGCCGACCACTGGGTGGAACTGATCATGAAGCAGATGCCGAGAAGTTCTACCGCTTCGGCGGTTAGCCAGAAGGTGGCGCCATCTCAAGCGCAGTTCGTCCCGCAACCCCCTCCCCATGTGAGTATCCGATATACGTTAACAAAATCCATTGAATTGTAGCTGTATTCTTTTGACACGTATGTTCAAGAAATTCTAAACATGTTTGAAACGTCATATTCTCGAAAGAATGGTTTTTATCACCAATTATATTTTTCGAAAAAACATAAGTTTTGTTGAAGGTAACGAGTCAACTTCTATTTGTGCCGAACCTGGAAATCAGGAAGCAACCCAAAATTATTTTGTTAAATATGGATAGGTATATTGAGCCTGTATCGAGCGATAACATACTTCCACATGATTGGAAAGTTTCGAGAGTGATGCCACTCTCTTTAATTGGGATTCAGGCCAGGCCTCAGTTGCTCCACTGCTTTACTGAATACTACAGATGACATAATAAGAGCAACAGATGCGGAAGAATCTAGTGCTTTCCTTCTTTTGGTTGAAATATATATTTTATTTCATTGGTTTCTCTAAGGATGCGATTAAATTGATAACTCAAACATGTTTTTCAATTTGAAGAAACCAGAAAAGGTTTCTCATCGAAGGAACTTTCAATCTGTGGAGTTTCCAAGAATAGATTTTTGGCTCTCATTTGTTAAGTATACAAACTTTGACGTTTTGTTTGAGACATTATTGGTATTACTACGGATTTAATTCGATTGATTCTCATTCGCATTCTCAGACAATCACAATTCAGAATTTAATGCAGGAAAGTCAACAGTATTTTTTTCATAGGCAAAAGGAATCGGTGGAATCGATAATTAACATTGAATAAAAAGATAATATTTTCCAATGTTCTAAAAACACTACCAAGTAATATTTGTCTTGTTGATAAATAATTGTAAATAAATGTATACATATGGTAGCTTGAAAATGTTGTTCCTGAAGTCGATGAAAATTAATTTAACAGAATCTCTGGTATTGAGCCATTTCGATTTTCGAAGATTGGAATGTCGAAAATCATAGTTGCAAATAAATCATTATAATTATTATTATCAATATTTTCATTATTATTATGATTCAATAATTATTATCGTAATTATTATTATAAAAGAGTAGCGTAATCTGGGATTCAACGTAATCGAAACATCCCAATCACAAATTCCAATTTTCAAGGGCAAGGAACATTCACATCTCGATCATTATCGAAGTTTCTCGTTTTGATAGGAACATGCATGTCGAAAGAATGCAGCTTATGTCACAGAACTGAAAGGGACCCATAATGTCGTAAAAGTAAGGCTAATAGATTGCTCAGACAAATCACAGTGAAGGTGAGACTCTCATCTCCCAGCACAATGTCTAAAATAGATTTGAATGATATAAACAGATTGTTTTCATCACTGGGTAAATGATTATACAAATACCTCGGTATACTAAGTATCCATTGCACGAATGAATTTCGAGAGGAGAATCATGTATGGTTAATTTGAGAACTATTTGAAAAATAGAAAACAGAATGATTATTTGAATAAACGAAAAGTCAATATCAAGCTCAGAATAGAAAGGAGAACCAAAATTATTCCTAGATGATACTACCATAAGTTATTCCTCAAAAAATGCGAACGACATTATCGATGATATTAAAAGTGTTTTGAGGAGGATATCAGCTTGGCTATATCTCCATAATCTGAATCTAAATTTCAACTTATATGTACATTGTCAGCAAGGAAATCACTTGATATATTGAATAAATCATCAATATTTTTCAGCAACAAATCCATTGAACATAGAATTGTACAAAAGGCATGTATATTGATAAACAACTATCATAGATACATACATATATATCTTTTATGGAAAAAAACTCGAAAGCATTCATTTCAGTTTCATTTATCTAAATTCACAACATATAATATTCATTTATTAAACAAAAATTTCACGTTTGTTGCCACTGATGAAATTACAACTGTCATTGATATTCAAATTCGCACATTTATTAAGAAGTATGTCTCTTGGAGATTGACGTATCAAAAGGAATTGCTTTTCTGGGTATTCTTACATCTCAAGGCAAATTATGCAGTTACTGATGTATTTGCTGTTGTTGTTAATTGATCACATTGGCAGCAAAATTAACACTGGAACACCAATCCAGTTCATTTATTCAATGAATTTGGATTTTTCTGGGATTTTCTCTCCTCGTTTCTAAAAAATAGAGTAGAAGTTATTAAAAATTATTTCAATATATTTGTATATTTGTGAATATTTTGTGATCTGCCCCAAAATGTCAATGCGCTTGAAATTAAACCTTTAGATACCTAAAAGAGAAATCCTCTATTTTCTAATGACAAGATAGGGATGCCATACGAATATTTCTCATTTCCAAAAGTATTTCCTGCCTCAGTCTTAATTCTTCACACATATCGGGATCTCTTCCAGTTTGTGAAGTTCACTGACAAAATCTACACCTCATATTGTGATCTCACATTTTGACACATTTGTGTCACTTGTCAGTTCTTATGAGCTAATCAACATTCTATGTTATTCATCACATCCCGAATCGTTCAGTAGATCGTGATTGACTCATTTATTTCACTCAGCGCTAATTGATCAAGAAACAAGTTTACTGAGTCGACTGTACGTTCCGGCTAACTTTATTGACCACGTTTTACTGTTCCTACAGCCTAGTCGAATGAATCGCAGAGGATACTGTAATCGAACGTCGGTCTTAAGTTTTAAAACCGATCTGCCCTACCGGCCCACCTACCCCCCTGATCATTACCCTTCAGCGGCCCCTTTCGCTGCCCTCACCAAGTATTACCAGAAACTCATCAGACAAAAAGTGATAACGCGTAAACTGCTCAAGCAGCTGCTCTATTTCGAGCATCTGAATAAAATGAACTTGAATTTAGTGAGGATACGCCACCATAAGACTGAGATTAGTATTGTTACTAAAGATATCCACTGTAGAGACAGTATTATAAATTGTGATAGTGATTCGGACAGTAATAGTTCGGATTCTGATTCAAGTGATAGTGATTCCGAATCTAAGAATCCCAGAGGAGCCGAATCTGTTACTTCTAGTAGTTCAAGTAATCCTTTCGGATATATAAGGTATTATAATCCACAAACGAGATCGGGAAAAGAAACCAAATATGAAAGTTTTATAGATTATGGTCTAGCTTTCCCTATGGTAGAATCTTCAAAAGAACCATCTAAACTGCCAAGCGTTCTTGTTTCAAGAGCTAACATAAATTTAACTAAACAGTATTCCGAGGAGTCCGAATCTAGTTCCAGTTTTCTAGAGCCCACGGCATATATGGCTTGCGAAAATTTACCCAATCTCAAAGGCAGCTTAGAGATGAATCCCGCTCAAAATATCTATGTTCCGACCACCAGACAGAGCTGTCCAACAAAATTAGTTGGAAATAAATTCAATCAGACCAGTTTGACGACTATTTACATACCAACTTGTTCGAGCAGTGATAATAACATAACCTGCAAAAAACAGTTGGAAGTTGAAAAGTTTCCATCTAACGTATCCGCTAGCAGTAGCACAACTCATTCTAGTACCTTGGAGCTTCCTGTGAACACGCTACCTCTTCCTGATAATATGGTGGGGGAGCTACTGTATGGCGAATTCTCCAGACCCGATTCCACCGAAAGCGATTTTGCTGAGTTATCTTCAGACACTGTTATCAAGCCGCCTACGATGTTCGCCAAAAACGACGTCAATGTAGTTTCGCAGAGCGTGAGTCTCAATTTGGAACACGTCGGCTTCCGAAAGCACAGTATCAACTCTGACAAACCTAGGAAAAGGAGGAATAGTCTCCAAATAAACCCCAAGAAGTGCGTTAGTTCTCAGTACATCAAGATGTCTAACCCGCGACCGTCGTTTTGCCAGTGTTGTATGGAAAATTTCCACAGTCCCAGGTCCTCAGACTCCGGCATGGCCGGCAGTTACACGCTGAACTCTCCGGATTCGGCGAATATGCACGAGAACGATTCTTCCGCCCAAATGAGAGCTAGCTTGGACGCGACTAGCCTCTTCCATAATTACGGCGATAAGTTCGATGCGATTTCTCTGAGCGAAATCGAGGCCAGGAACTTCGAATCTGAGTGTCCTTGCACGTCTCCGTTCGGGTCGACTCCGCGTACCTCCGGGCAAGACTCCGTGCCGGAAAATGTGTTGACCGGGTCCCGGGACAGTCTAAGAACATCGGTCACTTCTAGCTTCGACATAATGCCACGACTCCATTCCAAGTTGAGGTTGAGCCGTGAGGGGCCTCAGAAATCCCAGTCGGCTGGGTGTCTACTGGACGAATCAATCGTGGATGAGCAGGAAGGGGGGGTAGAGGAGAACCAAGCTATGTATAGGTCTGGCTTGTACGCACATTGGTGGTTGAAAGCTAAAATCCCTGCTAATGTGGTTAAAGGGATTTATATGGATACTAGATCACCCACGACAGGCAAGGGCAAGTTTTGATTGCAGTGTTTTGGCTTTGTTCATTTGTCATTTTTTCGCGCTTTCACTAAATTTCCTAACAATGTGCTTGTGTGTCTTTGGCCCTTGCCTGTACATATTAACATCCATCTTACAATCATCTATCATACTGCATTTGAATGTTCATGTCAATGTGCTGTATTCCATTCAAAATGTTCATTCGATCACTATTTTCAGGTCATACCTTTTCTTAAATTTGCAAATCTGTTTTTTCTGTCACTTCTCGTACCATTTGCCTGACTTTCATATCTCAGGTCAGGATAAATGATTTTTTCTATCTTTTGACAACACGAAAAGGAATGTTGGGATAAAAGGAAAGTATTGGAATTTTTCTTAGAAGTTCGGAAATCTAAGCGCCAGCAAAGACCTCAATAGGTAGAAAATTCCACAACTTCATCTTTTTATTTATGAATAATGCTTGGTAGAGCGAAGTTACACTGCTCTAGAGCCTATCCAACCTAAGATCGTCTAGTCCGTCTACCCGGAATCGCTCGTAGTGAATTAATAAACGAGATTTAATTTGATCACCAACCATGAGAATATAAAATAAAATTTGATGTTCTAGAGAGGTCAATGAATTTGTTGTCGAAGCATAGATACTACACTATAACTCTCCTATGAATCTATTCCAAGTGCTTCTGCTCATGTATGTTTGGGAGCTTGAACTTCAAACATATGAATACTTCAGGACAGATCGAATTCACGCTTTGTAGTTCATGAAAAAATGCTGGTCAGTGAAGCTCTTCTTTGTACGAATAGAGTGCCAAGCCAAGTAGTTCTCTCACTGGATCTCACATGATCGTCCATGAGAGATCGCTGTTTGTGTTCATTTCTCATTTCAAAATTCTTGCCTTGAAATCATTTTCAGTATCGACCTGTCTCTGTCTTGCATCACTTACCTCATTGAGAGGAGAAGAGGAGAAGATGATACAAAATGTACTCCCATCCGACAGCAAAACACTAGTCTTCTTGTCCATTTCGTGAACATCCTATATCATATTACGTTTCGCCCGTAGATGTCCCCACTAGTGGCCGGCGGCCAGACGACGAGCCCGCTACCTAGCCGCCCTCCGGGCGCCGCCCACCACCGCTCGACCACGCCCTCGCCGCGGCACGCCAGCTCCGCCCCCTCGTCTACGGCCCGCCCCGGCTGGTCGTCTGCCCGCCTGCGGCCGTCTCCCCCGCTGCGCCCCTGCTTCGCGCTCGGAGCCACCCCCCACGGGCCGTACTCGCGCTACAGCCACAAGCCGATGAGCTACAAGGAGGACGGTCTCATTCTCGACGTCATCGAGGCGTACTGGTCGGCGTTGAAGCCAAGGAATGCTGTCAATTCAGGTGGGTGCCGATCGCACAACGCGATATTTTTTAAATACTGAAGTTCTTCGAGAAGGTGGTACATTCATTTTCCAGCTTTTCCTGGGATTTTCTCTCCTCGTTTCTGAAAAATAGAGTAGAAGTTATTAAAAATTATTTCAATATATTTGTAGTAAGGACAGATTTTGTGATCTGCCCCGAAATGTCACTGCGCTTGAAATTAAACCTTTAGATACCTAAAAGAGAAATTCTCTATTGGTCAGTGACACCTTGTTTTTGAAAAATTTGGAAATACAAATATATTTAATAAGAATAAAACCTCTACTTATCTTGGTGGACGTTTCGGGAACGAATCTGCTCCCGTTCTCAACAAAATTGAAATATTTTTCTCTTAGCAAAATTTTTCAATATGTTTTCGGTTTTGACACTGAAAAATGACAATTTGGTAGACGGAGGAATTCTGGTTACAAGGTGTTTTCATTAATTGATATCGAATTTTCCATTTTCATATTCAATTTTCAGAAGTGGATGCCAAGTTCTATCTATATCAACTGAACAAGAAGCAATATTATTGTCTCCGTTCAGGAGAATGCAAGTAGACTCTTTGATTTTCCGTTTTTGGTTGTTGTCTTCTTTTCCTATGATCTTAATATTTCTAATATTTTCAGTGTCAAAACCGAAAACATATTGAAAAATTTTGCGAAGAGAAAAATATTTTCATTGTGTTGAGAACGGGAGCAGATTCGTTCCCGAAACATCCACCAAGTTAAGTAGAGGTTTCATTCTCATTAAATATATTTGTATTTACAAATTTTTCAAAAACAAGGTGTCACTGACCAATAGAGAATTTCTCTTTTAGGTATCTAAAGGTTTAATTTCAAGCGCAGTGACATTTTGGGGCAGATGACAAAATCTGTCCTTACTACAAATATATTGAAATAATTTTTAATAACTTCTACTCTATTTTTTAGAAACGATGAGAGAAAATCCCACAAAAAGCTGGAAAATGCAATATTTTTGTTCGTACTATTGTACAAACTATTCGTAAGATGAAAAACTATCTTATCACAATGAAGATTGTCTTTCTGAATATGTTTTTTAGGCACCCGTTTTGAAATTTCTATTTTCCGGTCTATTTTCACGCTGCAAAGTACTACTTCTTTACAGGCCTGTTTTTTTTTTCCTCTGAAAGAGTCAAAACATTGACAGGGGCTGATTATCTACAATTAACTCTGTGTATCCAATGTTCATTGTTGCTTATCATCGAAATTGCACAATTGAAGTAGCAAAAATACAGGGGTGTCTAAAATACACTCTTGGCAGGATACCCTGTAGGTGTCTTATGAAGAAAAACAATTGAACAGGATTCAGTGAATATTACACTTGCTTCATGACAAGAACATAAAGCCGACACGAGCGTTACAACGTCATGATTGAATATTGACGAAGTTATAGATTATTTTGGATGTTAGTTAGTTACACTTTGTTTTCCTAAAAAAGAAGCAGTGATTCTTTATTGAAAAATAGGGTGGGTCTTGAATACAATAACAATGGATGTGAGCGACCTCTGTGTAGGAACAGCCCAGTAAAGAGGACGCCTAAAAAAATAACTTCTTTCATTTGAAATAAAAAATGTACAAAGACGAAATTGAGTGGATGTTTTCTGCGATCGAGAGGGTACTCAGTAAATATTTTGGTGATGTTCCCCCATGGTTGAATTCTTTCGTACGATTTCTTTTATTATTCATTTCATACCATTCATTCTCAACAAATATTACTATTTAGGAATTTTAATCAAACGTGAATTCATCTAGTGGGAGGCTGTCATGTTGATATTGTGTTGTGCCCTCTCGATATCATGAAATGTCAGCCTGAATACATTTCTGAAATTTTTTGTCATTGATGAAGAAATAAAAGAATTTTTTTTGGCTTGGCGTGCTTTTTTTTACTTGATAGACATGGCATATGCCACTCGGAAAAATGATAACTCACCATCAAAATCGACATCTTCATTGACTGAAAATATATTATCTCCGAAAAATGTGAGATCTTCAAACATTCATCAGGGGCAATAAAAACATAATAATTCAGTAAATTGGTAAAATATACCAGTTGAAAGATAATCTCAAAAGTCTATTATAGTCTGGATGAATATTATAACAGTTTAGAATAGTTAATTTTTGCATGCTAGAATATTCCCCTTTAATATTCATTTCAGGTGAGACCTAAAAGCATACAAATTATGTTTGAAGGCTTTTCGAATGTGTTACATTCAACGTATTTTAGAAACCCCTGTATCGTGAAAAAATTCCTTTTCAAATATGTCATGTGCAACGTAGTTCAGGAACCCCTGTATTTTGCTACTAATGAAGTTCTCTCAAATGCGAAGTAGTTTTCGTTCATCCTATTATTCCTAGGATTCCTAAGATTCATCCTATGGCCAAGATCAAAATAGAAAGCAGTAGTCTACATTGCATAGAGAATTAATTATAAAATGTTATCCTTGTCATATTTAGGTTTTTCTAAGTAGTGTTCTTAAGATGAATAGTCTGATGTCGGAATAGTCGGATGAACACAAAATCTTCTAGCATAAACATAAGCCAGAAAAGCTTACAGAGAGAAAACACAGATTTTCAAGCCAAATAAAAAGGATTTTCAAGCCAAAATATCGATTTTATGGTTTTGAAACGTTTCTTGTTTCACGGACTCGCAGTATGTATTCTCTGGAAAACAGTGAATATCATCGATGGTCTTGTATTGAGAATATGCAAGATCACAAATGTAACAATTCAGTCGAAATGCGCAGATAACAGAAATACACTGTGTCCAAGATAAGAATGAACAGCATGGGGATATCGGAACCGGTAAGTGATACGGTGTCGATTAAATTAGAGAAAAGTAGCGCATTTATGTGCCTAATAATATGCCATTTAGAAAGTTTCAATATTCCGAGTATTTTCGGAGATATCCGAGAAAAACCGAAATTTGAGAATTTCGTTTTTATTTTCTCCTAGCTTTATTTTCAAAGGGAATTTAAAACAAATAGCACATCGCCATGGCCACTTTCTAAGGACTACACGATAACATAAGCAGAATTTTTCTGCGACGTTTCGTCTTTCAGAAAACATCATCAACTTTTTGTATTTTTATATGGGCCGAAAATAAAGTATACCGTGTATATGACTCCATTTTTCATTGTGAATACAGCAACGTATCACACAATATTATTTCGTAACCATTTCTCGCGCAAAATATAACTTAGTGATTATTCAATCTGTTTTTCTTCAAGTCTTGTAGTCATAATAGTACTTTATTTTGATAGAATTTTTGACATATTACTGTTCCTACTTTTACATCTCGTTACCTATCTACTTTGTGTTGAAAATGGAAAACTGCAGCTTTTCGAATACTGAAAAGTTTGATATGTTGTCATGTTACATTTTGTGTCAAAGTAATTGTGTTGATGTTGAATGTGCGTACTCTAATAAGTGTCCAGAGGGGGACAACCTGGTAAATCAATATTCAGAAGGTTAGTTTTTAATTTAAAAGAATACATCATTAAAAAAACCTGTGGTGTCCCGACAAAGGCAATCTGATGAAGAAAGTCATCGTGATGTGTTAAAGGCCGTTGTTGAAAATCATGAGATATCCACTCGCACATAGACTTATTATCCTGAGGAGACGGAACATCTCATTCATAAAACTGTTTTTGTTTTGAAGCAATGATTGAAAATGAACTGCACGCGTATCAGAAAGACTACCGATCGAACCTCTTTGTCTTCACCAACTTGTTGGCAACGCTGTTATGTTTATGTGTCTTGTTTCCCTGATTTCAGCCAGTGGCGTACCGTCCTAATGGTTCCATAACTTGGAAATATATTTTATCTATAACTATATTATTAAATATTGTTCTGTACGGAGTTGAAGCGTCGAGTTTGTTAGTTAGGAAGACAAACAAATTCCTTTTGATCATGAACAAGCTACGAATGTACTCTCAATGAAAACATGTAATTTCTCTCTGTATAATATGTCAATCAACATTCTGAAAAATGAAACATCATTGGAAATATATAACCAGATTCTTGTCAGTACCTGTAATTCCTGATATTATGTTCAACTGAAACAAGTGCAATATCATATGCATTCAGACAGTTGTATAAAATTGAATTTCCTTATAATTTGCACACAAATTTCTCTGTTTTGATAAAAACAAAAAACACAGCTTTCATACTTTCGATATTCATATGATACAACAAATTTATCCATTACTGGAAAAATGGTGTTGGTTCAAATTTATACAAAAGAAAACAATAGATCATTACATACAATGACAATAATTTACAAAGAAAATAAATGAAGTCGCTCGTGAACATAGTTTGTTGTTTTTCTGTACTATATTGGAAAAATGTGATGTTGAAACAATGGAGTATTAACTGCAGATTACCTATCAGATGCGAACTGAAACGCTGAATGGCATGGTAGTGGATTTGCATCTGGCCTCAAGTATTTGGAACCACTTTTCTTTGTTATGACATCCTTGAATCGAGATGATCAGGACAAACATAAAGATATTTGCTCAGACGATTCTCCTGCCAGCCAAGAAGAGATGCCCAAATTTTCCTTTTTTCACTATCAGCGGGAAACCTGAAGTAATACAGAAATAGGTTAACAGGAATAAGTTGCTTAGAATTTTTGATGCAATGAACAAGAAAGTCTATGCCATGAAAACATGAACACTACCTAAATCATTAACAATCATGAATAAACAGTACCTAATCATCATATATTCACGCCACTGGAATAACAAACAAATTTGGAGGTTAGGTATTCCAACTTACTTGTGAAAAGAAACATCAGGGCTGGAATTGTCAAGTTTTTTGCACACTTGGCAGTGACGAACCATATTGTCCAAAAATTCACTCTGAATTCCACAATACCTATTCAAAGTCACTAAAAACAACACTTCAAAACACAAGATCACTCGTCTGCAACACCGCAACGAGAAATGGGCAGATCGTAGTTTCGTAGTAAAAATCATTCATACAATAGGCGTGGCCTGGACGCGCCGATGTCGCTTTGTGGGTAACAAATCTCATGATGGTACAATGTGATAGTTCACAAAATGAATATTCGGTAATTCCAACGGGTACATTTCAGGTTTTCATGATATATAAAATACCGTTCAGAAAAATGTTCCATTGAGACTGTATTACTTGCAATACAATGAAAAAATGATATGAACGTGTCAATAATTATTGCGAATCTCGTTCTCAAACTGGAAATATGGCAACGACACTTTCCAATCGGTCACAATAGTATCCTACAGTGGACCAGATATTGGCAATGTCTGATCTTCTTTGAATGTAAATAGTTCCGTCTCCTCAGGATAATAAGTCTATGCACTCGCACCATTGAAGATAATACCGGAATAGCCAAATCCGCCGCTCACTTCATTTTAAGAAAAAATAAATATCATCCATATAAATTTAGGATTTGTCATGGACTCAGACCAGGTGACGATGCAAGGCGAAGAACCTTTTGTGAATGGTACTCTAGAAAATTCCAAGACGATGAAAATTTCCCTTTCAGAATAATTTGCTCTGATGAAAGCATGATCACCAACAATGGAATTTTTAATAGGCGGAATGTTCATTATTGGTCACAACAAAATCAGCGTGTACACAAAGTGTCCAGACATCAACATCGTTTCGGTTTTAACATGTGGGTTGGGATTCTCGGTACGAATATAATTGGGCCTTTTATCTACCAAAACAAGTGTGTGCTTGTGTTCTTGTGCTTAGAAAATAATGGAGGGTTATCTGAACACTTGATGAAAGTTTCTGTTTATTTCCTGTGATACATATTAGCTCGTTCATTTATTACATTACAATTACATTTATTAACTAAACTTTTGATATTGCGACTCATCTTTGTATTCAACAACGCAAAAATTCCGGCAAGTAGTAATATATACTTGTTTGATTGGAATGATCAATTTACATTATGTATCAAAATATGACATTTTCCAGCGCCTACTATCTACATTTTGCGCGAGAAATGGTTCCGAAATCATATTGTGTGATACGTTGCTGTATTCACAATGAAAAATGGAGTCGTATACAGGGTATACTTTAGTTTCGGCCCATATAAAAATACAAACTTGATGATGTTTTCTAAAAGACGAAACGTCGCAGAAAAATCCTGCTTATGTTATCGTGTAGTCCTTAAAAATGGCCATGGCGAAGTGCTATTTGTTTTACAACCCTGTGATTTTGAATAGTAAGTGATAGATCACCCTCTACGCATCACGAAATAGATAACGGAAAAATCACTTTGATCTTATCCTGCTCGGTATCCAGTGACGTCGGTTCTACGTGCGCCACTTTATAGGTCCATGATCAACAAATGTTAAACAAATGATCTAATGAAAACAAAGCTTTCATTTTGAGGAGACATATTTTGAAATGTATTTGTCATTTCCTTTACTCCTCTAGAGAACCCCAATTCTGAAAATCTAAGATGGGAACCTGAGTTTTTTTTCTGTATAACTGTATCTCATTTTTGCATATTGCTCGATCTGTAATCGACATTTGATAGCAAGAATGCATGAAATGCTCACTTTTTATGTAAAGTGATAAGTAAGTTCTAGTTATTTGTACGAACCACTTCAGACTATGATAGATAAAATGTATATGTTATAGTCATCTACAAATGCAAAATGTGTATTGTGTCCTGTTTATCGATCTTAAACAAGTTCGGTGTTCAGTTGGCAGAAAGCTGGAATTGCTTCGAGAAAATGATAAAAAAGTAGAAATTGTTTTCATTTTGGTTCTTATAATTGATAGTTCACCAGATTGGCAGCTGAATTGTCCACTGAAACACATCCCGAGAAGTATTTGTCGTATCAGTTTTTACAAAATGTCTCCGATATTCAGGACCTAAATGTGAAAAACTGATAGTGCAGACGTACTACTCAAAACTGAAGATCAATAGGTAAATAGAGATACGAGATATGGTCAGAAAATTGTCCTGAAAATTTTGAGGTAATTTCGTGAAACAGTATTGATTAATAAGACACCCATGTTTCCATTAGATTTGTAGGTGGTTCTTTATAGGAGAAAGTGGATTTGTCAAATAATTTTCTTGTTCGATCATTCAGGCTCATTCAAGGTGGATCGTCTTGAGTGGGTCACTCAGTACATGTCTATCACTACAAAAATTTCAACAAATATGGCAGATTGAGTTTTTCGTGAATAAAATGTCATTGTGACGTTGATGTGGCTGTATACAATTGCAGTTTTTCGTTTCGACTCCTCAATCATTTGTTTTCAAACATGTTTGAAGGCTAATGACTAGAATTTAGAACTATCTAACTATTCTTATGTCCAGACATCATTCCGCCTGTTTCATCACATTCGGCCTATTTTTACTGTCATCATTCGTAACAATCCCTTCGAAAGGAATAAATGTTGATTGTGGGGACCAGAAGACACCAGTAACTTCGTTTGAACTAGTTGTCTCGTCAGAAATATTACATCCCGAGAATTTTTCTGTAATTCTTTTCATTAGTCATTAGTTTGGAAATATATCTACCATGGATAAATTGTAACCAAACGAAATTTGCCGAATAAATGAGTTTCAATCAAATCGCTGAGAATCCTATGCAACAATGCAAGGCAATATGATCCGACAGAAATAGCTAAGAAGACAGCTAAGAGAATCACTGTTGCCAGAGGGTATATATTGTGATGGCGTAGGTTGATGTTGTAATGCGGTGGCGCAAAAGTAGTCACCTGATTTTCCAACGCTATTACTTTTTCGTGAATGAAAAATCTGTTGTTTTTATCCAGGTGAGGCACATTTGGGCATGTTTTAGTTATTCTTCACTTTCGTCAATACTTCAGGCGATACATTGACTGGCAATGCGTGACTTTTTGGCGTGTATTTCCCATCTATATGCCTTCTTTATGAGTGTCGAAGTCATGACGCTATTTGCACAAATGAAAGCATCTTTCAATGGGGCGATTACTTTTGCGTCACCTGTTGAAACGATGGTAGTTGTATCTGAACGGCACAATCCTTATAGCCATGTCTGTAGTGGTGGTGGTGGTAACATAGTCCATTATTTTCGAGTCATAGGAGCTTGATAGGCTTCTTGTTTTGGGTCTTGCTGTGAACGGATCACGGGTCATAGAAAAAATTTCTATTCACTGAGGTGAATTTTGTTAACATAGAGGGGTCACAAAAATGATAAATTGGGATTCAAATATCTCTTAGAAAGAATGTCATGTAACAATCATTGAAAAAATCAAACTGTTTAGAATAGGACAACATTTCAGAATATGAGATCTCAAAAATATAAAAAAATTGGGATTCAACATGTGAAAAACGTAATCCGTTCAGAGCTCTCTATTCTATTTTATTTTCCTTCACCTGTGTCTGAATGGAGAACAAAGTATAGTAAGTAGCCTTGAGTATCTGGTTTTTACAATCACGAGTTTCTATGCATGAACACCGAAGACATTATTCCACAAATTCTTGCAATATTACGACTGTTTTGCATTCACAACTGCTGGGAAATTACTTTTGTTATTTCATCTGATGCCTTCGGAGTATCGCCTTTTTTAAGTCGTTTTTAATTTTTCTGAAGTCAAATACAACTGCTCATACACATGAGATAATCTATTGCAGTAGTAAATCTACTACTAGCCTAATTGAAAGTGGTAATACCACTCAAGTTTGGCCAAAGTCTATCGGCCTACGGAAATTTTGATAGAATACGTAAATTGAAAATTTCATTCCTCAACAGTTCATACTAGTTGGATTGAATAACATAATGGAACTGTTTGTACAAGCACTTGAATAACCCTCAAAACAATATCCATCAACCCTAAAATGAATGTATGTGTGTCTGCGAAATATTTCCACGCAAATAAAATCATCAGTTCATTCAAAATCATCAGCAGCTTCGTTAATCCAACTGCAATGTAGTCAAATCAATCAGTATATTCGCTGTATGATATAGTTGGTTATACCACAGTTTGAATAAGCACTTGAATAACCCCCAAAACAATATTCATCAACCCTAAAATGAATTTATGTGTGTCTGCGAAATATTTCCACGCAAATAAAATCATCAGTTCATTCAAAATCATCAGCAGCTTCGTCAATCAATGTAGTCGAATTCGCTGTATGATGTTGGTTATACCACGTGTCCATTAAGTAACCTCTTCCTCCCCAGGTTAACTCGCACATTATAGAAGTTTTCTGGGTTCCAATGATGATAGGTACTCTGAAAATTTCTGGAGATCGATGATTTGCTGATAAATGGAAATGTTTTCAAGGTGGTGGCACTTTCGGTTATACAAGAAGTAGACACCAACTTCGTTATTTCATATGGAATGCTATATTTTTCAATATGTTTTTAGATTCTTCAATTATTTTTAGAATGATCTTGATCAGACTTCCCTATACCTAACTCTAGTCGAAATATTCGGAGAAATCAAACACAATAAAAAGTATAGCATTTCATTTGAAATAACGAAGTTGGTGTCTATTTCCGGTATAACCGGAAAACATCTTGTAAACATTTTCATCAATCAGCAAATCATTGATTATGGCTCTCCAGAAATTTTCAAAGTGCTACCATCATTGGAAACCAGAAAACTTCTATAATGTGCGATACGATCATTGATCTTGTTAAGTGAAACCTGCTTTTATGACAATGAAGGATAATTGACAGTGATGGATAGTAAACGGTTCCAGTTTTGCATTTGTGTTTAATTTCAAATTCAAATCGTGTTTTTCAGTGTTTCCAAATAACTTGGCGCGACACAATTAACTCGAGATCGGCAGAGGTGACGTCATCTAGTGTCGATCTTGGGCAGCCTCATAGTGAGGTTTTGAAAGTCGATGTAATCAAGTAGGCAGAAGTCTACAACTTTTCTTTACAACTAGTTACATCACTGGTGCAGCAAGAAAACATCACTACAGAGCGACAAATATTTCACATTTTCCCACTACAGTTATTACAGTCTGGCAATTCCATAAAAATTGATGGAACGAAAAGAATGGCCAGAAGTTAACCCGTGCTGCAACAAAATTACACTTCTTTCAGAACCAGAACAACTTTGGTATCAACAAAACGCAATCAAGAAATATATCATGTGTTATTAGTTCACCATGCAAAAACTCATCTTCACTCGTTTCCCCCTTTTTAAAATATACCAGATACTCCAGCCTACTATAGTTGTAGAAATACATCAAGTTAAAAAATAAACTACTTTCGATTCATTGGTTACCCTCCGCATGTGTATTCTTGAATATTTCAGATTCTTACAGTCACAATAAACATGCTGTTCTGTTTCCAAATACATCAAACAATTTCTCGTGATAAAGCCTTGAAGCCTATGAACCGGTGGGATTTACCCTCGGATTTACCTTGGGTTTTGTGTCTCGTTTTTTCAGCATGAAACGACGGAGTTCTCGGAGTAACTAGTGCAACGACCGTTCGGTGATTTGGCACACGCGCTAATAAAGTACTAATTATCTGTTGCCAACTTTTCCATAGAAGAGATCAATAGAGGTTTCAGTTAACTTAACCTTTCTCACTAACTCCAATCTACAATAATCAGTGAGGTCCCAGAACATGATACAAAAAATATTGTTGATGTATCCCGTATATTATGTGTACCCATTTAGAAATTCAAACATTTCAACAAGCTTATATATACTCATTTATCAAGACAGATACATAATATTATTTCAAACATTTTGTTTATGAGTTTACCTATCAAAAGTCAGTATGGAAAAGTTTGTAATTCTATTTTGCGTACTGCATATCGCTTAGGTTCTCTCATTCATATGATGATAATACCTATTCCGGACTTTTCCACTTCGATAAACTTCGAATTTAGAAAAAAATCATCCATGAATTGTGCAGAAAAATAAAATATCATTCTAGTTTAGGTAGATTAATAATGAAATTTTCCTTTTGTATTATTCCCTTCTTTACGATTACAACCCTATAATAAACGTTCGGTTCGCACTACTACAATGTATTATAGCAGCTCGTAAGTTGAATCACCGAACATTCAGATTTCTAGCGGGCAGGCTAAATCACTGAACTGTCAGTGCTTTAGTCACTTTGAATTGTTGACATTATATACAGTGACAATTCGATGATCGAAGTTCCGACGTTCAGTCTTCCAGGGATTTCCTCTCTCATCTAGTGTGCGTTGAATGAAAAGAGATGGATTTCGACTTGGTGTATTTCCACGACTATTCTTTTCCATCTAGCAATTCTAGCATTGTCACCGGTGGTCGTTGCTAAGTTTTTCTCTTTTTTCCTATCTGTGTCCGCCTCTCTGTACCCGTCCGGCGCTCCGATTCGATTTCGACTCCGGCTCGGCAGTGGATCTCTTGACAGGCGGTAACGTAAGAATGCATGACAGACTAGCCCGCTCGCACAGCTCCGGCTCCGACCTCGACCGCCCCTCCTACTCCTCCACCACTCACTCTTCCTCGCCGGTGAAGCCGTCGCACCGGCGGCTCTACAGGCCGCACGACAGGCGCGCCTCTACGTGGTGTTGCGGCTCGTTCGTGGTGCGCCAGCTGCGCAAAACGCAGCATCTCGATTAGGTCAGAGGGTCTTGATATCTCTGCGAATTGTAAACGTTGTTGGGGCTCAGGTCTATGCCATATCCTTTTGAGATAGTTATGCAAGACGTTCACGAAAGCGAGACATATTTTTCGACAGGATAACGATGTAGAAAAGAATGGGAAGACACTTATGGTGTTCAATTCTGCCAAAACGCTAACGGCATATGGCGCTATTTCTCATCATCAACTGATATATAGATAGATAGAGTGAGTTTATTGTGTTGAAAAAATAAATTTTCATCGCAAGGGCTCAGCTTATGTGCAAGCATGATTTCAAGTGGATCAATAGAGTTAATCATGTGGGTACATTGAGAAAAGGAAAAAGAATGATTGTCCTGATTCAGAGTTATACAAATTCGAATGTAGATTTCACTAGACATATTCAAAAAATCATTCGTTGATAATGAACGATCGTTACTTCATAATATTCATCAAGGACTTGCTGAAGGTTTCCTAAATGAACAATGATATGGCTATTGACTAGAAGTCAGACCATCAAAATTACCGATTTCCGACAGAATCGAATTTTACCTTATCGATACCTGAATCGATAGGACATTCAAATATGACGTGTTCCAAAGACTCGGTTACTTGAAAGTTACAAATTGTAGTATCAATTTGGTGAAAAGAGCCATGAAACGACAACATCAAGGACTTTTTGATCAACTGAGAAGTAACCTGCCTCACCTTTAGTTTCGCGTTCTACCCAAGCAATATATATTTTTTTGGCATTTCCATGTTTTTAGATATCACCAAAATCTTTTGGAAGAAGGAATTTTATTTATGAACACGATTGTTAAGTTTTAGTCAAGAAAAAAACAATACGCAGATTTTTATGCAATTATTTAGTGTTTTGAGATTGTAATTATATAGTTAGGTTAACAACTGAGAAGTCGAGTGAAATTAATACTTCTGAATCGTTTCTTCGATACATTTACACTGAGTGTAATCTTTCAAATCTGAATATGCCGGTGTAAGTGCCGAATCCAAGGCGTTATCAGAAACCATAGATTGAATCTAAAATTATAAATTAATTGTCACTAATCTGCTAAAACTTTAACAGCAGCTGTTATCCTATGTAAGAACATGGTTGCTTATGATGTTCGGAAACGCAGTAACATTTGAAATCTAGAAATTCTAGAACTGCTTTGATTCTACTTTCATCCAGAGTTCCATCTCGCATGGGTTTTCAATCATTTGTTCAATCATTCAATATTTTCTTCTTGCACTATCATTAAATTTTCAGAAAAATAGCGCCAGGAAATTCCTAATTTTTGACTCGCATACTGAGAGGATACTGTTTGACTTGTTATGGTTTCGTCTTATTGCAGGTTTCAGTTTGAATAACGTAAATCACCTCGAATTGCTCTGAAATTTGCAGGCATTTCCTCAAATGTTACATCATTGATAACAAGGCCCTCTGAAGTAGGTGAGCGGTTGGTGAATGCATTTCTATAGTATATAATATATTCAACAAGTAAGGTATGTGGCAATATTTGCGCATGTTGTGAACATGCATTATTTTCGAACTCAGAAATCTTGTATATTTTGTGAGATCTTTTCAATGCAACAGTGTTCGAATGTCACAAATGATAATAATATATCATATTATAAAGTCAGTTAGGTATGATATTTCTATAAAATTCAAATAAACATTCGAAAAAGTGAAACAGAACCACTTTTCAAATATATTACGTACATTCAATTGGAAATTCGCTAATGAAAATAATGTATCTATATGACTATTTTGCTGTTTCTGGAAATCACCAAGAATTTTTCAAGTGATTGATACAGTTGTTTCTACAGACCCTCACGTATGAAACATTTTGAGTGAAAATTTGTATCCCTCTATATTCGGGTACATCTCCTCAAGATTCTTGAAATTGAAGTATATTTGAGTACGTTGTACATTTTATATACAGTTGTTTGTTATTTTCCATTGTGTTCCATAGGGTTTCATAGAATAAGAGCATAGATTTCTGTAAATCTGATTACTACTACTATTTAAATAACTTGGAATTGCATCACCAACTGAAATATCATTCGTTATTGTTCTTGTCAACGTATTTATACTGTTTATTGAAGGTCAAGAAATCGTTTCCTATACACTTCCAAAAACCAATCTTTCATTACTGAACTAAAAAATTCTATTAATTTCATTCAATGTGATGTAGATGTATAGAAGAATGGTGAAGTCACTGATGGTGTTTTGTTTCGCCAAAACACTAACGACATTTACTGCCATAATAGTTAACTCCCTAGAAGATGGCACTATTTTTATACAATTATTTGGTGTTTTGAGTTTGTAATTATGTAGTTAAATTATCAACTGAGGAGTTGCCTAGAATTACTACTTCTGAATCAATGTTTCAATAAATTTGATGCGTTTCAATACGATTAGCAATAATACTGATCTGAATATTATTTAGTGTCGCCATCTAACGGTTCACATACGTGGGATTTTCCGCTGTGATGAATAAAATGTTGTTATCAAGCTGGCTGTACATTAGAGTTTTGGCAGAGTAAATAAGATGGCAATTTGGCAAAGTAGCTTCACCATTGTTCTCTAATCGTGATTCGAGGTTTATGTTTAAAAGTCACTGATGTGAAAAATGATTTCTTGAACGTATGAATTCAATGGTCACTGCACTGCCTTTTCAGATGGAGTTGTTCGAGATTTTGCTCGCTTGTTGGTAGACCTAATCTTTACTGCATGCCTTTCTGCCTTTGATGGATCCTGTGATAGAATTATGTGCCTTGATGAAGTAATGAATCGTTATCTGTTATACAGAGTGTCCGATCAATATTGAATATCTTCAAAGAGTCGCCCTCACTGATTAGCAATTTCTCTAGTATTATTTATTTTCTGAAGATATCATTGTAAAGATAGTGGGGAGTTCCTTAATTGTCTGCATTCTTCGACTTTTTCTGATGTCAATGTTGTTATGACACTGTAGTTGTTACCTCATAGCTGTATTGAAAGATATTTTATATATATATAAATCATATTGTGTGTTTTTGTTTGATTAATATTTTTTATAAACAAACTGGGATTAATAAATTGGTATATCGAACCGACATCATCTTTCATCCCTCGAATTTACAGCCAACGTTATCGAAGCGCCGAAAACGGATTTGCCCAAGTCCATTTCGGACGCTGTCCAGCAAATCCAATCGAAACTGAGTATTCTGGAGTACAACGTGGCAGCGCTGACGTCACAACTTGGGGATGAGAAGGACGCCAGATCCGTCTTGCAAAATATCGTAAAGAACTTTTTGACCGCCAATTCCAAGGAGAACGAGAGCATAGAATGGCCCGCCATCGAAAGCAATATTTGAGCGTCGATTATTGACCAGTGTACTGATTTGTGTATTAAATTGTATATAGAGTATATTCATATTTTCATCTAGATATTTTTATAATAAAAGTAACGAACCAAGATGGTTTTTCATTTACTGCAGGTCGAATGTTTGCGTAGAATTCATAAGAGGTGAGGCCCGTAGTGAACAATATTATTATTGATATTGCATATATTCATTGATATCTTTCTAAGATATTTCCATAATGAAAGTGACGGACCTAGATAGTTTCTTATCCCAAGCATGTCGAATTATTTATCATATTTCAAATAGATGCCCGCAATAAAAATAATTACTAATGTAGAGCTGTTCATAAACCGCCAAAGAATTCGAATCATATCCCAAAGATATCAAATCATTTATCATTTGAAGACAAAAATATAAAATGGATACATGGAATACCTTCCAGACTTTCAGGAATTGATTCGAAAGGACTTTACCAAGAATGAAATATAGATCTATCATACTGAATTTGTCTGACATCTCAACAAAACATTTACTCGGTGATGAATTGGTCGGTGCATACTCGATCTAGAATTATCATCCATTAACGGTCATTTTGGTTTTCTTGAGCTCAGACTCTTTGTAATTGGTATCCTGTGAGAAAAAATGAGTTGACTATGGAATTCGAAATAAAATATTTGTATCGCAAAGTACTATTTCTCTGTCAAATTTGATTTAATGAATATTCGTGACTACTTGGGAAAGTAAGCATTCATCATATAGAATGGCACTTCGATATTTTTCCTCAATTCGTAAATATTTTTGGAGAATCCTTTATCAAAAACTTAAATTTTGAGTTCCAAAACAGTGAGAAATCATAATATGTTCATTTGATAATATAAGCCGTTACAAATTTCGTAAATACTATAGCACACAGAAATAATTCACTGAAGAAAACTTGTGAGTGAGGTGACATGAAAAATAATAATGAAAATATGTTGTCTAAAGAGTATATATAAAGAAAGATATATGTCATCAATACAGAATTATATGACAATGACACATGAAATAGATTTATAAATAATTTGTATGGATTATATAAATTAATAATAAACGGAGAAAATTGATAAGCTAAAAGAAGGGCAAATTTGATGATAACAGAAAAATGTAACGAGAGGATGCCAAATATATATGTACTATAATTGATGGAGTTCTCTTATCTCTCTGATATCAATTGAACTTCTTATTTCTCAGTTCATTAGATTAAGAACAAACTCTATTGTGGTATTTTTCATATAATTTTTCAGCCGTAATCTGAATACAAAAATTGAGCTACTTTCCTCAACATCCAGTGGTGAGGTGTTACATTTTTGGACCCAACTTGACGTTTCTGCATCTCTATTGACGCGTAAATATCCACTCTTCTTCACTGGCAAAATAATTCACTAAATGTAAATGAAATATTACTTTTTGAAGGATTTTTCTTGACACTCAATTATTAATTATTTATTCATCATAAAACAATGTCATTTATTGGAATAATAATTGATAGTAATTTTGAACAATTTCGATGTTCCATGTCGCTGCTGATCAGAAACGTTAAATATTTATCTTGAAGAGTTGATTCCACAATTTCATTAGATACTTCAATTTGTCTGGAAGAAGATGGATAATTCGATATTTTATTAGAAATCTCAATCTTGTTATTCAAACTATCTTCTATATAATCTTCTGCTAAGGAGTCAAATTTATGGCCACCGTGACGATTTATGAAGTTGATGTTGCCCCCTGCATTGGCCAGAAGAGTTACAGAACTTCCCCCTGAAACAGTGACTTGTGTAGCTGTTATACATGTCTTTTCCAAGCTATTTTGCAACCTATGAATACAAAATATTGAAATTACTACCAGTTTTACAAAATTATGATTATATCTATACCTTGTTAAGTAAATTTGTTCTGTTATCAGCATCATCTTGAATAAATTTTTTAATATCATCATAAATTTATTGATATCATCCCTTGATAAAACTTAAGATTTCTTTCCTCTGTATACGACGCCTTTGTTCTTAATGAGCAGGACTAATTTCGAAAACTTCCTGATATCAATATTTTCCTCAATATTCAATGTACTTTTCAACATTGAGTAGACACTCCATGTTATGGTTATTTACTCCGATGCTCCGATGTTGATGTATTTTGTAATATCATATTGTATATTTTTGTGGATGACAGAGAGTCAAAAAAAGAAATAAAAAAGTGTCACAGATTGAAAGTGTCATCGAGTTATTATAGATAAAAAAGAAAGAAATAATATGAATAGAAATATTAGAGTGAGAGAAAACATTGGTCCTTCGAGCTACTAGAAGAATTTCAACTAGGAAATATGCAGTCCACCTTATACAGCATGGATGGAAATACCTGTCAGACAGCAGGTACTTGTGCCAAACGAGCAGATGGTTGTACCAGAGAGGAATATAATCAGTGGACACCAGGTACTGGTGTACAAGTGATAAATGAGGATAGAAGCATCAATGAACTCGATAATGTTCTTGGAATTTCCCTCAATCTACAGAACGACAGGATAACAGAAAGATCTAATGTAAGCGGTGAAAATTTAATGTATCGAGTAGAAGAATTATTCAATTAGAAACGGACAGACAGTCAGCTGCCATTGAAGAAGAGAAAGAACAAGAGGAACAGCTTCTGAGAGAAAAAAGATTTCAACGAGAAAAAAAGTTGATTGACTTAGCCAAGCAGGTAGTTCAGCATTCACTGAAATCGACCGAAACGATATGTTTCAAGAACTGGAAAATGATTTAATGAAAATAAATGATAAAGTACAGAACTGGATGGATAGTAATCATATACAGGTACCAAAAATGTGTGAACAAGAAATCAGAAGGGAAAAAGTTGCACCAGTATTGAAAAGAGATCTTATCGAAGTATTACTCAACTGACAAGCAATTAAAGATCTACCAATATTTTCTGGAGATCCAGAAGAGTGGACTATTTTCATATCACAATTCCGTAAATACACAAAAGCATTTAAATTTTCAGATGAAGAAAGTTCAATAAGAATTTAAAAGTGCCTCCGAGGAAGGGCCAGAGAAACGGTCAAGCCCTTGTTGGTATCTTCAGAGTGTAGCAAAACGGACTGGGGGTTACACTTGAAGACTCCTCAGGGACGTACTTTGCTGATAGATAGTCAGTCCGCTTCGCACATTAATCTTTTTGAGAGTAATACTCAGTCAAAGGATCACCGTTTATTGGCTGATTAGAAGAATAATTCGCACTGAAATATTATAACATGGTAATATTCGAGTAAGAGTATCAGATTGGAAAGAATACCTGAAGGCAGGTATACGATTTATTTTTGAATAAACCGAAAGAAACCAGGAGGCTTTCAGTGATGAGAAAATTCAGCTTGCACAAATTTTGGCAGACGATCAGAAACAACAAATTATTGTTTGCCATGGATATCAAATCAAGCCCACTTTATCATAATGAGTGTATAAAACAACAAGCAGCAAGTATTCTGCTGAAAGAGAATTCGGATTAAGTAATCGAGATACTAGAAATGTCCATTGGCAGACCTGACATCATAATATCGATGATAGTAGAAAAAGTCAGGAGAACAGCACCTCCTAAGGAAGGGCAACCTGGAAGTTTCCAAATCAATGGGATATCTGTATGATCCCCAACTTCTAGATAAAGTTACACATAAACTACCTTATTTCCTGAAGCTGGATTGGGGAGAATTTGCGATGAAAAACAACGATGATATCAGTTTCAAAACGTCCTCTGAATGGTTGAGAGGAAAAGCAAAGATTTCATGCTATGTGGACAACCCAATTTTCGAAAGATGTAATCCTTCATCAAATCAGCAATACAGTAGAAAGAAAGAGTCTGTCCTGGTTATCGATACGAAGCAGATAGAAGATGTTCACTGTGTAAAGAAGTACATTCATCAGAAAATTGCCATTTGTTAAAAAAAAAAATGAATGTGAGAGATGGAAGGTTGTCACAGAGAACAAACTGTGCATATGCTGCCTCAAGCCAAACCATTTCATGTCTGATTGCTGAAGAATGAAAAATTGTGGTATTGAAAGATGTTTTAGAGTACATCATCCTGTACTTCACCAAACGAAAGTAGTAGAAATAGCCAATATCTGAACCGCAGCCAGGTGAACGCATTAGTACCAGTAGAAAATAAAATGAATTACTATTGAAGATACTGCCAGTGAAAGTTCGAGGTCCTTCACGTGAAATATTGACATATGCCTTTTGCGATGATGGAGCCACAATTTCTCTAATTGATTCAGATTTAGCTGATAGCCTGGGTCTAGAAGGAGCAACTGAACAAATATGTTACCAATGGACGAATGGCATCGTTCAAGAAGAAATGATTCAAGAAAAGTGAATCTTGAAATTTCCATATCAACAGGAGAAACATTTTCTCAACTTAGTGGATCGAGAACAATCAAACTGTAAATCAAACAAACTGTAAATGTGGACAAAATCAAGGCGAAATATCCTAATGTCGAACAAATAAACAACATCACTTCCTACTTTCAAGAAACGCCACAAATATTGCTGGGACAAGATCGCGGTCATGTGATTGCAGCTAGGAAGATGATACCTTTAGAAAATAACGGTCCAATGATATCTAAGACACCATTAGGTCGGTTGATTCATGGAAATCTTCATAATATTCATCACATCGAGAACGAAACAATTTTTTGTATCACATCTGCAACAAGTTAACCCTTAAATGCATGTTGTTGCTTTTTGGCGACATACCGCTAAATATTCGACTCGAATGCAAGAGACAGCAAATATCGCACTGCTGCATGGCGTGTCTGTTTGTCTACATACCTCCCAATTACAAGATGTGTACAAATCGTTGGAGGTGGGGAGCATAGGAATGACGAATGACCATTTCGCACATTCCGCAGGTATTATTCGCACCGTTTATGTTGTTCAATTTCAATAAGTGGTATATTCGAAGAGAGTCCCACTAGGTGATATGAAAATTGTGTTTCGAGATCTGCATATATTATGATGTTTGGCGGATATATAGGAGTTTTTGTAAAATATCGTTATTTTTGTTTTGTAACCGATTGGCAACACTATGCATTCTCCTCATTCCATGTTTTCTTTTGGAATGATGCCGATTGGCAACATCATGCATTCATTAGTGGTTTTCTACAGGTATTTCTCCTTTTTCCATTCCAGTATGAGCAGAAATATGAAGCAATATATGCCAATGAAGCCTCATAAATGGGGCTTCAAATTTTTCGTGATGTCAGGCAATTCGGGGTTTGCCTATGAATTCGAAATTTATACAGGAGAACAGAAATATGACCAACCTGAAGATGAACCCAACCTTGGTGTTACTTCCAATTTGGTTCTACGCCTAGCCAAAATTATTCCTCGCCAAAAGAATTACAGACTGTATCATGACAACTACTATACAGCATTGCAGCTAATGGTTCATTTGGCGAAAGAGGAAATTCGTTCTCTGGGCACGGAACAGAATACCAAATTGCAAACTGCCAATGGAAGCTGCTATGAAGAAAGAGGATCGACAAGCCACGAGTTTGTTGCTTCAGTGGACTGTGTTGACATTTCTACTGTATTGTGGAAAGATAAAGTTGAAAAGTCGCAAATGGTATATGCGTATTTTTTATCATCTTCTGGATTTGATTTTGGTGAATGCCTGGCTAGTTTACAAACGAGTACTCTCGAAAAAACAACCTGGTTGCGAAGTGAAAAACCAAGCTCAATTCAGAGCAGAAGTTGCTCATAATTTGTGCAATGTGACAACGCTCCCTAGTAAACGCGGTCATCCGAGTACCAGTCTGGAAAACGAATTGAATGAAAAAAGAAAAAGAGGTGAGAAATGAAGCACCTGCCACCGATGGGCGTTCGTACTGACCAAATGGGGCACTGGCCAGTCCTTCAAGAAGCCAAAATGAGGTGCAAGTATCCAAAATGTAAAGGTCTTACGCATACCAAATGTGAAAAATGTGGTGCAGATCTTTGCTTGAATAAGAAAAACAACTGTTTCAAAAATTTTCACATGTGAGTCTCTCACTATGTAATACATGATGTTGCCGTTCGGCAACACAGTTTTTTGTGAAAATAAAATGAAAAACACAATTTTGATTTTTTTCTATATTTTTTCCGGATTATGACCAATTCAAAGTATAGTATTTTTGATATTTGGGCTTGAAATGAAAAGTTATGCATTTAAGGGCTAAGGAGTCATTCAGTCGTTGGAGCTTTCACAAAAACCCGTGAAGAAGAGAGGTGTGGAAGGATCATGGAAGAAACTACAGTCAGAGTAGGGGACAGATTCGAGATAAGTCTACTTGGGAAAGCACATAAAACCGTTTTTCCAGATTATAAAAATACTGCTCGTCTCTATTGCATTGAGCGTAAAATAGATAGTGATGAAGAATTTTGTGATCAATTGTGCCAGAAGATAGAATAATATGAGATAAAAGGGTATGCAAGAAAACTTTCCCAAGAAGAATTTTGTGATCAATTTTGCCAGAAGGTAGAAGAATATGTGATAAAAGGGTATGCAAGAAAACTTACCCAAGAAGAGTTGCAGATGAAAGCTGATGAAGTATGGTATCTACCACATCTTGCGATCTTGCTGGATGTAAAACTCAAGATGTGAGCTTGAATACCCTTGTCCGGACCTGACCTACTGAAACCACTTATAGGAGTCCTAATGAGATTTCGAAGAAATAAGATAGCTTAAAGAAATATAAAGAATATTAAAGAAATGTTCCATCAAGTTCATACAAGACAAGAAGATAGATCAGCTCAACGTTTTCTCTGGAGAGGAAGGGATAGAATTAGAGATCCAGAAACTTATGAAATGGTAGCGATGACTTTCGGTGCTATTTGTTCGCCCTGTCTAGCACAGTATGTTAAAAATCCGAATGCTATTGAATTTGAAGCTGAATTTCCAGATGCAAAAAAGCCAATAGTCCAAAATATTCATGTTTACGACTACTTGGATAGTAGTGTTTCTGTAGAAGATGCCATCAAACAACTTGAACAAGTTATAAAAGTACACCGCAAAGGAGGATTCCAGATATGTAATTTCATTTCAAACTCAAAAGGAGTTCTTGTCCACTCCTGAAGATCTCAGAGCAAATTATGCGAAGCAAATAGCGGAAACTTCACAAAATAAGATTGAGAGAGTGTTTGGTTTGAAGTGGCTATCTGAAACTGACAAGTTCATTTTTACCACGAACTTACAAAAGTTTGATCCAAATATCATCAATGGAAGCCATATTCATACAAAAAGAGAAATCCTCAAAATCTTGATGTCCCTATTTGAGCCTCTTGGTTTTCTTGGTAATATAATGATAACAATAAATATAATCCTTCAAGAGATTTGGAATCCAATCACATAGAATTACATGGTTTCTGTGATGCCAGCGAGAAAGCTTATGCAGCAGCGATTTATGTTAAGTCCGTAGTTAAAAATGATTCAGAAGTATCGCTTATCATTGCCAAAACCAGAGTGTGTCCACTCAAATCCTTTTCGATTCCTCGATTAGAGCTTCAAGCAGCTGTGATGTGTTCCCGACTTATGAAAACAGTTATTTCCGAGCTTGAAATTAACATCGACAGAATTTACATGTGGACTGATTCCAAAACAGTCCTAACCTGGTTGAGGAAAGAAAATGTGAGTTAGAAACCTTCATTGCTGCCCACAGAATTGAAGACATATTGGAAAATGCGGATGAAGAGGTTTGGCAAGAAAACGTTGCCGATGAAGAAAATATGCTTTCTGGAAGATGGTTTCAAGGTCCTTCTTTCCTGAAGAAATCTCAGAGGGAGTGGAAATGGTATGAAGATCACGAAATATTCGAGGATGTCTCGGAAAAAGATTTAGAAATTGAGTAATCTACGGAAGTGAACTACGTGTCCAAGAGTCTGCCAGATCCGAGAAGATTATCTAAATATGAAAAGCTGGTGAGATCAACAGCATGGGTCTTGAGATTTCAAGAAAACAAGAAGGAAAGCAAGAAAAAAAGATCTCTGGAAGTAGAAGAACTAGTGAGAGCCGAGAAAATGTACAAAGAAGTAGAAAAAAGGTATCTTAGTAAGGAATTACAGAATCTGAAGAGAGGAAACGAAGTAGAGAAAGTATCTACAATATATAAGTTATCACCTTCTCCAGATTATGAGGGGATAATAGTATGAAAGGAAGATTTGATAGCCGACTGATAGAAATCACTTTGAGAAAAAATCCAATAATATTAGATGTGAGGCACAAATTTATTCAATTACTAATTGAAGACTATCATCATAAGGCCAATCATAATGGATACGAATTCGTGATAATTAAAATAAGACAAAAGTTTTGGACACCGAAACTGAGAAATGCCGTCAAGAAAATTTGAAAAAACTCTGCTCTGCTTCAATGATAATCGCTTTGAAATGACTGATTGGAAGAAGAGGAGTAGTTACTGATTTGTATTCGGACAATGGTACAAATTTCAGATGTGCCAACAAAGAACTGTCAGAGAAAAGTCAGCAACTGGATCAAGAAGAGATAAAAAAACAAATGACGAGAAGGAGGATTAGATGGCATTTCAACCCACCAGCAGCCTCTCACATGGGTGGGAGTTGGGAGAGACTCATACGTTCTGTGCGAAGAAACCTAGATGTAATTTTGAAAGAAAAAATCCACGAGTTGAAGTGCTAATAACAATTTTAGTAGAGATAGAAAATACACTCAACTCCAGACCGTTAACATATGTTCCTGTAGATTCGAATGCACCTGAAAGTCTAACCCCAAATCATTTCCTAATAGGCTCATCATCTGGTAATCTCCAAAAAAACAACAATGAGGAAATAGACTTGAGACGGCAGTGGAAGATAGTTCAAGAATTGGCTAATAACTTCTGGACAAGATGGTTAAAGGAATATTTACCAGAATTGAACACGATGAAAAGATTAATTTGAAAGATGACAACTTAGTTTTAGTGGCTGATAACAAATTACCAAGAAACTCATGACCATTAGGGCGGATAATAAGAACATATTCAGGAAGAGATGGTACAGTAAGAGTTGTGGGTGTGAAGACAAGTGATGGAATCTACAAAAGACCTACTGAAAATTTGTAAGCTAGAAGTACAAGAGTGAAGAGTGTCCACTGAGGGGGAGAATGTTATGGTTATTATACTCTGATGCTCCGATGTTAATGTATTTTGTAATATCTATTGTATATTTCTGTTGATGACAGGAAGTCAAGCAAGAAATTAAAAAGTGTCACAGATTGAAAGTGTCATCGAGTTATCACAGATAAAAAAGAAAGAAATAATAAGAATAGAAAGATTAGAATAAGAGAAAACACTTCATAACGTAAGAGGTTTCATAATTTTTGATATTTCCTCGAAATAGTATGTAAGCATATTTTCAGAAACATCTTTCAACATATTAGATACTATTGCACTTTTTGCTTTCTCATATATATCTGATATCACTACCACTACCACGATGTGCCATTAAAAAACCGCTCATTCATGTTTTGTATGTCCGAGGACATTGATGTGTCTTCTGGTATTGTGTGTGGGTAAGTTTAACGAGCTCATATTTTTTTTATGTTTTCTTATATTACTGTTTTCAAAATACAGTTGTCTCATCCCTGATTGTTCATACAAACGATCACTTGGATATCTTGAATTTTTTGTTGGTATCAGCTTAAAGAAACACGTTTTTGTATAAGTAATTTAGATGGCTTTCCACTAAACTATATTTACTTTGCTTTGCTTTCAATCGCACCATGCTTTTCTGATCTATTATTCTTCCTCAATATTTGATATTGTTTCCCGAAGAGATTATGTAGGTTATTAGATAGTGACAGATGGCTAAAATTTGTTAATGCGTTCTAATGAATGGAAAAAGGTAAGAAGAAAGTTTTGTCTATGTTTATGGTTAGTAGCCTGTGGTTCAAAATGTCTTGAAATGAGTTTCTACATCTTCTTTCAAGTCTTCCAGGAATTTCCTTTATAAAGAATGGCAGTATCATCTGCTAAGCTGATGAAATTTCCCTTACTCTATATCCAAAATAAGCTATTCACGTAGATCGAGAACAGCACCAATCCCAACACTGTACCTTGAGGTACACTCTATTGTTCTGTAAGTGTCTTTTATTTGACGCATGGTCAGCGGTTTTCAAGGTAGCTTCTGAATAATCTGAAACCATGTTGCTGACTGTGTCGAATGCTTCTGCAAGATCTACGGAGTACGAACATAGCAAGACAAGGGTTGCTTTCATATAAAGCTCCATAAATATTATTAGTGATTTCCATTATCGCATGAGTAGATTTGCATATCAGATAATAGTCCATACTAGTCCAGTAACTAGAGAGTTAATTTTTTTTCTATATTTTTCAAATATTTTATATCAAAGTTTGTAATGAGTAAGATTAGTCAGTACTTATTTGCGTCTGTTGCATCTCCATGTTTATATATATATATATATACTACTGAACTTTTAAGTACATTGCATTACCCATGTCGATACACTTATTAGTGATTTAAGTGAGTGAGCCCGTTATATGACATGCAAAATCTTTCAGTCTCCGATTTTATGATATCATAACCTGGTGATTTTCCATTTTCTATTTGATGTATAGCCTTAAAAAATTCTTCTGTTGTTGGGGTGATTAATATTGAATTATATGATATGTGTTGATATAAAGGTTTCGATGAAAATGTTTGCTATATGTTTATCATCGGTAGTTATATTGTATCATCAGATTTGCTACTTCCAAACATTCCATTTATGTTTTCCCATAATTTTGTCGAATCATTTATATTCATGTGTGTCCGATTTGTTGAACTCATTCAAATATTTTGTTCTGGAATCAAATTTCGTACTCATAAGAAATGACATGTCTAATTTTCCATAGACTATGCGGAGAAATCAAAAATTCAATTCAAACTTTTTCATTGAATAAAACGTCATAACAAAAATAACTCATTTTTCAGCTTTTAATGGGATTTTCTCTCCTCGTTTCTAAAAAATAGAGTAGAAGTTATTGAAAATTATTGCAATATATTTGTAGTAAGGACAGATTTAGGATCTGTCCCAAAATGTCACTGCGCTTGAAATTAAACCTTTAGATACCTAAAAGAGAAATTCTCTATTGGTCAGTGACACCAAGATAAGTAGAGGTTTTATTCTTATTAAATATATTTGTATTTCCAAATTTTTTCAAAAACAAGGTGTCACTGACTAGTAGAGAATTTCTCTTTTAGGTATCTAAAGGTTTAATTTCAAGCGCAGTGACATTTTGGGACAGATCCTAACTCTGTCCTTACTACAAATATATTGCAATAATTTTTGATAACTTCTACTCTATTTTTTAGAAACGAGGAGAGAAAATCCCATTAAAAGCTGGAAAATGAATGTACCACCTCCTCGAAGAACTTACAGACAGTATTTAAAAATACAAAACCGAGAAATGAAAAACAGTCATCAAAAAATTGTATATACAGTATACCATGTGTTTGTGGAAAATATTATACCGGTGAGACCAGCAGGCCTCTATCAGTAAGGATGAAAGAGCATAAGAACAATATAAAGAGAAGATATACTGACAAGTCAAAATTAGCTGAGCATATCCTTACTGAGAATGGACAACATATGGCCGATTGGAGTAATATTAAGATCATAGGAAAAGAAGACAACAACCAAAAACGGAAAATCTGAGTCTGCTTGCATTCTCCTGAACGGAGACAATAATATTGCTTCTTGTTCAGTTGATATAGATAGAACTTGGCATCCACTTCTGAAACTTGAATATGAAAATGGAAAATTCGATATCAATTAATGAAAACACCTTGTAACCAGAATTCCTCCGTCTGCCAAATTGTCACTTTTCAGTGTCAAAATCGGAAACATTGAAAAAAGTTTACGAAGAGAAAAATATTTCAATTGTGTTGAGAACGGGAGCAGATTCGTTCCCGAAACGTCCACCAAGATAAGTAGAGGTTTTATTATTATTAAATATATTTGTATTTCCAAATTTTTTCAAAAACAAGGTGTCACTGACCAATAGAGAATTTCTCTTTTAGGTATCTAAAGGTTTAATTTCAAGCGCAGTGACATTTTGGGACAGATCCTAAATCTGTCCTTACTACAAATATATTGCAATAATTTTTGATAACTTCTACTCTATTTTTTAGAAACGAGGAGAGAAAATCCCATCAAAAGCTGAAAAATGAAAAAAAAAGTATTTAGAAAAATAACTCAATTGTTTATATGTATTCTTCTGACCTAGCTGCTATTAAACTAATAAAATTACTTCTTGCTCAAGTGACGAATCCTCCAATGACATTTCCAATCCGTATTACGCAGAACTACTTTAATAACCCGCAATCGCTCTAGCGGTCGAGTGTGATGTGGTAATCAATAAAAATAGCAATTTCAAATATCATCAGGGATCGAATGGTAAACCATGTGGAAAATAGTAAATATTTTATTGAGTGAAATATAATATGCACTTTCTTCCTATTATAAATCATGAAGCAAGTATACCTAGAATATTCGTATGTACAAAAAAAATAGTATTATGGAAAAGAAATATCACAGTACCGAATAAGAGGAAAAGAAAAACCCGACTCGCCCCTAACAATCTCCATTTTTGGCGTCCAGCCTCTGTTGAGCGATGCTGTGCTGCTTGATGTACCTAGCGTACATCCGCCTGGCCTGGTTCAGAACTCGAATAACGTCATGCTTGCGGACCATCTTGTCAAAGTGCATGGCCATCTCATTATAGTCCATGCCCTTGCTCAGGATGTGATCGCGGTGCTGCATCAGCAGCGTGATGCACAGGAACATCAGAAACGGGTTGCCGCCCCCGAACTCGTTGGGCGATGGCAGTAGATTCATCGCTCTCACGTTCTCAGTCATCTCCTCGCAAGAGTTCGTGATCGGAGGCAACGTGCCGTTCACCACCCGATTGAACACAGAAGGGGTTTCCGCCGGCTCCTCAGTGCCATCGACAGGGTCGTTAGCTGTCTTTGGGGCGTCGTACTCCAACTCGACTTGTTCGTCGGGGGTTTGCGCCGGCGCCTTGATAGCACTGGCAGGACTGGTCTGGTGCAAAGGGTTCTCCCACACGAAGACATCTTTTCCGTCGACGTTCTGCCAGTTGCCCACAGTCTTGTCCCCGTTCTCGCTACCAGGCGTTTCCGACAGCCTCCCGATGAACCTCTCGCCGAACACCTATAACGGGGGATACTTTACTGAATATGAAAATATGTATTTTCATATTTGGCATAGGATAGTTGCCCTCAGTCATGAGTTAGATGGACTAAGAAAGATTTAAGTTATACAAATTATTGTTTAGAGTGCCTCATTATATCCTGTGGAAATTAAACAGTGACTAACTCAGTGGGACACTGGGGTAAGTAAGGTTGGTTAGGGTGAATACAAAAACAAAAATTTGACTGTATTCACTGATAGAATATCTCAAATATGCAGGATTTGTACTGTAACGTATGTCATTGGGGAAGAAAGTAATATTCTTAAAATGTGGAACTGTGACGTACAATGGAAACCTAAGAGTAATTTACCAAGTAGTATGATGAACGAATATTGCAATATCAACAAAATGTATAGTTTTTCAATAAGGGACCTTCGAAATCCTTGGTAGTAGTTTTCAGATACTAGGTATAACTGGTGCAGAGCAATTGACTGCTGGTCGAACTATTCAAGAGCTGAGGCTGTACATTCCCTACAGCGGGACGTTCATTCAGGGTACTGTTCCATACAAGCTGATCCAGAAGTGATTCTCGAACTCGAAGTAGGAGATGAGTCGCTGTGTTAATCCAGCTCTTAGAAAACAGCTTATCCGACGATATGATGAGTAGCATCAAGACGGTTAGGAATATATATGGATAGCAACGATTGTTTTTTTTATGAAACAGTGAAGCCGTGACATATTAACGTAAACGCAATCGCAAGAGAGATATACGCATGCGCAGATTTGACGCTTGTCGGATGTCGCTTCTTATACGGATGCCGATTCTCATTTTGAACTGGCTCATACGCATATATGAGATGCAAATAAGCAAATGAGCAAATAAGAATTGCATTCACAATATAACTTTATTGAAAGACTCTCGTTGATTATCACATCTAACATTGACATGTGTCAAGAAGACACTGAAAAACAAAACTCGTCTGCGAAACTGAGTTAAGGTATATACAACATTTATCATTAGATATATGGAACAACGATGACGGTCAAACGTGGAATCAGTTGAAGAAACACAGTCACTAGCTAAAAGCTGTCAGAAAGGTGAAAAAAGGAAACAAGAAAAACGAAACGAAGCGCTGAAAAAAAAACAAAAATGAGCTTGACAATTTAAAACTTTCAAGTTTGGTAAATGTAATCAATCAACCGAGTCATGATGAGTCATTAAGGATGTTACCAGGGATACGGATTTGAAAATGTTTGTCAAGGGGGACCGAGAGCATTCACTGCAGGAGAAAGAATATAGTGCTGTTAAGGAATGTACAGAATAGTTCGATGATCTCGTAAAATAGTAGTGATTATTTGGTTGTGACTATGTTTCAACCTAGTGAAAATATGACTTGTAACACACCTTCCTGTCCAAATTTTCCAGCTCCAACCGCATCTCTCTAGCGACAGGAGTGGTTAAGGGAAAATACTCTTGCGAGTCGTCCGGACTGGTCTCGTTCGACATGGAAGAGTAGAGCCTCGGATCCGTGGACTCGTCGAAGCTCGACTTGGTGAGCATTATCTTCGGCTTTTCCCCGTTGGCGTCAGCGATTTTGTTTCTGGTTACCGCGCCGAAGTTCATGAACTCGTTGAGGTTCCTCACCATTTTGCCTCTGGGCCTGCTGCGCTCCTCCTCTTCTTGTATCGGATGCTTCGCGTCCAGCCTTTCCAAGGAGGAGAACAGCTTGGCAGCCGCTATCTTATCCTTGAGATCTCTGAAATGCCCCGATCGCTTGGTGGTCTTTATGAGATTGGTCATGCTGGAAGAGAGACTCGTGCTCTTCCTGCCCAACGCTTGTTGGGAATTGAGTTTGTTGTTGAGCAGTACGGAATCGGATTTCTGTTCTAGAGGGGACACCGACCTAGGCCGCAGTTCGGATTTAGGTGAAGAAGCTATTGAATCGGTGTTTCTCGTCTGATCGGGAAATTCGATGGCCTTGGGGCTCACTTCTCGGCTTTTGTTTTTGGAGCGGGTTAGAACGGTGTCGTCCAGACTTTGGTGTTTCACTTTTATGTCGGGGATATGTCTCGACTTACTGATCGAGTCGTCCAAGCTATGATTTTGTCGCTTAACCTGGACGGCCTTGCGGGAATTGTAATTACTCAGTGATATGGAAGAGCTTTGCCTCCTGAGAGCACAGATTTTGGTGTAAGGGTTTTCTCTTTGCGTTTTCACTAGAGGGCTGATAGGAGGCGTTTGCGTTGTCGGCGCTTGGAACAGAATGTCGTAGAGCTTCAGTTCCTTTTCGGGTAAATCCGCGGGAAGAGAGCTCCATAGGACTTCGAGCATACGTAGAGAATCTTCGAAGGCAAACTCTCGTTTCATCTCTAGAAGGAGCCAACGGTAACAGAAAAGGAGATCGTCGGCCTGCAAATGAATACACATTTGATGACAACCCTAATACCTCACGTTGGGTTTAATGCATTAGTTATTGTTTCAGACTCCAACAAACAGTGGAATTCTTTTAACGCTTCTCCTACGTCGGAATCCAACGTCCCATAAGCCGAAGCTTGAGCGGGTTGAGAGGAGCGGGAGGAGTTTTCATAGTAGACTCCGCCAAACACTCCTGGGGGAGTGGTCAGGATTGAAATCGCTGAACCTATTTATCTTGATGAAATATTAACAGCCGTGGCCGGGTCCAAACTCACTACCGTTCCAGCAGCTCGATCTTGTGCTACGGCCGTTCGAAACAAACAAAAGTTGCTGTCTAAATTTTGTCAAGGCAGGATTTTTAGGTATTGAAGCTCTCAATTGTATTGTAATTTGCCAAACTCAAACCATTTCAAGCCTCTTATAAATCTTGGTCTCAAGAGGCGCCAATTTTTTGAGAGGTTTGGAGAGGAATTGGTCCATTCAACCAATGAAACAACTAATTAACATGAAGGTCGACATTGACTTAATCAAGCTCATTCCATAGAAATTTATTTTTGAATTTATATTTTGTAAATATGTTGAATAAACGCATTATTATAAGTTTATTATTATTATTATTTTTATTATTATTGCAGTATTCTCACCTGATGCAACTTCAAGTAGTTATAAAATTCGGGGTCGTAATACATGAGGCCCTCAGCTAAATGAGTGAATTTTTGTGTCATGGCGATTCCATCTATCATGAAATTCGTGCACAGCCTTTGCATGAGTGCGCAGAAGCAGATATAAGCGTGCGCCTCATCGTTCATCGTCACTAGAAGAGGAGACGCGAGATCGCTCATTCCTTGACAGTAACTCACTTTAGGATGATTAAGGGCATACCTGAAATAAAGTTGACTATTTCAATATCTTTTATAATTATAGTATAATTCGAATTTTACGGGAAAAAAACTGTTGGCTGTTTTGTTTCCATCATTATACAATTCTTCTCAAGAATTCATAAAAACTTAACCTTCCAAACTCCATTAAGTTCACAAAACTATGATGCAACCTCATTCTTATTATCGTTTATTGTGTTTAGTATACTTGCATGTTTTTATAGGACTAGTATTTTGGCCTTTCGACGAAAATAAGAAAATAGAGAAATGAGTGTTATTTTGAGATGTAATAATGATCTTGAAATTACGATTTTCATGAATAAATTCAATAAAACACTTGGTACAAAATAATCTCTTCCTGACAAATTGTCACTCTTTATTGTCAAAACACGAACCAACAGAACAATTTCAAAGAAGAACATTTCTCACTGCAGATTCGTTCTGATATTTTTATTTGATTCCGTTCGTTTTGATATTCATTGAATATATTTGTATTCCAATTTATTTTCGTGGAAAAATGTGTCACTGACAAATAGAGAATGTCTATTTCAGGTGATTTGGGGGTTGAAATTCAAGCATAGTGACATTTTGGGGCGGATCATAAATTTGTTCCTCACACAAATATATTTAAATAAATATTATAATCATATCTACTTTTATTTTCAAGAACGAGGAAAGAAAATCTCAAAATTCTGTAAAAAAAATAATATTATTGTTACACATACCCGAAGTTCAATTCTGAATGTGTGTATCAAGCTGCCTATTCGAATTTATTTTCTTTCTTTCTTTCTTTTTTTCATTCAATAAAGAAGAATATGCACGTTTATCATAAAGAATTGTTTGGAAATATATTATCCTAAATTGAATTTTGTTGGAAAACAGGAATATTTCAAATATAAACAATGTTTTTGTTTGTTGACAACGAAAATACCTGAATATCAAAAAGAGTTGAAAAATGAGAAAAAAAGAGAATAATGTTTGTTGAAAGATCATATTTTTTCTGTTGTTTCTCTAACTCATATTTAAATTTTATTTTTGAAAGTTATTGTATACAGACATGTCAAAATTCATTGAACTTCATTATGAATTTTATATGTGAATAGAATTTTAATATAAATAGAATAATAAAACTAGAATGTTCTTTTTAATTTTTTTCTTGCATCATACTGTTACAAATTACCGACGTAACTAGGAGGTGGGTCGCCGCTGGAGTTGCCAGCATGCCAGCCGTTCGGGAGTTCTGAGAATTGCCGATCGCGGCAACCCATGACCGAAGACCAGTACACCAAATAAATCAAGATTAAATCATAGAAACTAAAATTTTCCTTATAATCATTTTTAATTAAATTCATTCAGGCAAGATAGAGTAACGTAAAAAACGCATCCCGTAAGGGAGGGAACCACCACAAGCACAGCAATTAAAAAAGCCAACATAAAGGTTTCAAAGTCAAACGACGGAAACCAGGGTTAAGGGGTAGATCTAACATATGCATCTTTGCCAGATGCATAGGGTTGTAGTCCACTCGTGAGTGGGGGTGGATGGACATGGGGATGGGGAGCTATCATATAACACGTATCAGTTATATGGCGGCACCCGATCCTGGGCTTACAACCTCTAGGGGGTCGTGGTGGATGAGAGACAGAGATTATTAAAGAGAGTATAAGAAAGTTATATCGATAGCAATAGTGTGCAGTTACGAAGTTATTCATTGTCAGTGACAAACTGTGTTGTGTAATAAACAGACATTGAAATTGTTGGAGTATTGTTTTGTTTGAATAAAACGAACCCCAGTTTCATTAAACAATACATATGATAATTCTTGGGGGGGGGGGTTAGGAGGGTTGTTGCTAAATAATTTCATGTGTTTCCTTACGTGGTGAGAATATTGAATAGGGAGGCGATGTTCTGGTTATCATCACTACCGGCGTAAAACGGATGATGCCTGTCCGTCCTAAGCACATCCTTCCTCACCATCCCGGTGGTGTATGCCAATTCCCCTACCACCGGCCCCTGAGCTATCGCTGTCTTCCAAGTTTCCCTCAAAGTGGTGTACTCCGACGCCTTCCTCCTGATGTAGTCCATCCTCTCTCTGCCTGTCATCCCGGCAGGGTAAACGTTCAATAGGTGTTTCCAGACGACTTTCCTGCACAATCGACACGTTCAACACTGATACCATTGATAATTTATACCATCTTTTCCCTGGGCTGTCATTTTGACTCGCAAGTATCAAGAATACATAAACAATATACATATTTATTGAAGGTAAAATGATGAAAAAATAATTTGAAGATTGAACAATTAAATGGAAGTGGTTCATCATTAGAAATCAATGAATGAATTATTCAAGACTATCAAATATGCATGAAGTGTTTATGATTTGGGATATGAAAGAAAAGTCAGAGAAAAAGTAATTTTTCGTTCTTTTTTTTTCAATTCTTCAGTGCTCATTTAGTTTTCCAGGTAATTATATAATCTTATTCATAAATTCATAAATCCCCGTATGGGGACGGATCAAGAATTTCCCCATGGTAAATCCTGCCTGTCGTAAGAGGCGACTAAATGGATACCCATAGGTGCGACACCACCACATCGACAGAGGTGCTGTGAAATGGGTAACTTCCATGTTCCAGTATTTGGTCGATGCTTCCGGTCATATCCCCATACCCTATCTCCTTCTTCCCAACCCAAACCACCCATTTCAGCTGAAGAAAAATCTAGATGATGAATTCTCCTAGGGTAAAACACTCCGGAAGTAAAATACCTCTCCATTCGGATTTCCGGGCGAGAGGTGCTCGAGGGGGTTCACCATCGAAACAACTGAATTTAAAAATAGACCTTTGTAACATCCGAGGTCTGAACAAAAATATAAACGATGTTCATTACCATCTACAGGCTGAGAAACCAGATATACTGGCTTTAACTGAGACGCAGGTCAACTCATCAACTAATACGACCTATATGCTCTGCCCTGGATATGAGCTGCATACCCGTTTCAGATTCAGAGGAGGTTTATGTCTCTTTTCCGGAAATGATCTCTCATGCCATCGTGAGGAGGAACTGGAACCGAAAGAATTCGATGTAATGTGGCTCAAGATCGATAACCACAAACAGACAAAGTTCATCTGCTGCCTTTATCTATCACCAAACGAACCAACTCCTGGTGACCTCTTCGAATTCCTTTCTCTGAAACTTGATTTCATCCAACAGAATCACCCAGCAGCTGAAATCATCATCATGGGGGATTTCAATGTCCACAACTCCACCTGGCTCAAATTCTCGAACAAAACAGACGACGCAGGACGTCTGGCTGAGGCTTTCGCTATCACCTATGGTCTTGAGCAACTGATAAACGAACCCACTCGGATCCCTGATATCAGCAATCATTATGCCAATACGCTCGACCTGTTCCTCACTAACAATCCGGAACCGTATGAAGTGAAAGTCCGTGCACCACTAGGAAACTCAGACCACACACTCATCTCCACGATATGTCCTTACATCACTCCGCGAACCAGTCCAACACCCCCACGCACTGTTCGGCATTACAATTCAGCCGACTGGGATGGCCTTCGCATGTTTTTTTTCTGAGTTTCCTTGGAGGAGAATGTGTTTTGAATAGGGAGATCCTACGCAATGTGCTGAAGAGATCTCGGAAATCATCATGCTGGGAATGGAAACTTACATACCACATAGCAGCAAATCACGAACCACTGGTGAACCATGGTTCAATAGAACCTGTTCTACGGTTGTCGCACTGAAGCAAGCAGCATACCGTCGTTGGCGCAGAAACCCAAGCCCTCAAACTAGAGCTGAATATGTTGAAGCTAGGAATACATGCAATCGAACGATAGATGAGTCTAAAGAGGCATACGAAAATAAAATCGAAGCTCATAGAGTGTCCAAATGGTTCCCGTTCATTTTGGACGTTTGCCAAGGCAATCGGGAGAAATTTCACTTCTAGCTCATTTCCTCCCCTCACAAAGGATGATAATACATTGGCTATAACACCTCATGAAAAAGCCAACACATTCGCCAAAATGTTCGCAGACAATTCTACCTTGGATCCACGAGGCCAGGAACTTCCCAAAATCGCTACCATCGATAACCGTGTGCCAGAAATTGTCTTCCGGCAACGCACAATCAGACACATTCTGCTTAGCCTCAACGTCAAGAAGGCTATGGGGCCTGACGGAATACCGCCTATTGTTCTCAAGAAATGTGCCCCAGAACTAACACCAGTTCTTTGCAGGTTGTTCACCCTTTCGTACAAACTCGGCGTATTTCCTTCTAACTGGAAGGAAGCTAGGGTCCAACCGATTCCAAAGAAGGGAAAGAAAACCCTCCCTAACAACTATAGACCGATTGCACTACTATCTGTGATCTCTAAAGTAATGGAAAAAGCAATCAACATCGAGCTCATCCGATATCTAGAGAGCTCAAGAATCGTGAACGACCGGCAATATGGCTTTCGTCACCAGAGGTCAACTGGAGATCTGCTTGCCTATGTGACACATAAGTGGCAGGTGTCAATAGAGAAACATGGGGAGTCTCTGGCTGTAGCCTTGGATATCTCCAAAGCATTTGACCGAGTTTGGCACCAAGGCCTCCTAGCGAAACTTCCGTCATATGGTTTGCCGCCCCAACTGTGTCTTTTACTATCGAGTTTTCTTGCAGATAGATCACTCTACGTGGTGGTAGACGGGGTCTCGTCTGATACAATGACGATCAATGCTGGTGTTCCACAAGGCTCTGTCTTGGCACCAACTTTGTTTTTGCTCCACATCAATGATTTGTTGAATGTGACCTCCAGCCCAGTTCATAGCTTTGCGGATGATAGTACACTTCATTCCGCCTTTTCCTCTAGAGCCCCTATATCATCCAATGAGGCCAGAGGTGCAAGGCGAAGACAGGTTGATGCTTTAAATGAGGATCTGACAAGAATTCTGAAATGGGGATCTGAGAATCTAGTACAGTTCAATGCAACTAAAACTCAAGCTTGTATGTTCACCAAGAAGGCTGACCACACAATGCCCAATTTGATGATGTCGGGTACCACTGTTCCTATGAGGTCGTCAATATCCATGCTGGGTGTCACCACCAACAGTGCTCTCTCATGGAACGATCATGTGAGGTCCATTGCGAAAACTGCTTCACAAAAACTTGGTTTTCTATTCCGTGCGAAGAGATACTTCACATCCCATCAACTGCTTATGATCTACAAAGCACAAATTCGACCTGTCCTGGAGTACTGTTCACATGTTTGGAGCTCAGCCCCCAAACATACGCTTAAGCTCTTAGATTCAATTCAGAAGAGAGCTATTCGCCTAGTCGATGACACAACACTCACCAAATCATTGACCTCTCTAGATCATCGTAGAAAGGTCGGCGATCTTTGCCTTTTTTATAGGTACTTTCACGGTCGGTGCTCAACGGAAATATCATCTATTATGCCACCACGCGCGAATCCTAGTAGACAAACCAGACGAGCTCAAGCTGGTCACCCCTACACTGTCAGGCTCGAGACCTGTCGAACATCGCTATACCAAGCATCATTCATTAATAGAACGGCAAAGTTGTGGAATTCTTTGCCTAGTGAAGTCTTTCCTGATGCTTACAACCTCCAAACATTCAAGAAAAATTCCAACACCTTCCTTCTTTCCCAAAATTCCACCGCTGGCTAACACGATGTTCCTCGAACATCATAGGTTTCCCTTTCGTGTTGTCCACAGATAAAAAAAAATACATTTTAATTTATTTACATTTTCTTTTTCTCTGTGGTCGGTTGGCACGTTGAATTGTGCTCCAGAATTCGATGGTTTTACTGAGTCGAAAAGTGATGAAAAATCTCGAGTTTTTGGGCGGCAGATAAACAAGCTGTTGTGCTAGTTATGTTTCGCAAACACGGGTTTGTGTTTTTAAAAACATTTATTTTTATTTGCAAAGCATTCGAGAAGCTAGATACAATACTGAACTTTTGTACAGAATGTTGAATACAGAATGGATATCAAATTGGATTGGGATATATTTATTACTTCACTTTGCTGACTCCGGCGATTCCAATAGACAGTTGCCTATTGTTGTCTACAGCTTGGTTGGCGGTTATCTATACATAACTCCTCCCTCCTTAAGATGAAAACAACAGGGATGAAAGTTGGATGTTTTCATGTGTTGCTTCCTCGGGGTCCTCTTCTGGTTTCTTGTTTTTTCTTTTATATATTCTCCAGGTGATGAATGCGACGAGGGCTATCATCATGATGGTGATGAAGATACTGCCAAAACTCCAAGTCAAAGGATGGATTGATCCAATGCCGTCGATACGTAGTTGCTGATCGGCTTCTTCTTGAAGTTTATGAATTGTACCTAGGTCGATTGAATTCAGGTGAATTTGATTATCTCCTAGATACTTTTTGAACTTGGCGATTTGTATATCTGGTAAATTGACTGGTTCAACTCTAAGGATTTCTTCTTTGTTCCAAAATTGTGAATCTCCAATACTGATTCCACAATTATATGGAATATTTATAAAGCTCGGTTTTACAATGATGACAAACTCATTTTTATAGCAGAGTTTGTGTAAGTTCAATGGGTGATTGGTAGGAACGGCTAAAACGTGTCTACTAGTGATAGACTCGATAATAGGGTTAACTAAGTTGATCTTCACAACTTGGCAATTCTTATCTTCGGCTTCCTTGATGAGGGTGCTTATACAGTTGTTGTATAGAGGGCTCAGATGATTTTGACAAATTCTGATGACTTCGATGATTGGACAGGCTTCGTCTTCATATTGTTGTCGGGTCGTACCAAGTACAAGGAAAGGTCGGTTGGGAATGATTATCGACTGATCAATTGGTACGGGAAATAATTGGTATATTTCAAAGGATTCTTCAATGAATATCGGTATATGTATAGCAAAAACTATTTTATTTTCTAAAAATGTTACTTGAGATCCAGCTAACTGGTAATATGAAAGAAAATGTTTGAACTGTAAAATTCTTTGTTTTCCATATAAGGTAGACAAATAATTTATCATCTCATATAATTGAGGTGCTGGAATAACTGCACTATGCAAAGTATTCAATTTTGCGAATATCAGAGCATCTTCAAGATTATCTAGAAACGTGATCAAGTTTTGAGAATTCAAAATAATTTGATCTATAGTATTATGTGCCCTCAAATAAGCTGAAATATCATCAAGACTTTTATTGACATTTTGTTGAAAATATTCGAGACGTCTTTTGATCAACTTTTGATTTGTATCAAGTAAAGTTATTGTCATGTTATAATTATGTATCAATTTTTTTGTTAAGGATATCTGCATTTTCATTTCCTTTGACATAACATTTTGGTCATTTTCTAATGCCATTATGGCCTTATCATACTTTTCTTCGTCATCTGAATCAAGTGTTCCGAAAAGCCATTTCGATGCTTTACCAACAATGTTTAGTAAAGCTCGTTTCGAACGAATATGTGGAGTAATATTGTCTATCTTATTTCTAGCTTCAAAAATGAGATATTTAGCATGTGATAATAAATTCGTAAGCACGTTATAATGTGCAAATACAGGTTTATCAGAATGCGAACTATTAAGCATAAATTCAACTCTATCGTGAAAATATTCAATATTTTGACATTGTTTGATTATACGAGGTATCTCTATATAGTGAATGAATGTATGTTTAGTTTCAATCACTTTCGTACTTCCTAGTCGAAAAGGGAGTATTGGGGTATTTATTTGTGTAATAACGACATCTTCACTGGTTGTTATCTTGATCGTCTTCAGGAGAATGACTACAAGAAGGAATTTCCTCATCAGGTACATTTTCCTGTGGAGAAGAAAAAGTTTTAGGTTTCTTAAGTTGTGACTTATGGTGTATTTTGTTCTTGTGGGTTTCTATTTTTGTTCCTAAGTCTTCTTTGACAGATGTCTTTATATGTCGTTTTTTAGTTTTATTACGCGAAGCACCTTTGTCTTTTACAAAAGCTTTCGAACCGGCTTGAAATACAGGGGGTTCATCACGCGATTTGTTCTGTTTTTCATCCAATCGAGTTTTCTGACTGAGAGATGTTTCGTGAATTTTTTCGAATACATTCTTGAGTTTTTCCTTACGGTCAATTACGAATTGATTCATAATTGTTTCTTCAGTGAGATCAAATGGGTCTATCGCATCGAGACGACCATTGATAAGATCAAAAGGTTTTTGTTTTGTTACGCTATGAATGGATGAATTGTAACCGAGTATCGCAAATTGCATTAACTGTTTAGTAGTAGACTTTGAATCTGTTGTTTTGAGTATTCGAAACAATTCGATTAATGTTGAATGCAGTCTTTCTACTGGACTGTTACTATTTGAATTACCGGGTGTGGTAAAATGTAAATTGATATTATGTAGTTTACAAAAATCCATCAACAGGGTGTTTTTGAACTCTGTGCCATTGTCACACGTTAATGATTGGGGAATTCCATGATGACTAATGAATGTTATCAAGTTATCATAAATTGTAAATGATGTACAAATAGGTTCAAGAACATATGCTTGGGCATATCTTGAAAAAACATCAATTATTGTGAGAAATTTTGTGTTCGCAATTTGGAATGTATCCATATGAATGGCTTCTAAGGGTTGTTTTGGTGTAGCTGTTAATGAAAATTTAATTTTTGGGGGATGTCTGTCATATTTTGCTTCCTGACAAATGTCACAATTGTTTATATATTCTGTTATTTCTTTTTGCATGCACGGCCAATAATAGAGCTTTTTGAGTGCTAGTAATGTCTCATTTATACCGCGATGATTGGTTTTTCCGTGGTGATATGATATTATTTCTTTGACTAGGTGTTTTGATATTAACAACTTGTACGAATGATTTCGGATGTATTTTGGCAATATATTACTGATGTGAGTTGATAAATCTATGTCAGATTGTTGGACATATATACAATAAAGTTTTTTCGGATCTACATGATCTTTGAAGAATTTAAATATTTCTTCTTCAAAATTTTTCGATAAATAGACTTCTTGTCTTCTACCATTCTCGAATGGTCGACTGCGTATAACATGATATATATAACAGCAGATTCTTATTGATTAAAAATAATCTTATTTGTATATTTATTAATACAATGTTCGGTTATTGGTATGTCTAAAATCGGGTTTTCCGCCGATGAATGAACTGTTTCATCAGTGTTTTCTGGTACGATTTGGATGTCTGATATGATATTTATATGAGGTGTTCTTTCCTCAGGTGTTGTAGTTTGATTAACAGGGTTAAATAATAACTCGAGTTCAAGATCATCTATCGATACATTTTCAGGTTGGTTATTTTGTAGGTATTGTTCGATTTCTTTGTCGATATCTCCAGGATTACCTATTACTGATTCATCTTTGATTGCATTTACAAAAATATCATAAGTTTGTTTTACTGGTCTTTGATATAAAATTGGAATTTTGATTTCGTTATTCACCAAATAGTTATTAGTTAAATCAATCGTGAGATTCATTATTTGTAGTTCTTTGAGGCCTATTATTCCATCGAAGAATGAATGAAAATCAAATAAAATAAATTTTATTATATGATTTGTTTTGAATTCTTGAAATGCAGGTATATCAGCTTTAAATCTAACTTCTTTTTGTCCTACACCTGTCCTTAAAGTCGAGGTGCTGTGATAAATTGATTGAGGAAAATACTTTTCGGCAATTCTTGGTCGTATCATAGAATTGAAACATCCAGTATCGATTAGTAATTTCATTGGAGGATTGCTGATTTCGATGTATGGTAATGTGTTATTCGTCTCGGTGTACATTTCAGATGTTATGTCGTTTGATTGGTTTGGCCATCCTGATGAAAATTTTCATGATAACTTTCAGATTGATCTTGATTTTGGTCTTCGTCAGAAATGAATTCAGATTCATTGCAAAAATACTGTGAATCGTATTCACTTGTATTTTCTGTCAAATCGATTATATTAGTTATTTCGGGAGATTGATTGGTTTGAGTGTTTTCTTCGATTTGATACACTTCTTGTGAAATGAAATCACCAGGACCGGTAGCCTTAAAATAATTCTGATTATTTTGTGGGTACATTATTGGTCTGGGAAATGTATTTCTAGTACTTGTAGACATAGGTACTGGTGAATCGTTTGTGACTTGCCCTGTAGGTTTGAATACATTTTTCGGTGGACCGAAAACTTGTTTGTTCGTGGGATAATTACGATGTACAGGACGTGACTGTATATTTATTGGTTGTCTAGGAAAAGACGGATTTCCTGAAAATGATTGTTGTGAGTTTGATGGCCCACTTTGCATTTGAGGGTATGACTGGTGTTCGAACTGAAAGTTATTTTGATTATTACCTTGTTGGAATTGATAATTATTATTAGGTCGGAAATTTGGATTATTCTGAATTGGTCTCATGTTTTGAAAATTCTGCATTGGTTTTGATGTCATAGGTTTTTGTTGGTAGTTTACAGGTAATCGAAATAGATTTTGAGAATATTGAAAGTTCTCCTCTTCTACAATGAATGTCATAGCTTCTTCGAGTGATTTTGGATTTTTCAATCTGATTATACTCTGTAAATGTCCTGGCAAACCTCTCATAAAAGTTCGTAAACAAATTTCATCATATTGTGTTAGATATATGACTTTCGTAGCAGCGTTCATAGTTGTTTCTAATTGAGCATTGATTTTTTGTGCCAATACGCTACGAAGGACTTGAAGTCGTCTAGCGAATTCGAGTGAATTCTCATTTTTTAATGGTCTTGCTGTGAATAGATCTTGTTCAAGACAAACAAGATTTTTTTTATCACCAAAACATTGTTGGAGAGCTGATTTGATTTGGTCCCATCCCGTTAATTCGGTACGGCAACCTACCAATAATCGGGCTCTATTAATCAGTTTCGTCTGTACGACTCTGATTAAATAGCTTTTCAGAATTGGATCGTTATTAGCTTGATATGTTTGGAAAAGAAAATCACAGGCAGATATGAAACTAGTTAAAGTATTTGAATCGCCATCATAATTTGGAATTATGTCAACGTACATTTTCAACATAGTCAAATTCGTGTTTTCCTGAGTTGGAGGCATGGTTACTGATTCAGTAAGCAAGTCTTCAGTTTCAGTAATATTCAGCGACTGGAATAAACTATTAATCAAATCTTCTACTTCAGATTGATTTTCACTCATATATTTTCTCTTTGATCTCTGTTTTGTTTCTTTGCGTTTGTTTCCTTTTCTTAATTCTAATTTTCCTATTCAGGGAAGGGTTTTGAGGAAAAATGAACAGGAATACTTGGCTTACCCCTATATTCTTTTCTTCCTCCTGGTGGTGATTCTGCTCGCTCTTCTACTCGTTGTCTGCCCCTTTCTGATCGTCTTCTCAGCTGAATTCAATCACTTTTCGAAGTACGAACGGAAAGTTTTTTTTCAAAGCACCAAAAGATTGATATCTACGTTTTCGCGTTGGACCGGACACGATGCCGTGGTTCCTTCGAAAAACTGTGCTTATCCTACCGACTGCGCCAGTTATGTTTCGCAAACACGAGTTTGTGTTTTTAATAACATTTATTTCTATTTGCAAAGCATTCGAGAAGCTAGATACAATACTGAACTTTTGTACAGAATGTTGAATACAGAATGGATATCAAATTGGATTGGGATATATTTATAACTTCACTTTGCTGACTTCGGCGATTCCAATAGACAGTTGCCTATTGTTGTCTACAGCTTGGTTGGCGGTTATCTATACATAACTTGCTGTAAGAATATTATAGTTTCGTTGGTATGCATCTATTACCTCCATTGTTTATGCAACTATAAATTAGAATGAGCAATGCATAAATGAAGCAGTGGTAGTAGCTGCTTGTATTATTTATGTTCTTTTTTTGTTGCCCTCTACAATAAGGAATTAGAAAAACAGATGATTAAAACTGGTAGGAAATTCGTCGAGGACATCTTCAATGCAGGCCAGGAAGTAGATGATTTTCTGAAATATATACTGGTGTGACCAGCCATTGGCTTGTACTGAAATGAGCTGTTCAAAATGTAAGAAAACGTTAACTCCAGAAGAAATCAATAAAAAAATTGAATGCGATTCACGTAAAATGGCATTGTGCCGGGAATGTTCAGGCATAAGTAGCAGGGTTATGCAATTATCGAAAAGAAGATTGAATTTTAATTGTGAAAAATGCAGGACTACCCATAATATGGAATACATGAAGATTATTCAAACATAAGCAATGGAAGAAATTAAAAGAATATATAATAAGTTTACAAGTAAAATAAAAGATTTAATTTCTGAAGAAATTCAAAAACTAGGCAGTGTAAATTCAAACAGTACTGTCTTGGAAGAAATAGAAAATATTAAAACATGTCAAAAACATCTATTGATAATCAAACTATAATAAGAAAACATGCAGGTACAGTTGAAGATGCAGTAAAAAATGTAGTTGTCATTAAACTCAAAAATAAGCAAGACAGTTCCAAAACTAAAGATGATATTCTAAAAAGCCTTAAACCATCTCAGATACAAGTAGGAATCAAAAACATCAGAAGTGTGGAAGAAGGAGCTGTCGTCATTGAGTGTCGGTCAGAAGAAGTTGAAAAATCAAAAAAAGCAAAAAAATTAATTGATTACAATGTGAACATCCCTAGCAGACGGAATCCTTGCATTCAGATGTGGAGGTTTTACCAAGGAATGTAAGTCAGGATTTTAAATGTAGGAACTGTATGGAGGCTAATGACAGTGATCCAGATTTGAATTTGAATAGTAGTCATTTCATCTACGATCAATATTGTCCTATGCTGCAAAGAAAACGAGCGATTCAGAGACGTAATATTAAAGTTACTCAATAGCAATCAAACTTCAAATTTCTTGATGAATGCTCAAAGTTTAAATGAACATTATGATGAAATGAAATATTTCAAAAAGAAAACCCTATGGCTACGTGTTCAAACGAAACTATGTAACAAATGACATAGATGATGATGAAATCAATATAAGTGGATAAAGGATAGAGCGGATGAATTCAAAAAGTAGACATACTGGAGGTGTGTTATTTTAAATTCGTCTTGATGTACGATATAGGGTTTGCTTTCAGCATGAAATTGAAATGCATGTATGGTTTTTAGTTATATGATTGAAAATTGTAAATGAGTTCTTCACTATAGCTGGATTATATCGATCTCCCAATCAGTCACAAGTGGTATTCTTAGATTTTAAAGAAGATTGGTTAGAAAATCATTCGAGCACTATAGAACACACTTTTTTATAGTTGGTGATTTTAATATTAACTGGTTTAGTAATTCGACATATTCCAATAAATTGAAGAATTTAGCGCAAGGTTTTGGATTGAGGCAGCTGGTAAATAATGCCACACATGTGTATGAAGGTGGAATGTCAATGATTGATTTGGTTTTCACAAACAAACAAGTGGTAGAAGTAGTGGTTTTGGAAGAACCAATTATCAGCGATCAAACTGTATAAAAATAAATCTCCTACGAAATCAGCAAACTTTGAGAAAATTGTGAGAAAAAGGTTGTCGTAAGGAAACCATAGATTTTGTAAACAAATTTGATTATCGTGTAGAAAACTTAGACCAAAGGTATGACCATTTTCTTACTGGATTATTGAATATTGTGGATAATAATATGCCTAAACGGGAAATTATGCTTTCAAGTAATTGTGAGGGTTGGTTCAATGATAAAGTTCTTAAGGCAATTAAAAAAATGGATCAGTGTTGAATTTTAATCAAAACGAATGGGTAAGCTATAAATAAATAGATCTATGTCGGGGAAACGCAAAAGAAATGTGGAAAACACTGAAAGAAATAACGGGACAAAAAATCAGAGATAATATCAAGGTAATTGAAATGGATGGTGAAGAAATTGAGGACTTGAATGTTATTGTAAACAGGTTCAACAGTTTTGTCATTGAAAGTGTTCAAGATATTATGTAACGATCTGATTTTCCGTTACAACAATATTATTTATCCGGCTCACAAAATTCCTTGAAACTCATTGTTCTACCTGTGGTTTCACAATCCTTCACGATCTCCGTGCCGAGAGAACATCCTAGTGGGTGAATCGGTTATCTCAGCGTATTGTACTGTTAGCAATCTTCTCGTAAATCTATTAGCTTAGAGACCGCGCGCAACAGATGGTCCCAAAGAAATCGTTTACTTCGCAAATTCTAGAACCAGGAGGAAGGAGAATTTGAGGGTCATGGATCATTCCGGATTGTGATTTCGTGGTTGAACAGTTAACGACATTTTTGACTGGAAAGTGATTTGTCAGCCACATACAGTGGGATAACTTTGTCGGAACTGATAACATTGTTCTTTTTTTGAATATTGTGGATTGCTACAAGCAAAAAAAATACTAGCTTCTTAGGAAGGATTTGTTTTCAATCAAGCTGGAATTTCTACCATACGCCAATGAACACACTATGTTCACATATTCTCATTTGTGGAGTGGAACAAACCCTCATCTAGAGGTAAGATCTGATTCAGCTTTCATAGTCGAATTATTCAGCAAGGAATTAATGAACTCGATAGTGAAAGGTTCATCTTGGTATAATGTTATTGCGTTTTCTTCTTTTCGTCCGCACTTTCTTATGTTTTTTTTGTATATGGAATTAAGGGTTTTTTTCATTTGTGGTTTACGTATGGAAACCGTCTGCTTGAGATTCCATCCGGTTCATGTGAGCTGTTGAAGCTTCGTGCTGACTGCTGAAAACGGCCTGAACTATATACACCTCCACATTAGTTGATAAGACAGATAAGCCGTAGCATAAGAACTTTCATGAGAAATTTTTCATGATTTTTTTTGTTTGTGTGTTGAATCTTGCTTATAGAACCCTTTAGGCACTAATACATCATTTCTTTCATCGGGCATTGATACTCATAATCCTCTTATATAAGTTATTTCACTTGAGGAAAATCGAATCGATCTCATTATTATTGAGTTATATATAGAGGTTATATAGAGGCTTTATTCTTATCAAATATATTTGTATTTCAGAATTTTTCAAAAACAAGGTGTCACTGACCAATAGAGAATTTCTCTTTTAGGTATCTAAAGGTTTAATTTCAAGCGCAGTGACAGTTTGGGGCATGTGATGTTCAATGTTATATTATTATATGAATAATTACTCGGAGTTATTACTTTTCACTTGGTTATAATTCTGATGATACATAACACATTGACAATGATATTTTACAGTATTATCAGTACCGAAACAGCCTCGCGTGAACACCGTATCAACGACCATGCTTGTACTGCCACAACGTTGCCATGCTCAACATTAAGTACCTACTTGAGCAAATAGTAAATACATTACACGCCCCTTCTAAAGAAATTAAGACTCTTTCTTATGTGAATGAACAATGTCAAAATAAAAATTATAATGTATAGACATGAACAAAGTCGAAATCAAAATTCTAATCTATTAATAGGTTTGACTATTCTTCCACTTCTTGTTTGATAATGTGATTGAATGTTTTCCTTTGCCGGAGTATCTGCTCTAAAGCTTGGGAAAGCTAGTAGTTCTGCTGAGGTTTCTGCTTTAGGCTCGAGTTCAGGCTGAAGATTTCCAGACTGGGTTGGGATCTCTTCGGTTGGGACCTCATCTCCTGAAGACGAGCTGTCGGAAAGCTGGATTTTAGCTTTCCTCAAGGATTGTCTATTTCTGAGATATATTACGTCATTAATTCTGACGTTGTAATCGTTAGGTCCTGATTTTCCTGCAACTGTACCTGGCCTCCATTCCCGAGTTTTGTCTCTTACAAAAACTTGTTGATTAGGTTGTATTTCTGGAAGAACTTTTGTCGACCTGTCATAATACATTTTCTGTTTCTTCTGGCGAGTTTCTAATGTTTTCCTTACTTTCTTTACTGGGAAGTCTGGTTCTAAAAATTCAAAACTAACAGGTAATATTGTGCGAATTCTTCTTCCCATCAACAGTTGAGAAGGAGCTGGTAAGTCTTGTTTAGGGGTTGCATTGTAGTTAAGAATTGCGAGGAATGGGTCTTGGTTATCTCTGAAGGCTTTAGTTAACAGCGCTTTCACAATCTGGATATGACGTTCAACCATCCCATTAGAACGCGAATAAAGTGGACTTGATAGCTTTATATCATAATTCCTAGCGAATTCGTGAAATTCATGAGCACTAAAGGGAGGGCCATTATCAGAAAATATTTCTAATGGGAGTCCATGTATGGCAAAAATATTTTTGAGTGTTGAAATCACGCTATGGGCTGTCTTACTATAGATTTTGTTAACAATCACAAATTTGCTGTAGTAGTCCACAATGACAATGAAATTCTCGCGTCCAAGAGATTTGAAGTCTATGCCAATTTTTTGCCACGGCACCACAGGAATTTCATGAGGCGACAACGGTTCTCGTTGGTTATTTGCAGAATAAGTTTGACAAATTGCACAGCTCAGGACTAGTTTTTCAAGGTCGGCATTCATTCCAGGATAATAAATTGCTTCCTGGGCCCTTTTCTTACAGGATGTGAGCCCTTGGTGTGACTGGTGTATAACAGCCAATAGTTCATTTTGTAAGATTTTAGGAACCATTATTCGTTTTTTATAAAATAATATTTCTTTGTGTACATGAATATCGTTTCTTATCTCCCAGAATCTTTTGATATCACTAGGAACATCAGCTTTGTGTTGAGGCCAACCAGTGAGGACATAATGTTTTACTTTTTGTAAGATGGGGTCATCTCTTGTCGCACTTTGCAATCTGCTCACATTTTCCTCAGAAGTTGCAATTACTGAATAGACCCTGAGATTGTTGTCTAAATAACTAGTATCTATCGTTTCGGATGTTGGATCTCGACTAAGGGTATCCGGAATTTGTAGCTGCTTACCAGAAACGTATTGCAACTGGAACTGGTATCTCAAAAGTCGAATGGCCAATCTTTGTATCCTTGGGGATAACTCATCAAGTGGTTTCTTCAAGATTCTCAAAAGTGGTCGATGGTCTGACTCTATTTTGAAAATTTTTCCATAAAGATAATAATGGAACCTCTCACAGCCAAAAACTAAAGCAAGTAACTCTTTATCAATGTGGTTATATCTTTGCTGGGTTGGTGTGAGAGACACTGAAGCAAACTCAATTGGTTTGCCATCTTGAATTATAACTGCACCAAGACCGAATGGACTTGCGTCAACAGACAGCGTAGTCTCTTTAGCGGGATCAAAATAGGACAGAGTTGTGGCAGACGATACCAACTTCTTTAACCTAGTGAAGCATTTTTCTTCCACATCAGTCCACTACCACTCATATTTTTCACGAATAAATTTTCTTAGCTGGGTGGTTTCTTGTGATAAGTTCGGAATGAACTTTGCTAGGTAAACTATCATTCCGAGGAAACGTTGTAGTTCTTTTTTATTTTTAGGTGCTTTCATATCGCAAATTGCTTTAGTTCTTTTTAATGTCCGGAGCTATGCCCATGTCACTGATTTCGTGTCCTAGGAACTTTATTTTATTCACAAAAAAATTAGATTTTTCCATATTTAGTGTCAATCCACTATTTTTAATGTGTTGTAACACAACTTTCAGATTTTTGTTGTGTTCCTCTTTCGTGCGACCAAAAACTAGAACGTCATCGAAATAAGCTATGACACCTGGGATACCAGTTAAGGTGTCATGCATAAATTTTTGAAAAATTTCTGGCGCGGATGATATTCCGTAAGGCAGCCTCAAATAACGAAATCTTCCAAAACACGTGGAAATAGTGCACATACAAGAGCTTTCTTGTGACAACGGAATTTGCAAAAATGCCGATGACGCATCTAATAGACTAAAGAATTTGGATCCGGCAAGCTGTGAAAATAAGATATCTTGCGTCGGTATCTGAAATCGTTCACGCATGATGTATTTATTCAAATTTCGTGGATCCATGCAGATTCGTATGTCGCCATTGGGTTTGGGGACGACAACAATTGGTTGGACCCAATCGGTTGGTTCGGATACGGGTTGAATGATGCCATCACTAACCATTTGGTTGAGCTTTTCTTTCACCTTATCCTTCAAGGCAAAGGGAATTTTCCGGGGAGCACTAATCGAAGGTAACGCGTTTTCTTCTAGAGTGATTTTATATTGTCTTTTCACTTTACCAATTCCATCAAAAACAGATTTATAAGTGTTTAGAATGTTCTCAATGTCAAAACCGAGTTCACTTGAGATGGAGTGTATGTTTTTTTCGATACACAGCGTCAAGTCCTAAAATAGAACACTGTTTTTTAGAATTCAAAACGTGAAACAAAAGTTCAATGTTCTTCACTTTAGCTGAACTACACGGTATGCCGATTTGTCCAAGAACTTCAATTTTATGGCCAGAGTAAGATGACAACACTGACGACACTGGAGAAAGTTTATTTAGGGGTATGTTCAGAGTTTCAAAATCGCGCATATTCAGTATATTGACCTGACTGCCCGTGTCAATTTTCAACGTTATTCGGGAACCGAAAATTTCTAGTTCTTCCAACCACTCTATTGCATTAATGTCCGAGGTGTTTACAGTCCACACAATATTGTTGGCAGAGTTAAATGAAGTGCCGGCAGAACTGTATTCCTCGGGGAACTCCTCGTTTTGAATGGCATCGTCACTCGAATCATCAGACGAGTTGAGGACACCATGCACATTTTTAATATTACAAAGTTTACGGTAGTGCCCCCTTCTGTTACAAGAGCTACATATTCTGTTGAAAGCAGGACACTTACCCCTTTGATGCTTATTTCCACAGCATGTACATTTTTTTTCGGCTAATCCCTTACCTCGTTCCAGGTACCTATCTCTTGAGTTACCTGCATCACCTCTGGATTCACTTTGGTCACCATAACTAGGGTTTTTTTCCCGAAACGAAGTCTATTTATTTCACTCACTAACACAGAGTCTTTAGCGATCTCTTTTTGAGTGGCCATACTCGTTTCCATAGATCTGCAAATGTTTATTGCTTCACACAATCCTAAATCTGGATTTTGTAAAAGTTTTTCTTGTATACGAGCATCCCGTATACCGATTACAATTCGGTCGCGAATCAGTACATCTTTTTCTTTGAATTCGCACGAACTAGCTAACTGTCTTAACGACGTAACGAACTGATCAAATGTCTCACCGGGTAACTGATCTCTTTTAAAGAATTTAAAATGTTCGTAAACAAAGTTTTTTATCGGATCACAATATTCGTCGAATTTCTTCAGAACGACTGCTAACTTATTTCTGTCTTCATTCGTAACATACTCGAAGGTATTATAAATTTGAATCCCTTCATCTCCCAGGATATTTAGAAGAATTGCAATTTGAACATCCTCCGGCTTTTCCGCTTTCCCGGCTGCTTTGAGGAACAATTCGAACTTTTGTCGCCACAACCTCCAGTTACTTGCAACGTTTCCTTTAAAACGAAATTCGTCTGGAGCTTTCCCTTGTTCTGCCATCGTACCTTCACTTTTTATTTGGTACCGGAATGTACACCAAGTCAATTTCAGTAGACTATTTCCGATCAAACAAATAATATTCTTCAGTACGCTGTAGGTACACGATGTACGCCTATCACCTGTTTCTTCTGCGTCCGAATCGTAAACAATCAGCCGATTTCTGGCGCAAAAAACACATAACCTAAGCGCGTTCTTCAACCGCTGCCACCATGTGATGTTCGATGTTATATTATTATATGAATAATTACTCGGAGTTATTACTTTTCACTTGGTTATAATTCTGATGATACATAACACATTGACAATGATATTTTACAGTATTATCAGTACCGAAACAGCCTCGCGTGAACACCGTATCAACGACCATGCTTGTACTGCCACAACGTTGCCATGCTCAACATTAAGTACCTACTTGAGCAAATAGTAAATACATTACAGGGCAGATCACAAAATCTGTCCTTACTACAAATATATTTAAATAATTTTCAATAACTTCTACTCTATTTTTTAGAAACGAGGAGAGAAAATCCCACGAAAAGCTGGAAAATGAATGAACCACCTCCTCGAAGAACTTACAGACAATAAAACTAATGGGATTTGGAGGGATGATATTCAACTGGATTAGGGATTATTTGTGGAATAGAAGACAAAAGGTTAAATATGACGGCTATGTATCAGATGAGCAAGTGATTGATATAGGTATTCCACTAGGTAGTATTTTAGGACCACTCCTATTCATTTTATATCTCAATGATATATCTTTGGTCTTCAAAAATGCTAAATTCCATTATTTGCAGACGATACCATAATACACCTATCAATTATAAATCTTGTGATGATATAAATAGGATATTTAAAAATGTTGGAGACTATATGTGAATTAATAAATTAAAACTGAATGTATCCAAAACCAATGATTATTGGAAAACGGGCATATAAATCAGTTACAAATCAAATTAAATTATGAAGTTATTGAGATGGTTAACGAAATTAAATACTTAGGTGTAATGACTGACAGTGATCTAAAATTTAATGTCTTTGTTGATTATATATGCGAAAAAATTAGTAAAAAATAGGGATTCTTAGTGGATGCTTGACACCAATGACACGAAAATTAGTATCTAATACTATAGTTCTGCCACACTTTAATTACTGCAGTACTATTTTATATATTACAAGCCAAGGGGATATAAATAGGTCACAAAAATTACAAAATAGAGCTATGAAATTGATAATAGGTTGCGATAGGTATACAAGCACTGAGTTTATGCTAGCTAGGTTAAATTGGATAAATGTTAAAAATTTTTTGGAGTTCAATGCATTGGTGTTTATTCATAAAATCTACAAAATATTTTGCAAACATTTGGAGAGTTGCATGAATATAACACAAGGGAAGAATTTTGTATTGCAAAGAGTGAGAACAGCTGCAGGTCAGAACTCTATATTTTCTGAAGGTATAGGTAACTATAATAGACTGGATCAAAATATTAAAGATACAGAAAGCATAATTTTCTTCAAACGAGTATTGAAACTAACATATATACATAATTAGGAGTAAGATAAGGGTGAAACATATCAGTGTGAATTTTGATGTACTAATTGGCTACAGAGCTAAATGAAGGTATTTATTATTATTAATAACGTTATTCTGTGGGACTCTCAGTGTGATTGCTTCGATATATCATAACCTATGAGTCAATTAAAGGAAGTGTTTCATCTTCACTTCTCTACACACTTGATTTCATTCATGTCTGTTAATTTGGGGTGAAACAAAATAGCTTCTAGTACAAAGCAATTTGCTCTATCAGAGATTATTATTAGGAATGGCTTCAACAACAATGTAGGAGAGAATTATGAAATCAATGATAGTGTTTTGTTTCGCCAGAACTCTAATGGCATTTTCCATTATGATGGCATAATAGTTCTGAAACATGTGTCTATGTAGGTTACCCACTCAACATCATAGTCATCCAAGGCTATTTTTTGAATATTCAAAATTACTGAACTGAATCAGTTTGAAATATTGAAACTACTGAAATTCATTGACACACCTTTGTTTTTTTCAACACCAATACATTGCTAGTGTAATGTTGCTGAAAAGAGAGATCAAATTCAATCTTAGTATCTTCAAAAGATGCGTAAGAAAACACTTAAGGTGGATCAATAAAACATTCATTTTCATTAAATTGACATTGTATTATCATTACGAAAAAAGTGATATTGTACAAACTTGTTAGTGTAATGTGAATCAATTTATTTTATGAATCCACCTTTATCAAGATGACAGTTGTTCCATAAGTTAGAGAGTGCATAGTGAGATTATGTAAGAACAGTTAATCTGGTATCGAAGTACAACTCACCTAAGACCAGGATCGATTCCACCGAAATAAATAACTGAACGCAGTTCTTTCGCATAAACGATCTGGCCGACTGGATCGAGAAACCTCCTGAATTCCGTGTCCGACAATGGAGGTCTTGGTGGTTGCAGGGAAGTGCTTCCCTCGTCACCGAAATTGAACGCCCTCTGTACCAAATTCAGTGTCTTGCCCATCTGGAATTATTCATAACGGAAAAGACATAATCATCAACATTTTTCAATAGGTTCAAATTTCAACTTGAAATATACAAAGTCGAAATCTATCTCCTTTCACTTCCCGAACCCTGGATGAGAAAGAAAATCACTGAACCTCGGAACTTGATCCACCTTTGATCGATTTATTACTGAATGTTTATCATCATTTGCAATTTTAATGTATCATGATATTCAACGATTCAATGAATCATCAGCATCATCAATCAATCTGAACTTTGATTCTGAATGTAGTCGCATATAATGAAAAACACGATGATTTCTGTCAAGTTCATTATAAGAATGTTAGCACAACAGTCAAAGCTTTCATATTTCATATCAGAGTGTAGAATCGAATCAAAAAATCAAATCAAAACAGCATGACTATCATAATTGTCAAAATCTAAAATATTCAAGAAATGCAAATGGTAACCAAAAAATCGATAGTTTTTTATTTCGTCACTTCTTTCTTTTCATCTGTGTAACTATAGCAATAGGAAAAACACTGGAAATTCCAAAGTATCGATTGTTTTCTGAGTTTTGGAGATTGCATTTTTTCATTAATCAACTCAAATAATCAACTAAGTGGATGTTAGTGAAAAGAAAGGTTATCTCAAAGTTACCACCAGACCATAACACATCCCTGACTCAGATATTTTGGTAATCTTCGCCCTGCTTGGAAATAATAAAAAAAACTGACTTAAATTTTCCATTTTCAAAAATAATACTTTGCTAACATTATCTATTTGAAACTGGCGTTGTGATATTGCAAATATGTTGTGAGCGAGATATTTTTAGAATCAAATAATTTGTTGACATTGTTTACTACTCGGGAAGATATATTTGCAAGACATAACTGAAACAGATAATATTTATTATGTTGTGTGTGAAATATTTATAATGTAAATACTGTGGTTTCCATAAAATGCTTGAAATGGAGTACACTGAATATAAGTACTAATCCAAAACAATGGACACGTCCAAAATCATTTCAATATGTTTATAATTGCTTCACCTTTTCCCCTCATCAACATGAATCTCACATCTGTTGAAAGTGACCTCCTGTCTAGTCCAAAGCTTTGCGGATAATAGTATACTTCATACCACCTTCTCTTCTAGAGATCCTGTATCATCCAATGAGGCCAGGAGACAGGTCAATACTTTGAATGATTACCTGGCAAGAATTCTGAAATGGGGATCTGAATAACTAGTAGAGTTCAAAGCAACAAGAACTCAAGCTTTTACCTTCCAAAAAGGCAGATCACACAATGCCCAATATGATGATGTCATGTGCTACTGTTCCTATGAAGACGTAAATATCCATGCTCAGTATCTCCACTAACAGAGTGTTCTTACGGGACGATCATATGAGAGTACTGTTTCACAAACAATTGGCTTTTTGTTCCGTGCAAAGAGGCACTTTACACCGCAGCTACTGTTAACGATCTACAAAGCGCAAATTCGACCAGTCCTGGATTACTGTTCACATGCTTAGAGTCCAGCTCTCGAACATATGCTGAAGCTGTTAGATTCCATCCAGGAAAAAGCTGTTCGCCTAGTCGATGATACTATCGGAAATCTCGTCAATTATGCCATCACGAGCGATTTCAGGTAGACAAACTAGGCGATCTAAGACTGGTTAACTCTAAACTGTTGGGCTCCAGACTTGCTGAACTTCTCTCTAGGAAGATTTATTTATCAACAGAATGGAAAAGTTGTGGAATTATTTGCGTTTGGTCTTTTATGGAGCTTATACAAGACCTTCCTACTATCACAACATTCAACTGCTGGCTAACACGCAGTTTCTCGAACATCGAAGATGAAAAAATCGGAAAGCTGGGCGCATTTATTATGTCCATTAATATAAAAACAACAGTTTAGGGCTATTGTTGAAAAGAATATTCGTCTATTTATTATCAGTACCAAATCATGACAAGTGAGAATTTGTCAACTATGAATAATTACTGTCATTAAAATTTAATAAAAAAAGCAAAAACCCACTATGGGATCTCATATCACTGTCACAATCTTATGATCAGCTGTTTTTGTCATTCGATCTCTTGTCTTGATTAGACTAGATCCTATATGTTTAGCAAAAAATCCCAAGCGATGGTTATCAAGTCTGACCTGATTGAATATGCCATGTAACCTGGGTGCAGGTTTGGCCTCCTGGCTGGTGACCGTGCGTATCTGAGTGATGATTGGAAGATTCTGTTTGATTTCCCAATCATCAGAAGACTCTTCGAAAGGCTTGAGATCCACACACAAGCACAGACATGGTTCAGTTTTTGTCGTCACCGAAGTATTGTGAGCCCTGAAAAGCACAATTGAGAAGTCCAGGCGAAAAATGAATCATGCCATATCTGAGAGAAACGTACACATAATTGTAATAAAAAAAAATCTTGATACAGGAACATTATTATTCATATTGTGTTGTTATGAGAAAAATGTTACCTAGTTTGAATTGTAAAGAAAACATTATGCCAATCCTGGTGGAGTTATTTCTATGAATTCTGAATAGGGTTCTATGTGTATGTAGGTAAATTTGATACATCTTGGTAATCTATTTTCAATCAACAATCAACAATGTTCCTACTTCAACACCTGCCTTCTGCAGAGAAGCATGAATATAGTTAAATGATAAAGACATGATATGGATATGAAGAGGTCCATTTTACCCATTACATACTGGAAATTGTATAAAATACAAAAAAGTTATTCTATTCTACCACAGAGGCGAGACTAAATATTTATAGAACTCTTTAGACCCCCTTATGTACCCAACGAAGAAATGTTTCATGATGTAAATAAATATTATATTGTATACCTACTAGAATCTAAAGTAGAAGAACACATCAAAGAAAGCTGATGAATGTTAACCTAAAGTGATGTATTACATGATGGGCATTTTGTCCACTATGATTTTTTTCAACATATGAACATATGAACATATTCCGAGAAAATAGATTTATCTGAATGAAAAAAAAATAATTGAAAATGGCTACCATGACATGAAAATTATGTAATATATATATATATATACAGGGTGTCCCAACGAAAACTTTCCACATGGATTTACTGGGAAATGACAAATTATTTTCGGAAACGCTGAAACACGTCGATTTTGATTTCTAGGGGGACACATGTCAGTGATGAATTTAGTCACGCAACTTCATCCCCCTGACAGGGGCGACTACCCCATTGCGAATCACCATAGGGAACTTGGGTCGAGTGATACATCATCTGAAAGCTCTCTTCATTCTCTATCCAACCGTTTATTATTTTTTCAAAATCGACTGACTGGTACTTGAGATTAGTCTGGTAATAGATTCAATTTAAATAATCAATATCGTACCTGTTCTTATCGAAATTCAATTTATTAATTGCTCGAAATGAGCCCCTCCTACCTCCATACAATGATAAAGTCTACTTTCGAAACTATTACGAACGTTTTCCAATACTTCTGGAGTTATGCTGCCGCACTCGTTTACAATTCTACCACGTAGATCCTCTAGTGACTCTGGCGGAGTGCCAAAAACTTTGCTTTTGAGTTGCCCCCATAAAAAATAATCCAACGGGTTGAGGTCCGGTGATCTAGCTGGCCACTCAATTGGTCCTCGTCGCCCTATTCAATGATTGGTATATCGTTCATCCAGAAAGTTTCTAACCGCTACTGCATAGTGAGGTGGTGCTCCATCTTGTTGAAAATGGAGGTTGTCTGCCGAATAATCTCCATCGTTTTCGATAATATCCGTTATCATGGGATCGATGGCATTCTCAAGAAGATGTAAATACATTGTCCATTCAAATTATCATCTATAAAAAGTGGTCCAATAATATTTTTGCCAAAAATACCACACACAAACTACGCAAAAGTTGAATGTTGAACTTTCTGGATGAACGATATACCAATCATTGGATAGGGCGACGAGGACCAATTGAGTGGCCAGCTAGATCACCGGACCTCAACCCGTTGGATTATTTTTTTTGGGGGCATCTCAAAAGCAAAGTTTTTGCCACTCCGCCAGAGTCACTAGATGATCTACGTGGTCGAATTGTAAACGAGTGCGGCAGCATAACTCCAGAAGTATTGGAAAAAGTTCGTAATAGTTTCGAAAGTAGACTTTATCATTGTATGGAGGTAGGAGGGGCTCATTTCGAGCAATTAATAAATTGAATTTCGATAAGAACAGGTACGATATTGATTATTTAAATTGAATCTATTACCACACTAATCTCAAGTACCAGTCAGTATGTTTTGAAAAAATTATACACGTTTGGATAGAGAATAAAGAGAGCTTTCAGATGATGTATCACTCGACCCACGTTCCCTATGATGATTCGCAGAGGGGTAGCCGCCCCCGTCCGGGGGATGAAGTTGCTCGACTAAATCCATTACTAACATGTGTCCCCCTAGAAATTAAAATCGACCTGTTTTAGCGTTTCCGAAAATAATTTGTCTTTTCCCAGTAAATCCGGGTGGAAAGTTTTCATCGAGGGGTTAACCACAGAGGAATTTCTCGTACACTGTGTGGGAAATAACGGGGAAATGGAGGAATTTCGGGGAAATAAGAGGAATTTCGGGGAAATGAGAGGAATTTTGAGGAAATGATTGGAATTTCGAGGAAATAGGAGGAATTTCGGGGCATTTCGTGGAAATGTAGGAAATACTGAAATATCGAGGAATTACGAGGAAATGAGGGAAATGAAAGGCATTTCGAGGAATTTCGATGGATTTCATTGAATCTCTAGAGGAGTTGTCTGAGGAATTGGGATTCGTAGCTTAGTGGGCAAGGCATATATAGGTACATCGCTCATTCATTGTCCATTTAGTTTTCGATACGTCAGTTCGAACCCGGCCAATGGCTCAATTTTTTAGTTAAACGCGTATCATGATTTCAATTCTGTTAGCTTATCGGCTTTTTAGAAGCGTTTCGGAATCCACTTCAAATTGTAAATCCCGTCCTGCTTCATCCCGCATGAGTTTCGACTTCATGGAGATTTATTTTCAACATCAACCCTTAAATGCATACCGCTAAATATTCGATTCGAATGCAAGAGACAGCAAAAATCGCACTGCTGCATGGCGTGTCTGTTTTTCTACATACCTCCCAATTACAAGATGTGTACAAATCGTTGGAGATGAAGAGCATAGGAATGGAGAGTAATCATTTTGCACATTCCGCAGGTCTTATTCGTACAGTTTTTGTTGTTCTATTTCAATAAGTGGTATATTCGATGAGAGTCCTACTAGGTGATGTGAAAATTAGGTTTCGAGTTCTGAAAGGTATGTATCATGCATATATTATGATGTTTGGCGAATATATAGAAGTTTCTTGTGAAATATCGTTATTTTTGCTTTGTAACCGATTGGCAACACTATGCATTCTCCTCATTCCATGTTTTCTTTTGGAATGATGCCGATTGGCAACATCATGCATTCATTAGTGGTTTTCTACACATTTCTCCTTTTTTCATCCTAGTATGAGCATAAATAAACCACTAAGGTCCACTAGGTCTACACTAGGACCAAGATCCTGCTCTATTTGATTATTCATCGCGTGTATGTGTTGTATGTCGTGCTACTCAGCTGGCTCGAGTACCTTTCGTTTTAACCATTGTAATTCCAATTTCCGAACCTGTATAAATCTTGATGTCGGTATATATAATCTATCTTATAACAACTCTATCGGGAGATCAAACGGCAATTTAGTGAAGAGGCCATAGCATCTTATGCATATTTGATCATGGCTCAGCCACTGAGGGACAAAGCTCCTTCATTGTGCTTAGCTGTGTTTGGTACCGACAACAAATTTGTTCATCAAAATGTAGCGAGTAGATGGAAAACTATGAAAACAGAGGCTGCAAAATTTGGCATAGAAATTGCTTTTTGTCAGACGGAGATTCTCGCTTGATGAAAACTATGCGTTTGGAAATGAAATTTCCTGTTGATTCTTCCAATACAAATTGGCCATGGTTTCACGCAAATATAAACAAGATACAGTGCACATTGGTACTAAACTGCGCAATCGTTTACTAAAACCCTTGGTATATCTACCATTTGGACGTTATGTAGCCACATCTGCACATTTATTGTACATATTGAGAAATTTGCCAAAGGATCGACATTTATTAACAGAAACAGACTTGAATTTCAATGACAAAATGAATTTCAGAAGTGTGGAAAATATCATCAATGACAACATCAGACAATGTTTAACAGAGGTACGAGAATCTACAGCAACGATTCTATACTTGAAATTGATGAAAGAGGTTTTAGATGGCTTTATGAAGAAGGACTTGGACGTGAAGAGACGTCTTCATTTGATATGGTATAATGTTTTTATTCTACGCCTTTGGAGGAATTGGTTAATTGCAGAGAAAAAGTTTTCCCTTAAAGACAACTTCATAACTCTTAATCCATATTCATCGATTGAAATCAATGCACATTATCTCATATTGCTGATAATGTTATTCTCTAAATTCCAAGAAAAGTATACTCCGACAATGTTTGTTCCCTGGTTGATGAGTAGTCAACCTTGTGAACAAGCATTCCGTTCGACTAGGTCCATGACCAGTAAATTTTCCACAAATGTTAATTTTACAATTTTGAAAATTATCAATCGATTGAACAAAATTCAATACATACAGGACACAACTAATAATTTAAAAGACACTTTCCATTTTCCACGAGAAAATAATTCTCGCTTGGGAAATAATGAAAATATGATAGATTTTACACCTTTAACAGAGTCTGAGATAGAAACTATTGTTTTATCATCTCTTGAAGCAGCATCAGAACATATGAGAAGTTTTGGTATCGATAAAATTGACATCAATATATCATCAATCAAGGCTTTCGAGAGAAACGATACGACCGAGTCCACGATAGACGTTGACATCAACAATGACACTGACTACAATATTCAGAGGAGGCCTTGGAAAAACCCGTAAATTTGATTGATATTTCCTCGAATATTTCTGAAGGATTATTTATAGAACAATTCGAGAAAATATCAGATAAACTCAATATCAAAGATTATACTAATGAAGTGAATTCAAAAACTAATGATTACTTTGAAAAAAATACTCCGTACCTTAGAGTTTGTCATGATGAAAAGATGATGATTGTGAAAAAATCTATTCTCTGTTGGTTTTTTTCGAATAAAAATAAAAAACTAAGTAGTGACATACTTTTGAGAGTCCAACAATCTTCTTCCGTCAGATCATTGAAGAAAACAGCTATACATACTCCTATAAGAAAATCTGAGATTTCCAGGTGATTGTGGTATATTCAGAAATACCTTAAAGAATAAAGAATCTGATTTTATAACTGGTTCAATTTATTCATTTCAATATCTGAATACTAAGGGAAAAAAATCTGAATATTCACGAGAAAAGCTAAAATATGTACACTAAAAAAAAAAAGGTTTGTTAATTCAACCGAATATATTTGGTTGAAATTATTCGTTTGAACGAAGTTATATTCATCGAATGAAACCATACTATTGCATGGACGAAATGGAATTCTTGATACAATTCTCATATATGCTTGATTCGAAAATATGTTGATCAAACGGAATCATCTCCAATTCAAATTGAATAAATGATAATGTCAAATCAATAACATATCTCTTTGAACTGAGTGATTCAAATCTATCAATCCAAAACTATTACGTGTCGAACGAATCATTTATCGATTCACTTTGAACAAATGGTAATATCAATTCAACTTCAATACAGGATCGATTCAAACAACTGATTTTGCTCAATTCAAGAATATATAGTTATCAAATTGAATACGTTCTTTCTCACTTCCAGCTGATAATAATAATAATTTCGGATCAGTTTGAAAACCGATTCTGAGCTACATTTGTGAATAACTACTAGATTCTACTTGGATATGGAGGTCGAAGATATGTAGAAATAATACATTATTTGTTCTTCAAAATTCAACAACTTCCATATCCCATAGAGGCCTGCTGGTTTCACCGGCTCTATCAGTGAGGATGAAAGAGCATAAGAACAATATAAAGAGAAGATATACTGACAAATCAAAATTAGCTGAGCATATCCTTACTGAAAATGGACAACATATGGCCGATTGGGGTAATATTAGGATCATAGGAAAAGAAGACAACAACCAAAAACGGAAAATCAAAGAGTCTGCTTGCATTCTCCTGAACGGAGACAATAATATTGCTTCTTGTTCAGTTGATATAGATAGAACTTGGCATCCACTTCTGAAACTTGAATATGAAAATGGAAAATTCGATATCAAGTAATGAAAACACCTTGTAACCAGAATTCCTCCGTCTGCCAAATTGTCACTTTTCAGTGTCAAAATCGGAAACATTGAAAAAAGTTTACGAAGAGAAAAATATTTCAATTGTGTTGAGAACGGGAGCAGATTCGTTCCCGAAACGTCCACCAAGATAAGTAGAGGTTTTATTCTTATTAAATATATTTGTATTTCCAAATTTTTTCAAAAACAAGGTGTCACTGACCAATAGAGAATTTCTCTTTTAGGTATCTAAAGGTTTAATTTCAAGCGCAGTGACATTTTGGGACAGATCCTAAATCTGTCCTTACTACAAATATATCGCAATAATTTTTAATAACTTCTACTCTATTTTTCAGAAACGAGGAGAGAAAATCCCATTGAAAGCTGAAAAATGAATCTTATATCTTATCTAGGTATCAAATAAAAGAATCCAAATTTGAATCACAAATAACAAAACTATCTGCTGTCATATCAAGTGTCCAATTCTTCAACTGTGACTAATTGTTTTGACAAAAAAAATATGTATTTAATATAAATAGGAGCCAAAAGAGAGAAAATTGGTAGAAAATTTGCTGTTATTCAGCTTATTTCTGAATTTTTGACTTGTGCTAAAATAAGTTGCCTTCTGTAACTCATTTTTCATATACTATTAATTGAGGAAATGAAATATTTGTTTTCATTTGTTTTTTATTCTCTTGTTTATGGTGATGTTTTTGATCATGATTTTTTTATGAATGACAAGAATAAACAGTACTTTGTGGTGAACAATATCAAATTCATCTTGATGTTTAGTGAATTGATATGGTACAAAAATGATAATGAACCATAACTACTACTGCTAATGATGTTTAATCAATTAATAATAGAGTCTGGCCTTTCAAAACTAAACACTAATATGATACATGATTAATGCTTCACGTTGGAATTACATCTTGAGACCAAATGAATACATACTTCAAAAATGCTGCTTCCAGGTCCCAATCAGAGAGTATAGGCATGTAAGTTTCATATCCATTGGCATCATATAATCTGAAGGATATAGTGAAATCCCCTTTCAAGTCAAAGGCTTTGGCGAGAATACTTTGCAGTACTTCAAATGATGTTATTTGGGGATCTACACTGAACTTCCTGAGTTCTGGTGGTTGGTTAATATCACATTTCTATAAAAAATATTCTTTACTAGGTGAAGAAGAGCCCTGGTAATATCCACAACTCACTTTAACTTTCACTCTTACAGCTTCACGAGTGTACCCAAAAACAACACCAGACATGATGAATGTTTCAAATATCAAACGGGGCCATTACATTCTAAAAAGTATCTGAATGAACTGTGTGCCATTTTCTCTTGAGTATATTATCAGGTCATCGTATGTGAGGCACATTTTCGAAACCACCGCCGTTCATTCAAAAACCATATACATTAAAATAAATGTAATAAAACTTTCAGAAGCACGAACATGACAACTTGAACAGATGAGGTGAATGACGGTGACGGGACCGACCGACGGACGTCGGTGATGTCAATTCATTTCAAATGTCATTGATTGTAAAGGAGAGGGAGATGGAAAGTTTTCTGGTTTTTCATTTAAAATAAATACAGTAAGTAGGTAGTTATGAGGACAGCTGCTTGTAGCATATAAACATGATAGGATACTATGTTTTGAGGTCATACTATTGAAATTCGATAGTCCACATAGATTAGAGAATGTGAATTAACATTTCTTGATAAGAGATAAGAGTCAACCAACGAATAATAAAACAAATGGAAGTGTCTAACGTTACAAGCTGCGGGCTTGTACGGAGAAAACTCTACTGTGAGTGTTTTCTGTGGCCACAGGATGATTATAATCCTAATGCTGTGCCCTCCGAACAGCAAACGCTGTGCCTGAACCCTGAGATGAGTAATTCGATAAGTGAAATCCACCACGGAGAGTCGGTGAAAAACCGTTCGAACAACTGATTTTTTTTTGACAATTAAGAGCCTTCCATACCTTCCTCCATGTACACGAAATCGGGATTTCGTCTCATTCCTTCGAATATCAATGGATTTCAATTCGGTTTTCGCCAAAAATTTTCAAATATAACTCTAAAGGGGGCTAACTCATTGAAAATCATTTTTTTCTTTCATAAGCCCAAGCAAAAAAAAATAATTGTCAGAAATATTTTTTTACTGAGTTAGCACCCTTCATCGTAATGAGAATGTTGATTTTCATTAAGGATATTTTTCGAAATATTCATCAGTTTTCAAATGAGAAGAAAACGCACCAAAAACTTTTAATGACCTGATTTGTACTGCCCTCTGTAGGAGGATTTCGTACTAAATTTGCAATGATTGGTTTGGCAACACTGCGCCGTGATTTTCTGATTTCACTATTCTTGCCATTCGTATTCGTGGTGTCTCACTTGTCTCGTCTTAGATCTCAGTATCAGTAGAGCGTTAGCCGTTATCAGTGACTGTGAAATTTTGCAATCGAAGAATTTCAGAATGCATATCACAAGGAAGTTAAAAAATGTGGACTATTCATAGATCCTGAAAATTACTTCTTGGCAGCATCACCAGATGGTATTATTGACGATGACTCAGTTATAGAAATCAAATGTCCCTATTCAATAAAAGAAATCAAACCTGAAGAGGCAATAAAAGAAAATAAAATAAAATTCGCTACATTAGAGAATGACTGTCTTCATCTGAAACGAAACCATGACTACTATTACCAAGTACAGGGGCAGCTTTTCATAACCAGGAAACGCATGTTATTTTGTAGTTTGGTCTCCCAAAGGATTTCTGGTGGAAAAGGTATGATTTTCAATATCAAAATCATACAATTATCTCATTAATCAGTATACAATTTTTTTAGATAACAAGAGATGACCAGTTCATAAAGGATATGGTAGACAAATTGAAGATTTTTTATTTCAATTGTCTCCTTCCAGAATTGGTAGATCCAAGGGTAACCAGAGGAATTGAAAAAAGAAACTTCCCAAGAGACAAACTGAGAGCAATAGTTGAACTCCCATGATAGTACTAATCATTTACTGCTTTCCACAAGTTGTTACTCATGCTACAGTTCAAGTTGTACCAGAAGGAAGCCTGATTACCACTTATTTTTGATTTGTAAATCCATATGCTTAGACATATTTTATGGGTAAGTCAAAGTTGAACCGCCAAACATTCAGAGTCAATTTTTAAAGTGAAAATATATCCTAACTTGCTTCGTTTTCGAGATATCCGGAGTCAAATTTTTCAGAAAAAATGGGAAGAAAATGCGATTCGATTTTGATTTATGAGATACATTCAATTTATGATTTATTTCATTTTATTTTGATGACTTTTTTCAGTAAGAAAAAATGTGGATGCCTAACTTTCAATTTGTTTCAACGTAGAACACATTTTCATGAATATTGAGGTTTTAAATTTTTCCAAGTGGTTCAAAGAATGATTTTCTGCTCAGAAACGAAGCAAGATTCGAAAAAAAATCATGAGACAAAAAAGTTATATTTTGTACAGCTCAATCCAAAATACGATCTTAACTTGCAAAAGTCAGTTGTGTACAATAATTTTCACCATAAATATAAATTTGACGCCACTGAAATTACTAATTTCATTCCAATCATACCAAATGAATCCCATTACTGCCGCAGATGAGAATACCAAGTTTTATCGAAATAAGCGAAGAGCGACTTTTTCTAAAAAATTTGACTTCACGTATCTTGGAAACGAAGCAAGTTAGGATATGTGTTCATAGAAAAAAAATCTAATTTCCACTTGAAAAATTGACTGAATGTTTGACGGTTTAACTTTGACTCACCCTGTATACTTGTTTCAATTTAACTAATAAGATTCATGTTCCTTCCCAATGAATAATAAAAATAAATGGATTATGATATCATATACCGATATATATATATATATATATATATATATATATATTTGACTTATGAAGATATAAGGTAGATGGTAGATGTATAAACTCATTTGATTTTTCCTCACACACAAAACAAACATCAAGATAATTTTTCGCCATATTATTTATTTATTTATTTATTTATTTATTTATTCATACGGGCGAGCCCATTTAGGAAAAATTATTACATTGTATAAGCAAGATAATTACATTGTATAAGCAGATAGAATATAAAGTACAGTGGTAATATGTCATAATATGAGTGCTTTACATTGTTCAAAATAACTATGAGAGCTTTACATTTTTCAAAATAACTATTTGTGTTTAGAAGTTGATTTTTTTAAGATGAGCCCTGAAACTATTTAATGATGTACCAAATAATGGAAGCTCCTTGAGAGAATTTGCTAATCTGAGTGTTCGTGAGATGAAGTTATTGAAAGTATAGTTGGACCTGTGGAAAGGTATGTGGAATGTTTGAGTTTGTCTAGTTGACCGAGAAGGTACCAAGAAATTAATTTTCAACATGATAATAATAAATGTGATTTATTGACTACCGACCAAGGTCCTTCAGCCTTATTTCAACAATATAGCATACTTATATCGCACTGTCACCTGACCCACGTACGAAATTAAACCGAGGAATGATAAAATTTCTGCGAACAGTCGAATTTGATGATCATGCATGTTTTATGAATCTCGTAATCAAAACATTCAGCCCCTAAATATGTGTTTGAATAAATTCGCAAAATAATAAAATATCAATATTGTTATGATCCAACGGATCCGGATGCACGGTATACTAGTCACATCCAGTCTAAGGAGTCAAACGAGCTGTGTTGCCGATATATTTGTGACTATTTACACGTGAATCAATACAATACACATCCATATAGTGCCTTCTCTTTCTTTTGAATGTTGGAATCTGAAACAACTCATCGCAACGTTCGTTGAGGATAATGTCTGTTGTTTTATGCAGCTTGTAGGCTGCGGGCAGGGAGCGTTGGGGTGCAAGGGGTATAAATCCGACTGCGTCATCAATGTGCGAATTCCTCTTAAGTCGTTTCTGCCGGTTGTCTGTCTCACATGATCGTTCACAGAACGATGTTGGGAATAAGTTCACATTTTCTCAAACATATTTCGACTACCGATGTTCCTCGAACCACGATCTTCCTATTGATGTAATAAACTAGCTAGTTTATTACATCAATATCTTCCTGCTCGAACCACGATGTTCCTCGAATATTATAGGTTTCCCTTTCGTAAAAAAAACATGTTAGCTAGAAGCTGTTTCTTATAGCAAAGTTTCTTATGGGGGTAACAAAAAGATCTGGCTGTATTTAATTTTGGTTTCAAATACTGAGGACACTTTACCGTTTCCGTGGAGGAGTCACATTTTTATGGATAGAATGCCAGCCTGCCGTCGCCCTTCTAGATTGCCTTAAGCCACCTAAGTTTCTCTGAATATTCTTATCTGAACCTTCTGCTGCGCCCCTGAAAGCCTCCAGCGCCTACAAAAAGAGGCGTTAAACGGATTTAATATTGAAAACATTTTGTGGTTTTGTGAAAACTCGATACAAGTGAACTAGAAATTTTCGGAAAATTATTTGATTTACGGTACATATCAAAATCGCGTTTTTAATCTTCACTCAATGATTGGAAAATGGGAATGATAAGTGAAATCAATAGTAGACAAGATATCCAACTATAAATTTTAATTCAATCTGCATCATATTAAAGTACAGAATACATTATTTTATGATTGTAATTGTAGATTTGTGTTAGTCAAACAACATTATTCACATCAAAACACCCAACTACCGAACAGCACTTGCAAAAATGAGTAAGAATATAAATGCCTACTGCCTACTGTATCATGAATGCCTACACGGTTAGCCGATGATGCGAGCCATTGGCCTTGACTGCTTTGCCCATTTGCAAACTCAATGAAGAAAACTTCAATGGTGGATATTGAGTCTAAAATGCTTAAATAATAATATTTCATATAAATCCCTACCTACTATAACTTTTAGGTATTAGGTATAGCTTGGCTCGCGAAAGAAGTCCGAGGAATGGAAGGTTAGTCCAGAACGAAATATAAAAGTTGCGGTCCTTATTACTTGCAGTGTGGGTTTGAAACGGTTAAAAAGCTCTGCCACCTTAAGCTAACAAGAAATATTGTAGTATTAAGTGCATAGTCGTCTCGATCGGTATGCGGTCACAGTTTTCCAGTAATTTAGATTCATTTGTCGCCTCGTCGTAGTTGAAAGTTAGGCAAATGATTTGACATCCAGCCATTTAGTGATTATTTGTCTGGTGAAACCTAAACATGAATCAACGAGAAGAAATGAAATTTCTTTCCTTCCTAGTCCGAATTCCACATATGGTGTGTAGAGACTTAATACACCTTGTCGGTGAAGTACAAATACGACGGCAGGAAACCATTCGGCGTCGACAAATAAATTGAGCAAATCAGCCAAGAGAAAAAGATTGGAATTGTTTATGAATTGAAACTTCGTGGTGTATTGGAAATCAAAATTATAACACAAAAAATTAAAAATATTTCTGGGAAAATCATTATATCAAAGGACATACGAGTACAGTATCTTTCTCCGAAGATTATCAAGAGTACTCATGTTATTATCCATTTCTCATGTGCTTGTTTCTTCTAAGTGCTGGGAAACGATGCACCCTCGTTACAGAAAGACATTTAGACAATTCCAAACATACACTGAAAAGTCAAGATAGTTAGCTAGCTAGCAAGCATACGTCTTGTTCTGTCATGAAAGCATTTTCAAAATATTAAAAATAAACCACCATAGACTTCCTTGGTAGAATAAGACATTGAAATTTCAAATGAAGAATTTTGAAATCCACTTTACCTAATCAAGATTGACCGCAGGCTCAACAATCATTTACTTTATTGATTTCATGTGAATTTATACATCTCTTTTTACATTTGAAATTGGATATTTGCAAATAACTCCATCCGTAATAATAAGACCAACGAAGATATTGACTAACAGTTTGGGCCGAAAGGTAGCTGTTAGGTTTTATGCTTCTTGAGCCATGCTATTTTTTGATAACATTTCAAATAACTCAATCTTGGGTAAACAACTCCCTGTAGAAGACGCGGTGTGAACTAGTGACGATGATCAACAACGGTTTTCACATGATTGAACGGAAAGAAAAATACAGCAATTTTGAAAATAATTCTTACACCACCAAAACCAAAAATGATGGAAAAAATGAACTTCTTATTTTAGTTTTCAAAACTGTACTTCAATATAGCGATTCACTGAAAATTTTAACTATGCGTCACCTAGCGGTCAGTCTAGAAACATGAAAAAAAAATACTTCAATTTCTCTTGGCCGATTTGGTACTTTTTTTTATCGAAGCAGTAAGATTGCTGAAGCCATATTAGCTAGCTTGTCGACACTGTAACGCAAATATCAATTAACAAATTTGACTACAGAACCATCATTTCAGCGGCCTCAGTGGAAATCACTTTCAATGTTACCCAGACACTACTCATGTAGCACAACACGATGAGCTTGAGAAATTATGAGGACTGTAGAAAGAAAAAATCAAGGAGAATAATAAATATATTGATTCATTGGTAGCAAGACTCAGTGTTTTGGAAACTCAGCGTGAGATTTTCAATTGATTTCAGTGACACAATAGTAGTCCAATAGAAGACATGTACAAATGAATTCGGAACACCCAACCACCATGTTTATGGCCCAATACTACTGATACAGTTTCCCAAACTCCACGGAATAACTTCTTAAAGAAATAAATTCGAAAAGGTAATTTCCATGTTGGCATGTAATATCGCAATCCTCATTTGTAAAATGAAATAAAATCACACTTATGAATTTTCCCAATATAATCACAGATTGGTCAGGTTGAGATTGAAACCATGGTCCGATAATTAATGCGTTTATTGTAGAAAGTAACTTACGAATATTTAGTTTGAAAAAATATTTGGACGAAAAATACATAGTATAAATAGTACTTAACCTAGTTGAGTTGTCAGGTACTTAATGCATATTTCTGCACTTACACTCCCGCAGTCATTCAGCTTTCAGTCAACAGTTTTGAAGGAACAACCTTAAAATCTAATTTGAATAATTATCTATATATTATAACTAACTACGATTATCATCTGAATTGCCTATTTTAGAATGCACTGGTTGGATTTATTTCACTAAAATATTTCATGCACTTATATTTGGTAATAGAAATATATTATTCCGATTCTGAAAGATTCAAGATTGAATTGAACAAATTTTTTACTTATTCTCCTAACATGATCGAAATAATTGATAAAATCATTGCTTTTACATTTTGTAAACTCGAAATTGGCAGAGAATGTCAAAAATGCTGAACAAACTCATAATGATTGACAAAAAGTTAAAAGTATTCATGAAAGTATGATGTATTTTATAATCGAATGTATAGTCCTTGAACCTTATTTGTGCCAATACTTGGAATAAATATTCAAAATTCACATTAATTACATCTACTGTACCAAAATAAGTACATATTTTATTAACTTGCGTTATTAAAAAAATCAACCAGTCAGAACATCAAGTCTTGTGATATTGCTCAAGCAAAGTGGATTATCTTATACAACGATTGACAAAAATTTTCACAAAGTTTTGCTAAGAATTGCCCGTACAACAGAAATTATATTCACTAATGATATATGATATATGAAAATCAAATTTACATTGAAAAAATTATTAGAACTATCCACATCAGTACAAAAACACCTAAAAACTATGCTAAAATGTACAAGTCTTGAATAAGTTCTGAATTCCATTATGTTTTGATAAATATTTAAGGAACATAGCAGTCATGGTTTCTACGTGAGATTGAAATTTTTGGTAAAGGGTGTTTGGTTGGTTCGACCAGATATTTTGTCCTCTTAATATTAAAATTTCAAGTTAAAATGATGATATGTAATTTCTATTTAGCATATGATTTTGAATATGAATATAATATAAATTTAATTCATAGAAGATCGAACGAATGTGAATTCCAAGAAATTTCTAGTTCTCAGTAGCTTGGAAAATTGAGCTTAGTTGTCAACAAATTGGATACACTCAACACTAAAAATACATATTACATCAAATTGTTAATGAGCTGGTTCAAGTCGTGAATAGAACTAAATTTTGAAATAACAACTGAGACGCTTCATAAAAAATGTGTCACAAAATATGTGAATAGAACACTACCAAACGTCAATTCTTCTTTCAGCTCAATTCAACCAATTTTCTAGTATTCATGGAGGTATGCTGGTAATTTTTAACAATACTGGGTGTGAATCTAGGAACTGCTTTGATCAATAAATAGAAAACTACAATTCGGTCGAATTTGAAAATGTGGTTATATGCTATGGCTATTGCTATAGCATAGCTATTGCTTTAGGGCTGAAATTATTTCAAGAATTTGACAATTCAGCTTGTACCAGAAGTAAATGTCAACTCGCTTGTTTCAAAGGGGTCCCCTATATTCATTATATATTCATATGTATAATGTCTCATAACAAAGTTATAAGACGGTATCAAAATATTGTGAATTGAATAAAATAATGAAGACAATTTTTCAAATGGAGATCCTCAATTTTATCACTTCTAAAATATTGGCAAATTTGAATTCTGTGTTTAGGAATCACATATTCTTGAATTTATGTATCCCTAGTTGATCCATAATGATCTTAGAGAACAATCAAGCATCAAAACTTCCACATGATATCCATTATATGGTTCATGTGTTCCTAATGAATGATGGCAATGTAACAGAACAGAACTGGATATGATAAAACTTGATAATGTGTACTTTTGATGGTGTCTGAGGAAGGCCCTGTATAATTCTTATTGAATTGGTATCAGAATTCGAATTCGAGCCGAGTTACCAGGAAATTTTCAAATTTGACCTACTTGTTTCCATATATTGACCGATGCAGTTTCGGGAGAAACATCCTGTATAACTATTGCATGACTCAGATGTCATTTTAATAATAGCCCGATACCAATAGTGATTCGAAGTACTTGTATACATCAATTAAGGCTCAGTAACAGGGAATGAGAATAACACTTCAAAAAGTCTCAAATATCCTGAGAATGTGAATTGAATGGGTGAATTTTCGACTTTGCGCTAAGTTTTTGAACTTCGGCTTTGGTACGCAAATCACATAAAAACAACCTTTATCGTTACAGATTTCATCGTATGATGTGCGTAATTTCATGATTACGTATAATTAATTGCATTTATCGGATAAAAAATGGAAAATTAATACTATTATTGTGATGCACTATAAAAAGTCTCATTTCTCGCTGAAAATCGTTGACTAGAAGAAAATAAAATATTGGAAAGGACTGTAAAATATCCATATCAAAAATATGCTATACGCGACACAGTAATTGGTACTATTCAACAATTCAGTTTTTTTTCAGATAGTGACGATTCTATTTGAGTCGGATTATGGAAATAAATGAACGGTTCTGGGAGGAAAATACAGACGCGAATCCATTTTGAATAAATAAATAAATAATCTCATGAACACGTCTTGTGGTATGACTGGTATGTATCGGTATAGAGATATGAGATGAATTTTTCAGGCTAACAATGATTTATCCACGAAAAATATCGTTTTTCGCGATGCATTTTCCTTCCGAACCCATCCTCACGTCCTTTTATCTAGATCTTAACATTAGTTTATATATACAATTCTTTGATCCGAACATTCGTGATATCGACAGAATCGTGTGGATTCACACGTTCGTGTTGTCCTGCCTGTCGGAGACATTTCGATTCGGATCATCGTCATCCTCTGACTCCCTTCTGCTGCCGACTACCAGCCGACTCAGCAAATTCGAACTGCTGGACTTACCCTGACCTACAACAAAAATAACTTATTTGTTCATGTTTTCATAAGAAATTATCATGATTATTATAATAATAATAATAATGATAATAATAATAATAATAATAATAATAATAATAATAATAATAATAATAATAATAATGATGATAATAATAATAATAACAATAACGTTTATTCAAGTTTTTCATTGCACATTATAACATTTCGTACAGTAAATCACATGAACAAACATTGAGGTACCCACAAAAGCCAAAGCTGCGCGTTAAACATTGTATTTGTTATTTTACGGTTGAAAATGAACTGAAACCAACTCCGAAAATTCATTGAATTGAACAGTATATTCACCGGATGTACCCAAGTATCATATCAATGTTGCGATAAGTTACCTATGCTTGAAATTCACGATATTATTTCAAAATGTCTAGCCTGACATTGCAATACAATGAATTCAAAATGGATAAATATCATGAATAATCAGAAATAACTGGTATAATAAGGTATGATTATGATGGAAACAACATTATCAATATGAAATTTACTTTGCTGACAAACGTAGATGACACACGCCTACATGAAATATATGCAAAAAGTAATCTAAAAGATCATACTATTTTGGATATTCATTTTCATCAAAAATAGATATACAGGGTGTTTAAAAAGGACACGGCAATGTTGGAGGGGTGATTGCCCAAGCCATTATATGAAAAGTTCCTGTAATCGTAGGTCCACATACGCTTCATTACTGATCTACAGGGTGTTGAATATCAATTAAACGAAACAGTAATAACAGGATATTTTTAAAACGACTCCAAATTTTTTAATGAAATATTAGGCGTGTCAGTAGATATGGGAGACGCATACTTTGCAATACACAACGATTCTTAGGTCTCACCAGCGGCGGGGGTATTGGCACGTTACTGGCTATTTTTGATGAAAAACACAGGACGGCACTGGATTCTATGAAAATGAAACATTGATTACCATTCCTTGTTCAATTGTGAAGAAAAATCGTCTTCTGACATTTTATCGTACGACGCATACTTTTTAAGTACAAAATAAAAACCATTTTAAGGCATGTACATTTTTCCTTAACATTACAGCAATATTTGCGAACAATTTGACTAGAATTGTGTTTTATTCACTGTATCTGAAAATCAAGGAAGTCAGTGTTATTTGAATGCGTCTTGTGATTGATAATTTTGAATCCGTCAAATTTGTTCCAAATTGAAACTACAAGATATGTCTACCATTGTCATCACCTACTCTTTTTATGCATCATTATGACTTGAATAAATATTACTAATATTATAACATGCGTCTCACCTAAAAGGGGTTCTTTTGGACAACAAACCTCCATCGGTATATTGTCCGGGTCGTGTTTGTCCTCGAAACTGAAATTCTGAGTCTGCAAAGCCCTGCCGTTGCATGATTTTCTCGGAGACATTTTGGAAAAATTCCTACAACTCATCTCCATTTGATCGCTATCGCCCACCTGCACGGAGGAAATGGGAGCGTCCAGACAAGGGGTGAGCAGTCGGGGGTTGTTGGCGATGAACTCCACCATCTGTGAGGCGGTGGGCCGTTCTTTGGCTTCTTGCTTCCAACAGGATTTGATGAGTCCGGCTCTGGAAATGAAATAAGTATATTTATTTCTCTACTATTGAATACTTCACCTATTACTTTTATTTAACTACCGACGAATCAAGGTGATTATCAAAACTCCAGTGATCATAACATATTATTCAATATTTGACGACCAATCGCTAACTAAAAATTATTAAAATTCACGAGCTGTGACAAATGAATATGATGCAAATTTAAAACGCAAACTCTTCTCCCCTGGCGTGAGTGGTCTCTGTTATGTGACTTGAGTCAATCAGGAGTTTTTGATTCGCGACAATGTTTTCAAGAGTAATAAAGTTGAAATCACTAGCGGATCCAGCGAATTTTTCAGGGGGGGGGGGGGAAAGTTAATAGGAATTTGAAACGGAAGTTATGAAATCCATATCTATCTAGTCTGATAATTTTGACGATTGCACGAAAAAAGTTGTGTATACCATGGCCGTGACACTTTTCAGCTAACCCAAGATTATCCTGCCCCGACCGCGAGCGGCCTCGGTGATGATTTTTCTTTCGGTACGCGGCCTGGGTATACAAATAACTATTTCAGTTGAAACTTAGTTTTGTTAGATTTGGGAATATAGAAATTAAATGGATCTCGACAATGTATTGAAGAATTTTATGGGGCTCCAAATAGTTTTGTTCATCCAAATAATTATAATTTTATACACTGTTTATCGTTCATCGCTTTTCCAAAATATGCAAAACTCCCAAAACTCAAAACTCGTCGTGCTTGTACTTTGATTTAGCCGCCTGTATTTTTCGGCATACACTCACACTGCATAGAAGAATATTTCTGTTTCATAATGGTATTGGATGATGAGCGACTCCTATTAAATGAAATTGAAAAACGAGTAGATTCGGGATGTTTGAATGTTTGAGAAAACATCCAATTGAATTGAACATATTATTTTGACCAAATCTTGGTTGAAGTCATAGAGGAAGTATATTCTTCAACACGCGTATAATGGCTATTAAGATACGCTCATTGTAGAATATACTGATCTCTGTTTCGGCACTTATATCCATTATTGCACGATTTTTCATATAATAAAGAGCTCCATCAATACTTGATGAATGATTATTTGTGCTTTGTCGTTTTCATCAGCCCTAATTGAACTGATGGGATGACCAGTTCATGATTTATCATTCACGAATATAAACCTAGATATCAAATTTTCAAACTTAAAACAAATCAAATCAAACTCAGCCTTGTATTTTCAATATGATGATGTCAGGAACCAGTGTTCCTATGAGGTCGTCAATATCCATGCTTGGTATCACCACCAACAGCGCTCTCACATGGGACGATGATGTGAGGTCCATTGCTCAAACTGGTTAACAAGGACTGGGATTTCTATTCTGTGAAGAGGTATTTCATACCACAGCAACAGTTCATGATCTTTAGAGCGCAAATTCGACCTGTCCTGGAATACTGTTCACATGTTTGGAGTTCAGTCCCCAAAGATACGCTGAAGCTCTTAGATTCTATTCATAAGAGAGCTAGTCGGTTATACATTACTCACCAATTCAAATGTACGGTGTGTCGTCGTGAAGACTACGAGTTCAACTTGAAACTCAATGAATGGCGACGAGTACAGGGAACTTGAGTGTAGTTTCATAAAAAACGCTGCTGGTGGAGGTACATCATGACCGTTCTCAGATATATTCATATCTAAACCAAAACTATGATACACTATTTGGAATGGTATTTTTCCATCGGGAGATGGGATGTCAGACTGGCTTTTTCGATTTCTCATATACGGGGTGGTGACACCTCTTAATATGCTCTGCGACAGGTGCTCAACGGAAATCTCGTCTATTATCCCACCACGAACGATTCATGGTATTCCAACCAGACGATCTCAGGCTGGTCACCCCTACAACGTCAGGCTCGAGACCTGTGGAACTTTGCTGTACCAAACATCATCCATCAATAGGAGAAAAGGACTTCAATTTAGTCCATACAACTAACATACAGTTCAAAGGCTTGCTAACTCAACCTTCATTCAAAACGGAATTTTGCAATATAAGTCTTTGCGAATATCGAAATTCAAAACCAAGCTGAAATTTGAATGAAAAATTAAGCTTGAACTTTTCCAAACCACCTCAATAGAAATTATTATAATGATCTGTGGGTAAAATCCCTATTGTTTTTACTTCCTCTATGCGTTTACCGTTCGAGAAGCTGATAGATGTCATGATGTGGTCGAAAACGACGAAGTGTTGGCTACCTTATCGACACTCCGAGATATTCGGGTGTTGAGATGCATTTTCCAGTTTCACGAACGATAGATGTCACCATCTATTTTGGTTTCATATCGCTAGCTGTATATACATATATATAGGTATATAGAGGGGAATCAGAATAAGACCGACAAACTCCAAAAACAGATTCCTCGCCTCATTTCGAGAAGATTTTATTAAGGTATGCCCTGAAATGCATTACTTCTGAGATATTCTGAGATACAGGGTGTCAAAAGTACGAAAAATTTTGTGATTATTTTTTTTCTCCAAAACTCCTGGAAGAAAGAATTCGAAATTTGGTACACTAATCAAGGTTTTTCAACGTGATATTTTGAATTGATAATTTTTGATTTTCGTAAACTAGTGGCGTAGTTACGGTGGTATGAGGCTAACTTTCCTTCATATTTCCTTCGGACAACGTAATGGACAAATGAGTGTTAGATATCAGTTAGACTCATCAATACTCAACCTAAAAGTTGAAACATTTGATATGCCTAAAACTAAATGTTCCTGAGATATTTGCGAAAAAAATATGTCATGATGTCGACCTCCTGAACATTCTTCAATGTTGGTAGTATTCAAAATATAGTAATGGTAAGTCAGAATAATACCGACAAACTCCGATTTTTCATTAGACATTTCATTTGATCGAATCGATGTCGTAAATTCACTGACACGTGACCATACTATCTTGCATAATGATTGTTTCGCAAGATCAACTGACAAAGAAAGCCAGTCTCAAATTTATCATACTCCACTCAGATAAGAGTCTCTTAGATGAGAGTTGATGTTCAGGAGGTCGAAAATTATTCTTGTATGTTGTGAGAAATTTGCATCATGTGATTATTGCACACAATTTATTATATCACGACATATCTTCAGTTTTTCGCAAATATCTGAGGAACCTTTACTTTCAGGCATATGAAATGTTATGACTTTTAGGTTGAGTATTGATGAGTCTAACGATATCGAACACTCATTTGTCCATTGACTTGTCTAAAGATATTATGAAGGAAAGTATGGTCACATAATATCACCGTAACTACGCCACTGGTTTAGGAAAATTAAAAAATTGTAAATTAGAAATATCATGTTGATAAACCTTGATTAGTGTACCAAGTTTCGTATTTTTTGCTCCAGGAATTTTGGAGGAAAAAAATGTATCTCAACTTTTTTTGTACTTTTGCCACCCTGAATCACAGAATGGGCGCATTTTAGGGCATACCTTGATAATATTACGTTTTTAAAAAATGATTACTCACAGCTGAGGCTTCAGCCCCTTGGGTATATCCAAGACGTGTCCCTCCTTGACCAGATCGAGCACCTGAGAATTGCTCATCCCCTGGAAGGGGATGCTGCCGAAGGTGACGATCTCGTAGAGCAGCACGCCGAAGCTCCAGACGTCCGAGGCGGGTGTGAACACGCCCAGCGCGAGGCTCTCGGGCGACATCCAGCGCACGGGCAGCATGCCGCGCCGCGTGAACTTGTAGTAGTCGCTGTCGAACATGGCGCGCGTCATGCCGAAGTCACCGATCTTGATGGTGCGCTGCGCGTTCACCAGGCAGTTACGCGACGCGATATCGCGGTGGACGAACTTCAGGTCGGCCAAGTAACTGAGGCCGCGCGCCACGTCTAGCGCCATGTTGGTCAGCCGCTTCGGGGACACCTGGAGGTCGAGCACGTGATCATAAGGGAATGAGGATAGTTAATGCACTGATGCGCTCTTTTTCGACAACGATGTACAGAAATCTAACTGATTTAGACACATTTAGATATCTATAGGAAGTGGCTTATTTTCAGTAAGTGATGCGCCCACGTCGAGAGCGTTGGAAAACTTACTCTTCCAAGTTCCCATAGGAATGCCAAACAAGATTTCAATTCAGGATTTATCCTCTCAACAGATCTATATGTAATCTATGCATCTTATTGAATAATTTTTCGATTTTTTATTTCAGAACACTGTAAAAAATTGCTAAAGTCAGTCAAAAACACACTTATTCAAAGGTGTTCATAAATTATTTTGAACAATTAAATGAAAATCTACTCGATAAGATATTTCAATTGAACATTTGATCTGTCTATACAGAAAAAAAAGTCTCCAGAATTTTTCATTTTTTATTTGGAGCGGTACCTATTTTATTGGGGGAGGCGCCAAGAAATATGCCCTTAGTATGTAAATAAATGCATTTTCGGAATCAGTCTATGATGATCACAAGAGGAAGGGTGGACCACAGAAGAAACAGATGCAACAAATAATAGAGGCAGGAAGAAATAGAGAAAAGTCATTGAAAGAGATGAAGATATTGACAGAAGATAGAAAATCACGGAAACAATGGGTTAACGACATACCAGATAATTAGCCCACCAATGCATTGTCGCCTTGTCTTGTATGAAGCCACGGTAGTAGTACATTTTCGCTCAGTCTACGTCATATTCATTGAAATTGGCCAATATCGAGATTTGTAAACAGGATAAGGATGAGTAGTTAGAGATAGTTTATTACATCAATATATAGATAGTGCGAGTTGTTCGAGAAAGATTGATGAGGGCAAGACTGAGAGAATACTTAGGGTAGTTGACTACAACTAGTATATCATGATATAATAGAATTTAAAAGATGCAGTTTTGGCGTATGAGTTACTTGGAGTAAGAGTAGCGAAGTGAAGAGTGCTCCAATAAGACAGTGTCCATACGAGTGCAACAATATGTTATAAAACGTGTACCAAATACTATTTTTTCCATTTCGTATGAATATTCACTGAAAATGATGAATATAAGCTGAATATAATAAAGAGGAATATTGGCAACAGCGTCAACACTGATGAAATGACTGATGAATGAAATGAAATCTGTCAACTTATCGATATGCTTTCAGGAAATTATTTCAAATGGTTATAAAAGATGCCTTACTCATGGTATGCATGAAATTGAATTCCGTTATTTCCGAATATGGTATAGGTATATGAAGGCATTCATCTGATGTGTAGCTCTGACATTATCTTTCAATTGGAATGGTTCTGGTATCAAACGAAAGTTGAAAGATCAGTCTTTGAAGTTATTGTATTGGATTTTTAATATTTTTAATCATTTCTCTAGGAAACTTCTTCCAAATAGGCACAATTTCTAGGAATTTTCGGATTACTATGAGGAATAAAACAATGAAGGAATTAGTAGAACTAGTAGCTGTTACTCAGAACCCTGTTTTTGTTTTTAACTAATATGTAATATCATTATTACCTAGGGACCAAAATTACATCCCGAGGCGCTAGCCGAAATGTTGGTAGTAGTGGCACTCTCTTTCTTCTCATCATCACTGTTCGCGCGCTATCAGTAATCTTGTTTATGGCGCAACATAGTCGCAGAAGCGAATTCAGATTGACTATAATAGGTGGATTTGTGTTCATGAACTACTAGTTCTTAGAATGTGAAAAGCTACCTTGGTGAAGAAAACTCCCTTCACGCTTTGAAAAGAGGTAGATAATGGCAGGTTCTATGGCTCGAGAAAAAGGCATTTAAATGAGTCTGGATTCATTTTTGTTCGTTTGCTACTCCTTTTTTCATTGTCGAAAATTAGATAACAGGGTTTGCTGATTGAATCATAATGAAAATTCATAGAGACTTTATGATTGATACAGATAGATGCGATAGAATGAAGAATGAATCCTTTACATACCTCATCGGCAGCCTCCGAGAACTTGGTGGACTTGACCAGATGCCGGCGCGCCAGCAGATAACACTTGAGATCGCCATAAAGCATGAACTCCATGATGGCCAGCACGGGCTCCTCCTTGGTGCACACGCCCAACAGCTTGACGATGTTCTTGTGGTCGAAGCGCTTCATCGCCTCGGCCTCGGAGAGGAAGTCGAGTTTTTCCTCGGCCGTCGAGCCCACCTTGAGCGTCTTAACGGCGACGGCCGTGTAGCCAATGTCGCGGATCTCGGCGTCGCCTCCGTAGACGGTGCCAAAAGCGCCCTCGCCGATCTTCCGGTTGATGAATACGGCCTTGCGGTCCGTCTCCCACCGGTCGAGGTCGCTGCAGTTGCGCGGGTCGAAGGGGAAGCCCAGCGCCCTGGAATCGATGACATAGAACAGATTATTCATCACTGTGGTACAGAATAGTGCATATAATAATCAATAAAGACAGTGCATATACATTTTATACTAGAAGTGAGGAAGAAAGGTGAACTCACTGATAGTGTTTCGTTTCGCAAAAACTCGAACAGCATTTTCCGTGTATTATACGTATTGGAATAGTAGTTACCAAACATCTAGAATGATTGCGACATTTTCAGCTATTTCTGTATAAATAGTTGGTGATTCGAGATTATAATCATATAAATAATCGAAGATTGCAAAACGTGAGATATTGTTGTTAAAAAAGTAGATACATTAAGTCAAGATTCATTAATCTTCAATCATAAGTCAATCAAGAAACAATCTTTATCACCACTCCCTTTCTAAAAAATTCAATGAAAAAGTGGCTGAAAACATTGAACCTCCTTCTCTAATCTGACAGGACATAATAACGTTCAGAAGACTGATTTCAGACAACTTCACAGAACAATCAGAGAAATCCACTGAGAGCCTATGAGAGAAAAAATAAGAAACGTTAGATACGTTTGTGTGGGAAAGAGCTCATACTTCGGACAGTAATATTTTCATGATTGAAGAGGTATATTTTTTAGAGATACTGTATCTAACTAGCGATGTTCACGATGTTCCCCGAACTTTATAGAAATTCCTTTCATGTTGTTAAAATATAAAGAAAATGTTTTCCTTCTGTTTTGAAAATTTTTTAAATTTTTGACAGTATTTTCGATATTTCTAAATTTTCGACAGCCGGCACATACCTCAAATACTCGGATATTCTTATCTGACAGTGAGCGGATAAGAATGCATTCCTTATCAGTTTACTAGAATTGCCAAATTATTCATTTCATAGATTGTGGAGGAATTAGACAATATAGAAATGGGAATAGGAAAAAATATCAACAGCGACTAAATCAGTATGTCTTCTAGATACTCTCGCTCGTTTACCTTTGTATCAACGTTTGTCTAAAGTAACAACCGCCTGGTTAAGTTTTGAACGGTTAGAATTTTTTTACATTTCTTTCTGTTTTGAGTAATGTTCCAGAAACTACAATTTTTTACCGCTGAAGGTGACATCTGAATTTGAAAGATAGTATCTGAATTAATGCACTACTAAAATAAAATATCTATAGCCAAAAATATACACAAATCGACCCAAGTTACCTAACTATCTAACGCCGAGGTTACTCTATTGGAAACAGTCAGCTATGTGGAATCTTGCCATGGCTGTCTGACAAGTTGATGGAAGAGTTGGACGCATGGGTTGTACAGAATTCATGGGAGAAATTATATTCCTTAGTTGAATATTGGCCAACTTTCCTAATTTTTGAATTAATTTTGATTCCTTACATTCTTGCATGAATACTTCCAATACATCATAAATTTATGCTTGCACATTCAAATAGGTCTCTAGTTAGCATAAGTACAACCATATGATGTTATCCAAACAATGTTTCATCATTACAGTAACAAGAATACTGTTATGGTTACCATAAAAAATTGTTTAAATAACGAGACAATCTGGTTGTGCCCATACTAACAATAACTTTTAGTTAGTTAGTTTAACTATAATTTTCCTCTGTGCATGAATCCACCTCAAAATTATGATTTTGTTGATGGAACAGAGATCGCCTATTATTATTAGTTGGAGAGTTCAATTGAACTCTCCAACCAATTTTTTTGCGCCCGTGCGTCGTTCTGAAATATTCCTATTATATTAGCGGTGTAAAAATATACATTGAAGCATGAAAAAACTGAAAAAATATTCCGATCCGTACAAAAGTTAACCAGCGGGCTAATTTATGTATAAATAAATAAACGTACTTCATGTAGTTCTTGGTTCTCTGCACCTTCATGTCGTACTTCCTCTTCATGTAGAGACAGACACCGACGACGCCAATCAGCAGGACGCCGGCGACAATCACGTTGAGGATGATGACAGCCGTCTGGCATTCCACATCGAATACCCTGGCAAGGCTTTCGACTGCACAAGATGGTGGCGGCAGGGTGCCGTCCTCGGGTACTTTGCCGTCAACAGTGAACCATCTGTAAGAAGCAGTCACATATCATAATAATAATATGAAAGATTCATTGAAATAGGTATCCTAACAATTATTGCAGTTGGTGGTAGTTCGGAATTGTTCACTAAACATGAATAGAAATAATATCAAGGAATTAAGAGGAAAATTATATCATTGAATCCAAAGACATTAAAACACAGTAGACTGCATTGTTTACGTTTTAGCGTGATCAGTCATCATTCGATCCTTTTTTTCCATCTCTTTTCCTTCAAATACATACTTGCCAGACTGTACGATTTTTCAAATACGTTATGATATATCACGATGGATTGAATACTTTCAACACAAACAATATAATATACACTTTTACCGAAGTATGATTGTTTCTTATAATTCCCATTCTATAAGTTATAGTCATAATACTTTAATGATATTTATTTCAATAGAATCAACCCAAACTTAGAACTTTTCAACAGAGAGATCAGCACTTCTGGCAACGCCGCACTGGCAAGTTGTACGAGATTTACGTCCCGTGAATGAACCTATACATTGCGAGGCTGCCTAATCGCCGTTGTCGTGTTAGTAGTATAATTAGACTTTTCACCTTTATTCGTGAGTTTTTCTGAGTTTTGGACATCATTTTTGAGAAAATTAAGGTGAATTCGTTCATTGTGTACAAACGGGTGGATCATCTAAACCCAAAATCAACCTTTCATCTCTAAGTAAGGTTATGTTCTATTGTATTGCTTCAATAGACAGAGGCGTCCGAAAGTTCCAGTTGACACCCCTGCTTTGCCTCGTGGATGTTTGGAAATTTCGTTCATTCGCCTCTTCAATTGATTTACCGTTCATGAAAGAATGCTGGACTTGATCATTTAGGCATTTTCAATTGAAAAATCACTGAAGAACAGAATGAGAAATCGCTATCCAACATGAGTTTCTACCTATTCCTATATTGATTTAACAATTTCACAATATAAAAAATAACTGTCATTTGATAATCTCATTATGAAAATTTCTGAAAATCTGATTTGGTACATATAGTCATATAGTCATGTGTACTAATTCCATAATGGAATGATTTTATAAAACTCATAACGTGAGGAATTGAAACGTATACCAGATACAAGAGATTCATAACTCATCTAATGGAATACTCGCAACGTACCTGATTTTTTGAAATTACATATTTGTTTTCTATTATTGCTTTTTAGAGATGTTTCACCAGCTTTTCAGGATTCAGTTTGTTTTTGGTGTTTGTTGATATGTATATATTCTTTTACATATGCTTATATATTGTACTGTCCCTTTAATAAACAACGTTTCTTTTGATAATAGGATGATCGATATAGGCATTTGTTGGAATTCTCTTTAGTAATAAGGGCTGGTTCTCACTTGAAATAGATAGTATACATTGATTTGTATAAATTTTGGTTTTGGTATCATCAACATTTTTTCCCATTCGACGGTCCCATTTTCGACTTGATTGTATAATGTAGCTGAGGAAAAACATGAATATATCATAAAATCATAAAAATATGTGATCGTAATGTGTGAAAAAATGTACTTACTCGTGATACCGGCATATTTATATGTAATTCAGTCTAAATTTGTATTTTTCATCATAACTTCATTTGTGACGCATGCAAAACATTGCTTGGTATTTTTCGTGCAACCCTACGAAGTTTTTTTTTTCGAGGAATGAAGAAAACATTATTGAATTTTGATTTAATCAATTCGAATTCAAAAAGTGTCGGCGATGAGCACGCCACTGGCCATGAGAAGGCGATCTAACATACAATGTTGCCAAATAGCCGCCACCGTGCATTTGTCTCTCTCGCACTCGTTGTATACATAAAAACAATGTCTGATCGGCTTTCAGAGCGTTTTAACAATGAAACATTTGATCTCCTGTGTTTTAATGTCTTTGGATTGAATCATATCGCAAACGAATATATTGGGAGAGGAAATGTTTGAATTGTTGAAGAGAATTTTATTTCGTTCGATTCTAATAGTGGCAATACCGCATTGTCGAAAATATTTGAGTTGGGTAGAGAATGTCCGAATATGCACTTCATCAAATTTTAAAGGGAACCGTTGACTGGTTCACTAGAAACGTCTGATGTGCCATCCACCGTGAATCAGCCTGTATAGTATCATAAGCAATATCTCAAATGGGACAGAGCCAAACGAAAAATCATTTCAGTGTGTCAACATTTTCAGATCGAATCTTAAAAAATATATAATACACCGAGCCTTCTATTCTCTTGACTAATATGTCCAATTGAATAAATAATATCGCCATCTTGTACTGTACTACTTTATGTACTATATAATAATTTTTTTTTAATAGTATGTGATGATTGCAACTTCGTACCTTTGTAACTTTTCATGACCTGTCTCATGTTATGTAAATAACCGAAGAAATAAATGAATATAAAAAAAACCACCATCTATCTATCAATAGGAAGGTTATTATACTTCAGAATTCCTCTGTGAAATTACATTTACAAATACATTTACACATTATGGTTCTACTGAACTCAGATTCAAACCTACTGTCCTAGCAGCATGAAAGCATAAGTATTTATATTTTACTTTTAGAAATGTTGGTAGCAGTAGCACTTATTCTCTTTATTCTCACCACAATCACCGCGCGCTGTCAGCTACATATATCCAGTAAGCAGTCGGTAGTTCCGCATGCGCATTATGTCGGCACCAAATTTGTTATAGCAAATGGTGAGCAGTAGTAATAAGATATATGTAATATGTGAATGCAGACAATGTGTATTTTCAATTTGAATTTTAATTTTGAATTTGAGTAACATGTTACTGCGAGGATATAGACATACAATAAAAAATCTTTTGGTGTATAAATAGCAATAGTCTCCATATCATCTCTAATTATTAATCAATTACGTCGTTTAGGAACGGTCTTTTCAGTTCTGAAGAGACGACTCTGCTGAATAATATTTTCATGTTTTGATGGATATGAGGAAACGACAAATTATTGTTCTCTCCCATGTCAACTAATATTGGTTGTACAAGTGCGATTAGTTCTTCAACTGTATTCAATTCTTCATATCAATACCTGTTTGGTTAATTCGATTTGAGTTTTTTTAGAAAAAAGTTACTAGGCTATCATCAAACGTTTACTTCAAATTCAGTCAGGCTTTGTGCTTGGTATCCCATGGGTAAATTTCAAATTCGTTAACATGAATAGGACACCCTATATCTGAAAGAATTTTTCAAATGCTCTTGGAATTTCTAGTATATTTCATATAAGAGTATATGCAAGGAATGGACCTTTGATCTGAGTTTTATCTATCTATATTTATTTGTCAGATATACGCAATATTCAATGAAATATCTCATGGAAACATCCAATTCCTGAATGATCAATGATACGATTGTGTAAATGGAATAATCATTCATTACATTCAGTAAAGACTACATCTCGATTTGTTAGAAACAGTGCACCTAGACATTTCCACTTCTCAAAACGAAAAACACAATTTAGTTATCAATAAACCCACATGAGAAATCTAAAAACCATTAGCTCAACTATGACTAGAACACAGACAGCGATCACATAAGTGCACGAGTAGGTACATACAGGGTGTCCCAACGAAAACTTTCCACCCGGATTTACTAGGAAATGAAAAATTATTTCCGGAAACGCTAAAACAGGTCGATTTTAATTTCTAGGGGGACACATGTGAGTAATGGAATTAGTCGAGCAACTTCATCCCCCGGACGGTGGCGGCTACCCCCTTGCGAATCATCATAGGGAACGTGGGTCGAGTGATCATCTGAAAGCTCTCTTTATTCTCTATCCAAACGTGTATAATTTTTTCAAAATCGAATGAATGGTAATTGAAATTAGTGTTGTTGACAGGTTCAATGTAATTAGTCAATATCTCACCTGTTCTTATTCAAATTCAATTTATTTATTTATTCGAATGAACAAATGTATTTACATCTTCTTGAGAATGCCATCGATCCCATGATAACGGATATTATCGAAAACGATGGAGATTATTCGGCAGACAACCTCCATTTTCAACAAGATAGAGCACCACCTCACTATGCAGTAGCGGTTAGAAACTTTCTGGATGAACGATATACCAATCATTGGATAGGGCGACGAGGACCAATTGAGTTGCCAGCTAGTTCACCGGACCTCAACCCGTTGGATTATTTTTTATGGGGGCATCTCAAAAGCAAAGTTTTTGCCACTCCGCCAGAGTCACTAGAGGATCTACGTTGTCGAATTGTAAACGAGTGCGGCAGCATAACTCCAGAAGTATTGGAAAACGTTCGTAATAGTTTCGAAAGTAGACTTTATCATTGTATGGAGGTAGGAGTGGCTCATTTCGAGCAATTAATAAATTGAATTTCGATAAGAACAGGTACGATATTGATTATTTAAATTAAACCTATTACCACACTAATCTCAAGTACCAGTCATTCGATTTTGGAAAAATAATGAACGTTTGGATAGAGAATGAAGAGAGCTTTCAGATGATGTATCACTCGACCCAAGTTCCCTATGATGATTCGCAATGGGGTAGCCGCCCCTGTCAGGGGGATGGAGTTGCGTGACTAAATTCATCACTGACATGTGTCCCCCTAGGAATCAAAATCGACGTGTTTCAGCGTTTCCGAAAATAATTTGTCATTTCCTAGTAAATCCGTGTGGAAAGTTTTCGTTGGGACACCCTGTATATCATCTCACTTGAAAACTTATTATTGCTACCCATTTGCTATTTCAAATTTGGCTCAGACATAATGCGCATGCGGAACTATGGGAGCCAAAGTAGAATGGTCCAGCTAGAAGCTTGTCCATTCCTGCGGATATCGTATCATGACAGTGATGTATACTCAGGTTGATAATAATAGGTGACTTTGTGTTTATGAACTGATAGTTCATAAAATGTGAAAAACTACCTTGGTGAAGATAATTCCCTTCACGTCTTGAAAAGGAGTAGACAATGGCAGGTTCTATGGATAGTGGTGGGAAAAACAATTCAATCTAACTCGTTACTGGACTTGTTGGGAAAATCGTCACGACATGACGTACCAGCGTAGATGAGGAGTGGTACTTGGACACAATACCCTCTCATTGAAAGCACAAAATAGTAAAACAATAAAAGATGTAGGAACAATTAATAATACACATACGTTCATCAATGAAATGTTGTTCGATCTTATTCGCATGAAAACCAATTCCATCATCTTCAATAGATTATTCAATTCCTATATTTTTAAATCTGCTATTCTCAAATCCTAAGTTTCTTTTGAAATCATCGTAGATATCACTGATAACACAGTGGAATAATTTTGAATCATCTTCAAAAGCTCAAAGACTATTGGATGCAATGGTTACAACAAATTTTGTAATTGCTCTCCATTGCTTGCCCCATGTTTTGAATGTAACTGTAAGTTCAAGTGGAACTTTGCAGCCTTAAAGTTTGGACAAACTTTCTGCTCTACTTCTTTAGTAAATAATATATACATATTGTCATCTTGAATAAAAAGAGAGAGTACGCTGAAAATGTGTTTGAAGGTATTATTGATGAAGTAACGAAAGTTCATCAAGAACTAGATTTTCAAATATTACCAGGAACGAGACTAGGAATCAATGCCAGACAGATTCATCGCAGTAACATGGAAACAAAAAACCCAGGAGAATATTTTAGAGTGTCAGTTTTTATATTATTCTTCAAAAACACAGGGTTGGGATGAATTATGGAACCAAGTAAATATGTTTCAATCGAAAAGAACGATGTTTATGAAATTTTGCAGGTAAGTGCAATAGAACAAAATGCATCTGATGTACATTTTTTGTGAATTTAATACTCACGGTTCAACCGGAAATGCCATCAACTCCTTTAATATAAATGGGTCACCCTATATATTTTCACAGATTTTGAAAGAGCTTGTTATTTTGAATTCATACATACTGAGTTTAGTGTGAAGAAAATTGTAGAAACGAGGATTACAGCACTTTAATCAACCTGCTTTGATAATAATAGAGAAACTTATTGATGTTGTTTGTATGCATAGTTATAAAAAAATGAGTACTCTTTTGTTCTCCAAGTGTCAAATTCTAATTGACGGAAATAAATTTTACAATCACCATAACCGATCATCATTAAAATTTCAATACACTCTTTTTCACTTGATTGAACCATTCTAAATCGTAAAATTTGTGAATTGTACGTTTATTCATTACAATGCATACAAACAACATCAATTAGTTCGTCTAAATAGTTTTTTGCTCTAATACAAAAAACTCAAAGGAGGTTGATTCAAGTGCTCTATTCCTTGTTTTTTCAACTTTCTCACACTGAACTCAGTATGTATGAATTCAAAATAATAAGCTCTTTCAAAATCTGTGAAATTATATAGGTTGTGCCATTAGATTGAAGAAGTTGATGGCATTTCCGGTTGAATCGGAAGTATATCATCAACAAATAAATGTACATCAGATGCATTTTGTTCCATTGCACTTAACTGCAAATTTTCATAAATATCGTTCTTTTCGTTTAAAAGATATTTATTTGTTTTCATGCTTAATCCCAACCTTCGACCATAATGGTCGAAGATCCCAACCCTATATATGACGACCTCGAGTTTCGTTTCAATTCGTTTCGAAACTTTGCAAAATTTCAGACATCAACAGGTTGATACAGGTTCGTGCTTCATACTATAGCGATAATGATTCGAAGATTCTAGTAAAACAAGTTTCCGAATATGTTAGTAAATTCAGAAATTTTTGTCATATTGGTTGCAATCGAAAATAGATATTTGGAAAAATAAATGAGAAGAAACAAAAAACAATAATTTACCAGAAACAGCGTTAGATAAGTACTTTACAACATTGCAGTATCAAAATATTTCCCAATATTCACCCACTCCTGCAAATAATTTCTGTTATGACGATGAGTGTGGCAAGTGCTGAAAGATCATTGAAATTTTGTTCATTTTGTATTTTGTGAAGAAACTGCTTTAATGAAAGTTGAAGCTGATGAATCACAATTTTGTATTAATTAATTATATTTCAAATTCACCTGATACAAAAAAATGCGATAGGCGCTGTACTACTAGGCAGGCCCCAAATTATAATTCCATTTCCGCTACTTAGTACCCCCCTTAGAAAAAAAAATGTATACGCGCTTCACATGTGGGTTTTTGATTTATACCAACTATTCATACAAAAATATACATTGTAGAAATCAAAAGTCGACGTATACCGGCGATTTTCCTAACAAGAGTGGGCACGTATGATGCTCGCTGTATATTAATGTTTGTGGGTTGTTTATCAATGAGGATATATTCATATCGAGTTGGTAATATCATACCTTTCGTTACATATTATCTAAAAAAGTGACAGAGTAATTCACAATCGATGAAAGGTGGGACGTTTATGGAAAACTACTCATAGGATTATTTTGAAAATTTGTTCACTTGGATAATTGGTTCTGCTCTATCAATCCAAAATATTTTCAGCGCTGCGACGTTTCCGATCACGATCTCAAATATAATCAAATCAGTCAATTTTTGTTTAGGATTCGGCAGCACTTCCATTTCTCCTGGGACTGTATATTTACTCCCAAAAAAATCATCATCATTTCAATTCTGTATATTGTTCTATATAGGTATACTAACTTGATTGCGGTATCACTCAGATTCAATAGTCCTCCCAAGATCTCGGGCTTGTGTTCTGTCAGGTTCGGATAGAAAAAGCCGATGGTATTGAATTTATCGTCGTACCACTGGACGATAGAAATGTTGGAAAATCTGGAGGGTCCACCGCGGAACTTGATGTGGCCCGAGAGGCCTTGAAAGTCTGTAGCTTCGACCATTCGAACCAATTTACTGAAAACAAATGTCAATTCTCAATCCGGTTAATAATAATGGCATATGAAAAAGTTCCATATACAAAGAATACAACGTTATAAAAATCCCTGATATTTCCTGGAACCTAATATCCCGAGGAAACCTCGATAAAAAATGAACACTCACTTGGTCGTGTTCTCAGAATGCAAATCAGACATGGCCTCGGGGTCTGTGGTAGAAAGTTTGTCAAGAGCAAAAGCGTATGTCCACACGGCATCGTAAGCGAATCCGGCATAGTTTGACCAGTTGAGACTCCTCTCGTGTTTCTCTCTCCATTTCCCGACGGTGATATTTTCTTGCATAAGGGAACTATTTGCTGCATAATATGTGTGCGTCATGGCAAAAAAGCCCTTGATGGCCTGCAAATTGAAATGAATAGGCGAGATCAAAAACACGTAAATCCAGTTTGGATGAATGAAATGACTAGTATGCACAATTTTTATAACAAGCCATCCTGTGATATTCCGACAAACGCCATTTGAAAACTATCAAATTCCATTGAAAATTCAAACATGCGGACTTGGCGGCCACTTTCATAGTATGTGATGACGTTACATGCGCTGTTAATTGCCTATTTCAGCTTTGCCGATTGTACTGTTTTTTGACTTTATCATTGGTTTATATAGTTCGTTTCCCATTCATTTTCAATTCATTCAAATAACATTCCTAAGAAAATAACTGAATTATATACTCTGCTCACAATCTTGAGAAAACGAAAAGATAAAAATAAGTATGAAGAATACCAAAAAAAAATTAGGTATCTGATATGACATACTTGATAAAGCAAATTCATTCAGCTCAAATTTCATTGAGAAATTTGATGAATTTCAATATGATATAAACTTGTTCAAAAAGGTTGGTGCCGAATAAGAAAAGCATCCTTCATATTTGCATGTAACGTGAGGTGGAATGCTGAAGCTATCAGATCTTATGTTGACGTTATGTAATTCTGAACGGCGTGATATGAGTTTGAATAAATATTCCATTGTTTTAGTTTTCAGGAGTTTCAACAAAAACATTGTTACCAAATACTGCATTCTGCAATTTATATTCAATTCGTTAAGCCCTATCAGATAGGGGGTAATATGCTCCCTATAGGGTATGCAGCAAACGAAACGTACACAAGCATCAAGCATGGTGAATATCCATGTACATTTAAGTTATGATTATTGAATATTCACTCTTCGTGATATTGACGGTTGAAGTATGATGATAAAATCATAGATAAACCAGTTATTTTATGAATAAAATAGTTTTTACTTCATCTAAGAAAACATTAAATTATTAGATCTTGTAACATCCCAAAATACAGAACAAAAATCACAAGATCAGTATAACTGATAATTATGCAATACGTTTCATTACAATGTTGATTCAGAAACAGTAATGATAGGTTGCATCCGAGGTTGCATCTCAATTCATGATCAAACTACATAACTTATATCTGACTAACTACTTGTACAGAAATCTGCAAAAACGTTGCCATCTTTTGGGGAGTTTCATACCTATCATGCCATTATAGCAGAAAAAGTTGTTAACATTCTGGCGAAAAAAAAAAAAATCACCATCAGCGATTTCACCAATGAAAACAAATTTTAATGATTTATCCATAGAGAAATATCTCAATTGACTTCATTCAAGCCAAGGAATAGAAGCGAATTTTCATGTATAACAAAAGGATAGTTGATAATCAATAAAAAATAAAACCCTCTTCATCCATCTACAAAAACTAATATAAACCACGAAAATATTGTTGTTCGGTCCCACTTCCTAGAAGCGATCCAATTAAGTAGTTTCAATAAAAATTGTTGTTGTTTTCCATACCTTCAACACTCACGTGAAGTTGATGACCTTTTGATAGCTCACCCGTTAGCTCAATTAGCGGTACTCAAAAAACACCATTCTATCTAGAATAATCTAGAAGAATATCTATTCTGCAAGGGATACATCGATTTCAAGTAAATAATCATTGACTGACCTGTTTCATTTCCTCAGTGGAGCAGCTGATATTCTCATTCTGCTTGTTGTAGTAGTCAGTGTTGTACCACTTGGTGTCGAGCCAGATGGGCAGGAACCAAACGTAGCCTTGCGCTGCCGTCATATCCTGCTTGTACGCTTCGCACATCACCGCCCTGGCGACGTTGTCCACCACGTCAGCGATTATAATTCGTGCTCGTAAGCTCTTCAAATCCGCCAAATACTGGAAAACAAAATAGTATATTGTTTAACGAGCACGATTTATAGTCATTTCTCACGAGTACGAAGGCAAATGAGATTTCCGTTTGAGTTATTCACTGAATATTTTCTACAGCTATGATATAATAATAACATAATATCACGACAGAAATATCTTGAAATATGAATCAAATACTCTGAATTTGATGGAGTAGCCTTTTTCCTTTTCGAAGTCATTTTCTCTGCTCATTATTATGTCTGTCTAACACATTTTTCTACAATGTGTATTTTAAAATATCAGCTGAAATATATCAAGTTTGCATTACAAATTCTTATTATGTGCAGAATGCCTCATTTTCCTGATTTCTCTACTGCAGAAAGAGGGGTTCCAGAGTATAAAGATATTGAAAGAAAGGAAGTTGTGTATGAATCAACAAGAGAGGGTTTGGAACTTCCGAGGACTTCGGTGTGAAGATGCATAGCTAGTTGAAGAACATCATAACTCCCTAAACCAATGTTCCAAGGCGAAAGTACAGTAAAATGATGGTTGAAACACCATCATATGGTACTGGAAGAATGGAAGAAAAAATGGGGATTTCATTTGATAAAAACTGAGATTTTCAATTTTCCTCATTCACTTACTGGCTACTGGAATCATTCAGAAGATATGATAATAGTGTCTGATATGTTCAACCTTCATTATTCATGATCCAGTCAATGCATATCGTTTGAAATGTTAATTCACATAGGAATTACATACCTCCATCTTGGGTACAAGATATAATGCATAAATTCGAATCAAAATTATCAGAGGAAATAAAAAATGACAAATTATTCACAATAACGAAATTATTTTAGTATGAACTATTCTTCATTCTTCATCCACCCCTCCAATTCTCTAGTTTTCAATAATATCGTTCACTCGAGAGTCAAAATAGTTACACCCTGTAGATAAGTTCTATCAGTTTCATTCGGTTGACACTCAAAATCTGACCAAAGAAAATCATAACAACAATCTGGTCTAGATTATTCTTGATAATCTAGGCTTATTTTTGCTGCGATGAGTTTAGAATATCTATATACTTGTAAATTATGTCGTGGAAGAAAATCGATTTCATCATCATAATCATTCATTCATCCCATTCATCATAGAATGACTAATCTAAACTCACGAAAGAGCGTATTGAATAATCAAATATAGTGAGAGGATATCTATTATTTTGATTCCAAAATAGGCTACAAAATATTTTCAATACTGTATCGGAATAAAAATAGGTGCAGTATTTTTACAGCTGACTGACTGCAAAAACAAGTAGGAGGCGTAGGTGATGCGTATAGAATCTTTGTGCGTATATGCCTATTTTAAATATTTTCGAGCTTGTTCTCGAATCCTATTTTATTCATATATCTATATATATCACGAACAGCAACACAGATACCTTGAGAATAAACTTGTTCGAAATTATATTCAACCATTATCTAGTCAATCGATGATCAATGTCGAGCGCTTGCGATATTCAACAGTTGTTATAAAATAATTATTGTTTTCATGTTTGCATCGCCGACAATAACAACAAAATTGGCTTGTTTTTCAATTTAGCCGAAGATAATTTCCATTATTCCTGTCATGCATTTCTCTCTTAAGCAGTAACAGCAAAATGAATACTGAATAATTGGATTCGAAACACAAATGCTTTCATAGGAGAATTGCAAGGTTCTCCGCATATAACACGCAAGAATTACTTTCTCTCTCATCAGAGTTCCGAATAAAAAAAAATAACAAGAATTCTCAAAATACATCATTCATCATACAAATACAACCAGAGAGATAATCATTTTTGATGCCTTTTGAATTTTTTACTCCTGCTAAACCTTGCAGTTTATCATGTGGCATGCATATATCTGGCTATATTTCAGAATTGTTACTTATATTTCGAGTATAAATCATTGAACTTCAGAAGCTCAATTACAATAGTCAATTATATTTCAGAAACGTATGAATTTGAAAAAACCCTTATTTTAACTCCAGTATTTATCAATATCGACTAATACATACCTACTATATGAATCAGTAAATGGTCATTTCATAAATAGATATACAAGTTTCTACAGGTTTTATTATCCATAAGAACTAACGGTAGAGAGATAACTTAAAGATTTTGAGTGAATTTAATAGGAGCCAATTCCTATATTACCAACTATACACATTGAACTCTATGATTGCTGAAATCACATGAAATATAATTGATTCTTTCAAACTTCAACTCACTTCTGAAATACCACTGAAGCAATCCGAAATTCGATTCAATATTGAGAAATTCGCTTCATACTTTCAGAAATATTAATAACTATTCAGAAATTAAATCGACTTTCACTGTAGTTTTCTTTTTCACAGTAGATCAGCTCGTCCACGTGTCAATCGGGAAATATAGGGAATCCCTGGCTGTAGCACTAATTATGTCTGCACTCCACATGGGTTCCCATAAGAAGATGCTGACATCGCAGATCCCACAGTTCAGATTTCATGAAACCGCTGTTTCCATGAAATCAGCAAGATCGTCTTCGACTCCGAGAGAAGCGAGTTCCAGTTCAGTTCATAACTCATATTCATACATTAAACATCATTTTATATTTTTCCTTCATCTTTACACATATACATGAAATAAAGTTTTTAAAAAGAGACTTCAAGCTATCAGAATTATTATTGGCGCAGTCGGTAGGATATCCGGGTTATCGCGTATCGAACGTGGTGATTTCGTATCAACGATTGACTGGATATCGAAAAACTGTTGGTTCGTGGAGTGGAGGTGTTTGAAGTGGACCGTCTAGAAAAGACCCATCTGAAGCCCCTCGTCAACGAAGCAACGAGATTTGGAACCTACATAGTCCATTTCTGCAGAGATAGAACTTCTGGAGGAGACAAAAATCGCAAATCCAGGACTCATCTCCATAGCTGTTAGGAAGGATATGCTTGAAGTAACTCTAATATTCTTGTAAGTGCAATCAATCGAATGTCCGTAGAAGATTTGTCGAACATTCTAGAAAATTTGAATTTGCGGGAACCTTTACCTGACTTTCAGATTATACGTAGAACTATTCATTTTCCTGAAAATTCAATAGCAAATTCATCCGAAAACGAAACTGCAAACCAACCCATAATGAGTCAATTCAAATCTGAATACTTAAATTGCATCCCTGAATTCAATGGAAATCCAAATGAATTAAATCGTTATATTTCTATTTGTGATCAAATCATTCAAAATTTCTATGATATTGCCAACCCAAATAGTTTTCATAACACTTATCTATTGAATTCTCTCATATCGAAGCTTACTGGTAACGCTAGATTAGTTGTAAATATTCAATTAGTAACCAATTGGAATGATCTGAAACAAACGCTGCAGAGAAACTTTGCAGATCAAAGAGATGAAGCTTGTCTCAACAGAGACTTAGTTATGATGAGACAAAGTCAGAATGAAAAACCACAGCAATTTTACGATCGATGCTTGAAAATTCTTAATCTTATTTGTAGTCACGTTGATATTCATGAAGCAAATCTCGAAGCAAAAGTTCTGAAACGTAATTTGTATAACGAATTAACACTGAAAACATTTTTATCAGGTCTTAGGGAACCTCTTGGAACTACGATTCGCTGTATGAGACCAAAATCTCTAAGTGAAGCCTTACAACTCGTAATCCAAGAAGATAATACTCACTACTTCCAAAATTTGAATCAAAATAGGCATTTTTCGAGAGAAAATGATGTTTCAGCAAGGCAACCGCCGCAACAAAGATACCCGAAAAATGTTTCGAATAATTTCAATAATTCAAATGATCGGTATAAGAACCATCAACCAACAACATCATTTCCTTCTCAGCCAATTCAGATACAACCTAGAGAAAATATTCGCCCACAAAGATTTTTCACAAACACTCAAGTATTTGGCAGAAATAATCAACAAAACGCGAATGTTTTTAGATCAAATCCAAGAAATACATTCGACAGGCCTACTCCGATGAGTACGAGCACTAGAAATACTTACAGGCCCACGCCAATGAGCGTTAATACTAGAAACACTGTCAGACCTATAAATAATTCTCAACAACATCAAAATCATTCGAATTCACGACAATTTGATCAATCAATGCAACCCAGAAGAACTTTTGTTTCAGAAGAATTATATAACGCAGAATTAGATGGAAATCCGGAGAATTTCCAAGAAGAATATGTTAATCCACAAAATGATTATTTAGCATATTACGAACAAGCATCCGATGATGAAAATGCTGCCGGTACGAGTAGAAATTTTCAGAAAATGTCTCACAACGACAATCCTTCTTAGAATCACATATCATTCCATTTAATACTACAAACGCAAGCGAACTCCCATATATCATATTACCTGAATACAATATAAAAGTTTTACTTGATTCTGGTTCTACGAAATCATTCATTGACCCAGAAATAGCTCATCAGTTTTTTCCTCAATTAATTAAAAATGATCCATTTGTTGTGTCCACAGTATTTCAAAAATCGGCACATAAATTCAGTGCATCTATTCCAGTTTCAAAAATATTCAATTTGGACGAAAATCAAAAATTGAAATTTTTCCTATTCAAATTTCACAATATCTTCAGAGGATTGATAGGTTTGGATAGTTTAAAATTATTACAAGCTACGATTGACTTCGATAAAGGATATTTAATCACGCCTCATTCAAAAATAAAACTACTCTTTCAGAAAACACAAACAAATCTGAATTTGATTAAAGTCAATCCTAGATCGGAACAAGTAATAAAAATTAGAACATCGATAAATAATGGCGAAATTATTATCCCACATCAAAAATACCACAACTGTGAGATACCAGAAAGTCTTTCGGTTGCAAAAAATGGATATGCTTTAACGACTATTTTAAATAACACTGTAAATATGATAACCTTAGATTTTTCTGAACCTATAATTGTTGAAAAATTCGACCGTAATCACATCCAAGAAGTAGAACTTCATAATTTTGACGAATTTCCCAATCGATACTTAGATCCAACAAAAATTAGAATAGATCACCTAAACCAGGAAGAACGAAACGAAATACTTAAACTTTGTAAAGAATTTGCAGATATTTTTTATAACGAAGGAGACGCTTTAACCTTCACTAATCGCATAAAACATCAAATAAAAACCGCAGATGAATTGCCAGTATATTCAAAATCGTATCGTTATCCGTTCATCCACAAGCAAGAGGTAGAAAATCAAATGAAGAAAATGCTTGACCAAAACATCATAAGACCTAGTAATTCACCGTGGTCGTCACCTATATGGGTCGTACCAAAAAAGGCTGATGCTTCAGGAAAGCAAAAGTGGAGAGTCGTGGTAGACTATCGTAAGCTCAACGAAAAAACCGTTGATGATAGATACCCGCTTCCAAACATAACAGACCTCCTCGACAAACTGGGAAAATGTCAGTATTTTACTACCCTCGATTTGGCCAGTGGTTTTCACCAGATCGAGATGGATGAAAAGGATGTAGCTAAAACGGCCTTCAACACAGAGAACGGCCATTTCGAATATCTGCGTATGCCTTTTGGTTTGAAAAATGCACCAGCCACATTTCAACGTATAATGGATAACATATTGCGTGGAATCCAAAACGAGAAATGTCTAGTGTACTTGGACGATATAATAGTTTTTTCAACATCATTACAAGAACATCTAGAAAGGCTGAGATCTGTTTTCCAACGGCTACGAGATTCGAACTTTAAGATACAACTCGATAAATCCGAATTTTTGCGAAAAGAAGTCGCATACCTGGGTCATGTTGTGACTCCAGAGGGTGTCAAACCGAACCCTGACAAAATTCGAGCAATCAAACAATTTCCAATACCAACTAATTCTAAACAAATAAAAGGTTTTTTAGGTTTACTCGGTTATTATCGTAGGTTTATAAACAATTTCGCTAAAATAACCAAACCGTTTACGAAGTGTCTTAAAAAAGGAGCCAAAATAGAACATAATCAGGAATTTGTAGACTGTTTCAATACTTGTAAAAATTTGTTGATAAATGAACCAATACTCCAGTATCCGGATTTTTCTAAACCTTTCGTGCTGACGACAGACGCAAGCAACTTTGCTTTGGGCGCTGTTCTGTCCCAAGGACCGATTGGTAGTGATCTACCTATCGCATACGCTTCTCGAACTTTAAACGAATCGGAACAAAATTATTCAACAATCGAGAAAGAATTACTTGCGATAGTCTGGGCCACTAAATATTTCCGTCCATATTTATTCGGTAGAAAATTTGATATTGTTACAGACCACAAACCTTTAGAATGGCTATTCTCACTTAAAGATCCTAATTCAAAATTAACAAGATGGCGCATAAAATTAGAGGAATACGACTATAATATAAAATACAAAAAAGGAAGACTGAATTCCAACGCTGATGCTCTTTCACGCATTGAAATTCACACAAAGACAGTTTCCGACGAAATCGAAGACTTGGTAAGAAATATTTCGAACCAACCAATGAACCCTGAAAATGAAAAAATAATTCAAGAGATTTTTGACTCACAAGATGCGAATAAACAACGCGATATAGACAACGTTTCCATGCAAGTACAATTAGATGAGACCATTCGAGACATAGACGAAGTAAATGACGAACAAGACGACAACACGATTCATTCCAATGCCGACCAACACCCTGTGGTAGGAATTCCGACTTCTGACTCACCGGTAAACTTCGGTCAGAATCAAATATTAATATCAACGGTATTGCACTCTCCCGCAAAACCGAAAATAACTATTTTATTTGAGAGGAAACAACGAATCAAAGTCCAAATTTCCGAAAACAATTTCGAAAATGACATTGTACAATTCATAAAAGATTATATCGCACCAAATGTACAATATCATCTGTATTTCGAAAACCCCAATATCTATGAAAAATTCTCAGTAGTACTGCAAACATATTTCAAATGGCCTTCTATTAAATTCAAAAAATGCAATAAATTACTAATTGACGTGACAGACAGAAACGACATTGAGGAATTGATAAAAAACTATCATGAAGGGAAGTCTAACCATCGTGGAATAGACGAAACCGTCCACCGAATTAAAGAAAGATACTATTGGCCCCACATCAAGGAATCTGTACAAACTTATATTAATGAATGTGAAATATGCCAACAAAGTAAATACGAGCGACATCCTATTCGAATGGAAATGAATATAACTCCAACAGCAACAAGACCCTTTGAAATAATACATTTAGATACCTTTACTCTCGAACAATCAAAATTCTTAACGATAGTAGATAGTTTTTCAAAATATGCACAGGCATACCATTTGAACTCACCCTGCGGAACCGAAATCACTGACAATTTAATTAAATTCTTTTCTCATCACGGTACCCCTAAACAAATAATAGTTGACAACGGCACTGAGTTTAAAAACACTGTAGTAACCGAACTGCTGAAATTACATAAGATCGACACCCACTTTTGTAGTCCAAATCACCCGCAATCCAATGGGATCGTCGAAAGATTTCATTCGACGATAATCGAACATATTCGACTGTTGAATACTAAAGGTTTCTCAAAAACTCCAATCCGAAAGAAAATAACTTATGCAATTATGGCCTATAATCATTCCTTACATTCCGCGACGAAATTCAAACCTATTGACATTGTGAATGGACACATCACAGACAACAACCCTTTCAATATGGAAATCGATCAAATATTGGTTAACGACTATATCAATGATCACAAAGAAAAATCGAAATTACTCTATTCCAAAATTAATTCAGACCTTATCGCACTCAAATCCAAGACCATACAAAAGCTCAATGTTAACCGAGACAAACCCGAGATATTTCAACCGGAACAAAAGACATTCGTGAAAAAACACACTAGACAAAAACAGGCAAATAAATTCAATAAATCCACTCAGCTGACAAATGTAAATAACGAATCGAAGACAGTTTCAACCCCATCACAAGAAAAAATTCACATGGACAATTTAAAACGACCACTGAAACAGACATACACCTTTAAAAAATAAATATTTCGTCTCTGTTATTTCAGAATCCCGGGGATCTTCGGCCTCCAGGAAAAAATTCAACTGCAAAAACTAGAGAATAACCCTGGTATCATTCCTGTTAAACTTGGTGTAGCAAAAGTTGAACAGTACACACATACTCTCATTCACTATTATGATATGAACTCGATTATTTCGGAATTAGGTAGATTAAGATCAAAATCTCACAATATCACGAGCCTCATACTTACCAATAAGGATTATTCATTTGACACATCAAATTATCTGAAAATCTTACAATTCACTGAAGAAAAGGTTGAAGCAAAATTGAGAAATATACTTCCACACCATAATATCCGTAAAAGAGGATTGATTGATGGCTTAGGCTCAATTTTCAAGTCCGTTACTGGAAACTTAGATGCCTATGATGGCCAACATTACGAACAAATGATTTCACAACTAGAATCAAATCAAAAACAGATAATATCAAATATGGGAAAACAATATTCTCTATCTCTGAATGTCATAGACAAATTCAATAAAACAGTCCAAAGAATCAATCATAATGAACAACTAATCACTTCAAAATTGAACCAAATTGTTTTGATAGTCGAAAGTCATACGTATAGAGAAAATTCAATGTTGATAAAAGATATTCTGAATCAAATTATAAACATGTATGAGATAATCAATTCAGTACTCCAGGATATTGAAAACTCTATCACCTTTTCAAAATTACAAGTTATGCACCCAAGCATCATCTCAACACAAGAATTGTTTGTCGAATTGAAGAAATTGAATTGTCATACAGAGCTCAAACAGTTACCATTCGCAATAACATTCAATAATACAGAATACTTTGAGAGACTGATAAAAATTGATAGTTATATATTGAACAACAAAATCACATATATTCTTCATATCCCAATAACGTTTCCTTTTGATTTCGAATTCTATCACCTTTATTCAGCCCCTGTATATTCTGATGGTCAGTTCAAGGCAATCATCCCTAGAAATAAATTTTTGATCAAAAATGAAATGTACTTCGCATTTCTGAGTAATACTTGTGAAGAAATCCTTCCTCGATGGTATATTTGCGACAAACAAGAACTACGAGAAATCGAAGATGGACCTTGTGAAATTCAGCTGCTTAACATAAAAAACACCTCCACGTGCCGCCAAACTCGAGTCCACCTGACCAGACCAATCCTGAGCCACCTCGATGCATCTAACCAATGGATCGGACTGTTTCCATCCGAATCAACTTCAAAACTTGAATGTCATGAACAAGAAGAAATACGGAAATTGATTGGGACGTTCCTAATCGAAATTCCTATGGGCTGCCGATTTATCATCGATCAATTCACCATAGCCAACGAACAACAGTATGCAAATCCGAATCAGCCAGTCCTGTTTCCCGACATAGACGTCACCGTCACGACGTCTCCAACAGCCAACGTCACCATCGAACTTGAGGACCTCAGACTAGACGAGCTGCAAGAAATCCGCACGCAAGTTATCGAAAATCAATCCGATTTTCAATTTGGGCATTCTCTCTACGTCCCCAGCGCTTGGACAGTTCTGATATATGGACTTATTGTTGCTGCCGCCTGCTACGTATTCTACAAGAAGTTCGCCAACAGGGTTGAAGCCACAGCATCCCCACAGATCGACCACCGTGATGTTCGTCTTCCTCTCTAACCCTCTGAAGCCAAATCTATGGGGGGAGGAATTATGTCTGCACTCCACATGGGTTCCCATAAGAAGATGCTGACATCGCAGATCCCACAGTTCAGATTTCATGAAACCGCTGTTTCCATGAAATCAGCAAGATCGTCTTCGACTCCGAGAGAAGCGAGTTCCAGTTCAGTTCATAACTCATATTCATACATTAAACATCATTTTATATTTTTCCTTCATCTTTACACATATACATGAAATAAAGTTTTTAAAAAGAGACTTCAAGCTATCAGAATTATTATTCACTACATATCTCCAAAGCATTTGACCGAGTCTGGCACCAAGACCTCCTGGGTAAACTTCCGTCATATGGTTTCCTTGCAGTTTTTTTTTATATATATCTGTTGACAGCACGAAAGGGGAACCTATAATGTTCGAGGAACATCGTGTTAGCCAGCGGTGGAATTTCGGGAGAGAAGGAATGTGTTGGAATTTTTCTCGAAAGTTTGGAGGTTTGGAGGTTTGGAGGCAGGAAAGACTTCACTAGGCAAAGAATTCCACAACTTTTCCGTTCTATTGATGAATGACGCTTGGTATAGCGATGTTCGACAGGTCTCGAGCCTGACAGTGTAGAATCATCATTCCTTCTTTATATACGAAAATGAGCCTTTTTCAATGGTACCATCAAAAGTTGGGCTTACCATTTGAAAAAAATGCGATTACGTCATATTTACGACACCGATGACGTCACATAACGCACTTGTGTCAAATTTTGCGCAATATAAAAGTAAGGCTGACGTGTCTGAGCGTTTTTTATATTTCTTCATTGATATTCCACTGAATGTCTTCCAACCTGCGCGTACACACTGTAATATAGTATTTGAAATAATCATGACCTCGGTTATGACTGAAAATTTATTCAAAAGCAAGAAAACATCCTGTATCGCAGAAATAAATCTATAGTCATGATGATTCATTGTGAATCACCACCAGCACCCAAAGTGGAACACTCTCATTTTCTAACGAGTGTTATATAAATAGATGGATTCCATGCGTAGGGCGCGTTCAATTCGAATACTAATCAGTAGTTATTTTTATCAATCGCGATGAATTTGTATTTGCCAATGTCAGCCTTGAGATTGCTTATCATAACAGTGACAAAACCGAAAATTCCAGGAATTTGAGGTGATGGTATGATTTTTCAGGAATTGGCGAAAATGAAACAGTGCCATTATAAGGAACTGCGTCAATATTTCACTCGCTGAAATGCTACAGTTGCTACATCGAAATGTGCAGGAGAGCCCATCAATCTGTATTACTAGGTCACATGAGCATGACATGACCCCCCTATTCACCCGTTCATAGACCCTCCTGAACACGATGTTGATATCTCTTACCGTTTTTGAGTTTTTATAATTTGTCATTCGTAAGTTTCTCTCATTTGAAAATTACAACACCAAACTTTTTCAAAGCGAGTAGTATGAGAATCAACTATATCATTCATAAAACTCACAATGAAATGATCCTTAGGAGAGAATAAATTGGATGGTATCAGGCCATTGTTTTTCCTTATCGACGTTTCAAGTGTATGAATAATGAATAATTACATTGGACAACAGATCTCTGCTGTGAATAGTGAGAATATTTTATTACTGTCAGAGGAGCTTGACGAAGATATGTATACAAGGTGTCCTACCAGAATTTGTATCAATAGATCTATGGAGAAATATAAGAAGGCCAAATTTGAAAATTTGGTAATTTAGGATGTGCCGGAAGTTGGAAGACAACTATACAACTGTATATTAGAATATTTTTTTTTGATTCTATGCAAAATTCTGACCATAATAATATAAAATGCTCAATATTTTGAATTTTAAGTTAAAAATTTTATATACATACCGAGAGATATTTTTCCTACGAATATTTATGAAAATAGCGCTCTCAACGTTGTTTCTTTATTTATGAAGTAGCCCATTCCTCTATGGCAACAGGAAAGACTGAAGTAAACCACAATAGTGTGGAAATATTTGAAAAACGCACGCTAGCAGTGATTCATGAATGTGATTTGATTGATTTTGCATCCTAGTCTTTCAAAAAAATTAATCATCTACATCATCGAAATAATACTGCGGAAAAATACATAACAATCACCTATTTCAAAGTGGGTGATATTAATTCAAAAATATCCATTATAGATCATAAAAATTTATGGTTATTATCGATATATCGATATTACCGATATCATTGATAGTATCGATATTATCAATTTCATCAATATTATCGACATGAACAATATCATCATTGGTGATATCTATAATATCGATATTATGGATTATATCGATATCATCGATTATATCGCACCCACATTCCTATGACTCTATTACTTAAAACTGCTGCGTAAATCCACTATAATTAAGCTATTGTTAAAACCGACTCACATATTTCATATCCTCTCCGCTCTTCTCCCTAGGAAACTTCTTGTTCGCTATGAACTTGACGCCGCTCTTCTCCAGATCGTCGCTCATCAACGAAATGTACTCGGTGTACTTCTGCCCGTCCTCGGTGAGCGCCGCCACACGGCGCCACCCGAACCGCTCGAACAGCTTCAGGTACACGTGCTTGTAGTGCCGGTTCTCGCCGATGGTGCGGAAGAAGTACGGGTACTTGCCGCGGTCCGAGAAGCTGGCGCCCTCCGCGCTGTACGACACGATCAGCACGTGGTAGTGCTTGGACACGCCGGCGATCGGCTCGACCGTCTCGGAGCACGCCGGCCCGAGCACGCCCACCAGGTTCTGGTAGTACGTGGGCGACACGATAAAATCGATGAAGTTCTTCATGACCGTGTCCGGCTGGCACTGGCCGTCGGTGACGATCAGGTTCAGGTTGTAGCCCTTCAGCAGCTCCTGCCAAAGAAATACTCTCGGATGAAAACTTGCCTGCCTCGAATCGATATAGAGGGTCACCCGGAACCAATTCATCCGGGGCAATCGCGATATATCTTGAGTTCGACAGCCAAATAGAAACGATTGAGGAAAGCCCACTGCAATCGGAAACTGATCTGAAATGTCTATAAGTATGTTCCAACCTTACGAAATGAATATCTCGCTCTAAACTTTTTGGTACAGATCCTTATCTTTTCCTTTATCCTCAAATAAGTATTACACCAAGTTACATTTCATTAAAAAGGTTGCGATTCACAATGGTTATATGACTGATGTAATGAAAAATACGGTAAGAAGAACCAACCATAAAATTCAGTGAAACCACCACTCTGGATTTAACTTCACCCAGTAAGAAATTTGTGGACAACCCGTCAGTACAAAGAACTAGATTCAAAGAACATATTGCTCATTTCAGGTACAATCGGATCGACAGATGACAGATCAAGTGTTGCCCAATATATTCTTGAGACTATAGTCATCCAATAACCTCAGATAATTTTGAACTTTTTGAACATGTTACGAACAATCGATAATTGAATAATTTGGAAAGTATTTCCATTCATCGTGATAAGAACCAAATAATAACCAAGACCTTCGTCTTATTCCATTCTTCCTATTATTCGATTTCCTGACTTGACAATCATTGAATTGGTACGGTTTGCAGAATCGCAACGGTTCATTGATCCATGATATAATATGATGTATTACTAGAATATTATGTATTACTAGAATATTATGTATTACTAGACGGACAATCACACTCATAGTAATTTCTGAAGAAATTGAAAATCCGGAGTCACTAACCTCTTTTACTTTTCAGTTCTACTGAAGATGGCAACTTAGTTGCTGAAATAAGTATTCAGGCTTTTCTTAATATAATTGTGTTTTTTGGGTTTTTATTTATTTGAGTATTCAACCGTAGTCTCCGAATAGTAACTTCAAATATACTGGGTACTCCACTAAAGTCAGGTAGGCGGCTTTCTTCTTATCATGAATATTAAAATGGTGGCTTATATCAATACATCAAAGTTCCAGGAAGACCAAGATATGGATTTAAAAACGGACCAAGATACATATTTAAAAAAAAATGCTATAAGATACCCATAACTTCTGTTTGCGATTGTTAATTGTTTTTCAGTTCAAATAAATTAAATATACTGTAAAAATCATGACGGTAAATTTTGAGATGAATTTCGAAGAAGAAAACAACGGGAACATTGATTTAGAAGATTCTTCTGCAGTTCTATTGATGAAAAGATTGATTTCTGTCTATGCCGGATGAAAATTATGTTTTCGGACAATCATAGATAATCATCGAATCATTCGAGGTGAGTATGTCGGCTGAACACTATGTTGAAAAAAATATTCTACCATTTCAATTTGCTCCTGTATATTGTCCGACAGCATACCTTCTCTCTGTTGATCGCCGTAGTCGCCAAACGAGCACCCAACGCTATTCCTCTGCCATTATACGAGGTTGCGGACATCGGAAAGATGCCCCCGATGTGGATGGTCTGCTTCTCGTTGGCGACCTTCCAGTTATTTCGCCACACATGCTCGTTCGCCTTCATCCATTGGCAGGCGATCTGCCTGATGGTGTAGTTGGTGGTTACGTACCGCCCCAACAGGAAGTCATAGTCCTTATCCTCCAGCTTGAAGTGCCTCAGCCCGAGATAGAGCGGCTCCGCGTTCAGCGCCATTTTGCCCCAGGCCAACTTGACCAGCCTGTGCATCTCGTACTTGTAGCCTACCGACTTCTCGTGCGTGAAATTGTAGAACTCGTTATTCTTGAACTGGACTTTGATGTAGTTCTTCTCCTGTAGGACTATCTCACTGGGGTACCAGTAGAAGAACAGCAGGCTGCTGTAGTTGTTTCGATGGCGGTGCTCGAGAGCTTCGATGACAGTTTTGAGATTATCGCCCAGCCACATGACCTTGACAAGGAGGTTGGTCTCGTTGATTTGGTTGATCAGGAAACTGGTGGAGTTGAACTCGGGGGCTAGCAAGACGGCGCAGGTGACGTTTTGGCACTGCTTGGGGGTATACATGCTCTCTTTGCAGATTTTGGGGTCATTACAGATGTACCTGTAATTAGGGGATTCCTTGATCACAATTGTTAGGAGGTTCCGCGGTTTCAGGCTCGAGAGAAAGACAGTGAAACTCAACTATAACTTTCGTTTTGAATGCGCCTTAGAAGGCAGATCTCTATGAGACAAACGACAGCTCCTTTTTGAAGAGGTTTGCATGATGCTGACTTTAATCTTCTTGACAAACGAGGATTTTAATTGTTCCTAGATCCAGATGTTCTTCATGAAAGAGTGTTGTTCAGGTACATTTCGACGCAAACAGATAGTGGAAGGTCACTTGTGGCTTCAATATCGACAACCACATCTTTGAAGATTTAGTCGATTAGTACTTCGCCAGGCGGCCAGGTGGTCTAGCGACATGGCCAGTGATCATGACGGATCATCTGGCGGGCCGTTGGATTTGGGTTTATTTATTCACTTCATACAGGGTTGGGATGAAGTATGGAACCAAGTGAAAATCTTTTAAACAAAAAGAACGATATTTATGAAAATTTGCAGGTAGGTGCAATGGAACAAAATCTGATGTACATTGTTTGTTTACAATATACTTCCAGTTCAACCGGAAATGCCATCAACATTTTTAAATCAAATGGGACACCCTTTATATTCTCACAGATTTTTTTGCACTAAACTCAGTTTGTATAAATTCAAAATAACAAGCTCTTTCAAAATCTGTAAAAATATATAGAATGTACCATTAGAATTGAAGAAGTTGATGGCATTTCCGGTTAAACCGGAAAAAAATGTACATCAGATGCATTTTGTTCTATTGCACTAACCTGCGAATTTTCATAAATATCGTTCTTCTTCATTTGAAGGATATTCACTTGGTTCCTACTTTATCGCAACCCTGAATATTATATACAACATATATTCCTAAATAGAACAACCCCCAATGCCACAGTAGTTTGGATTCTACTTTTATAAATTGTAGATCCTCTTCTCCTTCACTCTCACAAGACCTTTGCAGTATCTGAGCATCTTCGCTCCTTCTGTCGTTAAGGTGCTTATAGAGTATTCTCTTCATTGAAAAGTGACCAGCAGGTTGTTTAGGCACAAATATTGATGAATATCAACTTCAAATGTTGATAGGTAGTGAACCATAGTTCAATAAAACATGTTCTAGGGTTGTCGCTTTGAAGCAAGCAGCACACCGTCGTTGGCGCAGAAACCCATTCCCGCAAACTAGAGATGAATATATTGAAGCTAGAAATGCATGCAATCGAACGATAGATGCGTCTAATTAGGCATACAACAACAAGATAAGATCAAAGATTATCGAGTGCCCAAATGGTTTCCGTTCAATTTGTGTCTTTGCCACAATCGGGAGAAATTTCATTTCCAACTCATTTCCTACCCTCACGAAGGATGATAGTATATCGAAAAAGCCAAGACATCTTTTATACAAAAAAAACAGAGTGTATTTCTTTCCAGCTGGAAGGTAGCTAGAGTCCAACCGGTTCCAAAAAAAGGGCACGAAAACCCACCCACAGATCGATTGCACTACTCATCCGATATCTATAGAGCTCGAGAGTCGTGAACGACCGGAAATTTAGCTTTTGTTACAAAAGGACAACAGGAGATATGCTCGCCTACGTGACACATAAGTGGCGTATCAATCGATGAACCTTAGGGAATTCCTGACTGTAGTATTGGATATCTCCAAAACATTTGGCACCAAGGCCTCCTAGCGAAACTTCCGCTATATGGTTTGGCGCCCCAACTATGTATGTGTGATTACTTTCGAGTATCTTTGCACATAGATCATCTGATTTGATGACCACAAGGATCTGTCATGACCCAACTTTATTTTCAGTCCACATCAATGATCTGTTGGACGTGACCTCCTGCCCAGTACATAGCTTTGTGGATGATAGTTCACTTCATACCCCCTCCTTTAGAGCCCATATATCATCCACTTAGGCCAAAAGTGCAAGACGGAGACAGGTCGATGATCTGGCTAGAATTCTGAAATGGGAATCTAGTAGAGTTCAATGAAACAAAAAAATAATATTGTGTGTTAAACAGGAAGGCAGATCAGAAACTGTTCAATATGATGATGTCAGGTACCACTGTTCCCATGAAGTCGTCATTATTTATGCTTGATATTACCACCAACAACATGTGACGATCATCGTGTGATCATCATGTGTGATCTCATGTGACGATCATGTGAAGTCAATTGCGAGAACTACTCCATAATAACTTCCTATTCCATGCGAAGTAGTACTTTACCCCCAGCAGCAGCTCACGATCTGAAAAGTGCAAATTCAACCCGTCCTGGAGTACTGTTCACATGTTTGGAATTCAGCCCCAAAACATACACTGAAGCTCTTCGTTGTGGAAAGTTTTTGTTGAGACAAAATTGTCCATTACATCGATGGTGGACAATATTGAATCCACCCAGCCCTCGATACCATCACAACGTTCGAATACTCACTCTGACTGATTTTTGTTATAGCCCTTGGACTCGATGATGCCTAACTCCTCCTTGTCGATATCGAAGCTGCGCACCAAGTTCTCGTCCATGAAAAGCGTCCAGTGCACCTCCTGGATGTCTTCCGTCCATTTGACCGAGCTGTAATACGACCTGACCGGCATAGACAGATTCTTTGGGATGAACCAGCCGAAGCGACCAGGCGGGCCCACGCTGCCGCACTCCTTGACCAGCTCCTTGGCGAAGGTGTCATAGTCTGGACTCACCCACACCTCCAGGTTTATCGTCGCAGGCGGTATCCTGGAACAGAGCGAGATCAATTTTTCAGCTTTTCGTGGGATTTTATCTCCTCGTTTCAAAAATATAAAGAAGAAGTTTTGAAATTATTTCAATATATTTGTAGTGAGGACAGATTTTGTAATCTGTTTTTTTAAAAATTTGGAAATATAAATATAATCAATAAAAATAAAACTCCTACTCATCTCGGTGGACATTTAGGGAATGAAACTGCCCGTGACTCGTTTGAAACCGTATATAGTTTGCAAAGAAGACCGGGGGAAAGAATGTTAGTCCAGGACAAAAAAATAAAAGATGCGGTTTTCACTCGGTGTGAAACGGTCATAAACTCCAGCATCTCAAGAGCCGGATCAGAAATGATGGGATCAAAGAGATTGGATGAATAATGAAGTCATCAAATTCAAAACAGTGGATTTATATGGAATGAGTTATCATTATTAGATTATTATCAAATTATTATCAAATATGTGATCTATTTCCGTTTCAGTTCTATCATACATATGTGATATCTAATACGTCATTCTATTCTGGCCGTGTTTCACAAGGTGGATTCATGCAACTTCAACTCAATTAAACTGAATATTATATTCAATAAATGAATTTCAAATTGAGAAATTACTGGTGTTCATGCGAAATCAAGAAAATTAACAAAAAACTAGAAATGGATGGTTCAAGCTTGTATTTGAATGTCAGTATCTGAATAAACGCTGAACCATAATGCAATAATGGAACGCATGAAGATAGCCATATAGGGAGCAGTCAGCTATTGGAATTTTGGCATGATGGCTGTCTGGCAGCAAGTTGATGATAGAGTTGGAGGCATGTGCCGTATGGCTTTCATGGAAGAAATCAATTAAGTAATTTCTTAGTCGAATTTTGGCTAACTTGTGTGACTATGAGTGACACGACACGAATCACATAATCTTACTTGATGCAGATGCGTGTTGTGCTTGTATTGTTTGCTCTCCTCGCCAGCGCTAGCGGGCGAACAATCGAACAGAAGCTGAGACCGACAACGAACTAGTTCGCGTAGTTCACTACATAGAGGGCTCTTACTCAAGTCTAGTTCTATGGAATCGAGTAGAGCGTAGCAAGCTGAATGGTGTGAAAGGTTGAGACTGACAGTTCAGGCAAAATGTGTGTATTTTTCATGTATTACTATGGATGTGGAAGTGTTTCTTTAGATTCCCAAAGGATAATTAGCATTTTGTCTTGTGAGGGCCAACCATAAAACCAGTTTTTTATTTGCTCGATGTTGAAAGGTTAGGTCAGAAACTATGAAACTGCAATAATAATTGATGTTATATAACTCAAATATTTTGAGGAACTCATAGTATTGCTACTGATTATATAGGGTGTTTCATTGATATTGTGAAAATATCCATAATTTATAGTATAACTCAATTCATCCAAAAATTAGATGATGTGAGGTGAATCCATTTCATTCACGCTGCTACTGCAACAACAACAGAAAAGAAATCATTTTGGACAGTTTGACATACTTGAAGAGAAGATCTGTCGAACTTGAGTCAAAACAAGATTTTTTTTACAAAAGCGATGAAATATACAGGTGTTTCACTCAGCGCAATTTAGACCTCTCCTAGAGTACTGGTCTCATGTTTGAAGTTCAGTCCCCAAACATACGCTGACGCTCTTAGATTCGATTCAGAAGAGAGCTAGCTATTCGCCTAGTCGTTGATGCAACGCTCACCGAATCATTGATCTCTCCAGAACATCGTAGAAAGGCCGGTGATCTCTATCATTTGTATAGATACTTCCACGGTCGGTGCTCAGCGGAAATATCGTCTATCAATCCACCACGAGCAATTCCTGGTATAGACAAATCAGACGAGCTCAGGCTTGTGTCCCTACACTGTCAGGCTTGAGACCTAACGAACATCGCTATATCAAGCATCATTCATCAACAGGACGACAAAGTTGTGGTATTCTTTGCATCGTTAACCCATTCACGAAGCTTACAACCTCCAAAATTTCAAGAAAAACTCCAACATATCTACTTTCTCTCCCAAAATTCGCTGGCTAACATGATGTTTCTCGAACATCATACGTTTTCCTTTCTTGTTGTCAACAAATTAAAAAAGCTTTCCTATGTTTGGCTCGATTTGCAATTCAATGGCTATTTTGATGATCTTGATTTCTGACTCTCTGAATATGAAAATCCATATGATTTCTCATCATCATGTGAAAAAAAAATTACAAATACTAGTCAGTTCAGAAAACAATTGAATATTCTGTATTTTAGTGCACTCATTGAACTTTTTCTCAAGCCACTAATAGAATGCAAAATCAATGCATCCAAAGAGTCGGATAAATAAACCCTTTATATAAACTTCATATAACCTCATAACCTTTATATAAACCCCATATAGCTGTTGCAGATAAATAATATCAGAAGGAAATAGAAAATATTTATGATACCATATATCGATGAAATGTGTTTGTTCAACTCATGAAGGATTGCCGTTAACGGGGCAGAATGATTTTCAAAGATCATGTAATCAGTTTATTCAGTTATGAAGCGAATGCGAATGACTGCGAATGGAATCTCTAGATAAAAGACAATAGTTATTACTTAAACTTTGACAATAGTGAGATCCAAAGACACAAACAATCGAATGAAAGATGCCTTCAACCGATGTGTTACCATCTTTGATAATGAAAAGTGTACTTGTCATTGTAAATAATATGACCTTGAAGATTCATAGATTATTTTGTGTTTGCATGATACTCAATAGGGTCAACTTAGTCCGAGCCTTTATTGGCATAGAACGAAAGAAAATTAGTTTATTACGTCACTGGTGCAACAACCTGCAATGTAAAATCTTTATACCTAATTTAGAATCGGTAGTCCAGCTCATCTAAACGGTATTATATGTATATATGCATTTATAGGTATTGACATAATGAAGTAGAATATGCAGGTCGAATCATATGAAAATCTGAAGTTGTGCTTTGACATTCGAACCATAATATAAAATCAGCCATATTCTTGAACTTTCGTGCCTATTTTTATTCAAATTTCGTAATACTCGACCTCGAAAACTCTTTTTTCTTTGAAAAAATTGAACGCTATCATGGAAACGCATTCTAAAATCATGAATATAAAAATGCCAAGATGTTTTGATCAAAGTTTACTATATTCTCCAACGGCCCTCTATTTTCCCCGCTACTGTCTATTCCTTTGAACAAGTTTCATCTTATTATTTTTCGAATTCAGATCGAAGAACCATTTTCTTATTCAATACACTGCAGATAAGAAACGTATGACCTATATTTGAGAAACTCCTGACCTATTTTACGACCTAGATAGCGCTAGTAAGGATAGGCGATAATAGCCGAGAAGACTGACTGATCGTGAATATCGCACATTTAACTACTCAATCTTTTTTTATTCAGAGGATTATCTTTCTCGAGATCTTTCTTAACCATTTGTTTCAACTCATTTCGACGTTGATTTTTCTTGAACTTGATTTTACTGAATCAAAAAACGAATGTGTTTCTATTTCGCGTTTATAATAAACTCACGTTTTGATATACTATCCTTGATGTCTTGTCATTTGAAGTTATAAGAGGTTCTAGTTTCTGACCATTGCATCATTGATCTAGGTCATCATTGAAAATATGGCGGCGCAATCCAGTTGTGGTTCACGTCTGCTCGTCGAAAACGACATAACTAAATGTTAACACTGTTAAAAAAAGTCATTAATAAAGTCAAGTGCAACTCGGAATTTTGATATTCCGAGTTGTAACTCGGAATTTAGTACTATTCCGAGTTGCAACTCGGAATTTAATGATATTCCAAGTTGCAACTCGGAATTTTAATATTTCGAGTTCTAACTCGGAATTTAGTACTATTCCGAGGTACAAATCGGAATTCGTGCGGGAAATAAAATAAAAATAATATGGGCCATTCCACGCTTCCGTAGGTTTGCATCTGATAATCTCAACATGAATATTGAGAAAACACAGAATATTGTGTTTTCTACGAACCGTGCCACACATACAGATCAGGAGTGTGATACTAATAAGAATAACTCTTGATGTGATGCTTAGCGGGTCTTACCATGTTGACACGTAAGCAAAAACCTAGCTAGAACAATTTTCATGTACATCAACTAAAACCCATCAGTAACACATTCACGCTGAAAACGACATACTTCGTATTGTTCTATTCCCAGATGAGCTATGGGTCTGGGGGAACTCTAGTGCAGCCACAAAAATTTTCAAACAACAAAAAAAGCTTCAAATATAATAGCAAATGTGGGTTACAGAGAGCACTGTCAAACATAGTTCATCAAATTAGACATCATGTCGTTGCCCACTTTGTTCATTTACAGTGTACAAACAAACTGATTGCATCACCACTCAGGGTGACATTCACCAGTACAACACAAGATATCCAACATTCATAGGAAACCCTCTCCTTCGACTAGATAGATGAAAAGAAAAAACTCTCTAAATTATAATATTTATAATAATTGAAATAACTTTTGTCCAAAAGCTTCTATTCGGTTGATGAGTACTTGGGCGCAGATCATAGTGACATATGGCATGATAGGTCAGTGACTTGCTCTCTCTCATAATAATAATCAAATAGGATTTTTATATATTTATATTGTATACATATCCAAGCAAGCATTCAATGTTTGATGAGTTGATAATGCATATGCATTGTACACTATACTACTTTTTTTCATTACATTCATACAAATATTTTTAAAACAATTATTGTATGTATAATGTTTTCTGAACTTCATGTTTAATCAATGAGTACCTTATAGACTGACATGCTACAAATAAACTATTATTTTCTATTCTATGGTCTTAATCATCAAGTCGACATCTACCCCGCAATCCAATATACAGTAGAACGAGAGAACCAGACCGGAGCCTTTCGATAGTTGTCGATGTCGAGTTCATGAAAATTTTTGTGTACGCCTATGAATTCCGGATATTCCAGGTACAAATCTTTGAAAACCAACGTTGTTTCTTTGTTCGTCATTGTCATTTTTTGACCTTTCGTCATTGCATAATATAGTGGGTTCATGATATCTACAGAGAATTAGAATCATGAAAGGGAGGAGATGATTACCAGATTACCAGACACATCTCGAAGCAGGAAAGGAGGTACCTAGTGGATTCAATCATTTCCTGAAAGGAAATGATTCAATCTAAATGTACGTACCATGTGTGATGATACCAGCAAGAAAATTCCCAGGTAAAATATCATTACAATCATCAATCACTGCAACCGTGCTTATTTACAATATTTCCGCACTAGTGAGGTTTACTTTCCTGTTGCCATAGTGAAATGGGCTACTTTCTAAATAACAAAACAATGCTGAAAGCGCTGTTTTCTCATGGGTGGTCGTAGGAAAAAGGATATTGCCACCGGTGGCGAATCCGATAATATTTAGTTCATTGTAACTATGTCGTGGAAAGAGAATGTGTTTCTTTTTTATTAAAACGACGGAAGAGACGCAAAGATAGGAAAATGATAACCTCGTTTCATGGCAGATGAAGTTCATCAAGGCAGGTTGATGAACGGGTACTCTGAATGGCCATTATCGATATATTTCTAATAAGGTGATCATACTCTATTCACAAGAGAAAATTAATGAACGCAGTATTTGTTGGCGCCACCGGTGGTCTGGTGTAATAGAGCTCTCAGTATGACCGGTTTATAGAAGTTAGCATTGTACTCACAATCGTATATAAGTTTCGAGAATCAAGCTTTCACAATTTCTAAGGCTCTCACTCACGTTTCGTTCTTCGCTCTGCCGTGGTCCACGTAATCGCTGAGCCGCGCTATGGCCGACTCGATCTGGAAGTGGTCCTCGCTGTGAGTGATGTCGACCTTGGAGTAGCCCAACACCTCTTTTACGTAGATGTAGAAGATGTTTGTGCTCAACTGGTGCGTGATCCGGCTAGAGGTGTCCAGGTTGACGGGCAGTGATTGCCCTCTGTATTGGAAGTACTTCTTGGGATAAACCTCTGGAAAATTGAAAAAAAAGCATACGGGCTGTCCACGAATATCTCTCTAGAACACAAAGAATATGATGAGTCACAGAGATGTAGTTAGCCCTGTGAAGTACACTGCGGAAAATACTTAGTACATTGTATAATATGGACGGAATGGTACTCGTTTTTCACGGGTGTTGAATGTGGCCATTTACGCTTCAAGATAATTTGCCACCTGGTGCTATGACAGATCTGCAGCGTTCAGACTGAAAAATATTGATTCCCCATAGGTTTCTTTCGTTTTGAAAAACTATTTCTTCGTCTTTTAATACGAATCAGCAGAAAAGAAGAAGCAACGTTTCCGAAACGTTCACCACTAAGATAAGTAGAACTTTAATTATTTGTTAAATATATATTTTCCTTCCAAATGTTTTGAAAAATAAGGTGTTCTGACAAATAGATATTTCCTACTCCACTCGTTACTTTCTTTTTATAATGGCAGTTTATAAATCACCATACTTTCTGAATTTTCGCTTCAAAATCAACACATTAGTTGTGCAGCATACGGTTCTCGCCTCGGTTCGCGCATTCCGATCACAAAACTTTTCCAACGGGAATTATAGCACCCAGAAGACACCTGTGTTTGAATTTAAGTGACCATTCATACTGGTTTTACCAGTATAGTCCTGTTTTTTTGGTACTTAGTCCTAGGTTCTCCTGATATGCGACTACACCACATTCACTGGTTTGAAAGCACAACTACAAAATTTATCATTTCAACCAAAATGATCAATAACCATCAATCGGTTCTGGAATATTTTGAATAGTATGAACTTGACTTCCACATTGATGAAGTATAGAGTTGAACTCATAATAAAGGTATTACTCTCAAGAGTATTACCCATTCAGATGAACTCGCCTTTGGCTGGTTCTGCAAATTCGATCATCCTTCGATGTCTTTGATGAATGATATATATGTCCTGGTTTTACTTACTTCACTTTAACTATTATATGACTGAGAAATGAGCATTCCGTATAGTTTTTATGATACTTAAATATGATAATTAATGGTCAAATGATTTCACAACAGCAATACCTTGAACTTTGAATTCAATACAAGAGCTGGCAGTGCTGGTTTACTCATTATCGTTTTCAAGATTCAAGATCTCAAGTAACAACTCAAGATTAAAGGTATACACGGTTGGTATAAATTATGGAACCGAGTAAATATCTTTTGAACGAAAAGAACGATATTTATGAAAATTTGCAGGTAAGTGCAATGGAACAAAATGCATCTGATGTACATTTTTTTGTTGATAATATATTTGCGGTTTAACCGGAAATGCCATCAACTTCTTTAATTTGAATAGGACACCCTATATATTTTTACAGATTTTGAAAGAGCTTGTTATTTTGAATTCATACATACTGAGTTTAGTGTAATAAAAAAACTGTGAGAAATTCACAAATTGTACAATTTAGAATGGTTCAATCAAGTGAAAAAGAGCGTATTGAAATTTCAATGATGATCGGTTATTGTGATTGGAAAATGTATCTCCGTCAATCAGAATCTGACACTTGGAGAACAAGAGAGTAGTCGTTTAATTATTACTTATTCATACAAACGAAATCAATTAGTTTATCTAAATAGTGTTTTGCTCTAATGCAAAAAACTCAAAGGAGGTTGATTTAAGTGCTCTATTCGTTGTTTTTACAAGTTTTTTCAGTGAACTCAGTATGTATGAATTCAAAATAACAAGCTCTTTCAAAATCTTTGAAAATATATAGAGTGTTCCATTCAAATTAAAGAAGTTGATGGTATTTCTGGAGAAACCGGAAGTATTTTATCCACAAACAAATGAACATTAGATGCATTATATTCCATTGCACTTACCTGCAAATTTTCATAAATATCGTTTTTTTTTTTTGTTCAAAAGATATTTACTTGGTTCCATACTTTATCCCAACCCTGTATACGTTGAATCTTGAGTTGTTACTTGAGATCTTGAATCTTTCATAAATATTGTTCTTTTCGAGGCTCTTTAAAAGATATTTATATTTAGTAGGTATATTGTATAACGAGCACGGATGTTATATTCAATTCCTGAATGATTTCTCAACAGAAATAACTTGATCTTCAAATTTAATTTCAGAGCAGTCAGTTGAGTATTTTGGTTGTTCTTTTCCGAGTGCGTAGTGACAATGGTGACGCGCTACTGCAGTTTGTACATCTAGGTTACAGAATAGACAGGGTGCCTCTCACAAGAAAATTTCCTTCATTTGAGATGGTACATCTGATTGATTACAAAGTGCTCAAAGAATTAAGTGGACCACAAATTATTTCGACAATTTTTTGTTAATAACTTTTTTTTTAAATCTTTGAGTCAATATCTCGAAACAGTTGTGTAATTTTTGCATCTCAAACAGGGTGTAGATTTTCTTGAATTTTCTGTATTTTCCCGCATCTCTGATAATTTGAGAAAATTATAGGGGATATTCAAATCATAAATAAAAACCATTTCAGAAAAGAGATCGGCATCCTTGAAGCTAGGAATCTTTCATTTGGATTGTCAGTATCGGTCAGTATCTCGAAACGATCTCATGATTTTGACAATGAGTAAATTTGTATTCTTTATCTGTATTCTTTATCTGTATTCTTTATTTGTATTCTTTTTCTTTATCTGTATTCTTTTTCCCTATATACAAAAAATTATGAAGCTACGGTGATATTCAGATATTCATAAGCTGGGCAATGGTATGTGATAGTATATACGAATAGTATATACGAATATACGTTCTCACCAAATTCAATTTTATTAAACGCGATTTTTGTTTTTGTTGAAGTTACTGCTGTTCCCAAGAGATGCCAATCTCTTACCTGAGATGGTTTTCATTGCTAAACATTGCACCATGATTTGAATATTATTATTATTTTCTCAAATCATCAGATATGCGTGAAAATACAAAAAATCAAAATTTCACATCCTCTATGATATAAGACGAATACTACAAAACCCTCGACAACCGTTTCGAGGTACTGACTCAAAAATTTAAAAAAACTTATTCACAAAAAAATACAAGGCATTTCTGAGGAATACGAGACTGTTCAAGTTTTTCTTGTTTGTAATACTCTTTTGGAACACCTGGTACATCATAAATCGGTAGAATTTGACAAGTTTTGAGCACTGCATCTTCATCAGAAAGAATGCAGTAGATTTTTGGAAAAGTTATGGCAACTTGAGTCCTCAGTTACCTATTATTGTTCCATCTGCGATGTTTATATTTCCATCGAGTGACAAACATTTTAGTTGACTGCCTTACTCAAGATTGAAAATGGTTTTCTATTCTGTACCAATTGCGATATGAGTCTACTCCTCACTATTTGGCATGGATCCAATAAGATGATAATAATAATGATAATAATAATGATAATAATAATAATAATAATAGTAATAATGATAATAATAATAATTATGAGGTTGAAAAAAGTCATATATTTCATAATAGCCGTAAAAAAAGTATTACTGTTCAACTCGATGGAGCATAATAAAGATTCTATTCTTTTGATTCTATTCTAGCATTCGTTCGTAACAGAATACAGAGTTACCCATCTTCGTACCAAGAGCTCCATCTGAGCTTCGTCTGAGATAAAAGCGGGGATTATTTGATAATGTTTTTTGAAAAGCATTGATTTCTGATTGATATTTTCAGGAGGAAACCAACCGTAATGACACATGATTGAGTCGGTTACGTAAGTGCCAGGAGATTTATCGAAGTGAATTAGATATCAATTCGACGTATGTGCTAATTGCGCACGGGAATCTAAATTGGATGTTTTCGATCCGCGGATCAATGAATGAACACGTATAAGAGAGGCTACCGCGTACACCTTACGTCCTGGTCACATGAATTTCAATTCGGTGTTTAGCAGCATACCATACAAGTTTGTACATAAATGTACCGGGTGATTCAATAGGGTGATGAGCTACTGTATCTCAGGAACTTATAGTAGTAGAAGTTTAGGAAAAAATCCTTCAGAGGAAATCGAACAGGAAAAATCGCTGGAAATATTTTTTAAAATTATACGACCACCGCTTGCGAGCGTAATAGCTTCGATCGTATATATATATTTTCTGATGTATTATTCTATAGTGCATCTGTAATATTTTAGTGATACTCCAAATATGTACTAATTGTAACCACACTCTTTACAATTCCAACTCATCTAACAATTGTATTGATATCTACCTTATTTGTTACTGAAATTATTATATTTTTTCACCTTCTGTTCTATCGACTTATCTCATGTCGAGAGATCAATAACAGTATGATATATCCATCTATCTATTTGATGGATATTCTCATGTTAATGCCACCATAATTGTCCTTCTTTCCGATAAATAATTTTTTCCACTACTAACCTAAGAAATCACCATTATTCAAGGGATTCCTCCATTTTTTCGACCAAGGTAAATAATGATAAAGAAATATTTTACCTAGGTGAATGGTGAACTGTCAATAGCGTCGGTGATATGTAGTATACACACGTAGATACCGATGCCTATGCAACCAATGAAACATTCATTATTATTAACCGAAATGTTACAGTAATGGGGATAAGACTGCGAAATTCACAACAGCCCAAAGCGATTTATGCAATTATAAAAAATGATTTGGATCGAGAGAAATTATCAATTTTAAAAATGTTACAAATCATCTTGATCTGAGTTGTCACTGTCATGTGCTAATTAGAGATAGATACGATTCATTACGTACATACATCAGTTCGACGGTAGCGAGAGCATTTGCGATGTTCAGGGAGTTTGAATATTTTATATTATTTTGATGGAAACTGTATTTTTGACAGGCTTCGCGCCTCAGGATATCAAAAAGCTTGCTATATAATAGCTCACTTCTCACCTTTGAAATATAATATACTATTTTATCGTAGGAAGTAAAATAAAGGCGAGAAGGGATCCTAAACTTTTTAGACTGCGAATGTCTATAACTTGAGTTCGACTCAACGGAATTTTGCTATCAAGGTCTGGTTCAAGAAAGGAAGGTCTGGTGGATAATATAAAAAACCATCCATCTACTCTCCCGCCTTTATTTTACGTACCACAATAAAACATTATTCATCAAAAAGATATACCATTATGGTAACATTGACTTAGATTAGAAAATTCCATTTTTCAATACGATCGAAGCTTGCGCCTCTTAGCGGTGGACATATGAATTTGAAAAATATTTCCAGCAATTTTGCTTGGTCGTGGTATTTTTTTCCCAAACTTCTACGACTATTAGTTCCTGAGATACAGTACCTCGTCACCCTAACTGAATCACCCGGTACATCACGTCAATTCACGTCACAATGCTGTGACTGTGTATTATTCGAGGAATCACTGAACTGGCTTTATGAAATCGATTTGATTCCTCGGAGAAATTGATATGGATAATGGATTTATCAATCAGATATTCTGCACGATTAGAATAGTTTTGTGAATATTAATATCATACTATAGGCTTATAGGCATATATTGAAATAATAATAATAATAATGATAATAATAGATGTCTTTATTCATCACAATCAACTAAGTATACATTGAATTGTAAGGAAAAGTTTTATGATGAAATGGTGAAGTGTCAGCTTAAGCTGTTTTAAAACTTTACGAGAATAGGCTAACCATTTGTTCGCATTCCAAGAATGTTTGTTTTTATTCTAATTCTACACACGTGTCTCCAATTTGAACGTTGTATTGCAAATTACACTTCTTGTCCATTTAATTTTCTTATCGAAATTTTTGGAATATTGAAAATCTATCTGCTACTGACTCTCAGTCAATGAATATGAAATTGTTCTTTGAGAAAACATAAATACCGCTTAAAATTTTTGTTTCATGAAAAGTAGATATTTTAGAGTGAGAAAGTGAATGTAATATCTGTATATCTATCAAAAATTTCATTCCTATTTCTGCAATGAACATCCCACGGATATTTAATTTTGGTTCCAATAACCTTCTGATACAAGGTTTTTACATACAGGTAGTCCCAGAATGTGTGCAACATCCTGTTTTTTTTTTCCATAAAAACGCCACTACAAATATATGAAAACTAGAAAAGAGAAGGATTTCAGAACGGAGCCCTCTCACTAAATTCATCAGAGACGGACTCTATAACAGAGGCACAGAAATATTATTTTTAGGCACCTTGATCAGCGCATTGGACAACAGCAACATTATGGCCATTCCCTCGGTCATTCCACAAGGAACTGCTGACATTCAGATTGTGTATGAATGAATTAATTCACACCTAATTACATGAAAAACATATGAAACCTACAGTCATGAGGCCATAAGTTATAACTTTTGTTCATAATTACCGAGAACCAATTAAAAATATCAGAGCGCGCGATTACTCAAATATATTTTTCGCAAGTTCGTTTGTTTCATCATGACAACTTGGAGATAATATTTAAAATACTTCAATACTAAGACATTGTTTTTCATATTTATGTATAATAGACGACGGCTTAAATCCGACGAAATTATCTATATACAATAATGATACAATACGTCCATTATTTGTATAGCGTTATCGTCAATAAACAAAATAATTTTCTCAAAGAATCTAGATAATTATTGAGAATTACATATCGACAAATACAAAAAATTCCAATAATATAAGTATTTTTTTCAGACGACTGACATGAAGATTGCGTTTCAAAGTTCCGATAGCGTTCATGAGGTGGTTTGCGGTAATTTTTCCTATATTTCACGACCGCGCTTACGGTACATGATATATTGAGACAAAATTATGAATTTTGAGTTTTGTTTGTATATCGTCGGTCGAATGTATGTTATATTCAGATAAGTTGAAAAAAAATATCACTCCTTCCTGGTCTTTATCAAGACCTAAATCAGGACCTACTCTATCCGACCGGGCCGTAATCTATCCCCTCCATCTCGACGTTGACGTTACTATGATAGGGCATCATCTCGAAATTTTCCATGGAATATTGACGGAGAAAATAAATTTAAGTAAACCAAATCAGTGATTTCGATTTTTTCAATATATTTCGGTAACTTCTCTGAATTACCCAACTTTCATCAAATTTAATCAACTTTTATCAAATTTAATCAACTTTCATCAAATTTAATCAACTTTCTATCTCTCAACGTTAAGGAAATAGAAATATTGTCCCTATATTGAACCGGCAGGAGGTAACAATTTATAAAATAGGATTTAATTCAAGTTAAAATTTTACAGTTCGAAAAACTTTGTGAATTTCAAGTATATTATCGAGAAGTAAACCCAGCATTGAGATTCGAAAGAGAGCGAAAGTCGGGGGCTAGATCCTTGTCACGGCCGATACGAGGTCCGGTCGTGAAATAATCGACCAAGATGTGCTTCGAGGATCGCGCATCAATGAGTATATCACTCAACTGATTTTTCTGATCGATGAAGCGGAAAATATAAAATAGTGATTTAATATTTACACATATATGTGGAAATCAACATATATTTCATGATGAAATAATTTGGACTATGATAAAAATATTAGAGGTTTGGCAATATGAGAAGTTCCTGGTTCCTCTTTCTTCTATTAGGCGATTTCAAATTCGCAAATTCCAAGGTCTAAGAGATTCTCATTCTTGTGGAAAGAGATAATCGGTATTGTATCAGAAAATTATCAAAAGAATGTTTGTACATTCGATGAAATTGCTTTCAGCTGAAACCCATTGAAAGTGTAGCACTTTGCAATAGTTATTTGAATCTGAGTCGGATTTCTGGCATTATTCTGGCACTATTCCTGAGCTCAGTCCTGACTTATATTCCTCATTAATATGTAGGAGTGTCCTTCACTTTTCAGATCATTCCAGAGCTGTAAGATTGCCGAAATAGTTATTTGTCACCAAATGTGTTTTCCTTGTTCGGATATAACAATTCTTTCGAATTGCCAAACCGATTTGAGTTCAGAATCCTACTTACGCACTTATTGTTCACCACAATCCCAACTATGCACACCAGCAGATCACTCTTGTCTTCATTTGGTTCACCCCATAAACTTATTCAATAAGTCTATGGTGCACCCATTATACTCCTCACATGAAGCTATTGCGTTCGGCTTCGCATGAAATTCGAATATGGCGGCGAGTGACTCTACTTGTGTTAACTTCTTTACGGTAATGTTACTGACGACTTTTGATGTAATAATATCATTTCCGGAATAGGGAATGAATAAATCTCGGAATAAATGAATATAGTGAAACCCGGAGCAAAAAGCAAAATACGTTGAGGATAACGACCCACCAACACCATCAGTGACTGCACCATGCACCAGTGTTTTATACATCGTTATTGATAGGAAATAATTTTTTTCCAAAACAAATCTAGTCTTATGAAATTGTCATATTCATGATGCATTCATGGCTATACCATCAGATTACTTTCCCAAGGAACCTGAATAAAGCATATTTATTATCTATATTTTGGTTCAAACCGAGGTTTTCGAATGGAGATTTCTTACCTTCCATATCCTGAAGACATTTTTCTTCGGTGGAGCCATTTGCCGTATGTATTATACAGAGCAGGAAGATGGGCCACCATTTCCGCATCTTCCCCTTCATCTGGAATGAAAAAAAATACACTCAAATAAATCAATATATTATATCGATGGTCATCATCTTCATTTAATATGCTAATAGGGCAAATTGGTAAGAATTGAATTTTTCATAGATATTAGACGAAATGCTAGATGTTTCATGAGAGATAAATCATATTTTGTTGATACAGTGTGACCTAGAAAGTAGGATGCCCCTTGAAATTTTTCAAGGAATACAGGGGCCGATTGCTTGCGTATTTGGGATTACAAATTCAAGAAACCATTTGAGCCCTAACAATAACTATAATAGGTACGTTATGAAGGTTGGGAATCCATTTTAGCATTGATATTCGCCATATCTTCAATTCTTCTGCACAGTTTCCTGATAACTTCCATTCACTTCCATTGTGTAATGAGGGTGTACAAACATACTTCACACATATTCCCAACTGAAACCACCTTTGTAATGAAGTTGTCACATGAAAGCATCATGTAACAGCATCATTCATTCTGGAAGTCTAGTCAACTCACAGCACTGTCCAAGAACCCATTCAAACTGGTGACATAATTATCCTGCCCAGGTATTTGGCAGGTCGGAGGTTAAGATAATGTTCCCCCTCTCAAGGACGCTTCTCGCCAGTTTTGTTCCTTAGAGTATTGTTATTTCTGTCAGAAGCTATGAGTAAGACATACAAATATAATCGATACGTATGTCGTGATGAATGAGGAATTTTCAGCTTGAGGATGGCAGCCGAATGGCATGGATTTTGACATCACTATTATACATCTGTTCGTTTTATGCTGATATGAAAATTGCGAATTCCAATAATCATTTAAAAAAAGTAGGATGTCTTTCTCACTATATTAGTCATCTTTTTTTGATGAATGAAATTGTTTGAATGAATCATGGAAAAAAGGTAGGTAGAACACAACCATTCAAACACATTACTAAATTTTCGGAAGGATCTGTCAGTTAGTTCTTCAAAACCTTCTAATTACCAACCATCGTGAAAAACCCTGTAAATACAAATAAACTCGCACGAACGACTTGCAACGGTCCAACTTACCCCCAATTTTTTTAAGAAAACTAAGTCAAAAACAATCATGACAATGAGAACAGTTGTCGTGTTGTCGAGCGTTCAGCAAAACTCGTCAATATATTATTGCTGTACGTATGACGTACGGAAATGGTGAAAGGAAAATTTCCTCTTTATCTTGACTTGGCAATGAAATTTTACGGTCACATCAAATTCGTACGTTGAACTTGCTATTCTCGGTATTCGATAATAACGACGCAATAAACTAAAAAGTCAAGGTGAAATGTTGAATCGCGGAATTTCCTCAGATTTCGATTATAGTTTCGCTTGTTTTGATGGAGTGTGTCACTCCCAAAACGACATTTCACTATGTCTGATTTTCGAGCTGATTTTCATGGCGCTCTTTTGAAACGTTATTCACTATCTCGGAATATTTTCAATAAGCAAAAACTATGAAAATGTCAATAAAAATATTGAAAAATCGATGAGATTTACGAATGGCGAGGATGATCATTTCACATTTGATGAGACGTAACAATTAACATCAACATCCCCTAAGCATTTAGGCAGAATGCACCACGTTTCAGTCGATGGAAGTAATTCTAGCTCTCTGATGAAATGAACTCAGTCACTTTCTCAATAACGTGTGTGGGAGATTAAAATATTATCGAACTTCAATAATGAATACACACCGAAAAATATACACCGAAACAAAATATTACTCGAGTAGATACTTCAACAAAATATGATTAGCCTGCTTCTTGCGATGTAGCATTCGGAATATTTTTTTCGTATGTTCTGAGCTGATCATCGCTTTTTCAGTACTTTTAGAATGATCACGTAGCTACTGGTACTGATTCGAAATGGAATACCGTGAGAAGTATGGTGGTACACATTATCTTTTCTGGCAATAAATGTTAATTTCTGCACTATTTCTTCGAGTCATGATGCAAGGAACAAGATGATGAAAAAGAAAAAAAAATATTCCTCACTGGTATCACAAGGAATTTGTGGCCTCTTTTTTCTGAAATATGTTGTTATTTGAATATTTGAATGTAAATTGGGAGTAACGAACCTATAGTATGGTTATTGCTGGCACATTTTAGGATGGCTTCAACAAACACTGCATGAGAGAATGTAGTGATTTCCACTAATTGGGCGACATTACATCAGAATTTATTAATCACGCATAGATGCAGAATAGAGCGGGGGAAAATGCTGCAAAATGTAGCACAGCTCAGTCAGGTTTGGCAGAATGCACCTCTAGCCAGTCAAAACCAATCAGAGAGCTAGAATATCTTCCTTCGACCGAAACGTAGTGTATTTTGCCTAAATACATCCCACACTGACATATCGGATATTTTATAGAAGCGTTATCAATTGTTCTAGAATGGAATGTAAAGAAAATGACGTTTATACAGGCTGTTTCATCTGAAGCGCACATTAGAAGTTTTCTGGGTTCCAATCATGATAGCACTCTGAAAATTTATGGAGAGCCATAATCGATGATTTGCTGATCAATGAAAATGTTTTCTAGATGGTGGCATTTCCGGTTATACCGGATCGATATTACAAATGGAATGCTATATTTCTTATTGCGTTTTAAGATTCTTTGGGTTTTTTAGCATGATCGTAATCAGCCATCTCTATACCTAAGTCTAGTCGTTTTCAAAATATTCGGACTTAGTTGGCACCGTCATCGTCGAAAATCGATAACTCAGTTATTTTTGGATGTATCGGAATTGTTTTCGAGCAACAGCAAGAGGAAAACTGGATATTCCTTGTGGATTATCCATAATTTGGGAAAAACAATTGGAAATTCTCTGCTATCATCATAGGAACCCAGAAAACTTCTAATGGGCGCTTTAGATGAAACAGCTTGATGTTTATGCTAGCGAGGCAGTGAAACGAATTTAAACAATAGAACAACTGATGAATCCATAATAAGCCGCTTTCTTGATGATAATCAAAATCGTTAATTTTATTGAATATACCTAAATGCGATGTTTTGCTAAGTTCATACGAAGGGATCGAGAATACTGTAATTTTTGATTACACCCAACCTTGAATGTGATTTTTGATTATACTCAACCTTTAATGAGTGCACGAATTCAATTGTGCTGCACCATTGTTAGAAAAGTGTTTCACAATTCCATGAAAATAATTTGTAAAGACGGGCAAACGAAAACTACCTACATTCGATTTTTTTTTTGCCGAAAAAGGAGAATTAGCAGCTCTTTCCGCTGAATGATATAACCTCGTATATATAACTGAATGGAAATCAACGCATAGCTTTTCTGAAATCATTCACGTTCATTCAATCTTCAATTGACTCATTTTTTCTTCCTTTTTGGTATATTGAAAATTATATAAGGTATGAAGAAAGGAAAGGGTGATGAGAAGAAAGATCTGATCTGTTATAGAATACTATAGTAGCAAGTTTGGAGCAGTGTTAGTGATATATGAATGAATCACAATTTGAATTGAAAAAAATAGATATCGACTTTTGAGAAGTAATAACTTAAAAGTCATCAATGAGTACGATTGACTTTCATGATTGAATAACATCTTTGACATCTCCTTTGGTCTCTGCCAGTGAAATTCAATATAAACAACCAATTCGATTCTCATGACAGGCCCACCTGGATACATCCTCATTAGTATAACGTCGTCTACTAGCATATCAATATGTATGTATATTCTATCAATCATATCAGTATGATGATTTTCCAAGAATTCGAGATAGCCTTGATGTATAGCTTTTGGTCTATATCTGTACCTATAGACATCAAACGACTTTCAAAAGCTTGCCAAACTCCATATCTCCTTTTTATATATCATCCCCGCTTTTCACAATATCAGCCTGACACACATATAATGGGTACGTTATTTATTATACGTGTGGGTATAATGAATCTTCCAGAATTTGAAAATTATGTCATGCTCGAGAAATATCGATTCTCGTCCATTTTCATGCGATTCAGGCAGGGTCGAATCAAGGTTCTTGCCGCTTCAAGTAGTACATTTTTTGCAGCCCCCCCGATTCTCTTTCTACTCCATTTTCCGATATTTTTCTTCAATTTCAACAGAAATTCAACATATTATTAAAAAATCCCATATCTCATAATACAAAATGAATAACTAGAATACCACAATATTTAGAAATGCCTGAAGGCGGCAGGGTTCTACTAAATATTATTGTGGTGTTTCGAATGAAATGTATTTGGGTATTAACCATCACAGTTTCCGAATCTCCACTTCAATTGAAGAGTTGTAAGATGTGAAGATGGAAGATGTCAATTAACGATATTTCTCTTCGAGGAAGTGAATAAGAAAAATTATCAATGATTTGTAAAATTGAGAATGAAATGTGAAACTTATATGCAGAGTGAAAGAATGTCGCACCATAGAATCTGCCTGTCACCTTAAACATTATTGTAATACTGATATAAGAAATTATCGAAATTTCATTTAGATCTAATGAGGTGGGTACTTTTAGATTTCCATAAGGTATTTATATATATATTCATATATACAGTGTGGAACAGCCGAATGGAATAAATTCGATAACGAATAAATGAGAGCGTGTTGGGAAAAACGCTTGGACACGTCGATTTGTATTTTCAGATGCGCCTTTTTTTCAAGAAAAAAATAATTATATAAGGTGCGTGTGCCCGTGCGTCTGTGACAGTGGCCGCTTACTTATTTTAAATACAACCCCTTGTATATTCATGTACAATGTCCCATACCTATCTTCAACGGTTTCGGAAATATTAAGTGTTTTCAGATGTATTACAAAAATTAACATTAAAAAAAAAAGAAAATTATTTTATTTCACGATTTCGCTACATTGCACTCAATACTTATTTCCCATTCAACTCTTAATATTGAGAAAATAAGCAAAAACCATTAATGCTTTCTTTAATGCTATGAGATAACAAATGGAAGTTTATTGCTTATTTCACGAAAAATTTCCAAATTTGCCGCCTATATCCCAAAGAACAATTAGCAAAATAAAAAAACAGTTTCGCAAGGTTGATCATGTGAGACAAATAAAAAAAAGGACCTGCCAATGCAGTGAGTGATGATACGAAATTGGATGTTATGCTTGAGTTTCTAGAAAACCTACATAATTCTGGTCGAAAAGCAGCCTCACTGTTCAACATCAGCCACACATCAATTTTTCGAATATTGAAGGAGAGTGAAATGCATCCCTATAAAATGATGCCAACTCAGGAGCTAATGGAAGACGATTTCGACAGGAGAACGTATTTTTGTGAACAAATGATGGAAATGTCAGATAACAATATGATCCAATTAGAAGATGTTTTGTTTTCTGATGAGAGCACATTTACACTCAACGTTCATGTTATTTTGTCAAAATTGCCGCTATTGGTCTAATGAGAATCCTCATTGGATGAGAGAGGAACATACGCAATATCCTGAAAAAGTTGATGTTTGGACAGGAATTGTTGTAAATCATATCGTAGTTCCCTTTTCAATTGATGGCAACTTGAATGGATATAAATATTTAGAACTGCTCCAAAATAATGTCGTGCCAACTTTGACAAACTTATATCCTGATCCAGCAAACCCACAAGTTCCTGCCAATATACTATGGTTTCAGCAAGATGGAGCACCGCCCCATTACCAAATCAATGTCCGGCAGTACCTGAACCAAAATTTTCCAAATCGGTGGATAGGAAGGCGCGGATCGATAGAATGGCCAGCACGATCAACTGATCTGACGCCATTAGACTTCTTTTTGTAGGGATATGTCAAAAGTATTGTATACAAAGCTCAACCACTCAACTTAGATGACTTGAAAAGACGAATCACGCTTGCGATTAGATCAGCCACGCCTGAGATGTTGAAGTAACGTTAGAAGACATTTCTATACCAGATTAGCATGTTGCCGAGACGTTCGCGGCGAACATTTCGAACATTCGCAATCAATGTTTCTTTTGTTTTCTTTACATCATTTGTGAAATAAAATAATTTTCTTTTTTTTAATGTTAATTTTTGTAATACATCTGAAAACACTTAATATTTCCGAAACAGTTGAAGATAGGTATGGGACATTGTACATGAATTATGTCTAGAATTTTCTGGAGAATCCAAAAAACAAATAATATACAGGGTGTTGTATTCAAAATGAGAAAGTTGGTATCGGCCACTGTCACATGACACGCTCTCACTCATGCGTTATCTTATTTATTCCATTTGGCTGTTCCACACTGTATATATTGGCTCATCGACCCATACGCCATTAATTTTCACAATGCTGTAGGTACACTGAACATATCCAATATCCAAAAAAATATTATGCTGCGAGATGATTGTCAATAATCATATAAGTACCTGAATGAATAAAATAATTTACTCGATACACTCAGGATATGGAATCGTAATATGGAAGTTGTTGAATTTTGAAGAACAAATAATGTATTTCTGCATATCTTTGACCTCCATATTCAAGTAGAATTAAGTAGTCATTCACAAGTGTAGCTCAGAATCAGTTTTTTAAAACTCATCCGAAATTTTCAAATCATTAATTTCTGATACTGATCAAATGTAATTCACATATTCCATTCCATTCGCGTATTATAATTCAGTTCATCCTGATTACCAGCTTGAAGTGAGAAAGAACGTATTCAATTTGATTACTATATATTCTTGAATTGAGCAAAATCGATTGTTTGAATTGATTTTCGATCGTTTGAATTGAAGTTGGATTAATATTACCATTGGTTCAAAGTGAATTGATTAAAGATCCGTTCGATACTTATAGTTTTGGAAAAATAGATCTGAATCATTCAGTTCAAAGAGATATGTCATTTGATTCGACGTTAACATTTATTCAATCTTAATTGGAGATGATTCCGTTTGATCAACATATTTTCGAATCAAGCATATATGAAAATTGTATCAAGAATTCAAAAATTATATTTCATTCGTTCATACGAATAATTTCAATCAAACATATTCGGATGAATTAACAAATCCTTTTTTCCGTGTGGACAGTAAGTATACATATACAATACAATACAATTCCACACAGTCACATAGGAATCGTTCATTTTTTACTTCGAAGGCACTCTTTCTCTTTCTCATTCTCTAACACATCTGTGACTTCAAGAAGGCCAAGATGAGACCACTCTCACAAGTAAATCAATTGGAAGCAAATGATAAATAGCTATAATTCATGGTTTTATTCTACGTCTCTGTATCCATCCACAATTTGCATCTTAATAATCCTGCCGATGCGGTAGCGTAGTGTAATAAGTAATATAAACAAGGGGTTATTAAATTAACGGTGAAACGATTATTCAAAACAGAGACCGACAAGGGCGAGTTAGCATACTATTAATTATTATGTTCTTGTCGGATCGTTCTTTTTTGCAGACTTTCATCCGTGTATTATTTTCAATTAGGAGACATTAAACATTTATAGCGGTTTGAGGGGATTACGGAAATGGATATTCAGATTATGCAGCTATTCGAATATTCCCCAATGGAGGAGACTGACAACGACAGTTTTCTTCATGAGAATTATATAAGCAGTTGCGAATAAGAGCCGAGTTATGTAAACAATTTATTAGTCTAATCAATGAACCTTGGTATAAACATTCAGCTCGAAGCTATTTTGAGATAGACAATTTCCAAATTAACATTCTGTATTCTATTTGAATGATACTGGAAACATTTATTCGACATTCAGGTATATTATTCTGAGGGTTGCCGTGAATGCTTCTCCAACGCGTATTGTAATAATGTCAAGGAATGTTTTTTTTTCTCCCACGAAAATTTTGATTGGATATGGATTTCCATTCATGAGGATAAGTTTGACATCGTGACTCAGAGCTAGAAAGTGATAACACTTGGAATCGAATTCGATGTGAATTGACCGTACACACACATATGAGTCTACGGCAGTCGCCGATGTCCCCGCTAGATCAATGCTGCCATTATGGGCGTTCATTGCCTAATAATTATAAGGTAATCTTCATTTCCTTCGTTCGTTACATATTTTTTTTGATTTCACTTGATTACCAGTTCATTCGGTGAGAGAAAGCCACTGAATAAATCTCAGCATTCTTAGGGAAATCAACATATATGCAATATTCCATTACTCAAACCTAATTTTTGAAAAAAATTAGTTTGAACTTGTTTTAGCGAATTCGATGAGATAATACCAGATGAGAAAACTATCATAGAATGCTACCAATATTTCAAAAACTGTCCGATAGAAATTTCATGTGAGGTACAAGAAAGTTTCCATATTACTATATTTATATTACTCTTTTCTCTAGGAGTTGATCATCATGTTTCAAAGTTACGGCTAGTAATCAATGTCTGCATTTCAAAACAAAAATGAGACTGAGGTATCCTATTGTGATCAAAATTATATCATTTCATGAATTTTTAATGAATTTAAAAGAGCGAAAAATCTACAGGGTGTTATTTTCTCTGCAAAAATTGACCGATTTGCCTCATGGGCACGTTTATGATTTTTTTTAAATCATTCGAAATGTTTCTAAGAATCTTCAATAGTCTTTAACTGGGAAATATACATGTGGATATATTCATATGAACTTTTTCTTCGAAATTGACTTGGGATTACCCCCTGATAATCTTGCTGCGAACATTCAGAGTCAATTTTTCTAGTTGACACTAAACTTCTTTCCTATAGAAATTTTTCTGAAAATGTTTCTCAACTACCCAAAATCCTTTTCGCTGATTTTGATAAAACTTGTTATGCTCATTTGAGGTAGCAATGGGGTTCACTTGATATGATTAGAAGACATTATTTATCTCAATGGCGTCCAGAGGGCAATCAAATTTATATTCATGGTGAAGATTATTGTACGCCACAGATTTTTGCAATTTCCCGAGTGGTTCTTGGAGCATATAATGAATGATGCTTTCTACTACTATCTGATATAAAATCAGCATAATGCTCACATTTGGACACACGAAAATTCTCGTCAATCATTTTCAATATAAATTATTAAAATAGATTATGCGACGACTCACTCATCGGTCCATATTTCCTACTATACACAGTTCACTAAATGATTTTCAACCTATAGTAAAGACATGCCTCTTATTAATAGAGCGAACAGATGGTTCCAGTTCGACGGGTATCCTTCATTATATATTACCAATCCGACGATGGCAGCACCACAATTTTCTGGATAGATGGATAGGTCGCGGACAAGAATGTCCCTGTCCTTGGCCTGAGCGCTCTCCGGACCTAACCCCTTTGGATTTCTTTGTATGAGGATATGTATTGGCCAAGCAGCTGGAGAGATCACCCCTTGCAGTGCAGCGCAGTTACGCAATCTGTCATCTGTAAGTGCTAACTTTGCATTGGAAATGATAACGGCATTTCGAGCAGTTTTTGTGAATGTTCAAAAGTTACTTGATCTGTAATAGAATGAAATAAATCCCATGAATCGACATCGAAACGCATTTCCTTCCCATTTTTTTTATGTTGAATGATTAAAAATATTGAAGAAAAATTCCGAATGGGATATTTTAATGATTTTTTTCTTTTAACAAAAAAAATGTACATCCAACTGTCAATTTGTGTCAACGTAGAACACATTTTCACTAGCATTCTCATGACTAATGAGGTTTTTAATTCCTTTCAAGTGGTACGAACTTCGTTACTAGGAAACGAAGCAGGATACGAAAAAAAAAAACTGAAAAAACAAAATGGTTGTATTTTCAACAGCCTAATTCAAAATACGTTCTGAACTTACAAAAAATCAATAATTTTTACCATGATTATAAATTTGATTACTCTCTGGGTTGCTACCGGAAATGAGCATGACAAGTTTTCAAAATAAGCGAAAAGGATTTTGAGTAATTGGTAAAAAACGATATTTTCTGAAAGAATTGACTCTCTGTATATCGAAAATGAAGCAAATTAGGATATATGTGTATTAGAAAAAAATCTTATTTTCACTTGAAACATGACGTCATTAGCAATGACATTTCGAAAACTGCTGTGACTTTCCGACGAAGATATGATATTATATGTATATTCTTTTTTTTTTTTATCTGTGGACAACACGAAAGGGAAACCTATGATGTTCGAGGAACATCGTGCCAGTACTAGATCCAGCTTAGAGAGAGAGAGAGAGGAATTGAAACGACTATAAGAAAGAGACGAAGAGAAAAAAAATCACATGACTGTTGGTATTGTCGAAACATTCTGATGTGCCACGCCATTGTATTGAGAATACGACATTTTCTGTTGATTTCATTCGAATCAAGTTAATACTGTGAGATTATCATCTCAAATCTATTGTTCAGCGGAGTTTATTCATCCATAAGTATGTGTTAAAACAAAGACACTCAGTTTGACTTGTGTTTGAATAATGAAAATTGGTGAATAATCTTAGTTCGGTCAGACGGTTCAGCCTATCAAGTCAAGGAAGGACATGTTCGAAGTGGTGTTGTCCTGTTCAGCCTATGGCTGCACTAACAGATTCAAACAAGATCAGAATATATCATTGCATAGATAGGTTATTGAATAATGTTGAACAAATTTCTAATAGACTCTAGTTCCGTTTAGAGTAAGGCGGAGGAATCCAACTAATGAAAACAGCAAATGAGAGACAGGCTGTGATCAGCTGACTATTGGCAAAATTGTATTTTTCTCAGTTGCACATCCAGACGAATTGATAGCTCATTCGTTCTCTCATGTTCGTTTCTCCTGATGAGTCGATGAAGCAAGGGCGTATCTAGTAGAGAATATACAATATCATATCTTTGCTTTCCGGTCTCAGAATTGGCAATAAAAACGCAAAAGTGATTCATCGAAACATTCATGAGTAACATGAAAAAATTAGACCACTCAACCACTAAGTAAATTTGGAGAATAGCATCATCATACAGAAGGATCATCTGAAATCTTTCGATGAGAGAGATAATTGGTTGAGAAATGTGGCAAAATTGAGAGGTGTAACTTTGGTGAAAGTTTGGGTCGAGGGTTCTGTTGCCACCCGGATACAAATGAGCTATGTTTATGGGTTATCAATATATTTGCACATTCTTTACATTTTTCCTCAATAGGAATTATGTTATTTTATCTACAACTAGCCTCAATTCGACTCGTAATAATTGCTCTTTTCATAGTCAACGACTACCAGACAGCGTGGAATTCCAAATATGCGGTTTGGGTCATAAATCGAGTGAATGTAGTGAGTACCGTAAGTTTAACCGACATGGCAAAGCCATAACATGCAGAATCGTGATTATGAGAGGAAAGGATGTACTTGTGCCAATGAACATTCTTTGTTGTGATGTGGCTGCAGAGGCGACAGCGATTAGATTGCTCTCGAGCGAAGCCATTATTTAGATTTTGATAGCACACACGGCTGTAAGGATAGGTCGGAAATTCATCTCTTTGTTGTTGTATAATCACAGGAGTGTTAAAAGTCCAGGAAGGAAGGCCATATTGATTCAAAATTCAAATTCAAAAAGTATCAGTGGATTGTGCTCTAATGTCACACAGAAATCACAATAACAGTAAAATTGTGAACATGGCTATGGCTCTATCTATTATCTTGTCCCCCTGGTCCATTGCCTAACGAAACCCTTGGAATATCCTATTTTCAATCTACGATATGTAAGTTTGCCTAAATCCCTGATAGGGTTACCACCCGTCCTGCATTTCGTAGGACATCCTGAATTTTAGATACTGCTGCTGATAGTCCTGTGTTCAATCGACGTCACTTGCAAGACGCGCCGAATTCCAGCACTGCATCAAGCATGTAGCGAGGAATGAAAATTTTAATTACTTGAATGACTCTAAGAAAGCTCAGAATAAAACTGTTACAGAGAATATATGATAAATTCTTGGGTTGTAATAATATGTTCTAACATTCTTCTTCATTCAAGTCTCGTAACAAGAACTGATGTAAGGAATTTAATATTCATGAAATCTCCTCTACATATTGAAACAGAATTTCATTTTCTGAGAATCATTTGTCGACACTATTTTTTTTTTTGACTGAGCCTATAACTCATCAATGTCAAATTATCACAAATTCAGGTGTACAAGATGATACAGACATTGAACAAATATACTAGGAACAACAAGGAGTATTGTCAAATTAAAGAGATGATAATTTCACTCTTCTAGAAAATACCCACAGAAAAATGGGACTCTATTTTCAACGAAAATTCCAAAATGGGAATATTTTGTAAGTAACGTGCAATTCGTATTTCCTATATTGTTTGTTCTAATGCTGATGCAGAACTAATTTCTTCAATGTGAGCGGTGCTTCATGGATATATTAATGTTCGCAACTGCTTGCTCATGGTCTGTGAAAGCGGAACTCTAAGCGGAACTGCAAATAAACCTGAGAATTACAGGGAATCTCATGATTCGTTCATTGAAAATAAAGAATTATTATATAAGTCCTTGAATACAATATTGACAAATATTGCAAATAATAATATTAGGTCGGGATTATAAGTATGTACCATTTCTTCTCTGTTCATTTTGGATAAAAACATGGAGTTTATTTTGGATTTGAAAGGAATTGTTTGTGTTTTTATTTTTCGAAACTTTTATTGAAATTTCATTTATATTGATTTTTCATTGATTGCATTTATAATGACTTTTTCCTGAACATCCAAAAATTCAAAGGTAACAAGTGGCAACCCTAATTCCTAAACGCATCATTGAATCACCACTCCACATCAGTGATCACAGTTTTCTGTTTTCATTAAAGTGATCCTAGGAATACCTAGACATAGGTATATATATGTATATATATATAAATATAACTGGCAACTTGTTTCCATTACAGAATAAGAGCAGGAACTGATGAATTCCGCAGATGACCTGGCCCAGATCGTTGGAGAGAGGCCGAATTCTGCGGGCCCCATTGAGGTTACTCACACTTCGCACCGTCACTGCGAATTAACAATTTCCCATATTATGATACTGCGTATGAAATAGCAAAAAGGAATATCCTGTTTCCGGTCATTTTACTAATCAACCTACGTCATATAAACCAAATAACAAACAAAAATACGCAGCAAGAGATTGTTTTGTTGTCCTGTCTGTCTGTGTCAATTAATTAATATTGTTCATTGTTGTCAGCACCCAACGTTCGAAAGTAGCTAAGGTTATGGCTAGAGATGGCGATTTTTTTGCAATTCTGGATCGATTATTATATGTATTTCTTTATTTTATTTGTCTTGGTTTGCACTTCATTTGATTAAATCTTCGCATCAGATTGAATTTCGTTGGGAGAATTTCAAGTAGTGAAGAATTTCCGATACCCAACTCAAAGGAATAATGTTCTCAAGAAAGACGTCAGAGAACAACTTCCGAATTGACCTTTAGAAAGGAAGTTGCTCTTAGAAACACAGATACATATTCTAGGTTATCGTTTTTTCAATTTTCACATAATTTGGGATACCAAAGTGTGGAAATTTGTGCTGCAGGTATAAAGTAAGATATCTAGCCCACATTATGAAAAGTGAGTCCGTAAAATATTCAAGTTAACACAAACTGATTCAAACGGAGCTAACAATGATGAAATGGTTTGTGGTTCACGTCAATTTCAGTTCCCACAGCTGTGTGTGACTGACACAAATAATAAAATTCTAGCGAATGCAGTTGGTGAAGGTGGACAATCATTCAAAATTCCACAAAAAATGGTGTCTATAGAATTATAACGGCGAAATTGGCAACACATCCAATTTACGAATCATACATAAATTATTTCTTATTAGTTAGAACCCGAGCTGAATTCCATTGTTCTTGTAACAGGCAGTGGGTTGAATTTTCAATGACCATTATGAATAATTACAAATCCGCAAAGATTAGTAGTGAAAGCTGAAATATGACAATTGATATGATTTTAGAATAGAAATTATCATCAGGTAGGGCAGAATCAATGTGTAAACACAATGGCGTCACTACATTCGACATGATAATAATAATAATAATAATAATAATATTAATGTGTATCGCATAAATGCAATATAGACAAAACAAATCACAATGTAGATAGCTGTATTACAGGTTTCACCTGTTTTACCGAATGGGATGAAATATTTGGGAAAGTTGTACAAGTATCCAAGTTTATCTTCATCATGCAGCATCATTGAGCTGAGGCTGGCGATGTTGAGATAAGAATCCAAATGGTATATATACACGGTAAACACGGTCCATTTTTAATAGTCTCTTTTTGTATTTCAAAAGTTACCTGAAAAACGATTTTCAAAGGTGTGCCCACTTCTCTGTGAAAGAGGCCTTAAGAAAAACTTTATAAGTAGTTAAATCCACAATATTGCCCACATACCATAGAACACCCTGGAAGTATATTGTAGATAAGGGGATCATTTGAAAGTCGGAATAGGAAACAATGATATAAATAATCATGACGTCTAATCATACAGTTACGTACGGCAATGTGAGTGACCCAAGATTTTTTCTTCATCATATCGGTAGATATGGCAATCTGTTTTGGTAGAAGGTAAGGTAGCTGATTTCCTGACTCATTATTGGGTACCTACCTAAGTCATTTCTGCGCTCACTTATCAGGCATATTCCCCAAACAATATTCAAAGAAACCTTTCTGACACTGACATGTGATTCTCATTGTAATTCATGGCAAACTGGAACATAAATTATTCGCATGTGTTATCGCCCGTTCGATACTTATTGATAATTTATAACGATTTATGTCATTGGCAACAACAAGTATAGGTAAATGAGTGTGAGAATTCTTTATTTTGAAGGGTCGAGAAATATATAACGTGAAATGGTCCATGTTAAGTATCTTCCTGAGCAATTTGTGCACATTAAAAACAAACACCAGAAATAACCAAGTCTAGCGATCACTGAACCTCATTCGATGCCATGCTATTTGATCAATCACTACAAGCGTTCATTTTCCAATATTTCCACATTAGTGAGTTTTCCAATATTTTCACACTAGTGAGTTTTACTTTCCTATATGTGTTGCCATAGCGAAATGGGCTACTTTCTAAATAACAAAACATTGCAGAAAGCGCTGTGTTGTGTTGAAAGCTTGGGTGATTGTCGTAGGAAAAAACTATTTATATATGGTTGGTAGTAATGGTTACCAGTGAATGCGAATGCCGGTTTGATCAGGGGTTTTTTTTGGTGCTATAGTACCAGACAGCAAAGTGTTGATGTTGAAACGAATATACAATTTATGGGGACACAAAAACTCCAATTTCGAAAAAAAAACTAGAGATGGTTGATGGTTGTTTGAATTGATTATTTTCATTCATTCAGAAAATAGTTTTGGACAAGATCTCAACTAAATGGACATACAAATGTACAGCAAACTACTGATTTTGCAGAAGAATATCAATCAGCAAAGTATCACTTTTCCTATCGTGGAAGAAAAATAAGTCGCCTCTGAAAGAAATTTATTAAGACACACAACGATAACATGATAATTCCAACAAAAACTATTGATACATATTGCTACAATCTCAAATAGTGTCAACAGTCAACCAACCTATCACTTTATGAAAATTCGGAGGAAATTAATAAAAAAAAAAAATAGGGCAATTATTTCAGAAATCACTGGGAAATATTCGGCTTGTATGTCGCAAGATGAGCGAATGGTGATTATGGAATCTGCTCAGATCGTGAAAAATCGGCAAGCGTATGTATTTACGTGAACTGGAGAAATATCCATACCGCATGTCATCAATATAGAAAATTAATATAGTATTTCACCTCCGATCAAACCAGTTATCATCAAAGTGAATGACAATTCGAGTTCTGAAGAATCCGACAATGACATACGGCATATAAAATCAATTTAAATTCTTATTGCAGTAGGCTTGTAACTCCTGGTTATGTAGAAATCGGACATTGACTATCAATCGTATAGGAGCACGTGTACGATTCATTCAAGTTTTGGATATAACACCTTCATGATCTCACCATAAAGAACATTTTGTTGTTCTAAACCTGTTTTACCTTCCCCAATTATTCGCATTCAATTTAGGCCCGGTGTACACATCCGAATTTTCAAATGGGAGAATGCACACATCTCGACGTCCCGGTGCGGCGCCGCCACGGCCAACTCACGGTCGTATTTTCCTAGCACTTCCCTCTAGGCCGCAACAGGACCGCAAACGTACCTGCGGGCTCTCGATACTCTGTTCCATATTGCCCGGTGCACACGTCAGGTTGTTCACGTGAGTTCGGACAATGGCAGATAGGGAATTGGACATTTCCAGTGGTGGAATGGAGAGTCTCATCCAGGTGTCATGAGATTTGATTTTGTCTGTAATTTTTGCTGCAAGCTAGTCAAGCGATTCAACAGTCATTCTGAAGTTTATCAGGATGTTCTCGTAAATTTGCGAAAGAAGTACAAAATATACCCCTGGAGAGACTCAAATCTGTGAAGGGATGTACTCAATACGTGGAACCGACAAAACAATTTACGCCGTTGGTCATTGAGAGAACCGCGTGGCCTGCAGCCGGATGTAGTTTTCTCGCCGTCTAAACTGACTCACATTATACATTGGCCTCCCTCCAGACCACAATCCTCAATACGTCACTGTGTGAATTCTCCATTGGAATCACTTGCAAAACATCACTTGAAAAACATTCACTTGCTCAAGATAAAAACAAACTTACATCGAGGAGAACCAGGAAACCGTTTGATGCTTCTGAAGGCTTTCAAACAACTGCTTGATTGAAATTGCTCGGTCGTATCGTAGACAATAATAACCTAGGCCAAGCAAATACCACCTATACCTAACTGCATACCAGGCAACTCGATCAGAAAGGTTCTCACCGCCCACAAGAGGTCGTAAAGAATAATTATATATGAATAGAAAGTCCCGTTGCAACAGATTGCAGTCGGTACTACTTTTGCATTATATTTATTATAAATGGATTATTCTTCTATACAACGCAAAATCTTGTTGCGTCGTGCTGTATTGTTCTATACAACGAACTTCCATTGGAGCCCCACAAAATTATGCATGTCGATGACGCAAATATGTGAAACCAGACCTATTCCTCTAGTTGATTGATGGAATACAGCAGTATTTGCAATAGGCGAGACAGTGTGGTCAGTGACAAAATATTCGAATTCCTAATCGACCTCCAATGTCAGACAGGATATATTTGCATTTACTGCATTTATCTCGCTATTTATTTCACTCAAAACCCACCATTTGATATCAGGTTTCGGCATACCTTATGACAGAACGAGGATGTTCGATTTTGCTTCGGACGAGGAGATTTCCTTCGATTTCTCACTGTTCCACATGTGAAAATTACTCCTTACTCGTTCATGATGGACAACCCCTCGAGAACCCGTTCTGAAGATATCAGATGTTAGTGGTAAATTCGTAGATTCCACAACGCCGCATGAATTGAACCTGTTCATGTTTCACACTACATATATTATATGCTCGGTGTATTGAAATTTTTTACAAATGGAGTGGAGAAACGCGGGGTAGATCACGTGATAATTCCGGTGGACCCACGACAGGAATTCTTTAGGAAGTCCGAGAATGCCTTGAGAATTCCTTGATTTCCTATGGAAGCCATTGCGAATTTGAGAGCATTCGAGAGCGCACTAATATGAATTATTGTTATTCCCAGATTTAAGCTCGGATTTAGCAATTTTTTCACCTGTAAAAATTTGAAAAAAACACGATTTTACGAAAAGTTCCGCCAGTACCACTGCTCTGGTATTATTGAAGACTGAGACACGAATTCTTTGTTTTTTGTTGTGACGAATTTATTAGCAACGACTATTATCGATACATTTCATCGGGAAGCATGTGTCATTTTAGTGCCGTGTCTTAGAAAATTCCCAGAAAGGTTTTGAAAATGATGTTTCCGAAAAATTTCCAATCGTTTTTTTTTAAATTTAGGAAAAGTTATAGATCTTTCCTCTTTCATACGAGGAATCCAGTTGCGTACCTCAATATTAACTAAAAGAACACGATTTTTCGCCATATTTGGTAGAAGCTTGATCCGTTACTATTGAAGACTGAGATACGGAAATATTTTTGGATATTGTCATTGATAAATACTGTCGATAAATTGTATAGAAACTCTTGTTGATTTAAGTGTCGTGCGAGAAAGAAATCATGAAAATGAAATAATTATTTCATCGTGGTATTTTCTTTGCAATTTCCCTGCCATACAAGGTGATTCAAGGTGAATGGCCAAGTGAATAGAAGTACCTAGAATATTGAAGCAATATTTGTATTTTCTGACTAGACAGTACTCCCATCTCGAGTTCACATTAGGGAATATTTTCCCTAGTTTCGCTCTATCTAGAAAAAAAAATGAAAAATATTATTTTTGTTGATTTCTTATTTAGTACTTATGAGAGAATATGAGGTGCTAATATATTTTAATTTTAGTTTTCGATTCATACTCTTATATTTTTGAATAATAGATCTATCATTTTCATTAATGGACATCTTGCCAACTCCTTCCATTTCAATTGGACCAAAATATATATATATATATATATATATATATATATATATACTCGTAGGGCATATTTGTTATTCTCCTGTACTTTCACAAAAGTTTCACAAAAAAATAGCCAACGTTCGCGAAAACCGCAAATCTGTATCTTCAAAAATGAGCGAATAATTCTTGTGATGGAATGGAATTGTTGAAAACATTTTTGAAATGAATCGAATTTTTGGATGGCTCAAACTGTTTTTTATCTGAATGACAGTGTATGAAAACCTGAATAGATTAGCAATCATTGTGAATATTTACTGGAAGTTAAAATATATTCGTTGTATTGATAAAAATGTCACTAGGATACCGAAAAAGCATAACAAAGGGGCAATCTACAAAAACATTTTAATTACTGACAAGAAAAATAAGATATGGATGAAATGAGTCCATATCTTGTCGTCCATAACTTGAACGGAATCAATAACAAATTCGCAAAATATTATTGACATTCAGAGTGAATATCACGGGTTTATGGTTAGATACAAGGTTCATATCAAGTCATGACTGTAATGATATCGATAATCAAGCCCACATTAATACAAGGGACAATATAATATCTGATACATTTATAACGTTAACCAAAAACAAACGGTACAACTTCTCCCTTTAGATACCGGACAGTTATTTACCTGAAAAGGTAGGTACTGACTGTACAGTCAAAGTTGTGAAAAGAACTTCTGTTGTTCTCTCATTCATCATTGAGTGAAGGAGGTTCCACAGTGTTGAATCAAAAGAAAAAGCTGACCTATTTACTATACCACTTTCTCCTAGACGATTCGTCAACACCTCTCAGCCATTAAGTGCTTTACAGAGGTATAACCAACCAGGTGTTGCATTCGACTCATTCGCAGTTCTGATGGTCAAGTCTTCACTTTTACTGTGGATAATTCCCAATAAAGTTGAAAAGATGTCTATAGTTGGGTATTCGTGTCTTTCACCGAACAAAGTTGTGGTGTCGAATTTCTTTATGTCAGCACTCAAGAATGATGATTCGGTACATTTGTTTGTCTATCGTTAGTCTGCTGTGTTCTTGACCTGCCACGTGGTCCCAAGGCGTCTAGAGTTCTGGGCCGATGGGACATCAAAGTGGCAACTGCTTTGAAGATGATATCACGTTAATTTGTCACACGCGTCCTTTTTCATTATTTTTTTTGTATATTTCATAAATGGCTTCAGAGGCAGAACATCGCAGATGAAACTCACGAACTACTACTACATTTGCTACATCACGAATGTGCAGGAGAGCCTTCCAATCATCCGACCCAAGGTCACATGAGCTTGACCTTTGACCTCGACCCCCTATTCACCACTGCATCTATTACATGTTTTGAGATATAAGTTAGGACGGACAGACGGATAACCAATGTATGGGAAAACCTCGTGTATACATAAATATATGTAGGCTTTCCAACAATTCGACCAGTGGCTGATATTTTGGAAAACCATGTCTAGAGTATCGACTATCTAAAGCTCGCCCTGTTCTGAGATAAATGATTGATTGATGTTTTTGAGAGGGCAAACTTCTTGAGGGTCTTCATATTTCACTCTGCCAATTCAGCAGCGCCACTTAATAAATACAGGGTTGGGATAAAGGATGGAACCAAGTAAATATCTTTTGAACAGAACGATATTTATGAAATCTTATGGAAAGTGCAATTCAACAAAATGCATCTGATGTACATTTTTTGTGAATAATATACTTTCGTTTTAACCGGAAATGCCATCAACTTTTTTGATTTAAATGAGATACCCTATTAATTTTTACAGATTTTGAAAGAGCTTGTTATTTTGAATTCATACATACTGAGTTTAGTGTGAAAAATTTGTGAAAACGAGGAATATAGCACTTTAATCAACCTCCTTTCAGTTTTTTGCATTAGAGCAAAAAACTATTTAGATAAACTAATTGATGTTGTTTGTATGCATAGTAATAAATAAACGTACAATTTACAAATTGTACTATTTAGAATGGTTCAATCAAGTGAAAAAGAGCGTATTGAAATTTTAATGATCAGTTGTGGTGATCGTATAATTTATTTCCGTCAATTAAAATTTGACACTTGGAGAAAAAAAGAGTACTCGTTTATTTTTTACTATGCATACGAACAACATCAATTGGTCTGTGCCATTTGTGGATACCTGTATAATTCATTGTTATTTCTTCCTTCGCCTATAAGTTGAGGAACATCTTCATAGTTCGAAATCGAGAGTCGATACCTACGACACCCAAAACTTCGAATTACTTCGAAATACGAAAATCCAAGATCAAAAGAACAGAGTCTGTAATGAACGTTTGAGGTCTAATACCTACTCACCTTAATGAATTCGACACGTTCATTGAACTTTTGTTTGTTCTGGGAATATTCCTATTCCACCCTGTATACAAATCTCAGACTGCGTGGCTCACCGATTGCCGGTCAAAGTTCCCGTTCGTAGCACCAATAATAAACAACTAGTCATCTAGCCAACTTACTCATTTAAAGAACAAAGAGAACGCTTTGGTGAGGACGAGGTGAAACACCTTCGAAACGGCAATTAAAATCATTTCAAAAGCCATTGATCGGCCTTGCGTGCATGTCTGGTTATATTTGCCATTACTTGTGAATCAGAAAGTGGCAACCGAGCAGCTGTTTCATCATGTTTTCTTACGTTGTTTAGGACTAATTCCCATATGTTTTTCTTTCCCCTTCGGTATACCGTGTTAATCCCATACTTATGTTCCCTCTGAAATGTCCTATTTTTGCTTGAACTGTTTCCAGAAACATACGAAACAAACTGAAACTTTGCTCTGAGGAAAGCTTTCAAGTAAAAATAAAAAGTTGATGAAGGGAAACGTAATCTGGTTGAATCAATGGTTCGTAGATGGTGGGTAGCTATGATTCGTTCCCAAATCGTATTGTTGGACACTTCTACAATGTAGTAAACGTTTATGAACATATAATTGGCAACAATTATTAATAACTGTGTTCTATCTTCTGTGATCATCTTGTTGATAGTTGATGTATTGTAGGTCCGTTGTTGACCGACGCCACTTTGTACATTTATTCTTCAAGTAGTTATATTAATAAAACTGTTAGAAGTGTATCATATTTATTATTGACACTATAATAAATAACTATAAAACGTCCACTCATTAAGATAAGTAGAAATTTCAATACGTATTGAATATATTCGTCATATTTCAAAAACAAGTTGTCATGACGAATAGAGAATTTTATTTTAGGTATCCGAAGGTTGAGTTTCAAGCGCAGTGACATTTTGGGGCAGATCATAAATATCTCCTTGCTACAAATATATTGAGACAATTATTAAAATTTCTATTTTTTTCTTGTAGAAACGAGAGAAAATCCCACAAAAACTGAGAAAATGAATATACAACCTCCTCGAATAACTTAAACAGATTTCGATATATTAAGTTTGTTTCCACCGTTATTCTCATTGTAATGATAATTGATATCGTTATTAGGATATTGCTATTGATTATTCTTATTGTGAGGTGAGATGATTCCAGCCTATCCAAGGCAACTCTATTGAAATAAACTGTGATAGAAAAAAAAATACCTGCTTATTTACAAATTTCTGGAGATTCTAAAAATATCAAAATAAATAAGGTATCCCATTTGAGATTCAATAGTCTGATTCATTTCTAGTGAAACCAGAACTGTTGAACTGTTTGGTCAAATCGAATTGTTAGAATAAAAGTTTATTACTCTTATATCACTAATGTATTACCACAAATTCGAAAACTTTAATGCCAACAACATAGCAGAACCAGAACTCAAATCAAAATTAGAGGCGTCGGAAATTTTCGGAAATTTCATTCGATTCATAATCTATAGTAAAATCGTCGTAAATTCACTGCCCTGCTCATCTGAATAGCAGAATCAAAACTTGAATCACATAAGTTTTTGGAAATTTCATTCCGTTCATAATTGAAATGCGAGCTGAAAACATACTAAAAACATAAAAATTTTCATTAATTTATTTATTTATTCATCAATTAATTTTTCATTAACAATTCATCACTACATTGCTAATTCATTATTGCTCCTTTGATATGGAAACCAACAGCTCTACAATCTTCGTGTCAACCTAGTAGAACCGTTTCACAAAAAATGATCAATTCTAGGCCATAATTCACAAGATATTACTATATTAATGAATATTCATGGCCACAAACTCTTAAAATTCAATTTTTTATCTGAACCAAAACTCAATTCTCAAATTATTGTAAAGGTCATTGGGCTCATAATTAGTCTCGTAATTCTTCAATAATTTTCGTTAACTTTCGTTAACTTTTTATCGAGCTTTTTATAGAATCACTGAAATGGTATGATATATTTCAAATTTTTAAAGAAAATTAAGTTAATAATTGATTATGAAATGAATGATTCTTTCAAAAACCTGTTTTTCTATATAGTTTTGGGCGAGGTTTTGGGTCTGCTAGGTTGACATCGAGATAGAGGAATTGGCGATTTTCATCTTCCAACAAACTCCAAAATTTTCAAGTTTGTGGTAATGAATTAGTAATAAAAGAGTCATAAATTATCGAGTAAATTATAGTATATTTCAAATTTGAAAAATAGCATGTTTTGTACTGTGGTTCTGCTAGGTTATGCGGTTGATGAAACTAGCAGAGCCCTTTGGTTTTCCCTTCAAATGAGGGGCAGTAATGAATTCGCGAACATGGTAATAGACTAATTATACATTATTTGTATTCTGATTGACACCATTTTGAAAATCTATTAGTGGACAGTTGTAGTTAAGACAATCAAAAGTACCATCTGGATATTGTTGATGTAGATTTAATTATCGATCACAAAAATCAGCTCAGAAACGATTATTTGTTTGCCAACGTTTCAAAGAAAACATCATGGGTACTATGTACTCTGTCGAAATGGTGCTAATAAAATCTGAGACACGCATGATCATAATGGCACTATTTAACTTTCAAATCATCGACCACTTGAGGAGTTCAAAGATCAGTCTTCAAGGACATATTTCATACAAAATATCTGAGAACCCTGTTACCACACGGAAAATCATTCGTAGATGAATTATAAAAATAATCGTTTTCTTTATCCTTTTTCCGACCTTTGAAACGATTTAAATAATCAATCGGCAACTTTAAATGAAAACATTTTTGTTTGGTGATGCGCTTGTTTTGTTGTTGGGAAGAAAACATCTGAAATCGATCAATATAATAATCAATGGAAGCATTATCGTTTCGTAAACTGGCCGATTGATATGGATGTTATTGTAACTGGAGAATGTATATGACACCATTATACGAATCAAGTGCATTCGGAATGAGCATCTCGATGCGATATTCTTGGCAAAATGCACGTACCGACACATCCAGCGTGAATAATCGCTTTTCTCGTGCTTTGCACGAGTGCATAATTGCAGTAAGCATGGAAACAACTGGAGTACTGTGCTGTACTTATTCTGCGACCAGAATTTTTTTGATTACGACTTTTTTGGCATCAGAACAGTGTGATTGCATATACAGGGTGTAACCCAAATAATGTCACAAATTTCAGGTGGCGATTTTTATGATAAAAAGTTCATATAACTGTGTGTCCTGACTTGCTTCGTTTCCCAGTAACGAGGTGTCGAAGTGTTACTTCAACTTAGGTTTTTTAATGATAACTCTAAAGTCTTCACGCCGATTTTTATGAAACTAGTTCCATTTGTAACCCCCATCCGCAGATGAATTCAGATATAAATCTCAAAGCCAAAGCAACTGACGAAACAAATATACGTGTTTCGAACAAATATAGCCCTTCAACTAACAGAATACTTCGGATCAACTAACTTGTGTGAGTCTGCATTTTCAGACATGGAAATTTTAAAAACAAAATATCGCATCTCTGCGTTTGATTGTCAGTAATTACCGAGGTTATTACAAACCTTCCTTTGATAAGTTTGTGGGTGATATGCATCAACATCCAAATGAAAACGACTAATGGAAATTTCTGACAATTTTATTCGATCTTTAACTAATACAAGAATAATAATACATTCTGTATTTATATATTAAAAGTATTAGCAATAAATGTATTTTTGCTAATACTTTTCGCCGGTAGTCGTACGTGTCGATCAGTTGTTACACCTAAATGATTTGTGGTAGATCGCAGTCCCTAAAAGTCTGAGAGGGAGAGTATGATGTTCATCGAGAAGTGCCATGAGAACGAGTATTAAAAGGGGTGGTTACCAAATCATATACCGAAAAAGTCAAGACCGTCAAGTATCATTATATAATAATAATTATTGTATCACTCGTAATGATGTCGCGTCGTGTAGAATTGAATATTTCAGGCTACTTCACAAACAAACTTTTAATCAATGCAAACAGCCAACTGCGATTACCATACTCATTAAATATTTTATCGTCTAGCCGTTTTATAAACGGTTTTGAGACTATCTTTTGTTTTTCGGTTGGTACCTATGATACGAGATGATCGAAGAAGGTTTTTCAAAATAATTTTCGCCGTGGTCAGTATATATCGAGGTAGATGTATCATCTGGTATAGTGAATCTTCGCAGTGCTTGGTATACTCGTTGGGACAACTAGATGAATCAGCGGATATGTTATACGAATCAACTGTAACACTTTTCCAAGAACAAAACTCAAAATAACCATACAAATCACTATTAGAATATGAGCGCTGATGGGTAAATTAATGAATCAATTTTTTTCTGAACTTCATATGGATATGAACTTCAACGTGAATACTCGGTTCGGTTCAATATATCAAAAAATATAAATCCTATACAATATATCTACACATTTCAAATCACGAAGATTCACTCTATCGTTAAAGAGTTAAATTTATTTTAGATGCCCATAATTACCTCTGTTTGGGTCACCTGTTTTTTCTGTTATCATGAATTAAATCTACAGGACAAAGGTATAATTAAAAAAAAAAAACTATAAATGATTAAGTTAGAGGAGAGGTTCAAAATATATGAAGAGTTCCAAGTATGTTTTCGTTTACTGCACCATTTCAAGTACCATTTTATGGATGTTTGTCCGGTATTCAGTTTCAATTACCCAATTGTTTTTTTTTTTTCGAAGAAGAAAGCATGCTCATTTCATTGTCTTGTTTCTTGTTTTGTTTGTATTTGCCGTAGCTAAGTGACTATTTATTCTGAAGAAATCTGTTAGCTTATTTCCTTCCAAATGGAATCGTAACATTGACAGGGGGTTTTGAAATAATTAATATCTGAGGTTCATCCGTCAGTTTGAAAAATGGTGACGGTATATAACGGATGACCCAGAGAGAATTTAGAACCTGCACCTTTATCTTCCTTATTATTCTAATAAAACAACTCAAATTTCATTCATAGCATAGAAAAGTGGAAATTGAAAAAATAACGATCCTGCTCTATGAATCCTTGTGTCGGAACTTTTCTTATTATTTTAACTCAGTATTGTTTGATCTTTCACGGACTTATTTTGATGAAAATGTTCTTTTACAAGAATAATGCGGGGAGTTAGGAATTCACTGAAATCTCAAATGAATCAGAATCAGAAATTGTTAAATGAAAAGTTGGGAACCTTCTTTCACAATGAATAGAGACAGACATTCATTCAAGAAAATTTCACTTTCAATTTGTAATACACACATTCACACATATTTGGTTTGATACTTGCTAAATTCTAAATCCAATTAATCATTTTATTGCATCCAATGTTGATATTTTTTTCGTTTTTCCTCGAAGCTGAAGATGTATTCTGAAAGAAAACATGTAATCATGCGAGAGAAAAATGTTGAAATTTCAAGTGTTTCCAGGATGTATAATCTCTAGTGCTCCTCCCACCTGTTGAGTATAGTTTGTTGTTTTTCGCTTTTTTCGATTATCTTGGTATTTCATGGAAATCAATAGCGGGTTTCGTTGTGTATATCTAATCTTCGTTTTGTTTTTGTTTGCTTAATGGCGCTATTGAATCAGCTTATCGCGCACGAAAATACCAACGAAAATGTGATTGTATCCGCTTCATGAAAAATGTGAATGACGTCTATTTACGCCATATCTCACAATAAAGATGACTAGCAGTAGTCCATCACGTGTGATATACGAGTATCTAAAATAAATCCTCTTTCAAATCCATAATATACATTCATATCAAAACATCATATAGAGCTAGGTGCGTAATAGTTATTTACAACTTTTGAATGATATGGATATAACCTCGGATATATTTAATCACAGCCTTTAATGATATATTCGATAGGGATTTCAGGCATAAAATTCTATTCGATGAAAAAACATTGCATCGGTCTACTACAACAAAATTGAAGTTTATTGCCTCTAATTTTTATAACAGGCTGGTCTTGGAGATTAACTTTAAGTAGCTCCGCTTAGCTTCTTGAAGTATACGTTCGCCACGAAGTTTTCCGAAAATGGGGCAAAAAATCTTTCTATTTTTGTGGGAATCAAACTATAGAGGGTGCCTTACCTGAGAATGCAAAAGGAAGATGGTATATATCAGTTGCAAACTTTCAGGGCAATACGGATATTTTTTCCCTTAGTTGAACCCAAAAGATGAACCATTGAGCAGATCATTCCAAAACACAGACTGATGCACTTTCCTTGGCAGCATAAACAACAATATGAAGGATCTAAGCATCAGATTGAAGGGAAACATGGCCAAGCACTCCGTATCAAGCACAAATTCTTTCAAGAAGGTCAATTTTTTTTTTGATATCTCATAATTATTCTCGTTCATGTCTACACATTATTGGAATGAAAAAAGTCCTAACGCGAAGATATTTACAGTTTATTGTGTAGATGCGTCGATAGTCGAGGCTCGAGGCGATACCTACATTTCAAAGTTTGGTATGCGCAAATTCAATGATACTAATGTTACTAATAATTAGAAATTTTTTATTTCTTTTTCGTTATCCATCAATTTCATTTCGTTCACACTTTATTTGGTGAGCAGAACCCACTGAATGAATCTTTGTTTCTCTGTTCTCCGTTCTGCACTCTGCTGTGATACCAACCTAATATCGGCTCAAGTTTTCACTTTCAATGAATGAATGGATGACCTAACTATTACTGTATGATTTCCTATCAAAGAACGTTAATAGGAAATAGGCAAATAAACAAACATGTATATCATTTTCATAACCATCCAAATTTCGAACAAAATTAACTCGTCAAATAGTATTACATTTCTCAATTGTACATTATTCGCTTATAATTCCTTGGTTACGGTTACCATAGACACACTCATGCTGCCCTAGGGCGTTAAAGACTATAACGTCTGACAATATGATAAAAATCTCTATCAATGTCACAGAATATTATCTGATAATAGCATGTTTCTGCGAAGAGTTTCTCTCATTCCTTCTGTTCAACTCAATCATGCACCCATGCATATAAAACGTTCATCAAGATTCAACTTGGTTCCACTGGATCGAAAAATGTACATATGTTTTGACAACTGTCAAAGTCATGAAAATCTTATTCAGTTCACTTTAATGAAGGAAATGGATTAGTTGTTAGTGAAGGAAGGAATTGAAAAATAAAATCTGGTATGCACCACGAGCGTTATTTCAGATAATCCTTGGTGCATGAATAACTATTTTGTTCATTTCTATTGGAGGTTTTACTAGACTATGGTCTGACAATTATCTCGAATATTCCAAAGTTCAAATAGAAATTGATCAGATTATAAATAATTAGTATTATTGCTAGCATCGGCGTAATTCATCGGTAATTAAATGAATGCATTCTGATATGCAGCGTAAACATTGCATCAAAACATATATCAATATCGTGTTCCATCTTGATATTGAATGCCAATTCAATAATTGAGAAAGATTCAGAACTGAACCATTGAATATTATCGTGATGATAAACCCAGGTGGAACCGGATTGGGCCTAGCAAACTTCATAATAAACGAACCTCAACACAAATTGGCTAACATGGTGAAACATTCCCGAGGAAAGTCCACGTTACTATACTGATATAATTTTTATCATAGGGTTCATTGAGTCCTCCATTGAGACCTTTTTGTTCAATAACGACTTCTGAGTCGATATCCAACGATTTCAGAAGATATTTCATATTTTCCCGAGTTCCATTCCATTCAAACTCCATAGGTATAATATTACATTACATCCAATTGATTTCACTCAATATGAATGGAATTCAACTCGAGTGATATCCTAGGATTACAGACTTGATTGAATTTCAGTAATTTCAGGCATGTTTCATTCCAATTTCAGAACTAACACATCAGCTCCCAAACAGATGCTGAAGCCGAGGAAAAAGCTCTTAGATTCTGTACAGAAGGGAGTATACAGGCTGATTCCGGATAGCACATTAGACATTTCTGGTAAACTACACGACGGATCACTTTGGACTAACTGTAACCGTTTTCCTTAAAAATCTTCATCGATTTCCTCATATCTTGTCTCGATATTTTTCTATGGCTATCTGTAACCGTTTTCGAAATGAATATCAATTAATTTGTTTCTTCGGAAACAATGATTAAGAATGGTGTTCCAAACGCTGGCTGGTAACTTACAGCATTGACTTAGTCAATGCTTACATCAGGCAATTGGAAATGCGGGTGTTGACTGCTTTTATCGTGGCAGATCTGATTCCACTCGGACCCAGCTTTGTAACGTCTCATCACTCGAACGCAAGGCTGTTTTATGAACTTTTTCATACAGAGTCATAAGAAGTTTGAATAGTTTTGTTCCATCATTTCTGAAGAGATGCAAATGTCAATATTATTATCGAAATGATACTGTTGAGTGGTAATCATTGCCTTTTCTTGCCAAAAACCAAATTGGTATTTACCATTTTCAAGAGACATTTTGAACAAATAAATCTCGGAATAAATACTCATATAAGTGAGAAACTTCACCAGATAGGTATTGATGTGATATATGAGAGGCAAATTACAGCAGCTTTCAAAATTGATAATAGTATACATTTGAAATGATCATCTTTTCATGTCATTTTCCGAGCAAACGAAATAACCTTATTGAACCGTATTTGAACCACCCTGTATTGAAGGACCTGAGATTAGCCGTGAGTATAGACGTAAGTATCGTCTTCTCTCGGTCTATCTTCTGACCAAATTTCGATACCATAATATTTCTGAAAAAAAAATGAATTGACCGTTTCGAAAACATTTGTTATTGTTAGTTCAATTATTTGTGTCTGACAGATTCGAGTCATGCTCCGCTACAATTTCCACCTAGAATATCTTATAACTCAAAAACCATTGAAGATAGGTATAGGGACATGTCATATCATTTGGGAGGTAATCAAGTCTCAAGTTCATATTTGGTATGAAATACAGGGTGTTCCATTCGGAGAAACCGACTTTTTTGAGATTATTTGTACCCGAATTTGAGGCACATGTTTTTCACACCGTGTAAAATATTGATTCATCAAGCACCAAAATTATCGTTATTTTTATGTTTTGGAAAGACGCTGTGAAAAAGTGCAGCTTTCTGTCAGTACTGGCCAGAAAAATATTACAATTAAAAATAATGCTGTTCTTGCTGTCGAAAATCAAAAATTAATTCATATGTCAAAAATAGTGACAGATAGGCAAATGATATGCTATAGCAAAAATGCTCAGAATCTTGAATAACACTGAATCTTTGATAACACTAAATCTAGCAACAGTGCACATGTGAGAATATTTCCGAAAGGTAGATCCCAGCATCTCATAAGCGTTTCCAGAATTTCAAGAATACATTTCTCTCCGTTCACTAGATCCTTCTAATACGCCACCAAGTTTGGCGTACCCTGTAATTAGGGTGTTCCATTAGAAAAATCAAGGATAGTTCTGATTTGTAATCGAAGCGAAAACACCTCATTGTCGAATGTTCGAATATGGTTCCATTGGTTTCCATCAAATTTTCAAAACGGTCCGTTGCCTGATTCACCAAAAACGTCTATGGTGCCGTCCACCGTGAATGATCAGCCTGATGTATATTGTATCGCCGACTAGGCGAAGTCGGTGATACTACACTCACGAATTCATTGACCAGATAAAATGGTGACTGATACCTTCGCCAATGCCGTGGCTAATGCTATATTACTCTCGATGAGTCCAAACATGGGTTTAAATTGGTTCATGACTTAAATTCTGACTGACATATCTCTTTGGCAGTCTCGGTCCCTCATAAGCAATTTAAATACTGTCTCGCTGTTCTCGATCAATCCAACCATCAGTTCCAATCAAGTTCTGATCTCTTTAATAGAATTTTAATTTTTAATTGAGTTACAATGCGTTCAGTAAACCAGTAAGTTTCACTTATACAGCGAGGTTGTCATCCATGCCATCCAATAATTGCCAGTATTTGCCAGTGAACTCGATTTTTAAATCATCTTAATGAGTTCAAAAACAGTTCCACTGAATTCCAATATATTCAGGCGACGACCATTGACGCTCAACCAGTTCCAATTAAATCCTGAGCTCTTACAAAGAACTTCATCAAGTTCAAATGAGATTAAAAGTTGACAGTCAATTCCGATGATAACTAAAAATAAGCCGTTAGCTGAGGTTCAATTATATCCAACCAATTCGAAGTTCGTAGTACTTCTGGAGAGTTGCAATGAGTTCCAAGTGATTTTACGTGAGTTCCAAACATTCCCTTCGGTATTTATTCCACTGACTCTCATAATGACATCGAATCAACTTTGATAAATGTCCACTAAGTTAAGCTAACTTTCAATGAATACCGCTCGCGACGGCTCATTGAATTCAAAAGCGAGCGGGATGTGTTAGGAGGGGTTTGGGGGGATCGATGGACGTGCGAGTTGCACAGGCATGTCGAAGGGAAAGGAATCCGATGTATAAAAATGTATTCTATGACATTAAGAGTATTTTCGAAGTAGTATGGAGAGAGGAACAGTGACGATAAGAAAGACAATGATGATAAATAAGATTGATTGAAGCTTCATAATAGATAGATAGCTCTTTATTTCCAACAGGTATACACCCAATTACAGGAAATGCTAGAAGGTAATATTTAACATAACGAATTACAAAACGACAAATATAAATAAATGTATATACTTGCATGTAAATAAATAATTGAATTTATATTGAACGCTACAGTTGAAAAACTAAAATGAGAAGAAAAAAAAAAAAAGAAAGGAGAAGTTTACAATCTATTGATGATACATTCCAAAATATATTTGAGAGTGCTCACATTGATATCACATACATCAGAGATCAAATTATAATTAGAACACATTAACGACACTGGTGCCCTGCGCATTACGTTTGTTCGAATATTCTCACAATAAATGATAAAATAATGATAAAATAATGATTGTGTTTGGAATTTTGAGCCTTTCAGTGTGTTTTTTGTTGTTGTTATATCGTCTATTGACTGTCTAAGAATCAGAGGGACAAAATACTCAATCAATTAGTTTTATATCAATGTTATCTATTAGATGAAGTTCCTCTTTTTTGTGTGATTCGTTCGACACGTTCTGATTTTCTGAGGGTACGTAAAGATTCTCCACTTACGGAACAAACTCGGGAACAAATGAAGGCTTCTATCTATCTATCTAGTGATACTACTGTTCACATGTTTGGAGCTCAGCCCCCAAACATACGCTAAAGCTCTTAGATTCAATTCAGAAGAGACCTATTCGCCTAGTCGATGATACAACACTCACCAAATCATTGACCTCTCTAGAACATCGTAGAAAGGTCGGCGATCTCTGCCTACTTTATAGATACTTCTACGGTCGGTGCTCAACGGAAATATCATCTATTATGCCAGCACGCGCGATCTCTAGTAGACACACCAGACGAGCTCAGGCTGGTCACCCAACACTGTCACGCTCGAGACCTGTCGAACATCGCTATACCAAGCATCAGTCATCAATAGAACGGCAAAGTTGTGGAATTCTTTGCCTAGTCTTTACTGATGCTTACAACCTCCAAACTTTCAAGAAAAATTCCAACACCTTCCTTCTCTCCCAAAATTCCACCGCAGGCTAACACGATGATCCTCGAACATTATAGGTTTCCCTTTCGTGTTGTCCACAGATGGAAAAAAACTATCGATAGTTCGAAAAAGCTAGCGATATTGTGCATGGTATCGACAGAAAATGGATACGAGATAATTCACTACATTCAGCTATTTCGATTGCTCATCGGGCGAAACTGTATATTTTCTGCCATAAGTAGGTTGCTGATGACGTTCAGAAGAGAGATGTCTGCAGGATATAGCTCACCCAATATTCTTATCAACAAAGTATGAACATAAAACTTCTTTACAGACCTCTATACAGGCACAGTCCAGGATTGATAATTTTAATGTTAATAATTCGTGGCTAAGCATAAAGTTCTCGATACCCGTAAGTTTGGAAAATTTTGAATATTTCTGTATAGGTATATTCGCAAAAAATCATTTGAGCATCAAATGTTGCGACTTCATCTTAATTCGACCAACCGTGTATCTCTTACGGTTACCGAGATCCCAATGCTCAGCCACGGATTTCTAAGAGTCTATGGTTCACCTTTTGGAATGCACATATGATCTTTTTATGAATTGCAAATGAAATATTATTTCTGTTCCTGAATATTCTAGTTAGGTAGTTATTGGTATTTTTCATTGGTATTAGGTATTTTTTGCACTATCGACACATAGGCCATGCTATCGATAGTTCGTCATCTCTGAATCAGGTGCTAATGTCGTCAGTCGTGTCCTACTTCGAGAATCACCCTTTCCTTCTCCCGGGTCGGAACAAAAATGAACCTAGGGCTCGACCTAGGGGTGGGCAGGTGGGGAAGAGGGGGCAGACTGAGGTGGAGATGGAAGAGTGAGGCGACCGAAAAGGCAAGGAGCGACCCTCCTACTGAAAATCGATAGGACCAGACAAACACAGAGCTGGTTCTGTCGTGGAAACTGCGCTACATTTATGTTTCCAGTGAAACAGTCGTGTCTATCCCGCTATTCATTAACTGAATGGAATGGAATGTATAGACACAAAATGAGTACTGGACACACATAATTCGAACTAGGACCTATTTCACTGGGAATAATTAGTATCGATTTGTTTTTCGAATATCCGAATGCCATAAAATTCGGAACGAAATAGATAGGTTTTCAAAGTTTATCTTGTTATTACTTTCGGACCGAATTCGAGACTAATGGATATTGTTTTAAGCTCGGTTTTAAGTGAGGCATGCGAGGGGTAAATCACTGAGCAAATTCGTGTACACCGGACTGCCATTCATACTCGGACTGCCCGGACTGCCACCGGACTGCCACGGACTGCCACCGGACTGCCACGGACTGCCACCGGACTGCCCGGACTGCCACCGGACTGCCACGGACTGCCATGGACTGCCACAGGACTGCCCGGACTGCCACCGGATTGCCACGGACTGCCATGGACTGCCACCGGACTACCCCATCACTCAATCATGAAATCCAATAATATTAAGCTGTGTTTTGGGATATCCAATTCACCACAAGAACGACTGAAGAACATGAAGTACTAGGAATGCATTTCCGATGGTGTCGAACAAAGAAGACTTAAATTATCAACTATGACCTGCGATATGAAGATCTCACTGAAAATTTATCGCATAAGAAACCGATTCGGAATCATACATACATATACATACAGGGTGGACCAATAGTGTGGCAAAGTGAGTTAACGGCTTCGCTGTTTGAGATAGATGAACAAAAATTCTTGAGACGGTGTAGGTTCTTAAACAGCACATTTCTAGAATATTTTTCGCTACACAGGGTGATTTAAAAAATGCGTGTCGTATCAAAGTTATACTTCGAACACCATGTATTCCATTGTATTTGCAGATTTTTCCTTGTGAGCTGATTTCATTGATCGATCACACTTGGAGTCTATCGGGAATGATTACAGAGATATAGGGTGTTGAAAATGGAGATTTTTCAGCTTCATGAATTTTTTTTCGACGATTCGCCTGAAAATGTTCTACACAAGATTTGAATATTACGAATTTCGAGTGAAAATTTTGATAGTAAGGATATCATATCCCATGCAATGGCGAGAAATGAATTTGTTACACCCGAAGATGAATTTTGTTGTTCATTAAATATAAATGAATGGTCAACATAGACAGAACGTAATTTTGATGATATACCAGATTTTTTTTTGTTTCATAGATATATTTATCTGGTGTGTAGGGTGGGGATCGATAAAATATGTCAAACCCAGGGCGCCAATGAAAGACCTATAATGCAGTTGACGGGGCACTGCGAGAACTGAGTAAAGACCTCGGTAAAGACAAATATTTTTGGACTCTCTTCTTGAAGGACTTCAAATTGTAATCATATGGAAATAATTCATTGACCTCTCTGGAACATCGGAGAAAGGTGGGCGATCTCTCTCATAGATATTTCCACGGTCGGTGCTCAACGGAAATCTTTTCTATCATGCCACCACTGGCGATTCCAAGTAGACAAACTAGACGAGTTGGTAATCCATACATTGTCAGGCTCGAGACATGCCGAACTTCTCATTACCAAGCATCATAGAACGGCAAAGTTATGGACTTCTTTGCCCCGTGAAGTCTTTCCTGATGCCTACGACCTCCAAACTTTCAATAAAAATTCCAATACTTTCCTTTTCTCCCAAAATTCCACTGCTGGCTAACACGATGTTCCCCGAACATCATAGGATTTCCTTTCGTGTTGTCGAAAATAATAATTTACTAATAATAATTACTGAATTCAGAAGTGACGATGTCCTACAAAAGAAGGAATTCTCATGAAACGATGTCCTGGGTGTTTCGAATTTGACTGCATGAGGGTGTGAAACTTCAGCCAGCCGAGTTCGTCGGGCGAATGTAATTCCTGAAGGGACAATCGCTGATGATTCATTAGAGCACGTTTCATGGTAGTACCGATAAAATCAAGATATGCCCTCAACGTTTCTTCCATGTTGTAAAACCACGTTTCGTATCTTCGGCCTAATATAAAGAGAGGATAAAATAGAAAAACCATGTTTTTCAAGGCGGAGGGGTGTAATATTTCCGAGAAGAGATTTTAAAAAAAATATATATCAAACCCTCTTTTATTTCCATCACAGAATCACTCCTCACATTGTATATTGAATATTGATACACAATATTCGTGAGTTTTGATTCTCGAGAACCCAAAGTGATCATTGTTTTTAGGCGATTCGAACAATGGATGATAGAGTCGTACGTCACATTGCAGACGCCATCTTGAATTTCAAAATCATATTTATGACAACTCGAAGAATAACTGAAGTCGTTTGCCCGAGCATCCGCCACACTGCAGAAGTCATCTTGAATTTTCAAATTTGGACTCGAAATTAGGAATTTGCCGACCTCGAGAACCACTATACCTGTACACTTTGAGGCGAATCGAAGAATAAATAACTATATGTCGCCTGGCACCCTGCAAACGTCATCTTGCATTTTCAAATTCAGACTAGTTTGTAATTCTCGCCTTCGGAATACGAGAGACCACCAAACTACCCCAGACCGAAACTCGGACTGCCATCGGACTACAACTGGACTGCCAACGGACTACAACCGGACTGCCACCGGACTGCCATGGACTGCCACCGGACACTGCCACCGGACTGCCACGGACTGCCACCGGACTGCCACGGACTGCCACCGGACTGCCACGGACTGCCATGGACTGCCACCGGACTGCCATAAGAATGTACACCGGACTGCCCCAGTGATTTACCCCTCGGAGGCATGTCATAGTTCATGTGTCACCACATTCGTGAATTCATCATTCTTCAGTTGATGAAAAAGAAACCAACGGCCCTGCTAGCTTTATCAACTAAGCAGAACGAACAACAGTACAGAAAATGCATTTTCCACCTACCTCTATCTAAAGTATATATTTCGTGGCCTCATTGACGGGAGCATAGTCGTACCTTTCCTACTCTACTTCCACAGCCAAGTACGATTACTTCAGGGGTATACCAGCTGTATAATGTTGTTGATGAAAATGACGAAAATTGCGTTGGCTCCAGCTCTCACTTCTAGTGGTATCCATATAACCACTGCTCAAAACTGTACGTTCAACATTAGTATAAATAATGACGAATTAAAAATATGTAGGATGCAAGAATGGAAATAACGCGCCTCCAAGTTATACTGTCATATTGTTTGTTAGCTTCATATGAATGGATTATTTGAAAATTGAGGAAGGCGGAAAAATCATAGGTATAACATGGGGGTTATGTGCCTTTTCCTGCCTCGAATAAACTCCATCCTCCCTTGTTATACAAATACCGATTTTTTTTTCAATTTGAATTATGAAATGATTCATTTATTCATTAGGTACTTTTGTATCACTAATTTAGCACCACCAACTCTGAATATGTACCTTTCATTTGAAGGATTAAATAGCCAATTTCCCAATATTTGGTTCTGCTAGGATCTCGAATTCAAATGAAAGGTAAAATGTTCGAGTTCGTGGTAATCCGTCGGTCCAGACCGAGATCCAGTTAGAATCACCAAATGCTGTCTCTAAGTTTGAGAAATAAATAATAGGTTCCCGATATTCTTTGATGCGAGAAAAATAATGATCATACTCATAATGTGTTCATTAAGTGGAAGAGGCAGCAGACTGGTGAGAATTCAGTAAACGAGCTGAGAATTGGATGAAATACGTGAAAAACCAAAGACATATCTACAAGAAACAAGAAACTCGCGATGTCTTATTGTCAGGCCGCTCAATTATGAGTGTATAGTAGGCATTTGTTCGCCCAAAGTGGTTCTCGATGGCTGACCGTCTATTTCTTCACATTGCCCAGCGCAGAACGTTGGAATACAACAATTATATTCATAAAGGAATTGCATTCGCTCGTAATCGTCAAATAAGTGCGCGTGCGAGATCTGTCGCCCCCCCCCCTCCACCTGGAAACTTCAAAATAAAGCTAGTTAAAATATAATCTATATACCTAGGAATATACTACATCCTGCACTTCGCCCTGGAACAAATTTTTTCTTACTACTACCACTACATACTTTTTCCAAAATTATTTAAGGTAGTGAGGTGGTAAGGTAAGTAATGTAGGTGAAGGTACCAACTTAGAACAGAAGCCGAATTGAACCTGAATAATATAATAGATTGGTTTAGAGCAAATGAATTACTGATAAACCTAGACAAAACACCCTAATAGAAAAGTCGAACAATTACAAATTCCAACTATTAACGGAAACATAAACCCAGTTTCATACACAACATTTTTAGGCTTCATTATTGATGAGAAATTACACTGGAAATCCCACATATCTTATATCAACAATAAATTAGCTAGCGCAGTCTACGCAATTTCCATAATACGGGCTAATATCGGTACAGATGCTGCTAAAACTGTCTATTTTGCATACTTTTATAGTATTCTGAACTACGGGGTTGAATTCTGGGGAAATTCTGTGAATTCAAATTCCACATTCATACTTCAAAAAAGAGCTATTCGAGCCTTGATAGGTTTGAACAAAAGAGAGTCATGTCGTGATCACTTTCTAAACCTGAAGCTTTTCACACTAACTAATCTCTATATTTACCGAGTAGCAATTGAGGCTCATAAAAGAAAACAAAATTTCCAGACACTAGCTGATATACACAGCTATAATACTCGTAATAACAGACAATTTTCAACTCCTAAGTTTATTTATGAGGTCAATAGAAGGGGACCAGTATATATGGGAATCAAAAAGTTTAAATCACCTACCGAATGCACTTACTGACGAGACTGATATCTGTTCATTTATTCACTTCAAGAAATCACTCAAGCAATATCTACTTTCTATCTATCTATCTATCTATCTATCTATCTATCTATCTATCTATCTATCTATCTATCTATCTATCTATCTATCTATCTATCTATCTATCTATCTATCTATCTATCTATCTATCGTTCTCCATATTCTCATCAGATGCCCTCCCATGAATGCGCGTATGACTGTGGACTACTATAAATATTAGCGTCCTGTTTATCGTTATCAGAAATTGTGTTTGTTTTCAAACATTCGAACAAGTTGAAACACTATACTCGATTAGTTGATGAATTTATTACTCCTGAACAACTGAGTATCGTTATTTAGACAATAAAAACACCTTATCGGCGTGTAATCAGTCGTGTAAAACTCAAGCTGTTATTTTATTCTCACGATCTCAACTGTTAGGATGAGTTTATAGGACTCAATTAAGGACATGATGAAAGCTAGAATCTCGGCTCGAATAGAGTCGAAAATTGACAATTACGAAAGCCTCATTATGAACACAGTATGTGTTACGAAGTAGTATCCCACAATCTCAGCATTTTAACATGACAAAATGGGATTTGAAAATATTAGATACCCATACTGAGTCATAATAGTTAATAATGTTTGAGACAATGCTCTATACAGGGTGTAACATAAGTACGTTAAAATATTCAAGTGACGTGTTCCTGAGACAATTTTAAGAAGAAAAGTTTTTATAAACTTGTGTCCGGAAATGGTTCGTTTCGAAGATACAGGGTCTTCAAATTTAATTTTTTTTGTTCGCTTTTCAAACGTAACTTTTGCAAAAAATAAGTTATTTGCACGAAATTTGGTACCCGGGGTCTTTTCGACGTGGGAAATCATAATTTCGTATTAATTTTTATGTAACATCTACAGGGCGCTGCGTACGCTGTCATTAATAATTTCAAATTGTCCCAACATTTTTGAGAGTGAACTTTTGGTACTTTTTATGAATTAACCTCATTCCCACACCTTTTCCAAGTAAAAAAGGAACACTTCCTCAACAACGCTGGAAGTGATCGTTTTCAAGATATTTACAATTTTCTATATCGATGCATGTTACTTAGCTCCTAGAAGTTGCTGAGAAATTACAAAAACTAAGTATGTGGTAGGTCTCGTCAAATAATCTATATACCTTATTATCAAGTGTTTATCGAAAAATTATTTGTTTTCGAGATACAGATGGTTGAAATTTTCCAAAACATGGTTGGTTTTCGTCATGAGTTATTTGAAACTGTTTTTATTTTCATCAAACTTCTTAGTCAGTATACCGACAGACTTCTTCTGAACTGAGCATTATCAAGCTGCTCAATCAGTACAGCCAAATTTGATTTTAATAATTTTAGTCACTCTCCGCTTGCAAATTAAGTTAATTAAATCGAGAAGGTTATGAACGTTTGTTTATAAAAATATAAGTTTGCTGTCATATTTTTAACTATCGATTGACATATTAACAGTTCGAAGTTTATAAAGTGAATTTTTGGTACCATGCCCGACTTTATGAATGCTGAAATGGCCGACACGGCTTGGCTGACGGAAATTCAACCGAGGCCAGACATTTACGAATCTTTTTCAGCGATTTTCTGAATCTGGAAAAAATCTGCAGTAGGACAAGAACTGTGGAATCAGAGGAGGCGGTTCTCGAAGAAATCGATCAACATCCAGAGATAAGTACGAGAAAAATTGGTCTAACATTAAATGTGAGTCACATGACCATTTACAGAATTTTAGAGGAACAGCAATTATATCCTTATCATATTCAGCGTGTCCAGGCACTTACGGCACGTGATTTTCAACCGCGTTTCGAATTTGCTCAATAGCTTCAAAGAAAAGTCGAACAACATCCCCAAATTTTATTGGAAATCCTCTTCACAGATGAGGCTAATTTTTCAAGAAACCACATGTGGGCGGAAGATAAACCACTTGCGATAACGCCTCGGATAACGCAAACTCATATCCGAGACAGATTCTCTTTTGATAATGGGTAGGCATAATTGGGGATTATTCAATTGGGCCATATTCTCTCCTTACGTTTGAACGGAGATGCTATCAATTTTTTTTGGGAACGCGAGCTTCCCCAGCTCATGGAAGATGTTCCCATTGGTCTCCGATTCCACACTTTATTTATGAACGATGGAGCCCCTGCTCATTTCAGTCTGATAGCAGGAAATTTCTTAGACGTAGCGTATCCCCAACAATAGATAGGAAGAGGAGGCACTCAGCATCAGGCCCCGAGGTTAACGGACCACAATCCCGTCGATTTTTTTCTTTTGGGGACACCTAAAATCACTAGTTTATGCTAGCCCCATTGATAACGAGGAAATGTTAAGGGATCGCATCATAGCTTGCTGCGAAACGATATGAAACACTCCCGGAGTTTTTCAACGGGTGCGGAATTCTTTGATGAGTAGAGCAGAAGCTTGCATTACTGTTGGGGTTCGTCACTTTGAACATTTGTTGTAATAGTTGTTTCTTTTAATTTTTATATTTCCAATTGCCTCATAGATCACATAGTATTTTTCCGAATTGTTTTTTCACAAACTCCGAAATTTAGCACTTTCTAATTGGATAATTAAACCTCACATGTTTTTTCAATTTGAATTGATTAAGCAATTTGATAATGCTCAGTTCAGAAGAAGTCTGTCCGGGTATACTGAGTATAAAGTTTGATGAAAATAAAAGCAGTTGCAAATAACTTATGACGAAAACCAACCATGTTTTGGAAAATTGCAACCATCTGTATCTCGAGAACAAATAATTTTTCGATAAACATTTCATAGGACGGTAGTTTATTTTGACGAGACCTACCATGTAATGTTCTCAGCAACTTCACTTAGCGCCCTAAGAGCTAAGTAACAAGCATCAATATAGAAAATTGTAAATATCTCGAAAACGATCACCTCCAGCGTTTTTGAGGAAGTGTACCTTTTTTACTTGGAAAAGTTGGTGGGAATGAGATTCATCCATAAAAAGTACCAAAAGTTTACTGTCAATTTGAAATGAATAATGACAGTGTACGCAGCGCCCTGAAGATGTTACATGAAAATTAATACGAAATTATGATTTCCCACGTACCAACTTTCGTGCAAATAACGTTATCTCCGAAACGAAACATTTCCGGACACAAGTTTACATAGACTTTTCTTCCTAAAATTGTCTCAGGAATACGTCACTTGAATATTTCAACGTACTTATGTTACACCCTGTATACATGGTTTCTCACGGTAGCCGTTCGTTAGAAGTTTTCGTGCTTAGAAATAACTTTGAATTCTGATTTTTTGGATATCACGGTAATCAAACATTCTCTTTCATTTCAAAATATTTCAAAGGTCACATACTACTTCCGGTTGTACCGGATGTCACCATAAACTATCTCATTTTAAATGGAACACCCGGTTCATTATCTAATCTTTGGATATCTCAGAAAATGTTCGTGATGAGTTCCATCAGGTTTTCATATACCTATTTTCAACTGTTTCTAAGATATTTTGATTATTATTTTCAAAATGTAGCCTTATTTTCAACATCGTTTTCAACACTGTGCCTTTTACACATTTCCAACTGGTGGTGAGCGCTTCTGGGGTAGCATAGGAATGATACTTTCGAAATCCACTATAACCAACTGATTTATCGCATACAGGGTATCCAAAATTTGACGACCAATTTAAACATTTCCAAAGTTGAATTGGATAGTTCTACTATCAAAGTACCTTCATGACATTTTTAGAGTCATTATAATAAAAAATGTGGGATCCTTATATTGGGATGGTTCATAAAAAATCTCGACACTTCTACAATTCCGTTTCATCAAAATCACAACTTTATGAAACTTTAACTGGAATTTTCAGACGTCAAATTATTGGTACCACAGTTCATTCATGTATATACCATGTCTCGTAACTTGTTTTGTAATTCCATATTCGTCATTTCTGAGAAATTTCTCTTACCAAGAATCGAACCGCTAATAAACAATGATAAAAGTTCTCACATCATATGTTTTCTCTAACGTATGATAATATAGGTAAACGTGTACAAATATATCGACAAATATTATTTCATCTCATGGTTAACGATTTTTCCTGAAGAATATCATTCTCGGAAATTATTATGAAGTCGCAGCTCTTGTTGTATTATATTCGATTATATTTCTCTTTGGTATAATCAGAGATAGAACCGTTATCGAAAGAGTGTGGTTCCATAGACAGAAATAGTGAGATGATCAGGCTCGAGAACAGGATGTTGAGTTCCAAAGAAATTCATTCATGTGCCAATCGGGCCAACAAATGTTTTTCTCCAAGAATATTGACCCTTCCGGACCAACATGTACTAAACAATATACAGTGAGTTTTGAAAATTTTGCACCGAGTTTTTGCACCGTATGTGGAACTTTTTCATTATATATTTGTCAGAAAACTTCTTCTATGATGAATATTGGTGCATTGTAAATACTTGCATTTGAGGTGTCGAAATTCTTAATTCCTAAACGGTATACAGGGGAGAACAAAAATTAGGAATTCCGATCAAGAGTAAACCAACCTTATTTTCGACACATACGACGTTTGTGTGAAAAAGTTGTTTATAATCAAAGAAAATATTCCGATTTTTAAATCTACGCAATTACGCAATGTTGTAATAATAATTTTTGCTGCATAAGTGGCTGATGTGATTTCAAATTTGGATATTATTTTTAATTCTAAACAATTTATCTGAATAAATTTTTTTTTTAAAAAAGGTATTTTCGACCAAGTACAAACGACTTACTCCTGACAACTGACCTCGCAACCTCGCTCGCAACTGACCATATTACAGTATGAGACTTTCTTTAGAAAGTTCGATAAAAGTCATTGGGGGCTTCTTTTAGATATTGTATTTCTAACTTCTATGTTCGTTTGTGTGAATTTTATATTATGTTGATGTCATCTATTCCTCGTTCGTCTCCTCCTATACAGGGTGTCCCAGAATAACGTTCGTATACTCCGGGAGGTAATTGAACATATTGAAAAAATGAAAAAAATGTTCCTGCTAACATGTGCCCGAAACTGCTTCCTAAAGGCGCTACAGCCCTTTGGAGGTAGATCCCTAAATGCAGTTTTCTTCAATTATCTTTGTTACCATATGGAATCACGAAATTTTGTTCCTATAGATAATTTGATATGGAGTAATCATATCTATGCCATTCCCATAACAAAATTAGATTCGTAACTTAGTCCATGTTGATTTGTTGTGAAAACTCAATCAAAATGAGAAATTATGAATTTCTTGAAAACGGTTCGTTTTACGGCATTCTGACAAATGTATTTATGTGAAAGTATTTCGAGATGGTACTGAAAATGATGAATTGAAAAAAAAATTGGGAAATTACGCACCAACCGTACCTCTCTCTTCATTATATCAAGTGTTCCATTCGAGGTTCCATTCCTCTGAACGATTCGTAAGATCAAATTACCTATAGGTACGTGATTCTAGGATCAATGGTGACAAGGATAATTGAAGAAAACTGCATGCATTTAGGTACCTACCTCCAAATGGCTGTAGTGCCCTTAGGAAGTATTTTCGGACACTTGTTGGTAGACACATTTAGGAAACTAAATCCAGCCATTATGATTTTGTTGATGAAATAATAAAATCACCAGAAATATGCAAAGTTGCATGTCAATGACCTTGTAGATTACAACCATTTCTAAATATTCTGAAGCCCTCGCTGAAGCCTGAAAGGTCTCGTCAAAGGTGCATCAACAATCCGACAGACATGCGCAGTGAATATTTGAATAAGTCCAGCTATGGAATTGCAAGTTATTTCACCAAAATGTATGTAATGTCAGATTAGTTTTAGTATAGTTCGTCGTACTTGTTGAGAAAATAACTCGGAGATTAATAATAATTTACATAATCAATCAAATACATATTCTAGCGTGGAATCATGAATTAAAATTATGAATGAGAAGATTGATTGTATTTTACAAGTTATTTGACTAGTACTTCAACCTCGACTTCAACAGTATGGTTTCAACAACTAGATGTATTAGACGATTGTCACAATTCACGAGGATACGAAAAAAGTGGTACATGCTTCATATTTTTTATACGACCACCATTATCAATAGAGTCAAGAGCATTGAACACGTTCAAAAGAAAATCATTCGTTGGGATTCTTGGGTTATCAGTTGTCAGTTCCAGTAATCGTTAAGCGATGTGTTAGGATTCTTCGAAACCATCACAAACAATTTTTGCTAATCCGATAATTCGCGATTACCTTCACGTTTCAAGTGAAGTCATGTAACTAACGTACCTACCCTACTTATATTTATTTTGTTTATTTTTAACCTCGTTCATAGCGCTAACTGGACTGCAAGGTATGTTTGTACATACCTCTATGAACCTAATGCTGCCTCATCCTTTACAGCCTCGTTTACAGCCCACTTCCAGAAAATCACTCACAATTTCTTACACATTAAATCGCATTGAATACAATTCATTCAAACTCATTCGAATTTTATTCCAGTGGTACCTACTTTCGCGGGAATGAGGTTGTGGTACAGCTTTAGCCTAAAGCTGCTCCACACCATGTATATTTTTGAAAACACCCAAACTATTGTTTAACAATTCTGAGTTTGTTTATGGCAGTGTGAAGCAGTGCAAATTGCACAAAAATATCGGAATCGATTGTTTCTATGATATTTATCGATAATCATCTGGGTGGGCAGGTGCAAGAAATTCCTAATCTCATAAAACCTCTCGAAATGGAGTTTTTCAATTATCAAAATCGATTTTCGTTAGTGTGGAGCAGTGTAATAAATTCCAAATTGTACAATACCTTAGAAATGAGTTTCTTTTATATTAATCGATAATTATTCGAATGGGCTGGTGTAAGAAATACCTATAGAAATACAGTTCTCGAATTTGGGTGTTGATTTTTCGGTTGATTTCCACCTCAAATAGTTGTAGCTAATACGAGAGTAAATATGTAAGAAAATCTTGCTCGTGAAATATGTCGATAGTTTGGGTATTTTCAAAAATATACATGGTGTGGTACAGCTTTAAGCCAGCCACTGTAATAAAGTTAGAGTGAGTTGTAATAAATTCTTATCAATGTGTAAGAAATTGTGATAGTGATTTTTTGGTAGTGGACTATATAGGCTGGTGCAGTATTAGGATCATCATAATCGTTAACTTTTCAGAGGACTGATTGAGGTTCTCGAAAATTAAATGAACCTGAGATTTAAAATTCTGGTAAAATTGAGGGCGCAAGTTTTCAAAGTCAAGTTAGGATAATTTTGTGGATAGGATGCGAGATAGGATGAATATAATATTCGTAGACCACCATTTCACATGAGCCCAATTCTGCCGAATTGAAAATTCGGCAGAATTTGTCACTCTTGTCGCAAATAAGCAAAATAATGAATAAACAATCACATTTCCGAATTTTCCTAATTGAAGTAGTGATAAAATCGAGGGATAATAAACACCTCGTATTTATACCTACACCTCGAGCTACACCTAGTTCCTACCTAAGTAGGTCGCAGGTCAAGGTAACAATATGGATTATTTCTAAACTTTTCAAACAACTTTTCAACAAATGTTTCTCTGCGGGTGTGCAAAAATGTCAATGATACGATGAAAATGTATACACATCATGAACTAATATCCATTAACATAAGACACCAGCATCTGACACTGACTATATGAGGAATGCCATTAGAAATTCAGTTCCAATTGATAATACTCATATTGTAATATTTCGAAGAACCACATCATATATTTGTTGCAATACGCATTATTAAGAGTTACAGCTCGAGATGAAGTCTAGATTTTTAATAATTATGCCAAAGTGCAACGAATAGGTAGGTACTTTTTGCACGTGTTACAAAACATGTTATTTCTAAGACCGAATTAATTTACCTAGTACATTTCTTCAAAATATCCAGATTTTCAAACTGACAACTGGAATAAGCAGTTAACACTGTCAAATGCTGGGATAACAACGAATGAACTGTCGTTATGAGAAATTTTTTATGTTTATTGAGGATATCACTGATGATACCTAAACACAGAAAACAGAACAGTAAAAACGTAACTTTTTGCAACATTGGAATGGTTCATAGAAATCATAATTATAGGTATACCTTGAGGGATACCTACGGGATACCATAAGAGTGTTATATACCAGGTTATATATATGGTACGGGCATTGTAAATAAATGAGCATTATCTATAACGCCGGGCATTTTAGAAACGATAGTTCCTCTGAATTAATATATCTAAAATTTCAATAGGATGAAGTCTAAAAATATGTGGATGAATCATATTCAATGATAGGATCTCGGATATGATCCTTCCTCATGCACATACAACATAGTCAAGGAACATTGTTTGAAGATTCTGAGGAAGGATAATTTTTAAATTGCCCTGCATCATAAAAAATGATGAGTATTGCTATATCATTTACATTGCTCATAACATATAGATACATACCTATGATATATAATACTATGGTCTTCATGGACTAGTAACACAGATATATGAATTTTTTTCATTCATCAAAAACTAGAGAGCCGAGAGATAACCCGTAGCCTTGAATTTTGTTGATGAAAATAATATTGAGTTAAGAAAACAAATTAGACTTACTTTCGTCAATATAAAGAGAAGAAAATCCGAAAATACACTTGACATACACAGTACATTCTTTAATCACCCATTTCCAACTATAAAACTACACAAAAATCACTGAAATAAAAACAAACACCAAGGTAAAACACCAAACAATGATAGGTAATTGTCAAAAAAAAAAACAACAGTTCGACAGTAAAATCTCTCTAAAAACACCACTGTCCACGTAGACACAAACGAAAATATCTCGGAAAACAGGATTTTTAACACTCGTGTAAAAGCAAAATGTTCGAATTTGGCGGATATTCTCGCAATTTCTCTAAATCGCAAGAGATGTGGCAAATGCACCCAAAGCGGACGCGTTGTAGACAGCAGCAGCCTAAAATATTTTGAAATCGACTGCTTGCTGCTCAAGTCACATGGCAGCCAATAGAATGAGGCCGAGGAAAAACGAACGGTGCGCTGTTGCCGCTCTCCTGAAATATCACGGTCTTACGTACTAATTTTCTCTTCCAAGTTCCAACTTCATTTTGTTGATGATCAAGTACTTTCATTAGTTCTGAAAAAAGACACATCTGAAGGTAGTCCTGGAAAAACACCGAAGTTACAAAATAAAACACTATTGATTTTTATGGTTACTATTTTATTCTTGAATATTTTAGATTTTCACATATATGATTCATCATGTGTGTTGGTTCTGTTTCGATATATCCAAGAATATCCCGTGAAGCCTGTAAAGAGGTAGGATTTACCTATTTTTGTTCCTGTCGCTTTTTTCAACACTAGTTCTACACCTAGAGACTGCGTTTAAGTTTGTTGGTGAATTTTTTATTCGATATTTCTCTCTGATATGAAGACTCCGACTGTTGTGCTAACATTGTATGAACAGAAATCATCGTGATTTGAAAAATAAGCGACTTCACTCTAGGATTGATCATTTTGAGAAATTCAAATTGCAAATGATGGTAAACAATCAGTGTTCTAATTTATACCAGTTTGTCATTCATAAGTCACAGTGGCAATTCAGTTTTCCAGTGATTTTCTCTCTCATTTATTCCATATTTGACTGTAGGTAAATTTTTCATGGACTTGAACAAGAGCTAGGTATATACCTACTTTCTTTCTGATCATGCAGTGATATAATTCATTATTGTAATGTGTATACAGGGTTGGGATAAAGAACGGGGAAAAGAACGATATTTAGGAAAATTTGCAGGTGAGTATAATGGAACAAAATGCATCTGGTGTATAATTTTTCGTTGATAATATACTCCTGGTTCAACCAGAAATGCCATCAACTTCTGTAATTTGAATGGGACACCCTATGTATTTTCACAGATTTTGAAAGAGCTTGTTATTTTGAATTCATACATACTGAGCTTAGTGTGAAAAAATTTGTAAAAATGAGGATTATAGCACTTCAATTACCCTCCTTCGAGTTTTTTGCATTAGAGCAAAAAACTATTTAGATAAACTAATTGATGTTGTTTGTATGCATAGTAATAAATAAACGTCCAATTTACAAATTATACAATTTAGAATGGTTCAATTGAGTGAAAAAGAGCGTATTGAAATTAAAATGATCGGTTATGGTGATTGTGAAATTTATTTCCGTCAATTAGAATTTGACACTTGGAGAACAAAAGAGTACTCGTTTATTCATTACTATGCATACAAACAACATCGATTAGTTTATCTGAATAGTTTTCTGCTCTAATCCAAAAATCTCTAAGGAGATTGATTCCTCGTTTCTACAAATTCACAATAAACTCAGCATGTATGCATTCAAAATAACAAGCTCTTTCAAAATATTTGAAAGAAATGTAGGGTATCCCATTCAAATTAAAGAAGTTGGTGGCATTTTCGGTTGGACCGGAAGTATATTATTATCAAAAAAATGTACATCAGATGCATTTGTCCCATTGCATTCACCTGCAAATTTTCATAAATATCGTTCTTTTCGTTCAAAAGATATTAACTTGTTTTCACACTTTATCCCAACCCTATATATATTGTATGTATTCAGAATGTCTCCATTATATATCATATATCAAAATTCATTTCCATATCTAGTCATTTTCCTCTGAATTTATTCTGAATATTTGGATATTGGATGGTGTTTGCACCGGCCACTTCCAGTAGTCTGACAGTTTCGTCATTCGTCTATTTATATTCGAAATCTTGCTACACTTTCTTCAAAACTGCAGAAAAACTGGATACACAGATAGAAAATTGATTACAGGCAAGCAACATTGAGAGCCAAACAAAAACATATACTTCAAAAGTCAAAACAGAAATATTTGGAGTGTGTGTGGAGGAGAATATTAGTTGCGATGTTGCTGATGTCTTCCAATCTTCCTCATCTTACTTATATGGCAGTTGTCAAAAGGGATAACTAGTATCACTTATTTCAAGAAAAAACATCATTTTTCTCCACTTTCTTATTCTCCATCTAGGCATATTTTGTTATCTATTATTTTTTCTATCACAATATACTCAATGAATTCAATGACTTTTTTGTTTCAGTCACTCAATAAATAACTCACTTATATTGACCTTATTGATGAGGCTCACAAGATTAGTTAGTGTCCGAGAGACCAAGAAGCTGCTAGTAGGTTAACAGTGTATTTTTTGTGAATATGGTTCCTTGTTTCAGGTTGGCATGAAGAAAGATTTTTCCAGGGGACTAAATTGCTGAAAATGGCGTCAGCATTTCGACCGAATCAAAAAAAAATCCTTTATTATCCAAACAGTTACACACGTAGACGTAAAAAAATATACGAAATATTGAGTCTAAAAAATTATGATCAGAACATAACGTTATAGGAACAAAACACATATTATGACAAGCCCATTAAAATAAAAAACAAACGAACAAAAATTTTATCATTGAATAATATGACGATCAAAGTTTTGATAAAAAATATCAGTGTACAAAAATCATTGTAAATTTTACACTTATTATAAAACATTGGCGATTTTGTCATGACGTTTGTTCTCGAAGTAGGAAGATAAAAATATTTCTCGTTGTGGTCAATTCAGAACAATCGATGAGAATATTAATAAGTTTACATATGGAAAGGCAAGAATAATACAGTTCACGATCTTCCAGAGGCGAAAAAGGGAATCTAGATAGAAGGAGTTAATTATCAGTTGTTTCGGATATATCTCATCTAACCTGAATGCAATATATTCAATGAATATTCGTTGTACAGATTCAAGTTTTTGAATGTATGTATTTTGTATTGGTGACCAGACTAATGACCCATATTTCAAGTGCGACTTGACATAGGCAACATATATAGAGTTGTGTAACATTTCTTCCCGAAATTTGTGTATGTTCTGAAGATGATGCTTTAGCATCCTTCTTGCGAAGCAGGTTATTTTATTTATATAACAATAAATGGTGATTTCACTTCACCATGATTATTTAAACGCATCAGATGAAAAACATGATTGGAACCTTAGGTACATAGCACAATATTTATGCCCTATAAGAATAATAATATCAGCATTTGTTTCAGACATCGTTCGAGATTACAAATGATTCATAAGTTGTGTCGTTTGACATGTCGATACATGTTTTCGCAGTTTTATCAACAAACCAGAAATCTGACAGGACCTACGCGACGCAGCATGAGAATCCCGATCGATAGCACCCGATATCAATTCAGCTTACTTTAGAGCGGCAAGATGTGGCAACATCGCAAGGCGCGTGAATCGACTGCAACCGGCCTCCTCGAATCCTGGTAGGGGAAGAAAGAGAGCGGGTTTGATGTCCCGTGTGCGTGACTCGTAAACCGTACTCGTACTTCGTACGTTGTACGCTGGCTCTAATTCCTTCTGCCACAGTTAGATAATCTCGCATGCCGTGACGTGCCGTTTTGCCGAGGCACATTGGGAATTTTTGGGGTAAAACGTAATGAGGAAAACCATTCTTTCAGTCAACGGGAAACGCTTATGACTGATGAGGACGTTTAAAAAAGAAAATAGTACATGTAGGATGAACAAAAAGTCTCATGCCTACCTATTACTTGCAGTCGCAGCTCTGACGCACATCTTTTTCTGTAGATTTTCATTGGACAATTGGCAAAATGTGTTGATCATACAACTAAATGTTTTTCAGTGTGAAGTTATAGTAGTACTGTTAATGTACTGGTAATGTACTGTAGTAATGTCCCATACAAATCATTGTTATTTGAGCCTTTCGAAGAGCTTTTTGTATAAGTTTCGATTAACAATCTAAACTTATCGGAAATTCACTAGATTCGACAAATGACTGCGTTTTTTGCCACTCCCAAAGCAATCATGACGTCTATAGCAGAGCGCGGCGACAACACTTCGAAATTTTCAGATTTCAGTATTTCCTAAAAAATGTGGAAAACTGATCGAAGCGAATATGAGTAATTTCCTGCAATCAAAAATATGAATCCTCATTAACGCCAATTTAAATTTGTAACACTAACTTATTTTCTTCCCCTCTTCTTCTCTTACTGTCATTGGAAATTCACATTAATTCGCCATTTTTGAACCATAGAGAGTAAAATTGTATATTCTCCAATGAATGACGGCTATTCGTATACGGTTCGGTTCAATCATCTGAGAGAAAAATAGCCATCGTACGTATATACGTATATACTTTCTGTACGACTTGAATGAAAATTATAAACTTATATCCATGAATTATATTAAATTATAAAATATAAATTATGAAAAAAATCATGTCCGTTTAGCGCTGAACTTGAACAGTTTGAACTGGCAATTAGGGCTGATTGCCATAATTAGGGCTGTAGGATTCCCTCTCGTGTTGTTAACAGATAAAAAAAATTGCCAGTTCAAACTCACAATTAGGGATAAATGCCAGTTTAAACTGGCAATTAGGGATGAATGTCATTTTAAACTGGCAATTATCCCTGATTGCCAGTTTAAACTGGCAATTCGCCCTAATTGTCAGTTCAAACTGGCATTTAGCCATAATTACCATCAATTAAAACTGGTAATTATCCCTAATTTCATTCAATTTGCTCTTTTATTCTTCAGAATACAATCAAATTTCAAATTTCAATTTTTCAAATTTTGAGGTACGACTGTTGAAAAGTGCTCCGTGAAAGCAATCTTTTTTAGTGTTCAAAAGTTACGAAGTATTTCATATCTAAGTTTGCAGAATCAAACGGCGTATCTGGAAATTGTTCAATAAACCGCTAAGCAGTTGAAATAAAGTGCATTTCTGCATGTCGAAGACATCTATGGTACCCAGGTAAATAGCTTCCGATAAATAAAAGAGTCGTGTAGGTGGTCGGGAATTCAATGTCGAGGCCACTGCCCGAAATATTTCCACCTCAAATGCGTGAAATTCCGAGCGGGTTCAATGACTTACCAGCTGACACTGGAGTTGAATGGGTATGTAAACAATGTAAAAATGGTTCATGATCTAATTGATGAATTCACCGTGCAAAGGGAATAATATCGTGAAAATATCGTAAAATAATTGATGTAAAGAGTGAATCCAAATCCATGAGAGCTGAAATCGAGTTACTGTGATGTTCCTAAAAAGAGCGAAGAAAACATTCTGGAGCTGCTTGTCCACCGAGTTTCGCAACATCCTGACAATATCAATAGATGTATATCAAAAATATTGTGGTAAAATTCACCTCTCGTATTATCAAAAATGAATGAATGAAACTTGTACGGAAGGATAAAGGAAACAAAATTCCAAGACGGTTATTCAACCGTACTACAAGGAGTTCTAAAAAGCTCGAGAATTTCGAATACACATGGGCCAAAGATGGCAATATATTGATAAAAAAATTCGATAAGAGTCAAGCGATTCGAATAAAAAGTGAAGATGTATACAGTAGACTGAATAAGTCTACTCACTCAAAATTTTTCTGAATTGGATACTGAAGTTGAGGAGGAGCGCTATTCAATCTGCCTAGTTGGTGATACTACACTCCAGTATTCCTGTAGACAGAAAGGAAAAACGTAGATTCACGTATTATTGTGAAAATGAAATGAAAACAAAAAATAACATACCAAAAAAATTATTCCAAATATTTTTGGTCATGCCTGCATGTCTCTAAATAACAAACTCGTTTCCGACAATAAAAGTTAGTATTCTTGAATTATTTCCAGAATATTTCAATAGTGTTTTCGAATGTTTCTTATCGCCTTCTTAATGAAAATAACTTTCACACTCGACGTACGTTATAAAACTGAAATTTTAGATTTCAGATGCAATCAATGCGTTAGATATGAACAAGGGGCCAGGACCTTATGGTATATAATGATAATGATAATAATAATAATAATAATAATAATAATAATAATGATAATAATGATAATAATGATAATAATAATAATACTAATAATAATAATAACTGTACGTGATATTAGTGATATCAGTGTGGATGAGTTCATTGATTTATCATTTTATACAGCATTATTGACTAGATCATTTCTTTCACTGTTCTCTTGTATAACTGGTAGTTTTTTATTCCTCTGATATAGTCAGGTAATTGGTTAGCGAACTTAATACTGAGGTAGACATAACTTCTTTGGCCTATAGTTTCCTCACATCTTATTGAGATACATTTATTGCCTTCTTGTATTATGTATGTAAATGACCTGATACGGTAATCATAATTTTTATTGTTCAAATTGAGCAAGGTACTCAGGGTGAAACGCTGTCGGATATCATAAAGTTGTGATTCCCCAAATAGAGAGTCTGTCGGATAGTCGCGACTTTTCTTGAATATAATTTTAATGATCCATCTGTGTAAAACGTTCAAATTTTCCAGATGACAATCATGTACTCCCTCCCCCTAGCTTGAGTTACCATATGACAGTTTCGATTGCACCAGTGCAAAGTAGACAGTTTTCAAATGAGGTATATCTAGAAAATGTTCTAGATACTCAAATCTTGTCTAGTCCTCTTGATTTCCTGATCACATTTTTTACTTGTAGGTCCCATCGAAAATGACTATTCATCACTATTCCAAGATACTTTCTTTGCATATTCTCCTTCCAGTGTCTCAGTTACTTCATCAATTTGTACTGGTAGACTAGTTTTATACTGAGCAAATGTTGAATACTTAGTTTCCTCTATGTTCAATGGTGTGCACTTGTTGCACTGAAACCAAGTTTTTATAATTTCCATATCTCGTTCAGCAGTGAGACGGTTCTATGCTTTTTCCTGATGAAGTATAGCAGTATCATCCGCAAAACATAACTGTTCCTTCGGTTTTCATCCCTTATGAACTATTTATGTAAATAATGAATAACAATGGGCCAAGGATAGTACTTTGCGGGACTCCATATGTTATTTTTGTAGACTCGCTTTCAATTCTATCTATGACAACACATTGTCTACGATTTAATAAATAACTTTCTTATAGGTTATATGTGATAACCTTAATTCCATATGATTTCAATTTCTCCAATAGTTCTGTATGACAAACGGTATCGAATGATTTTGTGTTGCGATTAATCTTTGATAGTCATTACGTATTATCTACAATAAGTGCTTGATAGTACTTTTCCGAATGAATGGAAAGTTGCGCAAATTGTACCCGTACACAAATTTGGAAAAGAAAATGATAGTCAATTACAGGCCAATATCTCTACTTGGAAATCTCTATTTTGGAATAATCTTATCCAATTTATCAATACGTGGCAATATGGGTTTCCAAAAAAAAAACGCTCACTAATTTCAGACCATTTATTCAGGAGATATACTCCAACATAAAAAAATAAACCTCGATGTGCCCTGTACCCTGTTTTTTCGAAGGCTGTCGACAAGGTTCACCATCCGACCCTCATTTTGAAACTTGTACATGGAAACCTTTTGAAGTTATTCACCTATGAAATTGAAAATCGTAATGGGTATGTTGTTGAAAATAATTCTCGATCACCATCTCTAACAATGACGTCTGGCGTCCCCCAAGGATCGGATGTTGGTCCTCTTTTCTCTAACATATTCATAAATGATATATTCAAGTGCTTTGGATATACGGATATTCAGCTATATGCGAATGATCTCAAAGTTGAATTTGAATAAATGTCACAAAATCCTCTTTACAAGGAGCTTAACGCCACTTTCGATCTCACCCCAAATGGCCAATTAATTGATAAAGTCAGTTCAATCAAAGACCTAGGAGTAATTCTTGAAGCTTCACTGAATTTTCACATCCATATAGAGACTACTATACAAAATGCCTCCAGAAACTTACTGAATCGCTTAGTCACGCTGGAACAGTAATAACATAGCTCAATTGTAAGTATATATAGTCTCCTAGAGTACGCCTCTACCTTCTGGATTGTCTGGAATCCTCTATAAAAATAGGAAATAGAATCGAAAAGGTACAGAATAAATGTATTATATTTCCGATTTAACAAGAGGCTATATTATCTCTTGTATCAATGTGGTGTGAAATTTTACAAACTTGGAGTATTGAACTTAAGGGACAATTCTTCAATATTTGTATTGTCTATTGAGTTTTTAATAACATTATAGGTTCACCCTTCTGTGCCAGTTTTTTCCTCTTGAATTTCACCTAACATAATGTCACTATTGGTACTATTGGTATATTACAAACTTTTGCGATTCTGTTTATGAATAAAGCTGCGTCTATCTGTTGAATCACCATTTTCTCTAAAAATATATAAAATTAGACAATAAATAGCGGTGCTATGGCTTGTGACGTTTTTTTGTCAGCCTTGTATATCAAAATCATGTTATTTTGGAGATTTAGTTTTGACACCTCTCATAGATCATTTCAGTTTGAAAATATTTATACTGTTTCTTTAACCGACTATTCTTTCTGAATTGGCCCCGTTTAGATAATTGCCGTTGACTCAATATCTCATTGAAGAACTTCAATTATTATTCTAGTCATTATTATTAATGATATAAATGAATCAATCAATACATCTTTCATTGTCTGAAGATTTACATCTTATCGACAAAGTCTTGTGAAAATTAAAAGTAAAATAGAGTATATGTATATATATAAAAATATTTCACATAGCAATGACATGACATGAGCTATATGTGAAAATATTGAAAACTCTTAAAATGAGATATATTTTTATAATCACAAACATTACACATAACAATTTATGTATAGTTAAAACACAATTAGCTGGTTTACTCCACAATTCCAACATTCAGTCAATCAAGACCTCGATGAAGACATCCCATATAGTCTGATAATTTATATACATCTTATTGACAAAGTCTTGCAAAAAATAAAAAGCTCAATAAATGTATTCGAATGAGAACATTTCACATAATAATAAATAATTCATAGATAAAACATGTTTTGGATTTATTGAAAAGTTTAACTGAAAGTATTGCACATGTTTAGATAGAGAAAATCTTGAACATCGTAAATTTCTTCTTCTATGAGAATTTGTTTCACTCATTTTCTGAAGAAGCTGATGGATTTTGACACTGGCTGGTAAATGGTTATTCAGTTCAGCAGCATTAATATAAATGATAGAGTTTTTTGATGAAATCTGGAAAATTCACGATATTATTCGGGTTGCCCCATTTTGAATAAACACACTGTATATATTACCCTCGATTGCCTGATTATCTGCACTAATGAGTATTACTCAAGTATTTATAAGCTAAGAATATGCATTGAATGAAGAATGAATTTCTACAATGATTCTTTTTCCGTAGCAGCGCTTGATAATTGTAAACAACTATTACCTATTTTGAATAAAAATATATACAACAAATAACAACACGATTTGACGTTACCTACGATAAATTTTATATTTTTTCACATAACTGCATAATTCATATTTCTTCATGCATTATAGATTGATTTTGTCGTGAAAATGCTAATCCAGATCATATGATTTGAAACAAGAACGAACAGTTATATTATTGAAATCAGCTGGTTTCAATGCAATATTTTCTTTTTCTAGTTCCAAATAAATGATAAAATCATACTTACACCTCATAATAATTCGACAACGATACACAGTACCAAGTTTCACCAGGAGTACCTTTCTGTTGTACAATTGGATAATGTTCGAAGTCACGAAAAATTTGAACTAGAAATTCTAACCTCAAAAAAGTTATGTTCAAAACTATAAGGGTTATAAATGAGAACAAATTCATGCGATTTGTCAGCTTCAACTACATATTCATACAAAATTCATTCCAATGTTGCCAGTAGTTTCGACATAATCGTACAAAATACGTGTACATATTTTCCTGCATTTTGAATACGGATGCCATAACGATTTTTTTTACTGACCAAACCCAACTAATTTTGAAGTGTTGTAAGCAACGAGGCCAACTTTTTTTGAACACCTTGTAACGGTAACAAAGTGACCTCTCTTTGTTTTATATATATATATATATATATATATATATATATATATATATATATATATATATATATATATATATATATATGAGTGAGCATCAATTCGTCCAATTGTAATAAGTTCAATCGTCCCTGGAAGGTTATTTGATAGCTCGCCAAAGGCAATGGATGTCAATCGATATATTGATATCTGAGGCGATATCAAAGCGGAAAACTTTTCTTGTATGAAATTAACATCAAAGCATATAATGCCCTATTACCTCATATACCAACATGATATAAACAAGTGATTGAATTGGTAGGATCTAACTGAATCTTTTCGGCTTTTCGGATTTTTTTTCACATTCATTCACACTGACTTGTGTGCAAAATACTTTGAATGAACCTTCATTGGATAACGTCAGAATTGATGATTATTAAACGAATAAATCAGTTACATTTTGTTATTTCTGACAGTGTGCCTACATTCAGGTTTTGAAGCTCCAGAATATGAGAAAGAATAAAAAATGCAAACTTTTGCAATGCTTCTGAACTTTCTATGAAGGTGTGCCCTTTCATTTCGAAAATATTAAAACAGAAAACCAATGAAATAATGGAAATTTATTTGAACACTTATTACTCTGTAATATTCTGGAGATGTCATCTGATTAATACAACGAAATTATTTGATCTATTCACCATATTGAAATTCAATATTTTTATTTGAATTAGGGGCATTATCAACCCATTCTCACCTTGTTTGATAATCCCCTAAATGGAATTACAGAAATGTTTCCTTCATTTGTATTCAGTATCAAGGTATCCAGGTCAAAGTATGATATTTCATATGAAAACATTGTGAGAATGGCCCTTCTTCAACGATCCGATCATAGGCTCCTAGAAACGATGCATGACGCATGTTCATGTCAAGACACCTTGTGTATACAATATACGAATACAATTTGTTACTCTAAACTTCTGTACGCTGATGACCCATGAAGTATTTTTCTATAAATATAAATACATCAGGCAATAATGTCAATAGTCAATTTTCAAAAATACCCGAGATAAATAACATATTCAATGTGTCTGAATTATTTCGATGAAGTATCTTTATTATTTTCATTTCTATCCAAGATCTAACTTGCTTCACTCTCACAATAATATATAGTGAATTTCCATATTAGACGCGAGAATTCTAAATATGAGATAACCTTCTATTGTGATGATATCGTATACTTTGTTAATCTTAGGGCACCAGTATCAATATTTACGTTACAATAAATATGTATAGAATTTGCGATACCGATGCTAGGATTTGCTAGGAATGTATTATGAAGAATGCTCGTATGGTATGTTTTCTTATTTATAGATTTTCTGCAATTGGGAGTACAATCTTTTTAGGATACTATAATGATATATCAATCAAATACACTGGTATATTATCAACATTTCGAATTTTCTCTTCAATATATTGGATTTTTTCCTCAACATGTTGAATATTTCCTTTGCTTCTTGAAGCCTATTACATTTAAGTATTATGATAATCTGTTCTCACCCATTTCTTGACTATTTCTTTTCGGTTCGAATAAAAATTTTATTTAGGTAAACATGTATTCTGAAAGGCACTTCCTTCAGCCTCCTACAGCCTTGCGTGAGCAATTGTCAACTTTCTTGAACATGCATCCATTTCTCCCGAAAATTTGCAAGACCCTCTTGTTCATTTCACGCTTTAAGTATTCATTTTCAATCTTCAAATTTTGTGTTGTCTTCATGAGTATTTGATAAGAGGAGCTGAATTCCACAATTTTTGTAGTTCGAATATCCTTTCCACCGTTCACAATATGAATGAAATATACTGAATAATACTCAAATGATGTCGTTAATTCCAGGTGGAGATTCCTTATCATATTCCATGGAACAACGTTCATATAAACGTTATCGCGATATTTTTCTGATCAACACGGACTACAATTCTCACAGCGGCTTCTCTTATGAACTTATATACATATATATATATACATGGTATGAAAAAAGGTGTATCAAGTTCCGGTACAAATAAACTCGAAAGAGTCTTTTTTTTAATGGAACATCCTGTTTTTTCTATCATATATGAATTGAAGACTTGATTACCTTTCGAATGATATGTTCTATCCCTATGCCTATCTTCAATGGTTCTTGAATATCGAGATATTTTTGGAGAAAATTTAAATTTGATAAAATTTTATAGTACAGGACTATATGGGGATCTGAGAATCTAGTACAGTTCACTCGGATCCCTGATATCAGCAATCATTATGCCAATACGCTCGACCTGTTCCTCACTAACAATCCGGAACCGTATGAAGTGAAAGTCCGTGCACCACTAGGAAACTCAGACCACACACTCATCTCCACGATATGTCCTTACATCACTCTGCGAACCAGTCCAACACCCCCACGCACTGTTCGGCATTACAATTCAGCCGACTGGGATGGCCTTCGCATGTTTTTTTCTGAGTTTCCTTGGAGGAGAATGTGTTTTCAATCGGGAGTTCCTACGCAATGTGCTGAAGAGATCTCGGAAATCATCATGCTGGGAATGGAAACTTACATACCACATAGCACCAAATCACGAACCACTGGTGAACCATGGTTCCATAGAACCTGTTCTAGGGTTGTCGCACTGAAGCAAGCAGCATACCGTCGTTGGCGCAGAAACCCAAGCCCTCAAACTAGAGCTGAATATGTTGAAGCTAGGAATACATGCAATCGAACGATAAATGAGTCTAAAGAGGCATACAACACGAAAATAAGATCGAAGCTCATAGAGTGTCCAAATGGTTCCCGTTCATTCTGGACGTTTGCCAAGGCAATCGGGAGAAATTTCACTTCTAGCTCATTTCCTCCCCTCACAAAGGATGATAATACATTGGCTATAACACCTCATGAAAAAGCCAACACCTTCGCCAAAATGTTTGCAGACAATTCTACCTTGGATCCACGAGGCCAGGAACTTCCCAAAATCGCTACCATCGATAACCGTATGCCAGAAATTGTCTTCCGGCAACGCAGAATCAGACACATTCTGCTTAGCCTCAACGTCAAGAAGGCTATGGGGCCTGACGGAATACCGCCTATTGTTCTCAAGAAATGTGCCCCAGAACTAACACCAGTTCTTTGCAGGTTGTTCACCCTTTCGTACAAACTCGGCGTATTTCCTTCTAACTGGAAGAAAGCTAGGGTCCAACCGATTCCAAAGAAGGGCAAGAAAACCCTCCCTAACAACTATAGACCGATTGCACTACTATCTGTGATCTCTAAAGTAATGGAGAAAGCAATCAACATCGAGGTCATCCGATATCTAGAGAGCTCAAGAATCGTGAACGACCGGCAATATGGCTTTCGTCACCAGAGGTCAACTGGAGATCTGCTTGCCTATGTGACACATAAGTGGCAGGTGTCAATAGAGAAACATGGGGAGTCTCTGGCTGTAGCCTTGGATATCTCCAAAGCATTTGACCGAGTTTGGCACCAAGGCCTCCTAGCGAAACTTCCGTCATATGGTTTGCCGCCCCAACTGTGTCTTTTACTATCGAGTTTTCTTGCAGATAGATCACTTTACGTGGTGGTAGACGGGGTCTCGTCTGATACAATGGCGATCAATGCTGGTGTTCCACAAGGCTCTGTCTTGGCACCAACTTTGTTTTTGCTCCTCATCAATGATTTGTTGAATGTGACCTCCAGCCCAGTTCATAGCTTTGCGGATGATAGTACACTTCATTCCGCCTTTTCCTCTAGAGCCCCTATATCATCCAATGAGGCCAGAGGTGCAAGGCGAAGACAGGTTGATGCTTTAAATGAGGATCTGACAAGAATTCTGAAATGGGGATCTGAGAATCTAGTACAGTTCAATGCAACTAAAACTCAAGCTTGTATGTTCACCAAGAAGGCTGATCACACAATGCCCAATTTGATGATGTCGGGTACCACTGTTCCTATGAGGTCGTCAATATCCATGCTGGGTGTCACCACCAACAGTGCTCTCTCATGGGACGATCATGTGAGGTCCATTGCGAAAACTGCTTCACAAAAACTCGGTTTTCTTTTCCGTGCGAAGAGATACTTCACATCCCAGCAACTGCTTATGATCTGCAAAGCACAAATTCGACCTGTCCTGGAGTACTGTTCACATGTTTGGAGCTCAGCCCCCAAACATACGCTTAAGCTCTTAGATTCAATTCAGAAGAGAGCTATTCGCCTAGTCGATGACACAACACTCACCAAATCATTGACCTCTCTAGATCATCGTAGAAAGGTCGGCGATCTCTGCCTTTTTCATAGGTACTTCCATGGTCGTTGCTCAACGGAGATATCATCTATTATGCCACGCGCGAATTCTAGTAGACAAACCAGACGAGCGCAAGCTGGTCACCCCTACACTGTCAGGCTCGAGACCTGTCGAACATCGCTATACCAAGCATCATTCATCAATAGAACGGCAAAGTTGTGGAATTCCTTGCCTAGTGAAGTCTTTCCTGATGCTTACAACCTCCAAACATTCAAGAAAAATTCCAACACCTTCCTTCTTTCCCAAAATTCCACAGCTGGCTAACACGATGTTCCTCGAACATCATAGGTTTCCCTTTCGAAAAAAATCAATGCAACTAAAACTCAAGCTTGTATGTTCACCAAGAAGGCTGATCACACAATGCCCAATTTGATGATGTCGGGTACCACCTCCGAACAACAAACCCACTAGAAGGATCACAAAACAAATATTCTGATGCTAACATGAATTCCCAGAATTATCATAATATTAGTACCCAATCGTCGCCAGTGTTGTCATATCCAATCATCAAAAAGTGATAAATAGTTCATTATATTTAAAGTCCTTTATGAATTCATGTAGTTCAATGCACAAATATAATAATAAATTTGGGTCATGACGATTACGAATCAGTTCAGATTAATAGAAGATTGCTACATTATTCTGAGACTTAGCAATTTTTCTTTCTTGGGGGCTCGATGACCAGCATGGGTATATCGTGAATACTTTTTGCTCAACGTTGCAACACCGCAATTTGATATTGACAGTCGACGGCGATTATTGCTTTGTTTGGTATCTGTCATTATTTACGTTTTGATTTATCGATATTATTCAACTTGTGTTCAGTTTTGTGTACTCAGAATTCATCAGAAACTCAGTTTATTTCCTGTTTTGGTGATTTGATATAATGGTGAGACGTTGTGAGGTGTGTTGAAGACAATTTGAACCGGCTATCTAAACACGTCATTCCATAGGTGAGTAACCATTGTCGTATCATTCGAGATTTTGAAGCATTTTCCCAAATGGAATGGATAAAAGTGAATTTAAATTGAATTGATTAGATTATATTGATTATACCCATAGGTCAGCTGCGACAGTGTCTTGTGGTGAAATATGTAGCACTGATAATTGCTTCCTTATTTGTAGTCAAAATATGCGAAGCTGCTGAAAAATCACTGAGAATAATGATGAACTCAATTAATATTTTTGATAGAAAATATAAGGATATTTCTATACTTCTTGTACACACAACAATGAGAAATTTACCGTTGACTGTTTTTGGAACTAGTCAAACTAATTTGGAGAAATATTTCACTGAATATACTGGAGAAATATTCAACGGAAGTTAGAGTAAGAGGTATGTTAACAAAAACAATCCTATTCAAAAATGAATAAATTATTTGTGTGATTATCCATGGTTGTTTTTCATTTCAGTCCTGTTTTGAATATGAAACACTGCTATTTGCTACATCTTCACATGAGTCATGATTCCATTGTTTATATCACATTTCGTCATAATACTTGTCAACACATATTCATTATCGATTTTCATCTATCTACCTGAAAAGAAAATATATGAATTCTGCTCAAGATGAAACCTCCTTCATTTTTGACGATATCGTGAAATGATATAAACGAGTTTCATCTTCAGATTACATTCAAATATGCAATCATATCTATTTGCCTTGAAAACGAGCTTTTCACTTTTTTGAAAATTATTTCCACTAGTAGGTACTGAATTGAATGTCCATTATTGAAATTGAACGTTATTTATGATGAAATATAAGTAGACAACTGTATACTGAATAGTTAGTATATTGTTTCATATGGCGTTGAGAATTGAACTTTTCTTGTGACGTGGTCATAATAAGTTTATCGATTGTATGTATTCGAATTTTTCGTAACAATGTGAAGGAAGTATAGGGATGTTCATTTTCCCACCAAAGAAATGCTGAAAAGTACCACTGGAATTGTTACGGATTTTCAATTTGGTTTCATCATGAATTAATAATAAATTCGACCCCCTCTGACAACACGGCACTGGTGCTGGAAGAATCAGCTGCTGCTATACTTGTTTAGACAAAGATAGATACTATAGATGTTGCTTCCAAACAAACTGTATTGCCAGGGCTGTGGATTACTTATCTAGTCTGTTTAATGATCGAAGGGTACCACTGTTCCTATGAAGTCGTCAATATCCATGCTGGGTGTACCACCAACAGTGCTCTCTCATGGGACGATCATGTGAGGTCCTTTGCGAAAACTGCTTCAAAAAAACTTGGTATTCTATTCCGTGCGAAGAGATACTTCACATCCCAGCAGCTGCTTATGATCTACAAAGCACAAATTCGACCTGTCCTTGAGTACTGTTCACATGTTTGGAGCTTAGCCCCCAAACATACGCTAAAGCTCTTAGATTCAATTCAGAAGAGAGATATTCGCCTAGTCGATGATACAACACTCATCATATCATTGACCTTTCTAGAACATCGTAGAAAGGTCGGAGATCTCAGCCTTTTCTATAGATACTTCCACGGTCGGTGCTCAATGGAAATATCATCTATTATGCCACCACGCGCCTAATAGACCAACCAGACGAGCTCAAGCTGGTCACTCCTACACTGTCAGGCTCGAGACCTGTCGAACATCGCTATACCAAGCATCATTCCTCAATAGAAAGGCAAAGTTATGGAATTCTTTGCCTAGTGAAGTATTTCCTGATGCTTACAACCTCCAAACTCTCAAGAAAAATTCCAACACCTTCCTACTCTCCCAAAATTCCACCGCTGGCTAACACGATGTTCCTCGAACATCATAGGTTTCCCTTTCGTGTTGTCCACAGATAAAAAAAAATGTCTCAAATCTGTCAGGGAATTGAAACGCCGAATTTCGCAGTCCGCGACGGATGAAAAACAACGTTATATATTCGATAAAATACAATGTATTGGATTCTTTCCCTCTACTGGGTGTTTCATGGTGGATAAAAAATTATAGTAGGTATCTGGCGAACGCGAGGACAAAAGAATCATTTCGAAATTTGTATAGGCGTGAATAATCGAACTTCTTCTATTTGTCTGAAATATATTTACCAATACCGGCAGTATTTTCTTGTATCTCTTGGCAACACGAAAAAAAAAACCTATAATGTTGGAGGAACATTGTGCGTTATCCATCAGTGGAATTCTGGGAGAGAAGGGAGGTATCGACATTCTGCTTGAGAGTTTGGAGGTCATAAGCATAAGGAAAGACTTGACTAGGCAAATAATTCCATAGCTTTTGTATCAGACAACCATACTGTTGATGCAATGAAGGGATATTGTTTGAAAAACAAATCATTTCGAAATTTCAAGTGTTGCCGCTGGTTCGATAGGAAGTGGGAACAACTTCCTATCGAACACTTGAATATATCATATCATTTTGGAATCCTACCAAGGATTACTCATTATTATCTCGAATAATTTAATCATGATATGATTAACAAAGTTATAACTGCGAGAATGTATCGATGAAAAGAGTGAGTATCATTATTCACAGCCACAAATTTTCAAAATGATCTACCTACCTTGTGTCTTTTCATTCTTCGGATACTACCTATTCCTAACGTTTTCTTAAATCACAATACCTAGTGGGTATCCTTCATTCATCTGGTAGAAATGATAAATGAGCTTTGATTTTCTCAAACATTGAATGGATACGCAAAAAAATACAACTGCAATCGACTAAATACGTAAAATATTATAGAGTTAGCGACATAGGTACACCTGTGACCTATTTGCGACGTATAAAGAAGGTTCCTGCCTTTGAATAGAATAGGGAAAAAATTCCAATATATTGGATTTTTTCCAATATACTTATTGGATACTTTTCTAATATATTGCATTTCTTTGAAAGAAGATAATTTTATTTCAATTGTATAATATCGAAGCGTAGAAGGGCTAATATAATTTTATTTTTATTTTTCGCTTAATATTAATAAAATCAATATTATTAAATTCCGAGTGACAAGTCGGAATATTATATATGAAATTCCGAATTCAGTAATATTCCGAGTTGCAACTCGGAATTTAAGCGGAAAATGGAAATGAAATAATATTGGCCCTTCTACGCTTCCGTAGTATGAAACCTAGGCGCTTTCGTAGTTCGCAATATTTGAAATTGTAAACCCTAGATATTCTCGTGGTATTATTGCTTGTTGATATTTTGTTTCGAATTATTTTATTTGAATAAGTCCTTTACCAAAATGTGGGAACATTCGACTTACGTTTCTTAATGGCATGCTAATATTCAATATTCAAGGATTCTTGGAACCATTTCAAAAATAAAACTCCATATGAACTTATGTCCTAAACGTGTACAGGTTGGTGATTTTTTTCGGGAGAAATAATATTTTTTAAAAAACTGTGATACTATTGTAGATATCATACTGACACGTTTCCTATGCATCAAGATGCACGTTCTGATTTACATTTTTTTTTACCAGTGGCATCTGTACGGGTTTTGCAATGAATATTTTCGGATAAAAAAATATTACGTCACTGCTTTCTCTCAAAATAAGAATTATTTTCGCAATCCTCATTCATTTCTGAGCGAATTTGAACTGTTGATTTCAAATAAAATTCGAATAAAAATTAGTTTACTGCAGGGTCAATTTGCTAAAATCTGATGCTTTGACTGCTGTGTGGAAATCGTTTGTGCATCGGTTATATGATAAACCTAAAAATAAATTGGGGTCGACAAATGCACTGTTCTTGATTAAAACAATTGAATTTACTTAATAGCGTGAATTGCGAGGAAATAAAGTATGTATATGTACATGAATACATAAATACGTATGTACATACACACGTGCTGTATGTGTTTTTCATTATTCGTATATTGTTCGCTCAGAAAATCTTATATAACGAGAAATTCAAAATTCAATGAAGGTATTGAAGGAAATCATTTTGTACGAGAATATCGAAAAAATCTAAGATGCTGGAAACGAAATTGTATATTCTGAATATTCGATATGAATTATAATTATAATTTTTCAAAGTAAACAAATAATTCCATTACCAAAATGTGAAAATCACGATGATTCGCTTGCTCAACAGATCTGGGATGATGAAATGTTTGGAAAATCGAATTCATTGTATTTGTCTGCGAATTTTTTTTCTCTTTTCGATTTTATCATAACAAGTTTTCTATTTTTCAGTTCTTCAACATTAATTTGAATACGTATTTCTTACAACTTTTGAAGAAAGGGCGAATCTTATAATACTTTATTATGATATAGGTATATATCTCGGAATCAATCAAATAACAATTTTCTGAGTGACGAATACATACACACAAGCTCCTCTCTCTATGTTGTTTGCCAGAATGATAAAACGAATTGGTTTTGCAATTTTGTTATTATTGATTATTAGTCGTGAAGTCATCTTCATTAAAAAAGTTGTGAATGTTTTGAACATGAATGCCGATTACCAAGAATCATACATATACATTCAGCGTTGTCATGCAGAATTTTTACTTTGTACTAACTTCGCAAAAATGTTTAAAATTTAGCAGTGAATGCACCATGTATTTAAGTTCACGAAAAATTGCGAATAATAATAGGAATAATAATGAACTATTCTAACTTTCCTTCCCTCACCAAAATTCATGGAAAACTGCAAATGAATCTAAACATTTCTTTTTCTTCATGTGAAACTTGAGAAATACAATGATTAAATATTGAAGAGGCTTTTTAAAGATTCGTTTCGAAGAAAACACCCACGCTTTGGCAATTCCTTAGTGGGTTCGTTGATTGTTCATATCTTAAAAAAAATATATCAATTCTATACAGCTATTCATGTTATTCATGTCTTCATGACCCATTCATATGGATCTAATGAATTATGAATAAACTTATTCATTATTATTATAATATATAAATAGGACTCGGCATTCATTTCTTAAAACTGGATATGAAAATGGTGAATTTGAGATCAATCAATTTATAAACACCTGTAGCCCAAATTTCTGCCTGACAAATTGTCACTCTTTAGTATCAAAAGACTAAACAGCGAAACGATTTAGAAGAAAATAATTTCCACATTCCACTGTGTTGAAAACGAAAGAAGATTAGTTCCAGAAACATCCACCACTGAGATAAGCAGAAATTTTGATATCTGTTGAATATATTTGTCTTCCAAATTACTGACATCACAGATTTTCTCTTTCGGGTATCTGAAGGTTAAATTCCAAGCGCAGTGGGAGCAGATCATAAATAAGTCCCTACTACAAATATATTGAAATAATTATTATAATGTCTATTTTCATTTCTGGAAACGAGGAGATTATAATTGTTATATTATTATTATATCCCAGAATTAATAAAAATGAGTTTAATTGTTTCCGTGTTTTATACTTTTGGTACTGACCTGAATCGATTGAGTTCCATTCATGTTCATACATAGATCATTTTCATGAAACCAGTGGCAGTACCAACTATTTCTCATGTACTAGACTAGTTCTTCTATTTATGAAAATAGTATTATGAGCGAACAAAATTGAACGGCATTCTGAAGCCTCTGTCAAGTATTTTTTTGTCTCGCGGCAAAACGAGAGGAAATCCTATAATGTTCGAAGAACATCGTGCTAATCATCGGTATAACAATAATTTTCCTCAAAAGTTTGATTGATGAAGACCAGAAATAGTAGAGGTCCAAGTATACTGCCCCGTGGGACGTCATGTTCCAGTGACTATATATGATCTACTCAATATATTATTTGGATTGACTCCGAACTCACTATTCAATAAATAGGAATTTATTAGGACAAAAGCAGTAACACAGTTCAATGAATAGCCCTAATCCTAGGCTTAGCCATAGCTTCAATAAATACTGCTCCGAGATGGATATCTCCTGCACGTCTTTGTCTCATTTTAAAGCTAGCACCAAACAAATTATTCCTATGTATCTGTATATGTAATGTAAATTAAGAATATCTACAATATCTCGGAATTCAAGCGAAAAAGAAAAATAAAATATTATTCGAGTCTTCTTTTGTCAACTGTGAGATATGCAAATGTATCAGTGGATACTGTTTTTGGTTGAAACCTGTACGTATTCCAAATCTGAATAAATAAATAAATAAATAAATAAATGAATGAATGAATAAATAAATGAATAAATGAATAAATAGCTATAGTACAAAAGATTATTGTCGAAACTGTACCCATTGTAATCGACCACTTAGCTCACGGCATCAATTGTACTCCTTCCGTGTGCAACTTCGATTTGATGGAAATTCCTTCTTTTCATGTTACCCTTCCACCGCTAGTACGAGAACCACTGACTTAAACGGCATATACTCTCATAGTATGTATATAAAATGTATTGTATAATTCATTATACATATACGGATATATATGCTTAATAGCTAACACGTGAATCTGAACTATTTTTCGAATTTGATTTGTCATTCTATGCGGTATATTACTCAAAAGGTAATAGGAAAAGGCGATTAACAAATACCATTGCATAACATTCAAATAAGGTTTCACGCCTTCACACGTGTTTATAAATTTTCCAGTTGAATGCTAGAAATATTCATCTCAAATACAAATTCATATTATATATTCGCTCTTGATAGGACTATACAGGGTTTCTCACGGTAGTAGCCGTTCGTTAGAAGTTTTCCTGGTTAGAAAAAACTGAGAATTCTGTATTTTTGGACTTCAGAGTTACTCAACATTCTCTTCCATTTCGAAATATTTTCAAGGTTATATCTCTTCCGGTTGCACGAAATTCTCATTCTGAATGGAACATCCGGTATCTCTTGGATATCTCAATTCTTTTTCCTGCAACATGTAGCCTTATTTTCAACACTGCTTCTTCAACCCATTCGTGACTGTTGGCAAGCTGTCTTCTGAGGTAGACGGAACCATAGGAATGATACTTTAGAAATCTACATTGATAATTGATTTAACACACAGGGTATCGAAAATTGGATGACCAATCACATCATTTCCAAACTTGAAGAAGTTTCATTTTTTAATGTGACACGCTATATTTACTCGCTGGTCGGATGCAGAATTTCATTCTGCATGGATTCACTATTACTTTTCCCACACCTATTCTCAATGGTTTTCCCTGAACCCATATTTTTTTTTTTGATGCGATCATTGGCAGGAAACAAAACATACAGCTTTTGTCTTTCGAAATGGAAGGATCATGATTGAAGCGAACGAAATTCACTTGAATTATATAACATGTAAACAAAATAGGAAAATCACAATATTTAGAATGTGTAAACAAATGGAATGCATAAAGAAAATTCATATGAAATATTTTATACATATAATGATCGTATACCTATACAGGGTGCCCCGAAGTTACATAGAAAGATTTCAACCACAGATTCTAGGAACAAAAATAGTAAAAAAAGTTAATATAAACATGGGTCCGGAAATGGCCCACTGGGAAAGCCTGAGATGTTGGTCATATTTGGATATTTTCAAAACCCTCTGTGATGGAATAACCAACTTTTTGGATGAACCTTACTTTTTAGATTTGGAAAAGGTGAGAACTTTTCGAAATCTTGATTAGGGACGTGGGAAATAGGTGGGGCGAGAGGCACTTCTACCCTCAACTTCTCTGTTAATGCAATTTGCGGTATTTTGACCAGGAAATATGGAAATATTATGATTTTCGCCAGAAAATCTTATTCTCATTTAGTTTCGATAGCACTCACCATTGACGAGATGAATCGATTTTAAAAGTCTGCTGTGCTGCTTAATAAAAATAGTACTTTTTATCAATAGGGTATACCTACCGTATTATTTTTCAACTTATTCTTTTTATTGTACTCCTCATATTTCGAATCGGACATCAAAAGTAGATCATGAGTATTTTTATTACGCAGCAAAATTTCAATATCGGTTTATTTCGAAAATGGTGAATGATAACAAAAATAAACAAAAGTACAATTATTGAGAAAAAATGTTGAGATTTCCATATTTCATGGTCAAACTGCCGAAAACTGCACGAACAAAAAAGTTGGGAGGAAACCTGCCCATAGCCTATTTCCCGCGCTCCTGATCAAAATTTCGGAAAACTCTTAACATTTCCAAATCAAACATAAAAAGATAGGTTGAAAGACTTGTTCTTGATCAGTTTGGTGTTCACCACTGGAGAGTTCGCAGTTTTCTAAGCATGGAGTGCACGGATGAAAAAAGGGCACATTCAGATAAATACCGCGATAACAAAGTTTCATGGTATTATTTTATCCTGTTTTGAAAAATATGCCTTCGACAGTATTGTGGATGACGTCGCTGAGGTTCAGATAATGTATGGATAACAATATATGCCGCACAAGCGAAAATTTGGTCCGTTTTATCAACAAAAGACATTCCTACTCAAGACCGTACATAAACTTTAGTACGAAAAAAACTGTAACAATGAACTAGACAGACTAGGCTAGACTAAACTTCTGACGAAGAACGCTTAAATAAAATTCAGGTTCCATGTGGACGTCACTGTGATCTGAATGTGAACTGTTCGAGCAAAAGTGATGTCTGTCCACGAACTTTCCGCGAAATGTTCGCAAATAGTTCGCCAGTGTATACTTTCCTTAAGGTTTACTCGTTTCAGACAACATTATTGGAGACATCACTGCGCTGCGCTACGTTTGTTGATATAGTCTTTTGTGATTTATTTGAGATTTGCAGGCCTTGATGTGGAATAAAATTGGAAATATTGAATTGGCAAGCACATGCATTCATATCGTGGAGCAAAAATTAAAAATATAGTCCATTCGTCCATTACCTAGAAGACACTCAACATTTGCAGGATACGGAAATGATTATCCCCACTCAGAATCGGCCGATAGACATAAAATTAACCAAGAAGTGAAATATTCTCTGAACACCTAATTTATACATGAAGGTTTCCATCTAAAAATACTCATGCCAGACCTGACATGAATCAGTAGGAATGCACAGCTGTTACTGGATATCACAAACACAATAATATATAGTTTGTTTTGAACTCGTCTTTCATCATCTGTTCATATTCTACTCGCGACCTCACCAAAGAGAGTAATTCTAATTATGATGAACACTAATAATATCTACATATCATATACCTATTGGGATTCATACTCAGACCACACTTCCGCGTGGGGTTGAGCAAAAACATGAATATTGGGGAATTTGCGATCGGAAAATGTTGAAAACTTTTAGTAAGTTGGTTATTGAGATTACGGTTTCTTTCGATATTTTGAACACCGTCACTAGAACACGAGTATAACTTGCATGGTTAGAATATTACAAGAAATAGCAGGCAACATTTCCCTGACCTCAACTCATGAGGAGTTGATGGTTTTGTAATAAACTGACTGTGACTGTGAATTGGTATATATGAAATTTGCTGATTACCTATACGGGCTTGTTCACAAATGAAGTTTAGTAAAATTTGCTATTTTGTATGATTGCTCATTAGTGAATCCTTGGTTCCACAGAAAAAACTTAGGAAACCCCGGTCGAGTCGAGTCGAGCTCTCACTCAAAACGTCTCCACTTTCTGGAGTAAACCCAGTAGCCGACTCACAATTTCGACCGTAATTTCTATCCTCATTCCCGATGGAAACTTTCACCAATCCTCGTATCCTAGAATATGCCAAACTCTAACAGCAAACGCTTGGATAATCAGAAACTTCTATGTCAATGATCACCAAGAAGGCAGACCACACAATGCCCAATTTGATGATGTCGGGTACCACTGTTCCTATGAGGTCAACACTATCCATGCTCGTTGTCACCACGAACAGCGCTCTCTCATGGGACGATCATGTGAGGTCCATTGCGAAAACTGCTTCACAAAAACTTGGTTTTCTTTTTCGTGCGAAGAAGTACTTCACAGCCCAGCTACTGCTTATGATCTACAAAGCACAAATTCGACATGTCCTGGAGTACTGTTCACATGTTTGGAGCTCAGCCCCCAAAGCTCTTAGATTCAATTCAGAAGAAAGATATTCGCCTAGTCGATGATACAACACTCATCATATCATTGACCTTTCTAGAACATCGTAGAAAGGTCGGAGATCTCAGCCTTTTCTATAGATACTTCCACGGTCGGTGCTCAATGGAAATATCATCTATTATGCCACTACGCGCGATTCCTAATAGACAAACCAGACGAGCTCAAGATGGTCATCCCTACACTGTCAGGCTCGAGACCTGTCGAACATCGCTATACCAAGCGTCATTCATCAATAGAAGTGCATAGTTGTGGAAGTCGTTGTCTAGTGAAGTCTTTCCTGATGCTCACAACCTCCAAACTTTCAAGAAAAATTCCAACAACTTCTTTCTCTCCAAAAATTCCACCGCCGGCTAACACGATGTTCCTCGAACATTATAGGTTTTCCTTTCGTGTTGTCAACAGATAAAAAAAATTCCACTCATTCACCAACTCATCTTGGTGAATCTTGAGATTCTCAGATAAAGACCAAAGATTAACTACTATTCGAGCTCACAATAACATCATAAACCTGTATATACCTGTTGGTCTGGAACTGGCGAAAGACGATGAAATGTCTCCACCGACTGCATTGTCAATAACACCATTCTTTTGGCCGGAGCCATTCTGTCTCTTGGCGACGATCATTTTGTAAGGAAATGTCTACTAAGCAAAGACAAGCAAACAAATTCGAAGTCACTCATCAAACATGCTGCTAGCTAACAAAAAATGGACTGAAATAACGACAGTAGGCTCAGGCCGCCTAGGACGGCCAGATATTATAACCGTCACAGTTTAATTCTCTACACTTTCTAAGAGGCCAGATATCAGAGGTGACCAATCGTTACAAGAAATCCACTGATGATAACAAGAAATAATTCAAGGTACTTATATTGTAAACGTTCGCGCACATTTTGACTCTGAACCTAAATTACTTTCGTACATCTATGAGAATATCATAAATATTATAAATTGAAAGAGGGCCTTCAATTTCTTCCTATTTCAACAAATTCCTGATGAGAAATGATTAAATCCATAACTATGGCACAAGAAAGAAGACTGATTATATCTTTCATATTCACAAAACAAATTCTAGTATGGACATGAGATCGCCATTGTTCAAAAGGTTGAATGATTTCAATAAACTACCTATGAATATAAAATCATCAGAATAATTAGCTTCTTTCAGATCATCATTGTCGAAGTATGTGAGATCGCTATGATTTTTGGGACGTCTGGAAATTGTATTGTGTTCATAACATCTTGACGAACAAATCTTAATCGAATATTATTTTTTGTTTTTTATTATGACTTATTGTTGCATGGAATCTGTTTTGCTAGGTATCTCTCGACTATGTTGACTTTTGATTTTTTAGTATTATTGTAAAGTTTCTGATTCTTTATCTTGTATAACTATGAATTGCAGGGTATTTTCATTTTTATATGTTCAACCTTATTTTTAATGCATGTGTTATAATATTTGTTATGTATACTCGAAATGTTTGTATATCAGGCATTCATTTCAATAAACCACTACTACGACTACATAAAACAACGTCCCCCGCCGCGACTGTCTGACTGTATTTTCACGATGACGAAGTATACAGAAATTCTTTATTAAAATGTGTCGATGATCTCAAAAACTACGGATCGGATTATCTCGCTTTTTTTATCATCAGGTAGATAATTCATTCCTGATAGTATATGTATAATACATACATATTATATTCATAGAGAATCTAGATAAGTCAGTATTTTTTAGATTGGGTGCTTCTATTGCATCTCGATAAATAAGGTGTATGTTTTTGAATTGGTTTTTTAAAAAAAAATATCTTGTGTAATTGGTATGACCTTAAAAATGAAAGATAATGTTGAATAACCCTGAAATCCAAAAATTCATAATTCTATAAAATCCTATCGAACGTGAGAAACCAAATACTCATCACATCTTACATAAATCAGAGTGTCAGGTCGACATTCCTTCAGCCAGAAGCTCCGCTTTACAGAACGCATCTATACAAAACTTTCAGAATACGCGACTCTCTTACATATGGCGGTTTATGTCGACTGTACGATGTAAAGAGGATAATTAAACTTAAATCCAACATCCAGGGATGAAACGGGCGATCTCATTGATAGCTGAAATCCTTTGATATGGTTGTCCTATCAGAAAACCCCACCACCATCTTGGGATCTCGTCTGTCGTCTGGCGAGTTACAAAACTTTTTTGTGAGCTTTTTACAAGTACCCAAGTAATGTTCTGCAATGGAGAACCCATGTGTATTTTGAAGATTGTTTCTTGTCCGAAATGGATGCTTCTGTAATTTAACTTGGCTCATCTGTCTGCCTCCTCTTTGCCCAGATCAACCAAGATCTACACTTAGATGCCAATTTGGTTGCAATTTGGAGCGCAAAGAAAATATCAACTTATATTACTTGGATGCTGAAAATCCAAAAAAAATTTCTCGGCGGATCTCTTGCTCGTCTCCCGTAGAAAAGTAAAGTCAACACAAATATATGATATAGAAGCTTTGAAACGAACATAAGAAAAAGACAGAGCCATCGATAAGTCTGGATTTGCAACAAAGAAAGGTACAATTTTGCCAACATTCAGCTGATCATTGCTGATTGCTTCTCTCTCTCTCTCGTTTGCTGTTCTCATTGGTTGGATTCATCCGCCTTTCTCTAGGCGCAAACTAGGGTATATTTGAAATTTGTTCAACATCATTCAATCACTCACCAATGGAATGATGTATCCTGATCATTCTTCAATCCACTATAATACAGTCATTGGCTGAACAGGTCAAGTTTAATATTCAACACAAGTATGACTGAGTCTCTTCGTTTTAACACACTTATGGATCAATAAACTTCACTGAACAATAGATTTGAGTGAATAATCTCACACTATTAACTCGTTTCGAATGAAAATATCTGAAAATATCGTATTTCTAAATACAATGGCATGACTTATCAAAATGTTTTGAGCTATATATAATATGATATCTTTGAGTCGACATTAGGTGTAATGATGGATCTATTAATTCAAATAAACTAAGAACTTGAATTGACAATCAGCGATGAACAAGTTTATGAACTAAGGAGGTGTTTATAAACATCATTCACTGAAAATTCAGAGTTAGATTTTCAATTGTTTCGTGCTTGACGTTCAGAGTAAAGAAAACGTTCTGTGATTGTTAATTCTTAGTAGAAAACATTAAAGATGGCCATCATCTTAGTTGTTAATCATTAGTTAAATTGACAGATACAAGTTTATGAAAGCTCCATTGGATTTCCATGTATTCATCTTCCTCTTCTAAGTTTATGAATCCACCATAATCGACCGAAGTCGCCGTCATTAGAGGAGCAGAATTTATTTCGACGATGTAGGTAGATACGACGTCGTAGGTCGTAGACCAATCGGAACATTCACTCTTACTACGCAGCAGATAGTGTACTCCATTCCAGCCCCGGCCGTGTTCCGTGACCTCCTTTGATGAACCTGAATGAACCTCGCCGACTATGAACGGGATCAAAATACAAGAATACGATGTGTAATGGATGACGACGCGACGTTGCCACGCGCTTGCTCCGTAATTTACGATCGATGGATGGGAGCGCGACGCAGTTAATGCCTACAGGGAGATCCGTTTGACCAAGCAATAATACATATAGACGTTTGGACAAAATGACACAAATGCCATTGAATTATTCTTTCAAGAGAAATGCATAACTGCTGTAAAAATATGCTCGATTGCTCGAATGATAGATTGAGTTATTCCGAACGACTATCGAGAAATCATTTAGAAATTATTCCAAAGCAGGTAACATCCCAATCGAATTATACCCGTCAATGACGATGTCAACTAGTGACAGTTTGAATTTGGGCGCAGTACAGATTCAAAATTATCTCATTTTCTAGTTTCTGATATTAACTCATTCATAAGTTTACTAAAGAAGTGTTAGTTTTGTGTGTTGTGTACAAGGATCTTTCGAATTTATTTCATCAATCAGCACCAGAAGATATTACCTAAATATGTAAATATCACTTGCTGAAACAAACTATAAGCATTTATAATAATTAGGATGGGTCCTGTAATATATAGGCGTGTTTATGTTTCCCAATTTTAGGATATGACTTTGAAACAATCTTTAACTATGCGAATTTCCTATCAGCTGCTATCAGCTCTCGCACTTTGGTTGATGATTCTTTTGGATCGAAAAACACTGTTTTATCAGAAGATAAATGATATGGAATAAATAAGTAAAATACCCTTCATACCACTATCATCTGATTCTAAATTGAAATGAAATAGAATGAAAACATAAAAACCCTCTACTTTCGGAAAAACCACAAATAGTGTTGGCGGCACTGAGAAATCTTGGAACACAAAATAATATCTGATTTTTAACGATCTGTGCCAGTTCCTGCGAGTTTGGTTGGACACCCGGCTGACAATTTCTGCAGTTTTTACATCAGTTTCGCCCACGCCATATCATGTTTATCAAGGTTGGCCAATATGAGATTTGAAAACAGCTAGTTCATTACATCAATCCAAATTCTTGACAAGGGGTCATGCTGGTGTCAAGTTTACTGGCGAAATTCCTCTGGAAATTATTTATTTTTCGAATTTTTCAAAATTCTTTTCAGTTGTTAGAATTAACATAGCAATTTTTCTGAGATGTCGTTCCTAAAGGATAGCGAACAATGGGACCAGTTGCGATATCTCAAAAAATTGACAAGTCCGTTTTTTCTTATGAGTGATGTTCGAAAAAGAGCGAATGTGGGTGTTGCTTGCCTTACGGCAGCTGAGTATTAATCTTCTGGTATATTTTCCAATTCTTGGGGAGCACTTTTCATCTAGCATAACAACGTGGAAATTTCAAATCAGAGTTACCATATTGAGTGGTTGATCAACATGGTCGCATGAATGACATTTTGAGATCTTAGTAAATCTCATAGAAATAAATAGTGAAAATCTTGACTATATTCCAGATAATATATCGGAAATACCTATTTCTATTAACTATAGATTAAAAAAGCATATTGCTCATTCGGTCCGGTCCGAAAAGTGAAGACTCAGAGTCTCCTTACATGGAAAGTGAAAGGAACTTATCGAAAGAGAGTAGAATCGATATGTAAGTCGATGTAATATGTAATCGAAGTGAAATGTTATCGATTCATCTGAAGTGTCTCGGTCTGATATGGAGAGTGAATCGTGCAATGGACCTATATGAAGACTATATAGTGATCCAATAACTCTAGACTCAAACTTCTCAAATATTCAACGAACAATCGAGAATTGAATAGTAAGGAAAGTATTCTCATTTATTGTGAAAATAAGCAGATAATGAACCAAGATCTTGGTTCTATGCCATACTCATGATTATTTGATTTGCTGACTTGACGATCATTGGTCCATAACATAAATAGGCTGACATGAATACCGACTATCACTCGATGGTCGATAATCACGACGGTTATTTGTGGAAAATATCTTTCATTTTTCAGGTCTACTGATGATGGAAACTTAGTTGCCGAAATACGTATTCCCGCTTTTCTAAATATTATTGTGGTTTTTGGGTATTTATTCATTTTGTATTTGAGAAGGTTTTTAACTACAGTTTCCAAATAGTATGAATAGTAATGAATAGTATGAATAGTAATGAATTCACCTAGAGACTCTTGAACAGTATATCATTCATACATATGAGATTTGAAGGCAGCATCATACACGATTCTCATTTTGTTTGTTTTGTTTAGGTTCATAACCTCGAAATGCGGTACATATCAGATCTTAGATACTTAAGCTTTTCTGAATATGTCATCTTTACTCATCTGTCTCTCTCCCTAATTAACTCTTCTATGAGCATTTTATTTTTCTTTCCGGTAGGTTGAATTTTTTCCACATTAAACCATTTTTCCATTAATTTTTGGGCAATTTTCTTGAGGTATTCACCAAGGTTTTCTCTGCATACAATCCTTCAGATGATTTGCTACTTGGTTTCTCTGACCTATCATAAACATGTATGTCTTCACTATCAAAATATGTAGTAACTAGGTCATGGAAACTATCATCTTTATCAACGTTATCAACTGTATAATTAATGACAAATGAGGAATCATTATAACCTCTTTCTGTCGTTTTTGTCAAAACTGACTCATTCCAACTTCTATGGATGTAACTTTTGAGAAAAGATAATGGCCAGGATAATATTTTTCACATGAGGCCATGCTTCAGAAATTTCTTCCAAGTCAATGCCTTGTGTAGGAAGCATCTCTCCAACTCATCGAACATTTCGAATAGTGAAGTGATGAAATCAACACATTCCAGGTGTTATTCCAGAACTCTTAAGTATCAATACTTCTGATTCCTCGAAATTATTCGACACATTATTAGTCTTATTGATGAACAATGGCTTTCTTATACCTGTCAGATTCAGATTCTGGACTACTTACTATCACCCACTAATGTAATTGTCGAGGCTTCATCGAAGAGGGTACAGGCACAGTTTAATAAATAAATAACAGTAACAATAAGTAAATAACCCGCTGTAGATACGATAGATCAATAGCAAAAATAACACTTCTCAAAATTTCCGAGCACAGGTGAATCGAAAACAAAATCGGACACTGAACCGTTTACTGAATATTGAAAGAAATTGAGAATTCACAAAGAAATACAAATGCTGTAATATCGTTAGTGTGGTATCAACTTTACTTGATACTTTTCCTTTCCGATACGAACTCTGCAATACAAATAGATGAAGGTTGAATGTAATTTTTGCAAAATGGTTTTTCAGTGTATTTTCAATGTTCAACTTCCAAGTTCCTCAAATTCACTTGTGAAAATAGTTCGATTTTTCTACGTTACGTTAAGTGTTCCTGATTTTTCTGAAAACATTTCTAAAGAATCTTGGTCAAGATTTCGAGTGTGATTTGTTGAATAAAATAAGAATTGAATCGATCATCATTCGCCAACTAAAAATAATTTTCAGCTGATTGGTTACCTTTTTTCATCACTTTTTTTCATCGTAAATCTTTGAATAAATTATCCATCTCCATCCATATCCATATCCATGCATGAGGTCCGACGACAGTGTACAAATTTGAAATGTCGAAAAATTTATCAATTTTTTCAATGAAATGTATGGCATGGTTTGTTTCTCTCAGATATTCTTGTAACTCGGGATTTATTAATATTCCAAGTTGAAACTCAAAATTTAGTGATATTCCGAATTGCAACTCGGAATTCAAGCGAAAAATTAAAAATAAAATAATATTGGCCCTTATACGCTTCCGTAGTTTCGTCATTGTTAAATTCAACAACTTCATAACTGAGAACGTCATTTCTGGTTGATTCTGAAAGATGTGGCACGTCGAAAAAATAAACAACTCCTTGATCGTGTGTCATGAAGCAAGGACGTTCACATGAAATACCGAGTAAAATACATACCTAGCTCATTCTTTTGAATAACGAAAAAAGGATAAGTCACTTCCACGTCTTGACGTGGAATTTCCCACAGCACAATATACTACAGGCATTTTCATATAATGAAAAACAAGCACTAATTAATGATGATACGTAGCTATTTTTTCGCACTCTATATTCACAGCCTACGACAGCGGTGATTTTGTCATTTTCTCTATTTTCTCCAGAGGTTTGTGTTGTTCCATTAAATCTGCAAGGGCTTGGTTGATTTTCTTCATTCCTCTGGCGTGATATCAAAGTAATTTTTCAACAAATTGTCCACATTTCTCATTTCTCCTTTCTACTTCTCCACAGGAAGCATCTTCGTGAAGTAAATGATGATGACATTTCTACATCCATTTTCACCACATTCTTCCTTTTTCTTGCAGAACTGTATCAAGTAGTTTGGCCGTAAACATGAAAAACATACTTTTTTGTTTCAATCCAGTTCCATTTCCGTGCAATAGTCCTGATCTCAAATTTCTTGCATTTATCGGTATTGTGATTTGTGAAGTCACAATATAAAAATTTTTAAATTGTCGAAGTTTTTTTTTCAAAATTTGGTTTTGGTCGTGAAATCAGACATCGGCAATTTTCGAACCATAGGGGAAATGTCTATATATTTATATCTTCATTGGCACTGATAACCTACCCACTGTAATATCAAACTGACACAACTGGCAGGTAATTTCATCAGAAGATCCTCAGGATATGGGAGTTTATTAGATCATTGGATTAGTTCTAGAATCTATACTCTCGATTGTAACAACTAAATTCAGCAGATTTTTGGTGGAATATATGAATAAATCAAAGTTGAATTCTCGAATAGAAAGAACTTGCCTGATATCTCCTACAATATCTTCTATTTTGTATTCAGATCTATATACCAAATTCAAAAGAGATAAAACTTTCTTAATTTGTTCAGGAAAAAGTCAACTAGTATTGAAGACTATCTCTTGCTTTTCATCTAAGGGTTTTCTGAAGACACGTCATCTGTCAGTATATCGCGAGTAACTGCAAAGGGTAGTAGTTTCTTGAATCTGACTAAAAAGTTTTGTTACTTCATTGCTCGACCACTGAAAAGCAAGCAAGATCTCTGAATAGTGATTGTCTCTTTACATATTTGTTCATAAAATCTACTGCTACAGTATTATTATCATCACGGAAAGTTGTAGTACTAGTAACTGCTATAGCTTTGTCATTAAAACCTCGAAATTCGATGATATGAGAATTTTCCTGTATAGTTTCGGATGACATGTCAGAATTGTTTACTTTTGTCAAATAATATCTAGAATTTTTCAATTTCTTCTTGGACTATTCTTTGGACTAATATTTGATGAATTGGCAAATGGTGTACTTATATTCGACTTATGATGGCTAATTTTCGCCATGACTAATGAAATATACCTTCGCGCTTTTTCCCTATATTGTCATTATCAACAACTCCCAGAAAAAATATACAGAATAGTGCTGGAGCTATTTGATTTATTACGACGACTCAGATTAGTACAGGGTTGTCAAAAATTAATCAGGAATTTTTCAATTCAGGATATTTTGATTTGATTTGTTTCCAGTTTTTCAAATTGAGACCCTGTATATTTTTCTATTATTCGAAGTAAAGTTGAATATTTTTCAGTTTATTGAACTCTTCAGTTCAGAAAAATGATCATCAATGGCGTGTAACAATTCACTACGATATAGGACAATTGAATCAATCATGGCCTGCAAATATCAAATATGAAATATGAATGGATAATGAACATATAAATATGAATGATGAAATAACAATTTTTCATTTTTCTCAGTGTACACATTCCTTCGCTCATTCCATCATGAGAATATAAGTTTAATCATCACAGTAAATTCCAACTTCTTCCATGTACAATTGAGTGGAAACAAATTGAAATCAAACAAAAACAATATTTATGCGAAATATTCACACTATCGCCACATATCAGTGAAGTGAAATGAATGTGTCAGAATATAGGCTCTCTCATTTGAAAATTGAGATAAAAGTACTATCACTGCTTGCAAATTTGAAATCCATAACTTTCGACTGACGTTGAATAAATTCATAAATTCATAACAGAAAGTGCAAGTCGAAAAGTTAACTAGCACATTTTTTGAGATTTGAGGTTAGACCAAGATCGTGGAAACTAAGAAAATTGGAATCGCACTTTTACGTTATAAATATATCAGTAAACTCGTCGTTCTCACTTCTTTCAAGAAATTTATAAAACACAGGATGTTTGAAGAAACCTATTTTTGGTTAGTCATAGAAAAATATATCACCCTGTACGGTCATAATATGTGAAAAAAACAAATGATTGTGAATGATGTTTTCATTTGACATAAGTTTGTATCTCCATTAGTTTCTTAGATGTTACATACAGTGTGGAACAGCGAAATGGAATGAATTCCATAACGAATAAATGAGAGCGTGTTGGGAAAAACGCTCGGACACGTCGATTCGTATTTTTAGATGCGCATTTAAAAAAAATAATCATATGTAGTGTCATGTGACAGTGACCGATACCAACTATCTTATTTCAAATACAACCCCCTCTATATTATTAGTTTTTTTGATTCTTCAGAAAATTCTAGACATAATTTATGCATAATGTCCCATACCCATCTTCAACTGTTTCGGAAATATTAAGTGTTTTCAGATGTATTACAAAAAGTACCATTAAAAAAAGAAAATTATTTTATTTCACAAATTCGCTACATTACACTCAATACTTATTTCCCATTAAGCTCTTAATATTGAGAAAATGAGCAAAAACCGTGAATGCCTTCCTTTCTACTGATATGAAATAAAAAAAATACAAAAACAGTTTTGTTTATTTTTGGCGAACATTTTCAACATCTCTTACATTGGAATTGATGTTTTTTTGTTTTTTTTACATTATCTGCGAAATGAAATGATTTTGCAATGTTAATTTTTGTAATACATCTGAAACCACTTAATATTTCCGAAACAGTTGAAGATAGGTATGGGACATTGTACATGAATAATGTCTAGAATTTTCTGAAGAATCCAAGAAACTAATAATATACAGGGGGCTATATTTGAAATGAAAAAGTTGGTATCGGCCACTCTCACATGACACACCCTATATAATTATTTTTTTTGAAAAAAATGCGCATCTGAAAATACAAATCGATGTGTCCAAGCGTTTTTCCCAACACGCTCTCATTTATTCGTTATCGAATTTAATCCATTTGGCTGTTCCACACTGTAGATTACTTCTCGAATATGAACTGATTATAGGCAGAAGAGATATTATGAGGGGCATTTCATTTTCTGTACAAGTTCATTGAACTATACGTTATCTTTCTATCTACATACATGAATATGGTGAAAAAGTGACAGTTGTGGAATTCACTACTGTAGATCACCATGTATGTATGGTTTGTTTGTTTTTATTCACATAGTATACTTATTCCCACATCGACCTCGTGAATCACCGGATTCCAAGAAACTAGTGCTTATTTAGCGTTACGTTAATACAGATTTACGAGGGTTGGGTGGCTATTATTCATATAGTTTTCCATTCTCCTAAATAGTTCCAGAAAAATCTATGCTTTTCTTATTTACTGTTCTCAATCGTTCTTTTCCTTTCTGGAACAATCAAGAGCAATGCTTTCCGAGTTGTCAGTTTGGGATGACAAATCATTCGAAGAGAGGAACTATTTAATCCTCATTTCGGACGATTTCATTGCAATATTTCTCTTGGCAATCTAGACTATAGTTTGAAAATATGAAGGCGAATCAGATGTGGAAAAGAAAACAAAAATGTTTCTCGTTGTTTATTCAATGTGTAACGCTACCTACTTCAACGTTGGAATTCAACTTTAGGCGATTGACATAGTGAAGTGTCACGTTCGTTTCACTTGTTCGGCCAGTGGTCAAACGGCCAGGGGAACATACTTGTAGTCAAGGGGTCGATTCCTGGGCTCGATGTTTCCTAACGGAATGGGACATGAATGTCACAGTGGTTTGGATTCTACTTATTTGCCCTTCAAGGGCATCTGAGCGATACTTCGGCAAATAAGGTGATGAATGAACTGAAATTATTGAATAAATTATTAACGAATGTTTGAAATATTTTCCTCCACCTGAGCCAAGTGTCATAAGTTGACACCCCCCTCCTCCCAAATGCCCCAAAATATTGGACTGCGATCGCGCATAACGGCCACATATACTTCACGACCACATTTACTTCACGATCGCACTTACTTTAACGGTACATGATGAATTGAGATAGAGTTGATGAATTCCAAGTTATGTTGTTATCGTCGATTAAATATGTGTGTCACATTCTGCTAAATCGAATATTATTCAGATTGTTGCTAAAGCCTCGGCAGCAACTTTCTGATTCGACCGAGAAAGATTAATTTTACGGCCTTGCTACACAAACTTAAACTATTTTTTTGGCATTTCAGCACTTCCATTCAAGAATGGGCTCAGATAATACTGATAATAATGATAATATTGAAAAAAAGTTGTAGAGGTTAGGTCTCCAATAGAAAAACCCAACAACTTCTTTTCATTACAAATATGGAAGTTCAAAACATCATCATAAATACTGATAACCTTTCATTCCAACATTCTCATATTAATTTTCAGCAATCTCTCGTATATTTTCATGTTATCGTAGTGAATCAGTGAACTTTGATGTGGGACATTCCTTCTTATCAAGTAGCTGTTATCATCACTATCACTCACTGTGTTCTTCATTCATTGTGGAGCGGAAAACTAGTATAGGAACTTGTGCAACGAAACATTACATAAACACGAGGATTAAAAGTACCTAATCGGTCCATTCATGCAGGAACATGAATAATGGCAACGTCAAGGCCGCGACATCCTGTAATCCTTCATGTCTTGTTATTTGAGCTGGGAAAATGCAGTTGTATTGAAATTCGATGTAACAAAGACAAGTTGCTGAATGAGTATTTAGCTATTTTATGGAAAGAAATATCGTTATCATCTTGCTAATATGACGATTCCATATCATGTTTTTTGTTCATTTAAGTAGGTTTCTTGTATATCTACCTGAGAAAAATAGAAAACCAGAAGGATATATGAATAATGGAAAAACACGGGGGAAAAATATCAATTGTATTACCTTTATATCTAATTATTTCACCTATCCTTCCGTCTAGTGACGGCTCGTCAGGGACGGCAGGGTCGGCCGGGCCGTACCAGATTATTTTGATAAAGAAGCTGAATTATTTGATGACATTTTTTTTTCTAAACAGATTTCTATATTCAACTACCATTGTGCAGTAGTATCATGTCACTATTTTTTTGAATACATCATGTATGAGATAACTCATTAAAAAATAATTCATGCCTATGCATGAAATTTAAAGGCTCACCTTTGGGTCAGCGAGCCGAAAATAATTCGGGTGCAGTGGTGAATAAGACATTTGAATGCCATTGACACATAATACATTTTCCCAGTTTACGTTTTGTTGTCAAGAGAATTAATGTTGGTGTCTTTTTTTTCTTTTTATCTTACGTTTTCAACAGAATATATTTTTCTCTGAGGATCATTTCATTTTAGCAGCAACTGTTGATTTCATTCTTTTTTTGCCAACTGACCCTTTTTTTCCTCCTTTCCTCCTTTTTTTCTGTCCTCGTGGTTCTTGCGGGACAGTTCAATCATGTGGACATGGTTTTCTATCGCATTTCATTCAATCCACCGATCGCAGTAATCGCTGCAGCTGAGGTACATGAAGTAAATAATGAAAATAATAATTCTAATTACCACTCCACAAAAACATTATTCGATATATTTGAAAGATCGACTCTTGATTTATATTTTTCGATAAATGTCTCCCAGCTCTATTGTTACTCATCTCATTTTCCATACTCGTGTACGTGATCATATAGAATCATAGATCAGGGATCATAGAATAGGAAAAAAATAGTTTGTTTTTGTTCGTGAAGAGAAAGTACAGGATGAAGTCAGTCAATTGATATTTCTCATAATATAATTTCTTGTTCTTTTGATCTTCAACTATAGGTACTGATGTTTCCCAAGCCTCAGTCGTCAGTCTGTTTCGGAAATAATAATTTCTCTTTCGACTTCAACACCCTATACATACTTTAGTAACTGAATATCGTATTTTTGTCAATTTGACGACCTCAATACAGAATTCACTTTCTACGATAAATGGCGCGGATATCACCAGGGCGTATTTATTGTGTATCGTACTAAACTTCGACCAGTGTTGTTGTAATGGCTGTTTCTTCACAGTTGTTTTGCCGAAAACACAGACACGGTAGATATTGAACAATACATTTATTCCATGATCCAGGAAGGATATCATATATTATACATATCATATCTTGCTTCTCGACAGATTGTGTCGATTCTATTTTTTTTATCTGTGGACAACACGAAAGGGAAACCTATAATGTTAGAAGAACATCGTGTTAGCTAGCGGTGGAATTTTGGGAGAGAAGAAAGGTGTTGGAATTTTTCTTGAACGTTTTGAGGTTGTAAGCATCAGGAAAGACTTCACTAGGCAAAGAATTCCATAACTTTGCCGTTCTATTGACGAATGATGCTTGTTATAGCGATGTTCGACAGGTCTCGAACCTGACAGTGTAGGGATGACCAGCTAGAGCTCGTCTGGTTTGTCTACTAGGAATCGCGCGTGTTGGCATAATATATGATATTTCCGTTGAGCACCGACCATGAAAGTACCTATAGAAAAGGCATAGATCGCCGACCTCTCTACGATGATCTAGAGAGGTCAATGTTTTGGTGAGTGTTGTATCATCGACTAGGCGAATAGCTCTCTTCTGAATTGAATCTAAGAGCTTTAGCGTATGTTTGGGGGCTGAGCTCCAAACATCTGAACAGTACTCCAAGACAGGTCGAATTTGTGCTTTGTAGATCATAAGAAGTTGCTGGGATGTGAAGTATCTCTTCGCATGGAATAGAAAACCAAGTTTTTGGGAAGCAGTTTTCGCAATGGACCTCACATGATCGTCCCATGAGAGAGCACTGTTGGTGGTGACACCCAGCATGGATATTGTCGACCTCATAGGAACATCATCGAATTGGGCATTGTGTGATCAGCCTTCTTGGTGAACATACAAGCTTGAGTTTTAGTTGCATTGAACTGTACTAGATTCTCAGATCCCTATTTCAGAATTCTTGCCAGATCCTCATTTAAAGCATCAACTTGTCTTCGCCTTGCACCTCTGGCCTCGTTGGATGATAAAGGGGCTCTAGAGGAAAAGACGGAATGAAGTGTACTATCATCCGCGAAGCTATGAACTGGGCTCGAGGTCACATTCAACAAATCATTGATGTGGAGCAAGAACAAAGTTGGTGCCAAGACAGAGCCTTGTGGAACACCCCGTCTGCCACCACGTAGAGTGATCTATCTGCAAGAAAACTCGATAGTAAAAGACACAGTTGGGGCGGCAAACCATATGAGAGAAGTTTCGCTAGGAGGCCTTGGTGCCAAACTCGGTCAAATGCTTTGGATATATCCAAGGCTACAGCCAGAGACTCCCCATGTTTCTCTATTGACACCTGCTACTTATGTGTCACATAGGAAAGCAGATCTCCTGTTGACCTCTGGTCTACACCAATATCAGTTTCTTCATCTGCTTGCTCCTTCTTTAATTCAATATTTCAATCAGTGGACTCTGTCAATAGGAGATAATAATTTCAATCAGTGGACTCTGTCAATAGGAGATAATATATATGAAAGTATTAAAAAGTCCTTCAAATAATTTTTGATTTCGTCATGCCACGATAACAGAAATCTGTGGAACATCTAAATGTCACGGACCTCAATGAATGACAAAAAACCTTCAATTATAGGTGTTCAATGATATTTTTCAAAAAACCATGAACACAGTAATTTCCTGCAGAAAACGGTAATATTGGCAAACACGGACATTCAGCTAGGAAAGGTTTGCAACACTGACCTCTTCCGAATAATCTCTTTTTTGGGCTTCGATAAATGTTGCTTAGTCTTGGCTGCTATTGTCTTGTTTCAGCCACAAAACAACTTTACGACCTTGTTACAAAGATAACTTTTTCGTAGGTATCCCTGGTAGACTGCAATTTACTAATTGTTGCGATTCGCCCATCGCCCTTAATGTGAGAAGTTGAATATCCCATAATACTACTTACATACTACTTACATAACACTACTTACTATACGAATGTGAAAAGGTATTAGATATATCATTCCTATTCAATGTTTACACCTGCAGATTCTATTATCTCCAACCAGGGCACAACAACACATTTCCATTGAGAAATTATCTGCCTGAAGTGGAAAATAGGTAGACAGCAAATATAAAAAGTATGTTGAAGATAAAAAGGCGACACAAAATTGGAACAGAAAATATAATTTCACACATAGATTTCCATAAATCTTTTTTAAAGTAGAAACAACAGCATATTTCAATAATTGATGTATCTGGCACGAATAAAAAAGCTGTGATGGAACGAACACATACCGTAATAAATTGGAATTCCCTTCAATAAGTAGGTACCTATATTCTTCGTCACAAAACGTGTCCTAAAAATTAATTAATAGTTGATACAAGTTGAAGGTCGAGGTGATATGAAAAAACAAGAATTAAAATGAAATTAGAAGCTGAAAATGACCAGTGTGCGTAATTGAAAATGAAATGAATAATGATGTAGCTCACGCCGTTTCAATTATTGAGAATTTACAATCGTTTTCAGGTGAATACTATTGTAAGATAAGGTTGCTCACCGTCTATGCATGATGTGGTCTGACATATTTTGTGACGATGACTATGCCTATTTGCTTTCTTCAAATGTCCATTGCAGTGGGATTGTGAATTGATCAACCAAATGAGTTGAAGAATGAAATCATATGTTTCATAAATTCTTTCATTTATATAACCTCTCATACTAGATTGATGGAAAGGCAGTCATTAAGCAAATGAAACTTGTATTTATGACAGTACCAATGATGATACCAAATCTATCAGAGCTGTAGGTTTATATTCATTCTCAGACCCATCCAAAGAATTTTTGAATCCTTCGTTCGAAACCAAGGTTTTTTTTTAATTGTTTCAATGAAATTACGACTTCAGTACCTCTCATCTCAAAATTTCAAATTCAGTCTCGAATTTTATCTTGGGATTTGTGTTGCGAATTTCGACTTCGACATCTTTAAATTTTGAGTTTTATCTTGAAATTTCGATGTCAATCTCTAATAGGCTAGTGGACTGATATAGAATATTCGAAATTATCAAAGCCTGAATGAATTAATTAATTTTTGCATTTATTCGAATGGGCTTTTATCACTTATAATGTGATTATATACGGTTGTACGAAGTAGTTGAATCTCAGAGCTCATTCCGAACATTCACATGACAATCAATTCTGGTATGCCACAAGGATCTGTCTCGGCACAAACTTTGTTCTTACCCCTCATCAAAGATTTCTTGGATGTGACCTTTTCACTGAAATATAGGGACCTGAACATCTAGTAGAATTCAATGCGATAAAAACTCAATCTTGTATGTTCACCAAGAAGGCAGATCATATAATGTCCAATATGATGTCGGGTACCACTGTTCCTATGAGGTCGTCAATATCCATGCTGGGTGTCACCACCAACAGCGCTCTCTCATGGGACAATCTAATGAGGTTCATTGCGAGAACTGCGTCGCAAAAACTTGGCTTCCTGTTCCGTGCGAAGTGGTCACACCCGAGCAACTGCTTACTATCTACGAAGCGCAAATTCGACATGTCCTGGAGTACTCACATGTTTGGAGTCTATCCTCAAAACATACGCTGAAGCCCTTCAATTCTATTCGGAACAGAGATATTGGCCTAGTAGGTGAAACTATACTATGAATTTATTGACCTCTCTAGAACATCGTAGAAAGCGCAGCGATTCAGAAGTTTAATTTTTTAAATAAGACATCCTGTATATGATTGCTTCATTAGATTTTCCGTCAAATTTCGAACTAGTTTGATGAATGGTTTTATATCACGAAAGTTGATAGTTTTGAAACTATGGACAATTGTAAATTATTATTATTATTAAATACTGTCTGTGAGTTTTTTCGAGAAGCTGGTACATTCATTTTCCAGATTTTTGTGGGATTTTCTCTCCTCGCTTCTGAAAAATAGAGTAACTATTATTAAAAATTATCTCAATATATTTGTAGTAAGGACAGATTTTGTAATCTGCCCCAAAATGTCACTGCGCTCGAAATTGAACCTTTAGATACCTAAAAGAGGAATTCTCTTTTTGTCAGTGATTTGTTTTTGAAAAATTTGGAAATACAAATATATTCAATAAGAATAAAACCTCTACTTATCTTGGTGGACGTTTCGGTAACGAATATGCTCCCGTTCTCAACACAATTGAAAAATTTTTCATTATGTTATCGGTTTTGATACTGAAAAGTGACAATTTGGTAGACGGAGGAATTCTGGTTACAAGGTGTTTTCATTAATTGATATTGAATTTTCCATTTTCATAATCAATTTTCAGAAGTGGGTGCTAAGTTTTATCTATATCAACTGAACAAGAAGCAATATTATTTTATAATTTTCAATAACTTCTACTCTATTTTTTAGAAAAGAGAGGAGAAAATCCCACAAAAAGCTGGAAAATATTATTATTATTATTCGAGACACTCTGTTTAAATGAAACATGAACCATTGAAGAGATTGAATGAAACTCTGTAATCTATGTACATATCATGTTTTTATAATATGTAAAATGAAGAAGTTACGGAGGAAGGGGGCGACGGACTTTGCGTCCTTACTATATATGTATATTTTAAAATGAAAATACTTGATCAAATAATCCACTTACTCATTCTTACTCATCACGAAATTCAGTCCCTCATCTCGTAATTCCCACATTGTCTTGAAATTTTGCCTTCCACCTCGAAATGTTTATTTTCATTGGGAAATTGTGAGTTTCATCATTTATTTATAAATTTATCATAGTATGATCTAGTCTAAATAGATCCACTTCATGGTCAGTTGCAAACTTTGCTCTTCAAACAACTCTTACAGCAGTTTACAGATCTGACTATAAGGCCTGAAGAAAGTTTATCATTTTCTATTCTGAACTATATCCATCATTTAGTTCATCAAATTTGTTGTCACTTGAACCACCAGGCTTTGTCGTTGTTTGAAAAAGCTTTCAGCACCACAACATGCAGATTCTGGTGAATTGATCCTGCCTTCTCTCTCTCCTGAACCATTCAAGGTCCTCGATTCTTCCCATAGTATATTCGATGTAGTCTCGATTTCATTACTACTTGACTGTTTGAGAAAACATAGGTTCGGTTAAGTTAGGTTAGGCTATGTTACTCCCAACAGTATATCTGATGCAGTCTCGCTTTAATTACTGCTTGGCTGTTTGAGAAGTCGACGAAATTGTGGTTATTCAGCTCATTACCTCTGTTAGGACAAGGCTAGTCTTTGTGTAGGATTATTAAGTCATATGAGTAAAGGCATTAAGTTATTGTTATAATGAGCAGATATTGCACTCGAATCAATATAGGGTTATTTCAGATATGCCTGAATCAAATATAGCATTGTATAATGGCCTTAAAGATAATGAAATCTTCAGATTTATATATAGTTTCCAGAATGAGATATTTTTGCGACTTCAAATCAATTTCGATCAAATATTGAAAATCCCCACTATCGCGTTCTTCTGAAATCAACGACGTTCACAAGCAGTATAAACAAAAACTTAGCTACTGATATATTAATCAATATCGTATATCAACAAGAAATATCTCTTCGATCTTGACTATTCATTTACCTTTCTGCGCAACGATAATAGTTTCTTTCATTCTCACTGCGCAATATGATATAGGTACGGTTGTCCGAAACGTGAGAAGCAACCAATTAATTATCAATAAAAAAAGTAACCTGAATATTGATTTGAGTGTATCGATATATCATAATTCTCTTCTTTAGATAATAAATGCAGCTTGAATGAGATCCTCAATGCTAAAATTTTGAAAAATATCTTTGGAGCTAAGTTACATTATTACGTCACTTGAAAAATCAGAAATTCCAGAATTATTAAAAGTTAGCACTATTATTGCAATTGCCAAGATTTCTAACACAACCCTTGCAAGTGAATTCAGACCTGCAAACACATTAGCACCTATAGAAAAAATGTTGGAAACTGGAGTTCATGATCAATTACTGGATCACATTGATCATAATGATATTTTGATTAGTGATCAATCCGGTTTTCGTCAACAGCATTCTTGTGATACAACTGCAGCTTCCTATAACTAAGTTCGAAAGGGACATAGAAGATGGTAAATACGTTGTAGCAGTTTTCTTGGATCTCAAAAGAGCCTTCGAGACCATTGACCGAAATATACCATTGAACAAATTGTTTCAATACGGAATTAGGGGCAAAGTACTGAAATGGTTTGGAAGTTACTTGCATAGTAGCAAGCAGAGAGTCAGAGATATGGATGCAACTTCAAGAGAAATTAGCAATAATCATTGGGTACCTCAAGGAAGTGTTCTAGGACCACTACTCTTCATACTATATCTGAATGATATCGACCTTTTTGTGAATTGTGAGTTCATAAATTTATTTGCTGATGACATACTATTAGCTTGTAGTGATTCATGTCTTAACACTGCTCTACAGAAGATGAATAATGTTCTAACAAGTGTAAGAGAATATTTGTTGATTAAAGAGCTGAAACTCAATGTCGCAAAACCGTGATCGTGACAACTGAATACGAATATAGGCATATAGAATTGATATCGTAACAACTGTCAAGTATTTGGGCTTCCAACTGGATAATTTACTCATTTTCGATGCACCCTTTATATATATTACTAAAAAAATTTCGAAAAAACTATACTTTTTTTCAAGAATTGCGAAGCATCTATGGATACAAGATTCACTGTTTACCGGTCAATTTTTTACCTCATTCTGACTACTGTGCAACTTTACTATATCAATTCAATCCTAATAAAATGACACAGCTCCAACAAATACAAAATAGAAGCATGAGGATCATTTTGAGCTGTAATCGCTATACCCCCATTTCAATCATGTTAAATACATTGCATTGGCTATCAGTCTCGAAACGACTCTACTTCATAACAATGATATTTATTTGAAAAATAGTACACCTTTTCACTTTCGTGATTATGTTGATTACAAACACAAGGTTCACAATCATTTCCCCCGTAATTTGAACAACATACATGTGACAAGAGTAAAATTATCAAATACGAGAAATTCATTGTTTTACAATAACTTATCACATAATGTTAAATCCAGTGGATCTTGTGGAAACTTCAGACACAAATTGTTGATACATATAATGGAGCTTGATTAGGACTATTTTTATTTGTAATGTTATTCTTATTATCCAGTTTACTATTCAATCTTATAGGATTAATCATTACATTGTTATACTATTCTTTTTACTATGTGTATTATAACCGTTTTTATATTTAATTGTTATAATGTCATTCTTATTACTTGAGATTAATAACCTAATTAACAGATCATTCATATAGGATCAGTCCATACATTGTGATACATCATTTTTATCCTCATTGTTATCACATGTAGCTAATATGGACCAACGTGTCAAAGTTGGAAGTTTGATAGTGAACTGACTCACAAAAGCGTTCTGCTACGCATCAAATGAAACTTTTTGCATGGAATATGTTTCCTTTTTTTTCTTCGATTAACATCAACATGATCACAGCTGATTCCTCTCCATTTTTATGTTGTGTTTTTTTCCTATCCTAGTTGATTTCCATTAATACATACCCAAGCTTCTCAAAAACATTTCTATTTGCTTAATGTGTGTGAACGGAATTAAAACATTATCGACACAATTTGTAACTTCGTTTAACTTTCACCGGAATATTTTATGATACAAAATATCAAAAATGACGTCTCGTCTTGCATTGTATAGTTTTCTTCTGCGTATTCCATCAATTTCCAAACAAAACTATCAGTAGCGTGCACAGTGCAGCTGCTACTTGACCAACCTAGAAGAATCAAAAATATCCTTTGAAATATCAGCATATTATTGATATTATTGTTCATAATTTTCATTCAATTCTCACAATCAAAAACGTTACACCTACCTATTTGATAATTTATTTTTGAGTTGGCTTTGGTGATCAAAGTTCTAGATGTTGAATTATATTGAATAATATTGGATATTGATTTTAACATCAGTGGTTTGTGAGATCTTCTTACAATTTGATACTTCAATTAAGAATTCATTCAAATTCCTTAGGTAAAAGCTCAAGCTAATATGTCGTGGCAAATCCACTGGTACCCATAACTGCTGATGTAACTGCTGATATCACAATTATTGGTGTATGAATTCACCTCAAACTACAGATTCATAAATTTCTGACAATTCAGAAGCAGTCGATACTTACGACAATATATATTATCATTGAATATCATTTTCAATGATTAGCTATCTAGTGTAGACTTTACTGGCGTCTATACCAGTCAGTCTAGACTGATCGAAGCCAAAGAGTCCCTATCTTTTTACACACTTCAATCTAAACTAAGAAATCGTTTCTAGAAATGAGAATAGAAAATATAATTATTATTTCATTATATTTTCAGTAAAAAGGACAAGAATCACCGTCATTGAAATTTGAATTTCAGAGTCTGCTTGAGTTCTTCTGAATGGGAGACGATGATATTCCTTCCTGTTCAATTGATGTAGATAATAATAATAATAATAATAATAATAGGTCTTTATTTTCGAGAAGTACAGAGTAGGTACACTAGAAAAACGCCGAAGATCAGATGGTGTCACTCATGGACATGCGTGAAACCTCTGTTATAGGCATTCACTTCTCATATCTCATATCTGTGTGTCAGCAAACGTTTTTCAATTCCGTGTTGAGAACTGAACCAGATTTAAGAACAGAACAGAGTTAAGCAGATATAAATATTTATTTGTATATATTTGCTTGCCTTCAAAATATTGAAAAACAACGTATCAACAGAGAAATTCTTTTTACACAAGGACATTTTCGGACAGTTCATTCATCTGCAATTATCACAAATGAATTGATAATTGGATTCAAAATTTGATTAATAATTATATGCTCTGATTTCATTCTTGTAATTTTGCATTTATTATGCAATGGGTTTCAAGTGAAGGAACTGATATATCATTGTTTGAGCTGTGATGTCTCTTTTTGAAAACTTTATCGTGATTTGAGCAACTGCTTTTGAAGTCATCCTTCTCTGGAGGAAGTATTAGCCATCCTACTGATGGGTATTCCCAAGATTGGTTCCGGTTCGACCAAAGTCTTTCCCAAACCTATCATGGAAATTTGTCTGCCCCCTCATTCAGCCTGAAACTCACATTAGTTCGAATCTTCTCATTCTCTCCAAGTTTTTCTGAGTAAAGGAAATAATTACAACTTGGCTATCAGAGAATATTATGAAAATTGGCCATATGATATCGAATAGTCTGATTTTTCAATTTTCATTGAAACTTTTCCAATTTTGCATCAATTCTCATCATTTTTCCGTTGTGGGCACTTTTATTCAGATCATCATCTGATATTCATACCTGATATTATCTTCATCTTATGTTATCTTTTCCAAACATATCTTTCATTGATATTCATCAATATCTTTCATTCTCGTGAAAATTCTGACTGAATTTCTTATGGAAATTCTGCAAATTATATAAAAAACGAACAATCAAGATGTACAAAAACATAGAAGTCTGCATGATAATATAGTCCTAGAAAAATACATCAATATCGAAAATATTTAATGAAACGAATAACATAAAGTAATGCATGGATAACATGAAAATGCCCTGAATTGCTAAATCCAATAATTGGTCTCTAGTTGTCGGTTTGCATGAGCCTCTCAACATGCTCAGTCGGGTATAGATCAGGCCTACGTGGAGGCCTGCGTGGATTTTGTTGGAATCGAAAGTTGCATGCAAAGTTTTCATTGGATCTTTTTGGGAAAAGATACTGTAACGAATCAAGAAGAGACATGCTGGAAAAATATATATAAGACATGAATGTCACATGATTATGTCATTTCTCACAATTTGAGTGTTTTGGGTAATGTGCAACTTTCTGATTCATTCTATATCACACAATTCATTAGAATTCTTCGAGACGATAATATTCACGAAAAAATTTCCAAAGTCGTTGCAAACATTGGATTTTGGATGAAAATTATGTTTTCGGTATAGAGCATTCAAAAAATTATCGGATCACTAAACACAAAGTCGCAATCGTACACATAAAACATTGAAATACGAATCATGAGGGGCAATTATCAACACGCTCTCTCCTTCTTTTCCTTTTTTCGTCCATATCGTGTGGTACGGAATGACTTATTGACTTCTTGTAAATAACATCGTTACGATCGTATATTGAAGACAGCCATGAGAACGTGTTTACGATTAATAACTTAATTAGCGAGAAAAACAACAGAATAATGGCCTATAGACATTTTTGACGATAATTGGTCGGGCAGGCAACGTGGGTGTTCGCTGATGAGTGTTTTTCCTATACAGATCAAAAAGACCAATATAGTCGCAAGAAAATGAAATAGATATACGCACTGTGTCTGAGATGAGGATCACTGTAGTAATAACTTGAACTACAACAGCTGAAATCACCGATATGTTTCTTTTTTTTTTCGTTATTAAAAAAAAAACTGTACCTATCAGAATTTCCTTTTTTTTTCTGGCGATAATAATGGACGAAACTGTTATCGTTTTATTATCAAACTCTGTCTGTGAGCAACTTTGACTTAATTTTCCAAATACGGCCCAGATTTTATGATCTGATCTATGGTTGGAACTTCACCTGTTTCGAGATTCTTCGTTACAATCATCGAGAAATTCTCAATTATAGACCTGTATGTATATTTCAAAATTTATGAAAGTGGAAATCTGAGAATGCCATGTCAACGTTACAGATGATCTGAATAGCATTGGAGAAAACCCCATGATTAGATCCTGAGAAGTTATAGGCATCTCTGTCCTGCCGATGTTCACGAGCAAACTTTCGAATCAGGCGAATAACATGACATGATGATGTCGGTATTGACATACCTTTCACCGAGAACTTTTCGCTTCCTGTCCTGGTCAAAGAGGTACTTCGCACACCCTAGCATCTTCTCATGACGACCTGTTCTGGAGTTCTGTACACATGTTTGAAGTTCAGCTGAATCGTTCAGATTACATTCAAAAGGATGCTATTCGACCGCCTAGTATATCAGAATGTCAATGACCTCCTCTGCAATATTCATTTCCATATTTTTTTTAATTCGAAAATTCAAGGATCTCAAGTCATCTTGAGATTCTTCCAAATGTAACGGAATGGACTCGATTACTGAAATGTTTTTCCAACCACTTATCCATTGTGTTTTTCAGCGAATATCTAATGTTTTTCATACTTACGACATGCTGTTTTGGAAATAGAATGACAAATCAATGTCAAGTAGGGTAACAACCCTAGTGACGTGATAGAAACAGTTAGTTCGAGTTCTAAGAAATTCAAGCCAAAATCAATATGGAAAAAATCCATGGATATCATAACCACTTTTCACGAATGAACAACACATGTTTGATAAGGAACATAACTATAAAATTCAAATCACCTGAGCGTACCAAAATTTATTGATAATCAATTTTTGACGTAGGTACAATACATATATGTACAAATATTTGAATGAAATTTGCTTTAGTGATTCTAGTCATTGACGTAAAACTTTCGATTGTCAATTTTTGCGTTAGTAATCAATATCTTTATTATTTTTTATCGATATTTCAAGTAATCACGGTTATAACAGTTTTATACGAGTATAACATTACGTCAGTGGTAATTTCGCGAAGTTTAATGGCACTTTGGCACATGAACGTGAACTTAATTTGTATGTTATTTAGCATATTATTGATAACAATAGTACCTGTTTACGTACCTATATACATATCGAGACCATACAAAAACAAAAGAGTATTTATTTTAATTATTGCCCGACGACACAATCGTCAAAACAACATTAACATATCAATTGATGAACCCAAATCAAAAGACAGTACCTAATAAAAATAGCTCATAACAAGAGATCGCGCGACGTAGTTGCAAAATATCATGTCGTTCGACACTATACAGGTTTGTTTTTTGCGACAATTCATCCTCAAGAAATTGGTTATTGGTTATTGGTCATTTTTGGGGTAGAATCATTATCCAAGGTTATTGTTTCATATTCGAACTCCATGGAATCAAATAATATTGATATCTGTGTAATGATCACCCTAATTTTTCTGTCTCATCCCTTCAATTTCCGTCTTGAATGGCTCTTAAATATTCGGAAATCAAAAATGCTGAGTTTTTAACGCATGCTACCCATGATAAAATAAACGATTGTATCATGCATGTTGCCAACAGCGCTGCTCAGTTGTCAATTTCCAGCAGTTCAAACGCAGCTGCAATCTTTTTATTTCTTTCGAAGATATGGAGAAACAGAAAAAATTTATTGAATTTCCTTGATGCTTTTCTACATGTGAAATGAAGGATCTTTCCTGAGATGCATTGTAACTTCATTGTAACAACTTCATGGTGGTAAGTAGTGGTCTCACCTTTTTTACTTTTTTATATGTATATGGGAAAGGGAAATGAGTTGACGAACTTCAGGATTCGGACAGTAAAGTAGTCATATATACAAAAACGGGTGAGCATTGTATTCAAGTAAAGCTCTGCCTGAAGGTCAGACTGGGTTTCGCCTCTTCGCGTTTCGAGCACTTCTTTCTGAGCTATTCGCTATTTTCAACCTACGCTGGAATAAATTTATCAATACTGGATTATCATCTAAAATTCTTCGGATGGTACAATTATTGTATTCTGATTCAACTCTCCAAATGAAACATTCTTAATGCCTCTCTAAATTATTGTATTGACACTGTAGCCAGATATCGTAAATCTAACTCTGGGACACCACAAGAATGAAATTATTCGAATGACTATCAATGAATGTTATGTTCAATTCCGTTTTAGTATGATTAGGCATTCAGAAGTACAAGAAAGAGTGAATCTTAGTTTCCCAAAAATAATTTTCATAGTTTCTATTAATAAACCAGATGCAATAAGCCGTTTGGAAACTGGACAATTTGAAATAGCATACAACATTTTCAAAGGTACACTCAACTGTTTATGTAAAATTCTCACAATGGAAGATAACCGTTATCCAAAACTGTGTTTTGAACATCAAATAAGATTAATAAGCTCATCTGACTCAAAATATATAAGTACGCACTTCAACTGCGGATCTCAGGAATTTTGGAATACTATGAATGTCAATCTTTAAATTCAAATAGGCCGAATGTAGTTAGTGAATATTATAGTTATCTGTGCAGCGTGCAGCAGTGACGTTTCCACAGCATCTTGTTACCCTTTCATGTACCCAGACAACGCTTTGAATACTTCAAGCATATATTTGCTGTTGAAGCTACCCTTACAGATCACCCGCACCACCGAACATATATGAACCGCACTCTTGCACAATTATATGTGTCCAACCATTCAGAATTAAGTTTACATTAAATGGAATTGCGTATTTGATCGACCCAGATGTGAAATATTCTGTCTGGAACAAAAAAGAAAGAGGACCTGTATTCCGAGCCTTATTCCATATTATTTTTGATTGTCCTATTTACAGTGTGATGAAACAAAACCCGCCCCTTCAGAATTTCAAGCATTTTGCCAAATGAGTATAGCTGGAACATTCTTAGGTTACGTTCATTTCACTGGGTGAATGAGTACATGATACGATGATCATGATTTTGTGAGTGAAATCGAATCATCGGTAAATGTTCTTTAATTTATCTCCTCTCCTGTGGGTATTTAAATAGGAATATCCTAATATACAAATATTGAGATCATATGAATGGTTGTACAGATAAGATTTAATATGCACTTAAAAACAATTCACATACTATAACTGAAGATATTTTAAATATTGAGATGAAATTCATTATGAATACAACATGAACATAGTATGACTAACTAATGAGTATGGACTTGGTAGTGGATAAATTAATACCCAATTCATCCCATAATGAAATTTCAAAATTATAACTTGAAAGAATCGCATGAAGTATTCGAAAGCAAGACCAAAGAAGACAAAGTTATTAGAATGATAACAACAATATATAGCAATATTTGCTGAGACCTTATTATATAGAATGCTGATGGGACAGGTTTATCTTTATCTAATATACTCCAGAATATTTGAATTGAATAAGACCTTGGTGAAATACAGAATTCATTGTTTTTTTATATAATTTGTCCTATTTACATGAAAATTTGAGCTTTCACGAGTGATAACTCATTGAGAAAAATCATTGAGAAATAATAAAGTCGTATTTTCAATGGGATCCAGTTGAGTTCATTAAGCATTATATCAATGGAAGTGGATCTATTACATTTCAGAATTATTCTCATTGCTCTATTTTGTAACTCTTGTAAAGCACAAATGCTGTTAGAATCTAGCAATGATAGTAAACTTGGGCAATATTCAAAATGAGGCTGTATGATTGTTCTATAGACTGTCACGGATGTTGATTAAGATAATTGTGCTCGTATTCTTGAAAAGAAAAATATTTTCTTACTGATTCTGTTCCGAATGTAATTGAAATGGCTTTTGAGATTGAGGAGGTTATCGACCATAAATCCTAGATATTTAATTTCTTGCCCTACTGCAATTTTTTCATTGTATATTGATATATTCATGCTGTTTTTACTGAGTTTACATTTAGACATGATTATCATGGCTTTGGTTTCGCGTATATACAGACTGAGCTCATTTACATTGAAGAATTCAGAGTTATTCATTAATATTTTGTTTATTTTATCGATAGCTGCCACCAGATTCACACTGTTTACTACTATGAGACTATCATCTGCAGATAAGTTTATGAATCACAATCTTTAACATAAATAATCAAACCATTTCAAGACTTTACCATGAATTCCATAATATTGCAATTTGACGAGTAGTGTGTCAATATCAATGGTTTCAAAATTTCATTTGGAGTCCAAAAAAACTGCAACTATATATTGAAATTGACAGTTGCAAAGCTGACTCACAGGAGTGATTTGATCTGAAACCTTATTGATATTCCATCAACAGATTGTTTTCGTTAGTATATGTATTAAACTGTTCGTAGACAGCACGCTCTAGTATTTTTTGTAGTGTCTAGTGTGTCAATAGGACGATAGTCCTGGGATCACAAATATCGTTGCTCTTCGGTACGTGTCCCATAACTTGAAAAATACTTTTAAGGACGCTCTTTTTGAGGATTTCAGAGTTGCATTTATTATGTAATCCACTGATGATTTTTTTCAAATCGCCAAGATTCTATTTTTCAAACTTCTAGAATTTGCATTTAATTACAGGTAGATTGATAGATTCAACTTGATTTCTAAAATACTGTCAACAAAGTACGAGTTGAATCTATCAGCCATTTCAAGGTCATTCGCAGGAATGATCAAAGTATCATCAACTGAAAATTTTATATCATTTGATATTCTATTGATTCTAGGTTTCAATAAAAATTTTAGTGATTGCCACATTTTTTTTTGGTTGTCAACATGATTGTCAATCTTTCTAGCATATTTTTTTTTACCTGTGGACAAAACGAAAGGGAAAGCCAGCGGTAGAATTTTGGGAGAGAAGGAAGGTGTTGGAATTTTTCTTGAGAGTTGGATGTTGTAAGCATCAGAAAAGACTTCACTAGGCAAAGAATTCCACAACTTTGCCGTTCTATTGATGAATGATGCTTGGTATAGCGATGTTCGACAGGTATCGAGCCTGACACTGTAGAGGTGACCAGCAGAGCTCGTCTGGTTTGTCTACTAGGAATCGCACGTGGTGGCATAATATATGATATTTCCGTTGAGCACCGACCGTAAAAGTACCTATAAAAGAGGCAGAGATCGCCGACCTTTCTATGATGATCTAGAGAGGTCAATGATTTGGTGAGTGTTGTTCATCGACTAGGCGAATAGCTCTCTTCTGAATTGAATCTAAGAGCTTCGGCGTATGTTTGGGGGCTGAGCTCCAAACATGTGAATAGTATTCCAGGACAGGTCGAATTTGTGCTTTGTAGAACATAAGCAGTTGATGGGATGTGAAGTATCTCTTCGCACGGAATAGAAAACCAAGTTTTTGTGAAGCAGTTTTCGCAATGGACCTCACATGATCGTCCCATGAAAGAGCACTGTTGGTGGTGACACCCAGCATGGATATTGACGACCTCATAGGAACAGTGGTACCCGACATCATCAAATTGGGCATTGTGTGATCAGCCTTTTTGGTGAACATACAAGCTTGAGTTTTAGTTGCACTGAACTGTACTAGATTCTCAGATCCACATTTCAGAATTCTTGTCAGATCCTCATTTAAAGCATTGACCTGTCTTCGCCTTGCACTTCTGGCCTCGTTGGATGATATAGGGGCTCTAGAGGAAAAGGCGGAATGTGGTGCCAAGACAGAGCCTTGTGGAACACCAGCATTGATCGTCATTGTATCAGACAAGACCCCGTCTACCACCACGTAGAGTGATCTATCTGCAAGAAAACTCGATAGTAAAAGACACAGTTGGGGATTCGCTAGGATGCCTTGGTGCCAAACTCGGTCAAATGCTTTGGAGATATCCAAGGCTAAAGCCAAAGACTCCCCATGTTTCTCTATTGACACCTTCCACTTATGTGTCACATAGGCAAGCAGATCTCCTGTTGACCTCTGGTGACGAAAGCCATATTGCCGGTCGGTCACGATTGTTGAGCTCTCTAGATATCGGATGAGCTCGATGTTGATTGCTTTTTCCATTACTTTGGAGATCACAGATAGTAGTGTAATCGGTCTATAGTTGTTGGGGAGGGTTTTCTTGCCCTTCTTTGGAATCGGTTCTTGACGTTGAAGCTAAGCAGAATGTGTCTGATTGTGCGTTGCCGGAAGACAATTTCTGGCATACGGTTATCGATGGTAGCGATTTTGGGAAGTTCCTGGCCTCGTGGATCCAAGGTAGAATTGTCTGCAAACATTTTGGCGAAGGTGTTGGCTTTTTCATGAGGTGTTATAGCCAATGTATTATCATCCTTTGTGAGGGGAGGAAATGAGCTAGAAGTGAAATTTCTTCCGATTGCCTTGGCAAAGGTCCAAAATGAACGGGAACCATTTGGACACTCTATGAGCTTTGATCTTCGTGTTGTATGCCTCTTTAGACTCATCTATCGTTCGATTGCATGTATTCCTAGCTTCAACATATCCAGCTCTAGTTTGCGGGCTTGGGTTTCTGCGCCAACGACGGTATTCTGCTTGCTTCAGAGCGACGACCCTAGAACAGGTTCTATTGAACCATGGTTCACCAGTGGTTCGTGATTTGGTGCTATGTGGTATGTAAGTTTCCATTCCCAGCATGATGATTTCCGAAATCTCTTCAGCACATTGCGTAGGATCTCCCGATTCAAAACACATTCTCATACTGTTTTTTTTTTCACTTTCAAACTCTACCCAACTTGATTTCTGTAGCTTTCATATTCATCCCATGAGACTCGTTTCAAATCATGGAAAGTACATTTCATCAAAGTTTTATAAGCTCTGTCTCGTTTCTTGATTAGGTTTAATATTTCTGAATCATACCATGATAGCTGAGTATAATACTCGACGGATTTTAATGGTGAAATATTTTCGATATTGAATGTAAGACTATCGATTATATCAGAGTAAATTATTCAATGTCCATAGTATTCAGTTGCCAAACACCATCAGTAAGATTAATATTCGATTCATCAAGATTATGTTCACTGTAATCCCTAAAATGTCTGATGGTCTTGGGACTTGTAGCACTTTTATTTTTTATTGACACCGATATTACATCAGAATGGTCCGTTTTTTTTGGCTCGTCATTAACTTGACATTTCACGTTAGGTTGATTGCAAACTACATAGTCAATTAATGATTTACTTATATTGGTGATTTTAGTTGGTTCTTCAACTAACTGTTCAACTCCATTGAGGTTTAGCAGGGACTTAAATTAAAGCCCATGTTTACTACAAGAAATAATCCAGTGAATATTTATATCACCCATTAGCAAATCTTTCTGCTTTCCACTGAAGATGGTTTCAAGTATATTTCATTATTTGTTTTTTGCTAATATGTTTCCATGCGCACATTTGGTGTTTTGGTGTATATTTGTGGGTCTGTATATGGCCCAATATACACATACACCTATTATTTGTTTCTGTGAGGTATTCTGTGGTTGTTGTGGCAAAGCCGAACACTGTAGAGTTGTTTCAGTTCTCTGGTATATTCACGATGTACTAAAGTATATCGAGATGTCTGTAGCGTGAAGTGAAATAGGCAAGTCTTTGAGACTGACTGCTCGAGGACGCACGGAGAAGCTGTGTGCTTTCGAGTGAACGGAGTTGTTCTTACTCTCTAGCTGAACTAAAAACTGTTTTGCAAGAAGGGTATCGATCTACCGTGAGAACGTTCCCTGAGCGGCTAAACCATTTGGGTTTTTTGGGAACTTTTACTTACTGTTAGGTGATGAAAGTTACCTTGCTTCGGATATTGAACGTGCCTCTATGAATGAAAATAATTTTACTTTATTGGACCGAATTGGTGGGTTTTACTGCTAGACAGACATTTCGTATTCGATGCGAAAATCATTTTTACAACAATATACATCTTAAATCCAATTTGGTAGTTCCAACAGCTACGAGGATGAAATTTACAATGTCTAGGGAAAACCCCCACACACACATACCCTCCTCACTATGAACTCGTTTTTGGCAGCTATAAAATTATTATTATTATTATTATTATATTGAAGTTTTGAATGACATATTGAACGACTTACATGGAACTATTTGATGAAATGAAAAAAATAATTACATAGAAAAACTAAAATGAACAATCTACCAGCCAACTCGCCACCTTACCACCCACTTCTAATAAGTTGAACAGGAGCACTCATTCTAAATAATTGAATGATAATTGTTATTGAAGTTACACAGACTAAAACTGTTTACAGTTATTGCATGATCCAAAACCATTCACTCCACACTAACGCTATGAAAGCCCCTCAGGCTGAGTGCATTAGTAGCAGAAAACACGACCGTAACGGTCGAAAACCTCTGCTCCTACATTTGGTTCCACCGCGTTGAAGTTTTCAAAAAGATGATGTTGATGAATAGGAGCAAGTCTTTGGGGAATTTTATCTAGATCGATGGATGGAATTCTTCATGGATGGGACGTACGCTTTCAGATTTACCTACATGCTACTTCACTCGTAGTTGATCATGATCTATAAAATTTGATTAGCCCCTAACATTTGTTTTCACATTTGTGCAACCCATAGATATAGAAAATCTATGGTACAACCAAATGAAATAGGTGAACTATGAAATTGTTCCTATAATCTGCTATAACAATGATGTTGTATTATATATATGTATGTATTCTATACAAGGTCACCCTTATGAATACGTAGTGCATCAGAACATAGGTTGAAAGTAGTATCAAGCAGAAAAACACTACAATTATTTGTTTCTCAAGAATATGTCATGATCTTGAATAGTTTTTTGTTGGAAAATAATGAAACTGAGTTTCAGACTATAATGCTTTTTGTGGTACCTTTATGATAGTCTGGTACATAAATTGAAACAAATATCTACATGTGAAATAATTAATTTATTGCATGTACTTCGTCAAATTATTCACTTACAATATTTGGTTATCGTATATTGGATAATAATTACCAAGAAAGTTGAAGATTTTCTCTGTTGTGGTATCCTAGCATTAGCATTTTCATAATATTTCTGTTCTCTTCAATTAACAACATCATTCATTAAACACACTACTTGGAGTTGATTATCATTCGAGATAATTTTTATATGTTGATATGATGAATTCTTTTTCCTGGTCAACAATAACATATTCATTAACTCATTCTAGCTCATCCGATATCTAGAGAGCTCGAATATGTCAACGTTTGGCAATTTGACTTTTGTCACCATCAGAAATCGACAGAAGATCTGCTTGCCTACATGACACGTAAGTGGAAGGTGTGGCAGATGTATTGGATATCTTCAAAGCATATGACCGAGTTTGGCACCAAGACTTCTTAGCAAACCTTCCTCCATTTGGTTTGCCGTCCCAACTATGTCCTTTACTATCGAGTTTTCTTGCAGATAGATTACTCTGTGTGATGGGGGTAGAGAAATCTCATCTTATACAATGACTATGCAAGTGTTCCACAAGGCTCTGTCTTGACACCAACTTAGTTTTTCCTCCACATCAAGAAGTACACTTCATTTCGCCTTCTCCTCAAGAGCCCCTAATTATCCATTGAGGACGGAGACAGGTAGATGCTTCAAATGACGATCTGGCAAGAACTCTCTTCTTGGAAAAGTTTTGGTGCTGCAATGAATGTTGAATTTATTCATATGCTCTTGTTGTTGCACATATTGAAGCAATTGCAAACTGGAACTGATGGAATTAATTATTAATTTCATGGAATTAATTGCAGAAACTGGCGACAATTTGAATCATATTGATTTTTTACTTTAGAATCCTTAAGTTTTGTAAAAGTAAACTTTCACGAAACTTTTACAATACTTTCATTTGGCTTTGTTTCTCCCCTTGCTGTATGTTATATTGGATGAATTCTTAATATGGATGCATATGGATTGATGATTCATAATAAGAATGTTCAATATACCAAATGAAATGTCAGACTCATCAATCACTTGCATAATAAACAATGATGACCCTGAGCTCAGGACATCACATGCCAATCAAAAAGTCAACCCTTATTGTCACCTCTGAAGTCTCTGTAACCGGTTTATATCATCTCAGTTCAGTCCTGTAATTCGACTAACAAGACAACAGCATCGCAATTTGGTTCATTGTCTGAGACATGATGAATTTCTAGATTTTAAAGAAACGTCTAACATATTGTGGGTGCTAACAGCGAAGTTTTCAGATTCTGGAGAGGTAGTAAAGTGGACCGAGATAATGGAATTAAAAATTGGGAAGCAGAATTCAATTGAACTATTATATGAAACGAGTCATATACAGATTGACTTTGAAGTTCTGCCAATAAAACGACAGAATAATAAAAAATCAGACCTGACACTTGTTTGATGCTAAACAGGATATCTGGCGGAAAGTTTGTTGTTCCTGCACAGGGGTATTAGTTTGTTCAAAAAATCAAAATTTTCAAAATAACCCGAAATCAGAAGTTATTTTGTTGCATCAGTAGAACCCAAATTGTTTATATCAGTTGAAACATCATTTTCATATTTGTTTGTATCGAAAGTATTATTTTGTTTTACTTCTCTTTCCTAAAAAAACCTATATTTATAGATACCTGATCTTACGAAGTGACTAGTTGTAACTAGTTGTTCTTCAACTAGGAAATATAATATTTTTGTGTATGCCATTCTGTAGAGCTTCTGTAAGATAAATCTTCAATTGAATCATATTCTTGTTATATTGGATGATTCTTGACCACTCAGTTATGATTCATACAATATTGATGAAAATTTGTATTAGACGGTTTCAAAACCCGAAATCTGATAGCGATGATAGATTTTTTGTATGAAAATCAATTTCATTTGATTTTTGGTAGCAAAATATTATTTTATAAGTTTTATAAGATGCTTCCATGGCGCTCGAGAAAAAATCGATATGTGTCAATATGTAATACACTATTATTTTTTCTATTCTCCAATATCGAGTTTGTGGAACTCTTAAATTTGACACACTACATTGTTGTCGTTATGTATAAAAACTCCACATAATTCACGGCATACAAATTTCCTGAAGAGATTTTTTCGTTCTCGACTATCTCGAAAGGAAGAATGAAATATTCACTCACTGGGTAGAGATAATGTGTCTACTGGACACCGGTACTGAGTGGACCCGTTTCAAGTAGCAAATAGTGTCTATTTTTAAACAATAAGCAAGCGAAATATAGCTGAAAACAATGTGTTTAATGAACTCGAATTCAAGAATAGAAAATGCCACTATAAATAGCGCATGATAGTTTTAATTGCTATTACCGAACTGATGTAAGTACTAAACGAACATGAATTGGTGGAACATAAATCTTTATCCAACTCGTAATAAACACTGATGTCTCTATTTTACATACATATGATAAATATTATGCAGTATCGCCAGGACATGGCAATTTTTATTTCGAGTGAGGTACACTTTGTGATCCTCATAAAACTTGTGGTAAAACCAAAGATGCGACACTGTTCTGTAACAGGCATTAGTTTTGCATTCTAGATCTGTTGTATATATTGTTTGATCTTTTGTGTGTTGACGCCTATTAGGATGCCTCCATCCAATCACGTTGATTGAACTTGTGGTGAAACACTTTTCTGTAGGGAAACAAGTTATATTTTAGATGCAAGTTGCATCTGCTTCAGAACTTTGTGATGAAACAAACTCCTTTGACTGATCTCTCTCTTCTCTCTCTCTCTCTCTCTCTCTCTCTCTCTCTCTCTCTCTCTCCTGGGGTTGTTCTGCAGGTCGAACCCAATTGATTCCAGGGCGACCCGGAGACTAGGCCTGGAAATTTGTAACCTATACAATAATTTTACGATCGGCACCAGTTGATAACCGCGATTTACGCCTTCTTTTATCGAGCTTTTGATTTTTTTGGCAAAATATCATTTATATTGCCTTCGTGTTTGACTGCTTCCTATAGTATACAGGGTGCGTGTCAGTATCTAAAGAACGGAGAAAAATATAATTTTGAACATTTTTGGTACGATTATGGCATGGGATCGAGCTTTCGGAAATATTCGAGAAGAATGAAGAGCAAAAGTTGCTCAGAAGAGCAGACGATGCTCAAAAGAGCAACTTTGAAATTCTAAATAAAACACTCTTTATATTTTTGATTTTTGACGGTGAAAACAGCATTATTATAACATAGATGTCTCATAAATTTTGGAGCATATTGACTAAATATTATACAGGGTGTGAAGAAAGGCGTGATACACTCTGTGATCTAAAAATAATTTACGTCAATTGCCATTTACTACCTATTCAAACGAAAAAGGTATCATGCGAAACACTAGTTCTCTCTCATTTCACAGCTTTTTGTGGGATTTTCTCTCCTCGTTTTCAAAAAATAAATTAGAAGTTATTAAAAATTATTTCAATATATTTGTAGTATGTAGTATTTAACTATATTCAATCATGCCGATCTCCTCTATGGACCAAATTTAACATCTCACTGTAAGAAAACATTCAAAAGATTCAAAATTTGGGTGTCCGATTAATTTATGGCATTCGAACAACGTTGAATCTATGTATATGATGGTATGGTATGACTGCAGAGAAATGAAGACGAGGCAAATTCACTTATTTCATTTTATGTTATGTTAACATGTTAATGTTCATAAATGATGTCAAAGTAACCTAACTGTGTTGAAAGTAATTCTGACTCAGGTAATTTTTGAACGTCAGTTTTCCAGCCATCTATCTATTAAACAGAAAACAATATTGACAATGCTAGTAAAAAGTTTATTGGTTACGTGTTAGTCACTTTAACTGGCGCATTGGCTGACATTATTAAGATAATATTATATTATTCCCTGACAACGAACGATTCAGAGAGGTCCTCGAAAATATGAATGGAATACTTCGTCATATTACATAACAACCATCTGATTTTCCATTTCTTGGATTTTCCCAATTAGTCATCCGTTGATGGCGACCTACATCACATTTCATGAGCGGATAGGAAGACCTTCTCCTTTGACTTTGGAAATCGATTTTTGCATTGGCCTTCATCACATCATATCTCGGTTATCATCATTGCCAAATTGTTATTCTACAAAATGTGCATGCGATGCAAATTAATTTCGCATAGAAAAACAAGCATGAGTTACAAAGTACGTTCAAAATATTTACTTAAGCGCTAAATTTACTTATTCTGTTACCTTGCTTGCCAGTCACATGGTGGTACAGAGTGTACCAATAAATATGATGAATCGAATGGAAGAGAACGAATTTTTAACAATTGAAGATTACGGTAAGATAAAAGATTCCCTCGGTTTCTCTCAAGAAGTTCTGACTCTTTGCACACTTTATGCCAGACACTGCATAATCTGCTCATGTACAGAAAAATCAGTGTGGTAAGAAGATTTCAATAGAATAAAACGTTGATCTCAAAATTATATACACCGAGAAATACGATCAGTTGCAATCGAAGACGATAGCATACTTTGTTTCCGATCCAGCAAGCGTTACTCTGATCCACGAATCTCTCTTACTAAACATTTTTGTCAATTTTTAGCATACAAACTTTGCTACTCAGAGAGAATGTTATTTCAGTCGAACAGGTGGGTGCTCATTGTCCATAAATATTGTCATGTTGACATTCATGATAAGATATATTGAACATATTGAGTCACTGTCAATACAAATATATCATCCTTGTGAAGACTGGGAGACAATTTTTCTTATGAAGTTAGTTACGAGGAAGGATGATATTTTCTCCACAATAAAATATGTTCTCCATATTTCTCTACAAGTAGTTATAGCAGTAGTTGTTATAAATCAAGACAACAAATCATTTCTGTGTGAATGAATAATCCATAGCACACCACAATGTCAACGCATATTGATTTGCAGATATCCATTTCAGGATTCACTTCAGGATGAGTTCATGGATCGATTAGAAATTACAGTACGTTTGTAAAGAAAAACTTAACTATTTATTGATATCACGGGAGCAAATGTACAACTCTACCAATGTTTTTTCAATATGAAAAATAATGAGTAATAGAAGTAAGTAATAAGAAATAAAAAATGTACCGAAAGATAATGTTTTCTTAAGATCCTCTGTAAATGAACTGTCTAACGCCAAAATACCTATAACTGCGTCGATATTGTACCGTTTATTTTATGGTTGAGAAAAAAGATTTGGACTAAGAATTCTTATGCACTCTGTATAGTCCTACCAAAACAAAGTAAACATGTCAACGACAATAATATTTTTCTGTCGCGTTTGAGATTATCAGGTATGTAAACAATTCAGTGAGTTTGTCAGGTCCTCAAATTACCTGATGTACAAGTATTTACATCCTAATTCACACCATCATCATCCCAAATTATACTCTTTTATTAGATGTCTCAGTTCACGTATCTCATCCATTCTATGAAATTATACAATTGTGTTTGATCGAGGTGAAGTAAAGGAAAAAGTGGAGTTAATAACGCAAAAAGTCCTACGTTTGACAATAAATCAACTGCGTTCGACAGACTGACACTGGAGCTCATAGACCAGTCACAGCCAGTACTTTTATGTAGATGAGCACGCATGGATGATGGATTAGTGAATGGGCAAAAAATTAACATACTTATATAATTATCATAGATATCATACCTATAATGAACATATTTGTTTGAAAAATGAGTTCCGTGAATGTGATATCACCTACCTTGAATAATTTGAATTTGTCTATTTCAGTAACATTTCAATCCCATAGCCCCAATAAACCTTTCAAAGAGCTTGAATGTAGCGTTTATAAAATTATCATTTCCTCTTCTCACCTTTAGGTTTTATAACCAAATTTAACATCATTACTGTTTTGGTAGCCTTTATAAGTCTTTCAGTAAGTGTTATGAATGCTCTGGCAACCTTTATAAACTTTGCAAGCAAAGGTTCCAACAATATTTCTGTTACTTTCATTATGTCTTCTGTCATTTTTGCGGTCGTCGTACAGACATATTGTAATATACTAGGGCCGGGTAGGCAAATCAAACAACAATCTTCACCGTCCGATCGTCTAGCCACCAATGAATCACTCCACCATTCCGCATACCTCGAACGGGTATTACGTATCGTGCTCGTTGTGATTCACTAATGTCTTCACTAATGTCACGATCTCTTTATTCCGATCTCAGCATACTACATCTCTCCCTTGTTTTCAATATTTCCTTAAGATATAATAATATTACCTCAGCACTAATAATAATAACCATGGTCAGTTTAATGATAACAAATAAAAATAATACTGATAATTGTAAGTACTCAACAATAATAATAATAATAATAATAATAATAATAATAATAATAATGATGAATGTTAGAATGTTAGAATAATACTGAATGTTAGGAGCCAAGGTCAGTTGTTTCTTTCAGAATCTCTTTCATCCGGTAGTACCGTCCATTCTCCCTCGACTTTCTTTAGGTGAACTACGTTTCTTCTCAGGTTGTGCCCTGTGTCATCGTTCCTGACTTCGCCGTCTGCTCCTTTTTTGTTTATGACAGTATGGGGAGCTGGTGTGAAGTTTGGACAAGTTTTATTCTCTCTCCGCATATCTTTAACGTATACTTTATCTCCCTCTTGAAAACAGTCTTCCTGAGCTTTCCTTTTATTGTCGCTATATTCCTTTCCTTTTTCCTTCTCAATTTTATCTCTGTCTCTCACTTCATCGCTTTCTTCATGTTCAATAATGTCCAGGAGGCTTGGAATTTCATCTCGGAACTGTCTACCGAAAAAAGTTCCCCAGGAGTTCTGCCTGTCACAGAGTGTGGGGTGCTATTGTACATAACTAGATAATCGAGAAGTTCCTTTTTCCAGTCTTGTTTTAGTGAGTGGCTTATTTTGATCCTTTTCAAAATGTCCCGGTTCTGTCTTTCAACTTCACCGTTTTGTTGCGGCCAATATGGTATAGTGTGAAAAAGAGTTATTCCACGTTGACGACAGAATTTATGTAGTTCTTCGCTCACTAGTTGTTAACCGTTATCAGCTGTTATCGATGACGGATAACCTATCCTCGAGAAGATCTCGTGGAGTAAATCTACTGTTTTCCTAGCGGTGGTATCTTTCGTGATTTTGATCTCTTTGTAACGGCTATAATAATCTATAACTACTAATATGAAATCTTTACTAGGTAGGGGGCCAAGATAATCTATGGCGATATCAACCCATGGCCTGGCTGGTAATTCACGTCGTTTCATCGGGTTAGGTGGTGTTGGTGTCGACACTAAAATACATCCTCGGCAAGTCTTAACCATTCTTTCTGCGTCACTGTCGATCTTAGGCCACCAAACCTTCGTCCGCAACCTGCCTTTCATCGCAGAGATCCCTGGGTGCCCTTCATGGGCTGCCAATAAACCGTCTCTTCTCAGATTCGTCGGAATCACGAGTTTGTTTCCTCTCAGAAGTATACCGTCTTGAAAGCATAATTCTGATTGGAATATTTTATACACATTGATAGATTGATCCCAGTGGTTCTCGAATAATCCCTTTTTCACTTTAGCAAGTTCCTCGTCTATTTCTGAATGGTTTTTGATATCGCTCAGAGAAATTGCTATAGGTCGTGAATATTCTATCAGTTGGCTAACGGTTTCTTCGTCGAAAGGGCGAGAAGGAGCAGTGACGCAAAGTCTTGATAATGGATCCGCTATGTTTGATTTTCCCGGTCTATATACTATTTTGAAATTGTAAGATTGGAGTCGAAGTACCCATCTTTCTATTCGAATGTTGGGTTTGGGTCTTGGTCCAAAAATGACTTCGAGGGGCTTATGATCTGTTACTAATTCGAACTCTTGTTTCCCGTACAAGTACGCTTTGAAATGTTCGACTGCCCAGACTAGAGCCAGTGCTTCCTTTTCTGTCTGGCAGTATCTTTTCTCACAATTTGTCAAACTTTTATTGCCATATCCGATGACTCGAGGTCCTCTATGGTCGAACTGTATTAGTATACATCCCAATGCTACTGGGCTAGCATCAGCAATAACTTGTGTTCTGTCGGTTGGATTATAGTATCCTAGAGATTTGATTTGTGCTAAAGTTTGCTTGATGGTTTGAAATGCCTTTCGTTGTTCCTCTTTCCAATATTTTCCAATATTTGCATGTTTTCCTAATTTCATTCTCAGTATCTGTCGAAATGGTTCTGTCAAAGTTGCTAGATTCGGTATCCATTTACCTACATAATTGATGAGGCCCAAAAAACTTTGAATCTCGTCTAATGTTTCCGGTGGTCTGAAAGATTTGATGACACCCACATAGCCATCCAGAGGTGTGATTCCGTCGATTGACAAGTTATGACCCAAGAATTGGACCCTTTTTATCCCATATAGACATTTTGCATCATTCAAGAGAACATTGTTTTCACGTAAGGTTTTCAAAGTGCATCGTAGTCTATTGTTGTGTTCTTTTTCATCAGTTCCAAATATGAGTATGTCATCTATGAAATTAACAGTGCCTTCACACTTCAAAAGAATTTTTTCTAATGTTTTCTGAAAAATCTCTGGTGCACAAGATATGCCAAACATAAGTCTTTGATATCGAAAGAGGCCTTTGTTACTTATGAAAGTTGTGATATAGCGTGATTCCGGTGATATTTCTAACTGATGAAAAGCGTTCTTTATGTCTAATCGAGAGAACACTTGGGAATTTCTGAATCTTGGAAGGAGCTCGTTCATGGTCGGGAGAGGGTAATTTTCCCTAATTATTGCTTTGTTAGCTGCTCTCATGTCTACACATATCCTTACCTCACCGTTTCCTTTCAGAACTCGAACTAGTGGAGAAACCCATTTGGATGGGCCGACCACCTCTTCGATTATGTCGGAGTCTAATAATTCCCTCAATTTGGAGTTTACTTTCGTTTCCAAAGGAATTGGTACCCTCCTATAGGGTTGGCAAATTGGTTTAATGTTCTCATTGATAGGGATATCGATGATAACATTTTTGAATTTTGGGAAGGTTGATACATTGTTTACCGATTCCAATCCGATTTTTAGAACTCCTAAAGCTTCCGAAGTTTTTTTCCCCAATAAGTTATTTGTACCATTTTTTATTACATAGAATGTGGCATCTTCACTTTTATCACCAATTATCATTCTGGATACGAAAGAACCTAAAACTGTTAACGGGTTTTTGCTACCGTATGCCATAAAAACTTTATCACATCGTTTTTCCTGATTGGTGATTTGAATCTTCTGCATCTTCAAATGTTCCCAGGTTTCATCCGTTATGAGGTTACTTCTACTCCCGGAATCTATTAACATTTTGACGATCACCCCGCCTAACGAACAGGTTATTGTTTCATCTTGATCTATGTGAAACACATAGTCGATTTCACTTTCGGAATGTGAATCTTCCTTAATAGCATGTATGCCAGAGATTTTCCCCTTTTACTTCTTGAAACGTTATAACCAGATGATTCTTCAGATTTTCTTTTGGAAACATCTGACTTTGTTGCAACTTTGCCGTCTAGCTGGACATTTTGGGTCATTAGAATAATGATTATTTCGTCCACATCTCGAACAAACTTGTTTCGATCTACCTTTAAACCTAAAATTCAAAGCATTGACTTGAGTGCTGTTTCCTGAAGAGCTTGCACCACCTTCTTGGGATAGACCTTCATGAAAACCACCCCGAGTTCTCGATTCACTGTTTCCAGAGATGTAGCTTCGTTGATCACTCTTTCTAAGGTAACCTGCGGCTAATACTTTCTTTCGCAGCTCAATTGAGCTCCCCTTTTCCACTATTTGGTCAATCAGGTTTTCATCCATGTTGGTGAATTTACATTTTTCTGCCTGATTTCTGAGTCTCAGGAGGAATTTCCCGATTCCTTCTCCTTCTTCTTGTTTCATGAGGCGAAAAACATGTCGTTCATAAACTCTGCTGTGCTTGGGTGAAAAATATTCATCAAGTTTTGTGATGGCTACTTCGTAGACGTCCACTCCGCCCTCCTGGATGATATTCGCTTCCGGTATGTTATAAAATATTTCTTGTAAGCCTAATCCACCTTGGTGAAGGAGGTTCGCTCTTCTTTTTGAGGGGTCCTCAATGCCAGCAGCTTCGATATAAATAGAAAATGCTCTTTTCCATTTCTCCCAGCGAAGACCAACTGAGCGAATATCTCCTTCAACGTCAAATTGACTCAAGTTACTGGTATTTGAATTCATTCCACCTAGAAATTGTTTATTTCCGTAATGTATATTCGTTCATCATTTTTTTTCCAAGAGTCGCTGACCTGTATCGGAAGTTTCGTGTTATTTCAGGTTATCGAGCTCATTGAGCCTATATATAGCAATATTTCGTTGTATCACAAGGTTTGATCGATCACCACTCTCAAAATTCGATATTTTCGATAAGGCCACTCTGGACCTTATGATCACCATTGGTGAACTTTTGGTAGTCTCTCTAATTCAGAATTTACTTACGCCTGTGGCCTTTTCAAGACCTACAGTCTTTGGACATTTGGTCCAGGTCAATGACCCTTAGACATTTCGTCTATTCGAGTTTTCACTCAGGCCTGTGGCCCTATCGAGACACACCGGTCTTCGAACACACTGGTCTGTGACCCTCAGACATTTCGTCTGTTCGAGTTTTCAATCAGGCCTGTGGCCTACCCGAGACCTCAGTCTTTTGAACTTCCTATGTAGTCCAGGTCTGTGACCCTTTTTATGCCCAGTCCAAGTTTCAGATGTAACTATCTCTCTGATATGACGAATAATGAATAATAATATTTCCAATAGAAATCAAATCACTTCATATCCAATTGTTGATCAACAGCGATTTTCTGCTTTACTCTGAAACTTGAGCTTGGACTTGTACAATTTCAATAACTTACCGATTAATATTTATTCGAAATTGTTTTCACTCGTCGCCACTGTAATATACTAGGGCCGGGTAGGCAAATCAAACAACAATCTTCACCGTCCGATCGTCTAGCCACCATTCCGCATACCTCGAACGGGTATTACGTATCGTGCTCGTTGTGATTCACTAATGTCTTTCGATCTCTTTATTCCGATCTCTGCATACTACACATATCTCAGAGTCATATTATTATCATTATTATTTCTTTCCCTTGCGACAAATTCATATTTTATATTTTCCCTTATATATATCATTCTCCACTCAGGAGTAATAAAGTCATCAAATCAAGAGTACGCTGATAAACAATTAGAAAAAAAGCGTAATTATAAGCCAATTAAAAAGGTATTCGTAAATTGGAAACAAAATTGGCGGTTAGAAAAAAGAACGGAAAAATGATAATGTCAAAATAGAAAGTTGTTATACCTTCGTTATTCTTGGGAATAACAAACAAAGGGAAGTAAATATATGTTTATATATATATATATATATATATATATATATATATATATAAATATATATTATCTACATGTTGATATTGAATTTGTGATTTTTTACCCCCATCATCCTGAATGACAAGGTATTTCTTTCTCAATATTAATTTATTTGTGTTTATTTTTTCAAGTAAAATATTAAATTTATTGATTATCATTATTTATTTATTCATTTCAATCACCTTGGGTATGTATTCGTTATAAGACCAGGAAATACTAGAAGTGATAAAAAGACAATGCATGATAATAAAACAATCCATGTTCATTTATTTTTCGGTGAATTCCTGATTCTATTTAGCTAAACCATCTCCTCTGTTTCTGCCTTTGTTTTTGTTTCTTGAATCCAATTATCGCGTGAACTTTTTCCCTAAATTGAATAGGAAATTTTGAACAAATTGACGATTTGAAAAACTATACAGTGGCGTAGAAAACAGGGCGGGAAAAGTGAAACAAGTCCCCTAGTTCAGTTCAATGTCTCACAAGGTGTAGTCGCATTCTCAACTGCTCCTGAACTAAATAATTCCGACCTGTGTGAAGTAGTGAAATTATGCCTGTAAGTTCACAATATTTGATGCCCGATGAATCCTAGACCATATTTCTTATATCCTAATTATAAAATCAGCACATGAAGCAAATTAGATATAAATAATATAATGAAAGATTCTGTTAATGAGTTACTCCAAGACTCCGATTTGATATGCCAATTGACAAAAACGTTATCTGACATGTCATGACAAAGTCGAACAAAAACTGAAAGCCATCACTGGAGAGATTAAAAGTCAGAAATAAAGAATGATACTCATTGAGCAAAAATTTGACTCCATCCATAACAAACGTTTGTATATACTGGTTACCTGAGATGATAAATGAAAAAACGAAGGAAGTCATACTTAAAAACTAGAGCAATCATAATGAAGTTTAGAGATCCACAGGAAAAAGTCAAGCTATTAAAAAATTCGAAAAACCTGGAAATTAAATCCATATTCATAACAGAACTCGCGAACGACTAAAGACAGCGAAAACGTCACTATCAGGCAAAAAATATGAACATTCAGGTGCCAGACTTTTATCTAGATCAACGACACCAACGTGAAGATTTCCCATGCAAGAAATTCAGCAGTATGTACAATGAATGATAAAAGAACTCTCATTTTCATGATTGGTTTGTGAAGGTAAATCTCACATTTTTGTTTTTTTATTAATCAACCGAATTCATGATCATATCTTGTTTGAATCGATACACACTTTCGAATCATTGAAGTTAATATTTTGTTGAATCAACTCTGGTGAACGGTTTGATGGAATTTGCTCATCATTGATTTGTCAGAATGTATCAGTCGATCGGAGCATTATTCCGATTCAGTGTAATTACCGCTGAACATAAGAAACAATTGAACTAACTGAAACTGTCATCAAAGTAAGATATCATTTCGCTTGAAATGATCTAAATTTCATATAGATCTGATAAGGTGGGTACTTTTGGGTATTCCATAGGGTATTGAATTTGATAATATGTAATAATATACAGAAGAATATATTAGAAGAATATATTAGAAGTATCTGGAGAAGGAAAAGACAGAACATTCTGAAAATTGGGATGCTTTGATAATTGAACATGCTCTATCCATCTGAAATATTTTCATCGATACAATGTTGCCACTTCTATCAGAAACAACTAGCAACTTCGTTATTTCGAATCGAACACCCTGTTTATTATTCTATTTTCTGAATCTACGTTGATTTTCCATTATGTTTCATCAATAAAATGGTTTGAGATAGGTCTAGGGAATTATCATAGAAAGTTGTTGGGAAGCCGATGCAGATTAAGGAAATGCAATAATAAACAGAGTGTTCCATTTGAAATAACGATGTTGCTAGTTGTTTCTGATAGAAGTGGCAACACTGTATCGATGAGACGGATAGAGAATGTTCAATTATCGAAGCATCCTAATTTTCAGAATGTGCTGTCTTTTCGTTCTCCAGATACTTCTAATAGGCCATCCACCGCGTGAATCACCCTGAATTTCTACTCATTCACTCATAATGATTGACCCATATGCCATTAATTCTCACAATCATGAAGTAATATTCTTGTAGGTTTACTCAATGTATTCAATGTCCAAAAAAAATATTGTGCTGAAAGATGATTGTCAATAAATACATGAGTACCTGAATGAATAAATTTACTCGATACACTCAGGATATGGGATCGGAATATGAAAGTTGTTGAATTTTGAAGAACAAATAATGTATTTCTGCATATCTTTGACCTTCATAAACAAGTAGAATCTAGTAGTTATTCACAAATGCTGCTCAGAATCAGTTTTCAAACTCACCTGAAATTCTCAGATCAATAATTTCTGATACTGATCGAACATAATTCACATATTTTATTCCATTCGCGTATTATAATTCAGTTCATCATGATTATCAGCTTGAAGTAAGAAGGAACGTATTCAATTTGATTACTATATATTCTTGAGTTTAGCAAAATCAGTTGTTTGAATCGATGCTGTATTGAAATTGAAATAATATTACCATTGGTTCAAAGTGAATATAGATAAATGATTCGTTTGATAATTATAGTTTTGGAAAGATAGATTCAGATCACTCAGTTCAAAGAGATATGTTATTTGATTCGACATTAGCATTCATTCAATTTGAATTGGAGATGATTCCGTTTGATCAACATATTTTCGAATGAAGCCCATTTCGTCCATGCAATAGTATGGTGTCATTCGATGAATATAACGAATAATTTCGACCAAATATATTTGGTTGAATCAACAAATCCGTGAATGATTCGCAATTCAACCAAAACGATGGGGTTGTGGTTTTTATGAGATGTGAAATTTCTGCCGAGGTAACGACTATAAATTCAACGGAAATAAAACTAATCGAAATGACAGTGACAATTCATATTCCATAACTGCTACATACATACCACTTTTAACATGTTAGTTATTTTTTCACAAGAAATTGAGAATCACCTGAACACACTTGCAACATCAGATTATAGTGTATTGATATCAACTTACTAGATACTGATTCCCTACTTGTTAATAGATATATATGCCCAATGGCAGAATTAGGATATTTTTCCTTTATAACGAAATGCGATGAAAAAAATAACACAAAAATCACAAAGAAGATCATTACTATAAACCATAAGAAATTGTCGAATCTATTCATTAATGAAGATTGGCATTCTACATTCGAATCCCAGGAACCAGAAGCTGCCTACATGGCTTTCAGTGGAAAAATAAATGAATTCCTGCAATCAAGCATGCAGGTAAAAACAGTAAAACAACAAATATTATACAAAATCAAAACCATAGATGACTCAAAGGTTATTGAACTTTATCCGAAGTAGATAACTTCTAAAAGAAATTGAATAGATACTACACCGAGGAAAATAGCCAAGAATATAAAAATTATAGAAATTTTCTCAACAATCTGATCAGGACGACTGAACAAGAATATTATAAAACAATAATTGAAAACTGCTTCAAAATATATAAATAAACTTTGGAAAAACATTGATGAAATAACGAGTGAAAAACGGCAAAAAACCTCGGACTTCATTATCATTGATGAGGAAAATCAAAAAATTACTCCGTATAAGGAAGTCCCTAATCATTTTCATAAAGTTATCACCAATATTGGTACAAAAATGGCAAAGAAAATAAAAAAATCGTCTACTCTTCCTGAGCGCTGTAGCACACCGACCAAAAATACTCGAGATGCAATCTTTCTTCGACCTATATCAAAAAATGAATTAATAAAAATCATATCAGAACTGGAGAATAATACCTCAACTGGTCCTGATGAAATTTCAACAGAGCTATTAAAAAAGTACCATCTGCATCTAGTAGACCCTTTATGTTTCATTTCAAATTTAATATTAAATAAGGAAACAGTTCCATCTGCTTTCAAATCATTAACTACCCCAATATTCAAATCTGGGAATAAAAAGTTAACGAACAACTACAGACCAATAACTGTGATAAACAACTTCACAAAAATCTTTGAGAAATTTTTGAAAGATATAATCATGAATCATTGTAAAAAATAAAGAATTACTTAACAGACCGCATACAAATTACTAAAATCGATAACACGTTAAGCGACCCTCTACCGGTTTCCATGGGGCCACAGGGGACGGTACTGGGTCTAATTTTCTTTTACCTCACATAAACAACTTGTACGACTTGAAACATATAAAAGTAGAACTCATCTTTTATGCGGAAGATGAAGAAGTTACACAAAATACCTTATTGAAAATATTGTTCAATAAAAACAGGAGGTTTAGAACTGAGCAACCCTATTATGAATTAGGAGTTATAGATCTCAAACAGTTGTCATCAATGCCTTATCTGGACAAAAAACTCTACATCGCCCCCTGAAATACACAATCATCTTACCCGAAGAACACCAAGGCAGGAAATTCCTATCCCCTTGTATAGAACCACAATCACACAGAAATTTGTAACCTATTATGGTCCTATTATGGTCTACTACCCTCTGAAATTAGAAATACACAAAATAAAAATAAGTTCAAAAAACAGGCCAGAATTCTCGAATAATTACAAACATCACTCCACAATTACCAAGGTCTTTTCCCATTTCTTTGTTAATTTTTCCTCTCCTCATAATACCAATTTTGAGAATTGATTATAGTTCCTTTCACTCTGTTACTATTCAATCAAAAATAATAAAATGATAAGAGAACGACCCGCAATACAAGCTGAGCTTAGGTGGCCTCTCTTATCAAATGAATAAGGAATTGTAAAGATCTTACTGAATGAATAAACTTACTTACCATATCTACGCCACTGTTGACAAACGTTACTAAAGTTATCATCTGAAAGTTAGTCAAGTAACGATAACCCATTTCATACGATTTCATAACCCATTTACGAAAGTTAAAAACCATAGACTTATTATCCTGAGGAGACGGAACTATTTACATTTGAAGAAGATCAGACATTGCCAATATCTGGTCCACTGTAGGATACTATTGTGACCGATTGGAAAGTGTCGTTGCCATATTTCCAGATTGAGAACGAGATTTGCAATAATTATTGACACGTTCATATCATTTTTTCATTGTATTGCAAGTAATACAGTCTCGATGGAACATTTTTCTGAACGGTATTTTTATACATAATGAAAACCTGAAATGTACACGTTGGAATTACCGAATATTCATTTTGTGAACTATCACATTGTAGCATCATAGGATTTGTTACCCGCAAAGCGACATCGGCGCGTCCAGGCCACGCCTATTGTATGAATGATTTTTACTACGAAACTACGATCTGCCCATTTCTCGTTGCGGTGTTGTAGACGAGTGATCTTGTGTTTTGAAGTGTTGTTTTTAGTGACTTTAAATAGATATTGTGGAATTCAGAGTGAATTTTTGGACAATATGGTCCGTCACTGCCGAGTGTGCAAAAAACTTGACATTTCCAGCCCTGATGTTTCTTTTCACAAGTAAGTTGGAATACCTAACCTCCAAATTTGTTTGTTATTCCAGTGGCGTGAATATATGATGATTAGGTACTGTTTATTCATGATTGTTAATGATTTAGGTAGTGTTCATGTTTCCATGGCATAGACTTTCTTGTTCATTGCATCAAAAATTCTAAGCAACTTATTAATAATAATAATAATAATAATAAACGTCTTTATTATTTTCAATAAAAGCACAAAAACAAATAATTCAACTTGAACTCAAATACTTTTGAAAATAAAAGGCGGAGTTTATTTTCAGTTGTACATTACTGCACAACAAAAAATATTCTTCCACTCAACCCAAAACAAATCTTGTGTAATTCATAGTTATTAGCTGATAACACATGAAATCAAATAAATTAATTAGTATTTGCAAAACAAGATAAACAAAAACCAATGAAAATATGAGTGCATCATAGTAGGTACAATATTAGATATAAATAAGTATTAAACAATTTATAGTTGATGATAAAAGAGAAGATATACGAAGCGAGACAATTTGTAAGAGATGCTTTACAAGGCGAGAAACAAACTTACGCATTTACTTTTTTAAATGAGAAATGAGAAATGAGCAGGTAGATATTTTACGTTACTGCTAAATTTGGTTGTTCAATATATATTTTTTGAGGGTTCTTTTAAATTTAGGAATATTATAAACCTTAAACTCGGATGGAATGGCATTATAATGAGAGTAAATTTGGTATGTAAACGAACGTCTGAAAGACTCAGTCGTGAAATGAGGAACAGTAACTAAACCTCTTTTTCTAATATTTACATTATGGACATCTGAACGATACGTAATTTTGCGGTGTAGATAGGAAGGTTTCTTATCAATAATTATTTTATGGCATAAGGTAATAAAATGAAACTTTCTTCTATTCTCCATATGTAACCATCCAATCTCCTTCAATTTATGAGATACTCGTTGTCGTCTTCTTATACCAAAAATCATACGTAGGCAAGAGTTTTGAACTTTCTGAATCTTATTTTTATATAGGTGAGTTAGATTAGGTCCGTATAGAGCATCTGCGTAATTGAATAATGATAGCACAAGTGTTTCACAGAGATATTTTTTAACATGAATAGGAAAAAGGTGTCGATTGCCGTATATCATTTTAATATTACAATAAGCCCGTTGTAACAACCTGTTTATATGCCTTTCAAATCTAAGTTCAGAATCTAATATAACTCCTAAATTTTTCGCTTCACTTACCACCTCTAATTCTTCATTACCAATAGTAATATTTACTAAATTCAATAAATTTTGTCTGTTTCGCTTAGTGCCAAACAGCATGATTTTAGATTTTACTGTGTTTATAAGAAGGCAGTGTTCAGTTGCATAACTGATAAATTCATCTAGATTTTTATTGATAACGATACAAGCGTTATCCACATCAGCCTGCCTGAAGCTATAATACAGCTGAGTATCGTCAGCATATAAATGAACTTTGCAGTCATGGATTTTATTTAAGAGATGAGAAGCATATATAGAAAATAGTAGTGGTCCAAGGATCGACCCTTGAGGTACACCAGATCCTAGTACGAGATTTTCTGAACTAATACCATTCATAAAAACTTGCTGTTGCCTAAATCTAAGGTAGGCTTCTATTAAGGAACAAGCATCATTAGAAAAACCCATATATTTCAAAATACAAATCATTAAATCGTGATTTATCGTGTCAAAAGCGCGACTAAAATCTAGCATAACCAGCAATGTTGAATAACCCGAATCAGTAGCTTTGAAAATATCATCAATAACATGAATTAAAGCAGTAGTACAACTATATCCTTTACGAAAACCTGACTGTATTGAGGGTAATAGTGAATGTATATGTAAATAATTCTTAATTTGAGATTCTAAAGTTTTTTCCAAGATTTTTGACAACGCAGGTAGAATACTTATTGGACGTAAGTCTTTGAACTCAGTTGGATCTTGTTTTTTAGGTAGAACTTTGACAACTGCTCTCTTCCATACCTCTGGAATGACATTTTCGGTTATGCAAAAATTCACAATATGTGTAATGTACGGGATAATAAATGGACAACACAGTTTGATGAAATTTATACTTAATCCATCACATCCGGTAGCGTTTGATTTAATGTCACAAATTGCTTTATAGACAAGTAAATCATTAGTTTCACTAAATTTGAAATCGGGATTATTAAGCTTATTTGATTTATAAAAAGACTTTATTTCATCCGATGGTTCAGATTGCGGCACTGATTCAATAAAAAACCTATTAACTTTATTTGGATCCCTCAGATTTTCTGGTATATCAAGTGATTTGTCCGGTAAAAATTTATTAGCTCTTAAAATTCGCCACATATCTTTTGGTTTACTGTTACTGAATTGATAGATAAAATAAGCCCTTTTCTCTCTTTTGATGGATTGGAATGTAAAATTTCGTAAATTTTTATAAGTTTGTAAAGTTGCTTCAGTTCTCATTCTTTTATACTTTCTTAGAGCTTTGTCTCTTTCATCCATCATTTTCTTTATAGGAAATGTTATCCACGGTGCTTTAGGTTTTGTTACCCTCGAGGTAACAATAGGAGCATGCCTATCAAGCAAATTATTTAGACAATTGACTAAGTAAGAAACCTTCCCATCTACTGTTTCCTGATCATATATCCTGAAAAATGACGTGTCAAAGAGATCACGTTGAAAATTATCATCATCAAAATTTTTGAAATTTCTATATGTTACAAGTTTATGACCTCTCTGTTCATTAGATATTTTTAACTCACAAAATACCATTGAATGATCTGAAATAACTTGTTGCATAATACCTTTATTATAATTAGTACCTTCGGGAATTATTACATAGTCTAAAAGTGTTGCAGATGTAGCAGTGATTCTAGTAGGTTCATCAATTACTTGACATAGATTGAGTGATTCTAAAATCGAACTGAATTTTTTGACGCTCGTATTTTCATACTCTAATAAATTTAAATTGAAATCTCCCATACAAATAATTTCATCAACAGTAGGATATATTGAAGCAAGGCTATCTTCAAATTCATCTAAAAAAATACTCGTATTTTGTTCATGTGGTTTGTAAATAATACCTACAGCGAATGATTTCTTATTAATAACTACCTTAACCCATAGTTGTTCCCAAATGCAGTCCAGTCTACTAATAAGTATCTCGCTACGTATCTTATTTTTAACATATATACATACTCCCTTACCATGACAATTTCTATCAGCTCTATATAAGCGATAATTACTAATATTTATAACAGAATTATTAACAGAATTTTTCAACCAAGTTTCGCATATCAAAAAAATATCAAAATCATTCTCTAGAATAGTTTGTTTTACATCAGTTATCGAAGGAACTAGTGATCTAGCATTCACACAACCAACTTTCAAGAAATCCATTTTTTTTTTTTTTTTTAAATGTCCCTGAACTAATTTTTATCAACAGTAAAATAATATGAAGTTGCAAGAAGTAATATTATATTCTCAAATTCAGCAAATACCACCAACAAAGCAAAAACCTCCACAAGCAAAAAACCTCCACAAAGGTGAGAGTCAATTGCACCAAATCGCTGGTGCTGCAGAATTAATCCTATTATGAGTTAACATACAAAGATTTAAATATAACTATGTGAATGAAATTCTATGACGAAATAAAAGGTATGATGATATATATTCCAATATGTAATCGAGAGAGGAGAGAAAAGAAAAAAAATACATATATATATATATCAAATATTCAGAAAAATTAAATTTTGTCAATGTCATCTATGGAGACTAACTTCCTAATTTGATTAGCATTATTAAATTTCACAAAAACGTTTCCATGATGTGTCCAAATGGTTCCATTCCTACCCACTTTATTCAGTGCAGCTTTCAATACTTTAACTTTATCAGGAGTAAGGTCTTCTCTTACGATAACCTTGGTTTGTTTTAAATGTCTCTTATTCTTGTAGACCAGTTCCTTATAATAGACGGTAGAAAATCTCACTAATATTGGTCTGATTATATTGTTTACCTTTTTTCCTACTCTGAAGGATGATGCAATAACTTCTTCACTAACGTTCAAATTCATTGTTCCTGTTACTATGTCCAAAACCAACTTACTGCAAATTTCTCCTTCACTCTCTTGTAATCCATAAAATAAGATGTTTTGACTTCTAGTAATTTCATCTTGTTTTTCTTGCTTACTAACCAGAGTTTCTATAATTCTATCCTGTTCTTCTACTCTTCTAGTAATTTGCGCATTGTCATCCTTAAGTTTCTGAATTTCATCCTTGAATTTCTTAGCAATGTTTTCAGTTATACTCTTCGATATTTTACTGATAAATTCCTCAGAAGTTAGCATGGTCGTGACCAAGGTTTTAACCAACGAGTGCAATTCGTCTTCTCCCTTCGTTGGATTTTTACGAGTTCCTCTGGCTTCCATTATGAGAAAAAAAAATGCCTAATACAGCTTGATGCAGTTTTAAACTCAAGTCAATTCAGCTACACATACAATTTACAAGAACACTAATATACTTTGCACGTTTTTACACGATATTATCAATTTTAATGCAGCACACCACAATAATACGTCTTACTCGTGTCGACCCATCGACGATATGTTAACCTATTTCTCTATTACTTCAGGTTTCCCGCTGATAGTGGAAAAAGGAAAATTTGGGCATCTCTTCTTGGCTGGCAGGATAATCGTCTGAGCAAATATCTTTATGTATGTTCTGATCATCTCGATTCGAGGATGTCATAACAAAGAAAAGTGGTAACAAATACTTGAGGCCAGATGCAAATCCACTACCATGCCATTCAGCGTTTCAGTTCGCATCTGATAGGTAATTTGCAGTTAATACTCCATTGTTTCAACATCACATTTTTCCAATACAGTACAGAAAAACAACAAACTATGTTCACGAGCGACATCATTTATTTTCTTTGTGAATTATTGTCATTGTATTGTTTTGTATAAGAATCCAAAAATTATTTGCAGTTCAATTTGAACCAACACCTTCTTTCCAGTAATGAATCAAAATGTGTCATCATTATCCGAATAAATTTGTTGTATTATATGAATATTAAAAGTATGAAAGCTGTGTTTTTTGTTTTTATCAAAGCAGAGAAATCTGTGTGCAAATTATAAGGAAATTCAATTTTATACAACTGTCTGAATGCATATGATATTGCACTTGTTTCAGTTGAACATAATATCGGGAATTACAGGTACTGACAAGAATCTGGTTATATATTTCCAATGATGTTTCATTTTTCAGAATGTTGATTGACAAATACAGAGAGAAATTACATGTTTCCATTGAGAGTACATTCGTAGCTTGTTAATAATCAAAAGGAATTTGTTTGTCTTCCTAACTAACAAACACGACGCTTCCACTCCGTACAGAACAATATTTAATAATAAAGTTATAGATAAAATATATTTCCAAGTCATGGAACCATTAGGACGGTACGCCACTGGCTGAAATCAGGGGAACAAGACACATAAACATAACAGCGTTGCCAACAAGTTGGTGAAGACAAAGAGGTTCGATCGGTAGTCTTTCTCATACTTGTGCAGTTCATTTTCAATCATTGCTTCAAAACAAAAGCAGTTTTATGAATGAGATGTTCCGTCTCCTCAGGATAATAAGTCTATGTTAAAAACGCTTCAATATCCTGTGAGAAAAAGCAAAAAAAGAACCTCACTATGAAATGAATGGTATATGGTATAATTATTTTTTTTTCTCAAAACTATGAGATTCATTTTCTCGAAAGAGTTCTGTATTATGGATGAATATATTATTTTCTTTCGCGATGTATTAGCTTGATGGAGATTAACATCAATAAGGCAATATCTTTCTCATTTTATCATTTTTTTTTATCTGTGGACAACACGAAAGGGAAACCTATGATGTTCGAGGAACATCGTGTTAGCCAGCGGTGGAATTTTGGGAAAGAAAGAAGGTGTTGGAATTTTTCTTGAAAGTTTAGAGGTTGTAAGCATCAGGAAAGACTTCACTAGGCAAAGAATTCCACAACTTTGCCGTTCTATTGATGAATGATGCTTGGTATAGCGATGTTCGACAGGTCTCGAGCCTGACAGTGTAGGAGTGACCAGCTTGAGCTCGTCTGGTTTGTCTACTAGGAATCGCGCGTGGTGGCATAATAGATGATATTTCCGTTGAGCACCGACCGTGAGAGTACCTATAAAAAAGGCAAAGATCGCCGACCTTTCTACGATGATCTAGAGAGGTCAATGATTTGGTGAATGTAATGTCATCGACTAGGCGAATAGCTCTCTTCTGAATTGAATCTAAGAGCTTAAGCGTATGTTTGGGGGCTGAGCTCCAAACATGTGAACAGTACTCCAGGACAGGTCGAATTTGTGCTTTGTAGATCATAAGCAGTTGCTGGGATGTGAAGTATCTCTTCGCACGGAAAAGGAAACCGAGTTTTTGTGAAGCAGTTTTCGCAATGGACCTCACATGATCGTCCCATGAGAGAGCACTGTTGGTGGTGACACCCAGCATGGATATTGACGACCTCATAGGAACAGTGGTACCCGACATCATCAAATTGGGCATTGTGTGGTCAGCCTTCTTGGTTTACATACAAGCTTGAGTTTTAGTTGCATTGAACTGTACTAGATTCTCAGATCCCCATTTCAGAATTCTTGTCAGATCCTCATTTAAAGCATCAACCTGTCTTCGCCTTGCACCTCTGGCCTCGTTGGATGATATAGGGGCTCTAGAGGAAAAGGCGGAATGGAGTGTACTATCATCCGCAAAGCTATGAACTGGGCTGGAGGTCACATTCAACAAATCATTGATGTGGAGCAAAAACAAAGTTGGTGCCAAGACAAAGCCTTGTGGAACACCAGCATTGATCGTCATTGTATCAGACGAGACCCCGTCTACCACCAATAATTGAAATAATTCGAATAGGATCATCATGAATATTCATGTACGAAATGATTGATTTACTACACTACACTTTTGAAATTACCATAATTTCGAGAATGCAGTTATACCAAATTGCTCATTTTGAAGGGCACTTTTCGACATATTCAGATTTTTTTTCAACTTAGATATTTTCCGGAAATGACTCAAATTTCAAATTTTCTAATGGAACACCATGTATATAATTACATTTTTGAATACTTCATAATTTTCAGAATCCTCTGAGCCCCATTAATTAATGCTTTGTTGTCCGAACACACATTTCATTTTACGATGTATATATTCAGCCAGGCTGAATGAAGACAATTTATTATAGTCATAAACCCCATGAAATTATTCCGAATGATCGAAATGATGCTATTTCGATGAAAAAAAGTATTGTGTAGGAAGAGTACATCAAAACATTTTCTTATTACTCGAAAATATATTGAAAGCGAAGTTTTTGAAAAAGTTCACACTTGACACGATGATCCATTCGAAAATCGTGAGTTGATATCATCCGGAAAAGCCGGAAGTTGAAAACCCCTTTTGAATATGTCAAAAGGTGCCCTGTACTAGTATGATATGCAAGATATGTAGCTATGAAATGAATCTGTGTCTTCCGATACACGAATATCACATACATTGCAAACATCAGTTTCAATTTCTTTTGAAAATATCTCAAAATTTGGAAAATTAATCTCGAAATTATTATTAATTATTATTGATTGCTTGATAATTAATCTCTATTATTATTGCCGCTCGGAAGTTTATGCCTTGGTTTTTCGTTCGAAGAAGAATAAACATTTGAAAATATGCGTAATAAACGAGGATCATTATAGGGTATTGAACAAGGTAAGGTAATTGACTCAATATGTGGGATATGTAGTTCGTTGTTCTGTGGCGCTTTAATTAATTCACGTTAGATGATTATTGAATTGAATCATAGAATAATATATTATTTGAATATTAATAAAATGATATAATATTAATATTATAATTTATTATTATAAAATGAAATTAAATGAAGTTATTCGGATGGCTCTAAAATTTTGTAGGCACTTTTGTTAATACGTGCATGATTTCGCTTTCTCGAAAAAAGTAGTATAAGTAGCAGTACCTACTGATACTGAGATAAATAATTGTAAGATTGAAAATGAAGACATTATTGTCCACACTAATTTCGTATCTGGAAATCCATCTTTCCGTTAATGTACCCGTATATGCTCACTGTTCATTTGAAAACGGTTCATATTTATTCGTAATATTCAATATTTCATCCTGGATATATAATGAAGTGAGTAATCATATTATGCGTAATCATATTAATTGAGAATACTAACATATCTATCCCATGAATCTGAGACATGATCTAGTCTGATTATTCTAATATCTCAAACACATGTTTTCTCTCTATATTTTCATTTCATTAAGAAAATATCAATTTGTTGTTCACTGTTCACCTCATCGATATGTCACGTTAGGTCAAAGCCACTAGTTTCTCATTTCATTCTAAATTGTTCAATGATCGAAGTACCTAATGTATTCGAATTGTTTATTTTCTATTGCTCGTAATAGTTTACTTTGAAAACAAAATTGGGTATACCTATATTCCGAATAAGAAAAAGAAGATAAAGGAAGATAATGGAAATGAAATTTATGCAGAAATTACGAATTTATCTGTGCAAATATCGATATCGATAATAAATATGAACCATATCAAGCCACAATCACAAATTTGATCAATTTTACATATACAATTTTATTCAACTTCTTCATCAATTGGACAAACTATCGGAAGATTCAATGACAAATTAGAAAGTACCAGGTATTGAACGTGAAGTTGCTATATTTATGAACATAATAATTTTCATAATTCAGAATTTAACTGCAATATATGAGATGTATGCAGAAATTGACGAGATGATTTGGTAATAAAATTCTCGTATTGATTGACTGGTTATAAAATATGAAACCATATTGAATGCAAGAATTATATATTTTGAATCTCAACCTTGTAAATAATAATTCTGATCCGTGTGAACCAAACTAATGAAACGTGTCTCACGGTCAAACAATGTGATCAAATCTATTTGAAACAGTTTGAGGCGTCGGAAAAATCCTTATCAGACGGTTTGAAGAAGTTTGAATATTGGTTATGTTTACGGGCTCAAAGATGGCTTGAAGAAATTTGTGTATTTTTGATTGATTCTGTATGAATATTGATGATAATGCCGAGAAAGTAGAGAAATTTATATTTACGTTGTTCTCATACGTTCTCGTATATCTAATATCTCATGGAAATCGAAGCCACAAAAAACAGACGACAATAGTTCACAGCTCATATCTACAACTAGAACAATCTACGGATGTTCCAACCATATTCTGAATAAAATTTGGCCACATATTGAAGAACAGAATACAAATACCTATACGTGAATGTATATCTACAGAAATGATAATGAATATTTTCAAATATATTTATTCTTCAGTCCAATTTTCACCGTGTGTATGTTTCAAAATGTTCTGAATTAACGCCAAAGTAGTGGTATAGAATATGTGAATGAAATACAACAAAAATATGATCATAACCCATAATTTTTATCAACCCCGAGAAATTTCAGATCATGTCCTGAATTTTTGCTGCTTTATTTTCTTTTATCTGTGGACATAATGTTCGAGAAACATCGTGTTAGCCAGCGGTGGAATTTTGGGAGAGAAGGAAGGACTTCACTAGGCAAAGAATTCCAGAACTTTGCCGTTCTATTGATGAATGATGCTTGGTATAGCGATGTTCGACAGGTCTCGAGCCTGACAGTGTAGGGATGACCAGCTTGAGCTCGTCTGGTTTGTCTACTAGGAATCGCGCGTGTTGGCATAATATATGATATTTCCGTTGAGCACCGACCGTGAAAGTACCTATAAAAAAGGCATAGATCGCCGACCTTTCTACGATGGTCTAGAGAGGTCAATGATGTGGTGAGTGTTGTATCATCGACTCTTCTAAATTGAATCTAAGAGCTTTAGCGTATGTTCGGGGGCTGAGCTCCAAACATATGAACAGTATTCCAGGACAGATCGAATTTGTGCCTTGTAGATCATAAGCAGTTGCTGGGATGTGAAGTATCTCTTCGCACGGAATAGAAAACCAAGTTTTTGTGAAGCAGTTTTCGCAATGGACCTCACATGATCGTCCCATGAGAGAGCACTGTTGGTGGTGACACCCAGCATGGATATTGACGACCTCATAGGAGCAGTGCTGTTTGAAGTGACGTCATTAATGACATTACAAATCACTAGTTTGATCAAATCGTTTGAATGTGATACACGGGTAATAGTGCCATCGTAAAGAAAATATTGAGTTGAAATTTCAATTTACTATCTAGGAATTCCAATTTATTTTTTTATATTTCCAGATATTCAGCTGAAACGCAAAATGAAAAAAACCGTGAATATACTCACTGATGAGATGAGAATATAAAGATGAGTTCATTTGAACGAATATAGATAAGAAATGTATTGTTTTCCTATGATTCTGAAATGAGAGTAATAATAATAATAATAATAATAATAATAATAATAATAATAATAATAATAATAATAATAATAATAATAATAATAATAATAATAATAATAATAATAATGATTTTATTGTTAGGTAACAAGTACAAAAAATTAAAGATAGAATATTCACAGCTAGAGTACGCCAGTCTGCAAAATGCACTTGTAACTATCAAAAGGCAGAATTCAATTTCTGAATACATCGTCAGAGACTTATATTCAGAGCTTGCTCTTCCATTCAACCCGTAAGTGATTCATAAAATGAAAATATATTATACTAACTGCTAAGAAGATCAAAAGTAATTAATTATGGTGAGATAACACAGAGATGTTTGACAGTATCATTTCATACCTGAACAAAAAAAAAACAAAAAAGTTACAATAAAACGGTACCATCAGATTTAAAGTTCATCATTTTGAAAATAACTAACTAAAATCCCAGTTCTGAGTGTCCATTTTTGAGGAGCTGAACCCTCCCAGGGATAGAGTTTTGAGATTATTGGGTAACCGGTTGAAAAGCCATACGACGTTGTATGAAAATGAGCCACGAAAAGCAGAAGTCCTGTGAGTTGGTGCAGTGAGCTGATTTCTGAATCGTAAATTTAGGTTATGGATATCAGTTCTATATTTAATTTTGTTGTGTAAGTAGCTAGGTTTTTGCTTCAAGATGATTTTATGAAATAGGACGCATGAGTGATATACTCTCCGAGTCTCCATATTCAACCATCCTAATCTGTTCAGATGATGCGACACATGTTGACGCCTCCTCGTTCCAGTAATGAGTCTTATGCAAGAGTTTTGTAATTTTTGTAGTCTCTTTTTATCTGTTTGTAGTAAATTTGGACCGTACACGGAGTCGGCAAAATTTGCATGAGAAAGTACAAGAGATTCGCATAGAACTTGCCTTAGTTTTGGATTCAGAATTCTCCGATTGGAGTATATAGATTTTAGATTACTGAAACCCCGTTTCAGGATTAAGGAAACGTGAGATGAAAATTTCAGGGTGGAATCCAACATGAGTCCTAGATTTTTAGTAGAATCGGTTAGAGTCAACTTCTGATTCTGAATTCTTATATCAATATTGTTGATACATCTTAGTCTCATTTTTTTCCGTCCAAAAAGCATAACAACCGTTTTTGAGGAATTTATATTCAAACAATAGTTTCTGGAGAGATTATCGATTACTTAATTATTTGTGGAAAGTCCATATCTACATTCCTTCGTCCTTTTATTAGATTCTAGCAATATTTTAGTTTCAGAATTTGGCAATGCTAATGTAAATGTGACAAAGGCAAGACAACAGTGTTATTGTTTTTCATATACCACTGGACTATTTCCGATTGTTTACCACATCAATCTGTCTATGTGACAGTCATATATCTAATAATAACTATATGGATACCAACGACATGGAAATGGAAGCCAGAAAAACAAATGACAGTGGTTCGCAGCTCATAAATGTTCATGCGCAAGTCTGAAATGACAAGCGATATCTGATAAGCGTCAAATACGCGGATGCACATATCTCTGTTACGAACTGACGTTAATTTATTTCGGCTTCCCCATTGCACAAAGAAAACAATGGATGTTACCCATATCGATATTATTAGATATATGAAGACGGTACGTTGGGTTTACTAGTTGCTCAACCAGACTTGTAGGTGGGTAATTCGTGTAAGGACATAATCGTGAAAAATGTGTATGCATTTTTTTTTCAAGACCCTGTATCTCGAATAACGATACAGACGAATATTTTTTACTGAGCAAACCCAACTGATTTTGCAGTGTTCTACGTATCTTACCAACGGGGCTACCATCCTTTGAATTACCATGAATATTTGTCTTCAATTTCCTTAAACAAGGGGTCACTGACAAATAGAGAATTTCTCTTTTAGATACGTCATTGAGATAAACATAGATATAGATTGTTGTTCATTGTATTCATAAAGTTCGACTGGAAAGAGTTCAAACTAGACTTTGATCAAATATCCTTGATACTTGGAAATCACTATAATACATGATGTATACATTTGCGAATTATGTATGAAACAATAGATCTGATGAATGGCCGCCATAGCTTTGCTGGCACATGCCCGCGGCAAAAAATAAGAAATAACCAAATGTCCAAATCGCAAGATTCTGGTCAACAAACCAGAAGATGACATGACCAGGAGCAAACTCCCGTGAGAGCTTCAATGTTGATAATATTGTTCTGTTATATTTCCACCGTGGTTCATATATATTCACAAACTCACATCTGTCGCCTATCGATCTGTAATGTCATAAACAAGGTGGATATAGGATGGTGAAACAACTGTTCAATTGTTTTTTTTTTCCGAAACATGTTGACCTGTCAAACAACTTTACTGAGGTCTCACCGCTTGAGTATAGATAGTTTTCGATCGAATCTTGCATTCGTGTTGAATTTCAAATTCAAATCGTATATACCATAGTTTCCAAGATGGGCCGATCTAGTTTCGATCTTGGGAAGCCTTATTGAGGTATTAAAATTCAACATAATCAAGTAGGAGAGAGTCTACAACTTTTTTAGTGGCTAGGTATAGGGAATCGACGATATTTTTGAATGGAAAAAGGAGTCATGACACCCCTCATCGGAAAGGTATTTTGATCATCTATTTGAAGATATAAACATTCGAATATTCATATGTATAGGTCAATCGGAATTGTTCATTTATCGATCAAAATTATGACAATGGTAGTAAATTATTGTCTGACGTTTTTGAAAGTTAATGAGGTCCTTTGTGCTAACTCCGTTCCGATCGAAGGACATCATCCTGATCGAAGATTTTTTTTCACTGATATGGGTCTTAGCATCAATGATTCTTCTCTAATGCTTCTATATACAACTTCAATGTTCCATTGTTTCAAGTGTTGTGTGTAACAACAAGCTAACCAAGTGACACAAATATTTATACTCATCTGTAGAAAGCTCTGAGACCAAGTTCTATATGTACCGCTTTAGTGGATATATAATCATAGACATTTGTAGAACAAATACAGCGATATAGCCTTTAGCTTTCGTAATCTTGAAGTTTCAATGGAGGATGGGCCTCCACAATCCACCCCTACATTGGTGAATGGTCGCACTATTGAGATTTTCCATCAATAGGTAAATCTGTCATTATTTGTCCTGCAGGACTCGCGGGGAATCTGTAGCAAATAACCATAGACTTCAAGTAACGCATCTGTTGATTTTATGTCTCATTTCACGTAGACCGAAACTTGTGGCGTAGACAGGGTGGGTCATTTGAAACTTTCCACCCCAATTTGGAGGATTTAAAATCGATATTATGGCAAACACTCGAGCACGTTGATCGTTTTCAGCTTCTTTCACCTCCGTATCGTTGACCCTGTAGCTGGGGGTTAACAAGCCTCAGAAATTTGCATAGAAGAAAGGGGTCATGTCATACCTCTTTTCAAATTTCTCATGGAGTTCTCCATGACCCTATAATTCTGCCTTATCATTTTCATCGATAACGAAATGGCAGCTCTTCAAAATCTTGGAAATAGACTACTATTTTCTTAATAAAAATATCAAGTAATTAGAGGTATAAGTTCAAAATCAAACGTCAAATTTATCTTAAAAGCTGTTCAAAATGTCCGCCTTGAATATTCTTGCTATAATAAAATCACCCCAATTAGTTTCGTTCGGATTCGAGTGGCCTGCAAAGTCTCTTGATCTTGCCTCTCTTGACATTTTTCTCTGGGGCCATTTGAAGTGTATCATTTATAAAACACAGCCGGCTTCTCTTCAAGTTCTGCAAGAACGCATAACTTAGAGTGTCAAAGAATAACAGCTGATATGTTGCAGAATCTTTGAAAAAAGATATATCGATTTTATTTTGAACAGTTTGTAAGATAAATTTGATGTGTACACCTGGTTATTAAACTTGAAACTCTAATTATTTGGTACTTCTATAACGAAAACAATACTCTACTTCCAAGATTTTGAACAGCTGTCTATGTTCGAAGACTGATAAGATTCATAACGTACATCAGCAGGTACATAATATGATATGTTCACTTAGGAAGTTCGTCGACTGTGATATTAATATCGAAGCTTTTTGAATTTTTACTATAAGGGTATTTTCCACCACAAATCGCATTATAGTATGTGCACTCTTGTGAGACCACTGACTGAACAATCAGCAGTATTATCAGCTGATTTGATCTACCGCCAAGTGTGAGGATTTTTGAATTGCTGATTTTCCAATGATTTCATCACCTATACCAGGGGTCTCCAAACTACGGCCCGCGGGCCAAATCCGGCCCGCTACAGTCAATGACTTATTGTTTTTACTATTGCTGTGGGTTTGAAATGTAGTTTTAATTTTAAATATTTTCAATATTATACTAAATAATTCAATCAACGATCTTCTGCCCATCAATTCAAGACGTGGAAGCGATGATGTTTTGATAGTTGCAACTCGTAATTGTGAACTGATCAGTTTACATGAGATGAGACTCTGTACGAATGAACAAATTAGTACTATATGCTTCCACAGTTGCACCATTGATTTCATGTAGTTCTATTTGTTTAATAATATTTCACTCAAAAATGTTGCGTGGGATTTACAAATTGAAGATTTGAGCCACCCAGTATTGGGTTCTGGTGGTAATCCTTCGTCCGACTTCAGTTTGACGGACCAGAGCTTCTGCATAAGACGAAGAACCTTTCGTTTAGTAAATATCTGATTATACTTGCAGGAAAGAGCACAAAATGGAATCTGTTTTTAAATATCATATATCAAAAGTTTGACATTTCTCTCATACTTATTTTTTTCGTTGATTTCCACGGCCTAGGTATTATATGAGCAAATCGCTTCACCTGGAAAATGTAGGAGTCAATAGTTTTCCTGGAGAGCACACTACTTTTCAACTGAATTCAGGGTGGCAGAACTGCAGCTCTACCAAACTTGCAATAAAACAGAATTGAAACATTAAATAGATTTTTGTGAACTTAGAAAAATTCAATTGTTGTATATTTGATGAAATCATGATAAAATGATTCAAATGAGTGAAATTGAAACGAAAAATAGTCGTGGAATAATAGCGCCATCTTCAGGAAAACTCGCAACTCCCACACTAGCTGGAGTAAAGCGGATTGGTTGAAACAAAAGCGTATCAGTGCATCCACTACACAATACCTCACAGAAACAATACCTCATGCTGTTTTTTTTTAACACAATCAATAGATACCGTTATTTGATACATCGATTTGAAGTTGACGAATACCAAAATAATGGATTCATATATAGACAATAATACAACAAAGATTCCTGATAAACAAAATATTATTGGTGGGTGTAACCTGTTTAATTATTAAATTTGTGGTACGCTTTCAACTCCATATATACCTGTTTTGTAACTGGTCAGGAATTCTAGGATAGGTTATAGAATTGGTACATTGAGAAATCCGGACCTCCATTTCACGTCTTACATCAACTGTCAACCATGCGGAACCCGGTATTAATACTATGTTCCCAATGACAACAAACACTTCGTATATATAGTAATTTGTCAGCAATATGATTGTATTGTCTGGTGTAATGACATCATATAAATAATAGCTTTCGCAAATATGTCAATCAAACAAACATTCGGAGAAATTGATAAAAAAGCGAGGCCAACTCGTATTCAAATCCGTGACACATATTGTAATGATTATTGATAATAATCGCGGTAAAAATTCTTAGCTTCGAAGAAAATTAATTGTAACTGTCTATTTTGAGAACCTAATAAGTACATACCTATCTAATAATTGCATTCTGTAATTACTGGAAATTGATAATGTTTCCAAGGATTCCAATTTTTGCCACTTGGACAAAATAAAACCGTCAAGGTGCAAGCGGAAATTTTACCATTAGTTTTGAAATCGTGCTACGGTGATTTGGAGAAATAAATGAACGTAGAAAAGTAAAAAATGTCAATAATATGATAAAATTACTATTTATAGATAATTAAAATGAGACGAAAGTAATGGAAATGGGAAATCTATTACAACTATCGAACAAATCACGCACGAACTTCAGATACTAAGGAGTAGAAATGTAAAAAAAAGTTGAAGGAATGAATAGCAGAATGAAAAGAAACCTGGATATATTTATTATGCAATCAATAAGTCATTTATAATGAAAAAAGAAATATCAAGAAAAACAAAGAATTCCATCCTCACTACAAATATATTGAAATAATTATAATCACTTCTATTTAATTTTTTAGAAACAAGGAGAGAAAATTCCACACAAAAAATAGAAAAATTAACATACCACCTCCTCGAATAACTTACAGACAGTATTTTATACTACTTAACAAAAAGAGAATGATTGAAGAGTAGAAATGAATGGATTATTCAACTCGTAGGTCTCCAAAGCAGTTTCTGGTGGCTTGCAAGATAGCCATCTTGGTCATATGTTTCTCATTATTTATATTAACAGCATAAAAACCTGTTCAGAACATTGCAAGATATTATTTCCTCGAGGAAAACTTGTTCAAAAGTGCTCGAGACTGCTCGAAAATTCAGAGTGACCTGAAAATAAACCAGGTGACTTTTTTTGTTGATGAGAACTAAAATGTAATCAAGTCAGAACGATATGTTTGGTATTTCTAGCAATACTTAGCTGTCAATAATTGTGGTCGTATTCTAGTTTGTTTTTACTCGATTGATCATTTGAATACATATTCAATTGACAACAAACTGAAAACAGCTTTGTCACACAGTGTTCTCGACTAAATAATTATTATTTGTCTCAGATATAATTTTCAAAGTTCATGCGTATGAGTTAAGACTCACCCTGTATGTATATGAGTGATTCATGAGGAGTCCTATAGTCAAATGATGAATAGAGTGTATCAAGACGAGTCGGTGTAATATGTAAGAGTTTTTTTGGTAACCATAACGGAGATACAGGTTATTATGCATGTGAATTTATCTCATAACTCTGACCTCTGACGAACGATATTTCAGAAGTTAATCACGGAAATTTCCTAGTGACGCATCTTTTTTTAATTGAGAATAGATATATGGAATGGCACGTATAAACAATAGTGAAACATATATTTTGGTATAGCGATGTGATGTTATTGGACGAGCGAAGCATTACCTAGTCGAGGGAGGATATGGGTAACATATTGTCTACTTCATTGAGCCGCCCAGTATATAAATACATTATTGGAACGATATTCTTATGTGCGCCACTGGAACGCCAACAATCCATTCGTTATTCAACATTATTTTATTCGATCGTAAATAATGTTTGTTTATCAATCAGGTTGTAACTGAAAAATGGTATATTATTTCGATGATATGTTTGTTCAACGTTATCATTTCGATGTTGAAATCAGTTAAAATGTTCCTAAGCGCACAAAGATAGAGCAGATACATAACAATGTGATGTGCATAGTTTATATTAATAAAATTCAAAGCTCATCACGACGCTCATCCTATTCTCACTTTGGGGAATACCATTACGGTTCTAGAAAGTGAGTGAAGGAATCAAAATTAGCACATTTTCTAACAACAGACCGATTAACCATACTTATAACACAAGATGGATCAGTGAAATAACTCTGTTCCGTTATACAAAGTTCTGCGAGACATACAAAGTAGTAAAGTAGTGAAAGTAAGAATTATATCAAGAGCTGATGATAGTGTTGCAATATTAAGTGGAGATAATCAGCTACGATTTCATGCTGTAATCTCAGTTATGAATTAGCGTCCCCGACGCCCATACATGATCCCAATTGAAAATGAACGAGGACGATCTCGTGTACCAGCTCCCGCAAATTTACATCAGTAAAGTTCTGAAGAATGGCATCAAATTGATCAAGTGAAGATTCTAGCTTTGTGCACGTTCCAGTATAATCAAGGAGAGAAATTTTGTATTACGTGCATAAATATTTTTCATCACTAATTGTAGCAAAGCGCTTTCGACCGTTAGGTCATCATCAGTGCGTACCTGCAAGCAAGTAAATAAATTTCGTAATTAAATTTTGAAAAATTGTCAGTCAAAATGTTGGAAAGTTAGGTTACTTACTCGTCAAGTGTACAAGAATCATAAAAGACATCAAAAATCCCGACGAATATTATAAATGATTACGTGACAAACATACTAAAAAATTTCCATTACATAAAAATCCTGCCTAGTCTAGGATTATTATGGATTACATTATCAGTTTGAAGACTGAATCATTCTGAAACAATATTGTATAAATTGTTACAATATTTTATAAATTATCACAGAGTGCTCAATTATTTTTGGACAATCATGTACAATAACCCTCAAATGATTTTGAGTACTTAATCGACTAATGTTGAACTGATATCGAATTGAATTGAATTTAAGAAACAAACGAGATCGAATATTTAGGAACAGTTATTGACAAAAATCTTGATCTGTAACAATCATGTTGATTATCTAACAAAAAAAGGTGAGGAAACTAATATATAAGTTATGCCAGCTATACACCAATATTTATCGAAGAATCAATCTACTACCTACTGAATCACTTTTCTGATATGGTATTCTGGTGTGGGAAGCAAGATCCTTATTGCGAAAACTGAGAATAATAAAAAAATATTTATACCTCAAAAATAATTTTGAAAAGAAAATAACTTTTCACACTAACCTCATATAGAGAGGATGTAAGTAATATCCGAACTATCCAAATATCCGAGCAGAAGCACTATAAACAAACTTCTACCCATTCCGAAATTTAGCAGAAATTTTCGCCTACACATTGCCTAAAATTTGTAATGAATATGAAAAGTTTCGAAAATCTTAAAGTCTTTTCGATGGAATTTTGAGGGAAATATCAAATCTTCAATTTAAATATAATTACAAATAAATCGCAAATTACTTTGTATACTATGGCGTTGGAGGGCCAATATTAATTTATTTTAACTTTTTATTTAAATTCCGAGTGACAACTCGGAATTTCAGATAATTCCTAGTTGCAACTCGGAATATTAGTGAATTCTGAGTTGCAACTCGGGATATTACTGAATTCCGAATTACAACTCGGAATATTGAAATTCTAAGCTCTATATATTTGTTCGGTGATATAGGGGCTCTAGAGGAGAAAGCGGTATCAAGTGTACTATCATCTGCCCTCATCTACCACCACATACAGTGATCTATCTGCAAGGAAACTCGATAGTAAAACCATCTGACGGAAGTTTCGCTAGGAGGCCTTGGTGCTAAACTTGGTCAAACGCTTTGGAGATATCCAATGCTTCAGCCAAGGATTCCCAATTGACACCTGATACTCTGAATATCGGATGAGCTCAATATTGATTGCTTTTTCCATTACTTTAGAAATCACAGCTAGTAGTGCAATAAATCTGTTGTTGCAAGGGAGGGTTTTCTTGTCCTTTTTTGGAATCGGATAGACTCTGGCTATTATGTTCCAGTTAGAAGGAAATACACCATTATTGTTTGAAAGGGTGAACAACCTGCAAAGAACTGGTGTAAGTTCTGGTGCACATTTCTTTTATGAACAATAGATGGTATTCCGTCCCTGATTGTGATATTGGGAAGGTCTTGGCCTCGAGGATCCAAAGTAAAATTTTCTGCAGACATTTTGGCAAAGGTTTTGGCTTTTGCATGTGGTGTTGTAGCCAATGTTCCATCACCCTTTGTGAAGGGAGGAAATTATATTTCTCCCTATTGCCTTGGCAAAAGTCCAAAACGAACGGGAACCATTTGGGCACTCGATAAGCTTTTATCTTCTCTTGGTGTTCATTGCCTCTTTGAACTCATCTATCGTTTGATTGCATGCATTTCTAGCTTCAGCATATTCAGCTCTAGTTTCCAGGCATGGGTTCTTGGGCGATCGACGGTATGCTGCTTCGTTCAAATTAGCAACCCTAGAATAGATTTCATTGAACCATGATTCACCACTGGTTGGTGATTTGGTGGTATGTGGCATGTGAGTTTTCTTTCCCAGCATGATGATTTCCGAAATCTCTATCAGCACATTCCGTAGGGTCTCCTGATTCGAAGCACATTCTTCTCCAAGGAAACTTAGAAAAAAATATGCGAAGTCCATGTTAGTCGGCTGAATTGTTACGTCAAACAGTGCAAGAAGGTTTTGGACAGGTTCCCGGAATGATATATTGGTTCCCGGAGAGACATATTGTGGAGATAAGAGAGAGATCTGCTACTGTATTTTCACTTCAAACGATTCCGGATTGTTAGTGAGGAATAGGTCGAGTGTATTGGCATAATGATTGTTGAGATCGATGAATTGGTTTCAATTATTTCATTCTAGATTTTTCAATAAATTGATCATTTCGTGTATCCAATAAATTCTAAATTCTGAATATGCAACTAGCATCTGAAATATAACCTGTATCGCTACAGAACAGTGTTCCATCGCACGTTTTACCAACGTGATTGAATTCAGGCAGGATTGAATCATCTTTCATCACGACGTTTTGAAACATACAACTTGGATCTAAAATGCCTGTTGAAGGATAAAGTTGAAGATAAAATTGGCTCGACCTCATCGAAAAAGTTTTAACATAATTTTATACTTGTTCACAGTAGGTCTTCAAAAACAAACAGAATATTGATTTCAACAGTTCAATTTCATCACAAAATTACAGAAGGCAAAAGGTCTTCTATGTATCGGGAATGTAATGAAATGAAATATGATCTATGTTTTTTTGGTATCCCATCTGTACTTTTCTTCACCGGTATAGTTTGTGATCTAATTTTTGATTTGTCATTTCAATCAACCATTGTTATGCGAGTCTGATGTGATATGTTTGAGATTAAAAGTTTTCGATTTAATTTAAGTTGGAGACATTCATCCATTTTATATCTTCGACTGGGGCTCAACAAACAGTAAATCTAGGATTCTGTATACTTTGACGTTTACTGACAGAAGAAATTTCGAAAATATATTTATCGGGATATTATTCTTGTTGATTTCTCAATTCAATTTAATAATTCATTATTTGATTAATTCATGATCGATTTATCAATTTTTCAACTCATTAATTCGATAATTAAATAATTCATTAATTCGTTCATTCCATATTCATCAATCCATTCATTTATTTATTCATTGATTCATTAATAATAATAATAATCATAATAATATTATTCATTCACCATTCAATTTACACTGTTTATAAACATATAAGGAGTATTTTCGTAACAGATTTATCAGTTGGTCAAATGAATAAAGAAGACCCATAAAGGCTCAGCCTGTGCGTGGGTATCTAAAAAAGAGATACAAAAAAGTGAAATGGACCTTTCTCGTAGTACTCTATTGCCTAGATTTATCGGAGAGACTTTTTAATCATTCTTTGTCCGAGTCTCCTCGACATTTTTTTCTTCAATTTCTTAGATTGTTTTTTCGATAGTATAATTAATGAGTCGTGGACAGAGTATAGTATTCTTCTTGCATATTATGGATATCATTCACTTGGATGAACTTCATCTGCATGAATAATAAGCCACCATAATAAGCTCGTTGAATAATATAGGTACTATTATTTTATCAATTTATATCATGCTCGTGACCGTATACGTTGACGGTTCCTAACAAACCTATTGATTCAGTGACGCCGTAAAAAGGTAGTTTCAATCGGGCCAATTAAAGAACTGAATAGAGAATGAGAGAATCGTTGGTGAATATCGAAAACGTGCATTTTCTTATAAAAAAATCACTTGGCAGTGATTACTTGGCAAAAATAAGATAAAGGAAAATCGAATCCAGACCAGAACTGGGATAGTAACATTCTTTGAAGACACTGTGCCGAACATTCATCGAGAGAAGCAGATGGAATAACCGAGGTAGGGCTATGAGACCAATAACATTTTTATGGTTCCAACAACTAAAAGAATATCTGGTGGAAGGGCCCAAATAGTGGAAAAGTTTAGACAAAGAAAAGGACAATGTTACTGCTCTGGCCATCTTCGGAGTCAGTGATGAGAAAAACCTCCGGATATATTGCAGACCTCCGAGCTGAATGGTTGGAGAAGATGCCCCATGAAAACGGCTTCTAGACATTTTTCCAAAAATATATGTTTCATATCAGAGTGAGATCCATCACATACAGGGTGAGTCAATAGTGTGAGAAACTAAGATAACGGCTTCGCTGTTTGCCTAGACTGAGGAGCAGCAAATTTTTAAATTATTTTTCGTTATACGGGGTGACTCAAAAACGCTTGGCGTATCGAAGGTATACTTTTTCTAGGGGAACACCCTATATTTTATGATATTTCCGGAGATGGAAAGCTGAATTCATCGATATTTCACACTTGGGGTCTATCGGGACTGATTACAGAAATTTTTCAACATTAAGATTTTTTGTATCAAAATGTCATGTTATAAAATGTCTGTAACCTTTCTCAGAACAACCAGATTTGTAATCAGAACGGTAGAACTCTCGATCTAGTTTTGACGCCTAGAAATACTATTTGCAATATTAACTTAGAACCAGAGTCACTTGTTCAAGCGGACCATCATTACCCTACTCTCGCCATTAACATAAAAATTATTCTAAGAAAACTGAAAAATTGTTGCCAATAGTTAAACGTCTTGACTTCAACAAAATGGATCATGTTAAATTTTCGCGAATGATAACCGACACCAATTGGGACATCTTGGAAGAATATGGTGATGTGAACTCAATTTGTAGCATCCTCCAACCTTCTCTGAGTGCCACCCCTTTAGCGAAGAAAAAATCAAAAAAATTACCATCTTGGTATACGAAGAAGCTCATAGCTAGAATCAATATGAAAACCCACTACTCAAAAATTCATAGAAAACGCAGAAGCATTTATTACCTGGAAAAATACAAAAACATGCGATAATCTGTCAAATGGGAAATTGGCATTTCCAACTCAGAAAACAATCTGAAATCAAAAGGGACGCGAAGTCCCGGGGAATATAATGCAGTAATTTCAACACCAAACGCCATTGTCATCGCCTTTGCCTCTCACTTTAGCAGTGTATACTCGCCAACTACTGACAATCGGGGAGCACTGATATCTGTATTTTCCAAACTATTGGCGATTATTCTATCGGTTATAATATACGAACATGTGAGAACATTACTGTCAGCACATCAATATGGAGTCGTTAAAAAATGGAGAACAACTCTAAATCCATGCAAATTTACTCAATTCGTCTCAGATGCCTTGGACAATGAAATGCAAGTAGACGTGGCGTACACCGATTTCAGTAAGGCATTCGACAAAGTATCCCATTAGCACCACCAACAAAAACTGCCAAATTTTGGGTTGTCTACAAGAATTCAAAATATTTTGAGGTCCTATTTCTCAAACAGGACACTTAATGTAGAATACGAAGGTGAAAGAAGTCTTACATTCTTAGCAACGTCGGGGGTTTCTCAAGGATCCAGCTTAGGACCACTTTTGTTTTTATTATTCGTCAACGACATTTGTGATGGAATCAGTTCCAACAAACTACTCTTTGCCGATTACCTCAGAATATTTATAGTCATACAAAATGACTCCGACGTTAAAACCCTTCAGAAGGATCTCAACCACTCGTCTGAATGGTGCACCGCCAATAATCTGCCTCTCAATGTCAACAAATGCAAAGTCATGAACTAGGCAAGAATTTCATCGGCACTGGAATATGATTACACATTAAATGATATTATTATCGACCGCGTGAATGAATGTAAGGATATAGGGGTACTATTTGATAAGAGATTCACCTTTGTATCACATATAGAAACCATTACAGCTAAAACCGCTCAACTATTAGGATACGTTATTCGCAATAGCAAAAAGTTTTCATCTATTAAAGCAATGAAAGCAATATATTATTCTCTAGTACGTTCAAAGAATGAATACTTCAGCAGTGTTTGGAATCCATCCCAAAAAATTACATCATTTCTTGAATTTCTTCATTGAAAAAATCACGTTAGACACCCAGTGGATCACTACGATCAACAACTTCTACTCGAAGAATTCGAGGTAACTACTCTGAGGAAGCGAACAGAAATCTCTGACCTTACATTCCTTTACAAAAGTCATACATGGTCTAATTGACTCACCAGAATTACTGGCCCTAGTTAATTTCAAAGTGCCACGAATCACCTCGAGATCGATCATCTCCTTCCACATCGATGCAACTAACCTACCACCATTTCCACAGTCCTCTGTTTCATATGTGCAGACAATAGGTTGGATAATGTAGATATATTTTCACCTTCACTAACCCAGTTTAGAAATATCCCATTTCAACATAATATCTCGAATTGATCAACTATCTTAAATGATCCTTAAGAAAATGTATAACTCTACACCACGCGTTCTTTAGTCATCCTGAATAGTGCAAAATAATTTAGAAATGTGCTGCTCATGAGCCTAGATCACCTCTGGAATTTTTGGACCACCCTGTATATGGTCGATTAGTGCCACCCTTCGACCATAAAACAACACCATTCTATTTTTGTGAATTGCCGCTTTTCAGTAAATGGCTGGTCTCATTGGTTTGGATTCCACTGGCTTCTGACGTTGACCTTGGTAATGAAAGAGAGAGTAAAATGAAATGAATAAATAGATGGATCAAATTCAAAAAGTTGAACTGTACCTGAGCCGAGACGCCCCTCCAAAAAAATCTTTGGCTGCGACCGCGCCAAATTGAAAACCGCTGACTTGGAAAACTAATATGTAAACCCACTGAAACTTCATAGAACTACGCTACTGGTACCTATCGAGCAATGTTTTAAATTTCCGAAGAGTGATTCCGAACCGAATATGATAACAACGACATCAAATCACCAAGTATTCGTGAAATTATCTGCTTCAGGCTACAGAAATAAATTCTCATCGCCTTGGAATGAAGACAAGTGGGTTTGACGCAGCATTGTTATTTTTGGATATTTGTGCTGAAAATAAGTCTTTGGGTGGGACAGAGGGCTTATATTCAACCCTAGAGAGCTAACGTGTGTTGAATTTACGTAATCACTATTATATCGTGTGGAATTGAAGACTTTTTCATATGATAATTCTTTCCAGTGAAAGTAATAGCGAATTGTAAAAAAAACAACATACATCCTACATAAAAACACAATAATGAGATATGCATGATGAATATGTTCCAACACTGAGTTCAAGATGTGGATTTGTGTTTTGCACTCATTTCTTCGTGTGATCATAACTTACGAGCCACCCAATGAATAAATACGAATGAGAGCAACCAGTACTTCGTGGAATCAAATGAGTTGTTACATTGCGAAAATTTCATAATCCAATACAGATAACTCAATATATTTCGTTTTCAGTCATCTAAGTTCACTAAACCTTCAAAGTACATTTAGAAGTTCGTTAGTGAAATGGCATGCAGGAGAATGAGAAGTTCAGAGTTTGATCCAGTTTTTTGTGCTCTTTCCAAATACGAAAACGAATTTATGTAGACAGACTGAGACTGCAAACGGTTCTAGAATCTGGATATCCTACGCAATGTGCTGAAGAGATTTCAGAAATCATTATGCTGGGAATGGAAACTTACATACCACATAGCACCAAATCACCAACCACTCGTGAACCATGGTTCAATAGAACCTGTTCTAGGGTCGTCGCCCTGAAGCAAGCAGCATACCGTTGTTGGCGCAGAAACCCATGCCCGCAAACTAGAGCTGAATATGTTGAAGCTAGAAATAAATGCAATCGAACGATAGATGAGTCTGAAGAGGCATACAACACGAAGATAAGATCAGAGCTCATAGAGTTTCCAAATGGTTCCCGTTCATTTTGGACCTTTGCCAAGGCAATCGGGAGAAATTTCACTTCTAGCTCATTTCCTCTCCTCACATTGAATGATGATACATTGGCTACAATACCCCAAGAAAATTCTACCTTGGATCCACGAGGCCAGGAACTTCCCAAAATTGCTACCATCGATAACCATATGCCAGAAATTGTGAAACTATTTAACAAGCTAGATGTTTCTATTAAGGACTAAATTTATATGTCCATATTCAAAAGACAATTGAAAAAATATCTCATAGAAATAAACTGCTATACTGTTGACGAATCTTAATAACTTTCTCAATAATTCATGATTCACTCACTACCTTTATGTCCTGTAACAGGAAGTGAACTATCCTGAAGGTTTTACTTGAATGATTAATACTGAAATGTTCTGGTAATCTTTGGATCTCTCTGACACAAAAATGCACCAGAAATGCATTTCTAGCGTTTATTCATTGAAGCTGCAGATGAATCATGAGATGTTCTGATAATGGTTCACTCTGTACGTTCTGCTGCGCCTGACTCGGCATGTATCTTGGATACAGTGAACTAATAATGAAATAGCCAATTAATAATTCCACAGGCAATGTACAATGAAGTACTATACCTTCCGGATATATATATTCTTTCTATAAATTAATCTTATTCCTGTCAACTTTTGGCGTAGTCTTGGTGATGTTGGTGTTGTTCCAGAGGACATTCAATGAACATAAAACATGACAAATAGATTAGAGTATTTTTAAGGGTTTTTCAAGATAGTTTCAATTGCCTGAACTGCGATTTGTTATGCTTGCTACCTACTGTTAGGAACCAGGAGCGCGGAATCGATTGTCCATTATATTAATCTAATTGATTTGTTCATTTCATAAATCTGAGGTTTGAGTCAATTGTTATTGACTATAAGGTAGCATGATTGGTTGAAACCGTCCGCGTCGTTCTTTTTGATTCGTCAATATTTGGAGAATGAGAGTACCGTCACTTGTTTATTGGTTAATTTTGATCGGGTTTTGGTGACACAACTGTACTGTTGTACTGTTAATTTTTTTGAAATAGTTTTAAAAGCATTGTGCGCTTCGGAATTTTCGAGAAGTTTTCATGATGAAAACGAAAGACGCACATTGACAAAAAGGAACCATTTTTGATTTGGCTCTCGTGCAGATCTGTCGAGCTTAGCACTGTGAGGAAACTTATCTCTAAAAGAGGGTGAATAAGTGAGCGTTATTCATGGTGATTTCAGATTACGAAAATGAGATAGGGTTAATTATTATTACAGATTTGCTGCTTCCTCTATATCGCTATATTTTTATTCCGGTATATCGAACGATTTATGTCCTATACGTCGAGTTATGAACTAAGAAGCCATGTATCATAGATGAAGGTACAACACTCGGAGATACTTCCTCATGTAATCCAGTAAAGCACCAGTAAAAAGAAGGAACGGCCGGTGGAAAACCATCCATTTTTTCCAAAAACGCTATATGTGAGATCGGGTTGGAAACCAGGACGAATCACATCACTATGACACCGGAAGATTCAGGGTGAGATGTTTCCATTTTCCTTTTATCATTTTCGCAAACCACGACGCATCCAAGTTGGATTTTTGATTATCACACATCATCTACCGGTACACCTGTTACTATTGCTAACGTTGAAGATCAACATGAGATATTTTGCCGGAATCAATATTATAACATATTACGTAATCACAGTCGATTGAGTTAGGAGTTCCTATAATCATCTGTATGTACATGAGACCACATGCCGAATGGATAATATGATATAATACAATAGGTAATAATATATATAATATTATTGTACCCAGCAATCGATGTAAAGTCAAACGTATCTCTGTTCTGTCAGAACCCGCAGAAATTAATCAAGATCTCGATTTTTTGTAATAAAATGATGATATTGACCTAAGTTAGCAAATTATTTTATTTTCTTGATTTGCTTCTCACGATAATTCCAAAAAAAGGAAAAAAAGGAACTCACTACCCTGCTCTCCAGACATATGACTGCCGTTAGCCTTGTTATAGCCTTTTGGTATGCCTTGCAATATTGGGTTGACAATTTAAAAGCTTGTAACGGTCCAAACTAATCAGTGACAAGTTATGTTATTTCATATCAAACTTTTGTCTTCCTGTTTGTTTTGTTTTTCTCAATATATATATATAATATATATAGACGTATTCCTTGTTACTGTATATAAATGTTCATTGTAACGCTTTCATACTGTTTAACTAGTGATAATGTGATTTCATTGAATTCGATCAGTTCTTGCCGTAAAAAAATCTGTACCTGAATATGTATATTTACTCGAGCCAAAATTCACTCTGATATCGTTCTATGCTCTTTCGATAAAGTAGAATAGTTTTGAAATAATTGAAATGTATAAATTTATATTTCTCTAACGAAATGTTTATCATGCATAGCTCATTTTTATTAGATCGGTAGCATCGGTGAAGCAAAGAAAATTATGAAATTTCCATGGGGATTTTCTTCACAAATCTTCTGAAACTGCCAATCCATGAAGTGAATCATTGTAAGGAAAATTTGGACATGGATGATTGATTTCTACATTAGAACATTCCCTCAGGAATTTTTGCTCATGGTTTTACTGATGAATAATTTATATCCAATCATTGCAAAAAAATATATCGATAAAAAATCATTGAAGAAAGCATCAAAATATTATCGAGTACATTCATACCACATCCAACAACACAACAATAAGATGCATGAGAAAGAAGTCATCAGTATAATATTGATGTCCAAAAACTGAATACAAAACTCGTTACGACGGAGCAATATTGCCGTGTAGTAATCAAATGGTTGTTCATCAATAACAAAATTGCGGAGTTCTTTTCTCTCTGATTCTATATGTGTTTTTCAGTTGCTGAATCCGAATTCAGATTTGCTGCCTTGTGGGGAGCTCGGCTTCACAATGAAAAAAGCAAAAAAACTCATAATAGGTAGTAATCTCCAAAAAAATCACAGTTTCCGTGATGTAAACGAGAAACTGAAGTAATAATACGTGTTCCCTACAATGTCAATAAAATTGATTGGAGTTCATCTAAACGTATTGGAATGTTAATATTCATAGGAAATTGGTTCTATCGTTTTTGAAGGTAAGGTTTAACTTCTGAAGTGACGAAAAGGTCGATATTATTAGGAGGATGTCACAACGCTACTGTCAAATAGTAATCATGGCCTGCTTACCAAATACCGGATGGGGATACCATCATGTTTCAAGGAACATTTTCACAAATAAAGTCCGAAACTTGACTAGATAGGTATAGTTATGACATACATAGATCAGAAGGAAATTTCAGGAGCTTTCTAAATTTTCAATGATATACAGGGTGTTCCATTTGGAATAATTAACTTTCAGTCACTATTTCAAACAAACGAAATAACTGTATCACTAACTAATCACCTAACTCCTAATCGAATTTCGATATTATAGTGTTTCTCAACTAACAGATATCAGCATTTTTAGAGATCATGATTTCCGATATTCTGAAGGAAGTGGCAACACTGCATAGTCCATCGTCACCAGAAACCTCTAATGTGCCATCTATTATGTATATATATATGGGCTGATTCACGGTTATATCAGGCTCGAAACATGCTAAGCATTATTTTTCAGCTTTTTCTGAGATTTTCTCTCCTTGTTTCAAAAAATGAAATAGACGTTATTAAAAATTATTTCAATATATTTGTAGTGAGGACAGATTTTGTGATCTGCCCCATAATATCACTGCGCTTGAAATTATACCTTTAGATACCTAAAAGAGAAATTCTCTATATGTCAGTGACACCTTGTTTTTTGAAAAATTTGGAAATATAAATATATTTTATCGAGAATAAAACTTCTACTTATCTTAGAGGACGTTTTGGGAAGGAATCTGAACTCCGTTCTCAACACAATTTGAACACTTTTCTTCGTAAAATTTTTCAATGCTCAGTTGGTTTTGACACTGGAAAGTGACAATTCGGCAGACAGAAGAATTCTGGCTACAAGTTGTTTTTTATTAATTGATATCGAAAACTTACAGACAGTATAATGTAATGTAAGAAAGTGGGCGGTCTGAGACATGACGCACTTAGGCCACCTCTTCAGGCCCATTGTGCACCCACAACTCCTGGGATCGCAAGTCAGCCATGGAGAAGGCCAATTTCGCGGGTGAAAGATACCATTTTCCTTGGCCGAATCTTCTTCACATCCTCTGGGTTCAGGATGCTGCCCTTGCTGCCCTTGCTGCTACCACCGCCGGGTATTCAGTGAGGATGTGAGTAGAAGTCTCTTCGTCCTCAAGGCACCATCTACATTTAGGATCTTCTACAATTCCGATCGTGTTCAGATGTTTGTTCAAGGGGCAGTGCCCTGTCAGGAGCCCCACCACCAATTTCAGCTCTCTTCTGTGCAAATCCAGAAGTGCATTTGTCTGTCTTTTTGACGGATTTCCTATGTGGAGTCTGGACTGCCTTATTCCTGGAGCAACCGCCCAGCTATTCTGAAATCTCTTCATCAGGATTCCCGCCATTCTAGAATTGCTCCAGGATCGAGTTATCCCCAGTATTGGCTCTGGGCCAATCACTAAGCCCTCCGCACCCTTCCTGGCCAGACTGTTGGCCATTTATTTACCAGGTACCCTTGAGTGACCCCACAGGAGACAGACCTTAGTCGTCGCTGACAGCCTTTGTAGACTTTCTATGCATTCTGACACCAGGGAGGAGGTCACTTTTTACGAAATCAGTGCCTTGATCGCTGCCTGGCTGTCAGTGCATATAGTAATTTGCCGGCCATGATAGCCCCTTTCTATGTTCTCTTGAACACATGCAAGTATTGCGAATACTTCCGCCTGAAAAATCGTGTCATATTTCCCAAGGGTAAAGTAATGGTCTGCCCTTGGGGATTGCCCATAGACCCCAGCACCTGCGCTTTCTTCCTTCCTACAGCCATCTGTATACCAGATACCCTGCTCCCAGTCCCTCCTTGTTGGAATTTTGACCTGGGGCATTTTCCTGAATCGAATAATAGGTGTTATATTGTCCCCTTTCATGCTGAGTGAGGGGCAGTCATCTATCATTTGATTCCAGAGGCGAGAATGGCCGTACGTTCCCTCGCTTCTCCACTGGTTTGAACTTTGCAAGCGAGCGGCGGCCTTCATCGTCTCATGCTCTACACATAAGTTCAGAGGTGGCAATCCTATCAGAGTCTCCAGTGCCCTTGACGGCTCCGTCCTCATTGCTCTTGTTACCAAGATGCTGGCCAGTCGTTGGATTCTATCGAGCTGAATCCTCGACTTTCCTGTCAGTGTTCCCGGCCACCATACGATGGCCCCGTAAGTTATCATTGGCCGTATGAGGGCTGTATACATCCAATGAAGGATGTTGGGCTTGAGCCCCCACGTTCCCCCAAACGTCCTCCTGCACGCCCAGAATGCCGCAGTTGCCTTCTGGACCTTCCCCTCGATGTGCTCTTTCCAATGAAGCTTGGAGTCAATAATGGCTCCTAGATATTTGGTGGAGCCTTTATACTGCAGGGATTTTCCCGATAAACGTATATCGGGGAGATCATCTCCCTTGCATTTCCTGGTGAAATTACAATTTCCACCTTATCACTTAGTCCCGTGTTACGACACCAGCGGTCCACCCCATCCAGGGCCCGTTGTGCCAGTCTCCGACTAGAAATTGACACTCGGCTGTCTATCAGGATGACGATTTCATCTGCATAGGCCTGAGTATAGTAGCCCATGGTCTGTATCTCTAATAGGAGGTCATCCACGACGAGGCACCACAGAAGAGGAGATAGCACCCCCCTGCGGACAACCCCTCGATACAACGGCCTCTTCCTAGCTGTTTTGGAGAGTCGTTCTCACTATCCTCTATCAAAATTGGACTAACGCCCCGCTCTTCTACTGCACGACAAATGATGTGTTGTCGAATGCACCCTCAATGTCTATGAATATCCCTAGGGCAGAGTCCTTACGGTCTAGCACTCCCTCGATTCTATGGACGAGTCGATGAAGAGCCGCATCGGTGCCCCTGCCACTTTGGTATGCAAATTGTTGGCCACTGAGTGGAAAGTTGCTCAGTGGCTCCTCTCTGATGTGGCGGTCTACCAGTTTCTCTAGCGCTTTCAGGAGAAACGATGTGAGACTGATGGGCCGAAACGATTTTGCCTGCGTGAAATCGGATTTCCCAGGCTTTGGTATGAATATTATTCTAGCTGTTCTCCAAGCCTTGGGGACATACCCGTGAGCTAAACAACTTCGAAAGATCTTCAGGAGATGTAGAATGAGTATGCCCATCCCTTGTTGTAAAAGGGCCGAACACACTCCATCCTCACCTGGTAATTTATAGGGCGAAAAGGACTCAATGACCCATTTCACTCTGTCGTATGTTACAATTCTTGAGGCTATCATAAAATCCACCATAGCGTCTATTGGGGTGACAGTCTCAAGCTCAGGCTGAACACTGGTGCTGCCAGGAAAGTGCATTGCAAGCATATGTTGCAACGTTCTAGCATCCGATGAGGTGAAGCTTCCATCAGGAATGGTTACCTTTCCCAACTTTGCTCCTGGATCCTTTGAAAGAACTTTGTTGAGCCTTGCTGCCTCAGGAACAGTATTTATTCCCTGACAGTATGCTCTCCACGAGTCCCTCCTTGCTGCGCGGATAGCTTTCTTCCATTCCCTCTAGGACGATTTGTACTCATGCCAGTGGGCCCGTGATTCTGTCCGTTTGGCTTTGTTCAATAGCTTGCGAACTTTCTTACGATGGAGCTCAATTTCTAAATTCCACCATGGTGTTTTGCCTAGGCGGTCTGCTCTTTTGAGTGGACAGCTGGCTTCGTAGGATTCGAGTATGGCAGAATTGAGACATCCTACGAACGTCTCTATTTCTGCTTCGGATCCATAGCGTGATGGCATGTTCCAGAGTCTCCCTTCAAGTTCCTCACGATAGAGGTTCCATCTGGTCGTTCTGGGATTTCTAAACCATCGGGTCTCTTCTTGGCTATTGCCTGTTACTGAGAACAGTATATGACGGTGATCAGACAAACTTTCCTCTGTCGAAACATGCCAGTTACTGATTCTACTTGTTAGCTCTGTCGAGCATAACGTTAAGTCAACGATCGTTCGTGCCAAAGGCGTGAAATATGTTGGCACGGATCCGTTGTTAAGGATCTCCAGATTACTGGAGTTCAGGAATTCCAGCAGTGCCCTGCCTCTCAGATTGACGTCGCGACTCCCCCACAGTGTATGGTGCGAATTTGCGTCGCATCCAATCAGCAAGGGCAGTCCCATCTCCTCAGTACCACACAAGGCGTCCTGTCTCAGGTGGAGAGTTCTCCGTTTCATAAGGAAAATAGGCTGAGCAAACTACAATATCGCTCAAGCTTTCGTCAGTTGTACTGCTGACTTCGATTCTAACGGCTACCAGGTCTCTGTGGCAGAATCCTGGCAGAAGAATCGTGTCAACACCTCTTGCAAAGATGCATGTTCTTGGCTTCGGGCTGGAAGAGCTGTAATACAGTGTCCCTCCCGCTAGTCCCATGCCCCTCACTCTGTCTTGGTGTACCCAAGGTTCCTGAATGAGGGCCACATTTATTTCAAGCTCCCATAATCTTCTGCATAGAAGAGCCGTAGAGGCCCTCCCATGTTGTAAGTTAGCCTGCAGGAAGTTCAAGGAAGAAGTATGACAGGCCGCCATTTGGTAGCCTAGTCTCCCTTCTTCTTCGATGAGGCATGGCTATTACCACGTCCCTCATCCTCTGAACTATATCCCTCAAGAGGACGACCAGGGTCGTCCTCTGTCGGGGTTGTGTCCTCTACTGTCTCAGGGGCACTGAAAAACAGGGAACCCCCGGCATGTTTGATAGCTGATATGGACTTACTGTCCATCCCAACTATGAGTGTGACGCAGCGGTTCTTTTCCCTCCTGTTCCAAACTCTCCTTTGAGTAGTGGACAGGTTGGGATTTTGCCTTTCCAGGACATTCAGAACGTCCTGGTTGGGCAACCTCCCCCGAATACGAACCACGGACCGTTGGAGCCTGAATTGCTCTGGGTCTATAGCCACCAGGGTCACGCCTTCCCAGGGTCTAATCTCAGTCAGACTCCTGAGGAGCCAATCCCTGGAGGCCTCGTTGGCTGCGGTTACGAGCAGTTGCCTGCCCATAGCCGCGTTGAGGTGAACTGTGGGGGAGGATCATTGGACGCCGCTGGCGTCCTCATGATCACCCTTACAGACAGTATACCAAGCATCGTTCATCAATAGAACGGCAAAGTTATGGAATTATTCGCCTAGTGAAGTATTTCTTGATGCTTAAGACCTCCAAACTTTCTAGAAAAATGCCAGTACTTTCCATCTCCCTAACATTCAACCACTGACTAACACGATGTACCTACCTCGAACATTATAGGATTTCCATTCGTGTTGTCGAAATTAAGAAAATTTCAAAATCGATCTTTCAATTTGCTCAATTGTGCAAGACCGATCCCACAATTCAATTAGGGCTTGATTGCAAGTTCAATCTTGCAACTAGTTTCATTGCGAATCGATCTGTCAATAGAGCACTTCTTAATTGCTAACAAATAAACAAAATTTCTTCAGAATCAGCGAGATACTGATTGGGACACAGAACTTTCTTCCATCAAATAATGGAATGAATCATCTCAGGTAATTTGTAATAATAACTTCTGATTCATCCTGTAATGTGTGTTTGATTGATAGTGGAATTCGGTTGTATCTCAACAGTGAGTAGTACAATTTCTTGGTGAAAAATTTCATGATGGAAGTGAAAAGTAGAAATTGCTGGAAATAATTCGCAATTCTATCATGATTATTTCCTGAGAGACAGCCAGAGTCCATACTTAAATACCGGTCAGGGGTCAGGAAACTATATTATAGGTCAATAAAATCAAATTGCCTGATGAGAGCGTTTTGTTTTCGAGCTAAAGCCAACCCACTCCCTTTCATCCAGCTATACTAATGTATGTGGGTCGTGAGAAAATTTTCCATCAGTTTATTTTCGTGATCACATCGTAATCAACGATGGATTGATTATTTATGCATGCATTTGAGATGACGACAATTTTTGAATTTCGAAAACGTATAGCAAATATCCACCCAGAGTATCTCGAATCAAGATGATCTGGGATGTTTGTCGAACTCAACATGTCAAAATTACCCATTATAGGATATTATGGTCCATTTTCCTCTGCTATATTTTTTTCGATCAATGATACTGCAATTTCCAAAGTACAATAAAATACCAGATTTTCTGTGAAATTCTGGTAATCCACGATCTTCGTGAAGACGTTGCGTCTCTTATTTTTCAGCCCCAAACTTGGAAAGCATCAATTGCGGTAACTTATAGTTTGAATTAAATTCGATTGTGACTTCAAAATTCAATTCTTTATGATAATTATTATTATTACTTTCAGATTGTTTTTATTAAAATTTTGTATGAATTGAATATCAATATAGCGTTCATCAGTCCCCAAGTGGAAGAATTAAAAAATAGGGTAGCTACTGCACTTTCTTTCGAAGCTCGGACAGTAAGTAGCATCATGTCGTTGCCTTATATACATTTCATCACACCCACATCTCGTTGCAGTCACATTTTGATTCACCCTTATTTCATTGTGTCCACATTTGGATAAACCACAGTTGCTGAACATTTCCCCTAACGATGCCCTGTTGCCCAATGATATTTTATGGCCCGAAACAGTAATTGTGAGCTTATCGACAAATTACACCTATATTTTGTTTCACTGGCCTAATCTAACCTAACAACATAAAATAAACTGAAGAAACATTAAATCGAATCAATTTAAAAAAAAATCAATGATGTGAACATTTTTAACACATAGATCTATTTCACATGTCAAATTTTCCGTTTTTCAGTCCAGGATAGTAAGTTCGTATTCTTTTATTCTTTGCATTTATGTTGAGAAGTAATATTCATTAATTCCTGTTTTTACATTAGCATATTCATTTCGGTTTGGTTTGGTTGGTTTATTTTTCTTATAGAATGATACCCCATCCGGAAAATTTTTCTTTGGGCGCCCATTGACTATCCACATTCAAATTTGACAATGAACTAATGATGAAATGTTGGATAAATCAAGGAATAATGGGAAACAAACGAAGAAAATATGAACAGAAATTTCCCAATCGAAAAAATAATCCAACGACAATTTGAAGACGATATATAGGGTCCCCTAGGGGACAAAGACCGAATCAGATCATTGAGAGGACGACTCAGCGTACATTCAGACACAGTTTGATGAAGAGTAGAGTTGCAGCTGATTGCAGCATTGATATGGTACCGTATGTGTATGGCGTATATGTATGGCGCTTTTGGTGACAGACAAAGCATATTTTTGTGTGTGTGAGTTAGCAGAAATGATTAATACGAAATTTCAGGCGATCCATCATTCTGTCAGGCAACAATCCAATTTGGACATGTCCCGGAGTCCGGACTTGGCAGGCATGGTCGGGAATTCCCCAGGAAATTATATATTATTGTTACCAAAAAGATAGGGTGCTATATCAGAAAAAGGATGAGAAATTTCATGTTTCCTATGAACTTAGATATAACATGATTGACATGTCAGGAAGGGACTAGGAAAATGGAAATATTGCTCTCCTTGGAATACATAATCTCAAAATCTCAATGCTCCAGCCTTGTCAATTACACTCTCTCACATTTCCATTCAGAAATAAAAAGAGCCTAAATATTTCTCAAACTTTGCTCAAGGCGGCTGTCGACGAAGAGAGGAGCAAAAGTTTTTATCAATCTGTAATAAAAAATAAAAAGCAGAACAAAACAATTACCTACCCACATAAACGAGCAAAAACAGAAACTATAATGAATATCACTTACCAACATAATTGCAGAGAACAGAAACATTATGGATATCACTTACCAACATAATTGCAGAGAACAGAAACATACACTCCATAGACAAAACCACCAACAAACAGCTTTCATTATCCAATCACGTGTCTTTGTATATGTCTTCCAGGCCTTCTTGAGTCGTCACAACCTATTTTTCCTGAAAAAATTTCTTCGAAGAACGATGAAACTTTTATAATAATGACAAACTGGTGAAATGGCCTCCACGTAGACCTTATGATGAAAGGCTCATTCGAAAACCGACAGCCAGAAAGTATTCCAGATCTTCGACTAGTACTTATTGAATATTTATATCAAGAGAGATTTTCATAAAATATGACCATTTCTGATACAAAATGTGATCAAATAAATGAAGGATTTTAATAGTCACTGTCAAGTTATTCTCATTACTTCATCATTGTATATCAAAATGTGGATATTTCATCTGCTCCCATTATTCAAACAGTTCTTTCACCATATCTTCGTAATCGTATGAAAAATTCCTATCAATCCCAACTATATATTTTTGAATTAGTTTTATTGAGCTCTACTTGAATATAAAATAATGTACTAGGTGTTCCTATCCAAATGAGGAAGTTCACCCTGTATACATATACAATTTATTCAGTAGCATATTATTATTATATTCAATAAATGTATAAATTCATTAACTCGTGAAACCGAAGAGACAGATTTAACTCATCGTCTTGCGGACCAACTGGTTGAATCTGCAGATCGGTTTCACTATTTGTTTGAGATATCATCGATAATCATATCACTTCTGTTATATTATCACGAATTAAATATCATCATATTCGTTTCAGCGCTAAACGTTCATGATGATTTTTTTTAAATCATCAATTAGGGCTTATTGCCAGTTTGAACTGACAATAAGAGTTAATTGCCAGTTCAAACTGGCAATTAGGAATAATTGCCAGTCTGAACTCGCAATCAGGGCTTATTGCCAGTTTGAACTGGCAATAAGCCATAATTGCCAGTTGCCATGATTGCCATAACTGCCAGTTCAAACTGACAATTACTGCTAATTGCCAGTTTGGCAGTTATATATATTTGGCAACAGGCAATTATAAAAAAAAGTCATCATCAAAGTCCGTTCAGCGCGTTCGTATATCAGAGCTGGTAATACTCAACTTTTTCATTTGAAATGGAAAATATTATTTTGATATATTGCTATTCGCTATCTAATTATATTACCTATCTTGCCAAATGGTATATGAATTGCATATTCTCACTTCAAAAGCGTAGAAGCGTAGAAGGAACAATGTTTGATTATTTCAATTCCTCTCCTAAATTCCGAGATTGAAGTCTGAATTCAATAAAATGCCTAATATTACTGAATTCCGAGTTGCAACTCGGAATATTACTAAAGGAATCTCCACTAAATTCCGACTTCAATCTCGGAATTTCATGAATTTCAGACTTCAATCTCGAAATTTCATTAAATTCCGACTTCAATCTCGGAATCTTATCAAATTCCGATTTCAATGTCGGTATTCAATGAATTCCAACATTGAAGTCGGAATTTAGTAATTTTTCTTTCAAACGCTTCTACACTTCCGTACATGAGATTTAATTGGATTAAAAATTACCTATCACAAAATATAGCATATTCTACTAGCAACAGAAAATTTCAACGGATATAGTATGCGATGAAAGATTGAAGAGTAACATGTGATTAAGATTAATAGCCTCACGATATCATTTTGTGACGTGATTTTTTCCAATGGAGAATTTAGAACTTTCAAATAACGTTTTAGGTGATAAACCCCCTGTTTATGAGAATGATAGAAACGTACCTACATCTACTATCAAGTACAGATTTTCAGTGATCACTAATTTTGTTCAAGCCGAAGCCAGCGTTAGTTACTGCATACATTGTCTATACCTACATCTTTGTTCTCCATTTTATCCAAAATTATAATGTGTCCTGTTTTGCTATTTCCGTGACAAAGTTAGGCATTATAAGTCACACCTCCGATTTCATATACTTATACCTATCAATAGATAATTACATAGATATTTATTGTTATTGTTGGTACAAGAGTCATGAAGTATTATTTTATCGTTAGAATAATTATTATGATATCCTGTATATTTCATGTAAACAGGAAATAATGTGTATGTGCAGCAACAAATAAATTGCTCCATAATCTATCGAATTTTGCATCAATATGTAGGTATACACGTTTTTAACAATGATATCGACCTCTATATCGAATTGAAACAGCGGTAGGTATAAATCAACTGTGCATAAAATCTTATGATTTCAATATATAATTTTCCAATGCATATAATATATTGTTGATTCAATAATTAAAAATAAAAAAAATAGCGACAAGAGCGTTGCTTCTATTTTTTCCTCAGAGGCCCTTCGTTTCAAGCGCCCTCGATACTTAAGTACTACATATTCATATTGATATATATATATACATCATATTGATTCATCTCATACAGAATGGGATGTTCAAAGATCTCACATCTCACGTTGTAATTTCAAATCATCTGTACCTAAAGATTGTCAAAATTCTCTCAAAAGATAATCTATATATATATATATACATATATATAGGTATTCAAACACAAATAACTATGAGAGATAAGATTCTTTTTTCTTTCTCTTGCTATTCCACCGGGTTCGCAACAGTGGGCTCATGGTTGGCAAGCAGTATTGGCAAGAACTGTGGCTTTATACACATATAAATAAAATAATAAGAAATGACTCGCTGAAATGCTACATTTGCTGCTCTTACTGTTTTCGAAATATAAATTGGGACGGACTCGTCTCTGTATGTATGTAGGCTCGTAGGCTCTCGGCTCTCCAAGAAAATATATACAGGGTCGCTGATATGTATGGAAACGGTCGATTATTTCCTAAAGATAGCTAGCGAAAAATGTTAGGATACAAAAGTTGTAGGGTTTTTCAAAATCCATTAAGCTAATGAAAAATTAAGTATACAGGATGAGTCAAAAAATCAGGACGAAACTAAGTTGCTTTTTCTCTAATGGGACACCCTGTATATTATTCCACATTTCAATTCTGCTCGAAATTCTGAACAAAATTGATGAAGCGCATCATTTCCTAAATTCAACCGATTTCGAGATATCGAATTTTGAAAATTAATTTTTACTACTCTCAAATTTATCAAAGAAAAAGCACGAAATGATGCATATTTATTATGGAAGTCACAAAAGTTGGAGTATGTGGATATTATGATTACAATTTAATTATAATTTTTTTACAGAAAATAAAAAAAGCATAATTGTCCAGGGTTGATTAAAATGCAATTAAAACAATAAAATGTATTTTTTAATGAATGTCCAGGATATTTAAAATTTTATGAAAACAATAGTACAGGAGTAAAAGAGAGGAAACAAATTTTTCTTTGAAATTCTATTTAATAAGGTGCTCAAAGTGTTTACCATTTACCTCCCGACAGTAATGAACTCGCTGAACAAAATTTTGTAGTGAATCTAAAATCATGTGAGGAGGAATGGTAGAAATTTCATGCCTTATTCTTTCTTGCAACTCGGCCTATTTTTGTAGACTACATTTTTTATGTGACCCCATAGAAAAAAGTCAAGTGGGGTCATATCAGGAGACCTAGCTGGCCATTCAATTGCTCCTCTGAGTCCAATCCATTTATTAGGGAAAGTTTCATCTAGATATGCGCGTACCATACGTCCAAAATGTGGAGGAGCCCCATCTTGTTGAAACCATATTTGTTCTGCCGGCAAATTGGGATTGTTATTATTCGGGAATAATCGTCTAAGCTCTGGAATAATATGCTGTTGTAAAAGTGATAAATATCGTTCAGAGTTCAAATTTCCGTTTATAAGATAGGGTCCTATAACGTGTCCACCAATAATGCCACACCAGACATTTACTTTTTGTGGCCGTTGAGTGTGAACTCCCTCCATCCAATGTGGATTTTGGTCTGACCAATACCTACAGTTGTGTCGATTTACGTGGCCGTTCAAACAAAATGTAGATTCGTCAGAAAACAATATGTGGTTGACAAAGTTGACATTTTCGCTTAATTTATCCATAATAACTTCACAGAACTCGATTCTACGATCAAAATCGTCTTCACTCAATTCTTGTACCAAATGAATTTTATATGGATGGAATTTTTGCAGTTTGCAAATTTTTTAAATGGAATATCGACTCATGTTATGATTCAAAGCCCTCTGTTGTGCCGAATTTATTGGATTTTCCACCACATCTAACATGACATTCAAAGCATTTTCTTCATTTGTAACGCTTACTGGTCTTCCACTTTTTGGTCGATCTTTGACATCCCCAGTTTCATGAAAACGCTGCAATGTTTTTGAAACAGTTGATTTAGAAATTGGTTCCCGATTTGGATGCAATTCATTAAAAATATTCACTACTTGGTCACAACTTCGTCTTCTATCACCGAATCCTATGATCATTAAAATTTCAATACGCTCAGTATTAGTTAAACGTGCCATTTTTGCGCGAAACTTATTTACACTAAATGTATTTTTGACATGTGTTGTCAAGATCATCACTGTTAGACAAAAGAACGACGCGGCGTTGTTATGGAGCTGGAAACTTTCAAAGGTAACTTGATGGACTATGAACTTAATGGACTAACATTTTTGGATAATTTATTATAAGTTATTTTCAAAATTCGATATCTCGAAATCGGTTGAATTTAGGAAATGATGCGCTTTATCAATTTTGTTCAGAATTTCGATCATCCTGCATACTTAATTTTTCATTAGCTTAATGGATTTTGAAAAACCCTACAACTTTTGTATCCTAAAACATTTTTCGCTAGCTATCTTACTTTAGGAAATAATCGACCGTTTCCATACATATCAGCGACCCTGTATTTGTATATTACATTATGATTTGTATAAAGCCACTGTATTGGCAATGATGTGGTGGCGTCATCTATCAAGAGACTATTGAAAAATTCCAGCGAAGAGATAGCTTAGGAAGAATCCTTTGATATTGAGTAGTGCCGACAAATGACCTCCAACGTCTGTTGGCTATCTACTGGCGTGTTCTGGATAGAGTGGCTTTTCCTGCTGATGATGAAATCTTCTATCACAAATTTGGTAGAACTGCAGTTCTGACTGTTTTCAGTTCTGTCACCCAAAATTTATAGTCTATGACTCCTACCATTGAACAATTGTCAGAGATAAGTTACCAGACGTAAACTCATCTCTGTAATTGTTACCCTTTGCTCCTACTGCTCCTACCTCAGAACAATTATCAAGGTGATCAACCGATGAGAGCTCTGCCAAAGAGTATATATATGCGATGTTTTTCTAATAAAATGGCCGACTTGTGTAATGGTTTGTTTACGTTTATATCGACGAATTCTTGAAATTTCATACAAGATAAAATGGTAAATCAGTTACATTCGCATCGTCACCTTCCTAATAACACTTATACTTTATTGCTCTGAGACTCCTACCAAAGATTATATGTATAATTATTCTATACTCCTACATTGAACAAGTGAAGTAATTCAATTTTTTAACATTGCACGACACCCAGGGTCATAAAATCATCAAATGAGGAATCATCTAACGGACCGACAGCAGTAGTTTTGACAACGGAATTTAATAAAGAGTATATATATATATATATATAACTGTTTTGTCTGTGAATATAATTTTTGTCAGTTGTCACCTGTTTCTTGTCAGTATCATCAAAATGTCATGAGAACGGTAAAATAATTAAATTTACTGAATCAACTAATAAAAACGAAAATCCCTAGAATTTCGATGGTTTCCCAACATTTGGTGAACTCATAAACAACTTATAATAGAAGACCATTAATCAGAATTTTGTGGTACGGAATAATCACTAGATTGCTTTCTTAAATCATTTCTAATATTCTAGCGATTTTTAGATATCCTGAAATAGAGAAATATTACCCGGCATTTCCCTCGTGTTTGGCAGTTTCCCGTCAAACTAGTTGAAAAATGGCGGACCCAAGTTTTAACAAGAACCGTATCCAAAATTTCAAGAACAAAGGCAAAGATCAAGATGTATGTATTCTTCTTATATCAGTCAATCGACTTTAGAATTATCCCAGACAAATATAATTTATATATTTCATTGGAGCAGTAGTTGTGTCACCATTCATATTTGTAAAATTGGATGATTAATCATCACTTTGCCTGTTGTAGGAGATGCGAAGGAGAAGAAATGAGGTCACGGTCGAACTCAGGAAAAATAAACGAGAAGAAACCCTACAAAAGAGGCGAAATGTACCAGTCATTGACTCAACTGATGAGGATGAAATTGAGAAGTCTTTATCAAATACCAACTTGGAACAGCTGGTTGCAGAAGCCAATTCAGATGATAATCCTCCTATGCAGCTGATGGCAGTGCAATCAGCCAGGAAGCTGCTTTCTTCTGATAGGAATCCACCCATTGACACTTTGATTGCCAGTGGAATTCTTCCAATACTAGTGCGATGTTTAGAAAGACAAGACAATCCCTCATTGCAGTTTGAAGCTGCATGGGCTCTAACAAATATAGCATCTGGCACCTCCCAGCAAACTAATAAAGTAGTGGGAGCTGGAGCAGTACCTTTATTCCTTATGCTGTTACATTCACCCCATCAGAATGTCTGTGAGCAGGCTGTGTGGGCATTAGGGAATATCATTGGGGATGGACCTATTCTTAGAGACTATGTTATTGAAATGGGTGTGGTAGAGCCTTTGCTGTCTTTTATAAAACCTGAAATACCAATTTCTTTCTTGAGGAATGTTACTTGGGTGATTGTCAATCTTTGTAGGAATAAAGATCCTCCTCCAAAGATTGGCACAATAGAAGAATTGTTACCTGCTCTCAATGCACTTATTCATCATACAGATGTAAATGTAAGTATTCCTAGTTAATTCAACTATCAAATTCAACCCCATATGATAACTTATGTTTGAGCTGAAAGAATTGTTTTCTTATTGTCTCTGCTAACATCACCAACCAGCTCAAAAATTGATGATTTTTTTCAAGCTGGAAGTACATACATTTGTCCTTTTGTGAGATTTTTTCTCCTCGTTTCTGAAGAAATGGAGTAGAAGTTATTAAAAATTATTTTAATATATCCGTAGTAAGGACAGATTTGTGATCTGCCCCAAAATGTCACTGCGCTTGAAATTAAACCTTTAGATACCTAGAAGAGAAATTTTCTATTTGTCAGTGACACTTGGTTTTTTGGAAATATAAATATGTTTAATAAAAATAAAAATTCTACTTATCTCAGTGGGCGTTTCGGGAACGAATCTGCTCCCGTTCTCAATACAATAAGAACACTTTTCTTTGCAAAATATTTCAATGTTCAGTTGGTTTGACACATTCATTTATATTTCCAAATATTTCAAAAAACAAGGTGTCACTTACAAATAGAGAATTTCTCTTTTAGGTATCTGAAGGTTTAATTTCAAGCAAAGTGACTCTTGGGGCAGATCACAAATCTGTCCTTACTACAAATAGATTGAAATAATTATCCCACAAAAAGCTGAAAAAAAAAATTAGATGTGAAACTTCACAATTCCAATCCCTTGGAATAATAAATGTCTCAAAGAGGATACATATCAAAACATCCCACCACAGAGGCATAACCTATACAGTATCAGATACTTTTTTCAAATCAAAAACTTAATTTTTGCTTGTATGATTTCTTAAATTCCAATCCGTTTCAATTCAATCCACAGCAGATCTTAGTATTTTGTAAAAAAAAATGGTATTCTGTTCTAAAATAAAATTTATAATGAATGATAATTAATTAGGGTGTCCTGTTTCCAAGTGGGTTCTATTCCTCTTTCTATTGCTGGACTGTTGATGCAGCTCTCAGGCATGAGAAAGAATAGAAATGAGCCTTATTTCCAAGGGCATCCACTTTCAATATTATATCTGTGGTATATATTATATATATATATATATATTATAATTGAGGTATACAGTTTTTGAATTTACTCATTATTCGGGATTTTTCCATAACTTGACAGTGTTTCTTGCCAGCAAGTTATGATTCCATTTATTTTTCAATATGCCATTTAGTATATGTCGCGAGAACCACAGTAACTGTCAATATGTAAAGCAGCTTTCTGTTTCTGTAACTATACACGGTCCGAAATATTCTGTAGTTCTTGAGCTAGTTAGTAGGTATACAAATAAGACACTAGGATCTCAATATTTTTTGAACCACCTCCTCTCTCCTGACATGAATTCATTTGAAATGTCCAAAAAGTCTTGGGAATTACAGTAACAATGCTCAAATGTGAGAAGACAAGTTTTTTTTTTTTATGAAAAACTCATTGTTTTACATGAAAACTCAGCATTATAAGGTATTATCCATTTGGTGAATTTGATTAATTTTGTTTTCAAAATGAGTAAATTCACAGAAATTTTTAAGCATGGGAAAGTTATACCTCTACTCTACGAAAAAAAAAGAGATGAATCGTTAGTCAAGAACTATCAGACCAATTTTGATAAGTATTTTTTCAAAGCACATTGAAAAACTGATCAAAAAAGAATATTTTGAAAATGAAATTTTTTTTGCAAATACCAGTTTGTTTTTCGCGCGAATTGCTCCAGTATACATTGCAAATTGCATATTTGGGGCGAGGGCGCTGTAAATCAGTGAACGAAATTGCTTCAAAATGGTTTCTGCAAAGGTTTTCCAGGAATCATTGACTACTCAGTTTTGGATGAATTTCGATATTATTATTCACTCGTATGTTTCCTAGTTTTTTCTCCAAAAAGTCGCATCCAAGAATAATAACTGGTCTCCGAGTAATATAATTTTTGCTATTCTTGTTTCACTGTAAATTTGGAGAAGAGATTCATTGTTGTAGTCTCCAAATGGCAAAATTTCACAATTTTTCGTCTATTCGGCTCTTTTAGAACTAATACAAATGGCCTACAAAAGGTAGTCCTTGTTGAACACTAATATCATATTATGCATCTTCCTCCAGATCCTGGTCGATACGGTGTGGGCGTTGAGCTATCTCACCGACGGCGGCAACGAGCAGATCCATATGGTGATCGGAAGCGGTGTTGTGCCGAAGCTGATCCCGCTGCTGAGCCACAAGGAGGTGAAGGTGCAGACGGCCGCGCTGCGCGCCGTCGGCAACATCGTCACCGGCACAGACGAACAGACGCAGGTCGTGCTCAACTGTGACGCGCTGGCCCACTTCCCGTCTCTGCTCAACCATCCCAAGGACAAGATACGCAAGGAGGCCGTCTGGTTCCTCTCGAACATCACTGCCGGCAATCAGTCGCAGGTGCAAGCCGTCATCGATGCCGGTGAGTGAGCCGCTCGTTTCAGAGCACTTTATTCACCATGTCTATGAAGTAACCTCTCAGGTTAACTTTTAAATGGTTCGGATTTTATTTTCATTTTTCTGCTTCAATGGTACTTCAGGAGCTAAAAAATGTGAATCTTTCAAAATGGCGCCTGGGCGTCATTCTAGCTGGGTCACAGTGAAAAGTCGTACAAAAAATCATATATGAGACATTTGTTGAAAGCGATTTATTGTGTTCATGGGGTTGCTACATTCCCTAACACTTGCTTCCCAATATTCCCCGCTCACATAATAAAGTAGCACTTCTGACCCTTGTATCATGAATAACATATCTTGTAACTGGTATTGTCTAGCTTTAAGACCCTTGATGGAATCATTTTACAGGTCTTCTGCCCAGCGTTATTCACAACCTCGGCAAAGGCGATTTCCAGACCCAGAAGGAGGCTGCTTGGGCCATCAGTAATCTAACGATAGGGGGAAACAAAGCTCAAGTTGCTAGGTTGATCCAAGAGGGAGTTATACCGCCCTTCTGTGACCTCCTCAATTGCAAAGATGCGATGGTCATTCAGGTATAACTGAAAAACTATTAAATTTATCCGTACTACTCTATATATTGGAATGATTTTGTTGTTGCAGGTGGTGTTGGACGGTATCAACAACATGCTGAAGATGGCCGGACCGCGAGTCGACCAGCTCTGCACGATGATTGAGGAGTGCAACGGTCTCGATAAAATCGAAGCCCTTCAAAATCATGACAATATCGAAATTTACAAGTTGGCATACGAAATCATCGAGCAGTACTTCAGCGGAGATGTATGTTATTTTTTTGACAATAATCAGAGGGGTTGATTATTCGAGACTCGAAATACCGATTTATGAGTCTAGTCTAATACCCATTTTTTACCAAATGTGATGGCTTTTGATAGTGAAAATTATATTCATTTCCTCGATTTGATTAACAATAGTTACCGTTTAAGAACAACACACTCCTGGAACTGTTTTTGTTCAAAATTCAATCTCGAAAAATTATTTATTTTTGACACTGAGTTGTATAGTTGCATTCACCAATAATATTCTGTACTCTCTATTGAAAAATTTAATGGCACAATGACGTTCCTTTTTATGTGGGTTTCAAGCCTCATGTTTTCAAATAGAGCAACCTCACTATCCTAGAAAAATATGCAAATTAAATTACAACGATATTGAAAATTTAAAACACAAGGAAGATAAACAAATTAACAAACACAATTAACCAATCCATGGTACAATCTGTAATCCAGTTTAGTGAAAAAAAATCCTCATTCGACAGTACTCATCCAAACAAGCTTCCTGACAAAATCAGATTTTCTCAGAGTACTTCCTAGGTTTTTTGAATAATCATTGAAATTCATGATTTTCATATTACCAGAAAATGAACAAACAGAGATGAACTGCTAAAATCAACCGAAAATTCCGCTATTATCACGACATACGTATCGACCATATCTGTATGTCATACCGATAGTTTCTGACAGAGATAGTAACACTCTTATAAGTACACTGCTGGTCAGAAGCTTTGATTGAAATGAACATCAGAAGCAGAATTAACATAACTTTCAAATTCAGTCAAATCTCAAATCATGGTCTCGAATAACTGACAAAATTCTTTTATTCATTTTCAAGAATATAATGATATTTTGTGCCTGGATTCACTAATATAAGAGAATATTCAACGAAGATATTTTCATCTGTTCCAACAAATGTTGAACGAATACATAAATGGTTCTCGGCAGTAAACATAGAAGGGTCCTCTCAAAGAAATGAAGGGCAATATTGAAATAAGTTACTGATCAACTATATTGTTACAGCTTCAAAGTATTCTGATGTACTATAAAATCATCGGCAAAATGATCATGCTGACAATATCCGTGACTTTGCAGTATTGCTGTGTTTATGAACAAGTTTTTATCGTTGTGAAATTTCTAATTGTAATATTGTTATTGAATCAGCTACAGTTCTCAGTCGATCATTCATATTTATCCGTCATGAAATCAACTATTGAATTTTTCATGTGTCTATAATAGAAAATGCCAGTCATTGGAAATTTTGGTATCAATTTTGAACTCGTGCATTTTTTTTCGGGCAGTTTGGCAGCGTTGATGAGCTATCCTTGTTTTTTTCATGAAAAAAAAACAGGGAGGTGCCAAATACCTTGGCGGGATAATAACGTTACCAATTTAGATGGGCTTTTGGATAGTGCTGTAATTTGAATATAAAGCATGTGATTTAATTTTTATATCAAATGATGCCGTTACATGATGTTTTTGTATGAGAACATAATTACAAGGTCCAATTATTATCAAAATATCATCAAAGTACACTAAAGTACATCTCTTTCTATGAGAAAATCAACCCCAATCGAATAATTGAAGTTTCCATATAGGAGAAATTGATAGTTATGTTCAGACCTGCAAACGTCATTTTTGTCATAAGATTCGAAATATATCGAAAACCATATATAGAATATTATAAATGAAATTTGCCTGGAATTCTTCGTAGAATCTAAAAACGGAATGATATCTAGGGTGTGAAAAAGCAAGTTGACATCAACTTCAGGTACAACCGGAAATGCCAGCATCTTGAAAATATTTTAGCCGAATTGCCCCATCGACAGTATTATGCCCCCAAATTTTTAAATTCGCCCTACTCATATATATACCTAATTCTTCAGGCTATCGACCTAGCTCCTTCAATCTGAGCACAAAGTAATCACACAAAAATCCAAAATATTCATAGGTAAACATGAAAAGGAAATTACTGCCATATAAACACACATTTTTGTGAAGTAGCTAGTAACGTATTTCTTCCCAACCTGCATAAGTTACGAAACAACCGTCTCTCTATAAACCGTGTGATTTCCGCATTATGAAGGTTATTACATTGTTCTGGATATTTAAGGTATTTCCCAACCTTAAAGAATAACCAGTCAAAGATCTCTTATGGTTACTGGTTGTTGGTCACATATGCTTATTCCGATTTAGGTCAGACATACATGGTGACCACTCTACAAGTATGCTATTTTAACTTACATCTCTCTTTAAATAATCCTGAATATGGAAAGAAGATATTGTGACAAATCAAAAAAATAAATGTTAGGAAAAGATGAAGCTTGAAAATCACATACAAAGACATGTTTTTATGGTTGAATTTCTCCATTATTTTCCACTCCACAGAGTCCTTTCTGTTTCACTCTGTCCAATACAAAATTTATCAAAGATTTTTACCATATTAGATAATGACCAAGAAAAAAAACGTTTTTCTCCGATTGGTAGCAAATATCAATTTTGCTGACACATATCATTCAGCAAAGTATTACTTTTCATGCCTAGGCAGCAAAGTGGTTACCAGTTTGATTCGTCTCATAAGTATTTCCTATATTTGTCAAAACTTTTTCACAAATGCTGGTTTTACTTGCCATTGAATCTTCAATGTACCCTTCTGCTATAGTTGAGGATTTCCACCCACAATGTCGTTTCAACATTGTTATATCACCTCCTGCATTCACAAGTAAAGTGGCAGAACTTCTGCGGAGGCAGTGTCCCGTATATTCCTTAGCATTCGGCAACTTTAAATAGACACCTATTTCTTGAGGTATTTTACCAAATTTATGGAATCCAACAAATTGCTTTATGGATTTACCTTTGCGTATTTGAAAAAAAATCTTGTGTCTTTTAATTCATCAGGCCGAAGAGCTATATATTTTCTAACAACATCCAAATATTCCATTATTACGAAAGACCTCGAATTCTTCGTCTTCGTGTTTAATAGGGATACCAATAGTTTATTGTTCATATCTTCAATATTTTCTAACTTTAAATTCAAAAGTTCGTCGCAGCGACATGCACCCGCAATTCCAAAAATCAATACAACCTAGAAGATTATAAGTATTTTCACTCCATGGTATAGATATCTTATTCAAAACTTACTTTTGCTAATGAATATTCATCATCTGGTGCATCCAGTATAAAGTTTATAATATCTTGTTTTTCGAAAACTCGGAACTTCTTTGCCTTGTAGCCTTCAGATGACCGTTTTAAATATGCCTGCAACTTCAAGTATCTTCCTATATCTACGCCATTTTTTAACATTCATAGTTGCCTTCAAAATGTAATATACAGACCATAAGGTAGAACTCTTCATTGTTTGAGATAATCCAGCAAGTTAAGCAAGTAATACATTATCCGAAAAAGTCTTTTTTCTCCATGCAATAATCCATAAATCGTTTATAATTTCCTTCATATCTCATCCGAGACTTCTCCGGCAACAAATTCAACTCTATATTTTTTGCCACCTCCCTTATTTCTGGAGGAGTAAGTACTTCCAGGTCGCTATCACTGTCCATTAAATAATAATATAAATATACAGATATTTTTTCGCATAACTGTTAGAAATTTCATGAATTGTCAAACTATAATTATTATGGACATTTCCATAGCAACCAACCATTCCAACAACTGCGATTTCTATCAAATTTCATTTTAATTGAACAATACAGGAAAAATAAAGAGATTGTGGGAATTGTAAATACAATATCCTCCTAATATCATTTTGAACAATCGGAGAAAAAATTATATGTTCAACTCGGCAGCAAAGTAGATTGACTGCCGAGGCTGAATTCATAGCCGATCGTAGCGAGTTTGCTGCCTAGTTAAACAAATAACTTTTATAAATTGAACAGAAAATCGCCAAAATCAATGAAAAATTGCAATAGTTATTAAAGATTGCATTTTGAATAGAAATTGTTTTTCCGCTTTTTTTGGCTTGAACTAGATAAGAAATTTCGTTCAATTTTTCAGACTCATAGAAATGCCTTGTTTCCAGCTCAATTGCAAGATTTATCTCTTTATTCTTCAGGGCTCTTATAATTTTGCCCCATTGAAATGAATTCTAATGAAAATGATTTTTGAATCATTACTTTTGTCGGTCCAAATGTAATTTTGAAATTATTTCTATTTTTCAAAGTATGGCAATCAATAATTTTCGCGTCTCTTTGAATGAATATTTTCTGAAGGAAATTCAATTGCTGTTGCGAGATCTAATTCAGTATGTTTTTGGAGAAAGTGAAATTATTTCAGAGTCGCTTTTAGATTACAACATCATGTGAGTGGCTAGTTTTATTAATGTAAACAACCCCTTTATTCCTCTTGCATTGTATGCAAAATTTAAATACTAATTCTGCATAATTTTTCGTTCTTGTTTCATCCATCTTGATAGTGTTGCCATATCGTTTCAAATATGAAGGCTATTTTTTATTTCAATGGAACACCCTGTATATTTTTTATATCTTCTCTTTTTTTATTTGACATGCCAACACTGTCAATATAAATTAAACATGCGGTAATAACCATATAGAATTCATTTTCAAATATTTTTATTTATTACAACAGACCCAATAATCATATTATAATCAGGTCCTTATGTATAGGATTATTCAATATAAATGTTCTCTCCTCCTTGTAACACGGTTATTTCTCAATAGATTCTAGATTTCATAAAAACATCCTGTTCAGATGTAGAAAATCATCAGATCATAGAATCAAATAGATCATCTCCTAAGCACGCAAACAGAGTGAAGGTATCAGAGAATAGAATAACAGTGAATGGTGGATCATTCAGACAAGGTGGATGTGGAGGTGAACCAACTCTTCAATTGTTTCTTTCCAAAACATGTAGACCTGTCAAACAACCTTACTAAGGCCGCACTGCTTGAGTAGAGAGGGCGATTGTCGTTCCGGTGAAGTCAAATCCGCTTTAACTGATATTGACGGATATCTGACAGTAATAGATAGATAGATAGAAGGATAGATCCAGAGTCTCCAAAATAACCATCCAGATCAGCATAAGTGACGCCCTCTAGTTCAGATCTTGGAAAGCCTTAGTAAGGTATTAAAATCCAACATAATCAATTAGGCGAAAGTCTACTATTCTAGTGGCTGGGTACAAGGAGTTGGGACACCAGTCTCTATTTACATCATGCCTTCAGAGTGATCAACAAAAAATAATTTTTCAGCGCGTTTGTAAATGTGCTATAGTTGTGACCATTTTTTACTGTTGTTTAGATGATGGATGTAACAAATGATATTTCTATTTGAAGTTAAATATGATAATACAAAAAAATGTATAGATGTTTAAATATGCAATATTTTTATCTGAACTATGCGAAGAAAAAAATTGAATTTTGGAAACTTCATCGTTAGATTATTGTTAAATATTCCAGATGAATTATCCAATTTTATCTATTGATGTGTTGATTAATTAGTACTTAACTATGATTTTTTTTACATCAGCCTCATCACAAGATTCATTGCTTGATTTGAGTACCTAATATCAGTATATTCTCACTATCCTCTCCATAGCTACATAAAGTCTGTAATTATTATTTTCATTGCTTTTTTTAATGAGCAGCCTGATTATAAGATTTATCATCCGATTGAGCTCATATCAGATAGTGATTTTCCTTCAAGAATATTTCTACTTGTTCTTCAGGTGATTTTCAAACAATTAGTGCTCAACTTGAATGAATATCTTGCATTTACCTTATTACATCTCACAATTGATATTTGAAAATCTTCATTTTTGCTAGATGAATTCAACCGATATTTTTTGTTTCAAAAAAATCACGTCTCATTACTTTAAACATATTGGCGCTTAATTCATATGATTGAGCAAAACTTATTTGCTTCAGTCTGTACTGAAGATTATCGGTATAATTTCCCTCAATACGCATTGAATTTCTAAGTTTTTATTTTTCCAGTTAATGGTAATCAATGTGAAACAAATAGCTTATACAGCTTATATACTTACGTATTGCCAAATGAGTCGAACACTTCAATTTTCTTTCCATTTTTTACAGCAATTTTAAAACTGCCTGTTTGTCTGACTGTTGAATTATTATTGCAAAGTGATTTTGAACATTATCTTCCCGTTAATTCAACAGAACTTTTAACTTGATTAACCGAATTATTTTTCAATCAAATATCATTCCAATTTCAAGATTCCTCAACAATTGGAGAATATTTATGAGAAATAATAATTGAAGCATAATTTGATGATAGGATTGCCGAATGAAGTATTGTTTAGCAGTTTTTCTGAACTGCAAATTATGGTGGTTCAATAATAATGAATAACATATTCACAAAATGACATTTCTAGGCTGAAGACGATCCCAATTTGGCACCTACAGCAGGCGAGAGCGGATTCACGTTTGATCCCAACACGAACCTTCCCAACGAAGGTTTTAAATTTTGATTCTCCTTCTAGCCAAATAACTGCTGAGAGTAATTATCCAGATGATTGTTGAAGAGCTCTGCTTCCTTACTTTTAATATAATATCGAAACTGTGGCTATGTGACATACAAACACACTCGAAGACCTAAATATGTACGCTCATTTTAAGGTGTCCTGTATATATTATATATTTTTTTATATATAAGGTGATCGCAAACTTTTTGTGCACGGTGGTGATTCATGGATATTCGTCTTGCGTTTTCTATCGAAGGCAATTTTGTTTATTATTACTCATTAATCAATATTTTCTGGATATTGGGCGAAGAAGAAGGGATTTTTCTGAAATGTCTAGTAATTGAAAACTATTTCACAGGCGTTCCTATATTTTTGGCTCATCAAAAGATTTCATATTCCATAGTATTCGTGATTCACCCTGTTCATGCAGAATATTTATTCAATTTGAATGGGGGATGTTTGAAAAATAGTTGTAGTATTTTATTATGGGATCGGAATTTCACAGAAGAAAGTCCAGTTTTGAATTATATAAATATTCCGTTATTTTGCAATTATAAATTGGGGAAAAGATATTGTGACGTATTGACTCGCATGAAATTTAAAATGACCGTACATTGTTGAAAAGATCTGAGCATGATCCTATGGATATAATTTATTAAATTTTACAAAGACTTGATGTGATTCATTAATTGAATATTTAATGTATAGATTTGATGCAATAAATACATCATGCACAGATTTTGTTATATTTTACCTTGTATTTATGATATTATTCCGTATTCGTTTTTGTTGTTAAAATGCATTGAATATGAGAACTGAGGCAAAAATGGTAATAATAATGGACTATAACATTGTTGAATATTCGTTTTTTAATTGATTTCTATGGTGCCAACGTAGAGTACGTACTACTAAGCGTTCGCATAATAACTTCAAATTCTTGCTTGGTTTTACAATTTTTACCATCTTTTCAATGATAGGTATAATAGTGTTGAATTCTTTTTTTCATATTAATTAAAAGAAAAAGTTCAAAAGTTCCCATTTGACTAAGTAATTAAATTATGAGTAAAATCATTTTAGATTTGCCTTAATCTTAATGTTTTACTAATTAGGAGACAATTTTCAGTTGTAAATTTATATAGAATAAAACATTTGAAGAATCCTTAATTTCATTTTCACACTAATTGTCTGCATCATCCTGCACTACTTATTAATGAATGAGAAAAAATTCCCTACTGAAAATGATGCGAGATACATACATGTTTTTAGGTGAACTAATTAAAAACATATTAGAAAATGTGCATCTTTCATTATCTAACGAATGTTCAAAAACTCGTAGTTTTTCGGTGGGCCTCAGGGTTGTTAGTATCATAGTAACCATCTCTGGCCTCGAATACTAGTGCGCTCTTCAGGAAAATTAGTAACTCCTACATTATCCAGGCAAAGCGATTTGGTTAATTTTTTCAACGTTGCATCGAATAGGAATGTGTGCTCTCTCCATAGAAACCATAAAATACAGTGTGTTGGTGAATTAGAGCTACAAACTTCAGATGGCGATTTTGCATGAGAGAATAATGACAATGCCAAATAACTTGAACGCACATGCTTCTTTTTGAAGTTTTAATTAGAAATGTATATCTAGAAGCTCCTGAGCTACGGTCAACATTCTGTTGAATACAAATATTTCAATGAACTGTCAAAATATCATTTCTTCATTCTTAAGGCTTTAAGTTTGCTATAACATTAATATCATTGAGTAATTATTTTTTCTATTATCGAAAAGAATGGAAAGTTACACAAATGCCAGATTGTCCAACATGCATTTTGTCTATTGGCTAAGTAATGGAAATGGTCGGCAAGCTCGACGATTGTATGCTGGGTTTTATCCAGGTAAGGATGTAGCTCCAGGTTGTAGGATACTCTAAAAAAAGCAGTTCTCGAGTTGATTGCGGACTTATCAGGAACAAAGTACTCGAAAAATCGATACCTTCATTGTATTTGAAGTTCTTAAAGAACAGCAATTGTATTCCCCGCTCAATTTTTAATTTTTTAAATGGCGTTTTGTTTAGTGACGTGGCTAATTTTGGACGACAGTGTACACGATATTTCCATAACAATCACCTCTGTGCTGAATGTTCGAAGCTCATTTTCATCAGTGATGGCTTGGGGTACTTGATCATCCAATTAGTCCATACCGACAACCACTAACAAGTGTCTGTTACTTTAATTCCCTACAGGAAAAGTTACGTGTCATTGAAGAAATTCCTCATAGCTGAGAAAACACTTCTGGTTGTACATGATATCATCGGCGGACTTGACTAAAAATTTGATCCTCGTTTCGAATGATTTCGAATGCTGCTGTGAGATGGGAAACATATCACAACATATTGAAAACAAGCTTGAGTTAGAATGCATCATAAAATTCTTGTAAACTATAAGGCATGATACTATAACGAGTTAGTTAGTTATAGTATCATGACTATAGGGTATGTGTCTCACGGTCAAACAATTTGATCAAACTAGTGATGTGTGATGTCATCAATGACGTCAAACGGTAGCAAAAAATTTAGGACATAAAATTTTTCTGGTTTGATCAAATTTTATGATGATCATGAATTTTATTTTACATACATAATAATATACTTAGTGACGCTACTACAGCGAAAAAATGTCTAGTGGAAATTGGACAGAAGAACAAGTAACTTACTTGATAGACCTATATAGAAATAACATAGACTTATTATCCTGAGGAGACGGAACTATTTACATTCAAAGATCAGACATTGCCAATATCTGGTCCACTGTAGGATACTAGTGTCACAGAAGAGGGGTTTACACAGAAGGATATTTCTCAAAGGCGGGAACTTTATGACGGCTGACCTTTAAATTTTACTACGATCAGCTGTTTGTGCTGTTTGCATACTGATTTCAAAAGAGAGCTGTAGCGAACTTTTTCACTTGCGATAAGAGCGATTATTACATCAAAAAGCGATTACTTTATATAATTTGTGTTGTTTTTGAGTTGTAGTGAGTAGTGAATTCGTGTTTATATTTTTACCTAACCTAAAAATTTGCATGATACTTGAGTAGCTAATAGAAAAATTGTGATACACAATTAATTTGAGTTGCACTCGTGTTGGTCTTGCTTGAGATTGAAGGCTTTTATGCATGTTTTTTTGTTCTATTTTTCACCATGAAGGGGTCTGGAGGAATGAATTGTTCAGTTGAAAGTTGCAGTAGTTCATCTATTTATAATAACATTGATGCTAATGGTAGACCAATAAGATTTTTTAGGTTTCCTGATCCTGTACATGAGGAGCAAATAAAGTTTTGGAAAGTGGCATGCAACAATGATTCCATTTTGTAAGCTGATCCTGTGAAGTTGCATTGAAGTCACCGAATCTGCAGTTTACATTTTGAGGAGCACATTTCAAAAACTCATAGGTTAATGGAAGGCGCTATTCCTACATTGAATTTGGAAGTAATATTCTAATATTTGACAGTGATATTCATTTATGGTTTACATGTGGTTTAATTTTTAGGTATCCAGTTCAGTGCGTGAGGAACATTCATATTTCAGAAGTGAAGATATTGAAGTTGGATATAACATGGAAATAGATGATAGAATCATTTCAAATAGATCAGGATCCAGGACCATTGGTACTCAAACAGAATTCATAACAGAGAACAAGAGCACACAGACAACTAACACTAACAAATCAGATTGTCAGTTGCAAACAGAATGCAGACTATCAGCTAAAACACCCAGAAAAATTAAATTAATTAGGAAATTGAAGGTTGTATTATCAAAATTCATACTTTTTCACAATTCTTGTGAAAGTAATTTGGTTGTTTTCAAGGAACAAACTGCAGAAATGAAGAAAATGGTTGAAGAAAAGACAAAACTTCAACTGTCATATGAAAAAAGAATTACCCAAGAAAACATCTCCAAGGAATCTTGCAAATATGCCTGTGGCAAACACTTACCAGATTTCTTTTGGAAATATGGCTAAACATATTAGTGATCTCAAAGAAAAGAGATCCGAAGGAAGGAGGTATACTGCAGAGTTCAAACGCAGATTTACCAGATTTTTTTTTGGAAATATGGCTAAACATATTAGTGATCTCAAAGAAAAGAGATCCGAAGGAAGGAGGTATACTGCAGAGTTCAAACGCCATGCTTTATCTATTTATTTTCAGAGCCCACGATTATATAGAAGTTTAATAGGCAAATATCATTTTCCTTCAATCTCTACATTGAGAAAAATAACTGGAAGAGTTCAGCAGCCTCCAGGATTGAGTAATATAATGTTTGAACACCTTGAAAGAAAAATGAATGAAAAAAGTATGTATTAGTACTATTAATTATGTTGTGAAGGTACATCGATCTACTGTCTGTAGGTTAATCGTGGAGGTAGTTCATTCATTTTCCTAGAATTTTTGGGATTTTCTAATCTCTAAAAATTAAAATAGAAAGTATAATAATTATTTTAATATATTCGTATTAAGGACAGTCTTCTAAGACTGCCCCAAAGAGTCACTGCTTTTAAATTCAACTTCCAGAGAAAAACCTTGAAGAGAAATTCTCTATTTGTCAGTGACACCTTGTTTTCAACAAATTTGGAAATGAAAATATATTTTTAATAAGTCACTCTTCAGTGTCACAAGGCAGAAGACAATACAATACAAATATATTTAAATAATTATTATAACTTTTATTTTTATTTTTAGAAACGAGAAGAGAAAATCTCGAAAAATCAAGGAAAATACATCGATCTACTTCTTTATGCCACCTATTCACTGTTTTATCAACTTCTGTCGGTTTTTCTGGATAATTACTTACATATTGTCTATCTCTAGATAAATTAGACAAGATGTGTGTTATTACCATGGATGAAGGTTCACTGAAGGCCAATTTTTACTACAATATCAAACATGATGAAATTATTGGTTTTGAAGATCTAGATGAGGTGATATTTCATTTCTTCTCCTCTTTGCTAGTGTGACCGATTGGAAAGTGTCGTTGCCATATTTCCAGTTCAAGAACGACATTCGCAATAATTATTGACACGCTCATATCATTTTTTCATTGTATTGCAAGTAATACAGTCTCGATGGAACATTTTTCTGAACGGAATTTATATATAATGAAACCTAAAATGTACACTTTGTAATTACCGAATATTCATTTTGTGAACTATTACATCGTAGCATCATAGGATTTGTTACATAAACGATGTAGAAAACACTGGTGCAGTCACTGATGGTGTTTTGTTTCGTCAAAAACGCTAACGGCATTTTCCGCTATAATGGCCTAATAGTTATCAAACTCTCCAGAAGATGGCGAAACTATTGCAGATTTCTGTAAAAGGAGCCCAGAAATAGCTAGAAAAATAATTAACCTTAGTTTTTCTCAACTGTCAATGACTGTCCAGACTGTCAGGAAATTTCTACTTACGAGCAGCGTTGCCACAGCTCGCTCGATCGAGCGAGATCTCGCTCGTTTCATCACTGGTAAACCATGATACTATAACGAGGTAAACTGTCTCGCTCTTCTTTGTCAAATCTCGCTCGTTTTCGTGTAGTTCAGCTATATTGGCAAATTGGCATAGATGTCCTGACCGCCTGACAGTAACAAATTTAATCGAGGTTGGACATTGTCCGTTTATTACTCAGACGAATTCATTTTATTCATCTGAGGAATATTAGAAGTATGTGCATTTGTCAAATCTACCAACTGAGCCCTGAGCGTTTGATCGGATATTTCTGGAAGCTGATTTCACTCCAAAGGTCCGTTGGTAGAACCTTATGAGAGGAATAAAAAAGAATGAATTACCTCTTCTGTACTACGTTAAAGAAACAAAAAGAAGAAGTATGGTTGGTTAGAAGTGGTCAATTGGATATAATTATTGAAATACTTCAACTATAAAACAGTTGGGCTATTCTCGTATAGGTGGCACCACTCTCAAAAACATTCGCGTTATGAAATAACAGCAATGTAAACAGATCGCTTTGACAGCGTTCAAAAACTCCGCTAGGTGGCGTACGCTCATTTTCTATCGCGAATAGAAACAATCTAAAGCAACAAAAAAACAATTATTTTGATATCAATTTAGGTACATGATGTAGAGTTATCTCTTCATTTATTTCAACAACAACAAAATCTCGCTCTTTGAGTTGATTTCTCGCTCGTTTTTGGCAGGATTGCTTACGAGTGCGGTTTTGTTGATATTTCCCATTTCATTTCGATTTTTGGTATTCAATCCAGTATTCAGGTGTGTTTTGAAGAATTATTAGTGTCAGTGTTCTTTGTTAATTTACTTTTTATTTCCTCTTGAGTTCAGTGTTCCTTAATTTGTTGTGTTTATTTGTGTTAATTTGTTCTTTCCGATGACGGAAAAACGAAAAACTCGTTGCTGTGTCGTTTGTGGCGGTGAAAGCGATGCATTTACGCATTTATATTCTGTTCCAAAGGTGAGTAATGAATACTGAAGAGAAGCCATTTCTCAAAGTGTAAGGTATAGTGGATTCAGTAATACTATATACCAAGAAACCTATAGAAAAAGGTACTACAAGTAGTTTGTACTTATACTACAGTTGAATGGGTCTAGAGATACCTACTTACTTCCATATCTTTTTCATGTATTGAAAATGTAGTCCATCAATTCAGTGAATTTTCATTTTCATTCTCTACAAATGAACTCCACTTTTGAGTTCAATACTATTCCATGATTTCTAACCATTTAAGTTATGACTATAGAGTACTAGAGCAGAAGGAATGTATAAAACCTTGTATTGAAATATTTCAACTAAAATTCGATTCAAATCTAGTGGATGATGATTTCCTCGATTATTTCAGTGACCATATACACAAAAACATTATCATGACATTTTGAAGGACTCATCATGAATATACCATTGGAAATAGTTTCGCTCTGACATTATACAAATAAGAGCAAGGAATGTGTTACAAGTAATATACCTAGTTATGGTTTGAAAATTCCTAAACAAATTTGAGAATGAGATGCATAGATGCAATGTTTTTATGACTAATCAGAAATCAATGTTTTTCAGGATGATCATAGGCTTCTAGAATGGGTCATTGCATGTGGAGAGCTTTTGCCCCCAAAATCATATGTCTGCTCCAGACATTTTTCTGCCAGTGGGAGAAAATTGAAGAAAGAAGATGTACCATCAGTATGGCAAGTAACTCATTATGTTGTTTTTGTTGCTTCAATTTACATTGTCATTCACTATATTTTATAATTGGTTTTTATCGTCCTACTGAAAATCTAATGTTAAATGTTGTAAGTGGGGTCAACACTCTCACTATGTTGGTTGTTGTCATCAAATTTTCAATTTTTCCAAATAAATCTCTATATGAATTCGTTTGTAGCCACCATCAACATATTTTGTATTGATATAGCACCTATCATAATTTGCAAAATGATAATATTTCAACTTCAATAGTATCAATAATTGCAATATATATGTATTCAAGAATAAGTAAATTTATCAAGATTAAGTGAATATTTTGTAATATTATTTTATTGTTATCTTTCTAGATTTGTGAACTGTATATTAGGTTTCCTATTTCAAATAAAGATCTATCTATTTAATTCATCATTCAAAAATACTACAACAGAATAGTTCATATTAGGAATTGTGTATAATCAATGGATAATTTTTACAGTTTGTCGAGGAGTTTGTTCTGTCTTTGAAAGTCATCCCATTTTTTATCAAATATCAAAAACTTTTCAGGATCATCAATTCAAATAAGTCTAGTTATTGATTTTTAATATTTATTTATTTTCCAGTCCCAGTGGTGTTCCAATTCCAATAGATCCTACTCAAGATCCCATCCCAACTGAGGAATCCTCTGATATCTCCTCCCCTGAGCCTCAACCTGTCCCTATCCAACCCATTGACATACCAAATCATGAAGGAACTGGAAGTTTATATGAAATTTTATCAACTGTTGGAAGCTTGATTAATTTGCCCATTACTTGGGGAGTACATGAATTAGCAGGAAATATTATTTTGCTGAAAATAAATATCCTGCAGAATGATATGTTGGCAATTGAACGTTCAATAACGATCAGAGAAAATTTAGTATTAGCACAAGTTAAAAATAAATCATTAGAGTTGACCAACATCATCAAAACAACAGTTGATTTGGATAACTACATGCATTATTTTGACACAGCAAAGATATGCGAGGGTTGTAGTAAATATTGTTCTGTTTTTTTATCTGGAAACTCAGCCTTCTGTAATGCATGTAGAAGTTACAAATCCTTCCACATAAAAAAGAACCAGAAGAGTGTTCTTGTTAAAAATAACAAAAAGAGGCGCCTTCAGTATATGAGTTCAAAGCATAATCACCTGAAGAACATAATAAATAATTTGAAGAGTCAGAAAATTGATCAAGTCAAGATTGACCATTTCCTGGAAGATCTACCTGAGATTCAACAGGAAATGATAAAGGCTTGCTGTAAATCTGCTCGAACAAAAAAAAATGGTACAAGATATACACTAGAGTGGGTTTACTCCTGCATTCTGATGAAAATCAAGGGACCAAAATTATATCATCATATGAGGGAAAATAATTTGTTGTCTTTGCCATCGTCAAGTACTTTGTCCAGGTAAGCTACATGAAACATGATTCACAGAAAATATGACATTACAATTGACAATTTCAGACAGTCTTGTACAAAAACTATATGCACTGAGTAAAATTCTTGAATCAAAATAAAATTCTAAACATTCTCGAAAAAAATTACAAGAAAACACGATGTGGAGATGAAACTAATCAAATCATAATTATTTTAATAAAGACAAAAACATGTAACAATGTACTTCTATGAAATGAAAACAATATAATTCACAAAATGACAATAATATAATACACAGAAAATCAACAAACAACAATATATACAAAAACTAAATTAAACTACTTACTATGAATTAAAAATCAAATTTGGTTTAGTTCCATTTTCTAAATCAATACTAAAACTAAATACTATGTTTATAAGTTCAAACATATATTACATTTATAGAATCTAAATAAACAAACAATGCCTAATCACGAATTGAAGATATAATCAACCTATATTAAAACATGTACTTGCATAACAGCTTTTATAATATAATCATGTCACGATTTATTCATCGTTATGTCAAGATGCAACATAACTCCTGCAAGGATTTTTGTTCAGTCTAATCATCTCTTGAAAATGTTTCTATGCAGGTATATACGAAATATTGATGGAGGCTTTGGATTCAAAAAAGAAATATTCGAATTGATTAAAGAAAAATCAAAACACCTCAAAGAATGGCAGAGACACGGGTGTTAACTAATTGATGAATGTAAAATAACACCTACAAAAAAATTTGATAAGAACACAATGGACTTCGTTGGATTTGTCGATTTGGGGAATTATACTCCAGAGAAGTTAGATGACGCCATTGGGGACCATGCTCTGGTCATTATGTTCCAACCATTTGCGGGACATAATTTACAGGCACTATCATGTTTCCTCTCTAAAGGAAACATAATTTGCGAAATTCAAGCCAAAATAATTTCAGAATGCGTCATTTTGTGAGAGAATGCTGGTCTCCTCATTGATGTTGTAACCAGTGATGGTGCAACCTGGAACAGAACCATGTGGAAGTACTTGAGGATCCAGAATTCCTTGGAACCATGGTGTGAGCACCCAATGGACAGCAACAGGAGGCTTCGCATGTGTTCAGATTTCCCACACCTTATTAAATGTGTGAGAAATAATTTAGTGAAGAAAAGGAGTTTTCAAGTAAAAATATCAATTTGAAAGGAATAAATGCTATGAAATTTCTATATTTTAGATACCTGAAGGGTTAGTTTGTCATTCCCATTTTGATCGATTGGTGGATTATGAATCCTATAAACAATTCAAAATTGCTTTCAAATTAACACCTAGTCACGTTCATCCTAACTGTAGTGAAAAAATGTGCACTAGACTTGCATTTCAGGTGAGTAGTACAGTTTCAGTGGGCTGAAAAACCAGTAAGGAAGAAATCATAAGAAGAGGAAGGTGTAACTTAGTCTTACTTCACCAGAAAAAATAACTTCCTATGTCCAAGACATGAAAAAACATGGGACATGTTTTGAAGGATCCAATCCTTCATCATCAGCATAAGAAGAGATTATTCAAAAGTGGTGGAAAATGACATGAAAAAATAAATCAAACAAAAAACATACAACTAGAACTAGAACATTATTAATCATCAATAATGCTGAATGATTGATCCTTCAAAACATGTCCCAAGTTTTTTCATTTCTTTGGCATTGAAGTTATTTCTTTTGGTGAAATGAGACTGCAAGTTATACCTTCCTCTACTTATCAAACCAACTTCAGTAAATTAGGACTATGGACATGAATGTGCAACTAATGCATAATCTCTCTTGGTGTCTGATACCTATTGCTAACGAAAATTCAAGATTTCAAAAATGAAAATATCTGTATTGATAAATTGCAGCGAAGAATTCTAGCGGCTACTGGATAGAAGTGTAAAGATTCATATCAAGCATTTTTTTTAGTTATTCAGCAAAACAACAGCACTGGCGTTAAAAGCATACCAAGATAAAATAAGTTCATTCCAGAATGTCATTTTGCAAAAGAATGAATAAAGTTATCGACATAATGAATTCTTCATCAAATTTCTCAGGGCTGAGATATGATTCTGAAGAATACAAGGTAGGTATATTTCACAACTATATTAGTGGCAGAGAATTGTAAGTTTTGTGGGAAAATATGGCAGAACCAGCATTGAGCTTGCCTATGAGAACTGCAAAGATTCAAGCTACAGATTCATTCATTCCATTTCTGCCTGTCAATCAATGAGGGACAATTATGAAATTTTATTTTAATTTTAAAACATCAATGTCCAATCAATTTCAATACTGCATATCTGAAGCATTTCCAGATGTTCCTGAGATGTTGGCATACATTTTCGAAACCTCATACTCTCCTATTCCTATACATATGGACTAGTGAAATATCAAGTTTGAGTTATTCAAGAACTATGTACATTATATAATCTTTTTTCTTGCTATATGGTTATTTACTAGTTATACTTTGAGCAGTTGATATCTCATGAAACCTCATGCATAAACAGAAAATCATGAGCCAACATATGATGTAAATATACGTTCATTCATTATGGAATTCATGATATTGATCAATCATTGCATATTGTCGAAATATTTTGGATTAAAATTTCAAAATGTTTCCTTGAATTCCAAGGAATTGGGAGAAATAAATTGCGAGTCTAGTAATACACATGTTCCAGATAACACATTAATGAGTATGTTCAAGTACCCATTGTCTGTACGTTGAATTCAACTGCTGAAAAAGTTAAGGTCATTAGGTTCATAAAAAAATGCCCAAAAATGGACACTTATGGCCATTCAATTATGCCATCAATAATTATCAATTGAATTATTTTAGGAACTTGAAGACTTCTTAAGTTACCCAGATCTGTGGGAGCAATGTTCTCCTCCAGAACTATTTCTGTCCAAGTCCACATTTGAGGGTTTGAAGGCCACGATTTCTTGTACTCTGGATTTGGTCAAATACCTTGACAATCTTGGATTCCACTACCTGATGACAACAAGAATAAACCAAGACCATTTAGAAGTATTCTGATACTCTTGGCTATAATGATATTTTATTTCACAACATTCAATATTTCTTCCAGCATTTTTTTGGTATGATGGGGTCAGCAGGTGGAAATAATTCTCATCCAGAGTCCCTACAAGTCGGACAAATATTCAGACTGATGTCCCTATACTCTTTGATAAAACCACCAAGGGGCAGTAATATTAGTGGTGGAGAAATGATGAAATCGCTTATCCATGTAGGAGACCTGAAACAAAAAAAGAGAAAATTCATTTTTGACATTCAAATCAATGAAGAAATTTGTGAAATTGAGGAAGAGTTCTCAGAAGTTGATGAAGCCTTTGCATATTTCTGTGGCTATGTTGCAAAATCTTTGAGAAGTAGTAACAAGTGTAGTAACTGCATACACACTATAATTGGGAAGGGAGATGAGAGATTTAATGAACTAATAAAACAAAAAAGCAGAGGATTCCTAACTTATCCCTCTAATATTTTGATAACATTTCTACAGGAAGTAGAAATATTAATAACAGAAGTTTTTGAACAACCTCTCAAAAAAAATTGCCTATGGGTGATTATACCAAAATTATCAAATTTAACCCCCAAAAAAATGTAGGTTGTCAGGAACACAAAATAGAATTTATGAAAAATATAGTTCAGAAGTATGTAGTTTCAAGGCTCAGCATATGCTGTGCTAAGGAACAAAAGGAAAGGAAAGCTTCAAATAGATCTAGCTATTATGCAAAAATGGCCAAATTGCAGTAATCTGTAATATTTCCATTTTTTTTTAGTTTCATCTCTCAAATATTATATCTCCCATGATTTTCCTCTCCTACTATCAGCAACGATTTGTTGCACACGACCACCAACCCAGTTAGTTTCGCTGAAGATACCACTCTCATAACTTCAAACTTATCCGATGCATCAATAGCAGTGACCAACTAGACCCTCCGATTGAAACAGATCCGATCGATAAATGAAGATTTCAAGAAAAATCAAGAATGGGTCCATAGAAACCTTTTCGAATTCAATGATGAATTAGCTGAGATTCTCTAGGAACAATTTTGGCCCACTGAAATCAACTGGCTCAAGTATCACACCCTTCGATCATGTGTTTCACTGATTTGTTTACATGCCTCATGTCAACAGAGCAAACCAATGATAGAAAGAATTAACATCATTTTTATATCATGTTTGATTCTCCGGATTGGTGTGAAATGTCGATCGAAATTGATGAAAAGGTCAGAAATACATTCTAGACAAAGATATCTTGGCTGACAACAAAGTTGATGTTTATTTATCATTCTATATTTTTGGTTATTTGAAGATCACAGCCTTACTCAATCAAGATTATAATACTCAAAACATAATTTTACAAGAAATTTGACTATGACCTTGTCACTTTGGTTAACTATGAATATCGTCTCATAGAATTACAATTTGGAAGGAAGGATTCACCATTACATAATATATCCTTCAGTGCTCGCAGTGCATCTGTGGCTCTAGTTCATTTATTGAAGACTGATATTTATAATGAATTAATTATTATGTGGAATACTTCCATATTTCCTAATTGATTGAAAAAACTTGAATTTGATGTTAATAACTATACAAATATTAATTTTTTACTTTAGGACACTAGTGCATACAGGTAGTGAATAAATTTGACACTCACCCAGGTACAATGGTTTCATCACTTGAACAAAGTGTTGATGGAATTTCATGGCATTCATATTGCACCAGAAGGCTATAATGACATTTCTTCTGGAATATTTCAGGGAGAACTGGAATCCCAAAGATCCTGTAAAGTTGATGAAGAATTGATATGTTTACTGAACAGCTGAATAATAAATTATATAATAATGCAAACTTGATTTTTTTTTCTCATGAAAATCAGTCAAATCATGCATCAGCTTACCCAGTTGAAGAAAAAAAATCATATTTCAGTATAAAATTGAATCTTGTATGTACCATGAGCGATATTAGATGATAATGTCCATTGTGTAACATCCATCCCTTGGGCCAGATGCCCTCTGGTAGGATCAGTCACCTTCCTGGCATTATGATCCCTTTAACGCATTTGGTACATGAACATCTATGAAAACATTACCATGGCTCTGGTTTATTGAAAACTTTGCTTATAAGTAAGTGGTACATCAATGTGAAAAGGCTGATATTCATAATGAATTATTTCTTTTGTGGCTTACTTCCATATTTCTTAATTGATTTGAAAAACTTGAATTTGACATTAATACCTATAAGAATATTTTTTTCACAGATACAACAGTTTCATCACTTGCACCAAGTGTTGATGGAATTTCATGGCATACAAATTGCACCAAGAAGGCCACAATGACAATTCTTCTGGAATATTTCAGGGACAACTGAAATCCCAAAGATCCTGTGAAGTTGATAAAGAATTGACATGTTTGCTGAATAGCTAGCTTTAATCATACACTAATAACATTTTTTTTGTTTCTCTAAATCTCATCACCAAAAAAACAATGTATTCACCACAATCTATTGAAATAGGGCAGGAAGAATCTGATCTATTGTTGACAACTGAATATCAGTTTGCATAGGTAGGTAGGTACATTTCAAATTTGATACAGGTTTAGACCTTAATCAACAACTGAACATGAGAATCACAGTAGCACTGCTATGAAAGCATGATGGTGAATTCATGCACGACGTAACTTAGTACTAACTTAAGATTGCCCTAACAATTCGTGATAGGTGTTCATGCATGAAGTTGAAAGTTGGTCAACTTAAGAATTTCTTAAGTCACACTAAAGTTTCGTGCATGAACGTGTTCATCTGAAGAGCCAATTTCATCTTCTTAAGTATCTGGTTAAGTTAAGTCAGTACTAATAAGTTACGTCGTGCATGAATTCACCATGAAAAAAAATGAGGCTTCTATATGTAACCATTTCTATTCAACATAACTATGGAATGTCTTTCTATCTGAATGATTTGAAGGTACTTACCGTTTTACAAGTGTAAAGTGCTGGGTTTTAGACCATGGGTAGAACAGAATGATCCCTTTTTCTTGTTTTTTCCCACGAAACAGCGCTGATCACAGATGAGCACGTCCAGTGAAAGACACAAATCGATTCGATTCCAAAATACGTTTCATACATTATATGATTGGACAACTTCACAATTCTCAATAAATACTTCTTGAACATGAAAAACATTGCCTTTTTCCACCGCATCGCGAGCCACAAATGCAGAACCGTTAGAAATAATAACATAACCTCTAATATGAAAAATAAAATTCAAAACTTTAATTTTGTCAGATTCCGTCCAATTCGTGTCGCCATCTAACGGTTCATATACGAGTGATTCTATCTCTCTTGCACAGTATACGTCACTCCGTGACAAATTTCTGTTGGCGCTTCGAGGTTAAGCGAACATTTCAGTGCGTTTATCGTTTTAAATTGTGTTTTTCAGTAGTGTCAGTTCGAATAATTTTGCTTCCATCATTTATATTCCATACTAATAAACTATGGTTCATTGTGCTGTGGTGGGTTGTTCCAGTAACAATAATAAAAGATGTAAAAACTGCATCGACATGTCGTTACTTCACTTTTTCTTCGTCGAAGAAAACTTGCAGTTTGTGGGTGAAGAATTGCTTTCAGAAGAACAAGTTCAATGTGAAAACAGCTAGAATATGTTCGAAGCATTTCTCAGACGACGACTATAGATTGCAAGAAAAACTGTCAGAATTACCTATTCAGAAATGGAAATTGAAAGATGATGCCATACCTTCCTCAAACATTCCAATACCATCAATGAAATGTTGAATTCATTACCTTAGATTTTTTGGGATTTTCTCTTTCATTTCAATGACTATTAGCAAAGAAATTCTCTTATAGGTATCGTAAGTGATCCAAAATTGTTTTATTTTAAATCTATTGACATCTTGGAGCAGATCACTGATCTGTCCTTACTACAAATAGGTATATTGATACATTCATCATATTTCCTAGTTTTATTTTTAGACACGAAAAAAAATCTAGAAAAATGAACATATCACACCTCGATTAACCTACACACAGTATTTTTCTTCAATTCATTCAATTCGATTTATCCAATTAGATTCAATTTCTTTTATGGTACCTATCTGAAATGTAATTTGTTGAAAAATTTCAAACCCATTATTCCTTATTAGATGCGTTATGTCTGTTTGTACAAATTTATTTACCTTCATGGTTTGATGATTATTTTGTGAACTATCCAAATACTTGAAAATAATTGCACTGATTATGATGGTGTAACAACAGTGTTTCAGTGTTTTAATTTCCAATAAAAATATTTATGTTAAATACAACTTTATCAACTTGTGTTTCATTAGACTCATGCCCCAAATGTTCATAATTGTGGCCAATATAATTACCACTATTGTAAATGAACTTTATAGTATTCACTTCACTTGAAATGATTCATGAGAGTCAGTTGCGAAATATATATTTATCAACTGGTGGATATTTCATTATTATTATTCATTTCTGAATGAATGCTCACGAATAAAACAATTATTCACATACAAAAATAGTTCTCAATAATCTATCTGTTTTGAAAAACGTTATGAATGTTACTCCTACAATACCTATGAATGAATTATTTGAAATTCAGAAGATATCCAGGGAAATAACTCATTTTGTTGTATTCATTTTTATCATTATATATATTTCAATGATTGGAATTATAATTCCACTAACATTAAAACTCCAAAAACATTGTTATTCGATAATTCGTCTGATCAAATATATGAAAACCCGTGTTATTCCGATTGCCGCCAATAGTATTTGTCACGTAGTGACGTCATGCGCAAAGCGGTTCAAAACTAGAACCTCGAGTGATCATATCTTTCCTCGTTATAGTATCATGGGCAAATATACAAAGTCGCTGCACCAGTGTTTTCTACATCGTTGTTACACACAAAGCGACATCGGCGCGTCCAGGCCACGCCTATTGTATGAATGATTTTTACTACGAAACTGCGATCTACCCATTTCTCGTTGCGGTGTTGTAGACGAGTGATCTTGTGTTTTGAAGTTTTGTTTTTAGTGACTTTGAATAGATATTGTGGAATTCAGAGTGAATTTTTGGACAATATGGTTCGCCACTGCAAAGTGTGCAAAAAACTTAACAATTCCAGCCCTGATGTTTCTTTTCACGAGTAAGTTGGAATACCTAACCTCCAAATTTGTTTGTTATTCCAGTGGCGTGAATATTTGATGATTAGGTACTGGTTATTCATGATTGTTAAAGATTCACGTAGTGTTCATGTTTTCATGGCATAGCCCTCCTTGTTCATTGCATCAAAAATGTTAGGCAACTTAGTATACCTATTCCTGTATTACTTCAGGTTTCCCGCTGATAGTGAAAAAAGAAAAATTTGGGCATCCCTTCTGGCTGGCAGGAGAATCGTCTGAGCAAATATCTTTATGTATGTTCTGATCATTTCGATTCAAGTAATGTCATAACAAAGAAAAGTGGTTTCAAATACTTGAGGCCAGATGCATATCCAACTCCTTTTTCCAGTAATGAATCAAAATGTGTCATCATTATCCGAATAAATTTGTTGTATTATATGAATATTAAAAGTATGAAAGCTGTGTTTTTTGTTTTTATCATAACAGAAAAATTTTTGTTTTGCAAATTATAAGGAAATTCAATTTTATACAACTGTCTGAATGAATATGATCTGGTTATATATTTCCAATGATGTATCATTTTTCAGAATGTTGATTGACATACAGAGAGAAATTACATGATTTCATTGAGAGTACATTCATAGCTGGTTCATAATCAAACGGAATTTGTTTGTCTTCCTCACGACGCTTCGACTCCGTACAGAACAATATTTGATAATATGGTTATAGATGAAATATATTGTTACGTTGCAGTCCGGGTTCGGTTTCTACAAACACTCCGTATAACACTTAAAACGATTTATTCAACGAATCTTACAAAACACAATAACACTAGACTAATTCGATCTCGCTTATTGCTCGATTCACAGCTCTAAATCGTACTGCTCTCCCGGCACATCATTCCCGTATTTATATCGAGATACACATGATTCTAGAACCCTCGCGAACTTCAGGTAGATTCCTAGTATTTCGCGATGATTCTGTCCCTTTTCGGTCGGCCGACAATTATAGTGGGCGCGGGTCAACTTCTCATAATGATGCTTCTCTAATCTCGTAACACTGCCCCCCTCTTCAAAGTTGATCGTCCCGATCAAACTCAGTTCTTGCATCACCGTAATAGGGCTTCAGCCTCTCTAGGTGGACAACCTTCATCTTGGTCCGAGGGCTACGTTGTATCCTGTAGACCACATCGTTGATCCTTTTCACCACCTTGTATGGTCCTTCCCATGAAGCTGTCAGCTTGGGGGATATTCCTTTCTTCCTGCGTGGATTATACAGCCAAACGTGGTCTCCCACTGAGAATCCCTCTGAATTTGCTCTGAGATCATATCGAGCCTTCATTTTGTCGCTAGCAAATTTCAGTCTTCCTCGAGCAATCTCATGTATCTTTGTCAAACTATCCCGTAATTCGTCTGCATAATCTTGCACCTCTTTTTCTTGAATACTTGGTGACCCGAACACCAAGTCACATGGTAACCGGAGTTCCCTTTCAAAGACTATGCTAGCTGGAGTTAGCTTCGTTGAATCATGGACAGCCGCTCTATATGCCATCAAGAATAGAGGCAGGTGCCTATCCCAGTCTCTCTGATGATCTTCCACTACTTTGGAAAGATGTTCCTCAATTGTCCGATTGAATCTTTCCACCATGCCATCTGACTGCGGATGAAGCGGAGTAGTTCTGGTTTTGTTGATTCCCATTAACTCGCAAACTTCCTTGAAGAGTTTCGACTCGAAATTCCTCCCTTGATCGGAATGAAGTTCCATTGGTACTCCGAATCTTGAAAACATGTTGTCTACTAATGCTCTGGCCACGGTGGAAGCTTCCTGGTTTGGCATCGAATATGCTTCAACCCATTTACTGAAATAGTCCATTGCAACGAGGATGTATTTGTTGCCGTCATTGGTCGTCGGAAATGGACCAGCTACATCGATGGCAATCCGTTCGAAAGGGGCACCTACAATGTATTGCTTCATCTCTCCTCTTGATCTGGTCTTGGGGCCTTTAGTAGCTTCGCACACCGGACATTTTCTGCACCAGCTTTCTACGTCATTTCGACATTGTACCCAATAGAATCTCTGTCGAATCTTATCCAAGGTCTTATTTACTCCTAAGTGTCCACCAGAGGATCTGCCATGAACTTCTTCCAAGATTTCATTTATCCTAGGCACAACCAGTTGGGAAATTGCTGATCTCCCATCGGCTGACTCCCAAATTCGTTTCAGCAAACCATTTTCCACAACCAGGGAATCCCACTGTGCCCATATGGCCTTGAAGATAGGACCTCTGTCTGATATGTCCTGCCAGGTGGGTCTATCTGCTCCTGCTTCTTTCCAACGTAGAAAGTCTGCGATATCCAAGTCCTTCTCCTGGTCCTGTCTCATGTGTGCTGATGTCCATTTGTTGTCTGCCGTGAGTCTGATTCGTCTGGCCTCGACAAGTTCTTCTCGGCGCTCAACTCTCACGCAATGTTTGCAGGAATCTGGGCATGGTCTTCTGGACAAGGCATCAGCGTTGCTGTGTAGACGTCCCGGTCGATGTTTAATCTTGAAATGATACTGGCTCAACTTTTCCAGCCATCTTGCTACTTGTCCTTCAGGGGTCTTCATCTCAAGTAACCACTTCAAAGCCGCATGATCTGTCCTGATGAGGAACTCTCTTCCATATAGGTACTTGTGGAAGTGGTCCACCGCCTTAATGATTGCCAGTAATTCTTTCCTGGTGACACAGTAATTTCTTTCTGGTTTGGTCATCACTTTGCTGTAATATTCTATCACCCTTTCTTGACCATCCTGTACTTGTGAAAGTATAGCTCCAATTCCGTTGTTACTGGCATCTGTATCTAATATGAACAGGCCTCTTTGTTGTGGAAAACCCAAGATTGGACTCGAACAAAGGGCTGCTTTCAATTTCTTGAATGCTTTCTCACTTTCCGTAGACCAGTTGAAAATGGCTTGGTCTTCTGTCAACTTATGGAGTGGCCTTGCGATGTCAGCAAATCCTTCCACAAACCTGCGGTAATAGGTACATAATCCCAAAAAGCTCCTCATCTCATGCTTATCTTTCGGTCGTGGCCAGTCTCGGATTGCCAGTATTTTAGCCTCATTAGTTTCAATGCCTTTTGACGATACTTTGTGACCCAGGAACTCCACTTCTTTCTGGAACAATGAGCACTTTTTCAGGTTCAGTTTGAGGTTGGCACTCCTGAACCGTTGGAAAACTTCTCGCAGATTACGAAGATGTTCCTCGAAGTTCCTTCCGGTCACTAACACGTCATCGAGATACACCAGGCAAGTTTTCCAAGTTAGCCCACGCAACACCAATTCCATGAGCCTTTCGAAAGTCGCTGGGGCATTACATAATCCAAAAGGCATCACAGTGAACTGGTATAGTCCACTGCCAGTGGTGAACGCTGTCTTTTCCTTGTCCTCTTCATGTATGCCGACTTGCCAGTATCCACTCTTCAGATCCAGTGTCGAGAACCATCGTGACCCTGCCAAGGTTGTTAGGGTATCGTCAATTCTGGGTAAAGGGTAGCTGTCCTTCTTGGTGACGTCATTGAGTTTCCTATAATCCACACAAAATCTTGTGGATCCATCCTTCTTGGAAACCAATACAACTGGTGCTGACCAAGGGCTTGAAGATTCTTCGATGACTCCATCCTTCTGCATTTTCTCAATAAGCTTTTCTACCTCTTGTTGCTTCGCTAAAGGCAATCTTCTTGGTGGCTGTCGAATTGGATGCGCTAGGCCAGTATCTATTCTGTGCTTCACCAAGTTGGTTCGACCCGTACCGGTTGACTCGAAGATGTCACTCTCAGCAGTAATAAATGTCTTGAAAGCAGCATATTCATCTGCTGACAAATGGTCCAAGGACTTTCCCAATATTTCCATAACATTTTCTGAAACTCTTCCTCGGTCCTGGTTTTCACCCAAGTCACACTTTGCTATCCATTCAACAGGTTCACAGGTTCCAATGACGTCACCTTCTCTAACTACTGTTGTGGTGGGGAACACATTGGCTATTCGTACGAGAATTTCTCGATTTGTTGTTACTAAGGCTCGTGCGAGTAATATTTTGTCGGGGGATTCTTGACATGGCTGTACTATTCCAACGCAGCACCCAGGATCCTTTTCTGAACGATTTTCTCGGAAAATCCAGAGATTCTCACAGTCCTCGCGACTCGCAATTTCACTGGTAGATTTTTCTCGGCTGGTGTCGTCAGGACAAACTCTTCTCCACCGAAGTTCATCATTCTCTGTTCACCATCAAATGAGAACCCATAATTACTTATTGAGTCCATCCCCAAAATGAATTCATCTTCAATATCTGCGACGTACACCGTATCTATGATGTTAAGCCTGCCAAGAGTCAACGTAATATCGGCTTCACCTCGTATCGGTGCATTTTCTCCAGTGACAGTACGGAGGACCCAGTTGGATGCGGTCGGTTTCACACATTCCGGGCGAAGAATATCACTACGAACCAAGGAAACTGATGCACCGGTGTCTATGGTGCATATAACATCTTTCCCATTCACTTTTCCTTTGATGGTGAGGCTGTCCGTAGTTCTTCTTATTCGGTTGACTTGCACGATCCTGGGGGCTTCGTTATTGCTAGCCAGCATGCGCCCCGATATGCTGGCTAATTTTAGTTTTCCTGCTGATTTCTTGAGGACTCACTAGATGTTCTAGTCCTCGTTCCATTCCTCGTGGGTGAATATTCACGCGGTGGCGTCCTCGCAGGTGAATTGGATCGTCCTGATACCCTAGCCCTGCAGTCTCTTATGAAATGTCCTGATCTTCCACAACGATAGCAGGTCCGATTTTGTCGGTTGCCTGTACCACCCTTCTTTGAGTCGAGCTTTTCCAAAACTTTTTCGATTAATTGTACCACTGTATCAGTCTGCTGGGTCGGTTCCTCAATTGACACCGCTCGAACTTTTGGTCTCGAGGTGTTATAAGCTGCCTCTACCTCCAAAGATCTGACCAGGGCTTCACTGCTCTTCGTGAAATTCGTCAGTCGCAGAGTTCTTTGAATTTCAATGTCTCTTAGCCCATCGATGAATAGCTGCACTGCCAGTTGTTCCTTGTTCTTCTGGGGCACTTGGATAGGCTAGCTGGATCAGTCTTCGCACATCTGCTTCGAATTCCTGAAGACTCTCGCCAGCTTTTTGTACACGAGTCTTCATCTGTGCCCGGTATAGCTGTTCCCGATGTTGATCACCATACCTGCATTCCAGTGCGGCAACTAGATCTCCATATCGGTTTTGTTGTTCGAGAGGTATTGTCTGCAAGATCCCCAAAGCTGGCCCTCTTAATGCTACTATAAGTGCAGTAGCCTTCTCATCGTTGTTCCACCCATTAGCCGTAGCTGCAGCTTCGAACTGTCTATGATACATGGCCCATGATGACTGTCCATCAAAAGTCGGTGGTTTTACGGAAGCATTCGATGTGGCAACTCTGTCACGTCGATCTTGGACCCTGTATAGAGCTCTCTGGTTCTCGATCTCCTTCTTCATGTCGTTCACTTCTTCCCGTACTATATCTACTTCTTTCCTCAACTGTCCGTCGATTTTCCTTACGTCTTCCTTTAATTCATCGATTTTCTTAACTTCTTCCTTCAATTCTTCGATTTGTTCTTCGGTTTTCCGTTGTACTTGTTCCAAATACCTCTGGAATTCGTTTCTTCTTTGTATTTCCATTTTTCCTTGTTCTTCTAGAATTCTCTGGAAGTCTTCCTGCCGACGCTTTTCTTCTTCCCATTTTTCTTCTTGACGACGCTTTTCTTCTTCCAATTTTTCTTCTTGACGACGCTTTTCTTCTTCCAATTTTTCTTCTTGACGACGCTTTTCTTCTTCTTCACGACGCTTTTCTTCTCTTTGGCGGCTTCGCTCCAATTCCGCAAATTTATTCTCCATAAATTTCAAAATGTCCTCCATTGCGTCGTACGATGTACTTCTCGTATTCACCATAAATAATCGTTCAATGAAAATCCTCACTTCTGACACCACTGTTACGTTGCAGTCCGGGTTCGGTTTCTACAAACACTCCGTATAACACTTAAAACGATTTATTCAACGAATCTTACAAAACACAATAACACTAGACTAATTCGATCTCGCTTATTGCTCGATTCACAGCTCTAAATCGTACTGCTCTCCCGGCACATCATTCCCGTATTTATATCGAGATACACATGATTCTAGAACCCTCGCGAACTTCAGGTAGATTCCTAGTATTTCGCGATGATTCTGTCCCTTTTCGGTCGGCCGACAATTATAGTGGGCGCGGGTCAACTTCTCATAATGATGCTTCTCTAATCTCGTAACAATATTTCCAAGTTATAGAACCATTAGAACGGTACGCCACTGTTTGAAATCAGGGAAACAAGACACGTAAATATAACAGCGTTGCCAACAAGTTGGTGAAGACAAAGAGGTTCAATCGGTAGTCTTTCTCATACGCATGCAGTTCATTTTCAATCATTGCTACAAAACAAAAGCAGTTTTATGAATGAGATGTTCCGTCTCCTCAGGATAATAAGTCTATGAGAAATAAGGAGTTTTTGTATAACATTTGACATTCAAACACAGACAACAAAGAAACTGGAGAACAGAACGAGATCGCTCGGAATTTGCAAGGGAAACGGCCAGGCACAACTGGTTAGTGCAATTTTACCATCATGAATATTCCGTAAAAATAATATTTGAAATAATCCGAAACTCTTTTAGCCCACCAACCGCCAATGTTTTTGATCAAACGTCCTCAAACCGTGTGACAAGGATTTTTTGACGTTTCAAATTGTTTGAGGCAAATAGACAGGAATGACGTCACATCAAATAGATTTGATCAAATTAGTTGACCGTGAGACACGGGCTTAATGGGGTTTATCCAACAGGGGTGCTTTCACTCCCTTTCTGTAGTGTTCTACGGATCATATTTCTTTGATAAGTGATTGACATATTATCTTACCGCATCCATAGATTATTGAATCTTTAGTGTTCAGTGATGCAATCGGGGTGGCGTAAGGCGTAACATGTGTAGGTAGTGTCAAATTTGTGAATGTGTTTAAATTAGACATATACCTACCGTTTCCATAACATTAATTGCAAATATTGTTAATATTTTGTGTTTTATGAAAAGAGGTTTACAGGAATCACGAATTTTTGCTTTGCACATGTATGTACCTATTTCACTGTACGTTTTTGTAGTACAAAAAACAGAGTCTATTATGAGATTCATATTACACACTCCCCAGAATTGGATTCCATATCTCAAGTGGGATTCTTCTAAAGAATGATACTCAACCTTGGCGGAAGAAATACCAAGTTCATTCGATGTTACTCTTACTGCATAACATCCAGAAGACAATTTTTTTTTCATTTAAAATTGAAACATGTTCATCGAATTCCAATCTGCAATCTATATGAACACCTAGAAATCTTGTATGTTCAGTGCTGTCTGTAAGTTTTTCGAGGAGGTGGTACATTCATTTTCCACAAAAAGCTAGAAAATGCTTGTATGTTCAGTGTTTCTTATAACATCATCACCCATGATCAGCTCATCTAATTTACCTTTGGAAGACATAATATTAGTTTTTGCCGTATTCATATCTAACTGGTTTGAAACGCACCACCTTTTCACCTCACCCATATCCTCCTTGATAATTTCAAGAAGTGTTTCGGGATCTTTATTTTTCCAGAATATACTCGTACCATCCGCAAACAGTGTTATTTTTCCAGAAATATTCATTCTGGCCGAGTCATTCTTGTAGAGTAAGAAGATAGTTGATCTGAGTATTGACCAGCTCCTCAATAATTTCTGCTAGAATAGGAATGAGAGAAATAGATCTATATTTGGATGGATCGTCAAGGCACAGAAGATTTGGTCAAGGTCGCCACCCTCATGCAGGGGAATTAATACGGATATTTTCAGGACATGCACCATTGTGAGAAGTTTAATTCATTAGATGAACCAGGATATTGAATGTATTGTCTGGTAGATTTTCAAATATTCAAAGCCTGAGGTAGTTTTATTCTTGAAAGTTTTTATAGTATTTTTCAGTTCAGCTTAATCGGTATCGTGGAGCACTATAGAATCAGCTATAAAGGGACCTTGAAAGTGAGCTGATTGATCTCAACTTATAGTTGTTATTTTTCCAGCAATAGAACAGTTATGATTATTCAGGGCATCAGAAGCGCCGATAATGCCGCTTCAACTTTCTTGATATATCTTCCTCCGAGGCTGTTTATCACCTGCCAGCTCTCTTTAGACTTATTTTTGGCATTTTCTATTTTTGTCCTATAAAATATTTCTTTCGCCCATACGTTGACAGACCAACGTTGCTGATGTTTTCTAGGAAAAATTGCATGGGGATTTTCTTCGTCCCAAACATGGTTTCAAACATGCCTGTCTCGGAGCAATGAACTTATTGTATCCCGGATGCTGCCGTTCGAAATCATGATACTATAACTTAAAGTATCATGATTCGGGATAACGTTCTTGACATTGACATTGTCAACAAATGTTGTGATATCATAACAATGTACAGAACACTGGTGAAGCTATTCTGTCTATTTGCCTATCTAATTTCTTCAACCATCAGAAATCTAACGAACAGCTAACTTGGTAACAGCATTTTATTCGTTATAGCAGAAAATCACTCAAATGTCAGTTGTTAGATGGCGACACAAAAATGAAAACAAAATCAGTATAACTGATAATTGCACAATCAGTGTCATGAAAATGTTAATTCAGAAGTAGTAATTTCAGGTCATTTCTCAATTTCAGACCGAACATGATTACAATTTCAAAACGTCAACTATTTGTACAGAAATCTGTAGAAATGTCACCATCTTCTGGGGAGTTTCAAAACTATTAGGCCATTATTGTGGAAAATGGCGTTAGCGTTTTTGACGAAACACAGCACCATCAGCGGCTGCACCAGTGTTTTGTACATCGTTGATATCATGTACAGAAGGTAAAAATTAAATGCAACGAATCATATTTACGTTCATTTTTCAGCTTTTGATGGGATTTTCTCTCCTCGTTTCTAAAAAATAGAGTAGAAGTTATTAAAAATTATTGCAATATGTTTGTAGTAAGGACAGATTTAGGATCTGTCCCAAAATGTCACTGCGCCTTTAGATACCTAAAAGAGAAATTCTCTATTGGTCAGTGACACCTTGTTTTTGAAAAAATTTGGAAGTACAAATATATTTGATAATAATAAAACCTCTACTTATCTTGGTGGACGTTTCGGGAACGAATCTGCTCCCGTTCTCAACACAATTGAAATATTTTTCTTCGTAAACTTTTTTCGATGTTTCCGATTTTGACACTGAAAAGTGACAATTTGGCAGACGGAGGAATTCTGGTTACAAGGTGTTTTAATTGATATATATATATATATATATATATATATATATATATATATATATATATATATGAAAATGGAAAATTCGATATCAATTAATGAAAACACCTTGTAACCAGAATTCCTCCGTCTGCCAAATTGTCACTTTTCAGTGTCAAAATCGGAAACATCGAAAAAAGTTTACGACGAAAAATATTTCAATTGTGTTGAGAACGGGAGCAGATTCGTTCCCGAAACGTCCACCAAGATAAGTAGAGGTTTTATTATTATTAAATATATTTGTATTTCCAAATTTTTTCAAAAACAAGGTGTCACTGACCAATAGAGAATTTCTCTTTTAGGTATCTAAAGGTTTAATTTCAAGCGCAGTGACATTTTGGGACAGATCCTAAATCTGTCCTTACTACAAACATATTGCAATAATTTTTAATAACTTCTACTCTATTTTTTAGAAACGAGGAGAGAAAATCCCATCAAAAGCTGAAAAATGAATGTACCACCTCCTCGAAGAACTTACAGACAGCATATTTAGGTTATTCGTCTTTCTAAATTTTAACGCGTCTCAGTGCCCTAGTGACAATTTTCCGGAGATGGGGCCCGCTACTCAAATGTTCCTACTGTTGCACTGAATAACCTCTAAAAGTTTGATCCCATTGTTCTGTAACACCCTGTATATCAATGAGATCAGGGAGTATATTATTCTATGCTTAAATCCTATCACATCAATGTTTGGTACAGTCTTCTAACCATCTCAATCTCATCTAAGATTGGGAAGGTGACGATGCGAATATGACATCTGGTGGACATTTTTGAACTAGCTTCTGGAGTGCATCTAATCAGCTAATGTGTGATGTAGGCACAATCAACTTCACGCATTTTGCAACTGATGCAGGTTTTGTACTCGTCTCGATGGAATTTCGAGAAGTCATCAAAATAAACGTAATTAAATTACTCCACCAATCGGCTATTTTGTTAGAAAAACAGCGCCCTCATCGGTCTTCTAGCTAGTTTACCTCCGAACAACAAACTCACTAGAAGGATCACAAAACAAATATTCTGATGCTAACATGAATTCCCAGAATTATCATAATATTTGTACCCAATCGTTGCCAGTGTTGTCATATCCAATCATCAAAAAGTGATGAATAGTCCATAATATTTAAAGTCCTTTATGAATTCATGTAGTTCAATGCACAAATATAATAATAAATTATAGTCATGACGATTATGAATCAGTTCTGATTAATAGAAGATTGCTACATTGTTCTGAGACTTAGCAATTTTACTTTCTTGGGGGCTCGAGGACCAGCATGGGTATCGTGAATACTTTTTGCTCAACGTTGCAACACCGCAATTTGATATTGACAGTCGACGGCGATTATTGCTTTGTTTGGTATCTGTCATTATTTACGTTTTGATTTATCGATATTATTCAACTTGTGTTCACTTTTGTGTACTCAGAATTCATCAGAAACTCAGTTTATTTCCTGTTTTGGTGATTTGATATAATGGTGAGACGTTGTGAGGTGTGTTAAAGACAATTTGAACTGGCGATCAAAACACGTCATTTCATTGGTGAGTAACCATTGTCGTATCATTCGAGATTTTGAAGAATTTTCCCAAATGGAATGGATAAAAATGAATTTAAATTGAATTGATTAGATTATATTGATTATACCCATAGGTCAGCTGCGACAGTGTCTTGTCATTGTTCATTTTCCCACCAAGAAATGCTGAAAAGTACTACTGAAATTGTTACGCATTTTCAATTTGGTTTCATCATGAATTAATAATAAATTCGACCCCTCTGACAACACGGTACTGGTGCTGGGAGAATCAGCTCCTGCTATCCTTGTTTAGACAAAGATAGATACTATAGATGTTGCTTCCAAACAAACTGTATTGCCAGGGCTGTGGATTACTTATCTAGTCTGTTCAATGATCGAAGTAGTTTACTCATATTGACCGTCGCCACGGTCAAAGAGTGAATATATATACTATAACTACTGTACTGTAATTCTATGCCACGGTTTCTAAAAGCCGTGAACCGTGTCGTCGTGGAGCGCACAAGCGCGCATCTTATTTCATCATGCATAGAACACAACTCACAAAGTTTGTTGTGACACAGCTAATCTACTATCTAGGTGATCTTTGGTTGTGAGTTGTGTTGTTGTGTTCTATGTACAGTGACATGAGTGACAGAGTGACATGACTCACTGTACATAGTGTACATAGTCATGACATAAGCACAGAAGAGGGGTTACATAAGGTCACTGTATGACTCTTGTGCTTGTGCACGCTTGTGGTTGTTTTTTATTTTTCTAGGTTAGGGTTTTGTTTTGAAACATATGACCATATTATTATATGTTCAGGAAAATATCAACTCAAAACTCAACCAGTTAAATCTACCCACCTAAGTGTTGGATGATCATGATTAAAACGGCTTGTTTTTATGACTTGTGCCTTAATGAATCATTGTTCGGGAATGAAAATTTGACTGGATCTCTGAAACTTCTATATTCTTGTGAGTTAGGACTCTTCCAAGTGAATGACAAGTATAACCCAATTATTGTATTTTCAGTTGGATACAGAACTATCGCTATCAATCAATCGATAGATGATGGTAGTGTCGAAGTAATCAAGAAGAAAAAGAAGCGGGAGCCTCGTGAAACGCAGGATATCGTACCAATTCCTTTCAGTTTGAAAATAATTCAGGATGCTGTTGCCCAGTTACAGTTGCACAATTTTGTGGTGCTTAATAGGTTAACTGTACACTTTTCCAATCAAGAGTTTCTTCATAAAATAGTTAGTAATGAATATATTCTCATTTGGTTTTCATCTTTGATCAGACTAATGGACTAATTTTGAAATCTCTTGAGGCTTTGTGAAATCTCAGTTGAATTTTTTTGATATCCCTTCTTGAATTCCATTTTCACTTCAGAGTTGTGCTTATTTTAGGTGATATTTGTAACAACAACAATAGTTTCATTTGATGATAAAATTCAACTAACTCAAATGTATAGTCATTCATTCTGTTGATAGTATGTATGAATTAATAGAATTGGTGCAAATTCAGTAGACATCATTCAATATTAACAAAACAAACTGATATCATTCAAATGTATTCCCAACGATTTGATACTTAATTCAGGTAACATCAAAGATTAAAATTACCTACCTATATAGTACATATTGATCAAAAAAACTGAAATTTTAAGATCTTGTTATGGGACTGAGAAAAAATTTAAAGGATTCTAAAGTAAAACTGATTCTACAGCAATCAGACTCACTCTTTGAGTCATATCTATGTTACGGAATTGCATTCTGGGGAAGCTGTAATGATAACTTCCTGAACAGTATACTTGTCATACAAAAACAAGGAATATTATACACATACCCAACACCTGATAGAATAGAAAAATCAAACTCATATTTCCTAATCTCATTGAAAAATCATGTATTCATAATGGTAAAAAAATTCACAATCACCTACCAAATGATAGAAGCTGTTGAAAATTCATTGTTAGATAGATAGAGGCCATATTATTGTTTAGATGAATACTATACAGAAATGCTAGTTCTGTGATGTAATCAATTTTATTTTATTCATTCCATTGTAATGAACATGAATTCTCAATCTCAAGTTGTACATTGCTATTTTATTCCATGAATTTGTGTTACAATGAAGTATATTCCCTATCTCTATTATATGTGACGGTATTATCAAAATCTAATATTTTTCAGACTAAATCACCAAGCTATAAAAAGTTTCACATCATAGCAGCTGCCCCTACTACCATGCAAGCTTTTACAGTAAGTTTTTATACCTATTATCACCTATTTACCTGAATGTCATTACATGTGATTCTCATGATGAACTGCTCAGTTTATTCAAGCATAACCACAAGTACTGTGAAGTTTGCTCTGAACAAATGGTATTTGTCAGTGAATTATAAACGTAAGCCCTGTTCATTCATTTGGGTGGAATGCATTGGGTAATTCATTGACATGAAATTTCATTTTGATTCATACAGTTTCTAAAATTACTTGAGGAGTATATATTGAGATCACTTCAGAATATAAACAAGTTACAAACTACATAATTTTATAAATGTTGATGAATTGAATGATATTTTGTTTATCCTTCGAGAACATTGAAGGAAAATCTTCAATGTTCGAGGAAGTAGTGGAATCTTGGGAGAAGATGAAAGTTTTGGAATTTTTCATCACGAAATATTTCACTTAGCAAAGAATTCCATAACTTTGCTGTTCTATCGACGAATGTTGCTTGGAAGAGCAAGCAAAGAGCTCACATAGTTTGTCTACCTGGAATGGCTTGTGATGGCATCATAGAGGAGATTTCAGTTGAGTACCAACTATGAAAAAGTGAGAGATTGCCCACCTGTCTACAAACTTCTATAGAGGTCAATGATTTGTGAGTGTAGTATCACCAACTAGGCAATTAGCTCTGCTGCATAGAACTTAAGAGCTTCAGCATATGTTTGGGAGCTCGACTTCAAATATGTGAACAGTACTACATGCCAAGTCAAATTTGCACTCTTCAGATCATGAGGTGCTCCTGGAGTATGAAGTACCTCTTTGCAAAAACCCAAGTTTTTGTGAAGCAGTTCTCAAAATGCTGCTGCTGTGGCACTTTTGGTGCTAATACCAAGCATGGATATTGATGACATCATAGGAACAGCAGTACCTGACATCATCATATTGAGCATCATGTGTGCTACCTTCCTGGGGAAAATACAAGCTTCAGTTTTTGTTGCATTGGACTCTACTAGATTTTTGGATCCCTATTTCAAAGTTTATGCCAGATCACATTGATCAGATCGACCTGTCTCCGTCTTGCACCTCTGGCCATATTGGATGATATAGCGGCTCTAGTAAAAACTACAGATACTGGTGGAACACCAGCATCGATAGTAATTGTATCAGATCAGAATCTGTCTATCACTAGAAATTCGTTCTTGAAATTGTATGCTAGAAGCTGCTGTTCATTGACTTGACTTTCTCATTTACCTAACACAAATATTCATTTTCAGTTCATGTGTGGAACCCTTGAAGCAGACATTTTCACTTTCAACCCAGAAAATAAATTCAACTTTAGGCTGAACAGAAAGCACTATAACCTACTCATAGAGAGAGGCTATCATTTTGAGCTTTTATATAGTGCTGCAATAGAAGATTCAACAAAAAGGAAAAATTTGATACACGCTTCCCATTTATTTCATTCCTTTGGGAAATCCAAGAACATCATATTCTCTAGCGGTGCCGGAAATGCCATGAACATCAGGAGCCCATATGACATAATAAATTTGTATCCTTCGAACCATTTAATACACTACCTTTGGTCTATTCTTTTGTTCTTTTAGTATTGAGATTCCTCAGTTTTTCCTTTTCTTTCTTATATTTTATTTTTCACTTTGAATATTCCTCCTTAATTAATTATATTCTCAGGGGTTTTATTTTTGGAATGAGTGAATTACAATGCAAGAGTGCAGTTTCCCATTGTCCCAGCAGAGTGGTTTTGAATTCAGGTGAGCATATATATTCAAGTTCTTTGTAAACATTTCAAATGATTTTTTTCATCTCCATATTATTAAGCAGGTATACATTTTTTAGTTTGATAGTTCACCCATACAACACATGGACACCCAATGCATGGATTTTGGATATCCATTGGACATCCAAATATCCAAAAGATATCCTATGAATGTCCAGTGGATGTCCTTAGGCCAGCAACCTGTACGTCCATAAGATATCTTTCATGAACGTCAGGAGAAAAACTGGTAACACAGGAAATTGAACCTGCTACCTTTCGCTAATTAGTTCAATCACCAGGCTATCTCACTTGTTGAAGATTCATATCCTAACCAGTATTCAGGGTGTTTGATGATGTTGCTCATTTCGGTGGCCAGCAAACTATCGTGTAACATCACAAAATAATGTTGCACCACTGCAAATTTCAGTCCTTAACTATATTCAACTAGGTATGTTGTTATCACATTAATAAAAACACATTTATGTGGTGAGAATACAATCAACGATAGATTCTCATCATGAATTGAATCCTGAAAGATTTTCTAGATCTATTTGTATTGACGAAAAGTTAACAGATGAACCTAATTTCCGATATGTTAGGAAACGTTGTGCTTTAATGTTCCAAACAGGATATCCTATGGAGCTATGGATGGTCAAAAGAACGCTAATCAAAACCTTATTCCCAGTGATATAACTCATTAGATATCAATTTGAACTTCTACCATTTTGATTGAGATATTTTTGACTTATACGTTTGTTTATCATTTCATAACCTTGTATCATTTCACCTTGTATGAGAAAAATTCAATCTGGCTCTGGGGTGAGAAGAGTCATGATCAGATGAGAGATTCATGAATCATGAAGAAGATGATGAAGATTCATGAAATATTCTCTATTTGAAAAAACGTACAATTCGGATATTAGCTGGCATAGGATATCTAAAATCCTGTAAGCAGTGGTTTAAAAAATTTGGAGTAATGACTTTTCCTTCATGATTATATTTATAATAATAAATCGGTTTCATTCATCAAATACATACATTTGCCCTGAAAAGGCTATGATTAGCTACTCTCAAACTATTAACCTTTTCAGCTTACAAATTATAAAATACAGAAACGATAATTAAAATGAAAAATAAAAACAAAAGTAATAGTATAAACATAAAAAGCGAATATTTTACAATTCCAATAATATTGATTCGATAATCAGTAGAAGAGAAAGAAAAACAAAGAAAATGTACTGTAGCGACAATGTGGCTAGTTTTGCTGATTCAGCAGTTGATATTTAACGATTCTTCTGATTTTGTTTAGTGGTATTGATAGTTCTGGTTACTCAGTGTCTTTCATTTTGCAGTGGGTCGACGTCATGGTAAATCAGTGATGTTTGTAGAGAATTTGGAAGCAGAGAAAGAAGATATGATTATGATAAGGGATAGTGAAGAAGAAGACATGGAGACGGACCAACCCAAGCAGAAGAAAACTAGAATTTGAGCAAATTTACATATCAACAAATAAAGATTTGTTGCTTTGATTTTTGAATTTTTTACCATGTTGTCCAATATATCATACTATGTAGTGAAGTATACAGTGTGTCAATTTCAAAATTATAGATTTGCTATAGCTCTATTGCCATTTGAAGTTTTGGAATTGGGATAGCTACCCTGCTAAGAAAACAACTGCTACTACTGAACCTCCTTCCATTCTGCCAAGACAGGTTCTTTTATATTTGAAAACAAAGCTCATCAGAGATATATATAGTCAATCCAAGGTTTTGAAATTGAAACACTGAATAGAAAAAATATAAAGTAAGTTGATGAAGATTCGATTTGATCGATCATTAATCAAGAATTTCATGCTACCTACTTGCTTTCTACTATGGAGAAAGACAATGCAATAATCTAATGAAATCACTGAGGGCCTGTTCTTTTGAATCAGAAAAACATCAAGAGTTTCCTCATTGGAGGTAGAATCGCAAAAATAGAATACAGAGTGAGAATATGAGGTTTGACGGCTTTCAAACTTTTTTGGTAGATAGCGGAAACATTTATTTTGTCAACTAGTGCTATCTTTTATTATAGCTGTTGGAAATAAAGTTCTCTATTCGAATGTAGTAGAGAATTCAAAGTTCTATATTGATGGTATCATGAATTAACAGTGGCTTTTTGAATTTAAATACAAGATAGTGGCGACGGTAGGGTTATTATTTTCCTCCTAATGGCGGATAGGCGAATTTAATATTTAATCGTAGCTTCATCATCAAAAACCCTTTTTGACTGCATTAAAACAGCCCTCAACTGGGCAGCCAGGCATTTCATGAATTAATACTAGAGGAACGCGAAGAGAGCATTTCGCATTCTCGACTGAGAACACGAAATTAAATTTCGCGGCCGTTACCCTTAGCCTGTGTGACTTCGTTAATCGAATTGAACTGCTTTTGATTTCAAAACAATAAAAAAGGCATTTTCAATAGTTTGATAATTTTGACGCTGGCACGAAAAATAGTGTATATACCATGGCCTCGAAACTTTCTAGCGACCTCAAGTTTATCCTGCCTCGGCCGCAAGCGGCCTCGGCGATAACTTTTCTTTCGGCATCTTAAAAAAATAATTTGGGGCCTAGTATACAAATAACTATTGAAGTTAAAAATAAGAATAAAAAAAATATGGACACATTCCTCGATTTTTAGGAGAAAACAACTCTAGTTGATATAAAATCATGTATTTGATGAAGAAAGTGAGAGTAAATAGAATAAAAACATGATAAATTAGAATAATTAGTCACGAGATCGATGTGAACTCAAGGGAAATTTGCCTCCTAATGGCGTCTAGTGTGACATATCGCCAAGAGCCAATCAAAACGCTGACAACGCATTATCGCCCTTGTTGAGTCTAAGCAAAGAGGAGAAGCCCTAACCCCTCTTCTGTGGTCTAAGCGTTGTTCTGTACAGCGATAAAACTACTCTAGTCACAGCACCGTGGAGAAGGGTACTTCTCCACTGTGGTCACAGAGATTACTCTATCTTGATAGGTTATCTAACAGTGGCAATAACGTTTTGATTTGCTGATGGTGAAACGTCACGGTCTCAGACGACTCGCCAGACGCCTACTAGGAGGCAAATGAGCTTACAATGAGCTGACATTGATCTGGTGATTAATCATTCAAGTATATTTGGCTTTTTTTTCTATATCCTTGAACTTTCTCCATCAAATAAGCCATTGTATATCACGTAGAGTAGCTTTCATTCAGACATCGAGTAGTTGATATCCAGATTTTTTCATTCGTATTTTCAATTCGAAAATAATTATGTGTGTGTATGACCTCGTCTTATATCGTATATTTATTCTAGTATTGATACATAAAATGCCTAGTTGTGCAGCTGTGGGCTGTTTTGAATCTGCCAAAGGGTTTGTGATGTTGAAGGTCCGATTCAAATATTGGCGCACTCATTAGCTCCACCCACCCGCCATTAGGATGCAAATAACAGGCTTATTGTCGCCACTGTTATATGCCATATATCGGTCTAAGATGGAACCAGAACCTCATTACAGTTTCTATTTTGTGAGGTTTTGTCTAATTTGACCCAAACACTTGAGTTTCAATTAGTTAGTGTATATGAATGATCTCAGATATAATAAAGACCCAAACCACAGAATCAATACAGAGTATATATACAGAGTATATATTCTGTGCCCAAACCATAGATTGTCAGTGCGAACACCATTTGTATATGCATCTAAGCCTCGCCCAATAACTTCCACGCCCGCGCGATAAAGATTCCTGCGCTCAAGGTACAGAAATAATTATCCTCCCCCACCTTGAATTATCGCAATCTAGAGAAAAATTACAAAAAATATTTCGAATCCAACTTTGTTTTGAGGAGTACAAGATTTTCTGTGAGATTTTTACTGATATGTAACTATATCATCATAATATTCAAACCACAAAAATATTTTGCACCTCTTTTGTCATACAATCACTAATCACTATTTGTTTCATATCATGTGGTTGTGAATAAATGTTATCAAACCTTTTCGTTGATACGATAAGAAGTGTCATGCTTCAACTTTTATCTGGCATAACAAAATAATCATCGAAATATTTAGAAAGTTCAATACAACGGAATTCAAAATTTCGCGGGCAAGATAGCGTAGATGGCGCACTAGTCAATCACAAGCGTAATGATAAAATGGTGTCTTGTTTCGACGTGCAGTTTGTACACAAAATTTAATTAGTTTTTTGTACATACTCAGTATTGAAAGTAACAATAAGTATCGATAACATAAAATAGATGTGATACACGTTATAGTATAATTCGAAAAAGTGAGAAAAACGGTGTAAAAGTGAAAATCGACTTGTGATTGGATTGGAACGATTGAAAACGATCAACGGTGTTCATGCTCCATGGTAAGTTCGTTTGTTTTTGATAAGTGATAAGCATCGTAGCATGTTCTGGTTCACAAGGAAAATCTTTGAAATTATCAATAACATGCTGTTTCTATGAAATTTTCGATATTAGGAACCTTAGGGTCGCGATTGGCTCTCTGAATATCAACATTTCTTAGTGGGATATCACCTGATTGGTTGTGTTTCGACAACTAAATACCGAACTGTATTATTCTAACCAATTAAGTAGTCTCTTTTCTCTCATTACGTCTAGTGTAATGAGTGCTTGCGTATTTGTGTCCTGCAAATCATTCCACGAATGTGAAAATCGGAAAAAAATGTGCAGGTGAGTGAATTTCCTCAATCCATTCTTTTATCCGTCCGCATTAAAACAAAATGCGTAGGGTTGACCTTTGATAGACATTCATATAAACCGCAGTCGCTAATTTCGAACCCAAGCCGTGGACATCTCTAAATGGCGGTCGTAAGGTTCATTGTTCTCTATACGCCGGCTAGATTGATAAGTTGTCGGGGCGATTCCTTATCAATCTAGTCGACTCACGTCATGGAATAACAATCGAGATCGAGATTCGACCCCGTGTCTTCCTCGAATCCCAGGCGGCCTGGCCCCTGTTGATAACTCCGATTCGTCTGGACTGGGCCTCACTAATCAATCTCGAAATTACCTTTTACCTCGCATCTTCTGTTTCTGTTGCAATAATATAGGTCTACTCATTCTTTCATAGGTAAGAAAATAATATCACACGACTTCCTCGGTAATTCCACTTGTGTATTTTTTTTCCTTGTTCCTTGTAGTGAACGAGTTCATTTTTAGGTCGCATGATATCGATTTTAATTGCTAATTACGGTGAATATTATGATTGTTTCCAGCATTAATCTGCTCCAAGATTATCTGTCTTTGTCTGTGATTGGACCCGGGGGGTGAAAAGTTGTACAGCTCATGCTATTTTTCACTCATAAGCGTATAGCTTTTCCCCTTTGGTTCTGATGTGATCGACGGCTCAATATTTTTCTCAACAATATTATTGAGTAGGTAAGTGAGAAAGTACAACTTCATTTATTATATCTGATATTTATTCAGGCTCATCGATCATTATTGGGATTATTATGGTATGCTCTAAGAGTTGGCCATATTTTTAAGTTCATACATATAATAGTATCAATAATATTGTATTATTATGTATTTCATGTTGAGGAAAAAGCTGTGTGATTCTGTGAATTATTTTAATTATACCTACACATACATGTAGTTATGATAGGTTCTTTTCTGAATCGGATCTAGTTCTATTGAATATTTCTCTGGATAAATGAATTCTTACATGGAACATAACTAGTGTTTGAGAGAATGTTTGTATAGTGTTTATCTGCTATCTGTTGAACAATAAGAAATTGTTTATACATTGATGGGATACACAGGAAATGATAATATTGCAAAAAATAATGATTCTTAATAATCCCGAATTTCCATGCTAAGTTGTTATCGAGGTTGTTATTTCACACTTGTGTTCTTGTTGAAATTACAAGTTTGTATATAATCAATAATTCAAAATATGTATACACCAAAATATGGTGCATTTTTTGTTTGGTTGCTGATTTGGTCACTTTTTAGAATTCTTGTTGTTTCTTTCATACAGAAAAAAAGCAAGTGATGTACTATTTGGTTGCTAGATTATTCAATTCTCACAATTTTATTTCTCCTGTCGTTACAGAAGAACCGAAATTATGCCAACATCACGATAATCTAGTCAAGCCATTTTCTCATTTTTAATGTAGTGTAGTGGTATGTACTGCTGTTTTGTTGCTAATTCATTTATATATTCTTTCCTCAGAATATTATTTCTCTTGTCGAGTAAAAAAAAAGAAGTGATACCAGTTTGACGATCAAGATAACAAGGGAAATAACAAGGCAATATTTTTTACATTACATTATCATGATGTAGGGCTATTTTTGTTATTTAACAATAATAAAAAAAAATCAAGTTATGCCAACTTGACGGTAAAGCTAGCAGAGTATTTGATTAATAATTTTGATCAATTAGAAGAATTTTTCAAAATGTAGTGCCATGTCGCTCCTGTCGGAAAAAAAGTAATGCCAGTATGTCAAATTAACAACTGAAATATCACTACATCATGGTAATTTCATTTCAAATCATCAGCCATATAAAACAAACATCTCCTTGATATCTTTATTTGAGTTAGCAATGAAATAGCAAATTTCATATTTCGAATTGTCCATCAGATATCAAAGCTAGTTGCATTGCAAGCTTTATTGTCAAGCAAGCATGAAGTACTTAGTGTTCTCTGTTTCAACATGACTAACATAAATTCAGGAAGGGGAACAAATTTGCAACAAAGCAGTAACAAATTTTGTAACACAGTAACACAAATAACAAAACTAGGTGCATTGCTATCATCTAGCTATTTATTTTTTACAATGACAGGATCTCAACATCTATCCCAAAAAAATTCTGAAAATAAAACAAATCAGCAACAAATTATCATTACATTTGGGCTGGTATCAATGGCTCCATTTTTTATGTACCTAATGCTACACCAGTCTATATCTTTATATTGGTTGCTAACCTGATTTTATTGTTTTTTCCTTCGCGAGTGATGATAATTATTATTCTACAATACCGTTAGTTTAGCATACATCTGCAGCTACTAATAAATAGATTAATAATGAAGTGAATTATCCGGATGTATAATAAAAGTGTGAAGTGATGTGCTTCAGCTTGAAATAATATAAGTACCTTTTACTATTACAGTCCTTTGATAAAAATGAGGAACCTGTGGATTTTTGATTTATAAGCAATGTTCAGCTAGTTGTGCAATTTCTTATGTCAATTTTGTATGTGTAATATCGTCACAGAGTCGACATGAAACTTGAATTACATAGCAATCGAAGATAAAAGATTGGTATAATTGATTTTTTTAATACTTCATTTCCTTCTGGCCAAACCTTGGACCAAACGATATAACATATTTATTTTCATTTCCATTTGGAAATACGAATATATTGTGCAAAAATTCATATTTTGAAACTAAATTGACTGGTATGTCAAAGTCTATTAATGGAGCTGAATGAACTTGATTTATAATATTTTTTAAAAACATTGATTTTTCAGTATGATCTTGAGTGATTTATCTCCCAATCTTGAGATGAAGTAATAAATAATATTTTAAAACAGTGTAAAAAACTAAAAAGATGTAAGATAAATCTTAGGACATTAGATATGATAACAATAGATGTTAGTAGATAATCATCTTCAAATTATGTCTATTCAAGCAACGATTTAAATTTTTTTTCTGTACAAAAGTAAACATCTCGGATCAACAATTCCTTTTTGATTTGATTGAAATACTATTCGATACTAGACTTCTTATTGATTCAATAATACTGTTACTTAAAAATGAATATACATATGAGAAATTGATTATTATTGTCTCTATGTGCTATTTGTCTATTTTTAATTCATGTGTTTATTTTTCTTTCTCTAACTTGAATTAGTGCGGATTCCGGTCCAACAAGAGAATCATGAAATGAAAATCAATTTTCCACACGGAAACCATAAAATGCACAGTATGCACAAGGCCATTTGGTATGCCCTCGATTGTGAATCATCATTATTTGAATATTCGAATGCAATGTTATGTAATTTAGAAACTTATACAGTCAGCGTTTCATTATTCCATTTTTTAAGTAGTTTCAGTTGAAAGTTGCATCAGTAAATAAATGATATGTGGCCATCGATATCATAAATGAGTTGTCTCGGATCTCCATTTGATAGCATCGAAGTAAAGGTGAATCACCAAATGGTTTGATAATAGTCATTATTTTGATGGTGAACCAGTTCCAAGAATAAAAATGTCCTTTCTATAAACTTGATCGATTCGTGAAATACATTGTGGCGTAGCTCATTTAAAATCGGCCATATTTTTTTGTGTTAATAATTATTTGTTTATAGGGTCATTAGAGGTAACAAATTTCCAATAAATTTCATCGATTAACGAAATTTAAAATTCCTGCATTCTTGTTGCAGAGTGCGGAGAAATTATTTTTCCTTAATTCTATTTATTCGAAATTCACAGATAAAGTAGAGATTGTCCTATTTATTTTGTTGGTCTTCTAGACCAATTGTTGAAAAGTTGTGAGCTCCGAACCTAATCGTATTATTCTTTTACCCAACAGGAAAAAAATAATTGTAACAGTGCAGTGATGAATTTGAAGTTGGAATATGATGTTATTCAAATTATTATCATTTCACAAATATATTACGGAAATCAAGTCGTTACAAGAAAATAATCGTTGATTTCTCTATGCACATCCTTATTTATTTATCCTGATTCATTAGAACATTCACGATATCTTCGAAAATATATGTCTCTGATTTATGCCATGCACATCACCTCATCAATAATCATTTCATCATGACAAAAGTCAGTCTCTGCTACCTTCATATGATCGAGGAACTATATAAGAAGTTTATATTATTTTTTTTCATTTCACAAAAGATTTCTTTCTTGATTATTAATTGTGAATAAATCGAATCAAATTGCTTCATTCCTTTTATTGCATGAGATTCAGTTGGATGTGAATGCCACCGCGTATAAAACGGAATAAAATCAAAAAATATCCAAATTGAATACTTCATAGAATTTTTGACTTGGAATGATATGATTGAGCCCACATTGCGGTTAATAAAATATTGAGTTGAAAGTATTTATTCAAAGAATACAGACATTTCTCAACCAATTATTTGTTCAGTTGTTTTTTAAATGCTATAACTAATAGTAATGACTTATATAGCCCTTCGAATTTTCTTTCATCAATTATTTATGAAATTTATATTTGTGAAATTTGGTTTGCTTTGTTGACATTAGAAAAAATCAACAAAAAAATTGTTTCTGGTTTATGTGATTGTCGAGATGCCTGGCAAAATACTGATGATGTTTTTTAAAGAGTGGGTCTAGGGAAACTGGGAATTTTTTAATATGTTATGACCTGAGTGAAATGAATTGAAAAAACATTAGTTTAGGCTGAGGTAGGTTAAAGTGAAGTAGAGGATCAATTTTTTTTTCAATTCAATTCATACAGTAATTATTCATTTTGGTCAGATTTGAAGATATATACCTTGCAATTTGTTCAGCCATAACCAATATTGTCCATGCATTTTAAATAATTTGATGTTCCCACTCTCCCAGAGAAACGAGTGGTTTGGCCAAATTTGGTAAAATTTCAAGTAGATTACGAGTTTTTTTCCAACGTATTTTCACGAAAAAACGAGCAATTACGTCCTCGAGCAGAGGAGTTATAAATTTGAAAATAATTTCCAGCAATTTCTCTCGTCCTATTTTATCGTGAAATTTTTCACCAATTCAATCCTACCGTGAATAGTTGGAGGAGATACAGCCGGAGACGGTTCAAATAGTTTTATTAAATTTTGATCTTCAGCTAGCTCAGCACAATGTCACTTAGGTTAAAATATTATTTCTTCAATAAATTATTGGTAGTCTAAGTAGGCCGTGCGATGATCCCAGCCAAAGCCACGACCAAAAAGAAACGCTTTTTTCAATGTTCAATAAATCTACCTAAAATGTGTGTGAGCGCGTGTCATAATCGAGACCGAGACGGAATCGCATCCAGCAAGCATTTTCGATCGCAACCATACCATGTGGTGTGGACACCGCTCGTAGTACTCCGAGTCATAGCCGATCATTTGTCCGACCTCCCGGGGCTGCCTGGGTCGGCGTCGTGTGACTGGTGATCCCGCAGCGTTGCCGAGTGCTCCAAAATATCCGGTTTACTTAAAATACGGTTCCGCATGCCCAATCTTTATCCTCTTTGGTAACAAGTCGTAATTCATTTTGCCACATAATTTAGGTGGTTATTATTTACTAGTACACGGAAAAAAAGAATTCGTTGATTCAAGCAATATTTACTTCGATCAACCAAATGAAAGTGTCATATGCACGACAAAATATAATGTTGAAACGAGTAACATTTGTTCTTGTTTCAAGAGCGACTTTAAGGTTCCAATCAACTAAATATTCTTTGGATTAACAATATATAATGTCCAACCAACTACATTATGTTTCATTTCAACGCAGAAATTGATTCGATCCAATTCATTATTTTGTTGATCGGAATGTGGAAAATGTTTGAATCGACCAAATTTTATGTCACATCAACAACATGTGTCTATCAATTTGATACAATAATTCATCAATCCAAGTGATTATTTCGTTAATCCGAATGTGAGAAATGTTTGAATCAACCAAATTCATGATCATATCAAGACAATCTTCTGTTTGGATTCATACACACTTTCGAATCAGTGAAGTAAATATTTTGTTGAATCAACTCTGGTAAACGGTTGGATGAAATTAGCTCATCATTGGATTGACAAAATGTGTCATTCGATCGGAGCATTATTCCGATTCAGTTTGATTACCTCTCTTGGTCTACTGAACATAAGAATTCATTGAAAAAACTAAAACTGCCATGAAACTGAGATATCATTTCGCTTGTTCATGGTGATTCCATCCCAATATTTGATATCTTGGCACCGTTAACCAATTGGTATTTGTAAACAGAGCCATCTATCGACTAGTATCATGATGGTAATATAAGTATTCCAATCAAATGTACCAAATTTACGTTTGATTTCCTCATTTTTTCCTGAATAATTGTAATACTGATATAAGAAATGATCGAAATTTCATATAGATCTAATGAGGTGGGTACTTTCAGGTATTCAATAGGGTATTGGATTTGTTATGTGATAATATATATTTGGTCATCCACCCTAATGATTGCCCCATATGTCATTAATTTTTGACAGTGATGAAGTAATATTCTTTCAACTCAATACATACATACATACATACATACATACTCAATATATTCACCATCCAGAAAAATTATTGTGCTGAAATATGATTGTCAATTATATAAGTACCTATAGATGAATGAAATAATTCACTCGATACAGTCAGGATATGGAAGTTGTTGAATTTTGAAGAACAAATAATGTATTATTTCTGCATATCTTCGACCTACATATCCAAGTAGAATCTAGTAGTTATTCACAAATGTAGCTCAGAATCGGTTTTCAAACAGATCCGAAATTCTCAGGTCAATAATTTCTGATACTGATCGAACATAATCCACATATTTTATTCCATTCGCGTATTATAATTCAGTTCATCATGATTATCAGCTGGAAGTGAGAAAGAACGTATTCAATTTGATAACTATATATTCTTGAATTGAGCAAAATTAGTTGTTTGAATCGATCCTGTATTGAAGTTGAATTGATATTACCATTTGTTCAAAGTGAATCGATAAATGATTCGTTCGATACGTAATAGTTTTGGATAGATAGATTTGAATCACTCAGTTCAAAGAGATCTGTTATTGATTCGATATGTTATTGATTCAATTTGAATTGAAGATGATTCCGTTTGATTAACATATTTTCGAATCAAGCATATATGAGAATTGTATCAAGAATCCCATTTCGTCTATGCAATAGTATGGTGTCATTCGATGAATATAACTGATGATTGAAATGAATGATATTTAATTCATTCAAACAAATAATTTCGACCAAATATATTTGGTTGAATTAACAAATCCTTTTTTCCGAGTATCCTATTGTGTTTGTTTTAGAATTATGATTGAATTATGAATGATTTGAAGCGTTGCGTTGATTAATTGTTCCTCTATTATTCAGTATTACCGTGCTAGTCAAACAATATTTGAAACTGAAGAAGCATGAATTGTTGTGCTCACTAATTTTTCTTCAAAACAAGGGTAGATGATATGATATATCCCCTGTAATAGGTCCTTCAAAGATTTATTCATTACTTTCTCTACTTTCCAAACAGTCCATAGCGTATTAGCTTTATATTACCAAAAAAGCTTGTTATATTCCGATTTATTCTTGTGAACTTTTTTTGTGGTAGTGAACTAGCGATTTCGATAGAGTCTGTAGTTTCACCATGTTTTTTATTATTAGTATTCCTAATATTCTCAGTAGTAATGAGGCTCATTGTTCAGGGTGTAAATAGACTGATGTTCCAAGTCCCTATCCCCAGCCACTACAAAAAGCTGTAGACTTCTGCCTACTTGTTTTTGATAATAACAATAATAATAATAATGATGATGATAATAAGCCTTCATTCGATATAGAAGAATTCAATCTAAGGTGGAGACTCATTCTGAAGTGCTTTTCAGCTCAACCTAAATGATTTTGTCGAATATTAATATCTTACTAAGGCTTCCCAAGATGAAGAAACTAGATGGGCGTCAACTCTGCTCATCTCGATTGATTATCTTGGAAAATCTAGAAAACACGATTTGAATTTGAAGATCAACACGAATGCAAAAATTGAACCGTTAGCAATCCATCGCTGTCAGATATCCATCATTATCACTAAAAGCTGATTTGACTTTATACTCAAGTGGTGTGGCCTTAGTAAGTTGTTCGGCGGGTCAACATGTTTTGGAGACTTGTTTCATCATCGTATGTTGGGCAACACCTATTTAAAATTATATTCAACATTTAATGACATATTGTCATACACAATAAATCTGACATGACATCATAGGACATTTCTTCAATACAAAGGGTAGTTCATTCTAAGGTGGATATAGGATGGTGAAACAACTCTTCAAAGGTTTCTTTTTAAAACATGTAGATCTGTCAATCTTACTAAGGTGGCACCGCTTGATTATAGATGGCGATACGATCGTCGATCCTGTAGAGTCAAATCCGCTTCAGCTGATAATGACGATATCTGACAGTAATGATAATGGTTCAAATCTTGCATTCGTGTTGAATTTTGAATTCAAATCGTATTTTCCAAAGTTTCCAATACAACCATCAAGTCAGCATGAGTGACGCCATCTAGTTTTGATCTTGGGATATATGGGTAATATATAATCAAGTAGGCGAGAGCCTACAACTTTTTCTAGTGGCTGGGTATAGGGAATTGGGACACCACTCTTCATTTATTCACATCAATATTCCAACAAATTCAAGGAACTCATAAAAATCTAGATCTACATTTCTAGTGGTGAAATCTTGAATTTGTACGTAGCTTAGAGCCGAATTGAACTAACGAAGAGTGGCAGTATGTGGCAATAGCGCGCAGGTTGACTTGAACATCGCTACCTAAACAAAACGGAAAACGTGGTCCTGTGTCGGCTGTTTCTATCTTTATAGTCTACGTTACGATGACGGACCCTTTCATGGTTGAACACCTGACGGCCTCGTACAGGGTGGATCCAACGCGATGCCTTTTAGAATGGCCATGAACAGATGGCTCGAAAGCATCTGGAAATCAGCGCCAGATCTAGTTGGCGGCTTAGAGGCCATATACAGAGCGCCTTCCTTTATGAAAAACTTTGGGATTTGAACTTATAAGGTTTTCTTTGACATATGGAATCTTTTCAACAGATTCGTCGTATATGAAACGAAAAATATGAAAAATTCGCGGATTTTAGTGATGAATAAATTGTGTTCCATTGCTTTTTTAGAAAGAAATGTCCTGTTGGTTGAGGAAAACGCTTGAAGATTCGAATTTGCATTTATCTTCTCGTATTGATGATATTAGGAACAGTAATACGAAAAATTTTGAAGAAAGCATTTCTTCAATGAGACTTTATACATGAACTTTTGTTTTATCTTTGATCATGGGGGGGGGAATCATCTTTTTTGTGTGTGTTTCATACTGCGATCTCGCTGATAGCATTCATCTACTGCATTTGTCTCCTTATATATTATCACGTGGAACCGCCTGTATTAAAAATGCAACCCAGCAGAAAAAAATATCGCAGACGAAGGCGCGTTCAGGTGCGAGGTAGTTTCCTTTTTATTATCTTTCAAGCTTCACCTTTCACTCTCGAACCCATCATTGGGAACAATTTGAACCTATCTGCATGATATAGTTTCCGTCTGGCAATAAAATACCATACGTAGCTCATTAGGCACTCCTAATGATGAATTTTATAGCAAAGAGATTTGATTTATGATTTCAACATGGAATATATCAGACAAATATGTTGGAACATGGTTCATGAAAATTGGTTCAAAGAACACATCGCGTTTTTCAGATGATAAAATTTGAGAATCAACTTTTGCCAGCATCTTCTTATGACTGTTTCATCTCACTCCGAAGACCGCAATACAAAAACAACTTCCTGTGTCGGAAGAAATCCTGAGAGAAATCCCACAGGTACTGGGGCTTCCAGATAAATTTCTAGTCTTATCCATGTTTTTCAATCAGGTATCCGGACTTACCATATCATTCACAAGGAATAATAAATGACAGTAATACAATTTAGGCGTTTTTCTGAATATTCCCGAAATAGATTATTTTTATCAATTGAAACCGAGGGATGAACATCTAAGTCCTATTCAAAATTCCATATCGTTATTTGTTTCACTGAAATATAAGGATGTTGGCCTCCCTGAGTGTATAGCCATGGGCATTTATAAGTCATGAAACTAATATTTTGTCACATACATTCGATTTCAATATAACTTTTGTGATTCTAAAAATAGGGATTCAAAATAACCCTGTTACGTCAGCAATCGGTCTCTCATGATGACGAATATTGAATTATATCAAAAATAAAATATCAATATAATTCCTTAAAGACTAAAGTGTAGATGTTGACTGCTCCATGGGAAATAATTCATTGTATACTCTTTATTTAAAATCATCCAGTAAAATCATTATGGCCTCGATATTAGACAAGAATAAATACATTTGAGGAAATGTAATGGATATTATTTACGATATTTCTGTTTACTGACTCATTCCATACATTTTTGTAGTTTTTGTGGGATTTTCTCTCCCCGATTCTAAAAAATAAAACTGAAAGATTTCAACGTTATCACAATATATTTGTAGTAAGGACAGATTTATGATCTGCCAAATGTCACTGCAGTTGAAATTCAATCTTCAGATACCTAAAAGAGAAATTCTCAAGGAAATTCTATTTGTCAGTGACACCTCGTTTAAAAAAAAATGTTCTGCTCCCGTTTTCAACACAATGAATAATGAAGGGAGACAATGATATTGCTTCTTGTTCAGTTAATATAGTTATGGATATAACTTGGCATTCACCTCTTGAAACTGACTATGAAAATGGTAAATTTAACACCAACTGAAGAAAAAAACACCTGGTATCCAGACATGTTCCTGTCATTTTTTATTCACTGTGTTGAAAACGGGAGCAGATTAGTTCCTTGAACGTCCACTACATCAAGATAAGTAGCAATTCTGATATTTATTGAATATATTTGTCTTCCATTTTTTAAAAACAAGGTGATAGTGACAGATAGAGAATTTCTTTTTTAGGTATCTAAAGGTTGAATTCCAAGTGCAGTGACATTTTGAAAACTACTATAATTTCTAGTTTAATTTTTTTGAGGCGAAGAGAGAAAAAAAATCTTACAAAAACAAGAAAAAAGGATATACCACCTCCTCGATTAAGTGATAGACAGTATTCACTCAATACACTTCATACTCGTCTCTCCCAAACTGAACTATTCACGGATTTGTCGGCTCTCATATACGTCCATTCGTTCACTATAGTATTCGAGAAGTTATGTTTATCTCTAGAATCTTCGGCTACATTCTTCGTTCTTGACCCATCGCGATTCAATGTCTCACGACGCCTCTGTTTCGTTTACCTTCCTAACAGTATGATACAATTCGGAGAACTGACAGTTAATGAAAACACCAAGGTCGCAGCCCGTGGTTAACCCCTTGGGTAGCATGTCTAAACGTTTGAGCAGCCCATTTAATTGCTACCTAACAATTTTAAAAAAATTCGATTTAGAGGGAAGATCATTATTCATTATCATCATTTTCTATTATCAGAAAATGATTATTATTATTACTATTATTATTAATTATCAGCTATGATTTTCAACCATAAAATATCGGATGAATCATATACGACATTTGTGAACAATCATGTAATGGGTACCACTCCAAATATTTAAATATTTGGGTGTGCACTTAGAACAGAAATTGAACTATATCCATCATACCTAGTTGATGGGAAAGTGTATCACTAAAACTAAACATTTTCACAGCTCAATCCACATGAACAAGGGAGTTAACCAGAGAAGAGCGGCGCATATTTATAATGCCATTTGCCGCCGAATTCTTGAGCAAGCTCCCTATATGCATCAACACTAGGAAGGCGGCAATGTAAAAAAAAACACGATAAACGAGGTTCTATATCAGCTAACCAGGGTACAACCAATTTCTAAGAGAATGATAAAGCCATCCTTGAATTTTGTATTGAACGAATCCAACCCCAGTGTTTACATTGAACCCAAGATGAAAGTTTGCGAAAAACACATTGCTCGAATGCTTCAACAATATAGCACAAGTGCCAGAAAAATGATTGAAGACATTCTTTTTACATCTTTCAATCTCCCTCCTCACAACCACTAGTTTTTTTTTTTCACCCAAACAGCATGAACCAATTCTATATCTTGAACATGCCAATAATGATTTTGTAAACTTGATATACAATGAGTATCATAACTGTTAACCCCCCCCCCCCCTTATCTAACTCTCTTGTTAGGATATTCAAATCTAAACTATTCACAAAAAAATGTACATTGTAGGAATCAAAAGTCGTCGTGTCTGCGATTCGCCTAACAAGAGTCCAGTAATGAGTTAGATAAGGGGTGGGGGGGTAACACTTATGATGCTCACTGTAAAATCTCGATGTGATACAAGCTGAAGGACCCCGCCGGTAGCCTATTGGAAAGCCAAAAAAAGCATGCCTAATATTATAATTATTATTTATTTGCAGAGATGCTGTTGTAGTGCAATGAGCCACAAAGACATCTCGAAGCTATGCATCGCCGAGTGAAGCGATGGACTCGTACGACCTGTTCGGCGAAGATGGCGGTGGCATGTTGGAAGGACTGCCCGACCTCGGGGGCGGCGGTGGAGGGCAGTCAGGGGGCGGGTCCTTCGACGCGGCGGTGACTGGCGGCGGCGCAGGAAGAGGCGCGCCCTACGCGCAACAGCAACAGCACACTGTGAGAGACTCTTTTTTTTTTCATCATCTCTTGACAACACTAAAGGATTGTTGAATCCTATAATGTTTGAGAACATTTTGAAAGTGTGGAGGTCGAACGCAGCAGTAAATATGTGAACAGTAGCCCAGGACATGTCGAATTTGTGCTTGTAGATCATGGGGAGCTGTTGTGGGAGGTACATACTTCTCTGCAGGAACAGAAATACATATTTATTTTTCAGCATCAAGTCAATTTCTGGATTTCGTTTCAATCGTGTTCAGGTGCAACAACCCAAACTTACATAAGTTAGTTGTCACAGGAACATCAGGAAATGAGAATTGCCATTCCCTGTGATCCCGGGAAATAATAAATTCTTCATGAATTTATTAAAGAGCACATTTTTTCAGATAGATAAATAGTTATATACTCTATTATCCAGAGCAGAAAAAAAACTTTTTTTGAACTCTGATTCCTGCATTGTTCATTTGATAATCTTCATGGAAAATGCTAATGCAACATTATCTGACGTTTGACATGAGTTGTATTTGTTATAGGACTGTTTTGATATGACTGTGTCAAAAAGTCCGTTCCTGAAGCAGAAAGAGAATGGCATGTCCTATCACATAATGCAGCATATCTATATTGAATGAAATACAGAATGCTGGGAGAAATCACAAATTTCAGAACAGCAGGAAAATACATTCCAACTTGGATTCCATAATTTAGACAGCAGTTAAGGGAATTTCATTAATTTGTTAATGACCTTTAGACATTATACCAGCAACCTGGTGGCGAATGGATGGATGGATCTATATTGCAAAGTACTGCTCATAAAGTTGCTGACCATGCCAGCTCACACAACTTCATGTGAGAGGATATTGAATATTGAGGGTATTGTCCACATCCAACAACTAGTTCATCTGGAAAACTAGTATATGTACCACAGTGACATTTGTCCAATTTAGATGAGTCAGTCTGATGATCTACCATATCCTTGTGTCTGCAATAAGGCAATCTTTATTTCACTCTTGTACTAAAATACGTCTCCACAATAGATACTGGAGTCAGTATGAATGTTCTTTCACCTTTTTAGGAAATGATAGTTTTCCAATCATTTGATTAATTTTATTCGACAGGTCAACTGCACAACCCTACGGGAAACCCCATTATAGAAATATACATTAATATTATCATACCATATCTTACAAATATAAATCATACAGTTCAACTGAATACCAACTCTTTCCTTTGCATCTAGGTGCAAGCACCTGTATATGCACAAAGACATGAACAATTTTTGTTTATGAAAATGACAAGTATAAAAAATAGAGATACATATATAAAAATAGAAGCTATATGTTATTTTTGAGTGGATGAACAGAAAGTAGAGTTCATTCAAATTAGTTTCTATACTATTACAATAGACCCAAAACGACTCAATTTTCTAAGATTTCTTAAAAGGTAACTAGATTGTCTATAATATATGTTTTGCAACTTGTGCTTAATTTTTGTATGTTTTTTCAAGTTCCTCATTGACAAGGGCACACTTTGGGCCAAGATAACCAATAAATCATTTGTTGATATTCTTTGATCTTCCTGGTATTCTAACATGTCTCACATCAACACTACGAGTAAAATTAAACTATAAATATTAGTGAAATAATTTTTTATATCTTTTTTGTGAAAATATATACACACATTGCTTACATAAAGTGATCTAACATTAAGAACATCTTTATCAAACAACAATGACGAGTGGGATAGTCCTTTTTCTTTTTATGTATAACTTTCAGAATGTAATTCTGTTTGATATTTAATTCCTAATCTCGTATATAGACCACTCCAGACCAATATCCCATATTGAAGAATTGATTGAACCAATGCTTTATAGACTTGGATCAAAAATTTCTTATTGAGAATATCCCTTAGTTAATAGAATTCATAGATCAGGTGTCGTATCCTATTAGTCATATAGTTTATGTGGTTATCCCATTTTGAATTTTCATCAATAATTATGCCTAGATATTTGATTTCTATCACCTCTTCAATTTCTTCAGAAATATTGTCTATTGCAATCTTATCAAAGCTCGGGCGTGAATGATCTGTTATGGTGAAAGAGAAAGAGAGAATTTCTAGCACTGCGTATGTTCAAGTGCATCATACTGAAACATTTTTTAGCAGAAGTTATAGCATCACTAAACATTTTTTGGATCGATGATTTCTTCATGAATTTCATTTTCCTTGATTTCAAGTTGTCCTAGTACATCATCTTCACTTATTATTACCATTACTAATCTTGAGGGTTGATACTAATAGTTTCTAAGGGAGACATAGTCAGTTCGATTCTTCAAATTTTGTACATGAAATTTCAGCGTTGGCAGTCTTTGCTAATAGCTTCATGAGTGACTGAATGTTCAGTTTTAAATTTTATATTGCTTATGTGACAAATAACACATTTCATAACAGTTTTCATAAGCTGGAAAACTTTTCCATCCAATACAATTTTTTTTCATATAAATAATCTTCCAGAATGTTTGACTGCTACAATCTGCAAAAATAATTGCCTTCCTGCCACGATTTCTCTTCACATGTGTCCTCTTGACATTATTTTGTTCCATAATGTACTTTTTTATTTCTTCAGTGGTTAGATCTGTCGGACAGCCGATGATTTTTATTCCAAGATTTCTTAGTGTTGACATATGAATGGTATAGTCTTTGTTCAATTTTTTTATTCCTGAGGATACTAATATTTGAGCATCTTCCATTGTTGAACATTTAATCACTTTTAAAACTTGTAGTTTCAACAGAATTCACACTAATACGAAGCTCTGAAGGGTTAATATTTTTCGACACATCTTTCGTCAGTTCTTTATTCAGCACATTTTTCGGTTTTATCATGATGTTCGGCACAATTTTTATGATCTCGGCCTGACCTTGTTGTATACACTCCATTTTCATGTTTACAATATCGGCGTATCTGATGTTTTTATCTTGATGTGTTTTAATACATTTTTCTCTTGAACTTCATAGATTAGGATTTCGAGGAGTTTGTTTGCCTTTTTCATTGATTCATTTTCTTTGGTAAAACAGATAACTTTCAATATAGTTGCTTCAAGAAAGATCTTATTGGCACAGCATATAACTTTGTCACTAGATATCACTTTAGTGTTCTTATTCTGAGAAATACAGCTTCTGTGATACACAGTACACAGGATATAACTTCTTTCACAACTTTTCTTTTACAACAACCACAGTAATTTTCATTTCCTTTGTAGATCTCTTCATATAACCTGTTCTCTTTATAAATTTCCATAATTTCAGAACATGCTAAAATTCATTACTACGCCGATGATATTCAACTCTATATCTCTTTAATGTGAATGAAACACATAATAATATAAATAAATATTTGAATACATTGCGAGTTTTCCACCATTCACAATTTACGTTTGAATTCAAAATGGGTTTGAGGTCATGTTATTCCAGTCGAAAAAGAAAGTGGATAGTTCTCGTGAAGATATGAAAATGAAAATCGGTTGTTATATGTTGCCTATAGCCAAGGAATGCAAAAATCTAGGATTGTATGTCGACTCGGAACTGGAACTCACCAAACATGTCAGCCATCTTTACCAAGCTCCTTCAACATTCTTCAACAACTCTTTCCTAACAGACACATGCTTTCCAAGAACTCAGAGCTTTCTTTATGCAAATCATTGATTATGTGACCTGCCCTCTTGGGGTTTGATAAGTATCATCGAAGAATACAAAACTCATGCATTCGATTTTTCTTCGGAAATTTGATCACCACAGTACTGAGTTCAATAAGTCTGGTTGGTAAAGGTTGAATGATCTTCGGAATCTAATGTTTCATTTCAATTATTTACTGTGTGTATGACTTACCTCTCAGACGAATGAAAGCAACACTGTAGAAATGAATGAAATATCTATGTAACTGTATCTATATCTATGTATGTATCAATACAAAATTAGGTATGAAACATGATATAAATAAAGACTGGTGTCTCAACTCCCTATACCCAGCCACTAGAAAAAGTTGTAGACCTTCGCCTACTTGATTTTGTCGGATTTCAATACCTTACTAAGGCTTCCCAATATCGAAACTAGGTGGCGTCACCTATGCCGATCTCGAAGGTTATCTTGGAAATGCTGGAAACATGATGTGGATTTGAAATTCAACATAAATGTAAAAACTGAACTGTTAGCTATCCATCACTGTCAGGAATCCGTCATTATCAGTAAAAGCGGATTTGACTTCACCGGATCGACGATCGTATCGCCATCTATACTCAAGTGGTGCGGCCTTAGTGAGGTCGTTTGACAGGTCTACATGTTTTGGAAAGAAACAATTGAAGAGTTATTTCACCATCCTATATCCATCTTGGTATGAAATTATGGTGACATTTGTCTTCAATTTTGTTGTTCTCTTTATTTCTCTGTAGTAGGTATTTTGGTAATTTGTAACTGTTGTTAGGATTGTTTTTATTTTTAAATCTTTTTAATTTCATAGTCAAGTTGAAATGCAACTATTATAGCTGAATGTTTGCCTTTTCATCATTCAGCCTTCCTCTCATGTATATGAGCTCATTTTGTTCAATTTTTTTTCAATGTGTAGAAACTAGAATGACTAATATATCCGCTTCATTTTTATTAATATTATACTGACGAAACATTTCATGTCGACAGCAGCCGACGGGCTACTCGCAAGACTCACCGCTGCAGAAGCTGTCCAGCTTCGGTGGCGGAGCCGGAGGCGGCGGCGGCGGCGCCCCGGACTTCAACCACATGGACCCGAGCGCCGTCGCCGCGTACGCGCAGGGCTACGGCGCCGGCGGGGGCGGCTCGGACCGCCCCATGGGGCCGCCGCCCGGTGCCGCCTACCAGCACCAGCGGCAGATGGTGCGGCCGGCGGGGGCGGGCGCCGGCGCGCAGTACCCCTACCAGACAGATAACATGTACTCCATGCCGGATGTGCAGGTGAGTCGTGGCTGGAGTTGGCAGGTTCAAAACGACAATTATCGTGAAATAATCTAGCATGTCAGAATTGTTCTCATTGAAATAAGATACAAAAATTCTGGAAGGGGAACAAATTAGCAACAAGAAATCTTGGTTCGATTGTTTTCGAGTTCAAGTTTCATATGACAACATTCTCATGGAATTTGTCAAGCGTGGCAGTATTTTCCATTATAATTTTCTAAACCAATTAGCAACCAGAAAGCAACAAATTCTTGTGTCTTCATTTTTTTATTCATATGTCAGTCAGTGATGAAATGAAAAAATTATTGTTGTATGGTTTGTGATTTCGATCAGGGCTCTGATTATCTCACCTGTAACACTCAATATTAAATGTATTTACCTATGTCGCAAAGAAATATCACTTGGAAATCCATGAATAGAGACAGTTTCACACTTTCTGGATAAACAAAAAGATACAGCACAAATAGGACGAGACATAATACCAAATGATCAGAATAAAACTGAGAACAAAAAAGTCAGACACAGCGAAGCAAAATTACGTAAACGAAGTACAAACTAAACAAATGAAACTACAAAACTTCTGTACTGTGAACACAACACAAATCTACAAACGAAAGGAATATTAGATCAATGTAAATTGAAAAATAATGCATTTTTTCAAACAAACACGATACAAGACACGATTTTGATTTCACACGACACAGCTTTTGACAACTTGATTGTTGTTACATAATCACAAATTTCGAAAATTTTCGAGAAACAGGTGAGAATCATTTCATCCGATACAGAAACGCCATCAGGTGATCTTACACTCATCTCACTAGATTTGTATTCCATATTTACACCTATAGCTGTTGTATGCCCCTTATGATGCAATTTCACCCATAACTGTTCAATTACATCAGAGCTTGATATCTCGGAAAAAGAAAGAGAACTTCTAATATACAATGCCACACCATCCCCTCTTTGTCCACTATCTTTTCTCAAAATACTATAATCCTGAATTGCAATCATATTATTGCTGACATCTGCAGTTAGCCATGTTTCACTTAACCAAAGAGATCATACTTATTTGTATGAAATTGTAGGCTTATATCATTTATACTGGGCATCAGAGAACGAACATTTGAATGATCTATTACTAAATTCTTTTCCGATATCATTTCACTTCGCTTCAATATAACAATCTAGTTTATTAAATTTATAACAATAAGTAATTTCTAATGATTTACTTCATCAACAATTCTACTGAACATAATTATTTTGGTAAGTTTCTCTACAAACTGATCAGTTACTTTTTGTTTGACTACAGGTAAGCCTAATTCCATCATGGTGGTTTTCTGATTCTTTGGACCATATTGGATTTTCATTTGTTTTCTCTTGTTACTTGATTCATCTCCTGTTCTTGGTGAGATATCTTCTCCTTCATCAACTGAGTTTTCCTCGCTTATATTTGATTCTTGATTTTCCAATTCTAATAGATCTTTCACTGTAAAGATACTACCATTTATAATCAAATCTCGACCCTTTATTCTTGCATCCAAATTCTGCTCATTCGCGGTATTCAAATGGGTTCTCAAGAATTTCTGATCTTTCCTATCTGCTGGACATAAATCCTGGGCTATGGAAACGACGCTACCCTTGAGATTTTTTGTTTGCTTCAGCATGGACTGTTCCCTCAGATATGACAAAAATTCTACCAGAATTGGAGAATTTCGTGCTTTGTCTAGGGTATAGATATTACCTATATCACTATCAACAATAGTAGTTTTCATCAGGTTATTCAACGCCACAAGTGTTTTGTTGAGGAGATCGACCTAGCTTACTTTTAGTCCAAATATCAAAATATTGTTACTCCTGATTTTCCTTTCGAGTGCCAGTTTACTACTTTTTAAGTCCGCCACTTGAACATTGAAAAACTCATGTATTCAAAATTCGAGATTTCAAATTTTTTGCATTTGACTGTGAATTCGTACCTTATTCCTTTTTCCTTCCTGTCACATTATTTTTACTTCACACTTCACTTTTTATTGTATTTGAGCTAATGAACTTTAGTACCTTTATGATAAAGGGGTGCGAAGTACCAGCTTAATATTGAAATGAACAGGAATAAATTTCAATATGGGATTCCCACATCTCACCGGTTGAAATGATTTTTTTCAGTTTGAAATTATAATTCAAAATCCAAAACAAAAACAAAAAAACTGTTTTTCATTATTCTCATTTGATATTTTTCCAAAACTGCCAAATATCCAATATTTTTCGATCGATCAATCATGTCAGTTCGTCGTGGGACACTCTGTATATGATACATTACTACTACTACTACTAGAAATGAATAGGTATCGTATGAAATGAAACGAAACATTTCATGTAAATTCCAATGTTACTCGGTATAATAAATATATGTACTCATATTGAATACTGAGGTATTATAAAGTGCATGTTCTCATTAACACTTGGAGTCAAATATGTTCCAACGTATTCGCATTCTTTTTGGATTTTTAAATTATATCATCCATATCACCTTTCATTTGTTAACTAGTTATTGAATTCACATATCTATGAAGTGTGATTCACACTAACATCCAGTGGAATGTACCACCATATCAAATACTTTGATCAAGACTTTAGGTGTTTTAGGTTAATATCAGTAATTCAGAGTAGATGACGTGAAATAGCTGTTTTTTTAAATTCAAAGTGTGATTTCACATTTCATTCAACTACTACAAATGAATGACCAGTCTCGCCAGCATTAATTTTCTCGTAACAATTTTATGAATAATCATTTGAAAAATATATTAGTTCTCGGAATTCAATCAGAATCGATCTTATCAGTGCTGATCAGGTCAGATACAAAACAAACAGAATTAGATTTTCATTCAATTTTCACTTAGTAAAATCCTATCATTGCAAGAATATCTTTTTCGGAATTATTCACAAAGAGGTAACATTTTGGCCAGCCATAAATTTTCAGTGTCAATCCTAATCCATTCCTAACCCCCATACAAGTTTCGACTCATGAGGTGGTGGTTTGGCTAATGAGGGGGTGCAATAATTGAAAAAATATAGAAAGTATTTCTTTTTATTCATTAGATTTATACACAAAGAAAATATATAAAATAATATTAATGAAATTATTATTGCATTCTTTCATTGAATCGGCGTAATACTTATGTATTCCTGTAACTTCTTGATACGATGTCAGTATTTATCGATATTCAAAACAACTGAACAAATCATTGTCAAGTAACACGAATAAAATAGATCCTAACTCGCCGCGCATAGGTAAGCGGTATGGGCGACAGCAGTAACATGCAAGCTGCCGCAGCAGCCGCCGGATGGAGCCAGCACGCCGCAGCAGCCGCTGCGGCTGGATATCCCAGCATGCACAGATACACGCAGCAGATGAGCCAATACCGCCAGCAAACGATGGCCGGCTATACGCACCAGCAAGAACCGAAACAGCAGTTCCCGGCCGGGCAGCACCCCATGATGCAGCAGCCGCATCAGTCCGCCTACCAGATGCAGCAGAGGCACGCTCCCCACTATCCGCAACCCTCCTCAGGCTACCCCTCGTCCGCCGCTAGCCAGGGATACGCCAGTTACATGCACCAGAGACTGCCGCACCACCATCAGTACCCGCAATCGCACCACCAGATGGACATGTCCTCTGTTTCGCAGGCCCAGCAGTATGCTCAGATGGGTCACAGTCAGAGCTTGTCGCACGCCAGTGGGCCTACCAGCAGCCACATGGGCCAGACACACGCATCCGCACAAAGCCACGTCACTGTGCCGCAACCGAACCCGCAAGCGCCTAGCTCGATGGGGCATCCCAGCTCCATCGGCTACGGCCAGAGTCATCAGTCCATGCAGTCGATGCAAAGGCCCATGGAAGTATTGCCGCCCAGCCAACAGCAGTTCCAGTCGAAGCACTCAGCCGGACCGATGGGTAACGTCAGTCCGCAGTATCGCGCCCCATTTCCTCAACTGTCGCCACAGATGTCGCCCCGACCGCAGATGTCTCCTCGACCTCCCACTTCGTCGCAGATGTCACCGCGACCGGTGATGTCACCAGCCAAACCCAATATGTCGCCGCATCCGCCGAGCATCCAGCAACAGACTAACCTGAGTCCCAGGCCTGCTACTAGTCTTACGCCAAAGGTGACTGCGGCTTCTCCGGTGCCGATGGTTCCCTATTCACAACAGAGTACGTTGCAAGCTCTCGAGCAGATGGTGATGCCGCCGTCTAGCACCAATCCCACGGAATATCCGCCCTATCAACCAAGGAGTTCTCTGGGTCCACCTCCTGGGCCGCCTCAGAACCCGCTCAGTCCGGCGATGGGAATGAGAAACACGATGGCATCTGAGCAGCAATGGCCTCCTGTACAGTCGAGGCAATCTTCACATCTGCCTAGCTTGAATGGCGGATCAATGGGAATGATGGAGCAGAATCCTATTCCCACCAGTCAGTCTTTACCGCCGACCCAGAATTTACCTCCATCCAATTTGACGCCAGCGCCTAGTTTGAATGTAGGGTTTAGTAATGAAGATTTAAGGAGCGACATCGGCAAGAGTACTCTTCCAGATATGCTCGCTAGAGAAAAAGAGACATCTTCCGCTCAGTGTTTGCCGGTCAGTAGTCAGAGCAGTTTCACTTCAGTCCCGTCGCCAACGACCAGTTTACCTGACAAAATGCCGAGCAGTACTACAAATACCGAAGTGATGGTACCCACATCTACCCCATCGGCATCTTCTCACCCGCCTACACCTACGCCCACATCTACAACAGACGACAATATAACGAACACCCAAGAGGCTAGTCTTCCTTCCAACAGTGATTCTGTGAAGCAAATAGACGAGTTGAGCAATACTAGCTCAACGTCTCAGCAGCAGACTCCAAGTCAAAGTAGCACAACGAATAACTTCACAGATTTCAACTGTGTTTCGAGCATGACGGGCTATACTAGTCAACCTAGTACACCTAAAACTAGTAAGATGGATGATCTGGTTCAATCTAACGTGTCCATGTTCAGCCAAGACAACTCGGTTTCTCAAGAATCTTTGCCAGAATCAAATAAATCTGAGCACAGTTCAATACATTCACCGAGGCTCCAATCACCGATGAGTCAAAATTCGATGCCATTACCATCTAGCATAATGAGCAGTCAAAGGGAGAGCCGTACTCCTTCGTATGGCGTGACCCCTAATGTTTCTTCACCATCTCCAACACAGTCTCATTCGATGTTGAGTTCCAACAGGCAGTCGCCCATTTCTCAGGGTCATAATGTAACGCCCAGTCAGGTACCAACGTCGCAAATGCTACCTAATATATCACAGCATCTAAGCAACATCCAGCAACAAAACCTGCAGGGTGCTCAGCAATCTAATACAAATCAGCAGAATCTCCAACTAGCATCTAGTAATATAGGACAGCAAAGCCAGATGAACAATTCTGGCAGAAATAGTCCGAATAGTAAAAGTAGCATATCTAGTCCTCCACCAGTTACAGCCATGCAAAACAGCATCTCAAGTATTTCTAGCCATGGTAATATACCGAGAATACCTAGTCCACGGAATGTGTCTAGTATGATATCTTCGCCAGGAACTAATTCTTCGGGACAGATTCACTTACAAGGAATCGGTAACTTCCCAAATATGGTTCAAAATAATATATCTACCATGATGTCCCAAAGCCAAGGTGCCATTTCTATGGGTAATCAGAATACTCCACCCGTTAGCCAGACTATCGTACCTCCAGTACAAGGACAGATCTTGTCGTCGATGTCGATGAGCGGACAAAATAACATGTCATCGATGGTAGGACAAGTCGATATGGCACCAATGTCAGTTCAAAACACATTATCGTCACTGCCTGGGCAACATAATATCTCAGGGGGGCAAGCTAACATGGCGAATATCCAATCACCTCCTCCTCAGTCTATGTCAATGATGCCGGTATCACAGAATATTCAAGGGCAGAAAATCCACACGCCACCAATTCAGCTGACGCAACTTGGGACTCTACCTCACAGTCAAATTCAGAACCAAAACTTGCCAACACACGGTGCAATGCCCTCCATGCCTCCGACTAGCAAATCAGGAGGTCTTTTTGACCAAGGAAGTCCTATGTTGGGTCCAAATGGCATGCCTGTCAACCCAAACAGGGGTATGACCCCTCATGGGCTGCCCATGGGACACCCGGCCTTGGGCGTGGGATTGTCTGGACATCCTGGGATGATGGGAATGATGCCAGGCCCAGATATGCCAGGATATCAAACTCCGATAAGTCATCATCAAGAGAGAGCAGCTCTGCAACAGCAGTTACAAGAGATGTATTGTATGCCCCCCGGTCCAGATCATCAAGAGAAGATAAGTTTCCTTCAAGACAGACTGAATATTTTGAGCCAACATGAAGCAACTGAACAGTGTAACGGGGGCCCACAGTGCATATTACAGAGTCCAATATTCGCATCGCCAATGATCGATAGTCCTCAGGTTACTAGTACGACTGGTCGGGGTAGAGGCAAAGGTCCTCCGAAACCGAGAAAGCCTAGAGCAAAGAAGGGCGAGAAAGTTGCATCACCAATCCACATGTCTCAATCGATCAACGTAATGAACACATTAATGCCAATAGGGATACAGCATCAGTTACCAGTCTCCGACGATTTTGTGACTCCTGGTGCAGGATTGAGCATTCCTTCCGGTGAAATGGCAGATATAGGCATTGACCCAATAACTGGTTCACCAGAGAAGAAGAAAAAAGGTCGAAAACCTCGAGGGCCGAACAAGCCTAAAGAGCTCAGAGATACCGCTGATCCTACTTCACCGAGAGAAGTGAAAATGGCTAAGGAGAGGAAAAAACGGGAACCAAAAGATCCCAAAGAACCTAAAGTCAAGAGGAAATATATCAGGAAGAAAAAATCGGGAGAATCCGAAGAAAGTGCTACTGATGAATCGTTTAACAAATCAACCGAGAGCATGGACGAACTCTCTGTTGGTCTGCAGGAGAGTAAACCTTCTGAAGAAGCAGAAGCTGAGGCAGAATTGGAGATGGAAGTGGAAGCAGAAGCTGAGGCAGCTGCTGCTCCGCTCGAAACCAAACAAGAAGATCAAGACTCCCAAGCGCAGCCTGAAAGTTCGGGAACAACCGAGGAGGATCCCATTGAGAAACCCGAAGAAATGCAGGCTGACTCTCAAACTCCCGCGGAAGGCGGAGCCTTATCCGAGATCGCAGATGACGAACCTAAGAAGGACGAGTATAATTTCGAAGACCAGCCCAGTCCGGAGATCGAAGAACTGCCAAAAAGAACCAGAAAACCGAGAAACCAAAAGGATAAGAAAGTGGTTTCAACGAAAACGAGGTCGAGACGTAGCGCGGGCACGGGCCGTCGACGCAGGGGAACCATCATTCCCGAATCCGATCCAGAAAACGAAGACATGGTTTCGACTCCGCCACCTTCACCGCCTGATGACGGTGAATGTTCGTCGAAACGACGATCGGCTAGAAATACTCAACGAAAAAAGTATATCGATGATGTTATGCTCAGATTTTCCGACGATGATGCCCCTGTTACACCTACTAGAAGTAGGAAGCACGTAGTTCCTTCAGTGCCACCTGTAGCGACATCTATTCGTTCGGAATCTCCTCCCCCCTTGGCACCCACAGATGAAACTACTTCGTCGTCTACGGATCCGAAGAGTCAGATGAACTACGTCTATGTCAATACCACAGAAGAAGACTCCATGGTTGTTCAATATGTATTGAGCTCAAGAATGTCTAAGCGGAAGAGGACTACTAGTGAATTAACTATGCCGAAAGAAACGGTAGATGGAACAAAAGATAAACCTAAGGAGGACAAAGATGACGAAACATCCGATGATGAAGAAGGTAAATCTTTGGAGATAGTGGAACAGCCTAAAGTAGAAGTTAAAGATGATAAAGGCGACGTTTCGGAAATGGTTGATGTCGAGGAATACTACGTCAAGTACCGGAATTTTTCTTACTTACACTGTGAATGGAAGACAGAGGAAGAATTATTCAAGGGGGATAGACGTATAGCCAACAAAATCAAGAGGTTCAAGCAGAAGCAGTCCCAACAAATGAATATCTTTGAGAATTTGGACGAGGAACCTTTCAATCCGGATTATATCGAAGTTGACAGGGTGTTGGACGTGTCGGAGCACACAGACGCAACCACAGGTGAGGTGGTCAAACATTTCCTGGTGAAATGGAGAGCATTGCAGTATGAAGACTGCACTTGGGAACTGGAGGAAGATGTAGATCCGATTAAGATTCAGCAGTATGAGAAGTTCAATAAGGTGCCACCCAAAGATACATGGAAGCCGAAGAAAAGACCGAACCCAGAACAATGGACGAAGCTAGAGAAGTCTCCAATCTACAAGGGTAACAACAGCCTCAGAGAATATCAGTTGGAAGGTTTAAACTGGCTCTTGTTCTCTTGGTATAACGGCAGAAATTGTATATTAGCGGACGAGATGGGCTTGGGAAAAACTATCCAAAGTTTGACATTCCTGCACGCCGTTTGGAAAACCGGAATCAGGGGACCGTTCTTAGTCATAGCTCCGCTATCGACAATACCTAACTGGCAAAGAGAAATCGAAAGCTGGACCGACTTGAATGTCATAGTGTATCACGGATCATCCACGAGTAGAAATATGATACAAGAATATGAAATGTATTATAAAAATGACAAAGGAATGTTTATAAAAGATCTGACAAAGTTCAATATTGTTATAACCACCTTTGAAGTCATCGTTACGGATTCTGCCGATCTCAAAGGCTTCAATTGGCGAGTATGCGTGATAGATGAGGCTCATAGACTTAAAAATCGAAATTGTAAGTTACTAGAAGGCTTGAGGCAGTTATCTCTCGAACATAGAGTATTATTATCCGGTACTCCATTACAAAATAATGTCAACGAACTGTTCTCTTTATTGAACTTTCTGGAACCGACACAGTTCCAGAATTCAGAAGTTTTCCTTCAAGAATTCGGCGCATTGCGAACAGAAACGGAAGTTCAGAAATTGCAATGCCTTTTGAAGCCCATGATGCTGCGAAGACTAAAGGAAGATGTTGAAAAGTCGCTTGCTCCGAAAGAAGAAACTGTTGTAGAAGTAGAACTCACGAATATCCAGAAGAAGTACTACAGAGGTATCCTTGAAAGAAATTTCTCCTTCTTAACGAAAGGTACTACTTACTCGAATATACCAAATCTGATGAATACTATGATGGAACTGCGAAAGTGTTGTATACATCCTTATTTGTTGAATGGAGCTGAAGAACAGATTGGGTACGATTACAAACATCAACACGGTGAAGATCCTGACGCTTATTACAAATCATTGATACAATCTAGCGGTAAAATGGTGCTTATCGACAAACTGCTACCTAAATTGAAGGCGAACGGCCATCGAGTTCTGATTTTCAGCCAAATGGTCAAATGCTTGGATATACTAGAAGACTACTTGATGTTCAGGAAGTATCCATTCGAACGAATCGATGGACGAATCAGAGGGAACCTTCGGCAGGCAGCCATAGATAGATTTTCAAAACCAGACTCAGACAGATTCGTGTTTCTCCTGTGTACCAAAGCAGGTGGATTGGGTATCAACCTTACAGCTGCAGACACAGTGATCATATATGATAGCGATTGGAATCCACAGAATGATCTCCAAGCGCAAGCCAGGTGTCATCGTATTGGTCAGCAAAAAATGGTGAAGATCTACCGGTTGCTCTGCCGGAACACTTACGAAAGAGAAATGTTCGATAAAGCCTCGCTCAAACTAGGACTGGACAAAGCAGTGCTCCAAAGTATGAACACTGTGCAGGGCGGAAAAGATTCTAGTAATAGACAGCTAAGCAAAAAGGAAATCGAGGATCTCCTGAAGAAAGGAGCCTACGGTGCCCTGTTGGACGAAGAGGATGGTGATAAGTTTTGCGAAGAAGACATCGATGTTATTCTGGCCCGGCGAACGCAAGTTATCACGATGGAATCCGAAAAAGGCTCCACTTTCTCGAAAGCTAGCTTCGCCTCGAGCGCCAATAGATCTGACATCGCAGTGGACGATCCGGATTTCTGGAACAAATGGGCCAAGAAGGCGGAGATTGATACCACCGAAAAGGACGAGAGCGAAGACCTGGTGATATCGGAGCCTAGGAGGCGCACTCAAATCAAAAGATACGGCCACGATGAGAGTGCCATCGATATGTCCGAACTAGAAAGCTCGTCGGACTCTGATCCAGAGAATGAAGGGCTTGGTATGGGGATGCGAAGCAAGAACAAGAAATTGAGGAAGAGAAAATACAGACCTGATGACTATATACCTAGAGAGGGCGAACCGAGGGGCGATATCGTTTATGGAAGTTGGGCGAGAAGGGAATGTTTCATGGTTGAAAGAGGTCTACTTACTTTCGGATGGGGTAGATGGCAGGAAATTCTGCTCCATTCGCAGTTGAGAAAAGGCTGGAAGGAGCAGGATATCGAAGACTGCGCTAGAGTTATTGTGAGTATAGTTTCATCGGAATAAGCATTCAAACTCTTATTTGTGTGTATTTTGCAGTTGTTGTTCTGCCTGAGATTCTATAGAGGTGACGAAAAAATTCGTAGTTTCATTTGGGACCTAATAGCTCCGTGCGAAGATGGTGGAGAACAAAAAATATCTCGGAACCATCATGGTTTGAAAGATCCAGTTCCTAGAGGAATAAGGAACAAACACAAAAAGAAAGATAAGGGTATTCTTTCTAAAGACTTGAGACATCCTGCGATAACAGATCCGAATCATTGGAGTAAAAGTGAAAGATATGATGGCGATATATTTTTGGAAAGCAACTATAAAAAGCATCTTGGGCGACACGCCAACAAGTAAGTGATTATTGATCAATCATTTTTATTGTTGATTTTGGATTCATATGATGACTATCATGCTAATTTAGAGAATACGTAGGTATTCAATGAAATAGATCTTCTCAATCCTGACTTTTGTTATTTTATATCATCATTATCATCAAAAAATATTTCTGGAAAGTTGACTTCATAATTGTTTTCAGGGTTCTGCTGAGAGTTCGTATGTTATACTACATCAAACATGAAATAATTGGTGATTTGGTTCAACATATTGCTGATGGGGTACATGCAAGGTAAGCTTTTTTGTCATTATCACCTGTGTTCCATTCTAATCTTTTGAAACGACTTTTTTTGTTGTTTCATCACATTCCAATTATCGAAGCTGTTCCATTATTATTATTTTCTCAAAACTAAAGGTAAGGTTATGTTGTAAATGACTAATATAGGAGTCAACAGGTGAAGTGGACCATGTTTCTTACAGTTTTATCTCAACTGATGAATACACATATTGATAACTTGAAGGGGGGTGGTCCACTCTTAATTTGGCTAAATCATTTCAAATTGTTGGGAGCCCTGCTTTTTTATTTTTAACAGTTACATGCATGATTCTGCTTCGAAGTCATGCTAGTGCTTATTTGAATTGCTGGTTACCGAATACAATTTTTACGTGGATTATTATATCGGGTACGAACATTTCCGCTCTTTTGTGATATTCCTGATGAACAGTTCGATTTTGAAATGATTTGGGAAAAAACCACCTACACTCGGGAAATAGTTTGTCATGTCTGTTAGCTTTAATAATCTATATGTTATCTATTTTGGTGAATGTGTTTTTTTTTGTCCTTTAAGGTTTGATTGGTTTGTTTGATTATATGCACAAAAGAGTTCATGTTCGTACTTGTACACATCACTATCACAGCTTCATGCTTTTTTAACCATACATTTTGTTATTAACACTAATGAACATCCATTTGATTGGTTCCCAACCCCAAACACTGAGAAGTGACGGTATGGCACTTGCGACCAAATTATTTTTTTAGACAAATTTAAAAATTGAAGATTTCAGTAAATTAAATACTATTGCCTGGTGCATAAATTTTGTACACTTCTAGAGGACTCCAAAATGATCTTCGCATCTTGAACCCATACATGTTTCCATTTTGAATCAGTTGTGATATGAAAATCATTAATTTCGTGTAAAGAATTGACAGTTTTGGAGCAGAACAAAATGTCTGAAGTTTCAGTATAATTTGGATTGTTGCCTGCCATTTAGTTTTTCATGAGATACCGGTATCTTCTATTAGTATCCTTGCATATTTGCCTCAATTTTTCGAAAGTTTAATGAAACGGACTAAAAATGTACGAATGTACTTTTCGAATAAATTTCACATGTACGGTCCTGAATAACAAGGAAACTTGATTATTTTCTTTTAATTTCTAAAGATATCTCGGAACAGCACTATTCAATTCGCTTTTTGTATGCTTTCGAAGCAGATTTATGCATTCTAATTGTATTAAACATGAAATTATTTGTATAGTTAAAAAAAAATGTCTCCCGACGTGAAAAACGAAAAAGAAAATTTCGTGAATAGAATGTAGATGCTTGCATGTTATATTGATAAAAGGGTGTATAAGATGCGAAGATCACCACAATCCAGTCGGCAGAGCGTTGAAAATACTATGACCTGACAGTGGCTTGATGTGATATATATTATAGCGGACTCACTTGGGTATGTTATGGAGATTCATAATATCGGAGTGTGTATATTCAAACAGTTTTGTTAAAATCCGGAGACCAAAAGCTCGTAATTGCCGTTACACCGTCATAAAACACCAGAAAGGTACCCAAATGGTAAATAAATATGTAATTGATTCGCATATTTTCACCATAACGGGCAGTCATTTTAAGAATCTGTTCATATAAAATACAGGTTAATTTTGATGGAATGGATGAAAATAAATTCCAATCTCAAACAATCGAATTTTGAACATCATGCACTATCAAAAAGTATTAATAATGAGATCAGACAATAATCAGATAAGTTCCATATCCATTAGTGTTTGATAGATTATGATATCGGCGAAGAAATTTTATGTGTTGAGCAGCCACAATTATGACTTTCCTATTGAGAGTCGAATCTTCGGAACATAACTAAGTTGATTCCAGTGGAGCAGAGTATCTGGTCAGGTAGGTACTCTTCGACCAGCAGTTCAGTCAGCTATGAAATAGTGGTAACCCATCAAATCTTTTACTGTTAAACACGCCTAGTTATCTATGCCGTCAAAGTAATTCACATAATGATTCTTCTTTCTTTAAAATTTTTAATACAAGGCACTTTATTTTCTTGCTCTCCGGCCTTTTACAGCAAAGTTTCTAATTCAACTACAAATTCAGGTACTGTTATCTTTTTTTTCTGACCAGCCTTGTATTAAAAATACAGGAGAATGTGTAAAAAAGCGGCAAAATTGAATAGGACAGACTCGTGCAATGTTAGCAAGGCTCCAATCCGAGAAGGGCTTCAAAAGATATTTGTTAACGGCGTGATGCATCTTCGGTTAAAGCTTTTTGAGGTCAATCATCAAACTGACAGTCCTGTTGATCTGAAGTATCGAGTTTAACATAACTGTTCGAGCCTTGTGCACGCTTTTCCAAATGATTCCCTTCGGAATCTGTCACATCGAGTCCGCTCTATATGCGCCTCTACCGACCGGACGACTGGGAGTCTTTTTGGATTCGAGCAGAAGTTAATTTCAAAATTGACAATTGGCATGACGTAATCCACAGTGCCCTGCCGATTTACCCTCCCGTAACGGAGCAATTACCTTGCGTTTGGTGGGATGCGGAATGCGACAGATCTCTGCTCATTGGCACTTGGAAGCACGGCTACGAAAATTATACGGAGATGCGCTCCGACGCTACGCTATGCTTCCTGTCCCGCTGCGGACCGCCCTCAGACCGCGAGATCCAGATGGCGGCGACCAGTATCGCGCAACCCCCTACGCCTGCACTGTAAGTAGTCCGATTAGACTCTCCTTAGGTCTGTCTCTCTCTATCTCTCACTGTCTCCTTAGACTGCCACCGATTACAATACAGTGAGTATCGCTAGCAAAGATCGTATACATTATGGATAAACAGGTCACCTAATGCAGAGTTCAATTCGTGAAACCAAAAGACTAGAGTGAAGAGAGATGTTTTTGATTTGTCACATCTATATGTTTCGGCAACGAAGCAGCAGGGTAATACCACGCCAGCGCCATCTACTCGCGAAAGGTAGAATATCTAGCGCCATCTAGATGTGTGAGATGGTTTCTGACGGATTGATAGTATTGGCAGATTTCAAGGTATGGTGGATAATAGCGAATCAGTATCGACTGATTTGATAAATATTCAAAGGAATTTTGTTACCTTTCCATTTATCTGAGAATGATGATTTATTACACTGCTGATTCCGTATAATGACAAAATATGACTTGCGGAAAAGTAACTGTTGAAAAGAACACTCTCAATAAACAAAGAAGAACCACTGGTCATCGAAAAGACATATCTTTCAGCCGATATTGACGAAAATAATCAATTGCATGCCATCTGAAAACACTCTTCTTTGGAAGGTCCCCTATGTGTTGTGTATTAATCCATCAGGTCTGGTTATCTATAGTGTCTATAATCTTTGTTGCGAGTAATCGGTGAACTCATTTGCATGAATTGAGGTTTGAAAACTGAGCGGATTCACATCTACATTAATGAAAGTTTGAATCAAGTCAAGTCTTAATCCCATTATTAACAACATACCAACTAACAATATTTACATATGTCATAGTGATTGTTAGCTATACGCATAGTTTTTTCGCAATCCTCAAAAGTGATTTTGGAATATCTGAAAACTTGGAGCCGTGATGTTATAAATTAGCATCGGCATAGCAAGACCAGACAACCTATATGGGTTTGCAAACAGTCAAAATACTTTAGGAAATACTAACCGTTCAAGCAGGTTCAGCATTCATTTATTCATTTCTATCTATCGGGTACACATATTTTGGGAAATTCTGCTTTGCTGGGTTCATTTCGGCTTTCAGCTTAACGAAATCTGGTATGTATATGTGGTAGCAGCTCTTCTGGAGTCTGAAATGTTCTTTTTAATCGTTCACAGAAGTTACATGGAATTTTTTCTATGTCGTAACTCTAGGACCGAATGATTTGGCGTGAATTGGTAAGAAATGTAGTCTTCAAATTACTGGCAATCAGATATGTTTACAGAAGTTTTCTTGACCACAATTTATGCAGATGAGTTTTTTTGTTCTATCTATCTACTAACCATTGTCCAAGAATAAGTTGCTGTGATGATAACTTGAGAACTTGAAAGAACATTCTCGAAGAATATACTTCCTTGGCAGCTTATTCGGTTCATGTTTTCAGTGTAGTTTTTCTTCTAATTACAAAATTATTTGGAGTTTCATTTGCCAAAAATGCCAAAAGCTTATTCCACTTTTTCATAATGCATGAACAGTTTTTAACCAGGTTTTTCAGGTAAGCTAATTTAGGTGAGATCCGGAGTATATTCATTCTCATGAATCATTGTGAGTTGGCCAGTTTCCTGTTTCAGCTTTACCATGCCAATAGACGTCGACAGTGACACAACTGACAGTTGTCATGAAAAATGATTATAAACCCTTACTTCGGGCGTTTCTCTTAATCTTTATATAATAAAAAAATACTACCATCAATGATCTTGATAATTTGATTGAGATGAAAAACGGAAAAAACTTGATTCTCGATGACTACAGCACTAAATAGTCACTCAGATTATAGATTAACTTTCTAAACATTCTGCTTTCATGTAACCTTCATTCAGTAATAATGTTGTGAGAAGTTACTGGGAGCATTGGTCCGTGAATACAAATAAGGAAGCTGAACGCCTTCAAAGATTTATTTTTCAAAAAAGTATTCGAACCGCTTCTATCGTGGATTTTCACTAATCCATAAGTTTTCATCTGTCATAGATACAGAAATTAATCATGTTACATGTTCATTAGATTATCTTTCGATTCAATTTTATCCTGAAACCCTGCTCCAATCGATTTATAGTACCTTTTTTTAGATACCATTTTTGTGAAGAAGTAAAGAAAACGGTTTCTTAAAATAACGTGATTGGACTATTATTGTTACTTTTAATCTTAGGAGCTGGATACAATTTTGAAACTTTCTTGTTTTCATGCTAATTTTTCATTGAAACACTTATTTTTAATTTTTCATGAGTATCTTTATCTCCCATTCAGATATTCTTCAGACCAGACCATATTCTTTTGAAGAGAGTTGTCGTGATATTCTAAATAGCCAGTTTGTATACCAATATTTCCCTGTAAGTTGTTGATTGAATATCACATTTCCTCTGAACTTAAACTAGAGTACGTTGTCTAGTAGAACTAATACTTCCTCAACTCATTAAACGATAGTCCATCTTAGCTACTGAAGTGAAAGGAGAACATTGTACTATCTTCCTGAATCTCACTCTACTTCTCCCAACACTAGTAACGAGGATGAAGCCGAAGATGACGATACCAACGAGGAATCGAGCGTCAAAGGAAAAAACAGAGACGCCTCCGAGGGCAATTCGGAAGTGGCGGAGCCGTCCCCAGGGCCTTCCGCTTCCTCGGAAACGCAGCCGTTGGACAGCGAAGAGCGGGGTTTGGAGGAATCGGAAGACAAGAGCTGGCCTACCATCACCGATCTGAATACGCGGCTCAGAAGAGTGATAACGTCGTACCAGAGGAACTATAGGAAGGAGGAGCAGAAGCTGGCAGCCAGCAAACAAAAGGTAATTTTCGTTCTGCAAAGAGATCGGACCTTAGATTATGAAAGGAATATATATTCCATTGTTATTGTTGTCTCACTGAGATATTCTAGATTCTCATTCATTGAAGGTGAATGTGCTTAGCGCTTGGATGTAAACTATTCAAATGTAGATTTTTGGCATCTAGACCAACATTCTTATCTTGGTTACAATCATAAATAGGGCTGGACGAACATGAATGCTGCGAAATTTTTACATCATGACGCTGAAAAATATTGTCTGATGAGTTCGTAGAGATATACAAAGTTACGAATATTCAGTAGGCAAGCACACTAATACAAATTTAATCAAAATGTTTTTGAAATTTCAGTGTAAAATTAAAATAATATTGTCGAAAATAAAATATTCTGTAGCATTGTTTCTTGAACGTCAAGGCCCTATGATCCAGAACATATGACGTCAGAGCTACCGACGCTTTTTCAGCTTTTTTAGTAAAAATTGCAGCACTTATTCCAGAAAAATAACATTTCATATGAAAATTTGGAAAAATTACCTAGTGGCCATTTTCAGCTCATAAGGAGTTATATTTTTTCCAAACAAAGTAAATATCATTCCCGAAATCGCGCACTTTTTTTTTAAATATATTATGAAATTATTCATTTTTAGCCCTCAGTTTTATGTTTTCACTGCATGAAGAGAAATTATACAATTTCTTCATGAATTTTTGGAAACGTGAATCTTTTCAAGGACTGGCATAAGTGCTTTTGTTAACTTGGAAGACCATTTTCGATTTTCGACAAGGAAAATCCCCCCTGAATAATTTCGCACTTATTTGGAAACACCCTGTATTTATCGATCAAATGAAGAGATAAATTCGACTGTCGCAAAAGGACTTTTACTAGTGGTGGAATTAACATTGTACATAAATTTATTTCAATAATACAATCCAAATCACCGCACACGGAAATTCCCACTTGTGTGTTGGATGGGATTATTGAAACAAACCGGTCAAATACTGTTTGTAAGATATTCGAGGAGGTGGTATAATAATTTTTCTAGTTTTTGTGGAATTCTTTCTCATCGTTTCTCATAAATCACTCTTTAGTGTCAAAAACTAATATCACGAACTTAACGAAATGAAATATTATTCATTCATTATGGTGAAAACGGGAGTAGAGTCGTTCCCAAAATTTCCGCTACAGCAAGATAAATAGAAATGTTCACATTTATTAAATATATTCGTCTTCCAAACATTTTTCTATAAACAAGGGGTCAAATACGAATAGAGAATTTCTCTTTCAGGTATCTGTAGGTTGAATCCCAAGTGCAGTGACATTATTATTATATATGACAAGTATTATTATAATTTCAATATTTTAGAAACTAGAAAAATAAAATGGTCAGAAATGTTAATTTCACAGTTACATCACCAAGTTATGTACTGAATATAATTCCATTGATTCAATTCATTGAGAACTTCTTGTGAACTTCTTCGGGTATCGCACTGATGGAATATTGAAATTGAATATTTTTACACGTAATACAGTTCTCTTCATTCGATCAATCAGTTACGTTATCGAACTTATCGTCTTGTCGCCTTCATTGCGGCATTGTCCATTGCGGCATTCACGTTCGTCTCGCCCCCCTCTCTCATTATCATTTATCGTTCACCACTACCCACCCCGTACCATCTCTTGTGCACCAACGCATGAGCGTCAATGGCTGCTCGGGTAGTGTCCAGTAGAAGTACGAATGCACTTGTTGTACAGACCCCCATAGACACCTCGGCGTTGGCGTCGCCGCTGGCGGCGCTCGCGCAGGCGTCGCAGCAGTTCGACCCGAGGGACGCCGCCGCGCTCGGACTCCAGGGATGGGACCTGCAGCAGCTGGCCCTGTATTTGCTGGTGAGTACAGAACGATAAGTACAGCGATCCGAGAACGGTACAACTGCGGAGAGGGTAGCCCGTTATCTATTCATCGACTTAACCTACATGATTTTCAATATAAAATAAAGCAAACTGATATGGCAACAACTCATTTCTGAAAGTACAGTGTATACGACATGGGACAGTATTATATAAATTCGACATTGAACTCATGAATATATATATATATATATATATATATATATATATATATAAAACAAGTAATGAATATACTACAATAACTAAATACGGGAACATTACGAGCATATAGTTCATATAATAGATAATATAAATAGTCCCTAGTATGACCCAGGTGTGACTGGTGTTGGCCATCGATCATCCGCTTGTAGTACCGAAGTGGCGGGGGAGCTTAGTAATATTCCGAGTTGTAACTCGGTAACCATATTCGCAGGTACCATTATGTCTATATATCTGATAAAAACTAATTCTAGAATGACGAACACAGCTCACGTGAAATAATCGAAAATTGTTAATATTAATAATTCAAGTGTAATTTCTCGATGTCGTTCGCAATCATTTGACGATAACGAAAACATAAATATGATGCCATATCGAATTGTGTACAGAGTACTGGTACAGAGTGGCTAGTAAGTTATAGAGTCCCACTGCTGATCCGAGGTTTAAAGCACCATTCGCTTCGGCTCTGAGTGATTCTGATGTCAGAAATTTATCTCAAACCTGTAACACTGCATAAAACATTGAACTTTTTGGAAACTGATGACAGTGACGCACAAAAATCGAAGAGATGATATCATTAAAAATTCATTGGGGTAGTATACGTAGTTACTTGATCAAAACGACACAAGTCTCCTATATTGATAAGATACATTTGTCATAAAAGCAATAGTAAGAAATAATACATCAATTCATGAAATCACAACTTGCATGCATTTATAACATCAGGATATATCATGGATTATCCAAGATGTAGTTGATGAAAAGGTACTGTCTCAAATTCTTGTGTTTTATTATTTTGTACAGTCATACATTACCAATCCCTTTCATCCAGATTCATTTTAATTGTAGTAACAGGTTTTGATTGCTACCTGACTTTTGACAAACTGTAAAACTCCTTGATTTTTTTATATTACTGGCAGCAAAATTATTAACTTCATCAGCAAAATATGTAGCAAAATGAATAGCACACATTGCAAAATTTCAATTTGGACGCCAATTTTCCACTATTGCAATTCACCATCTTTTGTAAATTATCGGATTGACTTACAACCTTTCACTTACAATTCTTCTGCATCTTTCGAAAATAAATTTTGAGATGATACATTTCTCTTCCACAAATAAGGATAGCACTATTTTAAGTAATTGCTGTACTGAGCAAAAAGGTCGTCTCTGACATTTTCGTCACGACTTCTGTCCATTCGCTATTTTTTCTAAGAATTCATTTGCATTTCATAAAAATTGTCAATTTCAGAGACCTAACTAAGTGATATAAATTTTGATATTGGTATACCGTTGGAAGTTGAAAAGAAATTCTGTTGGCATACTAAGATCGTACCTCCTTAAACCTGTTGTCTTGACACTGTTGCCAAATTTCTCATCAAGCACAGCACGGAAGATTAAGTAGCCTATGGGTAAATACAACGTGAAAATCAGTATGACATTTCTAGACTTCAACAAACAGATCAAAGAAGAGGCGAAATGTTAACCTGTATCATTGAGTGTGAAACATCACACATCCTTGATATATAATTGTTGAGTAAAAGTTCATGATGATGATCACCGGTTCTATCATGTTGACGTGATGATGAGTAGGGCGTTAGCACAAAGCTTATGGAAATGAGCCACCCTCTCTGTTTTACCGTTCTTAGGATGCGTCCAGGCGAGGTAAGCTCGGATGTTTTTTTTTTATGTGTGGGGGTGTGTATGTGAATTATTTAGGAATTTGGGCCATATTTTGCTGTTTCTTCATAATTTTGACTAGTTATTTGATGATGATTTATTTGCAAATATAATACATCGATATCAAATAGTAAAGCTCATTTTTATTTCAGCACAACAGATCTGAGATGAACCATTCTATTTTTCTATTTGTGTTGTAATTGTCAACCACGATTTAGGAAAATGTATAAGTGAATTTTGATAGTTGCCAACGGTGAAGAATCATTAAAAAAATATGAATAATTATCCAAGTTTATCGAAGCAGAAACAGCATTATTTTGCTAGCTAAGATACTGTACATACTAGAGGAATTCCCAATTCATGAAATAACAATGGAATTGAACAATGATTTTTCATGATCAAACAATTCATTCAACATCATGTGAGCTATTCAATGATTGGTCTCTAGTACCTCATTTTAAATTGAAATATCGTTTTCTCAGTTTGCTGCATGACGAATTATTTTCAATAACGGACTAATCACTGTACACTAACATCGACTATAACTTTCATCACGTGACATGTGGACATACAAATGATATTATCTAGACTTGGAGCCGTTTTCAACCTAAATCAAAACATATTTTCTGTTTCACTGTATTCTCGCATTGAAATCGTATCAGTGCAAGAAAAACTCTGATATCGCGTATAATTGTTTGTCACTTGCTTTTCCAGTTAGTCACAGGGTCGTATTTGGGGGATTTAAAATGATTAAACTGATTAAACTCATGCAGAAAAAGGACTGACCTCTCGAAGAACGCACATTCTTTTTATGTCAAGTTTTCAGTTTGCACTAAAAATATTATGAAATCTGTAATGATATTTTGAACCATAATATCTATTTCTGGCCGCGCAATCATCACGCTATTTCATAGTAAACGTGTCAATTTCGTCAATAATTGATGGGAAAACGCCTCTTGTATTCGATTTTGCGACATTTCAAAATATCACGATCGCACCAGTCGTTCTATGCACGCAACTACTGCACCTGACCAACTAACCCCCACCTGCCGAGTACTAACCCTCTACTAAACCCGAGAAATTGATACTGACCCTTCCAGAAGATGGAGCGCCAAGGCAAACAGGCCATGGAGCAGGCGATGCGCGAGCCGCACAAGGAACGCGAGAAACCGCCGATCTCGAAGCGGTGGACGAAGCGCGAGGAGGCGGACTTCTTCCGCGTCGTCTCCTCCTACGGTGTCATCTACTACAGGAAGAGAAAGTCCTACGACTGGCTGAAGTTCAAACAGCTGGCCAAGCTCGAGAAGAAGGGCGACGAGGAGCTAACCGAGTACTACAAGCACTTCGTGGTGATGTGCAAGAAGCAGACGGGATTAAATGTCGAAGAGGGCAGCTACGACGGGTCCATTGAGCATGTCAGCGAGGAGAAGGCCAGGAGGACGCTGGAGAGGTTGGAGCTGCTGTCGAGGATCAGGGAGGAGATTCTGACGCATCCCAAGCTGGACGAGCGGCTCAGGGTGTGCGTCACGTCGGCCGATATGCCCGAGTGGTGGATGGCCGGCAAGCACGATAAGGATTTGCTTTTGGGCGTTGCCAAGTGAGTTGAATGCTCAGTCTATCCACACATTTCTCGTGCTCAACATTCATTGAATTTGTTTTTTTATACTGTGTGATTTACCTAAGAATACAACGACTGCAATGTTATATTAGTGTGGCATTACGGATAGTCGCTGCAAAATTTCAGGACAATCCGAGTAAATTCATGGATTTTTCTGAAGTGGAACCCAGAAGATAAGTTTCCCAGTATCGGAGGACTGTCCCTTCTGGAACACAGACAGTATCAAGATCGGAATCTGACCACGCAATCGGTAACAACAAATTGATCCCGGAAATCCAAGTGAATAACTTTCTTCAATATCACATTCATTTGTATTCATGACTAAAATTCTATAATTATTCGACGAGAAAGGCTGCCGGCAATAGTATGTTTACAATGGGTGAGAATCGATGACTCATCGTAAACATCCTGTCGCCATTCTCGGCGCGATGACCTGTAGTTGCATTTGATATCTCTTGCTGATAGTTGTTGAATTTCGAAGTAGTTTTTTCATGGTCGGTTGTTGATTATTAGTGTCTCTTCGTAAACTTCAACATTGCAAGAATGATGAAAATTTCTATTTGTAGAATATCGTATGCACGAATCCATGATATCGTGACTTAAAGGAAGAAAGAGACATTTGGAATCGAATTTGATATGATTTGCCTATCAATCATAAAGTATTCCTTATTTTATTTTTTATTCCACTTGGTTTACACTTCATTCGGTGGGGACAACCTACAGAATAAATATTCGCATTCCTAGTTGAATCACCCTGTATAGTTGAAATTTGGTGTGTTGCTCATAGTGTCATGCATTGAAAATATCAAGATTGAATTTTATTGAAATTTTTCATTATTATTAGAATTCAAAAAATTTATGTTATGTCTTATGATTATCATTTTCTTTCATGTTTTGTTTTAATCAAATGCAACTGCTTCTTTGATTCTTATTTTCATTTCTTGTGTAATAAAATTCTGAATAAGGGATTATTAGAGAAAAATAGCTGACATACAGACCAAAAATGTGTATTTTAACATTGTGAAGCAATTTTCTGAAGAAAAATTAATATTTCCTTCATTCAGAGTGTTTGTGGCGCATTTTTTCAATCTTGTCAAGAATGTTAGGGAATAATAACGTGATAATAATACATATTCATTTATCCATCCGAACCATATTTCAGTGGTGAAAAATTGTTGGTACAAATATAATATAATAGACTTTGTATGAGTTGGGCGCGAAGTACAATAACGAAATTTTCGCTCAAACCCAAATTTGGACATTTTGACACGACCGGAGTTGAAATCAATATCGCACATTAATCGTTTGAAAAATGTTCGAAATGCAACTCAATATGATATCGTCAAGTTACAGAAATAAATAATCAGTCTTCCTATTATGTTCAGCTAATGCTGTCGATTAATTTTTTCACTTAATAATAACAATTCCATTCTCTTTTTCATTCATTTCATTTCTTATAAAAAAATCTTGCTTATTCAGATCCCTTCGCTCTTTTCATAACATAGATATTCAAATACAAATATACAAATATCTTTATTTCCGTTGACTGAAATATTACATCAGTATAGGCTTTGTCACAGTCAATAAATAGCATAGAACTTCATACTAAAATAAATAAATAATATAATGAAATGAAATGGGACATAGCAAAACATGATATTATACATATATGGTTGTACCTGTGTTTTTGTCTACAAATATACATTTGATAACGATTCAATGGTGTCTTTAACGATTCTATGACTATTGCTAAACGATCCTTATAATTCCAATTATAGAGTATCCCTAATTACTCTCTTTAGATGTTTTCAATATTAGACAATTCTCGTAGCTCCTCTGTTAGGATTTGAATGATTCTTGAATGCACAAACTTAAGTTTGGCTTTTTGAGAATGATCAAAGAACTATATTGAATTTATCTTCGGACTTTTCCTTTTGCCGTTAGATTGCGTTGAACATGCAACATGACATGTTATACCCAGACTTCCTCTGATAATTTTTGAAACTAGTTACGAAGTGATTCCAATTTTTCGGCAAACCAAGGGTGACTGATGAGGTGGGCCGAAACAGACCATCCTCGCTTTTGCTCGACGAATTGGAAAAATCTTCAACCAATATCTTTCATTCAAACTCTTTATAAAAAACCGGAATATTAATGTGGAATCAGAATGTGGAATAACCTACATGAGTTATCAAAAAACCAAATCTACTTCAATCAGAATTGTATGTATATCCTTATTTTATAATTATAATTGTACAGTAGAAAATGTTTTGTTTTTTTTTCTACAGACACGGTCTAGGACGGACAGACTACTTTCTTCTGAACGACCCAGATTTGTCCTTCCACGAAGTCCTTAGAAAGAAAGTCCGATCCGAGACTATGGAAAACAGAGAGGGCATCAAACTAGAAAGCCACGAAGATATCCTCAAATTCGACAAGGACGAAATTCTCGTGAAGCTCGAAAAAGGCGAGGGCACCCTGAAGATCGAGAAAGTCGTAAAGAAGGAAAACGCTGAAGAGAAAAAGTCCGAAGAGGAGAGCAAAGTCAACCTCACGATAGTCAAAACCGAGGTGGGCGACAAAGAAGCTCCCAAAGAGGAAATAAAAGAAGAAGATGACGTTAAAGACCCTGACGATGAGGAGAAGAAACTAGATCCACCGAAGGATGAGGAAGAGAAGATCGAAGAGGAAGCTAAACAGGAAGTCGATAAGCAGTCTGAGGAAAAGGAGCCGGAGGAAACTGAAGACTTGTCCAAGCCGAAGGAGGAGCTCAAGAAAATGATCGAGTCGGAATCGGACCTGTGTTCGAAACAAGCTGCCGAGCTAAAGGCCATGTTTCCTGACCTGGAGGTCATACAGCCGCTGTCGCGGCTCTCCCAAGTGGACACCTTCGTGCTGCGAGACAAGCAGGCCAGCGGGGCGCTAGACTTCAGCGAGACGACGGTCGCGCAGTTGTTCAACACGGCTGTCAAGTGGCCCAAGGAGTACGCCATCCAGGTACGGCTGCAGCACATTATCTACGCGGTGGAGACCAAAGAGTGGCCGGCGTCCAAGTCGTTCTCCGCGTATGCGACCGGCATCGGAAGCGAGTTCGACGTGCCGATTCACGAGCTGCCCTCTTCAGAAATAACGAAGAGAGAGACCTCTACGCCGATTTCGCTGGGAGAGCCCGACTTGATGTCTTTGGGTGCGGAACGGTAAGTGAGAGTGCGAAAAATTGATGTGTTGGCTGATTGACGAAAACGCACCGAGCTGTAGGAGGAACGCAATTTTTTATCCGATATTGATGAACCGTATGTAGGATTGAAATTTGTTTGCGAAACAACAAAAACCTGATATTCTTCAAGTCGAATGCTCAGTAGAATATGTCACAATGAATGAGTATATACCTATCGAATTTCAAACTGAAACTACCTTTGTGTAATGATGTTTTCATGCTCACATATGTATTTATTGTTGGAGGTGTACTATTCCAGAACAAGCATTTTACCAATAGTTTTACAATACATCCAATTGACAGCATCATGTTTGAGCCGTAACGATATAAATTGAAGAAAAAATGTCAATATCAATCAGTAACTTCCATTGAAATGGTCTCTTGAACAATGAAGATTCCTTCGATCATCGAACAGACTAGATAAGTAATCTGGCAATACAGTTTATTTGGAAACAACATCTATAGTAGCTATCTTTGTCTAAACAAGGATAGCAGAACCTGATTCACCCAGCACCAGTGCCGTGTTGTCAGAGGGGATCGAATTTATTATTAATTCATAATTCGTATATATAATTCGTAACAATTTCAACTCATTCAGAAACGCTCAATCATATTCTCGAAGACAAATGAAAAATTTGTATTCATGTATTCCAGACCAGGAATTTGAAGGTTGAACTTGGTCTTCTGATCTTTATAACGATTGCCAAAATGTTGTCTCAATATTTGAAAACTGAACTAGTAGATATTTTTAGTCGAATGTTTGTGTTATAACGGTGATATTTACAAACAAGTAAATCTACCTCTCAATAATGAAAACTATGGAATGAGAAATGAACGACTTTGTTACCTGCCGAGTCGTCCTCATCTAGAAAGTATTTCTGTCTTTTCCGCCAATTTTCATTTACTAATCACAATAACCTGAAGAATAAAAAATGTTCCGACTCCGCCTATTCGTGATAAAAAATAACACGTAGCTCCTAGCCGTTATTTTTTGAATTCGACAGATTGGACAATATTTCGAATCCAGTTCTCTTATCATGTTTTCAGGTTGGAAATTTTCATCTTTGATAGTTCAGAAATTTTGAACCTGGCAATCAACATTCCGTCTGATATAGATTGCTGCTTTCGACGTGAATCGTCATCAAAACTATTTTGCACATGTGAGAACTTTCAAAAACTGCTTCAGAAATGCTCCCGACACGAATGTTCTTTACTTTACATCCTAGAACAATCGAGAACTCTCGCTGTGAGAAGTTTTCCGAGAAGATTTAATTTTGTTTTTCAAACTCCTGCCTTATCAACTCTCTCGCGCAGTGATGTATTTAATGAAATACCATACATTTACAGTTACATATTTGCCTCAGCTCAGTGAGGCAACTGTCTTCGGTTTTTGAGCCATCAGTGTACACGGTGATTTTTGCGTCTGTAGGACCCTCTCCACCCATCCCAGCTATATGGGTCGTTTTCCAACTGTTTGTGTTCGTGTAGCCTGTTGTAGTCTCTCCCGTGCTTATCGTTTATGACTGCTTGCTCTCTGATCAATCTGCTCGCGACTGACCCGCCTTCGCCGTGAATGTAAACATATGTAATGATGGCAAGTTGAGCAAAAGTTTTAGAGCGGCTGTTGGAATTTTTTTCATGTCTCCGCTGGTATTGAAAAGTGGCACTGACAAGCTTTTATGTGCATTCCCTCGAGCTGTCGTATCACTCCAGCCTGTTGAGTCTAAAGCCACCGGCCCATGTGCTGTAATGGGCCCAACGACTCTGGCATATAGAGCTGTCATCCTTGGTTGTGGTCCCCAGTTTTTTCACACATTCTTCTGAAGAGATTGAAGGCTAGCATGTTTTCATGTTTTTTGTAGGGTTTGATTCCATGTTAGCTTATGGTCGAAGATGACTCAAGTATTTTGCCTCTGGGTATTATGCAGTGCAGCTTACTTTAAAAGAATTGAAATTCTCAGCTGCAAAGATGGTTCATCACTCCCTCGTCGAATCACATATCCGCTATTGCATCACATTTTGGAAAAGTTGCAACAACTATATACTGTACTGAACAGTATGCTCATCCTACAGAAACCTCGAGATTCCTGCAAAGAGTTGTTCAAATCCTATAAAATTTCAACAGAAATTGTCCTGTATATTTCGGAGACAGCATCAATGATAAATAAACATGAAACTAAGTTTAGGTCTCACTCTTCTACCCAAAATACTCGACAATACAGAGATGTAAAATATCTTCTACTCTCTCATTAGGTCTCATTGAAGACTCATTTATTTACAATGGTTGCAGAATCTAAAATCTTCCCAATGATTTGAAAGAAATTGAACCACTAAATAAATTCAGAAAAGCGCTAAAATATACACTAATAAAAAGAACCTAATATAGTTTGGATGAGTTTTTATTGACTCAATGACTTATATACCGAAATGTTTTTGTAATTAATTGTCTTCACTCACTGATTTATCGACTCAATAATTTTGTTATATATCATACCTCAATGTTTTTTCTAATTAATTATCTCTACTCGTTTATTTTTTTTTCTCACTTTTTTGAACTTATATGGATCTACTGATTTTATTGTAATTTTATCCTCAAATTGTATTGCTTTGTAACCATGAGTTATTCATGAATACAATAAAGTTTACATATATACATATATAAACGTTGTGAAAATAACAGTAAATAATATTGAATTTTGAAATTTTGATTGATAAAACGATTATAAAATGTTGAAATTCTTTAATGCAACTCGATCCGGTGCCCAAAATCATTTGGAATTAGACTCCTAGTCCATCTGTGCAGTCCGATCCTGGTTCTTCATTTCCAGAAAAGAGAACCGCTATGAAAACCCCTCTCTGTGTCTCTGGCAGGTACTCCATGGGCGGCAAGAAGCGCAAACGCCACATCGCGATCGATGTGGAGACGGAGCGCGCGAAGCTGCACGCGCTACTCAACAGCAGCGGCCACCTGTCGGCGGCAGTCGGCAACCCGATGTCCCGGCACGGCGCTGCCTCGTGGGAAAACGACGATTCGGAGGAGTCGCGTCGGTCGACGCCCGTGCAGGGCGGGCCGCAGCCGCCGCCCGCTCATCAGCAGGCCGCGCGGTCCGGCGCGGCAGGCGGCATGAAGATGCCCTACGATCTGCAATACCACACCGGCTCGGTGAAGACCATCGGGCAGACGACGGTCATTCCGGGGACGAGTAGCACGCTCACTCCCATCGATTTGAGCTCAAGGTAGGCGAACGCTAGATCTGTCGATACAGGTTTATTCGTGCAAAATCACAGATAGGCAAAAATGAAAAACAGGACAAAAATAATAAAATTGTATTATAATTTGTATTCAATTGTTATGTCAAATAAATTGACATCGTGATCGTTTTTCTCAAAATTTTGAAAGAGCAGCCAAAACGCCATAGGAACTGAACTTCTTTTTGTACGGCTTACTTCGGCGGGTCATGAATAGAGTTTCAATTTGGAGCTAGAATTCATGCAAGTTGATATCTTGTACATTATTGTTGACAGGAAGGAAGATACCACAGTTGATACTGTGATATAGTATGTGATATGTTGAACATGAGTTGCTTCAAAAAACACTATGAGCTGGTATCGATTTTTTCAAGATCAAGCAAGATATATTATTTTGTAGATTATGGTGTACTTTTTTTCATTTTCGTTTTCATGATTTTTTCTGAATTCAACGATGTAGTACAAGATGATATTTATGTAACATCTTGTGAATGAAATGTGTGTATTTTTAATAAAAAAAAAAACAATCGAATCCAAAGTCAGAGATACGAAATAAAGAAATGATGAGAGTTTTTGTAAAAAAAACATTATCAAATTTTTCCAGGCACTATAACTCTCACGACGTTATCTTAGCAACAGCCACAATTCACATCGCAAAAGTATGGTCAAATAAACAACTCAAAACTAATACACATTACAGTTTTCTACATTGTTCAAATCTGAATATTGCTATCTTTTGTCGTGTTGTTCTTCATGTTGACACTTTTATATATATATATATATATATATATATATATGTATATACATATATTATTTCCAGCATTCCAAAGAATCCTGATAAATCCTCCAATATGGACATGATTAATGAGGTACAAGACTTCTCTGTGAAGAAACCTTCCACTCCAACTGTCACTTCCAAAGTTGGAAACAAATTAGACGATACGTTGTCTAAACTGATGAAACGAAAAAATTGTGTATGTATTTTATTTGTATTCGCTTATTTGGTAGTTCTATTCGGCAAGTTTGTAATTTTTTTTGTCCATGGTTCTAATAGGCGAGGTGACATCTAACAAATGAACTTAGTGTTACATTTAATTTTTTTCTGCCTCAAATTTTGTCATTTTTCTTCTAATCCTTCATTCAGCTCTAAAAAAATTGATTTCACGTAAGGACATTCCTCTGTCTACTAGACAATAGAATGAGTTATGCAGAGACAAAAGTTAGTCATAATAATGAAAAAAATATGTATAGAATTTCCACACGTTTATATACACATGATACAATATACACATAATAGTTAATATAGTTGATAGAGAAAAAAATGAGAATTTAGTTATATATACTCATTCGAATTAATTAAATCAATGATGTAGGACACGTTCAGTAATACATAATATAGTATTAATGAACTCAATCAATATTTGTTCATCTGTAATTGGATGTTACTAATATTTATCGGTCATCAAGTAGACAAAACAACAATCATAATATGAACAGGCCGGAACAAATTCGAGGTTTGTCATTGGAATCTAGTGAACCGAAAATGACAATATGACATTTTGTAAAATAATATTCATTTGGAGACTTATTTGAAGAGATATTATAAAATGATTTTCAGTAGTTTAACATTGACAATTTTTCTTCCTTACGACTTGGCGTTCATCATCCATCATCATCATCATATTTTTTCAGAAATGACTGAATTTTCATTTTGAATTCTTGTCACATTTCGGTTCAGAATTAATGACCTAAAATAATTGGAACAAATATTTGTGGGCGAAAATAACCCTTAGAGAATGAAGTATCAGTGGAAATTAAAATAATAAATTCAGAAAATCATAGAATGGTAAATTAAGATTGAGAAGTTATTGATTATTGTTTTTTTTTAGTTATCACCAATTCAATGAAAAATCCTCATACCATCATTTACACATGAACATTTTAAGCACTTCAGTATACTAATCGGTACAACAAAGACAAATCTGATGAGAGTACCATGTGTGAAAAAGAGATGGGTAGATGCATTTTCTCTGGGATTATCTTATTTTTCTCATTGATTCATATTGAATTTGACACAGAAAATACCCACATACAACCTCACAATTGATCTAGGTCTGTGTGCATTGATTTGTTATATATTATTTTTCAATTTACTTTGCCATCATGTGGAAATTTAAGAAATAACCTGAATTATTTGTGTCTTCTAAACATTAAGACAATACTAGCAGACTAGGAATGTGTAACTTACAGTCTCACTTCATCAGAGATAATAAAGCAACAAAAGTTTCATGGGCATATATTCATGTCGTATTCATATGGGAAATGTTTGAAGGATATAATTTGAAAAGATATCATTCTGAATATGATGGAAAATTACATTAAAAATAGATGAAAAATTATATGAAGACATTGAAATGAGCGGCAAAAAAGGAAGGCCATTGAAGGGTCAAAATTTTATAAACTTGAAACATCTTATTTTTGTATCGATTGTTTGAAATTTTGTGAATTCATTATTTTTGATTGATTTCCTGAAGTAATTTTCCACCACTTCAAAATGACACCAACCACTTTTCAATTATGCTGCTGCTAAGGATTGATCCTTCGAAACATATTTCAAGTTTTCTCATGTCTTTGGTATTGAAGATATTTATTCTGGTGGAATAATCTCTACAATGAATTATTATCATCGCAGCCCGAGCCTGAACAGTTGGTTGGCAAAGAGAAGAAACGCAAGAAACTCGACGAGATCGTGCTCGGCCTGTCGGCCGCCAAAGAGCAATCGCTGTTTCCCGAGCCGACGAAGAAGCCGCCCGTGCCGCCCAGCGTGACTGTCACGCCGACGTCCGCCCCGGTGAGCAGCGCGCACAGCCCGCAGCAGAAGCCGTTTACCATCACGGTTACGTCGGTGCCGTCCAGTGCGCCGTCCGCCCGCGGCGGCTCGATGCCGCCCCACCTGATGCCCTCGCTATCTGGCGCCGGCAAGGAGTTCTCATCGTTCCTCGAGCAGCAGAACATGCTGCTGAAGAAGCAGCAGCAGCAACAGCAGCAGCAGCGGAAGAGCTACGAGGCAATGATCGCGGATATCGGAAAGGTGTCCGATTTCAGCTCCAAGGTCAATTCCTATTCGCACGAGGCCAAGGTCAGTCGACTAGATAGTTTTACTTGTTAGTGTTATGATACTTTTCACACTACTCACAGTTGCTAACAGTTCTATTTTGTGAACTAGACCTTTTCCAGAAAATTTTGATTTTTTTCAGAATGTCAGTAGTAATGTTTACTTATATTTCGGAAAGTGACTATTGTATTTGATAATAGTGCCTTGAATTTCGGAGAGCATCGGTTGCATTTCAGAATAGTGAATTGAATATCAGAAAGTATCACTTCAGTCTTGAGTCCGTTCAATTCGTGTTCCATCATTGAATTACCATTTCGCGATTACATAAACTCCTTAGATTTCAATACAGGGTAAGTCCAAAATGGAATTTGAGACTGATTAACTAACTTCCTATATGAGATATTGCTTTCTAATTCTGTATGGCCGTATTTCAGCTAGGCCGGAATCATATAGGCTGTTGATTTTCATTACAGGATTTTCGTTTTCGGAAATCAGTCATCTGGTTTCGAAATAAGAGGGTGTTGTGGTTTGAAATCTTCATTGTATATTTTACAGATCCGAAAATGTACAATGTACCTCAGAATTTCATACTACTGCTATATAATAAAATGATGATTATGATCATAAAATGGAAAGAGACATTGCAAAATTGATTGTACAAACAGCTCCTTCCTTGTATATCTAGAATGAAAATGACTAAAAACTACCCAACATATTCAATTGATTTACATTGATCATTCTACTTTTTTTATTCAACCAAACTACTGACCATCTGATATTATGTACAATGACAGAAAAGAGTCGCACACACAATACCATAGTGCACCAAATTTTAGTTATAGTCAAGGTAAAAAAAAACTGCCAATCAATACAAAATCGAAGCAAATACGTACTATACTAATATACGTACTATACGAACATCAATAATACTTTATGTTCGTCGCTCTCAGGTGAACAAGTGGCTCGCCGAGCAGAACGCCGCTCTGGCCGAGCAGCCGCTAGGGGCAGGCGATTACCTGTCGCCGCGCCGGCGCCGGCCGCGCGTCGACCCCACGCTGCTCGACTGGAAGAAGCTGACGGGGGAGGAGAACGTGGCCGTCGTGCACCGCGCCACCGGCAAGAAGCTGACGGGGCCGAAGGCACCGACGCTCAAGCGGCTGGGCCAGTGGCTGATGGAAAACCCGATGTACGACATCGACCCCAAATGGTCGGAGCTGGTCAAGGAGCGCGGCAATTTGGGGCACGACCTGCAGAAGCGGGTGCCGGGTGAGTTGCCTTCCCTAATAGGGGTACACACACCCATCGAATTTTCAACAGTAATCACCTTCGTAGTGATGTTTTCATACAAAAACATCATGTAATGGAATCATTCGCTTTTGAAGTTAACTCACATGCTTCATTTTCTAATTCAAATATCAGCACTATCCAAGAACCCAACTGAGTGTGAGAGAGAGAGAGAGAGAGAGAGAGAGAAAATTCACTTCATTGTCGAAGAAAAATACTTTCTTATTGACACAGCTTGTAGAAAATTTAGTCAGTGTAAATCTTAAAAATAATTTGAAAAATCAAAACACAGAAACCCTCAATTTGAAACAAGTTTAAATGTCATGTATAAAATGTAGCAGTATATTAAAATGGGACTCAACATAGAGATGTGAATAAAATTCATTACAACAGGGTTTCATTGTAATATTCTTCCAGGTTGTAGTTTGCTTTTGTTGCAATGGCTTCCTTTACAAGATTTCTGAACTTTATACTGCTTTTCTCCTTCCTGGTTCCGTGAGGTATGTGGTTAAACATCTTTTCACTTTCATAAATTTGAATAACATTTTGTCTGGCGTGTTTTTGGAACAGGAAGGGATATTTTATTTTCAGTTGCTTGACGCGTAACGTGATTTGTGTGTCTCGGAATTCTAACCATATTATGTTTTTTTGTGAATCAGGCAAACAGTTTCCAGTATGAAAATACAAGTAATAGTTAGAATTTTTTCTCTGATTAATAAAGGTCTACATGAATCGCGCACTCCCACTTTGCATAAATATCTAATCGCTCGCTTTTGCAAAAGAAACACTGAATGAAAAAGATTTTGACTGCAAAATCCCCAAAAAGCAACACCATATCTCAAGTAGTATTCAATGATATACCATTTGTTGATGTTGTAGAGAAGAAGAATGGCGGACTCATTTGGGTGTTGTGACAAATCGTGCCGAAATAATTATATTGATCAATGTACGATTTGCATAAAATGGTATCACATCAAGTCCATGAACATGACTACAACTACATTTAACCAGTTCGCGACTGATTTGCGGAAAATAAATTGTGAAAGATACAAATGTGAAACTTGTAGAAGAAAAAGTGAGGTTAAGTGACTCCCGAAATCCTCGTAAATGATTCCATGAATAACAATGAAAAAGATTACACTATAAACGATGTTATGCTTATGATCTACAAAGCACAAATTCGACCTGTCCTGGAGTACATGTTTGGAGTACATGTTTGGAGCTCAGCCCGCAAACATACGCTAAAGCTATTCAATTTAGAAGAGAGCTATGCTTTGCTATGATATTCTTCAAAAATATGAGGCACAGTTGGATTTAAACAAAACACTAACCTCAGAAATGAACGCCATAAAAATTCAGCTGAATGATGAAATTGACAAAAATTAACAAAATACAAAACAACGTCATAATCAGTGATTCCCAACAGTAAAAAAAAGCGATGTTTACCAAATCATCGACAAGGTGAAAGAAGTCTTGGAAATCACTACTACTGGTGATGTGAAATGTTAATAACTAGGCCAAAACGACAAAAATCCTGTAACCAAAGTTATTTGTGAAAATGAGGCTGATAAAGAAAAAATCATGTTAGGAAGAAGAAAGAGGATAAGTAGCGGAGATCTAGGCAACCAAGGAGAAGTGAAGCCCATCTACTTCAATCATGAGCTAACAAAAAGAAATTGTACAAAGAATTGTACAATTGTACAAAGCAGCCAGGATCTTCAAATCTGAAAATAACTACGAATTTGTCTGGGCAAACAGTAATGGCAAGATATTCTTGAGAAAAGATGAGATGAGCAAAATTGAGTCGATACAAGATGTCAACGATTCAAAAAACTAACCAAAGAACCACAGTCTAAATATCACATTGCTTATATTATATGAACATTGAAAGCATTAGAAACAAACTGAATGAAGTGAAATGTTTTGTTGAAATAAGCAAATGTGATATATTAGTGCTGACCGAAACTTGGTTGAACAATAATGAGCTACATATGTATTCTCTATCGGGATATGCAGTGGCGCACTTATGTAGAAGCAGCAGAGGTGGAGGTACTTCCATTTACATCAAGGACTACCTGAGATATAAAGAAATAAGAAACTCAGTAGGTGTTATGCCATACAATTTAATAGGAATTAATCTGTACGAACTGAAACTAAAGATATACTCAGTGTATAAGCCGCCAATTTGTGATCTAACTGAATTTTTACCAGATTTTGAAGAAATAATCAGCAACGAGAAGTCAAAATGTATATTTGTGGGTGACTTTAATATTGATTTATTGAAGACTCTCAAAAAGTCCAACAATACTGAAACAGTATCTCTTTGTTCGGGTACAGAATTGTAAATAAAATCTCTGAAGACTGTGCAACTAGAATAAAACAAACAACTAAAACCATAATCGATCATGTACTTGTTAATAAACTAGAATGTAGCATAGAGATAAAACCATGTTCTTACTCTGATCAGAATCTAATAGAAATCACTATCATAGAAAAACCCAATATTCGTGGACCAAAATGAGACATTAAATTTGTGGAATTTAATGAAAATAAATTTCTCAGGAATATCCCAAGATATTGAAATAGATTCATTTGAAAAACTCATAAATGTTATATAAAAAAGCAAAGGGTATGGCATCAAAGACATTTAATGTAAGGGCAAAAGAAGGATATGATTGGATAACTTATGAGTACATGAATATGATAAAAGAACGAGACAAACTATAAAAACAAAAAAAAAATATCCAGATCATAAAAACATTGAATGTGAATTCAAAAAAATGAAAACAGCAAAAAACGAAAATTAAAGAAAGATTATTTCAATAATAACTGGAATGAAGCAGGAAACAACTCTAAAAAAACAATGGAAATTCATCAATTAAAGAATAAAAATGGAAAAAAAGTTTGAGAGATATCATTAGAAATAGATGGAGAAGCAGTTATTTATAGAAAAAAATTGTAAACATATTCAACAGTTATTTTGTTGAAGTAGGCAAAGACATAGTTGAAAGTATAGAAAGGGAAGAAAAGACACGAATGAAAAAGAAGTACTGGAGCTGATGGCAACCTAACCTAAATTCAGCAGTTGGCATTGACGAAATAAGTGGAAGAAACCTCATTTCTATCAAGCAGTTCATATTACCAATACTAGTATTATTAATGAAAAAACATTTGACAGCGATAACCAGATGTATTGAAAGTCTCTAGAGTAGTACCAATCCACAAATAAGGCCCAAAAAACAGATTAGAAAATTATAGACCCATTAGTGTCATAAGTGTCTTATGAAAAATAATTGAAATGATCATCAAAAGAAGAATAACATGTTTCATTGATAAATATGTAAAGCCAAACAAATACCAATACGGATTTCAACCCAAAAGTAACACTCAAAGTGCCTCAATTGACTTAATCACATAACCACAGAACTTGACAATAAAAAAATAACAATAACAATATTTATTGATCTCCAGAAAGGCCTTTGATGTTGTAGACCACAGGATTCTTCTAAATAAATGTGAAACAAAGGGCTTGAGGGGTAAAATATAATATGATCTTCTAAGCAGTTATCTAGTGAAATCTAACAAGGCTTTGTCCTAGGACCCTTATTGTACACACGTCATGTTTTGAACTTGAGGCAGGCACAACTATCTGAAAAATACTATACATTTGCAGATGATACAGTATTGGTATATATACTGGTACAAACACTGAAGTTTTCAAGGAGGCAGTAAATAACGATTTGAATACCTATACCCAATGGCTGAAGAAAAATAAACTCAAAATCAATACTAAAAAAACGAAGTACATGTTTTTCCTCCAAAAAAATATGCTAGTCAAAGAGATAACTATAAACATCAATGGTGAACTGATTAACAAAACTAACAAAATAAAATACTTAGGCCTCGTAATAGATGATGTATTGAACTGGCAAAAGCATATCAACCACATCATATCCAAAATTGTGCCGATGATATCTTCAGATTTAAGGAATATCTGGACAACCGAAATCGTTTCCTAATTCATAATGCCTATTTCCTCTCAATCCTAAGGTACCTCATTATAATCTGGGGAATATGCACCATCACTAAATTGAAATAAATCCAAATAATGCAAAACAAAATAATAAAAATTACTTCTGAACTACCATACACCAACAGAAACTATTTAGCAAGAAACAAAAATAGTACCTATCCTAGAAATAGAGCAAAGCTAGTATATATATATAAAGTTGAAACAAACCAACTAAAAAATAACACTCCATTCAATTATAGAAATAATATTCACCACCATGAAACAAGACAGCTGATTAACAATAACTTCTATTTAACAGATGTAAGATCCAATCTAGCCTTGAATAATCCAATTAACAGAACTGTAGAAACATACAATACCATCCCTATAAACATAAAGAATTTAGACAATTACAAACATTTCAACGAAGAACTTAAACGACATATCCTAGAAAACCAATGAATAAAAAACTAGCAGTCTATACTTACCACAATTCCGCATTTAAAGGAAACTGTAGTCCAATACCAGCATTTTTCTTTGCTGATTAGGAGTTTTTCATAATCCCCATTTTTGATGAATGTACCATTTCAAGGTGCATAATCATGTGTGTAAGTTTTATCCAGGTTTTCCAGTTTTTCGCTCGTATATTCTCTTCATTATTTCTCTACCTAAATAGCGAGCTACAACTGCCTTCAGCCCTGATCCATATTGTGTATAGTTTGAACACCTTATAAAGTTATCGCATTCCAAAAATTTCAGATTTCAAAAAATGTAGTTTCTTGTGGAAATTCATATTATTATCGTATATCCTTTGGTTTATGCTGATATCATATCTGTATGGCAGTGAAATGATCAGCGTTTATGTGTGTTGTGTTTCATCAACAAGGGTATCTAACATACTTGCATTTGTTCTATTAAACTGGTGACGCAACGCAGGAAAAAAATCGCACGAGTTCGAAATTGATACCAAAATATCTAATGACTAAACATTTATATTATACAGAGTGATTTAAATGGTTCATTAGACGTTGCTGGCGAACCAGCCAAGGTATTTCGTTTTGAAAGTTGGGGTGATCGCATAAGCGAATCCGCTCTATCTGAATGAAATTGCACAATGATACAAGCTTGTACGACTATATGGACCATTTCTTCAAGAGAACTATTCAACTCTCACTGTCATTCAAAATTTTGTCGGAACAACTAAAAATATATTTGTTGAATGTTTACGAATACATTAGCGCATTCAGGCACGTAACATCGCTTAATCGTATTCTTGGAAATAAATTGAAACATTGTTACAGTTCATCTCCTATCTTATTGTCGAGAGTCGAGACCAGGAACTCGAAGGTTAGGTCTTCCTCATATTTTTTTTAATTGCTCTCATGAAAGAGTATTGTTATATTTTTCATTAACTATGACCATGACTGTTCCATTAGAGGTTCATAGAAAACTAAAACATACATCAGTCTGAAATTCCGGTTGTGACTACGGACGGACCCATTGTTTGAACATTTCTTCCGTAATAATATTTACTGAATCACGAGATTTCTTATGATTTTGATTTTTCTATGAATTTTTCTGGAAATGCTTATGAATTCCAAAACTTCAAGTTCAACCTTCCTGGAATTTTCCAATGCAGAATGAATGTTCATTTCAGGTCAATCAAGCGGAAGCAGCGGCTCCAAATCCAAGTTGAATATGCCGACGGGCCGGCCTCCGTTGCTCGCCAGCCCCACCGGCTCGACGTCGAGTGTCAGCTCGGCCAATCTAGTCACCTCGATGCCGTCGAGCATTTCTTTTCCCTCGCTGAGCACCTCCAGCCTGGCTGGCCTCAATTCGAATCTCCTCTCGGGTCTGTCCGGCCTCGGCCAGTTCGACCCGAAAACTAACCCGCTACTGATGCCGTTCGCGGGGCTGCCAAACATGGGCGCCCTCGGCTCCATGGGCGGCCTCGGCAATCTCAACAACATGAATCTTTTTGCCAATCTGGCGGGACTGGGCCTGCCCGGTCTGGGCGGCATGGATCCGGCCGCTCTTTCGGGCGCTTCCAGCGATCTCACCAAGAACCTCTCCAAGTCGGGCTCTAGCAAGTCCGGCAAACCTCAGGAGGCGCACAGCTCCAGCAAGGGTCAGAGCAGCTCCTCGAACATACCGACGTCTAGTCCGTTCCCGTTCTTCTTCCCGAATCCCAGTTTACTGTACACCCCCATAGGATTGGGAGGTTTGAACCCGTTCACTCTGCAGCCGGGCATGTCGGCAGCTTATGATTCTCTAGCGCAGCAATGTGGTCTCCTGAACGGCGGCATGAATCCGAGCGGTTCGCCGAACAGCAGCGGCTCGAAGATGAGCAAATCGTCGTCGCAGTCACGATCTTCGTCGGTCACCAGCATGTCATCGAGTCAGAGCAAGGCCCCGAGGATGTCCAGTCGTGACGCGCACCTACAACAGCTACTCCTGCCACCTGACACTCAGATCCTCGAGAGCATCTCGAAAGCGGCCGGCAACTTGGACATCACTTTCAAGCAGAGCAAAAACGACAAGAAGGAGGACAAGCGGAAAGCTCTGGAGAATTTGAGAGGCATGCTGCCCACCGACTTCTCCAATCCCAAAGACAAAAAGATGGCCACTCTGCCGGGCCTGGCCGACTTCACGAAGCTTCTCGAGGCGCAAGTCGGCCAGACGAGCATGAAGAAATCGCACGAGCAACAGATGAAGGAGGCATTGGAGCACTTCAGCAGAACCAACGCCGAGCTGATGGCCAAGGCCATGGCCGAGGAGCAGAGCAAGTATATGGCGAAGAGGCCAAGAGAGATGAGCGAGTACATGGACAGACCGCTGCCGCCCGACGACGATTTCATCCAGCAGCCGCCGAAGAAGATGAGGACCGAATTTGGCGACAAATCGCGCACGCCCACTCCTGTGACCGCGCCCGTTCCTGCGACCACGCCCACTCCGACCACGCCTACTCCGGTGGCAGTTGTGGCGACTGGTGAGCAAGAAGGGGTGGACATAGAGACGCTGCTGCCGCCATCGACTGTGGTCAAATCGAGCAGCTTGAGTCCCGAGAAGGCCGAGAGGGAGGTGAAAGAACAGAGTCCTGAGGCGGAGGGACCGGCAGACGGGTCTTTGGAAGGTGAACAGGAGGCATCTGAAGAGAAGGTGAGCATACGGCATTCATTATTTCGTGCGGAATTGAGAGAATATCAAATTGCTCTATCATTATACAAGGTGTTTAATTACATTAAAGGGTCGTTAATATTCTGAAAAGGGTATATTCCTTGCCAAAGTTGAAAAAAAACGAGTTTTACATCAATTTATGGAAATTATTGTTTCTCTTCTACATTTTCTTGGAATTTTATAGTTTTGCAATAACAAAATACTTTTGATATAATCGAAATTCGTTAGTTCGAACTATTTCGCTGCTCATCCTGGAACCAGGTGAATAAAAAGCAACAATGAATCATGATCACTTTTCTCCTCTTTTTAGGAAAAGAACTACTGCATTATCATTGGAGTCTTATTCGAAAGAAGATTTTACACATTCTATTCATGAGATGTTTGATAATCAAGTAAAAATATAATGATTAGGTTCATTTAACTCAATTTGAGGTTAGACACGAATATTTGAGTCAGTTATTTAAACAAAAAAATTAAAAAAAAAATAATGATGATAGACCAATTAATAGACCATCAACCAAACACAAATAGAAAATGAAAACAAAAAATGTAAATCTAAAATGAAAAAAACTGGAATCTTGAAATTGAAAGAAAAGCTAATGAAATGCTATTAAAAATCTAGTGATATATCGCGTTGAGTCATAAACTAGATATTTTATACATTTCACTCTACATTTCTTTCCCGCTTCTCATTCCAGCTTCACTTTATTTCTTCCCCACTTATTTTATATTTTATTATGCAAAATTTAATATTTTCCTCATATCATATTTTCTTATTCTTTGCCGATATTTTCGGTTTCCTTAGTGTGTTTGGATGATGAATGTCTGAAACAACTCCAAATATTCATAACTTCCATTTGAAGAACTCTTTGGATGAATACTACAAAGAAAGAAAAATGATCTATCTTCTATCGGTATGGACATCATATTCACTCTTATTGTACTATTGCTGTTATACTCACACCCTAACTTCTGTAACAGATTCAGCAAAAATGCGTTTCTCTGTAACAACAAAGATTATCAAATGGATGCTGTTTTCCAGAGTTATTCTGTTAGAATTTCATGGATAAACACTCTCAGACAATCTAATTTTCTTATGCGGTCGAGTGAATTCCGGTTGGAGGTATCTAGAGTAACTTTATACCTTAGATATCGGTCCGGTCACAAGACGGACAGCCATTGATATCTTTCTTCTTCTTCTTCTTCTTCATCTTTCATATTTGGGTTATCCACTATTTGAAATTTCTGTCAATGTCTTTCAATTTGTAACTTCGTGACTGATGAACTCAATCAATCGAAAAAAATATTCCAAATTTTGGTCCATTTTCATATAAATTCTTTCGAAGTGGATTATGAATTGATAGAATTTGCTTTGCCGTCAATTTTTTTGAAAGAAAATAATATCACGAAGAAAGAAAATGAAATGCACAACATCGGTATGCATTTTCGAAGAGTTTTCAAATAATTCAAAATTCAACAGCGAATGTTGAGTGGAAAATCGACACAATTTAACAAAGATCTATCTATTTATCAAATTTATTTGTGGTACACTGGATGTAAATTTTTTGAATTATGACCACCGTTCATTCTCTCGAGAACCAATAATAATTATACTATTTGAATTAGCATGGTATCTATGCGTTATTTCTCACTCCCACCTATGAATGATTTGGCAAAAGATTCAACCTTCAAAGTTGTTTTTGACCATTCCTTTATTCAATCTCCAATATTATAGTTTGCGTGAACAGAAAAGGACAGCTATGGCCGGACTCTCGTCTCAGGTGCATACTGTCTATTCGATTGAGAGTGGACTCTGGTTGTATCTGAGAGAATATTTATGATAAAAGTGGACAAGAAAAATTTCTGGAAATTATTTTCAAGTTACTAACTCCCCTGCTAAAGGGCGTAATCACTAACAATAAGTTGGAAATATAGACTAGTTGCTGTGTCTAAGATTATTCAAAATGCATGGAACATTGGTTATGGATAACCGAATCGCTGAGTATATTGATATGTCTGTTAGATCTGTCTGTTAGACAGATAATTGATAATAGAAATGGTGAAAACCACAAGCTGATATTTCTATTCTATTCAAAGATATAGTAAAAGTTAATGAGAATTTACATTATTGAAGTTATATTTAAAAAATCTAGCCTCTCTCTCTAGAAAATGATTTACAGCAACTTCTCTTGTACACATGATTTTTTTCACCTCGTGATTCTACCGTTTCTGAGGTACATGTCTACTTTATAGAAAACACTCCACGGATAGAATGAAATCTCAAAGAGTCCGAACTGTCATGGCGGATTTGAGTAGCATGCTTCCAATAAAGATGATGGCAGATTTCCACAAATTTTATGTTCTGTAGTGCATAAACAAACCACCTCCCTAGCTACCATTTGTGTTTGTGTATTGTCACTGTAAGAAATCTGTTTGTGTGAGAGTAAACAATTGTGTTGCCTGTAAATAATATCTTGAAGAGATAATAGTGATCTCCACGAATTGCTACATCATCGAGGGTTCGGGAGGAGAAAAATCAGATCAAAATAAAAAAAAATCAGAAAATTTTCTCAATGTTATTTTGAAGACCATCAATGATAATATACAATTTAATATGATTCAATGTCTGCATTCTCTCAACTCAATCTGATATGTTTATTTTATTAGATTAATTATTGTACACAATTTGTTCAATTGAATTAATGATCTTATGAATGGATGAGACTGTCGACCTTTGTCAAACTCTATTTCATGGATTAAAAAAAATAATTGCAATCATTTTGTTTTCTTTTACGACTGCATAAAGCAATATCTTATCTATTTCAGGGTAATGAAAGACACATAATCAATCAGTCGAAGTATAAACATTTCTTAGTCACTTTGGAACATTAGAAGGACATGTTCTAACTACACCGATTTTGTTTTTCATTTTCCTGAAACAGAAGATGATTTTACTACATGATGATAATTTTGAAATTACCGCCATACCCTCTCCCCTCCACTTTCCCAAGACCGATATTTTAGTTCGGCTTGAGTTCGGTATGAGGGCGCTTTGCGCAGTCCACATCAGTTCTATTGGAGATTGCGTTCTATCTTTAAGTGTTTTTTTATGGTCTACTCTCAATCAAACAGTCGGTGCACCGATTCTAGCTTATCCGAAGTCGTTAACCCGTCCGATCAGCGTTGATTTGTTCAAGGCCGACGCAGCAGTCGAGGAACCGACCGCCTTGGTGGCCCACGACGACGCCGCCAAGGCAGAATCTGCGAGCGGCGAGGACTCCGAATCGCCGCCGAAGAAGGGCGCGAAGCGCCGCGGCAAGCGCAAATCCGGCGACGTCGTCCTCGATCCGGAGTCGGTGGTCGCTAAGAAGAACCTGCGCTCGAGCGCCAGCCGGTCGGCCGCTGCCGCCGCCGCTCGGCACCGGCTCGAGGCCGAGAACGCGCAGCGCGAGTCTGACGGTGGCGCTCCCTAGGCCCGCCGATGGCGCGGACGACGGTAGGGAGGACGGGAATTGTGTTTTTTCTAGGTGAACGTCACGATTTCATCACGCATGTGTCTCGTTTCGGGGCGGCTATGAGGTGGGACGGGCCGGGCCTACCTCCTTTCTCGACATATATTGATTACGTGACTCAATAAACCACACTGTGATAACAAAGTTCTGTTTATATACAAGTAACATAGCAACAACAAAACTCCTATGACCAACGGTATATATAGCGGGAAGGTAATGAATTGGTACATTTAGTCCGTTATGAAAATGAACAAAATTAAATTGAAATCGGTCAGATTCAAAATTATCTATGTACTATGTTAATTAATGAACCTTAATTACTTCACGCAATTGGTGTCTCTCGAGACGCAAACTTTGCCATCGGTAATTAGGGCCCTCATAATTTCTTTGATACATGAATAACTATATACCGTCATCTTTAGGGAAGATTTACATCACCAACCCTTTTTGTAGAGATCTTGAGATTGTAGGCTGAACATCCTGGAATTAAAAGAATGTCCATTAAAAGAATGGTACACCAAAATAAGTTTGAAAACAGTTTGCATGCTTCACAATCTCGATTAATGCACAAAATTGTAATTCGTGGAAATACAGCAAACTGGCCTTAGTTCTTACCATACGAAGCTCTCAAGCGATTATATCACAAGGGTCAAAAAAATAATACGAAAACTAAGAAAACCATATATCAAACAAAAAAATCTATTTGCCTAAGTATGGCGGATTTTACCAATAGAAAAGGAGTCATATCATTGTCGTCACTATGGTCTATTGAGTCAATGTAATATAAATTTCTCACTCGCGCCTCCGGTGGTAGAATTTTGAGGCTGCATTTGTCACTTGTCCACCAATAAATATATTATTTTGTTCAATATTCGATTGTAAACATTTCAATCTGAGCGATTCTGAACATGATTGTGATCCATCGTACAATTTTAAATGTATCCATTTGAAATTCCTGTATTGACAAATGGCAGCTGGCTAGGTAGCTTCTATGTCTTGCCGCTAGATGCTCGAAAGAAATCTTGATGTTGTCGCCATTGGTTGTTTGGTATAGTCAAACAAGGGGCTATTTTTTGGGATGTGCAAAATAGAAACAATTTTTCTCTACCTCTGCTACCGTCGAGAGATTTTCATAATTCCAAGTCGAATTTTCAGGATTTTCCAGTATTACTACTAACTGAAACATTAACGATCCCATTTTACAGTGTGTTTTTTTCAAGTTGCTATGATATTGTAGTAATATGTAATTTGAATCAGTGGTTTACGCAGTGCTCCTAATTTGATTGCAAAGTAGCCGCCATGGCGATTTTCCACGCGTCTTAAGTCATCTGTTAAATGTCGTAAATCATCTGTCATGAAAACGAATTGGCGATATTGGGGTAGATTCAGTTTAGCTGTACTACTGGTTCACCTATTGGCATTTTATATCAATATTGTTACTCATTTTCGAGATCCTGTTGGCTTCCTACACGACTTACCAAACACAATCCAACCAAACTCAACGTGATTCTGTCGCGATCCATTAAACGTCATGAATTTCTGTCCAATCCTGTCCGAAGCGTGGGTATTGTGGTGAACTGTGATACGACTATTTGAGAAACGCTTTTCTGAAGTGTCGTGTGGTGTATATTGTAAGTGAACTGGAGATTATTGTTACGCTTGAGAAACGCATGTATTCCCCAAAACGTAGGTCTGCAAACGCTCAAAATGAGGAGGTTCGAAAAAATTGACTGATACGAATGAGTTTTTCCGTGCGGTATTCGTTTTTGATCGAATATGGGAGTGCGTTTTCGGATTTACAGTTTGGATTAACAATATCACTATTGTTCCATTTTTGAACACTCCCATGATATCCCCAATTCGAATTAATATTTCATTAATTTCTATTCTGGGTGTTTTGATTTTTTTCATGAAGAAAGTGTTTATCTCATTTTCGGTAAAATTCGAAAAGTCTCGTCATGAACTTGATGATTATTCATTTGAATATGTATAATGAAAATAATGAAATTATATTCTTTAGTCACCAGAAGCCTATTTAGCTATTGAAGAAAAACTCCTGTGATACATGATGGTTAGTTTTTATTGATTTTTTTCCATATTCATTTATGAACTGAACTAAAAACCATACAGAAAAAATCATTCGAATACATTCATTCAATTGATTTCCTACGTGAAAACCGTTTACAGACTGAATTACAATTTTATCTATCAACAATACTTAGGATGTAATTATTGACATCTAGTAGGCTTAAGGTGGATGATTTTGTTATGATTTTTGCTGGATTTTTGATAACCCAATCTCGCTAGAATACGACTCCAGAGAAAAGTACCTAAATGGTTTACTCGTTCCATTAATAACCAACGTATGCGATTCAAGTGTTCTCTTCTTTACTGGGCTTCATGTGGCATTTCACATGAAAGGTACTTGAAGAATGGTATACAAAGAACTAATTGAAATATTTTTATATAATCACACATGTTGTGGCCTATGGGTAATCATTTTCTCAATTCTACGTTCATTTATATTTAGTCCAGATCACTGTAAGATTTGATAGGAACATATTCTTGAGCCTCGATTCTGAACAGATTCAATTCAGTTCTGATGGAAAATGGTTCCATCATCTTCAACATATGAAATTCAATAAGATATTACTTCTCTTTCCCACTTAATACAGTATTTATTCTCTGAGTGAATCCAATGTGATAGATATGGATAATCATTTCATCATTTTCTTATACATTCTCTAATATTTCATTTCATTCACTTATTGGAAGGCACTATTTTTGTGAATGACTTCGGGAATATATTTACATTATATATATATATATATATATATATATATATATATATATATATATATATATATAATTAATTGACATATGAGTATCAATTATACTTCTTGACTATTATCAAGTTCATAAAGATTAGTTTAAGAAGTGGACATTTTACTTTTTTTTAGGAATTAGGTTTTTGTTATTTCCCTGGAGTTGTTTTTTTTTTCTAGAGAATATGGCAGACTTGAATGCTATGAGATGCTTCAATATGAATTCTTTTTGCTCTATATTTTATATTTAGTCCTCCAAGTGATTTTTATCGTATGTAATATACGATGCGTCTCCTATCGAGGAAGTTGACTTGATGTAACATGATATTTTGATTCTGATTTTCTACAGTTTGTATATATATATATAATTATGTTTAGGCAATTTGTCTTGATCATTTCGAAATGCGGTGTGAAGAGTGTAAATAAATTCTAGTGTTTTTAATTTCCTTTTTTTTTTATTTGATGTTTGTGAAATATTTGGAATAAGTCTGAAAAAATATTTATTTTAGTTTTCCACTGTCCTGGCGTATTTATTTTAGCTGCATTTGCGAGTTTAAACGAAAGCCAAGCCCTACTAGATCTGTTGTCCTCATATACAACGTGTACACGTATCATAGTAGCTCTCTGAATTATTGTTTGTTATAATGTTCATATAGATAATTAAATAATATGAATGAAATTTATATTTTCTTTCACTGGAAGCAGTGGCGGCCGTATCGAGAGAACTTTAGTTTAAATTAAAATTTCACTTTTCAATGGTGGAAAATTATCTATCAAATGTAAAGTGATGCTATCTGGAAGTTGTGCACTAAGGACATATCGTAAACTCCATAAATCACGGGAATAACCCATGCATGTATGTACGAAGTTGAATATATTTCAAAAACTAATCTGATAAGGATTTTAAGGCAACCTCAGTGGCGTGATTTTCTTAGAGATATAGCAAACTGAAAATTCTTGTAAAATCTGAGTTTCAGAAAATTTCCGCTGTATGTCGATAGATAGTGCGTATTCGAATTTATTTTGAAGGGGTGTGTAATGCTGAATGTGTGCAATTGACTGATTAGTTGGGAATGAACGATGGAAGGACTAAAATGATGAAATCTCAATTTCAAAATAACTTTTTGAGCTATGATATAAAACTAAAACTGCAGAGGCGTACTATTTATTGAAAAAAGTTGAAATACTGCAACTATAAATTATGCTATTGTATAATTGTGCGATAGTATAAAAGCACAATAATTGTGCAATTCTGCAATTGTAAATTTTAAAATTAGCCAAGTTCATTTTCAATGCCTTGACGTAGGTTGGTAAAATGCTTAGATTTTATACCCTAGGTATATAATCTAAGATCAAATGCAATTTCTGTATTTTCCTTCTACATGTTCATATTGGACGCCGCTGAAGAATAATTAATAATAATGAATGAATTAATTCATGTTAATGAAGAGGCAGTGTCACTTCACAGTGTCTATCTGACTTGACATGATATTTTCATGTATTGTATCTGAATCCGGTAAATGGGTATTCACCCTGTATGACAGGATTGCGTACTATTAGTAGTCTTGAATTCGATTTCCTTCCAGATGACGTTCAAAAGTGTGCAAGCAGAAGAGGCAACCCAAAATTTTTAATCCTAAACAGTTAACGCCAAATCAAAGAGCATATACAGGGTGTCCTTAAAAGGTCTTTACAAAAAGCTACCACATATTCTTCAGACCAAAACAATTCGATACAAGCAAACTTACCTCAGTAAAAAGTTGCTTAGTTTGGGCGCTAGACGGCTCTGAAGTTGAAATTTTCAAATCGATTTTGCTTCATAACTTTTGAACGGCTCATGAGATTTTTTTCAAATTTGGTACGTTGGCATAGGCTCATCGGGCAATGAAACTCATATCATATTCATAATGAATATCATTCCATGGGCGTAGAACTTGATTTTTTCAGTAAATAAACATCTAAAACTCCTACGCCAATGGAAAAAAATTAGTTCCAATATGAAATCTAAATTATTCAACTCATTCACTACAAAAAAGTTACTCTTGACAAAAGTCGATTCCTCTCATGGTTTCGACAAAATTTTAATTTTAGTGATTTAGAGCATAATTAATAATAAAACGATTAACAGATATTTCATAAAAATTGTTCAAAATGTTCACCATTTTCACGTATACAAAGATTTATACGACGCAAAAAGTTGAAATGTACTCTTTGCATAACTTCTTCATCGCCTGTAAGATTATTCGTCGCCTGTTGGATACGTTGCCATAATTGTTCTACAGTATTCACAGGGGTCTTGTAAACCGTAGACTTGAGATAACCCCATACAAAATAATCCATCGGTGTTAAGTCTGGAGAACGTGGTGGCCAATTCACGGGTGCATCATTACCTCTACCTATCCATCTGTCTGGGTACTGTTGGTTAAAAAAATTCCTAACATCCACCGAAAAATGTGGTGGAGCTCCATCGTGCATAAACCACATATCTACCCGATGTTGGAGTGGTAAATCTTCCAACAAATTTGGCAACGTATTTCGTAGATGTTGTAAATACATGTCTCCTGTTAATCTTTGTGGAAGTATGACAGGACCAATTATAAAATTTCCTATTATTCCAGCCCAAACGTTGATTTTGAATTCGTGTTGAAAATGGTTTATTTTAATGGAATGAGGATTTTCAATTGCATAAACGTGTTCATTATGAAAATTAGTTATTCCTCTTCTCGTGAAACAGGCTTCATCAGTGAACAAAATATTCTTTCCAAAGTTCAGATTCATTTCTCTTTGCAAATTAATGAACCTACAAAACATCAGACGACTTTGTGAATCATGGATTAATAAATCTTGAACTGGCGTCTTGTGGTATGGGTATAATAATTGTTCTCTTAGTACTTCATGAACGGCATTCCTAGAAACTTCTAGTTCATTACTTATCCGTCTAGTACTCAATTCTGGATTTTCTTCAATACGGTCTAAAATTTCTACTTCGACTTCGGGAATCCTTACATAACGCTGTCTTCCATAATCACCAGTTCTAGGAGCAAAATGACCGGTCTCCCGAAGACGTCTCTCAACTGCAGCAAAGGTTGGGTGGCTTGGTACGCGACGATTTGGAAACCTTGCCGAATACACCCTCACACTCTCTCGACCATTTCCTTGACAATATCCGAATACCAATAACATATCGGTGTATTCTTCATTGGTGTATTGTTCGGCCATGATAAATCAGAAAAGTCCGATATCAACAATCAACGTCAATAAAACTCGACAAATCAACACAGATGAAACTATGGAAACCAAGAATGTTAATATCACTGTTTTCGAGCAGATAATAATAGTCTTCAGAAAAAAAAACCAGTGCTACTTATTTTCAATAGAAATAACCTATGCAAAAAGTACATCTCAACTTTTTGCGTCGTATAAATCTTTGTATACGTGAAAATGGTGAACATTTTGAACAATTTTTATGAAATATCTGTTAATCGTTTTATTATTAATTATGCTCTAAATCACTAAAATTAAAATTTTGTCGAAACCATGATAGGAATCGACTTTTGTCAAGAGTACCTTTTTTGTAGTGAATGAGTTGAATAATTTTGATTTCATATTGAAACTAATTTTTTTCCATTGGCGTAGGAGTTTTAGATGTTTATTTACTGAAAAAATCAAGTTCTACGCCCATGGAATGATATTCATCATGATTATGATATGAGTTTCATTGCCCGATGAGTCTATGCCAACGTACCAAATTTGAAAAAAATCTCATGAGCCGTTCAAAAGTTATGAAGCAAAATCGATTTGAAAATTTCAACTTCAGAGCCGTCTAGCGCCCAAACTAAGCAACTTTTTACTGAGGTAAGTTTGCTTGTATCGAATTGTTTTGGTCTGAAGAATATGTGGTAGCTTTTTGTAAAGACCTTTTAAGGACACCCTGTATATATTTACAGGGTGATTCAGAAGAAAGCGGCATCCTTTCGGGGGCGTAATCCTTCTAAAAAATAACCAAAAAATTCCTATTAATGTGGGTCCGAAAATGTTTCCTGAGGGAGCTACGCCCCTTTGAGTAGGACACCTTAAAGACTATTTTTTCTCTATAACTTTGAAACCCTTTGCTCAAAATCTGAAAATTTTTATTCAGAGGTGTCTCTTGCATTGGAGGGAAAGGTAAAAACTTCTCTTATTCATTTACTCTTTAGGTTATGATTTTGTTTGGAAATTATAGAATTCTGAGTTTTTCACGTCAAAAAGGTACTTTTAGTTCAGTTCGATAGAGCGTACTATTTACGAGAAAATGGACTTAGAAAATGTTCTGATTTGCGTAAGCTTATTGATAATACGACGCATTCAATACGGCGCCCCTGAATAAAATTTTCAAATTCTGAGTCTTATTTGCCATTAAAAGATTACAACATACACCAATTTTCGAAATATAAAATTAGAGAAAAGATCGTCTTCAAGGTATCCTATTCAAAGGGACGTTTTCCGGTGTTTTTTGTCTTGTTTGTTTGCATTTCACCCCCGAAATGATGCCGCCCACTTTTGAATCACCCTGTATATACAGGTTGTGACAAAAGTGCATCATAGTCTGATTTGTCGTTTACAAAACGAATGTTCATTAGTATATTTTTTTCAACGTTCTGGTGACCTCCATCGACTCCCCCAATATAATCGACTGTCTCAATCACTAGAACCTTATGATTTTTTTGTCAAAATAATACCATTTGCAGATGCATACTTGCGAATATTCTTTGCGTTTAAGCGTTGATTGTTTTTCCGCTAGTCGAAAATTGAATGTGAATGAATGTAATGAAGGAAATATTTAGTATTGAAAAGGGTCTGTAAGACTTTCAATTGCAGTTACTAGGAAAAATGTATCAAATAATCTATTTTCTGAGCTAAGGAAGAAGAAATTCATCTTCGGATTTACTACACATGATATGGAGTGGAATATCTGTATATATGTGGAGTAAAATAATCTGAGGAGTCGAATAAGGTGATTTTCTATACAACAATGAAAAATATTTTTTCCAATCACACAGGGATTCGAATAAACCAGATTAATTGAAAAAATCTTTATTACAGTGAAATTAAAAGTATTTGTGCGTTCTTTGCCATTTCACATATTTCCTTCAAACAAAACGGTTTAATAGATAATTCAGCACATTGGCACTGATGTGTTTTGAAAAATTGGAAAGTTCTATTCGAACAAATCTTCATTGACCTGATGCAATACAGGAAATGAATCAACTTCTTGGAATATTTCATTGCTTTTTTCATTTCTTTCTATTCATGCTAATACAAAATAAAAACTACACATGTCAATAAAAAAATATGTGTACCGGGTGTACATAGAGATAAATAATGATTGAAATTTGAAATGATTCATACAGTTGATGAACTTCACATTTTGTCATATAAATGAATTTTTGAATTCTGCGTAATAATAAAGTGGAAAAGAAAAAAATCCTGTGAAAAACGTCAAATCAAATTATCATGATTCAGAACAATTTTTTTTCCATGAGACCATATTGTTACCATATACCAAATAAACTCCTTGTTATGAGTATGTGAGTACCAACTAATGGTACCACGTTACCAATATGGTGATCAACTTGATTATGTGATAAATCATCTCATTGCTAGAAATTATAGAAATCATCTTCCTATCATTACTTCGGTCAATAGGAGCAAAGCGAAATAGTAATCGCACTCGAAATCCGAAAATGCAATAGTATACAGGGTGTTCCATTTGAAAATCGAAAGTTGGTACCACTTCCGGTGACACCGGAAGTGAGAAAAAAACACTTGTATGTCAAAATATGACGTTAATCAACTATATGAAAAATGACCCAAAATCTATATGAGACCTAACCATACTATTATATATCATGCTGAGGATCTTTGGATCTGCTCCCCACCAAACTCTAGTAAGTGATTTCATAATGTCTAGTCCCCTATATATGGGTTTTAGCACAAGTATTATTAATGAAGATTCATTTGTAGCTACTTCAAATCCATGTTCTGTGACCCACTCTGATGAATTATCTGAACAACAATTGATTTGATTTACCATGCTGACCAATAAGTTATTACTCGTAATCACCAGTGCAATATCATCTAATTGAATTGGCGTATATGTTGAATATTAGGGGGCTCATAGAAGAGCCCTGTGGGACTCCTGACATCTCCCCAGAGCTACTACGTTTCTTGAAGAATATAGTTGCTGTCAGGCAGATGAGTGATTTGAGAGTTAGATATTTTATCGAGGCCCAGAGCTGTCTTTGTATTTTTCTTATAATGAATCACTAAGTTGGGCTCATCAAAAGTGAAAGGAAAACTTGAGGATTGAACGTCATCCTCCAAGATGATATCGCGAGATACCCTTGGAGAGGTGAGGTGAGCCAAAACATTTTCTAGGTTATCTTTGAAAAAAATGGATTGTTGAGCTGGACTGTGTCTATTATTTTTATATAACTTAATTTTCTTCTAAACTTCAGTTATGTTGGAGTCCCTGCTGAGAGATTCACAAAAGGAAATGAAGCTTTTCTTTTTCTTTGATTTCAGGGTTCTCTTTGTATTTGCAGTTACTCTTTTCATGTTAAAAAGATAAGAATTCATGAAAATCTTCTGCACCCAAAAAACCTTGGATAACATAAGGACTACTTACGTCTATAAAGGAAAAAGAGAAATTATATGAACAAGTACGAAATGATGGAACAGACCAAAACTTATTGACAAATCTCGCAGAGACTACGCAAAGGAATCAATTGAAAAATCTGAAGATCACTCCTCAAATCTCTGTAAATGTGTAAGCGTAATCTGCAACAGAAACAAACCTAAAATAGAAATTGAAAAAATTATTGTAAATCAGGAAGAAATGATAGACGAAGAAAAAATATGTAACAGTTTTAATGAGTATGATAGCGATTTGGGCAGAAAATATGCAGAATTCATAGAGGACACTGAAACTTTCAAACAAGATCTTGAACCGATAGGGAAAGGTATGTATATATTTCTAATTAATTTCAAGGAGGTGAAAAATGTCATAGCATAATCAAAAAATAAAAAATCTCCATGTTATGCATGATGGTATACAGGCGAAGGTATTGAAAGAAATATCTCATGAAATTGCACCAAATCTCTCTTTCATGATTAAGTTTTTTGATAACGGACACATTCCAAGGGCATTCAAAAAGGGTATCATGAAGCTACTCTACAAAAATGTATCCAAATCCAAAACTGTCAGACCAATTACTTTGATTTCAAATATAGCCAAAATTGTATTAAAAAAAATATAAAATGTCGTATAACGAATCTTTGAAAAAGAGAACGCATCATTGTCAGACAATCAGTTTGCTTTAAGGGAAGGAAGATCTACTGAAGATGCGATACAAACTTATGCTGCACAAATACATGAAACACTTGTTGAAAAAATACCTACCCCCTGCATCTTTATCTCGAGAGCATTCGATACCACCGAACATATAAGATACAAAGTTCCGCTTGAGAGTGGACCTTCTAGTCCATATATGTTCGGTATCGATACTGTGTGTCTTGATGGAAAAATTAGAAGCATATGGGATGAGAGGTAATGCATTTAATCTCATGAAAAATTATCTCTTTGACCGTCAGCAACAGTTGAACATAGATGGTGTTGTTAGCGAACCTCGTATTTTTACTTACGGTGTACCACAAGGAACTGTGTTAGGTCTCCTACTTTTTGATATATATTCAAATAGTTTATTGACAATGAAAAATGAAGGGAAAATCATCAGTTCTTCAGATGACACCGCCATAATATACAGAGCGGAACTTTCAAGGTAGTACCGAACATTTTTTGACTGATTTATACGATTCATGCCTTTGGGAAGGAATTGTTTGCTCCATTGATATACGCACTCTTATCCAAAGAGAAGAAACAGACACACATGACTATGTTGGACATTTTGAAACAACAAATTGATTTTCCAAATCTACACTCTATCATATGTGATTTTGAAATTGGAGCAATGAATGCTTTCGATGTATCAATATCAATGTATCAATGAAATATCAATATTCGAGGATGTTTGTTCCAACTTTGCTAGAATTTTTATGAGAACATATAGAACATATGGAACTCCAAGTATATATGTGACTCACATGCAGTTCGTAAATGAAGTCAAAATGATGACCGCTCTAGCTTTCGTTCCATGTGACCAAGTTTTCCCGCCATCAGAAGCCCCAGTGTTAAATTACTTCGAGGATACTTATATAGATCGTCTACGAAGGAAACGACGTGGAAAACCAGTCTTTGACATTGATGTTTGATTTTTACGAACGAGACAAGAGTGATATGCCTAGATATATATATATATAGATGGCATAGAAGATTCGGAAGTTTGATTTGTTCTTTGTTCTAGTCATCCCTCCACATGGAATACACTGAACGGTATAAGGAAAGAACAACAATATTTTGAACGCAAGATAGTACAGTCGTTGGCTAGAAATGACGAGAAACGTATGGAAATATATGTCGATTCAAACAAGAGAGTGAAATATATATATATTGATGAAGATTTCGAAGATGCCGAACTCATCGATCACTTGAGAAGTATTGGTAACAATCTCAAATAATGTATCAGAAATAATTCATAATTCAATGAAATGTATGGAATAAAAATAAAAATGAAAGAATAAAAAATGAAGTGTAACAAAGCAGACCTATACACCAACTTTTTGCATGAGTTTGAGGCTAGTGATAGGGTTCTTGCTCTGGTTTTTGATTCTTCTTCTTTCTTCAGCGATGAAAAAAAAAATCGGCCATTTTAGTTCAAACGACGTATTCTGCCAATTGGCGTATTCGTCCAATTGACTTTCGACGAATTGACTTTCGACCAACTGATATCGATCCGTTTGGAAACCATAGAATTCGTTAACCTATACTTTAAAGCAGTAGTCAATTTCTCAATAGCTTTATCTAAGTTGGTATCATAGCATGCCAATAGAGTATCTGACAATAAGTTCACAAAATTTACATTTACAAACAAGTTTATGTCATTCAAGTATATGATAAAAATCAGAGGACCTAAAACGCTACCCCGTGGAACACCTAAATTTATATCTGATTCCTCTGAGATATTGTCTCGGACCGTTACTTTTTGCTTCCTATGAGAGAAATAATCAGCTAACCATTGATGAACATCACCATCAATGCCATATCTTCTTAGTTTCACCAGAAGAATATTACGATATCGATCTTTTCAAAGGCCCTTTTCAGATCAAGAAGAACCGCCGCTACCACAAATTTATTGTTGTCGACTTCTTTTTTGAATTTAGAGTTGTAATGCAGACTCACATGAATATTTTTAACGAAATCCAGATAGATTGTTTCTTAGAATTTCATATTTATCATTACGATCAAGTACCTGATTGTAAACAGCTAGTTCAAGAATTTTTTCTATTGGAGGTTATGTATTTATGGGACGGTAATCACTGGTCTCGATCGTATTGTTTACTTTTTGTATAGGAACTATAGTACTGATTTTTCGAAAATTGGGAATTTTTGAAGTTTGTAGTGAAGTATTTACAACTGTCCACTGGTGTGAAAACTGCCTCCTCTACGGTCAGAATTTGCAAAATGGCAACTGTGATTGATTGCAGTACTAGATCCGACATCTGTTGTGAGTATACTCGCAGAGCAAGTCCAACAAACATTGTTTGAACTCATCAGAATTAGGTCACATTCGAAGTTTTTTTCATACCGACATTGAAATTCGATACTATCTAATCTCCATCTATTATCTTAACCTCGCTATCTTGTTGGTCAAAACATTGTATCTAGATTTATCTTTTGTAAATTACTTCGAATTCAAACATGGAACCAAATCACCCACTATCAAATGAACTCAATTATGAGATCAAGATCAGAAACTTTGAACTAACTGGAACAATTGATCATAGACGGGAAATATTGAGAGGACTATTGCTTAGTCAACAATCTGCAAACAGCAGTTCTTCAGGCTGCAAAGAGAAATCAAATGGAAACAATAATTACAGCAATAACCTTCTACAATTTTCCAATGGAAGTGCCATTGAAGAAATAGGACTGGTATATAGTTATTGTTTTCACAGATGGGGCCAACAACAACAAACAATAGGTAGGTAGGTCATTGTTCGAAAGGAATGTTCCCAAACCATGACCTACCTACAAATAAATATAGATTTTTATAAAAATGCCAGAAATTGTGAAATTATCTCCTGCATTAATTGATATATCCAAGGAATATTATTCTGAGAATTCACAATATTGATGGCTTCGAAGAACATCACTTTCACAAAAGATCGGCGTGCGCTCGACGATGAAACAACAGTGAAACTACTGGGTTTTCATGTAGATGCTCAACTGAACTGGAAAGAACATCTAAATGAAATACAAAAAAAGCTTTCCAGGGGTCGATTCGTCTTGAGAAATCTCAGGGAACTACTATCTAGGGAAGTACTGAAGACTGTTTACTTTGGCATGGCCATATTCATAGTCAATGGTCATATTTCTTGTTCTAGCTGGAAGATTTGCAAAAAATTTCTAGATTTGTCAAAAAATGGCTAAAAATTTTTCGTCTGCGTCTTGCCGCTTTTGAATTCGTCTGCTGGCAACACTGACTGTAATCTGTCTAAGGTACCTACCGATTGAGATGATAGACCACGATGATAGATCAAGGTTAAAAACCGTGATGATAGATCACAAGATCACGATTCAATCATGTTGATAGATGATAACTACCGATTTAGTGAGGTTATATTTTGATAAAATTGGAATTTTATATTTTTTCTTTTGATAATAATGATTTCGGGAAGAATAGTTCGTGGAATTATAAAGAGCAATCTTGCTAAAATGATTGGTTGTTCATGTAATGTACAATCTAAATTGAAGATCCGAGATATGTCTACAAAGAATGATTCTGACTCCTCGAAATCGAGCCCCTTAGGTGGCATTGCATCTAAATATCAAGTGTTTCATGATGAAGATGCAGAAATAATCTTGGATCTTTATGAAGAAAAATTGAAATACTCAAACCTATTGGAAGAGCAAGAAATGGAGGATGATAATCCATATGATGGCTTGAATTTAGAACGTAAGGTAGTTTTTATTATCGAGAGGGATTTTGGTCTCCATTCTACTATATTTTAGGGGGACAAACAGGTGTTTTTGAAATAGAAGATCTAGTAGATGTCCTGAAGCGTGAAAATTCTATAGATATATTTGTAGCAAAAGTTCCAAATGAATTTAAATATGTAGATTACATATGTGTTGTTAGTGGAAAATCGCAAAGGCATATGCAAGCTATTGCCCAATTTATTCGTAGAGTCTATAAAATGAAGAGACATACAGGTGATATTATTCCCAAATTGGAAGGAGAAAATTCTAAAGACTGGATGGCCATTGATCTAGGTAGGTATATGAAGAGTCCATAAAGGATATTGAGAAAATGATTGTCTATTTTCAGGAAATATAGCTCTCCACATATTTTCTAAAGAAGCAAGAAAAATATATGATTTAGATTCACTATGGGCACTTGGATCTCAATATGATGAAGAATTCAATAAGCCAGAACCTGTATCCGATATGTTAGAATTACATTCTGTTTATCTCAGTGGATATCAACCTGCATCTTAGAGGACAATAATACATAATTTATAAGTAATTGAAGGTGTTTTTATTGTAATAAATTCACCTCTGGACAAAGTATGTAGTTATCTTCTTGTCATATAGTTGTTTATAATTTTTCCTCTATTTCTCCTTTTATTTCACACCTGTCAATCATTCAACTTTAATATTATACAAGAAGTAATTATTGGAATTCTAATCAATGCTGATATTTTCATGATTACCAGTGATATCATAATCTCGTAGCAATAATAGTTATAAATAGAGTATCCTCTACCACTTGTTCCATGATATAGAATGATTCAATTCTTACATTTTCACAACATTATATACAGGGTGATTCATGAAGAGTGCTATATAGCTTATTGATAGAGGAAATAAGTTGAGGTGTGATGTTAGTACATGTAATGTTTTTTTTTTTGTATTTTTTGACTTCTATTTACAGAGTGGACCATTAGTGCAGCCATCCGAAATATTTTTTTTTTTATTCGGTTGACAACACGAAAGGGAAACCTATAATGTTCAAGGAACATTGTGTTAGCCAGCGGTGGAATTTTGGGAGAGAAGGAAGGTGTTGGAATTTTTTTCGAAAGTTTGAAGGTTGTGAGCATCAAGAAAGACTTCACTAGGCAAAGAATTCCACAACTTTGCAGTTCCATCGATGAATGATGCTTGGTATAGCAATGTTTGACAGGTCTCGAGCCTGACAGTGTATGGGTGAAAAGCCTGAGCTCGTCTGGTTTGTCTACTAGGAATCGCACGTGGTGGCATGTATAATAGATAATATTTCTATTGAGCACCGACCTTGGGAGTATCTATAAGAAAGGCAGAGATCGCCGACCTTTCTACGATGTTATAGAGAGGTCAATGATTTGGTGAGTGTTGTATCATTGATTAGGCAAATGGCTCTCATCTGAATTGAATCTCAGAGTTTTAGCATGTTTGGGGGCTGAGTTCCAAACATGTGAACAGTACTCCAGGACAAGTTGAATTTGTGCTTTGTAGGAGTTGCTGGGAAGTGAAGTACCTCTTTGCACAGAATAGAAAACCATGTTTTTGTGAAGCAGTTTTTGCAATGGACCTCACATGATCGCCCCATGAGAGAGCGCTGTTGGTGATGACACCCAGCATGGACACTGATGACCTCATAGGAACAGTGGTACCCGACATCATCAAATTGGGCATTGTGTGATCTGCCTTCTTGGTGAACATACAAGCTTGAGTTTTTGTTGTATTGAACTGTACTAGATTTTCATGTCTCCATTTCAGGCTTCTTGTCAGATCCTCATTTAAAGCATCAACCTCTCTTCATCGTGCACATATAGGGGCTCTAGAGGAAAAGGCAGAATGAAGTGTACTATCATCCGCAAAGCTATGAACTGAGAATCACTGATGTGGAGCAATGACAAAGTTGGTACCAAGAGAGAGCCTTGTGGAACACCAGCATTGATCATCATTGTATCAGGCGAGACCCCGTCTATCACCACGTAGAGGGATCTATCTGTAAGGACACTCGATAGTAGAAGACACAGTAGAGGCGGCAAACCATATGACGGAAGTTTTGCTAGGAGGCTTTGGTGCCAAACTCCGTCAAATGCTTTGGAGATATCCAAGGCTACAGCCAGATAGTCCCCATGTTTGTTGATTGACTCCTGCCACTTATATGACACATAGGCAAGCAGGTTTCCAGTTGACCTCTGGTGACGAAAGTCATATTGCTAGTCGTTCACGATTCTTGAGCTCTCTAGATATCGGATGAGCTTGATGTTGATTGTGTGCTATAACAGCTGGGTTGGGGTATGAAGCTAAGAGGTGGCTAGATAATAATTCACACCCAGTAGGGCAAATTGGACTTTAATTTGTCTCTAAAAGAGTGATGAACAAATATAATGGTACCGGCACATGCAATGAAGGGTTACAACAGGAATTATACAACTCAGACTCACCTAAAAGAGTGACCAAACACCAAATGACGCTGGTTTGACTAACCAATGTGATTTATACTTCTTGTATTTCATAGTTCATTCTCCGGAAACAAATTTCACAATAGTCTCAGGAGCAAATGCTAGCGAATGGCCGAATTCAAGAAAAAGTGCTTTAGTTCATGACGACTAAACTTGAAAAATTATCTCTCAAGCAAGAACAAAACAAAGATTTGAAGGAGCCCCAGCACCGTACCATTATTTCCGATTTCATCTTATCCTTCTTTAGAAATACTATATATATATATATATATATATAGATGAATTTCTCCATTTCATGGAATTAGATGAACAAAATTCAACAATTATGCATCTCTCATGACATATTAACCATTTAATGAATACATATGAAACAGCTGACAGCTGACTTAACAATAAACATATTTTATGTAGATTTCAGGTTAGAAATTAAATATTTTAATTCAAGCATACAAGCTTCATTACAATTGCTTTTTCCATTACTTTAGAGATCACAGATAGTAGTACAATCGGTCTATAATTGTTAGGGAGGATTTGGCGAAGGTGTTTGCTTTTTCTTGGGGTGTTGTTGCCGGTGTATATCATCCTTTGTGATGGGAGGAAATGAGCTAGAAGTGGAATTTCTCCCGATTGCGTTGGCGAAGGTCCAAAATGAACGGGAACCATTTGGGCACTCTATATATGAGCTTTGATCTCATCTTCTTGTTGTATGCCTCTTTAGACTCATCTATAGTTCGATTGCATGTATTCCTAGCATCAACATATTCAACCCTAGTTGCCTGCTGAATTTTCCAAATAAATGTATAGAATTGTTTCGAAGTAAACCCCGAAGATTAGCCGCTAAAGCAACGAAACATTTTCTTAATATGCGAAATAATCGTTCTCAATAAGCGAGATCACTACTAAATTATTGCAGCGAATACCGGGTCACAGTTTAATTCTCTATACTGTGACCGGGTCATGCAGGCTTCAATTTACAACAGGTAATGCCGAATGAGCTGTAGAAATCCATGAAAATAAGAGGACATCCAAATTAAGCCAAAGCTTCTTTCTTTTTGAAAATTTCAATTTCATCTAGCCAATTGAAGATCGTCGTTCTTTTTTTTTTTCTTGATAAAGGTCGCAGATACAAAGAAACTACAAGAGAACAGAAATATTCTAAAGGAAACGAGAAACTCAATGAATAATGGAAATGTTTTCAAAGATGGTGGAACATCCGGTAATACCGGAAGTAGACACCATCAACTTCGTTATTTCAATTAGAATGCTATATTTTTAATTGAGTTTCAAGAATCTTTAGCTTTTTTCTAGCATGATCTTTATCAGCCCTCTCTGTCAGCTCTCTCTGTTTCGGAATCGTTTTCAAGCGACAGCAAGAGGAGGTACCACCATCTTGAAAACATTTTCATTAATCAGCAAGTCATCGATTATGGCTCTCCAGAAATTTTCAGAGTTCAGATCATAGGAACCCAGAATTCTTCTGATGTGCGCTTTAGATGAAACAGTCTGTATAGATTTTAGATCGAAAGATGTGAAATTTTGGCTCTAAAAATATTCTTTTGATAATCAAAAGAAGTAGTATGAAACCAGGGAGTACCTCAGTAAACAAAAACTCATCAATGAATGTAAAATATGATATTATATCACTACGCATTTAAACATTTTGTCTCGAACAATATCAAATTAGAGAGGTGACCCAGCTCTCGTGGCCACCCGGTACTTATTCTATCATTTTAAAAAATGACGTGACTGTAGTCGAACCCATTCAAACAGTTTCGTTGATATTTGATCTACCTTATCTCTCATAGATAAGCAATATAGGTATTGTTAGTCATACAATTATGACTTATATTTTCAGTGTAGATATATGTCGAATTAAAATAATTACAGAGGAGACCACTTTGTTTACAAAAATGTGAATAACAATGGCTACTGAAACAGAAAACGTAAAGAAAGCCTTCCTGCTAGGCTACGAACTGACTCCTAGACAAGATGCCATTGTAAACCACTTAGTGCCTGCAGTTTGTGCATCGACTTTGTATATTTTGATCATCGCTGCAGATGTGGGGGTTATAGTGAGTCACTATCGCAACAATGATTCCATTTGGGCTTCTCTTACACTCTTTCTCATGTTCCTTCCCGTTTTGTGTAGTTTCGTTATTATAGTTTCGAATTGGGAATTGTGGCCGGAATTCGAAGGATGCGGCAGGAACAATGTAGTGTGGTTCTGGGGAAAAACACTGGAACATTTGTTCTTTCCAGTTTGGAATATGTGGAGGTACCATATTTCATGAATAATAATATATCCCTGAAGTTGTAGCCTTAGTTCGAATTTATTTTCCTGTAACTAAATATCATAATTTCGCATATTCATCTACGATCAAAACTTTAACCAGAACCAATAGCAAAGAAAACAGCAGGGTCTCTATTCTTTATAACTCCAGAAATAATTATTGTAGTGTGGTTCAGAAATCCCATACATCATCAAAGATAAATCTATCGACTAAAAATTCCAATACAGGAACCTGAATGTAGGTATGTTTGTTTCCTTGCATATTTTCATGATGAAACTATCTCTTGACCGCAATTGAATCCTTACAATCCAATACAAAGTTTTGAAGGGAAATTTGTAGTGAATCACGAATCAACCCTGGGTGTCAAAAATCTTAGAGATCCTATGAACACCTGTCATTGACATACCAGAATTCACACGATAATTTCCAGATATACACAAACATCTATATTTTGTTCACATCATTTCAGATTTGCAGAGAGAATATTTTGGTCCATAGAAGCGGTGAGATCAACTGATGAGAAAATTATCAAAGACTTGGTATCTCATGTGACAGCACCACGGTCCATAGAATTGTATATATTTTTACAGTCTTATTTGCATGCCTTGCCTCAAACTCTGCTACAGTTGTATATTCTTATGAGGCATAATGCTGATATAAATCGTCAGACAGGTAGAAATAAACATCATGAAAGAATAATCAAAATTGTTCTCAATGATTGTCTTTCCCTGGGTTTCAGAAAAAGCACAGGCCATTAGTATTATTCTCAACTTGGTTAAAATATCCATAACGACAACTTATTATCAACGATTCAAATCCCAAAAGTTGACTGGAAAACAGTACCCTTGGTATAAGCAATATAAAGCCTTTGTTAAACCTTCATCCCCTGAAGAAATATTGAGAAGATCTATACCATATTCTGAGTCTAGGTAGGTGAGATTTTATTGGGAATAACTTACTATTATTAAGACTTGTTATTACTAAGATACAATGACTTGAGGGGCGTTGAAATTCAAAATGATGCAAAAGTGCCTATTGATTATCAGGATGGTAATTGAGCTGAGAAGGAACCCTAGAAGCCTTGAAGATGATTATGATTTGGAACCACCAAGGTATTCCGGTTTGCGAAGACGAAGTAGTGACATATATCTAGAGCCGTGCACTGATGAAGGTACCAGCAATCGACAGACGTTTTTGGAGACCGATTTTGATGAAGATATTTGTACAAGAGAAAGGGTTATTGACGAAGGTTTCGATGAACCAGACTCTCAATTCAAAAGTGAGTTGAAATACTCAATTATAATGATAAAACGTCTTTATGCATCAAGGTATATCAACCTATACATTATACGAATAAGATATCCGTTTAAAATATGAAATAAAATATAACATTATGATTATGTGAAAGGATGGAGTGTCAGCCTAAGCTATTTTTAAACTGAAACTTTTCTATATTTCGTATCAGTAAATCAACCTGGCAGGCTATTAGCAGATAGACGATCAGACAATCTTAGAGAAGTCAATCTGCTGGTTTGAGATCTAGATCAGGTTGGGAACCAAACCTTCTAAGGCTTTTGTACTTTGTCTAAGCATGGCAATCTCGGTTACTAGAATAAATAAAACGTGGGTCAAATTAAAACAAAGTTGCGCCATATCGTGCCCAAAAGAATACTAGAGAAAAGCGAAATTATGCTAAATATCTAGTCAAATATATGCAGCTATCTCTTGTAAGTATCCATTTCACCGATTGTTGAGGTACACCATTGTAAAATTGATGAATCGAAAAACGAAATAATTAAAAAAAATCCAGGCCATAATAAAAAATTGAAGTTGGATAATGACATTCATTTCAAAATATCTTTTCGGATATACTGACGAAAAAAAAACAACGATTTGCAGAATTTCATTTTTCTCAAATATTTCAAGTATTCCGAATTTTTCTAATTTGTACCGCAACTCTGTTCTAATTTTATCCACCCTGTATCTGTCTCGGTTACCGAGGTCCCCATGTTTAGTCACGAACTTTCAACACCTTGTATAGTAGTCAAAAATAGTATTGCTATATCTGGCAATTCAGTTTGATAACTGATAATCAGATCACATTTTCCTAGCTTTTGATTCAACATATTAATTTTGTCTGGTAGCTAACAGAACAAAATAGTTACATATAAATTATATCACACGCAGACGTATTTTGATTTAGTCCGTTGTTCTCAAAGTGAATTCAGTGAATTATTCAGTTTCAAACAGTAGTATCTATATATATAAATGAGCAGAGAGAGTGATAGTCGAACAGTACCACAGAAAAAAGGGTCATTAGATAATGACCCTTATGATAAGATAAGATATGATAAGAATTTGATCAGTGGGTTCTGCCAACATATCAAGGCAAGAATTTAGAAGAATTATTGGCTTATCTGCTGAAGAAATAGCGCCAAAAAAAGATTCAAACAATTCGGAACGAATACAGAGATATCCTGAGGAATCAATGAGACTTTTACATGACGATTCCAATAACTAGGAGCCATTAGAAACTGTTTCCAACCAAGCTGTGCCATCATACGAACTCCCCCACAGTTAGAAAGGAAGGTATCAGGAAATAAAGGGAGGCATAAAGAGACCTAGATCTACCTGCTCAACTCCGAATTCAATGGAGAGACACAAGATAACCAAACATCCAGATATAAATCATGAAATTACGATCGAAGATGAACATGAGTTAGAAACCAATAATTTTGACAAAAATCCAGGTTTTTTGATACAACAGCTCCATCATAACTATCAGGACATAACCCAAACATGATCATCATCAGTTTCAATCATTGAATCAACCCTGAAAGCCCTAGCAACTATCTACGCCTACTCAGAAATAATATACCCTACAACACCATCTGTCGATCAGAGAAAAATGAGAGCAGCACTATTCGAAGTATATACAACAGTTTCGAAACTAGCTTTCAAAATTGTTCAGGTGGAGGAAGAAAATCTTGAACTAATGGTTAGGCTGAGCTCTTTCAATCAACTGTCAGTTGCAAAAACACGAGTTACACGCAAAGTGGTGATCCTGCAAACCTGGAACCTCCAAGAGTAGTGAAAACCTATAGCTCAATCACTGAAACACCTATTAATAAAAACATCGCTAGTAACATCACTACAAATTGGACAACTCCACCTGAAACAAATAAACTTGTAGGTAACGATTATAAGACTACCTGGTGATAATGATTCTACCAAAGTTATGAAAGTTATAAAAGAAAATCTCAGGAAAACAGGAAATACTCACATATTCTAGCGTTAGACAGCTTCAAAATGGAGGAGTGATAGTTGAATGCCACAACTTAACACAACAAAAAAAGTTGGCGCATGCTTTCGAGGAGCAAACTAATTTCACCCTGAAAAACGTGCAAAACACAGATCCCATATTGATGATAACAGGAATTGAGAAAGGGTACGACCCAGATGAATTCATAACAGCTCTTATTTATTGACGAAAACCCGGATATGCAAGTATTTTTCGGGGAAACCGTACGAGCCAAAATGATATTTATAACGAAAAAAGACTGCAGAAATCCCCGTAAAGAGAACTGGGTTCTACAGACAGATCCTGACTTATTCAAGTGGCTCATCAAGAGTGATACAATAGGCTTCAACCTGACCAGAGAATATATTCAAGAATACACCAATATTGCAATGTGTTTCAGGTGCTGCATGTTCGGCTCGTAGCTAAATACTGTAAGGGACATATGTGTTGTCACAAATGTGGTGGAGCACATGATGGTAGACAATGTCCAGAAAATACTCAGCTTGACTGCCCAAATTGTAAACGTATGAAATTGAAAGAACGTGCATCACATTCAGCCAGAGATGCTAAATGTCCAGTATTTTCGCAAGAGATAGATCAACATCGTCAACATATCAACTACAATGGCTAATACAACCCAACTCCGCATACCAGAATCATCAACCTACTATCAGAACGTCAGGAAATTACGGACTAAAATCAACATATTATTCACTAACTCGCTTGATTCATCATGACATAGTGCTCTTAGTGAAACTTGGCTTCACAATGGAATATGCGATGAGGAAATCCTCAGCCCGTACAAGTATGAGACCTACAGGACCGACGAAGACTATAGTGCAACAGTGGAAAATAGAGATGGAAGCGTTCTTTGCGCAATAAGCAGCAAGTATACATCTGAAAGAGTTGAAATTGTTTGTCTTTCGAATTGTGTGGAAACTGTGATAGTACGAGTAAGCACATCGGGTAAACCTATATTGGTCATTGTTGTTTACTTACCACGATCAATGCATTTACGAGTTTATGAAACATTATTCGACTTTTTCGAGAATACAATACTCAATGAGAACTCTGATTTCATAATCCTTGGCGATTTAAATATCACAGATGATGTCAAAAACAAATTTGAAAATTTATGTCATTTGATCGATGGAATTCAGCATAACACCATAACCAACGTAAATAATACTGAATTTAATTTAATTATTACAAATCTATCTTGTGAAGAAACACTGAATGATGATACATTTGTCCGCATAGATCCACATCATCCACCTCTAGATGTACAATAAGTTATAACTATATAAGCAGCAACTAAAATTATACAACTCGAATAACACAATGTTTTATAACTTCAACTATATTATTATATATTCTGATATCAAAACTGTAATATTTTAGACACGATGTAAACTCTGCCTCAAATATATTTTATGATAAAATTTACTCAGTGTTCGACCAATGTATACCGCGATCTAGATATGAAAAAATAAATTCCCACCATGGTTCACTTCTGAAATTATTTCTGATTTGAAATCCAAAGGAAGAAATCTTGAACTCTACAAGAAAACAAAAATTGAACAGTGTACTATAAGTATTTGAGGGCTAAAACTGAGAGAGAAATAAATTATGTCGAGAATTTCGAAAGAACTCTGCAAGGTGACCCCAAACAATTTTGGAATTTCATCAATTCAAAGGAAAGCAAAAACTCGCGGATCCCATCCGAAATGATTTTTCATAACCAGGCCATAAGGCCATAAGAATTTGCTGATCATTTCAAATCGGTGTATCAAATCTCTCAAACTGATATACAAAAACCTATTTATTCGAACGCAGATATGTTTGTCTCAACTTGACCCCAATATCAGACGAAGTCGATCGTGCAATAAAAAAGATGAAACCCAAAAAAATCTATCGGCATTGAGTTCTTGATTGAACCGCAAAAATATTCAATGTGTCAATTTCAACTCCGGAATAATTTAAACTCTCTCGTTTTACACCTAATTTCAAAAGTGGAAAACTGATTTTACTAACTATAGACCTATTGCGATTATATCCAACCTAGCCCTTGTACTTGAGACTATTTTATGCGAGAGAATCAATTTTCATATGGACAACAGATTATCACCATTTCAGTATGGGTTTAGGAAATTTGGACTTTGTGAGTTTTAAAACAGATGCCCTAGTGAATGGTTATCAAGTCGATAGTGTCTATACCGATTTTGCATTCGATAAAGTTGACCACAAAATATTGATACAAAAAATCAGTAATTCATGGCTTTCAATTTCATTTTGTACGTTCATTAAGTCATATCTACAGAAAAGACCGCCATTCGTTTGTGTGAAAAATCATACGTCTGCTTTATTCCATCATCTGAAATTCCACAGGGAAGTGTGTTAGGCCCACTTCTATTTCTCATCTCCATCGATGACATCACGAAAGTAATACAACACAGTAAGATTCTTCTATTTGCAGATAATATGGAAATATTTTTGAAAATCAGGTATCGAATTGACAGTGACAAACTACAACAAGATATTGGTAGAATTTTTGAGTGGTCTGAAGTGAATTGTTTGCCTTCCGACGTAGAAAAATGTTAAGTTATGACGTACAGTTACAGGAAATAAACACAAGTTTTCTCATACAGAATGAACAATCAAAACGTAAAACTAGTGAACAGTGTGAAGGATCATGGAATTACATTTGTTTCGAAATTATCCTTTGATGAGCATATCCTTCAAAGTATCAAGAGAGCCTATAAGAACCTTGGTTTCATTCTACGTAATCAGAATACCAGAAAAACACTGAATACCTTATACTTTGCCCTTTGTTTGGGCTTCGCCCACATTTTGCAAATCTAGCCCTGTATATTTTTCTTTGTTACGTTCATCATAATTCATCATCGTTTGTAGCCAAGGTTTTGTTGAATGAGTTGTAAATAAGATCAATTCTTCCATGCAAGTATTGCAATATAGCTCAGTTCAATTTACAGTCCATTTGATTTATTCAGTCTTAATGAAGTGTCTCACGCAGAGGCACAAACTCAGTATGGTTGAAAAACGCATTTCATCGTACACCCTTATTGTAAGAAGTTAATTAGAATACTGCTGTACGGCATGGTCTGCATTATACACCAAATATATGATGAACCTATTAGAAAACATTCAGAAAAATATGTTCGTCAATCAGATTATATCCTCCATAGAGCACATGTGTCCGATTACCGATCAAACCTGAAAACTTATAATCTCATGTCCTTAATTCAACAGAAGAGTATTTTTCAAACTTGATATACCTGTACAGAACATACAACAACACTAATGTTGATAATACCACACAACAAATCGTGAGTATATGTATTCCAAGTCCAAAACCTCGAAACTCAAACAACAAAACGTTCTCAGTATCCACTCCTAGAACGAATTACACAAATCAGTGTCAAGCAGTTTGCGATATATTTGATGATAATGAAAAGATATTCAGAAATCAAATAAATGGAGAAGCTATCTAGTGACATGGTACTAAGTTAATTAATAGTGTATATTCTGTATAAGCTATTTATTTATTTCCACCTTTTTTCATAGTAATAACTGCTTTAATGCCTTAGACTTTGAACCGTAGGAGGGGGTACTGGTGACTTATGTTAGGTTAAGTACTATACGCAACATGTAATTGGGTTCTCCACCTGTAATCTGTTGTTATAAATAAATGAATAAATGAAACAGTTACATGAATTAGTCGGTGCAAATTCGAAACTGAAAACATCATTCTGCTCCCTTTGAGACAATTTTGTTCAATTATGTATCAGTTTTCAATTTTAATACAGTGAATATGAAATTTCATGATTTGTAGCGTTTCAGGAGCCCTCATATTCGAGTGGCACCAGCTCCCTCTGGAGAGATTCATTTACAACATTTCAGTCCAGAAAGCAACTGGGCCCATTTGCAGATTTATTATTGGACACCCTGTATATATGAACGTCATTCATGGGATACAGGGCGATCATTCCCCCCTCACGATATATATCTCCTATAACAAATTGATTCATATAACCTGTATCATTTTAAAACACATCATTATATAAAAAAAAAATGTGGTAAGTACTTAGGAAATATGGTAGTAGAAAGTGAGTCATGAAATATCCTGAAATTTTCAAAACTGGCGCCCTTCAGAACGTTAAAAATATCAACAAAAACCAAAAAATCGGTGCAAAACAATTATAGGCATTAGCGACTTACTGAGAAAATTGCCTGAAGCTATCAGTGATTCGATAAAATTATTGGTCTTACTTCTCATTTGCCTCTACAAGAGCTACAAATGAAAAAAAATTCTCAATGTAAATAATTGAAAATTATGTATGGTGTACTATAATGACACTTTCTAGTATCTAATACCTCTTGAATCGGATGAAGTGAAAAATATTGATATTGGAGCATTATATATCATCACTGAATCAATTACTTCGATATGTTATGGTTACCTGTTTAAAGTATATATTTTTTTGTCATTTCCTCATCAGAATTCTTTTTAGTTGATTTATCTTACATTGAGACCAATTCACGATGGAAAGGAAATATTCACAAATAGTTCGAAAATAGCAAAGACACCAATAAAAACAAACAAGGATAAAGATGAAGACAAACTCGACTTTATCATCAAAATGATGAAGGAACTGAGATCAGAAGCTAACCAAATAAAAACAGAACAAGAAGAGTGCCGAGAATAAATAAAGAAAATCAGAGAGGAAAATAGAATACTATGGAAAGATAACCAAGAATTGAAAAGAGAAAACAAAGAAATGAAAAAAGAGGAAATTAGTGGAAAAGTAGAATGGCTAGAGAAATAAAAAAAAGAAGAATAATGTGGTCATACAAGGAATGAAAATAGAGACACATGAAACAAACGCTGGAGGCAGTTCTGAAAGGTATGATTGAGAAAGAAATGGAGATAAATGTACAAGTGAAGACGGCTTACAAATTAGGAAATAAAACATCCTTGATTGAACTAGAAAAGGAAGAAGACAAAGAGAAAATAATGAAAAATAAATAAAAACTTGAATATAACAAAGACGAGAGAATATTCATAAATGAAGACGAAACAAAGAAAGAAAGAGGAAAATGCAAGCAAATACGAAAAATCGCGAAGGAAGAAAAAAATAAAGGTAGAAACGTGAAAGTTGGATACAATAAGATTACTATCGATGGCAAAGTATGGAAATGGAATAAATCACTGGCAAAATTGGAACTTGAAGAACCAAAAAAACTGAATATGGAAAATACGGGTCAGAAAAATAAGGTAACAAAAATGGAAATGAAAAAGGAAATGATAATGGATAACAAAAATGAAGTTGAAAATATATGGAAAATCGGAACATGGAACATTAGGAGTATACGAGAAAAGGAAAAAGAACTATAAGAGGAGTTTGAAAAGTCAGGACTATATATGCTAGCAATAACAGAAACAAAGAAAAAAGGAAAAGGAATTATAGAGATGGATTTCTGTCTAATGTACATATATGATATTTATTATGTTTGTTACGTGTAGCTACAATTTTTGTTTTGAGATATTATTATGCTTGTGTTCAACTAACTTTATAATGTATTCATCCAATGTTTGTCATATATTTTAAATCATTTCAATATGTGCCACATACCTATTTTACTTTATACTTTTTAGCTTGATTGTATACTAGGATATCCTATTTCAATAAAGATCTATCTATCTATCTATCTAAAGTTTGATCATTACCAACACCTTCTTCGAACATAAAGACATAAATAAGTACACACGAGAAGTAAGAAGCAGGAACGAGAAATCTATAATTGATTACATATTGATAGAGAAAACCAACAGAACCGAAGTAATAGACACTCGTGTGAGAAGGGGACCGGAAATTGGAAGTGACCATTACTTAGAAAAAAAAAAATAGAATCACGAGAATAAATAACAATAAAGCGAAACCGGAAAACATAGTTGAATATAAATCGATCAGGTCATACAAACTACTGGACACAGAAACTGCAAAAGAATACAAGATGGCACTAACAAGGAAATTCGAAGAAAATATGGAAATGATAGAAACTGGTAGTATAGAAGCAATATGGGAATACTTCAAAAATACTATATTAAAAACAGCCAAAAACATATGTGGAAGTAATAGGAAAAGTAATAACAAAAAAAAAACAGCATGGTGGCCAACAAAATAAGAAACCAAGTGAAAATCAAGAAAAAAATGGAGAACATATCTGAATAACAAAATACCAGAAAATTACGAATCATACAAAGAAGAAAGGAAAAAAAGTGAAAGACCTAGTGACAGCATCAAAGAGGAATGAATGGACAGAATTTGGAAAAAAAATGGAAAGAGACAGCGGAGCAAATCAAAAATTATTCTACAAAACTCTGAAATCATTAAGGGAAGATAAAATAAATGAGATTACCCGAATTGTAAACAGAAACGGAAATATATGACTGGAAAGTAGCATCGATAGTTCCAATACACAAAAAGGGAGATTAAGGAGATTGTAATTGTTCGCACACCGAATTTAGGTTTAGTTTAGATTTAGTTAATATATAACATTTAGATTCATGATGATTGGATTGCATCACTTATATTGAAACAAGTTCCTCCATTGATCACATATTCAAATAACGGCGCATTACTTATGTCGCCGAATGTACTTCACAGCTGTCCAGTAGAGGAAATCCCGGTCTCAACGCGAAGAGCAAAAACGTGGAACGGGCGAGATTCCATTTTGTGAATCGAGGTACGAGTCGATTTCGATATCGGTACGATCGTGTACGTATTCTCAAACGCTCCCAACTTTACCCCAAGAAGCGCGAGTGACCCCTCGTACGAAACCTATATACAGTCCACTTTCACCTTATATATGAACGGGTAATGAAGGCCGGCCTTAAGCAGACCTGGAGAAGACCTACAGTGCACCAGGTGAGACTTTGATGTAACTTAACTGGACGGCTGTCATTGTACTTAGTTCAAACAAAGACAGTAATAATTACATAGGAATCACTTTGCTTAGCACGACAATGAAAATTTTCGAACAAATCATTGATAGAAGAATAAAACTAATAGTAGAAAACACATTGGAAGAATCACAAAGTGGATTCAAAAAAGGCAGGAGCATTCAACACCATATATTTACAATTGAACAAATAGCAGAAAAGGCATTGCAACAATATAAGGAAGTGTATTTGGGATTCATAGACATAGAAAAAGCATTCGATAAAGTACTAAGACAAAAATTATGGAATACTCTAGCAGAAAGAGGTATTGACAATAAAACAATAAGAATAATAAAAAATATATACAACAATAATATTAACCGCATTATTCACCGAAATAAAACATCAGAGTCATTTTCAACAAGAGACGGACTGTGACAGAGAGGACGACTAAGCCCCGTACTGTTCACGGTATACATTGATGAAATAATCAAGAAATCTTCTTCAAGATCAAAGAAACTACATGTGGGATCACGGATATATCAGAAGGCGCATTTGCCGATGACGTAGTAATAATAACAGAAAGAGAAAGGGACTTACAAAATAATATGGAGATTTGGAACAGTATATTGAAAGAATACGGGATGAAAATGAATATAAATAAAACAAAAGTTACGGTGATGGGAGACCAACAAATATCAATAAATATACAATTGGAAGGAAAACACATTGAGCAGGTGAATAGTTTTAAATACTTGGGAGTAGAAATAGAAGAATGTGGAAAGCAAGAGATATAGAGGTGAATAGCAGAATTGAGAAAACTTTGAACTTATATTACGCAATGAACTAGTCTTTCATGAGCAAAAAAGAAATAACAAGAAAAACAAAAGTGAACGTATTTAAAACAATTTACAGACCAATACTAACATTCGGTTGTGAATCCTGGGTGTTAACAAAGAAACAAAAGTGCAAAATCCAAGCCGCAGAAATGAAATACCTTAGAAAGGTGAAAGGAGTATCAAGGAGAGACAGAATTAGAAATATAAATATAAGGGAAGAACTTGAGGTGCAGTCTACACTAAATTTCATCGTAGAACGGCAACTGAGTTGGTGAGGACACTTACAAAGAATTCAAGGCCGGTCAAACAAGTATGGGAGACAAAAATACATGAGAGAAAGAATGCGGGAGAACGAGGCAGACATGGGACGGAGCTATAAGAGAAATATTGAAGAAGAAAGAAAAAACATGGGAAGAAGCAAAACATCTGGCAAGAAATAAAAAAGAATGGAGGAAATTTGTACATGAATTTGAAAATGGTTGAAACTAATTTGTAGTTACCCTACACCCTATATATATATATATATATATATATATATATATATATATTGTTTCATATAATATATGTTTTCCTCACATGATTGGATAATTTCTACTCGGAAGGCATTTGACATTGAACAAAAAAAAATTCGCCTGCGGTACGTTTTCATTTCCTCCCTCCACCTTGGTTCAGGATGTATAGATGTACTGCACTTTCAGATGTACTGCATTTGCCACCTACCTTGAGAGAAACTTCAGTTGTGGATGGGCCGAGGCGCACTGTTTTCAGAGAAACGGGCCTGTCACTCCTGTCAAGCCAGTCCGAGCCCGATTTCAGCATTGCCAGGATAATACACGTGAAAGGCTTGGAAGATGACGATCTGGCCGGGAAGCTCATTGCTTGCGTCTGGTGGTTCAGTTTTCTTCTGGCTAGAGTTCTTGCTATATCGGTTTTTGCTTATTTCTTCTTAAAGGAGACGATCTGGTTGCTCTGTGCACACTTTGTAATAGTAATAGCTTTTCTGTTATACGATGTTAATACTGATGAGGTCAAGAGGGCAAAATCCCTTTTTTTCCTATTTTTAGCTTTGGTGTACATGTTCTGCATCATAGAGTTCAAAATTAGATTCAAAAAAGCCACTTTTCTATACTATGGATTTTTCATTCTAATTTTCATTGAGAATTCCATAATGTGTTCAATTTGGTATTCAGGAGCGATAGAATCTATCGAGGATGACTTTTGGTTTCGATATATATTTTATATTATAGTTATGTGCACTATTGCAAGTTTTTCTTCGATGGTTTTCTATTTTAGTGTTAATAAACCTCTAAAAGTTGTTGTTGCTACAGGCACAATAAAAAAGAGTTGAACTCACATGCCATAAGTAGCTATAAGAAAAAAGAATGTGGTGATCCCCAAGGAACCGTCTTGGGCCCAATTCTTTTTTCTATATATTTAAACACTTTATTTTCACTAAGATTTCAGGGAAAAGTCATAAGCTTCGCAGATGATACAATAATAGTTTATAAGGGTGATAGCTGGAGCGAGGTGAAAAATTATGCAGAAATGCACATGAATATATTGAAAGACTGGTTTTGATAGTAAATTAAAAATTGAATTATTGATGAATATAAATAAAAATTAATTATAAATTTCAAAAAATCTTGCATACTACCTTTCTGCTGTCTCAAGTCATCGCTACCTGACATTGAATATATTTCAGTTGGAATAAATGACTACAAAATTTCATCGGCGACTAAAGGTAAATATCTTGGTGTGATTTTATACCGTCATCTCAGGTAGAACCTACATGACTAATATATTTTACGAAAACTGAGATTTGTTCTATATAAATATCGACAGCTGGCTAACATTTTAGATCTGAAGCAAAGAAAAGTAATACACCATAGTTTAGTTGAAAGTCATATCATATATGGTATTTTGGGATGGGGAGGGGTTTCGAAAACTCATCTACGACCTCTTGAAGGGATTGAGAAACGCTTTTTGAACGCTTGCTGTGTGAAAACAATAGATACCCAAGCGATGAATATTCGTCAAAATTTGAATAGAAGTAACTTGATTCCACTCCGGCATGAATCTGCCCACTTTGCATCTAAAGCAATATGGCACAAATGCTATTCGCTTTTAGGCACTGAATTATTCAGTTCACTACCAATTTTCTTGCACACCGAAAACTCTCTTCTCTTAAAAGAAAAATCGTTGATTACCTATATAAAGAATTTTCCACGCGTACTCATCCATGTACTATCTATTTGAATGCCCAAACGAAGTACCCAGATACTACATTCTGTATCATGTTCGTTGCCCAGTATTAGCAAAAGTTCACAAAATAGGTATTATTCTATGGTCTTTGTTATCAGCAAGAAATATTCTATACGCAGTCTTTCGCCCTGTGTAATCATGTTTGCTTATCTGCATCCAAGTCTGTATCACATGCACATTGAAACTTGTTTATATTTTATATAGGTATTATCTCATTTTAATACATCAAGTATCATATTTATCTTATATTATGTTCATTATTTATTATCAATATTAATATTTTCATATTTATTTTTTGTTTCATCATCACACTAGATATTTGAAATCAGTTGTGTTATTTTTACTTCTTTCAATGTTTCATACTAAGCATATATAATTTAATCAATCTATCTGATATACACATACACATCTATTCACGTACAGACCTCCGGTCTCCTTGACTATGTTTGTTTATTTGCGTCATGTTAGGAATTTGTTTGTTTTATAGATGTTATCATTTATATCTGAATTGAGCAAATGAACTATTCTATTCTATTTAATGTAACCTCGTGATACAATTTGAATAAAATGATTTCGAATTGTAAAATGTGTATTACCAAAACTTGAATATATGAATGGCATCAGTATTAATCTTACCATGAAGCTCTAAAATTATATGAGTGATGTACATGAAGAGTAAACACAATCTTTGTTATCACTTGGACATATCAGGTTAGTTTTTTATTTCATATTATCACTGGACTTGTATCACCTGATATGTTTATTTTCATTTTATAGAATAATTAATTTCATGATAATACAGTTATTTTATACCCTTATATTCCTGTGTAGTTTTTATATCTTATATAACCCAAATGCATGTATGTATACTTTTTTTTCTATTCAAAGATACCTTAGCTATTTGCTTATGAGATTCATTATGCAGGGTCGACAATAAACCTAATTACAAAAGAAAAGAATTCAAAAATATGCTCAAATCAAAGGGAATATTTTTTCATCGATAAAGTGTTAGTGGATAACTCAATCTTACGTCTTACACTGGAAATAAAAGATCAGAGTCGCTTTAATTATTATACATCTTCACAATCAACACACAATGTGTCATAACAACATTATAACATATCTAGTAACATATATTACATATCTCCTAGCAATAATCTGTAATGATACTCTAGCCTTAACCAAAGATTGGGTACATTATCTGAAATATTTATTTAATTATAACCAAACGTAAGTCACAACAAAAATTATCAAATTGTTAGGTTTTTGAACTGTCAGCAGAGAAGGAATGATTCAGTAATTGTCTTCATTCACACTTGTTCTTCACTGTTGTTATTATCATATTAGTCTGATGTATCAAATATAGGGCACTAACAAATACTGAATTCGCTCTGAAAATAAAATTATCATGAATTATATAGTGAGAATCAATCATTCTGGATAATGATGATAAGCAGACCTATTTTTTTTTGATTGTACAAAAAGTTGATACTTTTTTGAGTACTTTTTACAATATTCAATTAATTTCATTTATCAGTTTGAAATTTGAATTCTTAATCCAATTAAATTCAATAGATGAAAAAAAGCTTGTGTAACATGAACAAAAAACCTTATTCTTGTGCAACAAACACACACCTTTTGCACTAGTTACACAAATAACTATTTTTTCATAGGGATAATTCAATATGAAATTAATGATCGAAATTTGAAATGTTTTAAACATCCCTTCATATCATTTTGTCAACCAAAAAGCAGAATTCGCTATTAACGGGTCTACATGAATATTCTGGAGATCTTGACCAGGAAGTGGGTTCAAGTATATTTTATTCCAGTGGGTAGCCTGAATTCAGTTGCACAGACATACAGATATTGAAAAAAAACTTACTGTCCTTCTTTGAAGTATTCTTTCAAAGTGTTACTGAACCTCTTAGAATACTTGACAAATTCTCTCTTCCTCTGTTCCAATGATTGTTTTCCAGTGGTACCAGGAATGAATCCATTCACTTCATTCACTGCATCCAAAAGTTTCTTGATAGCACTTGCAATTTCTCTGAAACAGAAATATGCTTATGAACTCAAATGAGGCTATTTCATCAGAAGTTGATAGCCACTATCAGCTAAATTCAGGAATGAATCGAGGAATATAGTAGTAGTTGGTAAAGAGACCCAATGAGTGATCATAAGTTGTATATACCGCTCGCCATGGCATTCTAGGAAGATGACATGTCAAAAATCTTTTTGGATGTGATATCAAGATATTGAATCCATTAATGAAACAATTTCTACCTGATCAGTCTCAACTTTGATACGTCATCGTATTTGGCAGACTGAGAACTTTGAAAAAAACAAGTCCATATCTAAAAAAATCAACATAATAATGGCAGACCAGAGCTGTAATGTCAGATCATCAATTCAATAGTCATTCTGTAGGTCATAAAAATTTCAATGACAATATTGCACTATTATTTCTTTTTGTATAAAATCGTTTTTTCTGTGTATATCTTAGTCAGTAGTTTTTAGATTTTTTACGCATTCCAAGATCAAGATGCGTGTAATCGAATTTGTAACAGCCTGTATAAGATGCACTGAGTGACCCAATATGATGATCACAAATTGTGTACACTGCTTGTCAGTAGCCATGGATGCACCATCATTCTGATAAATTTAAAGAGTTGAAAATCAAAATGGATTAGAAATTTGGACATCAAATTTACTATTAAAACAATAATCATCTTTCAATAGACAGCCCCCTGAAAATGGTTTTTGATCAATGTTATTGAAAAGGTTTGAGATGAAGAAATGAAATTTGGCATCATCACTGAGCTTTTCAAGCTGAATTCGTAAATTTCAAAAAAGTTTCGAAATTTTAATGAGAGCTGGTCAGGTAATTTATTATTCACATCTGTGTCAGTGATCATTTCATTATTTCAGTGGCAAAATCAATGAAAACACAAGATTATCCAGAAAGAGCCAGAGACTAGAGAAACAGTTCTCAAACTTCCTTTCAAAAACTACAAAAGAAGAAAAAGATTATGCGCAAGACAAAAAACAAATTTTGTATTCTGAAATCTACCATTGGCGCACCTCAAATGTTTCGAGCGGAGAAAAAGGGGCACCAAAAAAATATCTCCATGTAGAATTACATATTGAAAATTTGCACCCCAACTGCGCCAAGAATATTTTTATAGTTAATTGAGTAAAAATCCATCAGTATATTTTCTTCTAAAACCATGAAAACCACTTTTTGATTATCATAGATAGATGAAACTTTTTAATCATCATAGATAGATATAATACTTTGATAATACAAATTGATCATCATATAACCATTTGCAAAACATGTTGCTTGCAACAGACTGATGATGAAGTCAGAGGCATAAGTGATTTGTTATACAATTATCAAGTATTTGCCAATATTTTGGCAGAAAACTCTTTTGCACTTATAATATGCACTTATTATGGTATTTGTAGGGATACTAGTCTCTAATGATTCATTGTGTCCCTGAAATAGGAATTGTGAAATTTGTCAATTATTCAACTGCTAATGCAGATTGATGTCAAAATTACATTTCCATGGTAAAGTCTGAAGAAATGTTAATTGACTATGGAATCTGTTATTACTGTATTCTTATATTGTTTATATATAGTTATAATATATAGTCATTAGAATTGAAACCCACAACTAACATTGGATTGTGGTTCAGGCACAAAATTTCTAACACAAGATATTAACAGGGTGCAGATCCAATGAAGAGATAAGACTCACACAAGCCATATTATATAATGAGGACATGAGTCTGAGATATAAGGAAATAATAACATCACTGAGCAGCAGGAGGGTAAACCTATCTACAATTAGTAAATCAGCACTCACTTGATGGTTTCCAAAAATGTTTTTCTATCAGTGATTTCATCTGGTATTCTGCTCAGGATCCTTTTCAGAGCAGCAGACTTTTTATTCAGCTCTTGGAATGCATCTTCAGAACGATTCAACCGATATTCAACAACTAAAAGTAATGAGAGAAGTGAGGACTTCAAAATTCATATTTTGTATTCACCATCAGAGTCTGAAACACCTCCTTGTAAGCGTAGTATACTTTCATTCATATTCACTGTGAGATCTCCCTTTCGTAAAATACCAAGCACCAAGTCATAAGCCAGCCCTGGGTGTGAAGCCTCTGCTTTAGTGAGTGCTGAGCGTAATGTTTGAGAAGCTGAGACATCTTGCTTTTCCAACTACGAGAGGAAATTTTCAATAAATGCATATATCAAATAATCCTAGAGTACTTGCTTCAGAAAGAATAGGGCGTATTAAAACTGGAAGTATCAATGTTGTCACTGGAGTTTCATCTCCCATTGTCATATTTCTTGTTATTGGGATAAAAGTCTAGGAACTGTTACTTCAAATTGAATTTATTATTAACAAAGTAAATGAGAAGTGGCAACAAAATAATTATCTACATATTCCTATAACTATATAATAAAAAATAGCACTTCTAAACGTCATTGTCAAATGTAAACAGTGACATATGGTTCAATGTCATATCATATGTCATATACTATGTCAACCGTCAATGTTACCTACCTTTTGTACCTTAACCACAGAAGAGGGGTTACCTTAACTTCTCTATGCCTTAACTCCCACGAGAGCACAAATGAGATCGGAGAGAAGAACCTAAAAGACGTGGGACAGAAAGGTGACATTAACCTTCAAAATTCTATTTTCATTATCTTTCAGACGTTCATTCATTCATTTTTCAATGTTTTCAGATGTTCATTCATTCATTTTTCAATAATTTTCAATTTGTAAAGAATGTGCCCAAAAAAGAAGTCTGAAGAAAATATTAATATTGAAAATTCATCAGCAAATGAAATGGATACAAATTCGGATAGCAGTGATGTGAGCATGACTGATTCTTCCAATTCAGAAAATGAAAATGAAGACATAGTTGCAGCTTCAAACATTGATGATTCACAATCTGACTTAGAAGAAACCATACCAGAAGATGAAGAAGATGAAACCATTAAAGCAATACGAAGGGAAAGTAATCGTGAAAGAGATCATCCACCCATGATCCAATGTGAAGAATTTATCACTGATATTTCATTCCATCCTCATAATGATATTCTCGCTGTAGCCAGTATTGTGGGAGATATTCTGCTTTACAAATATTCTAACATTGAAAATACACTGTCCAATACTCTAGAAGTTCATACAAAAGCTTGCAGAGATATTGAATTCAGCCATAGTGGTGAACTCTTATTTTCCACATCTAAAGATAAATCAATCATGATAAGTGATGTTGATAGTGGGAAGCTGGTTAGATTTTATGAATCTTCTCATGATGTTCCAGTGTACTGCTTGACTGTCATTGATGAGAATTTATTTTCTACAGGTACCAATTCAATCATGTAAAATGCATGGAAATTTTGCCTAATGTGTTCAATTGATATATAGGTGATGATGATGGAACTGTCAAAATTTGGGACATGAGACAAAAAGATGATAAACAGATTTATAAGACTAAGAAAAATGAGGACTTCATCAGTGATATCATAACAGATGATGCTAGAAAGTATCTAATATGTTCCAGTGGAGATGGATCACTGACAAGCATTGATCTTAGAAATAGGTATGTATTCATTTAACAATATATTTATTATCTCAATATCAAATTTCTTTCCAACTTTTCATTGTCAATCACACAATAGGAAATAAGTAATAATCCATTGTTTTTTTTTCAGAAAAATACACATGCAGTCTGAAGAATATGAGGAAGAACTAACCTGCTTAGGTCTCTTCAGAACTGGGACCAAGCTGGTTTCAGGTTCTTCCATTGGCAAGCTGTATATGTTCAATTGGGAAGAGTTTGGACTCCACAGTGATGCTTTTCCAGGACCAAAAACTTCAATAAATGCCTTGATCCCCATAACAGAGAACATAATCATTACTGCCTGTGAAGATGGAATCCTAAGAGCCACTCATATGTTTCCTCATCGTCACTTGGGAATTGTGGGGCAACATAATTTATCAATAGAAAATGTTGATATATGTAACACAGGACAGTTCATAGCTTCCAGTAGTCATAATAATGATATCAAGTTTTGGAATATTCAGTATTTTGAAGATTTTGAGAAGGTTTCTCAGAAACATAAGAAACACAATAAGAGGAAGGAAATGAGAAATAATCTGCCTTCTTCAAAGATGAGGAATGTCTCAGATTTTTTCAGTGATTTAAAATAAATGTACAGAATAAAAAATACCTTGTAAAATGTAACACTGGTTGTTTTAGTTTTCCCAACTGAGGTGGAAGTATTTATATGTATCTATGGAAAAAATTATTGATAGTTATCTGAGAATATTATCATAAAATTTCAACTATGAAACAAAAAAAATATTAATACCTACAAAACTGACTTTGATACCAGACAATATTGGCCAGTTGCAGCTTGAAAGTTAGCTAATTTCGAGATGTAATACATGAAGGTGTATAACAGACGCAAAATAATTTCAACTTCAATAGTGCAACTCCAAATTGGCCTAATTTAGAGATGTCAGTCGAAATTAGTACTAATTTCCAGCCGATAGGTCGGAATTACCACGAATTGCGAGTTGTGATATTGAATCAGTAGTAATCTCGAGTTGTAAGTCGAAATTAACAGTAATTTCGGGTTTCTGTTATACATCTGTGTAAATTTCGTAGTAGTAATTTCGAGCTGCATCTCTGAATTGGCTGGATTTCCAGTTGTGAGCTGAATTTAGAGCTGAATTTGAGTTGTGACTGAAAATCTCGTATGTCTGTTATACGCCTTCGTAAATTTTAGTGTGCGATAATATAAATTCATAATTCCGGGTTCAGTAGTTTTCAAATTTCGCGCTGTTCAATGGCCTTGGTGAGTAGAGGCGCCATCTACACTGTAGATGTCCTTTGCCTTTTATTATATTCAGCCTGTGATTGTTATGTCTGAAATTATCCTTGCGGCAGGAAAATTTGTTGTTTTAAATGCTGCTTCATACAAAGAACATATGAGTGACAAAGGAATATGTCCAGTTTGAAAATTGGTAAGCCGCTGTAAGATGAGTCTTGGATTTTACCTGTTTTGGTCCCACCCCCAGTGAAATCTGCTTGTGAGAGAAATATGCTTCCCCCTTGCTGGGAATATATTGATATGATATTGCTACCCTTGTGAGTCACAAAAACAAATAATACCGATAAACACAACGACATACACCAAATGTTCACAAATGAGCCAATTTATCCATAATTGAATTCTTGTCTTTGCTTGCTTAATCAAAAACAGTAATTTTTTGTTTTGAATGGGCATGTCAATTTTTTCTTTATTTAAGCGCCGCAGCTCCGCAAAAGTGTAGATAGAAGCATGTATGTCAGCTAGCACTAGTTAGTTGTGCTTGTTGTCATGTTGGAAACAAGATCTATCCGTGGAATGCCTGAACACTCTTGGAGTAATTACGGAGTCAAAATCCCTCCACATCAAATGGCGACACCTATAAGACATGGTAAGTAAGAATATGGTTTCATATATTTGAGGTACAGATATTCAAACCTCTGAGTATTTTGTATCTGAAGCTTCACTAAGTAAACTGATCAGAATGATCCTGTATGCTAATCACTGGCTTATTAAAGAAATCATTTTGATAATGTTATCATCTTGGATGTTATTGAGTAGAATTAATCTTACCTCACACTATTTATGGTGTTTATGAATTGGATCAGTGAGCTGTCACTGAGTCCTACTCATCTTGTATAAGAAATTTTTATCTGGAGAGGCTCCATATCCAAATAGTTTGGCTCCCCTTGACCTTAAAAGAGTTGGAGGTTCTCTTGATTTAACCAAGCATCTTGCCTGTTCTCAAGGAAATTATTATTATGTATTTGAAAGATTTAGTTTATCATCCAATGAAACATCTTGAATGAGTTGATAGAATATGAAAAATCTATGGTATTGCAAATTCTGTTGGAATTGATGAAGGAGCACTCATTAAGATTCAGATCCATTCCATTTGCATGGCACCAACCAACAAGATTATCAATATAACTCTGTAGTTCATAAAAATTGATTTGATTTTTGATAATTTTGATGCTTTGGAGAAGTCAGTGCCACCTCTTCTCAAAGGTATTTACTGTATATGTAAAGATAGTGAACAGGTTACAGTGAATCTTCCCTTGCTGAATCAAGTTTGTTTCACTAAATAATTATATTGTGTAACTGATAGAAGAGGTCTGACAAGAAAAGTAAATGATAAAATGATATTTATTGCAATAATCACATCACTAAGGTTGAAACATCAATGTTCTTACAGCACATTTTAAACTACTCATATCAGATATTATGGTCATCAATACCAAGCCAGATATTACAATGTGTAAGCTATGTCTGATTAAGATATCCTGGTTTGGGCTGATATGGAGTTACCTACTGGAAGTTATTGATGTGGGCATACCTTCATGACAGTGAAAACTAATTGATGTAGGTGTACCAAGTAGTCAACAATAAGATCATTTTTGTCACCCGATTTTCAGTGCTATATGTGCCAAGAACAGCACAGGATCCTGTGATATCTGGAAAATGAAAAATATATTCGAGATTTGAAAAAAGAAATTTGAATAAGATGTTGTTTCCTTCCAGTTAATGTGATAAGTTTTCGAAAATTTCTCCACGTGCATAGTTTATAACTGATTTATTACCAATTCTTTACTATTCGCGAATTTATTACTCCTCATTTGATAGAAAATACCAACGGCAGAACACTGCATACATTTTGTTTTGTTTATGCTAGGTTGGCATGATGAGCCGTTATTTTCTCCATCAAATAGTAATACATTCGCAAAATAATCGGTAATTAATTTGTGATAAATTAGTAATGATTCATGCACTGGAAAAAACTTTCAAAAACTTGTTATTTGAGTTTTGGTTCTGCTAGGTTGACATCAAGGTAGATGAATTCGCGATTTCTTCCTCTGAATGTATGGTTAAAATTCCGAGTTTGGGGTAATGAATTAATACTTGATGAAAGAGTAATAAATTGGCATGAGTAAAATTCGAAAAAAAAAATTGTTTTTACTGTTGTTCTGCTAGGTACTATATAAATCTTTTCTTTTCTTTTCCAAACTTTAAATGCATCATAATGTATTACTGTTTCATTACTAATTCGTAGGGAGAACTAGCGGATTCCCCTATCTTGAAGTCAACCTAGCAGATCCAAAACTCAAATAACAAATTTCCGAAATTTTCTTCACGTGCATCGTTTTTAACTAAGTTATTACCAATTAATTACCACATAAGCGAAGTTATCACTCGTCATTTGATGTAAAAAAACAACGGCTCATGATGTCAACCTAGCAGAACCAATGCATGAATTTGACAATACAATATTAATTTTTAGCATTTTATAAACTCGAGAAAAAATTTAAAACCCAATTACCTATTCTGTTTCTTTAATAAACTCGTTAATAAATTTTCATTGAGCCATAACTTTTAAACGAATGAAGTTATCGCCATGCAGTTTGAAAATATATCTTACAAATTTGATCTAATCAGACGATTCCATCAACGATTTCGGAAAAAATTTTAAAAAATCATTACCTTTATAAAACACCCCCTAGTGAGATCGGTGAAAACCAGGATGGCATGGATGGTTTTTTATATCATCCACCAAACCTTCCTTGCTTGAGACAGACCTTGTGAGCAAGATTCTGTTGAGCCATACTCAAGTTATAGACATTCACAGTTCGAGAAGTTTAGGATCCCCTCACGCCTTTATTTTACGTCCTACAATAAAAAAATAGTCATCAAAAAGATGGACCATTATGGTGGCATAAACATGCGATTATTCATTTCTGAACTTATATTGGAAAATTTTTCGAAAAAATTCCATTTTAAATGCAATCGAAGCCTTTGAACCTCCTGGTGGTGGATGTATGAGTTTTAAAAGTATTTTTAGCAATTTTTCTTGATTGATTTCCTCTAGAGGATTTTTCCCAACCTACTACAACTATTAATTCCTGAGATATAGTAACTCGTCACCCATATTGAATCACCCGGTACAGCTAGAGTACGAATATAGCTCAATTTTAAGTTTTATCTCGGAATTAAGAAAAAAATATCGCATGTTCGTTATACTCCTTGGTAGTTTACTTTTAGTTTTTTCAAAATATTCTATTCTTGTGAGATCGAGGACTTATCAAATTATATATATAATATATATATATATTATTTACTAGAGAACTTTTGTCGATATTGAGTAAACATTAAAGTTACTTGATAATCTATGTTACATACTGGATATTCTTATCAGATTGATACCAACTTTCCTAATAGGTGTTTAGTTGTTTGCGATATCATTCAGAATTCTGTAAATAATATTCTTATTATTCATCAAGTTTCATTATTTTAGTCATATCAATCAATATGTCAACGTGGCCTAGAGAAAGAGTTGGAAATAGAATTAGGTGTGCATCAAAGTCATTTTTGTGTGAGTATTGTTGTAATAGTAAAATATACTTGAACACCCAGTTAGGTTTTCATCATATCATGTTGTGGAATTCGCCCTCAATGCGTTTTGGGAAAATACTTAACTCTCGGAATTCCAAAACGAATTTAATTAAAACAAAACAGGTTATCTGAAACATGAATGATAGATTGCGTAAGTAATTTCAAAATTCCCAAATACCAACAGTACTATAACGAATCATCTATTAACAAATGTGACGGTGTCATGATTTACATAAAAAATAACATATCCGCCGATGTCACAGTGATACCGATAAATGAAACTCAATTTCTGAGTATTACATTCACGACAGACTTACTTCCGCAAAATAATAAAATCGGTGTGACTGCATATTATAGACCACCAGCAACCAATAGTTTGAACTATCGAAACGATTCAGAAAATTACTTGAATACAATGCGTGAACAAGATATAGAAATTTACCTAGGAGATATAAATATTAACCTATTGAACACAGAGAGTAATGAGACAAACAGCTACTTGGGCATATTAGGCTCGCATGGATTATTATCGTATATAAACGTCCTAACTAGAGTTACCAAAGATACAAAATACAGATATCGACCATATTTTCATGAAAACCCACTCACTTCAAAAATAAAATATCAATTATCTTTCAAACGGACATAACAAATCACTTCACACCATTTATAAATATTTCATTCCTGAAAACTAAAGTGGCCGTAGAAACAACAACAAAATTATAGAAAAATTGATTTCATGAAATGAATCAAATGCTATCCTCAGAAAAATGGGAAATGTTATAGCAGAAACAGATGTTCAGCAATCTTAAAATACATTTATTGATAAACTTACATGTTATATAGAATCAGCAACAAAGGTAAATCTAGTAATAAATGAAAAATTATTCAAAATCAAACTTTGGATCTCCGTAGGCCTTATAAAATCGATCAATGAACGTGATAACCTAAAAAAACAACTATTAAAAAATTACTCTCCCGAATTAGAACCAAATTATAATAAATACAGTAGTAAATTCAACACTCTAATAAGGAACATTAAAAATGATTATTTTAAACAACAAATTATTGATTCCGGCACACACTATGAAAACATTTGGAATATAATTAAAGGAATATGCGGAGAAAGTCGAAAAAAAAATTGAGTACAGAATAATAATATAACACTAGAAAACGGTGATTATACCAATGATAATCAAAAAATAGCAAATGAATTCAATTATTATATTTTGTGAATATAGGTAAACACATGTGTAAGAACATGGATTGAATAACCCTACCTGAAAACTTTCTCTCCAAAACCAAATTAGATCGATCAATTTCTCTTGAACCTGTAACTAAAAATGAATTACGGATTTAAAAAAATAACACCTCACCTGGAGCCGATAAAATTGCTTCCAAAACGCTTGAAAATATCCATAACAATATATTAGATCCATTAATACATATCATAAATCTCTGCTGCTCTACTGGTCAACTCCCACAACCCCCAATGTTAACCCTATTTTTAAAATGGAAAAATCTCTCATTTAAATAACTACAGACCTATATCTGCTATAAATAATCTTGCAAAACTTTCCGAACAATGTGTCAAAAAAAGACTTGTTGAATTCTTCACCAAATACAATGCTCCTAATAAACAACAATTTGGATTTATAAAAAACTCAAATACCAAAAATGCCATAATGGATTTTGTTGATACAACGGTGAAAGCATTAGACAAATCATCTAAATGTCTTGCAATATTCTTAGACCTGGCTAAGGCTTTCGATACCGTTAATCATGAACTATTACTGAGCAAACTATACAATGATGGTGATAGAGGTATCGCATTAGAATCATTGAAGAACTACTAACAGGAAGAATACAACGGGTTTAGATTGGGGATAAAATAAGCCATGATGAAGAAGCGCAAACAGGCGTACCACAAGGAACAGTATTGGGTCCGATACTGTTCTGGTGGATATTAATAGTATTGTTACGAGATTAGAGAAGCATCATTAGGAGAAGTTGACCCGCGCCCACTATAATTGTCGGCCGACCGAAAAGGGACAGAATCATCGCGAAATACTAGGAATTTACCTGAAGTTCGCGAGGGTTCTAGAATCATGTGTATCTCGATATAAAAACGGGAATGATGTGCCGGGAGAGCAGTACGATTTAGAACCGTGAATCGAGCAATAGGCGAGATCGAATTAGTCTAGAAGTGAATTGTTATTGTGTTTTGTAGAATTCGTTGAATAAATCGTTTTGAGTGTTATACGGAGTGTTTGTAGAAACCGAACCCGGACAATAACGTAACAGTATGAAAAATAAACGGTATGCAAGGCCATGTGATATGTAATGCAGACGATACTGCTATAATCTTTACTGGATCAACGTGGAAAGAAAAAAACACAAGAGATTTACAAAAAATTCACGCATGGCTGAATAACAACATGGTGTCCCTAAACGTTAAAAAAACAAGGTTCATAACTTTTTCTCCTATGATTCGAGACCAACCAGAAGACCTCAAACTGTATGCTATTTCTTGTAACAGTACAGATAATTGTACATGCCATTATGTGGAGAAAACTAGTAGTATAAAATATCTCGGGGTTTTCCTAGATCAGCATTTACAATGGACAGAACATATCAATTATGTCACAAAACGACTACGTGTTCTTCTGCATACATTTTATGAATCACGTGACATATTATCGAAAAAAACCTAGCCATTCTATATATCTCACTTGCAGAATTAATAATAAAATATTGTATTCCGGCTTGGGGACCAACATTCAAAACCCATCTCGGCCCATTGCAAATTACACAAAATTTATTATTAAAAAACATTTTTAAAAATCCTAGACTGTTCTCTACAAACCAATTATACCAAGAATTGAAGATATTGAACATCCAATAATTCTGTGCCTACCAATGCTTAAAAAGAATATTTCGAGAACAACACAAATTCACACAACACCCATGAGAAACTCGATCAGTAACAAACTGGAATATTGAAATCGATTTTTTTTAATCTGTTAAACAAAATTCATTTTTCTACTACGGGCCAAAAATCTATGATATCCTCCCGAAAAATCTTGAAGAAATGATGAATTTTAAAATTTTCGGAAACAAAGAAATATATATTGAGCCATCCTGACAATTTTTTTTAATAATCACAATCATACATCTTTCTTCCAATCTTCCTTCCTTCATTGACATGAATACCACGGAATATTTGTTGACATTCATTATTTGCCACAAGTTAAATCTTTCTTTTCGAGAAGATTATTTTTAAAGATTTATTCAATTCGAGTTTTACAATATCAGAATTATTAGTACCAAGTGTATAGTTAGAATTATAAAGTCAGACTGAAATGAAAATGTTATAAAAGTATCTAGTGAAGTAAGCAAAGTCAGCATATTGCAGGTCGTTCCCGTGAGAACTCTTGGAACCGTAACGGCGGTGGCTTCAGATATCGCTGATCTAATGAAGAATCAAATTGTGACTACTTCATCCCCTGAAGAAGTTTTGTGAGGGACGAACAAAACTGAAGGCTGTGATGATGGCTTCTGCGATGTTTTCTTGGGGCAGGTGAATATTTGGCGGCGCTTGTAGAAGATGGCCGCTAGGATGACCGCGATGATGATGTATACCGGGGTCGTCCAAAAGTGACTGTGGTCGGCGGATTCGTTGATGACTAGGGGTTGTAGATGTTCTTCGTCGCTCCGGATTCGGTGAAGTTCATCAAGGGCGACTTTTTCTAGGCGGATCGGACGTAAGTGCTCCATCGGTTCGCTGTCGATTGTCTTGATTCTTGGCAGGGTCAATGGTTCTTCGTGTACCAGTTCTTTGGAATTGACGAAGCTGTCGTCGGGGGTGTGAAGTTCACATCCGGGAGGTAGCTCGATAAGGAACGTTCCTTGTAGTACTGATATGCCAGAGACTTGGCACTGGGTGGCGATTTTCGTCGGTCGTGGAAAGATACCAACGTAGTGGGCTTCGGTTAGTTGTTCGATCAGGGTGGAATTGATCGATATTGGAACTTGTCGGCATTGGGCAGCTTCCTCTGACAGTTGAAGAATCTGAGAGATACAGTCAGTTGTACGAGCTTGGTACTGGATTGCTGTATTAGGACAGGCCTCATGGGTGTACTGGTCAGATAAGGTTTGGGTGGAATGATTGTGGTCAAACTACAAGTTGGAATAGAGAATAAATGATAGTGAGTGAATGTATCGGGTAATAGGAGAGGAAAGTGTAAAATGAAAACTATCATTGATTTTGAGTAATAGGCGTCAACTGATATGATGTCATAGTATTTCAGCAAATTGCTACCGTTAATATACAGTAGTTGTTCCTTCGAATGGTGTTTGAGCATTACTTCGGTTATAGATTTCAATTCGCTGGTTCCGATAATGCTGTTGTGGAGAGTATTGATTCTTGCGAAAGTAATAGCATTTTCGAGATCGGTCAGTAGTTGAAGTATCAGTTGCAACGATAAACTGATTTGATCTAAGACATTCCGTGTTCTCATGTAGTCGTTGAATTCGAACACAAACTTGTTGAGTTTCGATCGAACTGTATCGATTTCTCTGACAATTATTTCTTGATTATGAGTTATCAAGGTAATTGTGTTGTTGAAATTCTCTATAAGTCGTGTTGTGAGAGACATATGCTGATTAAGGCGTTGTACTATGTTATTTTGGTTATTTTGGAGGGACGTTATCGCATTGTCGTATTTTTCGGCATCTTCTTGGTCCAAGTTACCTGATATTGCTTTGACGATGCTGCCAAAACCATTGATTAGGCCTCTCTTGCTCCGATGAGATGGGTAGATGGTCCGAAATTTCCGATTAACTACGTCTAGCTGATATCGTAACCCTTGGTCGAAGTTTTGTAGGCTATCAAAATAGGGGTAGCTTAGTCCATCGGCTATGGCAAGTGTGATTTTTTCATATTGGTCGTTCAGGGTGTCTATTTCTAAAGCTATCGGTGTGAGGTTATAGTAGTGTATGAAATCGTGAGAACTTATCTGGATTTTTGCTTGGCCCAGCTTGAGGGGAAGGGTCCCTGGGTTGTCCTTGAGGTCTTTGATCTTGATCTCTTGTCCCAGCACGGGACTCCATCTGCAACGAACATTCACGTTCAATTCTTCGTTCGGGTTTGTGTTTGATATTTTTCTTAAGAATGGTTGTTTTAGGTAAATTAATGGTGACAGGGTTGTTTGCAGACACGATCTTTCGAGAGAATCGGGGCAGAAGCTTATTGCGTTTTTCTGTAGTTTTTGTATATACAATGGTATTCGTCTTATAATCTATCGGTGCTTGTCTTTCTTCATTCCGTTTCTCGATCGTTATTTCCTTGATTTCGATCGCCTTTTGGTTGATTTCCTTGTAGATTGCCTTGGCTTTTTCTCTGTGCTATTGAACATAGTTATTCAGCAGTGTTTTTTCTATATCGATGTCGAACGGATCTAGTGGGTCGAGGTGTCCGTTTAGAATATCGATTGGCTTTTGTTTGGTGACGGAGTGTATCGAATTATTGTATCCTAGGTTGGCATACGGCATATGTTCTTTTATATTGAAATTTGAATTTTTCCCTGATAATTCGGAGGTGCTCTATTAGCGTTGAATGGAATCGTTCTATCATCCCGTTGGACTGGGGATTTTCTGGTGTTGTATAGTGAATTGCAATTTTGTGGGTTTCTACAAATTCTCGCATGAGTCCATTTTTGAATTCGGTGCCGTTGTCAGAAATAATCATTTTTGGTAGTCCGTGATGTGTTAGGAAAATCAGAAGTGCATTTATCACATTTATTGCGTTCGAGCCGTCTACAGGGTATGCTTGTCCGTACTTTGAAAATGAATCGATAAGTGTCAAGAATTTTTGTCCATTCGCTTGAAAGGTGTCTATATGAACGATTTCCATTGGTTTTGTAGGAGTTGGGATGATCATAAATTTTGGTTTTTCTGGTCTTCAATCATATTTGTTTGCTTGGCAGATTCCACAATTATCGATATATTCTTGAATGTCGTTCTTTATTGGTGGCCAATAATATCTTCTTCTCAACTGGATTTCTGTTTCGTTGATTCCCCTATGGTTGGTTTTTCCCTCGTGGTAGTTCCTAATGATTTCTTGCTGTCTTCCAGGATTGGCGACGTCTTCCAAAATTTCCGTACATTTCACTAAATCGAAAGCAGTATTTTTGAAAATTCTTCGAAGTGTATCGCATGTGAATTGGTAATGTTCATCTTGGTTGAAAAATAAGGCGTATTTTGTTTTAGGTGGGATATGACCTCTGAAAAATTGTATTAATTGATTTTCCAAGTCGTTTAATCCTATTTGTGCATGAATTCTTTTCTTGTTCGGGAATATCTGCTCCATTATTGGTCTATTTGGATTGAAATTGACAAAGTTAAGTCTCACTTGGTTGTTATAGTAATTTAGTGGTCTCTCTGAAATCGGGATGACTAAAGTTGGGTTTTCGTGATTAGAATGTACAGTGACATCATCCGTAATTTCATCTGCTGTCTCGGTTTCAGATGATTCGTTATTATCTTGTCGTAAGTCCGAACTCTCGTCGGCTGTTTCTGTTGACGTAGTATCGTTGCTTCTCCTGCGTTCTGGTAGGTCAGTTTCTTCGTGGGATGCCATATCATCTTCCTTGGATTGTTGAGTCAGCTCGAGGAGATCATCTGGATGTTCGTCACCTATATCTGTCTGTCTGTCCGATGCATTATTATACATGGATGCATTGTCCGCATTATTCGAGGCTGAAAGTGATTCATTGAATTTTCTGACGTAATTCTCAAGTTCTTGCAGTTCTTTGGTTTGGAGTTCGATTCATGATAGGGAATCAGCGTTGGTATTAGCTTTTCCCATTTTATAGATGACCTCATAATCGAACTCTTCTAATTTAATCTCCATCTGACTAGTTTTGAATTGGCGTCCTTTAGCGAAAATAACCATTGAAGTGGGCGGTGATCTGATAAGATTTTGAACTTTCTTCCAAAGAGATAAGGCCTGAAGTACTTTGTTGCCCATACGATTGCTAACATTTCCTTCTCTATGGTGGAGTAATTTTGTTCGGTGTTACTGAGAGTTCTTGATGCATAGGCCATCGGTTTGTCTGTGCCTACCGGTCCTTGAGATAGACCAGCTCCGATTGCGTAGTTACTAGCATCCGTGGTAAGGTTGAATGGCTTGGATAGGTCAGGGTACTGTAGCAATGGTTGATTTGTCAGAAGGTTTTTGCAAGTTTCGAAACATTGAATGAATTGCGTTGTGTGTTCAATTACTGCATCTTTCTTCAAACAGGCTTAGTGGCTTTGTAATCTTGGCTAGGTCCTTTATGAATTTCCGATAGTATCCGATAAGTCCTAAAAATCATTCTACGTACTCGTAGTGGCCATGTTCCACATTAAACGCAGTTTTTTGGATGTCTTCTTTCGCCATCTCTATCTGGTGGAATCCACTCGCTAGATCGAGCGTCGTGAAGTACTGACATCTTCCAAGCTTGTCGAGAATGTCCGAAATATTCGGAAGGGGATACCTGTCGTCAATAGTTTTCTCGTTGACTTTCCTATAATCAACCACTATTCTCCACTTGATCTTTCCAGAGGCGTCCGGTTTTTTGGGGACGACCCATATTGGCGAAGACCACGGTGAATTGCTCGGTCGAATAAATCGTTGTTCGAGCATGGATGTTATTTGTTATTTTGGACTTCTTCCTTATGAACGTGGGAGTATCTATAGGATTTTGTATAAACAGGTGTCTCGTCCTTTGTCTTGATATGGTGTTTCACTTGATTGGTGAATGTCAGTGGCGTATCAGGACTGTGGAATATGTCTGAATATTTCCTGCACAAATCGATGTTTTTTCTCATCTGGGTTCAAATGATCGGTCCTAATCAAAGATTCTATGTCGATGTTTTGTGTCTCTGTTGGCTGTATGTCCGCTGTGAATAAGTGATAGTCGTCTAGGCATATTTTCGAAGTATTGATGGGTTCTGATAAGGATAGTTGTAATTTATTGTCACTAGTATTGATAAGTTCTGCCCAGGCCATTTTGTTGCATGCTTGACTTAATGTTTCTCGCAAAAGAGCTCCTTGAATTTCCTCCTTTGAATATGATGGGACCTTCTGTTTCGTTGACAGGGAGTCTAACGCGAGTTACAGTGTGTGGATCTAATTGTATGGAAAAAAATTGTTTCTGATCGGTTTCATGATAATGGATGGGAATATTGGAATTTTGCGTGATGAGTCTTGAGTTCGGAAAATCTAAATGAGCTTTCAACAGTTTGAGATTGTCCAATCCAATCAATCCATCGAAAGTTTTGTGAAATCAGAAAAGATAAAATTTCATTTTTCTATCATCTCCAAATTCCGTGAAACTTGCAATTTCAGCACTATGATCTTGGGAATAGTTTTGAAAAATAGATGTTACAACGAATGGTTCATGTTTTATATACTTCTTATAAATTTTGAAAGCAATGTCCGGGTTCAGAAAAGGTTTTGTTGCTCCGGTATCGATTAAAAGCTTCAGTGGTGGGTTTGAGATATTTATGTAGGGCAGTTCTCTTTTGTCGGAAAAACTATGGAGTTCTACTATATCTCGTGATTTCGACTGTTGCAAGTTATATAATTCTTCAGAGGTATTCGGTGTTGGATAGTTTTGAGGATTTTGGAATGATCTTCGATACTGATTAGATGATCCTGCTGTGTTTCTTGTACTCGTGCTCATTTGAGTCGGCCTATTATTAGTTTGGAAGGGGTTTTTTGAAATTCCACCCATCGGAGTGGGTTTTGGTTTCGGGGCCCAAACATTTTGGGTTTTTCCGAAAACTTGTTGGTTTGTGAAGTAATTTTGATTAGGTTGGTTATTTCTCTGTTGAAGATTGATTGGTCCTTGAGGGAAGGCTTGACGAGGTTGCGTGTGCCAATTATTAAAATTTTGTGTTGGTAGTCTGAAATTTCTCTGTACCGGCATTTGTTTCCTGTCTGGTACTGAATTGGCGGGTCCGTTATTTTTTTGCAAATAACGTATATTATTCTCTTCTTGAATATATTACATTGCAGTGGCAAGATTATTCGGTCTCATCGCTCGAATTGTTGAGCCCAGAGGTTCTCTGAGTCCTGCCAGAAATGTAGTGAGAGTTTGTTGTTGAAAAAAGGACTTCTTGCTTTGTTTCACGACAGCATTGTCATTATGAATATCTAGGTAATTTGAAATTGTGTTCAAAAGTCCCATGCAACGCTCGTAGAACTGAAGCGGTGATTCGTTCTGTTGTCTCATATTGACCAAATCTCTCGTGAGTGAATTTTCGTCACGTTGGTCGTCAAAATTTTGAATCAAGATATTCTTGGTTGAGGGCCAATCTTCGCAACCATATATTGATACGGCTTCTGTCGCTCTGCCTGATAGTTTATTAATGATTCCTTGCAAAAGTAGAACATTTTGCAGAGACGCTACATTGGTGGTGTCGAAATGATGATTAAGTAGGGTGGACGCGACTCTAATGAAGTTGTAGAGTCCGTTAGGGTTTCCATCGTATTCTGGTAGAATGCAGAGGTTCTTGACGTCAAATACGGGTCTGGACATGATGTTTTTTTCAGAAATTGCCAATATTTCTTGATATAATTCACTTAAATCGATACTGGTATGGTTTTCGGGATTGGATAAATGGGAGTCTGACATGAAATAGGTACTCGCAGTAAGATAGTGATGGTGATCAAGACCATTCCTTCTTCTGCTGTCCTTCTGTTGCTGATCCTTGGAGGTGAGCGGAGATGCTTCCTTCTAGGGATGAGATTCACAAGCTCGCGAACAAACGTTTAAAAACGACGAGGATCTTATCAATAAGGCTCTTTCGCGATCCTACCGACTGCGCCAGTTAAATCTTTCTTTTCGAGAAGATTATTTTTAAAAAGATTTATTCAATTCGAGTTTTACAATATCAGAATTATTAGTACCAAGTATATAGTTAGAATTATAAAGTCAGACTGAAATGAAAATGTTATAAAAGAATCTAGTGAAGTAAGCAAAGTCAGCATATTGCAGGTCGTTCCCATGAGAACTCTTGGAACCGTAACGGCGGTAGCTTCAGATATCGCTGATCTAATGAAGAATCAAATTGTAACTCACATGAAAATAATCAAATTCAAACATTGGGTGTCTTACAAAACAGAGATCACAAGACAGACTTCACGTCTAGCGTGACGATGTTTTGTTGGGCACTCTGTAACCCAAAAATTGTCAAATAGCAAATAGAACTTAAAATGAATATGAATGTATTATTAATACAATGATGAATACAATTGTACAGGGTCTTCACGTATATTTTGAACTCCCCCTCAACTATATATCATCAACTTATCAACTTATATATCATCGATTTTTTTTTCCAAAAAGAAGTCTTTCATAATTTTTCCTGTAGATTTTGAATATTAAAATTTTGAATTTTGAATATTTTGAAATTGAAACAATTGACCATGTCAAAAAAAAGTTATAGGCAAGATGTATAAATTTTTGAAAGGAACACGCAATATATTTTGATACTATCAGATAGAGTATATTTTTGAGATTTCAAAAATATTTATACAGGGTGAGTCAAAAATGTGTACCGAGCTTTCTGGGAGTGATAGAACATTGAAAAATAAGTGTAGTTTGATGATTAAACTCATGGCCCAAAATGCATATTAAGGGAGATATATCCTTCCAAAGTTGATAAAATTAAAATAATTTATCCGCATAACTTCTGAACCATGAAAGCCACCCGATTGAACTTTTGTGCATGAATGTATGTTGTCAAAATACATTTTTTCGTCACACTTCCACATTTCTGATATTGTTATAAAGGGTGTTTTCAGAGGGTGAGTCAGGAGCATTCGATGAAGCGAAGAAAATTACATGAAAAAGGTACTCTTATTCAAATACAAAAAATTGAGCCGTTCGTGAGATATTTGAGTTTTTGTAGTTACATGATATCAGCAGATTGATTTTATTCATCGCGAGATTCATCGGTATAACGATATTTCAGCAGCATTTGCATTTCCGAAGCACTCGCCAAGCATTAGAAGCATATCAGTTTGTTCAGAGAATGAATAACCTGCCATATTTCTTAAAATCTCAGTTGATAATCGCAGTGATAAATGACACAGAAAACCACACGAACAAATCGACTACAACAATGTTGACTCGAATGTTGATGACATGAACGTCAAAATTGAGAACAAAATTATTCATCATGGCCTGCTAAAATATTGTTACCGATGAATCTCGCGATGAATGAAATCAATCTGCTGATATCATGTAACTACAAAAACTCAAATATCTCACGAACGGCTCAATTTTTTGTATTTGAATAAGTGTACCTTTTTCATGTAATTTTATTCGCTCCATCAAATGCTCCTGTTTTTTCACCGAAAATAATACAGGAAAAAAAGTTTTCTACAAAAAATCATGACTCACCCTCTGAAAACACCCTTTATAACAATATCAGAAATGTGGAAGTGTGACGAAAAAATGTATTTTGACAACATACATTCATGCACAAAATTTCAATCAGGTGGCTTCCATCGTTCAGAAGTTATGCGGAGAAATTATTTTAATTTTATCAACTTTGGAAGGATATATCTCCCTTAATATGCATTTTGGGCCATGAGTTTAATCATCAAACTACACTTATTTTTCAATGTTCTATCACCCCCATAAAGCTCGGTAACTCACGGTCGATGGTACGTTAGACGCTTATGGAGAACACAACGCAGGATTTTTCTGAAAATTCCGCATCTTACATTTTATCACCTGTTCTATCGATCTAAAATATTTTCGAAATTGCGACGTTGCCGTTTCTATCAAAAAGTCCTAGCAACTTCATTTTTTTAAATGGAACACCCCGTATATTAACAAATTTTTAGAATTGCCTTTTTATTACAATACTCTTTTGTTAATTAATCCCTATACCTATCTCTATCGGTTTTCAAGATAAAAAATAATTTGTGTTGTATGTAAATCAGAGCTATCGAATCATGAAGAGTTGATATTTTAGTGGTGGTTTGGACAGGCTTGATGTATTCAATTTACACCGAGAAGTCGCCTCCATATCATACACTGTTTTTTACTCAATAAATTGAAAGACGAATAAAAATGCTACAAGATGACATAGCATATCCCTATACCTAAATCATCAAGTTTTCTTAAGACGGGCGTTTCACCAAAATGGTTTGGCAGACCCTTTTTTCAGCATGCTTTCCGGCCTTGTCATGGATTCAAACCCAAAAGTAATTGAATTAGTGTAAAGAGGAAGGTTCAAATTAGGGAATGAGTATTTTTTGGAGTCAAAACTCTTCCATTTAAAAAAGTTATGGGTCATTGAAAAATGTAAACATTGTAAAATTTGTGTCTCAGAATCAAATGAAATTACCTCATTCTATGGAACCAAAATTGAGGAATGCTTCACCAAAATATCAGCATCTGAAATGCCTTCCTTCGAACTAAAAGCATGTTTGAATCTGAAATTTGACACAAGGACGCTATTTATGGTTTATTATGTTAGATTCTGAAGGAATTTCGTTCAAAGATGAAGTAGAAAACATTAATTTGCGAGTTCGGACCGGTTCGTACTGGTTCGTACCCTACCTAATAGACGGCGGTACACACGTACACACGTAAACAACCAGCAGATGGCATTCACGTCGACCCGCGTTTTCAATGATACGAAAAGTTACAAGATACACGAATGTGTTCGATTCTTGAATCATATTTATATATTGCTCATTATGTATAATTCTTTTCTAATTTGTTATGGAGCAAGAATTGGTATAAAATATCGTAAGTTTCATCACCTCTATGAAACTCCTCGTGGAAGTAGAAATATTGATGCCGTGTTGCCAAATACTCGGAATTTTCGCAAGTTCGAGGATATCCAATGAAAATTAAATAATATTTGCGTCAAAAAAAATTGCTATATCAATTTTTTCACTTCTACTGGACTTCGACAATGTCTGTCTGTCCTGTCGTCCACACAGTTCTTTCCTATCACTTTGCATTTCCTTGTCTTTAGGAAAGCTATAAAACTTTGTACCAGACACAAAGCCCTTGCACTTATTGTCAACATTACAACCATACTCTGGGCAACTCATCTTCAATCAAATTTAAACTTCAAAGTTGATTATTTCGAAGAGATATTTTCTTGATTTGCAACAGTAAACACACGCAAAATATAGCCCAATAACACCAATATGGTGAAATTTCTCACAAGCTGACGTCACACTAGCCACGCCCACGTGCGTGATAACTATGAGTCAGAATATAGTGATGATCCTTGTACATACTATCGGGGTAAAATATTTGATGCTGGGGTTCAGCAATAGAGCAACAATTGTCAATAAGATGGAAGTCAATAATTATTTACAACTACTGTTTTGCTGTGAAATATTTTATACCCTTGGCAACACTGGTTGGTACAGAGTTTGCAGATCGTTTTTGCTGGTCTCTGGCTCACTTGAGTCGTTACCTACTCCGCTCCTCTCATACCTCTCGGGTGAATTCGGGTACAGGTCGGTGCCCAGAGTCAACGCTCAAGTGGCGTATTTTTTGCCGTAGGTAAATGACTCAGTTATCGTGCGAACTGCTTTGCCTTTTGCCTTCACAATTAGCATGGTCGTGGCATAGCAGTATAAACAAGGTCTAGCATTAGCATTGGGGAAGGCGAGACTTATAATCAGATCAAAAAAATATATGAGAAATATATTTTTAAAATTTTGGCTACGCAAATGGGAGCCTTGATATTTCGAATGGAACACCCTATATATTATTAGATTTTCGGATTCTGAAGAAGATTCTGAGCATATTTGCTGTAGGATGTCCTATAGCTATCTTTCACTGTTTTTGACCTAAGAATCAATACTGTCAGAATGTTGCAATTTTCACTGCTGCTTCCTCGAGTGCTTCTTGAAACATAGTCATCTTATTAGGTTTGGCGCATATTGAATTATTATTATACGGGGTATGAAAAAAGGTGCGTCAAACTCGGGCACGAATAAGATCGAAAAAGTCGATTCTTTTCAAATGTTATATCGATATAAACCAGGATAAAATTGTCATTGTTAGGTTAATCATCATTAGTGTTTGATAAATTTGAGTCATGTGGCCCACTACAATCAAATTTGAACAAATTTTATTTTTCTTCCGAAATATCTCATAAAATATCTTCATCAATTTTCCGCATGCCCTTGGTATTATCATGTTAAACTGACCATGAATGGAGAATGGTTTCTAAATCTTTCCTCTCGTATATAAATATGCCATTCCCATAACTTGAACTTCACCATTTCAATCCTATAATTCAAAAACTGTTGAAGATAGGCGAAGGGACATATTATATCATTCGGAAGGTAATGGATGATAGAAATTATTGAAAAAATCGAATTTTTGGAGTTTATATGTACCCGAGTTTGACGCACCTCTTTTCACACCCTGTATAATATTGATTCAATATGCACGAGAATTCATAAGATACCTGCTCAGATACCTGTGTGTTGGGAAGCCGCTGTGGAAATTTCAGCTTTCTGTCGTAACTGGCAAGAAAAATGTCGCAGTTTTCGCCGTGGAAAATCAACAATCAATTCAAATGTCTCAGAATTCGAGAATCTAATGATATATAGGGTGTTCCATTTGAAATTCAAAAGTTGCTCTTAGTAACACTAGATCTGGCAACATTGCACATGTGAAAATATTTTCAAGAGCTAGATTTTGACATCCCATTTCCGTACCCAAAATTTCAAAAATATATTCTGCTCCGTTCTCTAGATACTTCTGATACGCCATCGAAAAGATATTCAGTACGAGCCGTGTAGCAACAAGTGCGGAAATGTAACGAGTGCTTGAAATACACTTTCCAACGAGTTCCAACGACCAAGAATATTTCAATTATGAGCATTATGAGTGTTTATGAGACATATTTCTAGTCAGTTCCGCTCATTGTCGACGGCTATCCAAAATATAGCAGTCTGGAACGAGAATACCCAAGCGGTGACCCGTTAGAGTGACCGATCTGATGAAAATACCTATGTTAATTTCATGATAATAAATCTGTGCGCAGATAAATTAATTCAAGTTCATCGTATCGAAATGACTCAACTGTGTTATGTCTAGGGATTGTCAAATTCATCGATAATTCTCGATGATGTCGTTGTTATCGATATTATTGGTATCATCGATATGAAACGATAAAGTCGATAAACTTGATCTTCTTGAATTGTAGTGGATTCATATTTTGAGAGATCGGGATGCGGAATGAACCTAGATATATGATAAGTGGGGGCATAGGCACCATGTATATGTGATCATATCATCAGTTAAATTTTCAATTGAAATATCAGTACATTCATCATCGCATCGATCATTGATGCGAATGTGCGTTTGTGAAAAATTTTCATACTAGTGCGTTTTACTTTACATTTTCTTGTTGCCATAGTTCGAAATGACATAACAAAAACATTACTTTTTTTGTTTATCGATAGAATGTTCATTTTGCTTACCGCGCATATTATTTTATATTATTTTTTATTCGCTTGTTATTTATTTGTTAGTTACATTTGTTATTTGTTACTTGTTAGTTACCCATTGTGTTTTTTCTCATTTAGGTGAATAAATTATCAATGATATCATTATCATTATTATTATCACCTCCCTACCTACAGCGACTTTGTCACAAGAACACGTGTTCGAGATCAAATACCTGTTATAATATTGTACTATTCAAAAATACTATATTTCAAACTCTTCAAATGCCTGACACAAATTTGGTGTTCACTGTGGTAGGTACACAAAGGTGATCGTTGCAACCATGTTTATATACTATCATCCTGGAAGCAGATATCGATATCGATGAAGTAATTCAGAATGGGTTTAGAGCCAATACAAAATAAATATGCGAATAAAGATATTCAATTCTTTTGTTCCGTCGAATTCGATCAGAGCCGTCGCGATGTATTATATACATATAGTTCGACAGGCCAGTAGAAACGATTGAAAAACATACCTACACTTCAATCTGTTCGGTTCTGCAATGCCTATACAGGGTGTGTCATCAATGCTGCACGAAAATTCAAGATCGATTCGTTTCAGAAATGTTTCAAGTGGATTTTTGTTAGGTATCCGATAAGTTATCCGATTTTTGTAAGTATACCTAGTTATCCGATTAGTTTACTGATCGATCGGCTGTAGCTAAATAGCTTCCTCGAGTATCACAGATTTTCTTCCAACAGCTATGCATAAGTTTGGTTTTCATTCTGACTTTTCTCATATTTTGACCCAACAAATCTGACCTCGAAGTTTCGTGCAACAATAATAAAACATCATGTATAAACAGCGGCCGGTCGGGGTGCCAGTTTCCAGTTCTTCATCTTGTTACAACAAATGAAAGCTTGTTTAATTTTTGTTATTTTGTTCATTCATTTAACTTGCTTGATATGATTACAGACAGACAGACACTGGGACAGGTGGAACAAAAAAAAATCTCCGGCCCCAAAAACCTCCATACTGAGCAATTTAGTTTAGAATTAGACCAAAATCAAAAAAATATCTGCCATTTTGGAGCCGCCATGTTGAAGTTTCGAATTTTGACATAAAATCACAATCTCCAACCTCGAAAACCCCACAACGAAAATTCCTAATCGAATCTGACCAAAATCACAAAACTGTTTCGCCCTCGGTTACGCCATTTTGAAGTAACGTTGAATTTTTGATTTTTGACAAATAATCATAATGTCCGACCCTGAAAACCCTCAAATGAAAATTTCGAAAAGAATCTGACTAAATATAATCACAAAACTGTTCCGCTATTTTGGAGCAGTGATGTTGAATTCTTAATTTTGGCAAAAAATTATAATGTCCTCCGAATACCCCAGATACCGAATAGACTGGGATCATTATGAAAAAAAAAATGGTCATTTGAATTTCGGGATTTTGACAAATAATCATAATATCGATATGAACCCGAAAATCTCAAAATTCAAATCTTTAATAGAATCAGACCAAAATAAGTGTTCCGCCATTTTGGAGCCGCCATGTTGAATTTTCTATTTTTGACAAAAACTTCTAATTTCCGACTCCAAAGACCACCAGACATCGATTTTGAGTAAAATCTGACGATAACCACAAAACTCGTCTGCAATTTTTTTCATTTCATAATGCCTTGTTGTAAAAATTATGTCCACCTGCCAAATTCCTAATCATTCGGACGATTAGAAGTGGGTCAAATTCAACTTGCAAGTTTTGATGAAACTAAATGAGAGCTTGTATTTTTATTTCGATATTAGGGATTCCTGATCTTCGTATTTTTCTTCTTATACTTACGAAATTGACGTTTCGTAAGTATGTCAACCAATCACCTGTCTGGATTGTATACGAAACGTCAAATTCGTAAACATACGAGGTGGAATACGAGAGATCGGGAATACCCCTCATATTCTTATAGATGAAAATTCAGTGCGAAATACCCGCGTTCTGCCAAAGCCATCAAGGTTTATCTCTGAGAAAGATAAATATCGTCAAAGTAGTCGGCTCGGTTCTACCACGCTGCGCGACCCGCGACATAAATAAATACTCACATTGTCTGGATCGAGACTCCAGACCTATAAAAACAACATACATATAATTATCTTGCGCGGACAGTAACAGCAACCAAATAATATAAAACTTCTACTTCGATGCGATCCTAGTATACCGACACCTATTGAGAACATGCCAGAACTGACCAAAAAGGAGGAAACTACAATAAGGCACCAGCCTTAGGAAAATAATCATATTTTATTACGATCGGGCATCGCATCGCCATCTAGACAGAGTTTCAGAAGTAGGCAGTGAATCCCCGCTCTTAATAAAGCCGCTTTTTGTGAAAAATATAATTTTATGGAAAAGTTAATTTTAGATAGCCATGGAAATATCAAACTCATGACAGTTCGGTGACATCAATGAGTAATTCAGTAATTGTTATTGACAGTATTTCAAAAAATCTCCCAGAATGAACGCGAATATCGATTATTCGAACGAAGTTCTTATGAATTTATTTATTATACACGGAAAATGTGATCAAATCATTGCCAGAACTTGCAGAAAATTCAACCAAATGTATCCTGAATTGACACCAATGAACAAGAGGTAGTTTGTAAGATTACAATATAATTTCATAAACTATGGCTCAAAGTTTCCAACAACTCTATCAAAAATCAGCTTTTCTAGCATATCTAGGTAAAAAGCTAAATTCACTGTGAAAGTACAGAAAATAACAGAATTAGTAGGAACGAAAGTAACAAAAGTATAAACAAAATATCACATTTTCACAATAAATGCTCGAAATGTTGTCTATTACATTCTAAACATTTGAAAATATGCTTTTGTACGCGACTCGTGGTTGCCTTTTGAATTTCATGAGGATCCAAATCTTCAATACACCGCACTATTCGCCGTCGCAGTTCTTCTTTGGTAGGCACTGGAGTACTGTACACCATTTCTTTCAAAACACCCCATGAAAAAAAGTCAAGCGGCGTGAGATCAGGTGATCTCGGTGGCCAGTCTCACGGACCTAAACGGCCAAACCAATGATCCTCAAACATTTCGTAAAGTTTCCTGGAAACTTCCTGAGTTGAATGAGCTGGCGCTCCGTCCAGTTGGAACCATGAATTCCTATATTCCTCTGAAGGCAAATTTTCGAGGAAATCTGTCACAGTCGTCCTCAATATTTGAATATATCTCTCAGCATTCAGTGTGTCATCGTAAATGAAAAAGCTGATTTTATTATTTTTTTAAATACAGCAATCATTTAGGTCAAATTTCACTTGAAAACCCATTTCTTTTGTTATATGAGGATTATCATTCCATCATTGAAAATCCCATCCTTCGTGAAAAGGGCTTCGCAAAAATGCAATCTCCGCTCGAAGTCTTCTGCATTGAGAGCTTGAACTTTACTGAATTTATACGGATGCATTTTGTGATTTCCCAAAATTCTTTGTACTGAAGCATGTGATACACCCAAATCTTTTTCTGTTCAACTTTTCACTAGATTCTCTTCACTGATTACGACATTTTATATGTCCAGGGTAGGAAACATGAACTATTATCAGATGTCAAAAATTCAAAATTAACATAATTATTAATAAATCAATCATAATTAACATCAAATATATTACCTACTCATGGATAGAATTACAAAAACTGCTCAAAATGATATCCATTATTTTAAATACACAAACGATAACGCTTCTTCAAATTTTGAATACTGTTTGATATTATACATGGGTTTTCGTTCAACCGATTTATTTCAACAGTTATCCTTCCTTGCAGCTGGTATATATTTTCAACTACTGTTTGTAAGTTTTTCGAGGAGGTAGTACATTCATTTTCCAGCTTTTTGTGGGATTATCTCTCCTCGTTTCTAAAAAATAGAGTAGAAGTTATTAAAAATTATTTCCATATATTTGTAGTAAGGACAGATTTTGTGATCTGCCTCAAAAAGTCACTGCGCTTGAAATCAAACCTTTAGATACCTAAAAGAGAAATTCGCTATTTGTCAGTGACACTTGTTTTTGAAAAATTTGAAAATACAAATATATTCAATAAGAATAAAACCTCTACTTATCTTGGTGGACGTTTCGGGAACGAATCTGCTCCCGTTCTCAACACAATTAAAATATTTTTCTCTTCGCAAAATTTTTCAATATGTTGTCGGTTTTGACACTGTAAAGTGACAATTTGGTAGACTGAGGAATTCTGGTTACAAGGTGTTTCCATTAATTGATATTGAATTTTCCATTTTCATATTCAATTTTCAGAAGTGGGTGCCAAGTTCTATCTATATCAACTGAACAAGAAGCAATATTACTGCTCCGTTCAGGAGAATGCAAGCAGAATCTTTGATTTTTCGTTTTTGGTTGTTGTCTTCTTTTCCTATGATCTTAATATTACCCCAATCGGCCATAATTTGTCCATTTTCAGTAAGGATATGTCCAGCTAATTTTGATTTGTCAGTATATCTTTTCTTTATATTGATCTTATGCTCTTTCATCCTTACTGATAGTGGCCTGCTGGTTTCCAGCGGTTTTCCACAAACACATGGTATACTGTAAATACAATTTTTTATGCATTTTTCGGTTTTGTATGAGTCAAAATCGATCTCACTTTATTTTCTGTCTTGAACACTGTTTTCTGTCTATCAAATTGTCACTTTGCAGTGTCAAAACCGACAACATATTGAAAAATTTTGCGAAGAGAAAAATATTTTAATTGTGTTAAGAACGGGAGCAGATTCGTTCCCGAAACGTCCACCAAGATAAGTAGAGGTTTTATTCTTATTAAATATATTTGTATTTCCAAATTTTTCAAAAACAAGGTGTCACTGACAAATAGAGAATTTCTCTTTTAGGTATCTAAAGGTTTAATTTCAAGCGCAGTGACATTTCGGGGCAGATCACAAAATCTGTCCTCACTACAAATATATTGAAATAATCTTTAATAACTTCTACTCTATTTTTCAGAAACGAGGAGAGAAAATCCCACAAAAAAGCTGGAAAATGTATATATTTTCAGTTCGGTTCTTATAACAAACAGTTTTCAGGTGCCCCCAAATAAAAGTGTCTAACAAGGACAAATCTGGACTATTGGGGGCCCATATAATTGTTCCAAATTTCCCTATACACTCATTATATTTCTTATTCAAAAAGTTCTGAATAGAAACAGTATTGTGACATGCTGCTCCATCTTGATGCCAAATCATGTTAACGTAATCGTTTACGGGAAAGCTTTCCAAAAGTGCCTCTATTTCGTTTGACAACATATTCAAAAATCGGTCTCCTGTGAGAGAGTATCTATAAAATATGGGGCCTAAAGTACGACTATCATATATTCCACACCATACAGAAAATGACTGTCGTCCTAGGAATTTCATATCTTTTAGGCTGTGTGGATTTTCCCTGCTCCAAACATGGGTGTTTTTTCTGTTGAAAACACCAGCTGTCGAAAAGTTCGCTTCATCAGTCCACACAACTTTGTTGAAAAAGCTTGTATCATTTTCTGAACGCGTCAGAATATATTGGCAGAACTCTTTTCTCATGACAACATCCGTATCGGTTAGTCGAGATACTGGTAAAGACCTAAGCGGCTTCAATATCTGTTTATGTAGAATGTTCCATATATATCCAACCGAAAAATTCAGCTCTTTCGAAGCATCGGCAATTGAATTAGTTTTATTTTCTTCGAAATACAATAACACTTCAGGTAATGAGGTAATGTGAAATTTTCCGCTTCAAGGAATGTTAATGTGACGTCATTGAGACAAGAAATGCGACGTCACATAGAAAATCACTAACAGGTGTTAAACCAGTCCACATTTTCTACCACACTATGATATGAATCAGAGGTTACAAATTCAGCAGAGGAAATGTTGAAAACAAATGAAACTATCTGAAAAATGTTCGAAATATATTCAGAAACTCATAATAAGTACCTACTTAATGAATAACAAAGTTCTTCAGCAAAACAAACATGATTTTACACAGATAGGAAATTTTCTAGAGTATTTGTCGATTATGTAAATAGTACCTTATAGATATCAAGATCTCAATAAGAAATCATTGAGAGTCAATAATAATTCATAAAATCTACAACTATATGAACTTTGTATCAATTCTGAATTGAAATATAAGACACAAAAAAAATATACCTGTACTAAATAATATATCCCCACAAGATTCAAATCAAATCTTGTACTGTATACAACAATTTCTTCTCCAGACCTACCGATTTGACCTTTATTCTGAAAGTGAAGTAATCCAGAGTGAGTAATCCAGTATTACAGTTTTCGAAATTTTATCTAGAGATAATCAAAACTGGTTTTGATATGTATATAATTATAATCGAGAAACTTTTCTGGAACTTATTAATTTCAAGTCAATATTCTTTTGAATAGTTATATATTTCAGATACTTTTTCAGTATCTGAAATGATGAAAAAGCTTACAATAATACTTACAGTGCTGAAGCTTCATCTTCTTATACCATAAATCCAAAACATCATCATTGGGAGAACTATTTGATTTTTCATTATAAATAGAGATCTTCCCTAATTTCAACAAATACTATTTTTTATTTAAAGTCATGAAAGTTTATAAAAACCAATGAATACCACAAAAAACAATGGTCTGCACATACGACTACATGCTTTATTGGTCTCCCGATCATCTGTTGACATTGTTGACGGTTATATTGTGACGTCAGCTGCCGGTGCCCACTTCACTCACTGTCTGTGCTATAATATTCATCTTATAAATCTCTCAATCTGATGTCACAATTTAGAAGCACTGTGATGAGAGTTACGGCCACATCACATTTTTTCGAATTTGTGATTTCGGATTTGTGTTATTGGGACTGTTATATCGAATAAACGTTGAATATATCTAAATACTGAACTTCGCATTGGTGCAACGTTGTTATATCAAATGATTATTGAAGTAAGACGATGATTGATATCGCCGTCAAGAATCGCGGCCCAGACGTGTGTCAGGTATATTGACTCGATGTTTCTGTATTGATCAGGCAAAAGCGGCCAAGACGATATTTGTTATGTGTTGGCGAAGTACGACTACGAGCATCAGGGACCGCAGGAGCTAGACCTCAAGAAGAACGAGCGCTACGTCCTCCTGGACGACTCCAAACACTGGTGGAAGGTGCAAAACTCGCGAGGCCAAGCCGGCTATGTGCCCAGCAACTACGTGAAGAAGGAGAAGCCGTCGTTGTTCGATAGCATCAAGAAGAAGGTGAGCTCAAGCGGGATGAATTTTGTTCATGATTGTATTAATCGCTGAATCAATAGTCAAGCACACAATTCTCTAAATAAAGATACCACGACCCCCAGTACGATGAATAAAGACCCAAAACAATTTTTTTGGATTTTTATTCAAAGAAAGGATTTGGTGAGAGCGCTCGAAGACATTCGAGGACAGGGTTGGAAAACATAATATATATGAAGTAAAACACTTCACAAATCAAAGATTTCGTCAAGTGTTAATTACAAGTATTGTTCTCATTTTCAAATAAAAAAAAAACGCGGAAATTGGCAATCAACAGCTAAAGTGACGTCAAGACCTACTATAAAATTGGCCGTTAAGTCCGCATGTTTGAATGATCGGTGGTAATACCACAAGAGCTCAGATTTAGCCGGATATTTTTTGCGGTTGTATTCGAATACTTAATTTCATTGGCAATTTAACGAGAGCTGTTCTCGAACCACGCTCTCATGATTTTGTCAGAACAGATCGTGGTAAATTATATATATGAAAGTAAGTATGAGAAAACTGAAAGAACAATATGAAGAAGAACAATTGTTAAAAATACAATTATTATATACAACAGGTCCAATAGACATTTGCTCCTTCACTGATGCAGATTTTGTTGATGACATTGATACGTATGTGTCGACACTGTGGCTAATTCATTATCCGAATCTCGATACTCATTATCAAGTTGTAAATAAGGCTTTATAGACTTGACGAATTATTTTTCAATCTAATTCATGTGCAGCGATATGAAAAAAATCTTTCTGAAAGACCTATGTGACTATTTTCATCCCATATTGATTCCATTTTAACAATTTCACTGTTAGTTAATGTTGTTGAACTATTTTTACATTTTCTAAATTGCCTTGTGAGTTCTTTCGCACAGAACTACTTGCATCACAGGATTTCTAAAATGCCAAATCAGTGAAAGGGTTGAAAGTAACATTGAATTTTTTGAAATACATGATTTGCCACATTTCTGCTTTTTGTGTTCCACATTGTTCTCACCACTTATTCTTTATGATCCTCCCCGTTCTGTTTCTTCATATCAAAACCCCAGTCCATCTATATTCCTGCCACATTTTCCACTGTTTGTTCGGTTTCCAAATTGAAGTTATGTTGTTTGCAAAATTCGCTAAATTGATTCCAAAAGGACAAACGACTTTTTTTTGTATTTGTATTTTTCTAATCTCCCTTATTATTTCGCAAATATTTCCAGATCTCGACATACTGGAATATTCTGACTTCCACTACTATCCCTTCAGGAGCTGTCAATTGATCAGGCCAGATAAATTCAGATTGCCAAAGTCTAGTAAAAACTTTCTGAATGCACTTACAATGCACTCTCTCAATATGTAAAAAATTTGAATCCATATAGTTTTGAAAAACACTTGAAAACTGTTTTATATCAAATGCATTCTATTCCAAAGAAGAATATGGTTGCCCTGCGGTAGGGTTCTCTATAAACATACCAACTCAAATCTAGTTTGTAGTCATGCAAGATAGGATTTTTGTACAGATATATCGGTAATGTATTAATATTATTCGTATTCGCTCAATTTTCTGAAAAACCATCTTGTCATCTCATCTTCCACTTTTACACTGACTGTACTTGTACTTTTACTTTTCATTGATCTTTTTAATGTCTCCAATATTATCAATATCATATATGTTGTTTCTGTTGTTGTATTACTCACGTAATGTATATCTTGTAATATTATTTGTAATTGGGCTTGCCCGTATTAAACTGAACTAAACTAAACTAAAAAATGATTCTATAAACTATGAAATAAAGTACATCGTTAGTAAATATAATGAAGCATGTCAACTATCAGAAACTGTCTTAACAATACCTATTCACCATAATAGCCAAAACTGCGCGAATTCTCTAATAACTGATAGCACCAGAATAACCCTCTCACTTTCATAACTATTCATATGTATACTAACCTAGCAACAGCACCGACACAGTTTCAAAACATGTTTGTCGGTAAAAACCGCCATCTATTGGATATAGCCGGGTTTTATTTTCAAAACGTGAATTCGGCTGGTTTTGATAGCAAAATCTACTTTCCAAACGTAATTTTAACTCGGATATTTAGTGTCTTGGACCAAATCATTACAGTAGTAGTTTCAACTACAGTACAGTACAATAGTTATGTAGTTAGTAGTAACTACAAATAGATATTGCCGGTTTTACTGCAAACTCCTCGGACCGATCTCGAACCAGATCAGAACTAATTCAGAATTGTGGTAGAGCGCATGCTTGGTTATGAACTGGTTCAAGATTCAATTTCACCTTGAACGATTTCAGAACCTAAGGAAAAATCTCTGCTATCTGTAAAATTAATCACTGATTAGTGGCAACATTAGAAAATGGGCAATACTTTTAGAAACTTCGCTAACCATACGAGATAGTTTAGAGATTGATGAAGATCTCTCATGGACAAAATATATAGATCATAAAGAAAGAAATGAAATCCCATCATAGGCGTCATATTCAAAATTCGTAATATTCTCTCTGTCATATATTTGAAGAGCATTTATTTCTCCAATACTGTCTGTGAGTTCTTCGAGGAGGTGGTACAATCATTTTTCAGCTTTTCATGGGATTTTCTCTCCTCGTTTCTAAAAAATAGAGTAGAAGTTATTAAAAACTATTGCAATATATTTGTAGTAAGGACAGATTTGGGATCTGCCCCAAAATGTCACTTCTCCCTTTTTTACTCAAACTTACAATATTTGATATCTGTCTGGGGAAGTACATCATGAGATTACAAAACATGATAATAAAGTGCATATTCAATTTACCTTTTCTGGAATCAACCATAAATTTATACAATTCTAGAAATTTTCTAAATTTGATTTTGTTATATAAGCTCAAGTGTCAAAACCAACTCAACATTGAAAAAAAAATATATATATTTATATATTCATAAAACAAGGTGTCACTGACAAATAGAGAATTTCTCCATTAGGTCTCTAAAGGTTCAATTTCAAGCGCAGTGACATTTTGGGGCAGATCACAAATCTGTCCTTACTACAAATATGTTGAAATAATTTTCAATAACTTCTACTTCATTTTTTGAAGCGAGGAGAGAAAGTCCCACGAAAAGCTGAAAAATGAATGTACCACCTCCTCGAAAAACTTTCAGACAGTACTCAAGATATGTTGGTTTATTCATTTTGCCAGGAAGAAATTGAAATTATCAAACATTTTTTACTGAAGTCAATACAGTCCATAATTATGGCACTGAACAATTGAATTCTTTGATAGCAAATACATTGGTAAGCAATCGGTCTTCCATGATGGAATAATTTTATACAACTCGTTACCAAATGAGCTCAAAAATATACAGGATACAAAAAGATTCAAAACTAATATCAAGATATACTTGATCACAACATTTTAATTTTATCAATATTATCTTTGATTTGGATACTTATACTTAGCATTGATATGTTGTTGGTCATAAACAGTGATGTTTCTTGGGTAATTGAGACAATCAATCAATGAATCAATGTTGATAGAAACTTTTCTTCGTATTTTTTTATATTTCTCTTGGAACAAATGTTCATTTTTTCTCTTGTACCTTCCAGGTATTCAAGGTAATTTTCTAATTATATTCAATGGTAGATTCCTTGCAGGAAAATCAGATAATAGTTGTTATAGCCTTATCTTCAGAGACCCGCAGGGCGTCTAAAGTTTTCTCAGAAAGGCGGGTGTTTATGAATATCTGAAGAATCAACTCGGATTTCCTTGAAATTTTATTTGTTCTCTTGCAATAACAAAATACTTTTTTGTTGTAATTGGACTTTCTGTGATCATGTCATTGGCGTCCTAAGAGGCAACTAAGCTAATGATATGAAATCAGCATTTTCTAAATAAATAAAAAACTAAAAATCAGATTCCACACTGATTGATGTCTTGGCGTCATTTTGTGAGTTTCCAAATGAGTCGAAATTTCATCAATCCAACCAAATCTGTTCTTGTTGTTTCTGATATCCCCTCATCTTAACTGTATGAAGAAATATCTGTTAAACCTCACTCATAGTGGATGTAAAAGTTCAAAATTATTCGCCAAGTTTAAGAAATCAGCATACAATAACACAAGTAGCAAACTTCACTGAAATTTCCAGAATGCCCAAAATATATTAGATTGATGAATATTACTGTATGATTAATTCTGAATTAATTTTTTTTTTATTTGTGTATCTTGTTTGTAATTATGTGTATACGATGTGTCTTGGTGATTTGTACATGTATATCCAAAGACTCATCCAAAGAACAATAAATGAATGATCAATATATGTTCAGGTGAAAAAAGGATCAGGATCTAAAACCCTACCCACGAACAATTCTCCGTCTCGAGCAGTGGAATCTCCTAGCATGGCTAGGCGGCTACCTGCGGACCCTTCCGAGGCGATCGGAATCGCCATCGTCAAATACAACTATCAAGCGCAGCAGCCTGACGAACTGTCCCTAGTGAAAGGATCGAGGATCCTCATTTTGGAAAAGAGCAATGATGGTGAGCCTAAATTCGAAGTAAAGGAGCTTCTATTATGATATATGATTATCCCATATTCCTTCAATGAACTTGATAATAATAAATTAATATGATGCTAATAAACTCCATAATTTAATTGATAATTCATGAGTAGAATGTGAAGTAGTTTTTCTACTGTTTTATTCAGATAACATGTATTCGGCCAGTTGGTCGAGATGGTCAAGCGACATCATAGTAATCATGGGGTCGTGGGTTCGATTCCTGGCTGGCCGTTGGATTTGGGTTTATTAATGCGCTGTACAATGTATATCATGAATTCCTACAAAAAACTATCCTAAATGCCATAGTGGTTTGGATTCCACTTGTATAAACTGTAGATCCCCGTCTCCTTCACTCGCACAAGTCCTTCGGGGCTTCTGAGGGTTGCTTCGGCAGCTAAGGAGATGAGTAACAATAACAAAAAAAAATACAAAACGCCATTTTGCTAGCTGAGTTGGTTTTTTTTTTCTGTTGACAAGACGAAAAGGAAACCTATAATGTTCGAGAAACATCGTGTTAGCCAGCGTTGGAATTTCGGGAGAGAAGGAAGGTTGTTGGAATTTTTCTTGACAGTTTGGAGGTTGTAAGCATCAATTTCAAGTTCAAGTTTATTCACAAATATAGTACAAGTAACGTTTGTATTTTTATATTTCCTTATAATCCTTTGTGGACAGGGGAATGAACTTGAACATTCCAATATTTCCACAACTTTCTTTTGCTTTCTATTTGAATTTCATCAACAGAAAACACAGTGCACTCTAAAAATAATAAATCATGTTTATCATGTCAAGGTTGGTGGCGAGGTCAGAGCAGCAATACATCGGGATGGTTTCCGTCCAATTACACTCAGGAGGAGGGCGATATCGACGATACTCTTCACACTTACGCGATGGCGGAGAATGTCCTGGATATAGTGGTGGCGCTGTATTCGTTTTCGTCGTCCAACGAGCAGGAGTTGTCGTTCGAGAAGGGTGACCGTCTGGAGATACTCGACAGGCCGGCCAGCGATCCTGAATGGTAAATATTGACTTTAGTGTGTGAATATATGGATATTTGATTCATGCATTGCGAGTTGTTGATCATTGTTATTATTATTATACAATGATCTGTTTGGTTTCTGACTGGGAATGGGAACATAAACTTCAATATTTCATGTCACACATACAGTAGTCAGATCACCTGATAACAAAGAACAATAGGAATATTTCTTGGTTCAAAAAAGGCGTTTGATAGTTTCCTATGATGTACTCTTTAGAAAACTTCAAAATTGTAGTATAAGGAGTAAAAGTTCCGAGTTATTACATAAAAATTACAAGACATTTCCAGCTTAAAAACACATTTGATTTGTTGTAGGGCCAATTATGTTCTACTTTTTTTGCCGAATGATTCTTTATTCAATTTTCAACTCAAATAATCCATTACATATTAACTAATCAAGGTGGTATTTTACAATCATCAAATGTCGAGAATTACACCTAAGCATAGAATATTCTTGCATTGTGCCAATTCTCTCAATTTGAATGAATACATATAACTATAATGAAAACTATAAAAAACAAAAACAAAAAGTATAGATACGGTAAATGAAATGAACAAAAAATTATGAGTAGAGAGGAGAGAAGGAGCAAAAGTTCATAATTATATAATGGAGTTGAAAGGTTAATGCAGTAAAAAAAAAAAGAAAAGGCAAAGAGAGAATGAGGGAGGATAATCCAGAATGAATCTTATGGTATTTTTGAATGCTATGATGAATGAGTTTTGATAATGAGGACTCAAAAGATATTGTTAAAGATGGTTGCAATTTCAGTGAGGTATAATTTTAAACATTTTTGAATTTAGGAAGAGTATTTAAATGTTTCAGATGTGAGGGGAGCATATTGTAGAGTTTTGGACCATAAAAAAAACAAATCTCTGAGTTTGAGTCTTGCGAAACAATGGAAGTTGGATGTTTGAGTAAATCCATGTCAGGCTTTGGAGAGTATATAAAGATTTAATGTTGAGTATTATGGTGTCTCTGTATAGAGATTTGATCGAGTGCAATCTGTGTTTCTCGAATATGATTTTTATCAAAGTGTTTTGCACTGTTTGCATGCAGTTCATTATACTATAAAATGTTCCACCCCTAGCTATTATACAATAGCACCGACTCTGCCAGTGATGTATAACAAATCATCAAATTCTTCCTATCAAGGATATCTCTTAGATTATAAAAGGTGTAAATAAGCTTTCTCAATCTTTCGGTGACATGACTTATGTGTTCGTCCGATCTGAAATGCTGGTCCAGTATAACTCCCAAATGTTTGATAGTTGAGGTCTTATCTATTGTTGATGTGTATTGCAACTTGAACTATTTATCTCTGGTTTAGTTCTTTGCAGCTGATCATAATTTTGCAGTGAGAATGTCATGAATTTTGTCTTACTAACATGTAAGGTCAGTAGATTATAATCTAGCGTCTTATCTCGAACACCATATGTATATAATTCTTTTATTAGGAGACTATGGGATACGGTGTCAATATAAATGACATATAAAAAAATATTGATGCACATTCTTCATATTCTGCATGTGACACATTGATGAGTTAAAGAAACCTCTTGGTCAGAAGCAGTCTTCAATGCTGAAAAGGCTTTAGCAGTATTGAAAATTGATCTTGAATTCGACTTGTTAACTCCAGAATTGGAAGAAACGAAATTTTTCACATTTTCTGACTATGAAGATATACAACCAAATCTTGTTTGATCGTTATTGTGACAGAATTGATCATTATATTGGTCAGGAATACGAAAAAATTGTTTGTGTATTCTTGAAATACGTGAATCATGCATACATCATGTTTTAGAGCTAACAAAAAATTCGAAAGTACTCTGTCTTTCGCAAAATATTGTCAGTAGAAAATTGATAATTATGTTTTATCAAACTCTCTTCCAACCTATTCAGTATGTATGAAACTTATGAAACGATTGTTGAGCATTCATAATCATGTTTTGAAATCAATATTTCGTGAAATCAATTATTTTATAGAACATCAGTATATTTCTGGAAGAAAAATCCAGGACTAACCAAATCTATGCAAGCATAGCTAGAATACATGAAACATAATCAAAAGTGTTCACTTAAAATTATGCAACCGCATTCTAGTTTCATTGGATCCGAATTTCATTATAAAATCTCATTAAAATCGAGATTTCTCCATAAAATTACTTTCAGAAATGAAATCGAAGCATGGATTATAGGAAATGCAAATATTTTAAACATCTTTTTCACACATGGGTCCGAACAGATGTGAACAAGATACAATTTAGAATATATTCATAATTAATTTCCTATAACAAACACGTAATTTACTTGATTGAATAAATGAATTAATGATTCTGAGATACCATAAATGATATAAATAATGACTATAATAAACAGACTTTGTTAGGCGACACGTTAGCTACAAAAAACTAATCTTAAGGGTTAAACAGATTTTTCACGTTCTGAGAAGTGGTTGGTTTCGATGAACAATTACAATGAACGATCAAAAACGTAAATCAATGAAATAAAAAAAAACGAACATGATGACCAGGCGGACCACACCACTCTTTTGGTCAGTTATTTTCACAATTGCTTAGATACTGAAAACCAAAAGGTTCCACTATCAGCGAAGGAATGAGTGATACGATTCATCGATTTGTTCGTTTGAAAATCAAAATGGTAACTGGCATAAACTCAGTGCACAGAGATAAGCTCCTGAAATAATGGAAGTGAAAATGTTTACCATCAAGAAAACCCATATGGTTTACTAGTAGAGTGGCGTCAAGAATGCATCATGGCATCAATTCGTATTGTTACACAATCCCAATCGATTATACAGGTTTATTCACCTAAGAATGCGGAAAAATTGTGAAGAAGTCTGCCGTTAGAGAAAGCGCTGGCACAATTTTGGGGCAACCTGATATTTGTTTCGCGCGAACATAGCATTCTTGATATGTCACTGGGTTCAGCGGCAGTCAACTCGATTTGCATAGCTCAAAATCATAACCAAATAGCATCTTCAGAGTTCTCCTCGTATCTCTCAGGTACAAAGCCCGCAACTCGCAAGGCCAAATCGGCCTGGTGCCCAGGAACTACCTGCAAGAGCTGTCCGACTACATGGATCGACCATTGCAAGAGAGGAGCAAACATGGCGGCGGCGGCGGCTGCATGGAGACGTCGATGGAGCGGCCGCAGGCACCTATGCCCGACAAGCCGCATCTCGTCGACAAACCCTGGTACTACGGAAGCATCACGAGATACGTGTGCGATAATCTTCTCAATCAGCACGGTCACGACGGCGATTTCCTCATAAGGGATAGCGAGACTAATGTAAGTACTATTTGTAGATGTAGAATGAACACAATCAGAGAAGACCGTCACACGCTTTGGTCGTGGTTGCTCGGTTCGTAAGGGGACCTCCATCGCAAATGTTTGTGTATGTATGCCTCCCTAACCACGCACAAGTTTCGACTTTGGTGTGTCAGAAGCGTTTTTCCAAAAAGAGAATGACAAGTAACTATCAATATTCGTTCGCTGATTATTAAAATTCAGTGTGCCTTCCATCTGGCACCACGAAAACTGAAAATTACCTGTTCACTGCAATATATACTTATATTCCAGACATATATGTGATTGAGTGCAAATAGCAAAGCAATTAGATAGAAAATTTCAAATCGTTATCCTCTGTTATCCGTTCAGGGAAGGAGCCTCTAGATGGCGCCAAAATTCCATAGAGATTATGCGTTTCTTGTTTTCTTTGGAAACTATTTACGTATTCATATATGAGTCACGAAGTATTTCTATATGTCAGCAAAGCGAAGGCGACTAATGAGGCTCTCTTGTGGGCCGAAACTTGCTTGTGCTCGACGAATTGGAAACATCTTTGGAAACATGCGAATGCTAAGTTTCAATGTTGGAATATTTGTTTTATAACCTAGCAGCCTAATTTGGGAAATTCCCCATCAAGTGAATAACTATACTTTTTGCGCTAGATGGTTAACTATGAAAAGAAATTGTAAAATAATCTAATCGAATATTGAAATTATATGATTCATATGATTTTTCAACACGACGATAAGCTACAGTTTCTCTTCATTAGTTAAGTCTGAATTGGTATATCTGGGGGAGAAATATTCATCATGCAAAAAAGTAGTTGTGAGATGCATTGAAGGAGTCAATCAGAAAAAATGCAAACAAATATTCATTGAATTATCCAATAATTATCTATTCATGATGTTGTCGTTGTAGACAACAATTTTATAAATGCCAGTATTTCTCGAGATTAACCAGTGGTTATTGGTATGGGGAGATCTCTACAACCATTTTAGGAAATTGGTAATGGTAATGCAACAAATTTGAATAATTTTAATTGATTTTCTTCACGAATTTTGTAAGTGTGTTTCATTCTACAAGAGTATCTGCTGAGTTGAAAAATGTATTATCGGAAATGAGGTCATCAGCCTTAATGTATCAAGGCAGGGATTTTTTTTTCATCTGTTGACAACAAGAAAAGGAAACCCATAATGTTCGAGGCACATCGTGTTATCCAGCGGTGGAATTTTGGGAGAGAAGAAAGGTGTTGGAATTTTTCTTGGAAGTTTGGAGGCTGTAAGCATCAGGAAAGACTTCACTAGGCAAAGAATTTGCCGTTCTATTGATGAATGATGCTTGGTAAAGCGATGTTCGACAGGTCTCGAGCCTGACAGTGTAGGGGTGATCAGCCTGAGCTCGTCTGGTTTTTCTAATAGGAATCGCACGTAGTGACATAATAGATGATATTTCCGTTGAGCACTGACCGTGGAAGTATCTGTAAAAAAGGCAGAGATCGCCGACCTTTCTATGATGTTTTAGAGAGGTCAATGTTTTGGTGAGTGTTGTATCATCGACTAGACGAATAGCTCTCTTCTGAATTGAATCTGAGAGCTTTAGCGTATGTTTGTAGCTGAGCTCCAAACATGTGAACAGTACTCCAGGACAGGTCGAATTTCTGCTTCGTAGATCATAAGCAGTTGCTGGGATGTGAAGTACCTCTTCGCACTGTATAGAAAACCAACTTTTTGTGAAGCAGTTTTTGCAATGCACCTCACATGATCGTCCATGAGAGAACGAGAGAACATGGATATTGACGACCTCATAGGAACAGTGGTACCCGACATCATCAAATTGGGCATTGTGTGATCTGCCTTCTTGGTGAACATACAAGCTTGAGTTTTTGTTGCATTGAACTGTACTAGATTTTCAGATCCCCATTTCAGAGTTCTCGTCAGATCCTCATTTAAGGCATTGACCTGTCTTCGTCTTGCACGTCTGGCCTCGTTGGAAGATATAGGGGCCCTAGATGAGATTGCGGAATGAAGTGTACTATCTTCTGCAAAGCCATGAACTGGGCTGTAGGTCATATCCAATAAATCATTGATGTGGAGCAAGAACAAAGTTGGTGCCAGGACAGAGCCTTGTGGAACACCAGCATTGATCGTCATTGTATCAGACGAGACCCCGTCTACCACCACGTAGAGTGATTTATCTGCGAGGAAACTCGATAGTAAAAGACACACTTGGGGCGGCAAACCATATGACGGAAGTTTTGTTGAGAGGCCTTGGTGCCAAACTCGGTCAAATGCTTTGGAGATATCCAAGGCTACGCCAGAGACTCCCCATAGGCAAGCAGGTCTACAGTTGATCTCTGGTGACGGAAGCCATATTGACGGTCGTTCACTATCCTTGAGCTCTCTAGATATCGGACGAGATCGATGTTGATTGCTATTTCCAGATCACAGATAGTAGTGCAATCGCTCTATAGTTGTTAGGGAGGGTTTTCTTGCCCTTCTCTGGAATCGGTTGGACACTAGCTTTCTTCCAGTTGAAAGGAAATACGGCTGAGTTTTTATGAAAGGGTGAACAACCTGCAAAGAACTGGTGTTAGTTCTGGACCACATTTCTTGAGAACAATAGGCCGTGTTTCGTTTGGCCCCATAGTCTTCGTTACGTCGATGCTAAGCAGATTGTGCGTTGCCGGAAGACAATTTCTGGCATATGATTATCGATGGTAGCGATTTTGGGAAGTTTCTGACCTTGTGGATCCAAGATAGAATTGTCTGCAAACATTTTGGCGAAGGTGTTGGCTTTTTCTTGGGGTGTTGTAGCCAATGTACTATCATCGTTTGTGAGGGGAGGAAATGAGCTAGAAGTGAAATTTCTCCAGATTGCCTTGGCAAAGGTCCAAAATGAACGGGAACCATTTGGGCACTCTATGAGCTTTGATCTTATCTTCGTGTTGTATGCCTCTTTAGAATCATCTATCGTTTGATTGCATGTATTCCTTGTTCAACATATTCAGCTCTAGTTTGCAGTCATGGGTTTCTGCGCCAACAACGGTATGCTGCTTGCTTCAGGGCGACGACCCTAGAACAGGTTCTATTCAATCATGGTTCACCAGTGGTTGGTGATTTGGTTCTATGTGGTATGTGAGTTTCCATTCCCAGCATGATGATTTCCGAAATCTCTTCAGCATATTGCGTAGGATCTTTTGATTCTAAACACATTCTCCTCCAAGGAAACTCAGAAAAAAATAGGTGAAGGCAATCCCAGTCGGCTGAATTGTGATGCCAAACAGTGCGTGGGGTGTTGGAATGGTTCGCGGAGTGATGTAGGGACATATCGCGGAGATGAGTGTGTGGTCTGAGTTTCCTAGTGGTGCACAGACTTTCACTTCATACGGTTCTGGATTGTTAGTGAGGAATACGTCGAGCGTATTGGCATAATGATAGCTGATATCAGGGATCCGAGTGGGTTCATTTATCAGTTGTTCAAGACCATAGGTGATAGCGAAAGCCTCAGCCAGACGTTTTGCGTCACCCGTTTTGACGCAAAAAGCGCCAAATGTAGCACCGAATGGTCATTTGGATTTCAAAATGCATTATTATAATTTCACTTTTGAAATGAAAATGTTTAGTTCCGATATCAAAATGATGAATTCTGAAATATTTTAATGAATTTGAAATACATTTGACGTCTTTTGAAATTGAATTGGTAATTTTGAAATACAGATGATACTTTCTGAAATGAAATGCAACTAATTTAGAATATAGTGGACTAATTTTTTCACCACCTAATCAAAATCTTCACCTGAAGTCTATTCAATTTATATTTTTTTCGGTTTCTGATGTCCGAAAATTACTAATAGGGTCGAAAACTTTCAATTGGCAGAAATATACCATGCATAGCACTGACGGCGCGATGCCATGCACTGAACTAGGATATAGTTCAATATTCAACGATATCGACGAACGCTCAGGCATCGTCTATGCATGAGAATCACATTCTGAAGGATGCATTAATAAATTTATATCTCTAACGAGTTGAAAGAGTGAACAAATGTCTAAAATTCAACATCAGTCTAATCGCCTATTGACGCATTTTAAAATTTGATAATTTTGAAAAATATTACACACATTTCTAAATTCAATTGACTAATTTGAAATACGATTGAGATGAAAAAGGTGTTCATGACGAATCAATTTTTGCCAGATGGGAGATTATTCGGTATCGCTGAAAGCTCCCGGCCGCAACAAGCACTTCCGCGTCCACGTCGAGGGAGCCCTCTACTGCATCGGACAGCGGAAGTTCCACACGCTCGATCAGCTGGTTGACCACTATCAGCGGGCGCCTATCTACACGAACAAGCAGGGCGAGAAGCTCTATCTCGTCCGTCCGCTGCCCAAGACAAAATAACGGACGAGTTCGCTGTCGAGCCGTGAACTATTTAGCGTTAAGGTAGTACTATCCGTGTGAGTGTTTTTTATTTCTACGAGGAATTCATTGCTCGGAGCGTTTGGCGTGGAGAAGATTTGAGATTGAGATTTCTGAGTTTAAGGCTGATCAACAACGGAGTTTTCTTTCATTCTGGCAGAAGTTGTGTGGAATCAACGCTTGCTCGTTGAGTTTTGCCAGCCAAAACCATTTCGATATACTGTGATTGACACGTTCAGCGCCATTTGTATCTCTTTGGATGCATAGTGTTGAATCATTGTGTATCGAAAAAGATACACAGGGGTCAGTTCGTTCTAGGCAACATGTGTACTTGACTCACATACACACTCTCATTGTGTTTTATCTATATTTCCTGTGATATTTTAGTTAAATATCTTTAAAACAATAAGTCTTCACTGTACTGTTGAAACAAAGATATGGAAAATGTAGGTTAAACAATTATTGTTTGCTGTAAATTCCATATTATGATCTTCCACATTCCTTTTCTAATCTTTTCTGTTTGTCTAATCTGAATTTGGGGAAAAGGGAATGAACGAATAATTATTTTCATGGGTCAATATTTCAAAAACACTATCGAAATGATTTCATCACAACAGGATGGCTGAAGACACAAATCAGGAAATAAATAAAAATATCAAAAAGAGAGTTACTTCTTGCACTAGTTCAAAAATAGAGCTTCTTACACTGTTTAAATTGCAAAAAGTAGTAACTCTTTTCACAATCGTTAATAACACATTTTTTTCACGAAATCGACATGACCTTTTTTGTCGACAGATGACAATTTTACTTCTACAGATCCAGAATTATGCCGCTAGAAGCACGAAAGTAATGGGTAACATGAGTGTCGTCAAGCAATGACAAATATTAGTAAACCTTGTTTATTGGTCTTGAGCGCTCACTGATTGATCATGATCTAGACGCTGCTGTGATGCCATTTTGATGATTTGTCAGATTGAGGTTGTACGTTAGAGGCGTAGCTTTGCGTGTTACCTCCGATTAGTACAGGGTTACTCTGATCATAGACTGACGGGTTACGGAATGAAGGGACGATTAGAGAAAAGTGAAACAAATATTGTTCATCCAGTATAATTTTTGCAATCATTCTCTTGATGTTTATTTTTATGTCATCGAAATGTTAGGTTCCCTTACTGATACACCACAGAAGGAATTTGAAAAATTCAAGATGATATAACCTCAACCCTGTCAGACTATAATTAGAATATCTCGGGATAAGAGAACAAATTCACGTGACTTTTTGTGTAATGTTCTAATCAATAACCATATTTCCGATTCGCTTGTAATGTTTTCTCATTGAAGGGAGGTTCAGGCACATTTTTAGTACAAGTATATATTTTTTGCAGTTGAAAATTTTGCAATAAAGTTGATATATATTTTATATAATGCATTCTGCATTATGTTAGTTGATTTTGAATAAGGATATTTCACTATTGATTATATTCAAACAATATGATGTTCTTACGTGAAATGTGTATAAATGTGTACAAGTGTATAAATTCCGAAATCCAAAAAAATATGAAATATTTCAACTGATTTGTATCACGTAAGACTAAGTATAGGTTTTTTTTACAAAGAACCTTGAATTATGCAGCATAATTATTAACGTCAAATTTTGTTGACAAGTTGAAGTTTTGTGTTGCCAAAATTCTCATAAGCATGAACTAGCCTCAAATTCGTTTTTTTGACTCGATAAATATACTGATGTGAAAATTGGAAAAATAACAACTGGTGCCGCTCTACCTCTCTTGATGATCATGTATGTTATCTGTGCATGAGGAGTTGGTATTGAATTTCTTGGGTTTTTGAAATTGAATTGATGTATAAAAATAATGAAATGAGGTGAAGAAATCTACTAATTAATTTTTTCAGGTATTTGTTGTATCATTTTTAGGTTCATTCATAAATAGTGGCAATTTTATTGATGGTTTTTCAAATACATAGTTTTAAAAAAATCAGGAATCTGTAGCCTCTTATCATTTTTACCATTGCTTTTTTACTTTCGACATTTTCATGGAATGAACGTTTTCAGAAATTCAATAAGATATATTTCTTTGGAACTGTCAATCACTGTTGCCGTCTTGTAAGTAAAACCTCAAAATATCCACCAATTCACTTTGAAAAACCCCAACTAAAATGTAAAGGTATAAACAGTCACATAAGGGCATAAGGGTTAAAAATTTCGATAGTGTATGGATCCATGCTGATGTTCTTGATAATTCATCTAGGTATGAACATGTCACGTGTAATTTGTTCAAAGGTATACTTCTTGCATTCAATTGTCCGGCGAATTATTTTCAACAAACTCAATCGTATCTGGTCATATTATAATAATTTTTGTTTTATTTTGTAAATATTTATATTCGTTTAAGTTATTATAGTGAATATCGTTGGAAGCACAAAGTGGTTTATTTTCAGTTGTTACTTAGTGGTCAAATAATTCAATTCTATTGAGTGAGAAAATTTGTCTTCAAATCTATGCATGTTTGACTCCATGCCAGTATTGCATCAACTTCAATCAACCTGATCAGGAAAGAGTAATATAATTTTCTCAAAACGATTGTCTTCCAGTTGACTTCATTTTTTTCTTATTTACAAAATCTGAAATACACTGTATTATATGTAAAAATCTAGTCAATATGTGTACAATGACATAACCATGGCTCAATTATTTTTGAACAGTTTGACCACCTGGTACTTTGATGGATCAAGGGTTGAGCATGATTATTTGAATACTCATAGTAACTATATTAAGCTAGTGTTGCATCATATAGTGTACCTATATTACAAACTGGAAAAAATATTTAAGGAAACATTTTTTAGACGGAATTCAAAAGTAAGAATACATGAACTAGTCTTTAATATATGATAGTGTAAACAAAGTTTGGAAGTTTGATCATATAATTTCGTTGGTGTGCATTTTGTGACTTTTGTCTATATATATATATATATATATATATATTTCATGACACAACAAAGTTCTCTAGTCTGAGAAAAAAATAAACAGCGATTTCTGAATAAGATGAGAAGATACATCGAGTTTGATAAGATTTTGATTCCCTTTCAAACTGGTGGCAACATACAGATGAACCCATTTCCTGTATTGTTCATTGAGCACTGATATTCATTATTTTCCAGTGACATCAAATGACATTTTCATGAAAGTTGAACTATATGAAAGTTGAACTACTGTGTTTAATGAACATATCGTACGAATCTGTTTGTTTGTGGATATGAAATGATTTTTCGTTCAAAAATTCTACAACTTCCTTGCAACAGTCATTTGAATCATTCACTTCCATGATTACAGAATAGTGCCATCAAAACCAGAAAGATATGACATATAAGTGGTGAGGCGACTAAATCAGGAAAGAAGCGTAATATGTAGTGTGAATAGCTTGCAGAGGAACTCATCTTGTGTGTTTAAATTTGTTTAGGACCTCTATGGTCGATCTCGCATCTAACGTATACAGTATTCCAATTTCAAAACTTTTTATTGGCAACAGCTCTAAAGATTGATTTTTTTAGGCAATACAAAGTGATAGAGGGAAGCAGTTTAGTAGTGTCAGTTGTCCCTAGAGCTATAGCAAATACAAAGTTTTGAAATTGACAAACTGTATGTAATAACATTCAAATATTTTTGTCGCTGTTCAGAAGTATAATCCTACATTGAGTTTTCACTCCCCTTTATAAAATTCAAAACAATGCAAAAAGTTCTTCATTTTTCAGTGTTACCGGCTAAACATTTTTTTCGTCGATTATCATCAAAATACAAATATTGCAGACAAATATCACTTTTCCTACGGTGACAGCAAAATGATTGACCTCTTTGTGAGCTGAATATTCAACATTTCTTGGCATGAAATGAATTATCGAAACACAACAATTTTTCATATCCAACAATTATGATTCCTATAGAGTTCTTATTGAATTTATCGAATTCCCAAAAAGGAAGAGGTTGTGAGAATTCTTATTTTAACAGTCGGCGAAAATAGTTATTTGTGTACCGTGAAGTTGAGCTTTTTCGGCCGAATCAGAAAGATCATTCGGCCGAGGTACATGCAATATTTTATAGGCAATTATACGATGCATTATACAATTTTATTTAGTTTCAACTGAATACAGCAGACTAGTCATTCGACAGTATAAACAGAAAACAAATCATAATTTTGTTTCAGTTCATCATGTATCGTTGAACTATGGCCGTGAAGCAGGATTCATGAACTACCAGCCTCAGCAGCCAGTTGTCTAGTTAAACAAACTCATGGCATCAGATAAAATTCCAGAGTCGTGTGGTTTTCAAATCTCTTTTTTCGCCTAATATAGAGGTTAGGAGAGAATACTATGAATTGACTCAACTTTTTCGTATTTTTTTTTCAATTTGTATTGTTTTGAAGCAGGTTCAGACAAAATTAACAAAAGTATCAGGGTTTTGTATATAGGTTCCTACTCACAAGGTTGTTTATTAACTATTATCTGCGAATTAAATTGTCATCATAATTATGCATCTTCCTCTATCTAATACGGAAATCAATACGCATGCGCCGGCTCCGCTACAGAGAGTTAGATTATGAATCGGCTATAGGGGGAAGGAAAACTCAACTAAGTAGAAGACACTTCAATTCATTTTGTGTTGATAATATAGCTGTCTTATTTATTTCTAGACTGGTTCTGATGAGAAAATATAGAGCTTGTTTGAAATATATTTCGGCAGCATCGTATGCTTGTTAGATGTATTTAAATATGTATATCTGAACCATATCATGTGATCCTTTGTTAGCTTATTTTTATGAATTTTGGAGTGAATTTTTTGCAAAAGGATAGTTACAGTAGGGACTGAAAGAAAGATTTTTATGTTTGTAAATGTTCAATGATTATACAAATCGACGTGAAGTTTCTAACTGAAATTTATAGATAAATTCTCCTGGAAGTGTTGATCTCGACATGTAGATGTCGACTGGCAAAAACGAGTGATTATTTTTGTAATTTCCAAGCATTTTTGTTGATTTGACAGAATCAAGAACTGTGATTCGATTCGTCATTTAAATTTGCATTTGTCTATATAATAAGGCGAAGATGGCTATTGATAATCTTTATTGAGGACTGAATTTCAATTCAACGATCCCTTATTTCTAAAAATGTACGATGTAAAATGTTTTAGGTAAAAATGAACATACTAGGATATAACCATTTTTCAGTTCAACAACAACCTAGCCAAAAAGTATTTAATATTATTTCTCTCTATTGTAAATGATTCATATAGAATATTGGAATGTATGTACTACTTTTTTCTCGCCTCCAACGTAAATCTGAAGCGATGCAATTTAAAAACACTGATCATTTGTTTCTCTCGAAGTATTTTCAGAATGTATTATGAATTGATAGCCATATTGAATAGCGATATGGTAAGTGACCTAGTGAATTAAAGCTTATGGACGCTTTGAAAAAGGAATTCTGTCCCTAAAATCTAAAAGAAGTGTATATTATACGTCGAACTGTATGTCAAATCAGTTTGTGGATATTTCTCAATATAACATAATTATTACATTTGGAAAGTTGTTTGATATATTTCACAGGACCTTTATCAATTGTTGATTCATATCCATAGGAATATTTGATTTTATGGAAACTCAACACAGTTTTACTCTTCTCTCTTTATTTGAATTCTGTGAAGATACCGACTTGATAGGTAAAGTTCGGTTGCATAAAGTTGTCTAATATCTCAACCTAGAATGGGCAGAAAAAAATGTATTTCATCATTCGATAGTACTCACTAGCTTTCTAATGCGAACCCTTTTTCTCTGAGTACATCCTCCGGTTTTTAAGATATTATCGAAATTCACTATTTTGATGTTGCAGAAACTAACAGATTTAGTGGCGTCCGAGCCATTCGGTCACCACCCTCAAAAAGAGATGAACTGCTAACGACGAACGAAATACGAACGAGAAACGGATCAAAATTAATGAGAAACATCAACTATATAATATGTCTGTCTTCAAAATAATTAATGATCGAAGTGTCTGTCACATTCATATTTTCTGAAAATACTCTTGCATGAGTCAGATTCGCGAGGCAACTGAAATAGATATAGAAGAAAACCTAATCTCAAATTCCTGGCTTCGAATACATGAATAATTTTCTTTCGTTTATCTTCGAGACTATGCTTGAGCGATGTTTCATGCCTGGATGCATTGATACCCATTCGTAATCATTCAACGAAGATATTTTCATCAGTTAAACGGCAGTGAACATTGAATATGTTGGTACAATAATTGTGCTGAAAGCTAATATAGTGCATTTGTGATATTCGTTGAATTAGCAATGGTTCTCAATCAATCATTCATATTTATCGGTCATAGCAAAATGAAAAGAATATGATCAATAATAATAATAGTATTGACAGACGAAAAAAACAGTGTATAAAAAATTATCAATAAGTTAATAAATGATTCAACTCAATAAATGACTGAACAATTGTTTCGAGAACAATAAAAACACAACTAACACACTAACACTAACACAAAAAATGAGAATGATTCAACATATTGAAATATTAAACATATAGAAATACCTGAGAAACTAAAAAATTGAAATATTCTGTACCTACTCATCAAAAATTCGGTTCAATTATTCTATTGCACATCGCTCCTGAGGTTTCGTGAATTAATTTTGAACATATTGAAGTTCAGAACTTCTTTTATAAATTCAGGAATTGAATTGAACGCTTTTGGTGCTATATATGAAAATGATCGTTGACAAACTGTTTTGCTCATATAAGGGATGGTGTCTCTGTCTTGTACCATACGTCGGTAAACAGTCATGATTTTTCAGTTTCTTATGGTGGATTTATGCAACATTCGCATAGTATTAGTGATAGTCGTAAGATTAAGCTTAACTAGAAATTAGAACATAGTAGGTACTTGAATATAAGTGTTTATACAACAATTATAGTCATAGAGATATGCTTTTTTCACATCTTTTCGCAAAGCTTTACCAACTATCTGATGTAAATAATCAAACTGTTTTCGAGTCATTCTGCAATATTTGAAAAATTGATTCCCATCCCATTCCAAATCATTCATCCCTTTAATTAACGTACTAAACAGCCCCTCTGTGTCCCGATTTCTATTCATTGGTCGTACACCGAATCGCCTAGCTCTTCTACGTTCGGTTTTCATTATGGTACAAATAGAAGTAACCATTGTTAATAATAGAAAAGAACCCCCTATTGCCATTGCTACTTTTCTCTTATTAAGAATGAAAAACAGAGTACAGAATAGGTATAATATAGAAACTCTCAGATGAAAGAACGTTGAAGATAGAGGTTAGGCACATCGACTTATGAAATTTCTATGAATAAATCCTATATCTATCATGGATAAATACTTTGGTAAATACCTCATATTCTTGAAACTATGCTTAGCTTAGCACAAACACTATGCTTAGAATTAGGACTATGCTTGTGCGAATGTTGCAAGAATCCGCCATTATATTTTAATACGGCATTTGAATAATATAGTTGCCTCGAGTCCAATATTCTGCATTCCTGGTATAAAAGATCAGGTAAGATTTCTCTGAAATTAACTTCAAGAATCTCTTGTGGATAATCTCTAATGGATTGATATGGGTATGCAATGCCCCACCCCAGCCTTCATGTCTACAATGTCTTGATTTTGATTGAATTTTGAATTTTTTTTGAGATATCGGAATTTGTAAAGGATTGTTTGAAGTTTTCTGATGATGTATAGAATGTGGTCATTCCATTTCAGATGTTTATCAATTATTATACCGATATATTTCATTTTGTCAACAGGCAATATTGAGAAACTTGCGGTCTACTCATTATATTGCAACTGATAGGTAGGTTATAGGTTTTTCCAGGTTGACTGTTAGTAATCTTTGCTCGAGCCAGGTTTTTACCATAGTTAAATCTGCCTGAGCTTTTTCTCGCAGTAGGTCCCAGTTTTCAGCATCGTATACTATGACTCTGTCATCAGCAAATCCAATTTTCAATGAAAACAAACCATTAATATATATGTTGAATGAAATAGGCCCCAGAACACTACCTTGAGGAACACCGAATTCAATAACCTCTTGTTGGCTAAATACATCGTCCACTCTCACGACCTGTTTTCTGTCGGTAATATAGCTTCGAAATAGGTTCAGGTTTTGATTTCTGATACCAATATCCTCTAATGGTTCTAGAAGTAGGTCGTGACTCACAGTATGGAAGGCTTTAGATAGGTCTATGAAAATACATAGACCTGCTTTAATATTAATATCAACTGATTATTAATAGAATACTAATCTTTTTTTAGCAATATTTCGAAAATTTTAGATGAGTGAGTCAATAATGATAGCGGTCTAAAATTGCCTGCTTTTCTTTCATCCCTTTTTTTATGGAGTGGTATTACAATAGAACTCTTGAGAGCTGAAGGCCATACACCAAATTCCATACAATTATTGAATATATGAGATAATGGTTCTTTAATATAATTGCAGATAGATTTTGATTTTGTCAACTCAGACCGATTTATTGTTTTTCAAATCTTCTATTATAGTTTTTAGTTCGATTTCGTACGTGAGTGATAAAACGAATGAGTTAGAAGAGCGAGTTCTTCTTATTATGTAATTCTGGTCTTTGCTTATTCTGTCAGCGAGTGATTTACCCGCTTTTGAAAATGTTTTATTCAACTCATTTGCGATATCATTCTTATCAGTTAACAGCAAACCTTCGTCAGATTCAATAGATTGTATACCAGTCATTGGATATTTTTATAGCAATTTCGAACTTGTGCGAATTTTTTGTTCAAGTAGTTTGGCAGCGTTGATAGATGTCATCCTTATTGATCGCTCTAGGAAAACGGCATGTGCCAGATAGTTCGGGCGATCACGTCACAAGGGTTTTTAGAGAATAAAGCATGTGAGTCAACTTTTGGAACGAACAATGCCGTTACATGATGATTTTATATAAAAACGTATACAAATGTCGTTCCAGTTGGAAATTTGGTAGGTGTGTACACTCTATTGTCTCTTGTTCATTGTCATGCACATGATCGAGTAATATCAATATATTATTTCAGTTACTGTTAGAAATGTCATACTTCATGGATGTATTACTCAGAACTTTCGAATCATAGTATATTATGCAGCTGATCTTAGAAACTACAAATATTCACAAAAATCCTTATAATCGAATGATCTTAAATGTACAAGTTGCTGCCATTGGTATGAAAGAAGAGTAAAGAAACTCATGTACATTTCTTTGAAAATATTTGTTCATAGATAAAATAGTATGGAGAATAAATGTTGGAAATTGTCTAAATCACATTACGTGACGACATAATCAGCTCCTACTTCTTTTTATTACATTTCACGTTTTGTCAAGATTTATTCGAATTTTTCATCATTGTCTTCTTGGTCCATGGCGTCATGGTCGATGGTGTCTTGTCGAAAGGTCTCCACGTCAACTTGGCTGTCAGCATGTATGAATTTTTTCTTCGAATCAGGCTGTAAAAACATCAGCTATTCATGTGTATTTCGTTCAAGTTGGTAAAAACGTATTCTGTTGATTCGACTGTGACATTTAACAACAATGCTTCACTAAACATGTTAGTAATCAACACTTATGAGCTACTACACCTTTTCGAATTCAGAACGGTGAATGAATATTGATAGTGAATTTCAGAATGTATTCTGAAAACCTCCGTTAAAATTTCAGAATTCATCAATAACAATTTCTGGGTACCACTCTGGATGACCTGAGTGGGATCGCGGAAAATTAATTAGTTTGTCGTCGAGATATCATGTCGTTGTCAATCAGAATTGTCCGAGCACTGACTTCATTTATGAGTTTTACCATTTTCAATTGAACTTTATGATTTCTGAATTACAAATGGTGCTGAAAATCGAATAATTATCTCTGAAATTGAACTGTTACTTTCGAAAATTCAACTTTCTCTTCTGCAAAATTATTGACTCTCTTCGAAATTGAACTCAACATTTTATAAGTAAATTGAAATTGATATTCGCTGAGAAATAGGTGACTATCATGAAATTTCTGAAATACTACTAGAAAAGGTGTAGTGGTAGTCCAATTTATACTAAAAAAGGGTATAAGTATCACGACATGCTATTGTATATGAAAAAAATCACCGTAGTCCTTTTATTTTTAATTTTCAATAATGAAAATATGCTGTCATTCATAGCGAATATTTTTTTCTTTCTTGAAAATTCTATAAATCACGTGATAATTTCTAACTGAAGCATTCCTATCCAGCATGTAAATGTACTTATAAAATCTCACATCGAATAATTAAAATCCTAGTTGAAAACATCCAAGTAGTCATCAGTTTGTCCCTAAATTATCGTAGGAAGGTATTAAAAATTGATATTCGTCTCTGTCAGAAAAGATAAACTAGTTTCGTATTGGAATCAGAAATATTCATGGTTTGAATTGATTCGTCAAGTTACTCGAACTTCACACAGCAAATACATTTCTAAATGATGAATCAAATTTACGTTTCGTTGTACTGAAGCATATTCAAGTGAACGTACATTCAATGAAGTGAATTACTTCCTCATAATATTCATATACTACGTACCTTAGGATGCATCAACACAAATGGAAGTTCTGCAGCTAGTTCTCCTCCAAGTGCTCCTAGATATAGTTTAACTTTGACTGCATAGGATACAACAATACCAAATGCATCACGTTGATCAGGCGAAGAGAGTCTGAAAAAAATATTGTCAAGATTTCCACAAAAACTTGACAATTGAAAAATGCAAAATGCCCACTCACAATGTTGAGGACGCCAAATGGGTATCTTCTTTTTTGAGTTGACCATCTAATGCAATTCCTCGTCGATCTTTATTGGAAGATAACAGTGGAAGCAAGTAAACAACTTTTTGTAAGCTAGATCCAGGCTGAATTGGACATCCTTCTCTGAATTGTAACAAAAAATATCAATCAAATTAAAAAAGAATTTTTGAATTCTACGATACTAGGGTGGTACACGGCGCGTCGTTGCTACAAAAGAAATGATTTTGGAAATGTCGTTTGAAGTTTCAAATAGCTATATTGTTTCTAAGTTTTATCGCAACTGGATGAACGGTACGGCAGCTCATGAAATAGAACAATCATTTTTATATATTGGATCAGTTGTCAACCCCGGCCCGGCTTCGATTTTTCGGCTGTTACTTTCAGTTTTTAATAATTTTTTCTCCTAAACCACCCCTGTGTTGGGGCGAGCAAAACAAAGAATATATATATATATATAGGGTGAGTCAAAAATGTGTACCGAGCTTTCTGGGGGTGATAGACCATTGAAAAATAAGTGTAGTTTGATTATTAAACTCATGGCCCAAAATGCATATTAAGGGAGATATATCCTTGCAAAGTTGATAAAATTAAAATAATTTCTCCGCATAACTTCTGAACGATGGAAGCCACCTGATTGAAATCTTGTGCATGAATGTATGTTGTCAAAATACATTTTTTCGTCACACTTCCACATTTCTGATATTGTTATAAAGGGTGTTTTCAGAGGGTGAGTCATGATTTTTTGTAGAAAACTTTTTTCCCTTTATTATTTTCGGTGAAAAAACAGGAGCATTCGCTGGAGCGAAGAAAATTACAAGAAAAGGTACTCTTATTCAAATACAAAAAATTGAGCCGTTCGTGAGATATTTGAGTTTTTGTAGTTACATGGTATCAGCAGATTGATTTTATTCATCACGAGATTCATCGGTATAACGATATTTCAGCAGGCCATGAACAATTTTGTTTCTAATTTTGTCGATAATATCACCTCCCTGTGCCACGTTACTGAGCAATAAGTACATAGCATAAGTCTGTCCCAACAAGGTTTGAATAAAAATAAAAGTTTGATAATGTTTTTGGTACTTTTAATTAATACATAATTTTGAATGGAAGAAAAATGAAAAAAACAAATCAAAGTAGCTGTTCGAAATGTCCACCGTTTTCGGTTATACATAATCTGAGGCGTTTACGTAAATTATTCATCAAACCGTTCATAGTTTGGTGATCATTTTTCAACAACGTAAATTCGTTCACAATTTTTTGCCTCAGCTCCTCAACATTCCGAATTTCGCTTGAATAAACCCTAGATTTCATGTAACCCCAGATCGAAAAATCTAGTGGATTGAGGTCAGGCGAACGAGCGGGCCAGGAAATAGGAGCGTCTATGCCTCGTCCTATCCACCTATCAGGAAAATTATCATTAAGCCATTCACGTACAACTCTTACATAATGAGGTGGTGCTCCATCATGCATAAAGCAGATTTCCCTACGTATGTTGAGAGGAATGTCTTCTAATATCGTACCTAACTCATTTTCTAAGAAGTTGAGGTACATTGCACCATTCAGAGACCCTGGGAACATGTAGTATCCAACGAATTTGTCTCCTAAAGTCGCAGCCCAGACGTTCACTTTGAAATTATATTGAAAATGCGTTACTTTAACAACGTGTGGATTTTCGTCAGCCCAGAAATGAGTGTTGCGCGAATTGAAAACACCGTTTCTAGTGAAAGTTGCTTCGTCTGTGAACAATATTTTGTTTGAAAACTCAGGACATCTTCGAGTTCGTTCCAGCAACTCTTCGCAAAATCTCAATCTTATTTCATTGTCTCGTGGTAACAGTTCTTGTACCTGCAAATAATGATAAGGGTGTAGCTGTTGCTCTCTGAGAATCCTGGTTACATTCGCTTGTGTTGTGTCTATTCGTCTTGCTAATTTCCTTGTACTTATTTCCGGATCCTGTTCCACAGTATTCAATACTTCTTCTTCAACTTCTACAGTTCTCGCACTTCTGGGTCGGCCACCATTTCTATTATTGGTTTTCAAACATCCTGTTTCACGCAGTCTTTGTACAATCCTCAAAATTGTTCTTGAATTTGGAACGCGTCGAGCGGGAAACATCTCTGCATATCGTCTCACAGCAGCATTTGCATTTCCGAAGCACTCGCCAAGCATTAGAAGCATATCAGTTTGTTCAGAGAACGAATAACCTGCCATATTTCTTAAAATCTCAGTTGATAATCGCAGTGATAAATGACACAGAAAAACCACACGAACAAATCGACTACAACAATGTTGACTCGAATGTTGATGACATGAACGTCAAAATTGAGAACAAAATTATTCATCATGGCCTGCTAAAATATTGTTACCGATGAATCTCGCGATGAATAAAATCAATCTGCTGATATCATGTAACTACAAAAACTCAAATATCTCACGAACGGCTCAATTTTTTGTATTTGAATAAGAGTACCTATTTCATGTAATTTTCCTCGCTCCATCGAATGCTCCTGTTTTTTCACCGAAAATAGTACAGGGAAAAAAGTTTTCTACAAATAATCATGACTCACCCTCTAAAAACACCCTTTATAACAATATCAGAAATGTGGAAGTGTGACGAAAAAATGTATTCAATCGGGTGGCTTTCATTGTTCAGAAGTTATGCGGAGAAATTATTTTAATTTTATCAACTTTGGAAGGATATATCTCCCTTAATATGCATTTTGGGCCATGAGTTTAATCATCAAACTACACTTATTTTTCAATGTTCTATCACCCCCAGAAAGCTCGGTACACATTTTTGACTCACCCTGTATCTTAGGAACAATATTAGAGACGCTCGTATGCAATCAGAATACATTACTTCCTACTTAGAATTCATGGTATTTAACATTTTCAAATGAAAATCAAGTCCATAGTATGTACGGTGTGGTAATTCAAAGACTTACAATGAGCTATATCTCACAAACAAAAGATGATATCAAAAAATGCCTGAAACCATTTCTAGGATAGAAAGGGAGAATTTAAATCACATAAAAGAGAATTCAACACCGTAGGCCCCACCTACCCCTCATAAAAAAATTAAATAGCAAATCCCTATTTGTGACACTTTATGAAAAAACAAAAAATGTTATCCAATGTAATTAAAATTAAGCAATTGTGAATACAATGAAGTGTATTTTTTTCTTCAAAAACTAAGCAATTTACGAAAAAACTTCTGAGACAAAAAAGTGGTATTCTTAGATGCTCAATCCGAACAAATACAAAAATTTAAATGTCAATTTTGTCAAAAATATTCGTTGAGGTGCCGCTCGGGACGCCACTGAGTTTATTATACGTAATGTAAAGTTCGAGCTTATTAACAGGACAATAAAATTGGATAAAAGATATTCAAGATATTTACGAAAAATCATATTTTTTGATTAAATCACCTTGTATCTTGAGAACGAAGGAATTGAGGACACATGAACTTTTTGTCTTAAAATCCCCAAAGAAATCGGCTGTTGAATTTATTGTGTACAGGGTGAGTCAAAAATGTGTACCGAGCTTTTTGGGGGTGATAGTACATTGAAAAATAAGTAAAGTTTGATCAACGAAGTTATGACCCAAAATGCATATTAAGGGAGATATATCCTTCCGAAGTTGATGAAATTGAAATAATTTCTCCGCATAACTTCTAAATGGTGAAAGCCACCAGAATGAAATTTTCGGCATAAATGTATATTGTTAACTGATCTGCATAACGTCTTACGGAAGCATTTGCATTTCCGAAGCACTTAAAGTATATCAGTTTGTTCAGAGAACGGATTACCTGCCATTCCTTAAAATATCAGTTGAAAATCGCAGTAATAATATAACTAAGCAGAAAAAAACCACATGAGAAAATTAATTACAACAATGTTGATGACATGAACGTCAAAATTAGGAATCGAATTTTTCATGGCCTGCTAAAATATCGTTACCTATGAATTTCGCGATGAATTAATCGACACAGTTGTGGAATGCTCTGAATTCTTTCCTGGTGCCTATGAGCTCGAAAAACTTTCAAGAAAAATTCCAATACTTTCCTTTTCTTTTAACATTTCACCGTTGAATCACACGATGTTCCACAAACATAAATTTTCATCGTGTGTTGTCAAAAGATGAAGAAAAGGAATCCCCTGGAGTACAGACACCGGGACCAACTAGACCCTGTTCCAGTTTACCAATGTTCTTAGATCTTTGCGAAATGATCCCAGCTAAGACTACAGTTTTCAACTTCTAATTGCTCTGAGTGCCACCTGACTGCACAGTCATGGTTTCACTGGGTGATTTCACTAAAATTTCGTTCAGTACCTATATAGTTATATAGCAGCAAGAGTTCTATCATGTCCTGTAGGTACGTGTTCTTATATGTTTTTTGATACATTTCTGCACATTTACCTTCAAGTTTTCAACATTTCCAATAAGCTATAAGTACACGGTTCACTGATTAAGTTGGGAATATATTTTGTACTTTTTTCTGCATTCATGCTCAAAGAATAACATGAAATTAACCTGTCATATCCATATCAATCATTGAATGATATTCATACTTACTGAGTTTCAATGCTTGCCACCGAAGTACGATACTGGCCATTTTGGAATAATACAACATCCACTCCTTGTTGTACCATTGCTTTAATTTTTTTCACTACTTTGTTACTGTTGTTCCTAATGCAGATGTTCACGGCAATCTTTTCTCCATGATGATATAACTAAAAGAGGATGAAAGTTATTCTAGTCTTTTGGTATTCAACCTTTCTAGCACTAATGGCACATTTGAGTACCCCAATCTCTTAACACCAAAAATATTTGTTTTTCTCGATTTACTAGATATTCATCAAACGTATCTTTTTTTATTTATTCACAAGAATATATTATATGATTCGTATGAGATTATTCATGAATTATAGAGAATGACTGAATTAAGAACTGAATAAAATATAAGAAGATAATATGAAAAGTATAATATATTATGTAAAAAAAATTAGGCATTGGATGGTAATGGTATAGTGAGTCATATATTGATCATTTCTTTGCATGAGAATTCTATCAATTTTGAAATTGCATTATTTTATTGAAATCTTTTATATCATCATGCAATCAATGGATCTTGGATATCCGACAGTGTGGGAACTACTAGCTTCGCAATTTTTGAAAGTATCATTCACGTTCGTTTGTCAAGAAGATCAGAAATTACCTTTATATCCTGGATCCAAAAAATACTGTGGACATTATTTGAGCCACACCAATCTTTGAACCTCGAATATACAAAATTACATCATTCCTTTTGGAAATCAATCATGACCGTCTTCTCAGTATTCATATTTTTTTTGTGAAAACTTCAGTAAATAGCTGAAACGTCATAATCGCTACTTTTCGAATGTCAGTAGTTGTATGCTCCTCGGTATTTATCGCATACTGTTTTGAACACTTCGAAACCTCTGTTCTAGGGCTGAGTCTTTACAAACTATGTCCTCGACGTACATGGTACATCAATATCGCATGGAATATTTGACAAGATATATTGATATTACCATCGACAAGTACGAAAAGTAACGTAAATTCTGTAAACAAACCGCGCTACAAATGAGATCTCACTCAGTAATAATGATAAGAATCAGATTATATGAGTTATATGATAATTCTGGGAATAGAATCAACAATGAAATATTCTCACCTGTTTATCTAATGTAACCTCTAACTCGAGCTCACCAGGACTCATCATGAAATCTTTTCGAACAACCGTACAGGGCTGCCTTCCCTGCTTGGACGGTGCATATTGCACCTTCCTTATTGCCATGGTGACTGTGCCCCTTTTGTGGGTGCGATCGGTATCGCTTTCTCCGACGAACAGCTTGACGTAGTATTGGACTCCGCATGGCTGGCCCTCATCGTCCTGCCCTTGAATGCAACCAAATTAAAAAATTCAGACAGGTCGTATGCAAACATTGAATCCGATATTGTTTACTTCAATCAAAATGAGTAAATACCCAGAAACCACAATAATATTTATTTATTATTAGTTATATTATATTCATTTATTTGGGTATTCATTTATTATGTATTTGAGTATTTGAGCACAGTCTCCGAATAGTAACTTCAATGGATATATTTAGTGAATTCTGAAAAATTAAACTCTAAATTCTTCCAGATTCCAAAAACATAAAAATATACATGGCGTACAATTTGAAATGCAATTAGATACAACTCTGGGTAGAGTTGAATACGTCGCAGCTATGAGGTTACTTCAGATGGATAAACATATTCGGTTAGGTATGAGGGCAAAATATAAAATGTTACATATATATATAATGACAGAGTTCAACAAAAGTCCTAACTATATATCGATTATTTTCACTAATCTAAGTCGATTCATTGTTTATTATTGTACAGGATATTTTGACTTTCGTGGAATAGTCAATATATCGGCGATTGATGTAATTTTTCAAGTGATCACTTTATAGTACCTTAAAATCAGAGACAAAAATATTACACCGTTTTGAAATTCATCTCAATAAAAATGCTAGAATTTGATGATGCCAATGTATCAAGTAGGAAAATAGAATGAGTTATATTTATTGATAGATATTTTATACATTCAAACATGGTTATGAAAATCGATCTGAAACGCATTGTTTTCGAGCTACATGAAAATATTTTGTTATTCATTTGCCATCAATTCAAAACATTTCTTGGTAGATAGAATCTATGTGAAAAATAATCGACTGAAAATATCTACCAGTAGTTGCGAGGAGGTCCAGTCCCTTTTCAAAAAAAAAATAGTTCTTCACTACCAACTATTTTCCTTTATTCTTGAAAAAGGTTCTGAAAATTTCTGAAACTCTTGGAAATTGAGTAGGTGGTCACAGCTACGATTCAGTAGTCACATACCTAGCTACATAAGTGGCAGGTGTCAATCGAGAAACATGAGGAGTCTCTGGCTGTAGCCTTGGATATCTCCAAAGCATTTGACCGAGTTTGGCACCAAGGGCTCCTAGCGAAACTTCCGTCATATGGTTTGCCGCCCCAACTGTGACTTTTACTATCGAGTTTTCTTGCAGATAGATCACTCTACGTGATGGTAGACGGGGTCTCGTCTGATTCAATGACGATCAATGCTGGTGTTCCACAAGGCTCTGTCTTGGCACCAACTTTGTTCTTGCTCCACATCAATGATTTGTTGAATGTGACCTCCAGCCCAGTTCATAGCTTTGCGGATGATAGTACACTTCATTCCGCCTTTTCCTCTAGAGCCCCTATATCATCCAACGAGGCCAGAGGTGCAAGGCGAAGACAGGTCGATGCTTTGAATGAAGATCTGACAAGAATTGTGAAATTGGGATCTGAAAATCTAGTACAGTTCAATGCAACTAAAACTCAAGCTTGTATGTTCACCAAGAAGGCCAATCATGTCGATGCCGATGATGTCGGGTACCATTGTTCCTATGAGGTCGTCAATATCCATGCTGGGTGTCACCACCAGCAGTGCTCTTTCATGGGACGATCATGTGAGGTCCATTGCGAAAACTGCTTCACAAAAACTTAGTTTTCTATTCCGTGCGAAGAGATACTTCACATCCCAGCAACTGCTTATGATCTACAAAGCACAAATTCGACCTGTCCTGGAGTACTGTTCACATGTTTGGAGCTAAAGCTCTCAGATTCAATTCAGACAATTAGACAAACCAGACGAGCTCAGGCTAGTCACCCCCACACTGTCAGGCTCGAGACCTGTCGAACTTCGCTATACCAAGCATCATTCATCAATAGAACGGCAAAGTTGTGGAATTCTTTGCCTAGTGAAGTCTTTCCTGATGCTTACAACCTCCAAACTTTCAAGGAAAATTCCAACACCTTCCTTCTCTTCCAAAATTCCACCACTGGCTAACACGATGTTCCTCGAACATTATAGGTTTGCCTTTCGTGTTGTCCACAGATGAAAAAAAAAATTCATTCACACTGATTTCAACATTGATATGTGCAAATGATTTTTTCAACACTTTGCAGCAATAAGATAATTGAAGAACAGTTTGGTTATCAACAATGCTAAACGGTGTCATGTTTACATGCCAGGCCTTACACATGAGTAGGACCGCCAGTTGTCTGCCGTGAGACGTTGCATTGCTCTCTATACAGGGTATGTGACGACCAGCTCACACTATCATTCTGTCGACTGATTCATCGAGAATCAGTCGACAGAAATCCATGGAAATGTGCATGCTTATATTTGAGATTACGCTCTCTTCATTTAAAATATTTTCGACAATGCAGTGTTGCCGCTTCTACTAGAAAGTAGTAGCAACATTGTTATTTCAAATGGAACACCCGGTATATAATATGATTTTCAGAATCCTCATCAAATTCTTGATATGCCTACCTGTTACCTTGTATTTATCTCTGGCCGTTTTTGAGATATTGAATATTTTTCATTTTTTCTCACGGAAAACAACACTTCCTGAAAATGCTTATATTTTTGGACACTGAGGTACTGGGACATTGAAATATTGTTTGTGGTTAGATAATAACTGGGAACTAGCAACACAATAGCCAAATCTGAAATACTTCAATACAGGGTGGTAAAAAAATATCGGCATTTCGTTCACATGAAAAAGTGACCAGTCGATTTTTCAAATGGAACACTTGAATATTATTACTGATTTTGAATGCTGATGAAATTTGCTATTCATCTATGTACATCATACCCATATCTAACTAGTCGGTCACTGGGTAATATTGAAATCATTTACTACCTTGGTGTATAAAAACAATTTTCAACAAGAATGCTGTGTTTCAAGTAATCAGTAATCAAGTAACCATATGATTTGTGTCAATCAATTCTGAGACACAATGTATTACCTGGCTGTAAAGTAACGGAAGCGGGAGCGCTAGGCGGGAGAGTGAATGTGAAGGGATAACAGTTCTCCCCCAACTTCTTGGTCAACCTGTCCTGCAGGCGAGTGTTTGCCGTCTTCTCCGGGGGATACACCTGCGTGGAGGCCAGGAACAAGTCTTTTTGGAAGTTCATTCCCATCACTTCGTCTTCTTCCCGGCCGTAGCGGAAGCTGCAAACCACCTGGCCGAAGATTTTGCGATCCTTGTAGTCGTCGTCTATCATGACAACGCCGTCTGTCGAGAGATGTAGATAGATTGATAGATAGATAGATACATTTATTAACCTCTTTGGTTTGGTTTATTGAATTGGATATTTAATTGGGCATATTCGTCGAATGGATAGAAGGTATGGTGGATCAGATATTTTTGAAGGTTTGATTTGAAAATGTTAGTGTATTCTGTAATGATAACAGGTTTCGAGACAGCAAATTGGAGAAATAGCCACATACATAAACAGGTTGCATTTATTTGATGCAAGCGAAAATCATTTCGTCTTGTAGGGTATTCACGATATTCGCTGTTTTTGTTTTGCAATGTTGCTGTGCGTGTACCATAATAATTTGTGTAGGTGTTTGAATAAGAAATTTTTGATAAATATATCTTTACAGAACAACGTGTGTAACCGTTTTTGAAATGACTTTTATTTTTCAGAAATTATGATTTCCAAAAAATACTGATATCTTCGAGTATCTGATGCTGTGAGCATTTATAAAAATGTCCCTTGAAAATGGTATCTGGTTCTCCGGTGATTAATATTTAACTGCAACTTTGTATCATTCTCAAAATCACATGGTCATTTTTGTACCTTCGAAAACGATGGAATAAGATTTATCAGAAGGTCTTCTTATGAATTCATTTTTTGTGAACAGTGTGATGAAATTATCAGCAGGACGTGTAGAATATTCAATAAAATATATTCGAATCTACCGCCAATATCAAACTTCAAATTCACCAAGAAACACGCAAGTGAAAATTTCAATACAGATAATTTTTAAAAGTATCTAAAACAATTATGTGGGATTTTTCAAAAAATGTTTGAAACGCTGACTGTTTACTTACAGGCACTTCAAAATGCAGGTGTTGACTGTATTTGTCATGGCATATTTGATTTCATGAAATGCTTGGGTAATCCTTCAGAACTTGCATTCCGAAAGCGCGGATGTTCTTAATATTTTTTTCAACAAATTCGTGAGAACTATGGATAATTTTCATCCATTGCTTTTGAAGGGATGAAATCATCATAGACCTAAGTCTATGGTCGATATCATTATTAGAATGACACAACGTTACTGTTAAATAGGAATCACGTATCAAATGGGGATACCATTTTGAAGAAAAATTTTTACAAATGAATGCTCATCAGTCAAAAACTTGAACAGTTAGGTAAAGGTATGATAACCATAAACGAGAGGCGAATTTCAGAAGTCCAATCATCAATAACATACAGATTCTATCCATTTGAAATAATCAATTTTCAGTCACTTTCTTGAGCATACAAAAAAACGGTACTTTTGAACAACCCTGTATTGAGGTAACTGAAATAAGGCTGAAAGTCTAGGAAGCTTCCAAGAATCACCTAACTCCAAATCAAAAACCGATACCATATATATGGTATTTCTGAACTCAAAGATATCAGCATTTCTTATGACATGATTTTGGAAAGCAAAAAATGATTTTAAGTGTTATTTCGAAAACGAAAAGTTGCTACTGTTCTTCAATAGAAGCGGCAACACCGCATTATCGAATATATTTCGTGATCTGTCGTCTCGTTCAACTGAAACGAATAATTTACCATCAGCCGTGAATCAGCCTGAATACCTGAATGAAACCCTTAAAAAAAAGTTTCTGTAATAGTATTTTTTTTTTCTGTTCAGTGACGTACTTTAATTTCTCATTTTCGAGAAATGATGTCAATGGCGGTTTTATTAATTGAATGACTCTGTATATTTTCAGGTAGGCACTCTTTGAGTGGGTATGCGAATTTTCTAAACAAAAATCCACTAGTTGTAGACATACCAAACCCTGTATTAATATAATTGGTGAAAGAGTGTCTATCTGGAAATATGAAAATGTGCATGCACTGTCATCTATTTAAGAGAACTGCCGATAAAGTCACATCTTGAAAATTAGCACTGAATAGAATAAAAATACTATAAGAACTACCGATAGAGTATTTTTTTAAATATATCGTATAGTTTATCCAAAAATCAGTTGTTTCTACATATTTGCTCAACCCTGTATTTAAAGCAGGGGTTATAAGAATAACTCAGTTCGATACAAGAGGGAATCACTTTGCGTGATTCATATTGTCAAACATATTTTTGAAGTGTGGTAGATAAGAATACAAAGCTCGAATAAGTTGAAAATGAGTATAGTCCTGAGAAAAAGCTCAATAATCAGATTAAGTAGGATAAATACCTCTGTAATATTTGCATCAAAGTTGGTGCGAAAAACAGTCGAATTAGGCCATGAAAGACTGTTGATTCCAAAAATTATTCTTTCAGATACTTACTGAATTATTCTTTCAGGTTTAGTAAAATTTCTGAACACCAACATTTCGATCACACAATAAAAACTCTCTTGATTTGATATGAATTTTCACTTTCAATTGGATATTTTTGAGTGGAAGAAATTCAGCATGAAATAATTTACAGCAAAGCCTTTTGTCATATAACTACATCAAATATTACGTAGTAGATACACTACCCTTTGAAATGAACTGATTTTATTACTCTCATTCAGGTGAAGTCAGCATTTTAAATTCAGTAATATCAAGGAGGGTCATGTTTCAGTCATCATATAACTCAAGAAGAAAATTAATGTGATCTCACCAATCGGTTCCACTCCTGAAATATGATCGACGAAATCCCTTTTGCCCAAATACATGGTGAGTTTTCCATTTGGGGACTGCTTCTTGAACACTCGAAAGTTAAACACCATCGCTGCTTTAGGTTTCCGTCAACAATATAAAAATTGATCTCGACTGGGTATTTGTTGGTTTCCAAGCTACTTTATATATATCCATTTTAGGGTTTCACTACCATTATTAGATTATCCTATTAGATTATGCATATTCCCACACGAAACATTATTTCTTAATGAGATTGAAAGTTTTCCAATATTTTTGATGTATACTATATTGTTTTTCAATCGGCAGATAAGGCTCATTTTCTGAGCAATCAAAATCTTACGGACATTTTCAATTACCATCTATTTGAGGTGTGAAAGAACTAGTTGAATACTTTTTATTTAGCGAGGATACTCAAATTTCTAATGACAACACGGATGGGATTGAATGTTGTCAAGGTTACAGTAGATATTCTACAACTATAATGAAATTGGAAATAAACTGTAGAGGTACTTTCAACAGATGTTCGAATTGGAGAGAATACTCAATTTAACACGAATATATTGATACAACCCATCTCTGAAACTTGAGAGCAAAAGATCTCATAGATTCATATGTTTTACCAATTATTTTGTACTTGGTACTAATTTTTTGAGATTAACATTTGAGAAGGCCCATATTTTCTATGATTCTTACTGAATTCCAAAGGAGAGCCAGTTAATACTTCCATTATTTATTAATAAGAAAGTTTCTTTATCTTCAATGTATATCATCAAGTATTTGGTATTCTTAACTGTCTAGATAAAATATCTTCCAATTCATGTAAAATACTATCACTGATTTCGAATCTACTTGTCCTCTCATCAGTCTCGACACACATTTCAATATATTTCAACAGCTTCCCATGATCTCTTGTAACAAACTCTGGCGGATCATGTAACAATCCTCCCTGCATCATTGGCCACTGAGAGAACTTGGACAGTAACATCTGAAATAGAATAGGTATTTGTTCAACAAGTGCGCTGATAATGTTCATTGAGCGAAGACATTATTCTCTTCACCAAAAATACTATTATTTTTATCCTTTCTTATCAAATCGATCTGTCTTGGATGGATGTATCATTTTTAGTTTTTATTTTTTCAAGCGAAAACCAAAAGAACTAGACGTTTTTCACTTGGACGTTCTTGCGGCATTTTCTCACAAGGAATTTGTCATCGTATTTCCCAAAGCGTTCTTGATGCCAGAGTTACAACATATAACTTTGGTTTTTCTTATGGGATTTTTGCATTTTCAAAGAGTATTTTCACTTCTTCTGATTATTACGATGTACCACACGATGTGATCAAATCTTACATGATACGAATTGGGAAGACATCGTTGTTATGAAGAATGATTTGGTAACAATGCCCAAAATTTTGTTCACTAAGCTAAATTTTGACAGTTCAGTTGAATATCTCAGCGGAACTTTTGAATTCTCTTTCAATTTCATCTACAAGAATGCAGTTTTAAAGTGAAGAAAAACTTGATATTCTTCAGATTCATTACGCATCGCGTCGAAATACGCAAATTACATCAGAAACGTATCTAAAGTAACAGGAATTATTTTCTATTGTTCCATAGCAATTTACCAGATTAGAAAATGTTATTAAGATGGCAGTTCAGCAAGCGGTGATTGAAATAGAAATAAATATATAAAATAACTAGGATGTGAACATTTTGCCTATAGGTTCAAGATAATCGGGTTTCCACACGGAAAGTTGCAACAAATCTTGGCGTATCGCATTAAATTGTGTGGAGAATACTGAATAAACATAAATATCGTCAATTCGAAATACACATCACCCAAGTTCCCCTTCCCGGAGCAATGAGTTCAGTTTTAGATTTGTAATGACCTAGTTGGAGCAAAATCCAAATTTTCTGCGTAATATCATATTCACGCATGAATGTAAATTCACAAATATGAGGATGTTCAATCGACACAATGATTACATAGTGTTCATCGACAATCCCCGTGGACATCTATAACGGCGACAACGCAAAAACGCTTTGACAAAAAATTGGTCAATACATTTAAAAAGAAAATTGGAATGCCGATCAGTAATCGAACTATCTCTGCTTGACAACACAAATCAACAAATCTACTTTTACAATTGCAAAATATTATGTATTCTGTATGATATGATCATTTTCATTTTCCAATTATTAAGATATGATTAGAACGCGATTTTAATCCCTTGAATTGAATACTTTTCCGAAAACTCAAATGCCTACGAACTGAAATATAGTTTCAATTGCATCGTGGTTTCATAAAAAAACACCATTTTTTTATAACTTTTCATAACCGTAGTTTTTTGTCGGAATTGTAATCGTTTCAGATCCAAATTCAACTGGACTGTTAAAATTTAGTTTTTTCAAGCAAAAGAATATTCCAATTTTCATCAGCATGCAAGATTTGATCATATCGTGTAACACATCATTGTAATCAGGAAAAAAAGACTTTTCAAAATTGCAAAAATCCAATATGGCGCCCATGAGAAAAACCAAGGTTGGTTGTTGTGACTCTGACACCATTCAGATTTCTTGCGAAAAAGTAAAAACGTATAGTTCTTTTGGTTTTAGCTTGAAAAAAATAAAAAAGGAAATCAAAAATTTGTGTTTTCCTCACTAATTCAAAAACTGAAAATGATTCCTGAAATTTTCTCTCAGATAATTGTTCAGCATGACAATCTCTTGAAATTACAGAACCTCATAGTGGAGCTCGAAAAACGGGCACCCTATATAAGTACTGGACATCATATGTTCCTATGACGTCTAATTTTTGGGGTACCCACCGATAATTTTCTCAACTACCCTCATTTTACGCATATTTACAAAATTTAAGTTATTGACGATTTCTGTTTCTGAATAATATTTTCATTGTATTGAAACAAACTATCTATTCTATAGCAGAATCAAAATTTAAAATCGTGACGACAGTGACCATCTTTTGGGGAAATAATATATCGAGTCCTTTTATCTTACCCTAGATGAACGAAAACATTACTAAAAAAATGAACGTTGGAATTCACTCCTATCATTGAATCGCCAATGTGACTTATTCATTCGCAATTTGAATTTCTCTTAACGGTGGACAATTCAATGACGAACAAAAAAAATACATGAATAAATAAAAAAAAATATCACTTTAATGGTGTATACTTTGAACAGAATGGATGGAAAATATTGGTGAAAGCAAGTAATGAGATAGCAGATTGTTTTAAAAAATACTTTCTAAGTATTGAAAAGTGTGAGTTTGTCTGCCATATTGAAAATTATGAATATAGTTTCAGTGCCTTTAAACTGATAGACTTACGGGAGTTACAGCTAGTAGTTTATCAACAGCTGTTACAGTATTGTAATGAAAATAATATACTTTTTACAAACCAATATGGTTTTAGATCCAATCATTCATGTGAGGCAGCTATTCAGCTGAGTGTTCAGCTGAGTTTTTTGTCGTTTGTCAACATGGCTGGTAATACTGAAAGTGTAAACAATTTTAAAACGCGTTTCAATGAAGAGTTTTTCAAAGTTGCAATTACCAAAAGTGCAAATACCGGATATTCATATAGTGACGAATAAAAGAATACAATTGAATGTGTCAAACAGGCAAAAAATACCGCCTCCAAAACTTCCCAACAATATCGCCGCATAAAACGTTATGATGTGTTCCATAGGACGCGTTGAAAAATCAATTACCCCTATTCAACCAAATGAACAAGACTTTCAATATTATGCACGCAACTCATTTGGCTATTAGACATCGTGGTCGCAATAGAATGGTTCAGGAGCTGAAAGAAAAATATAAAAATCTATGAAGAAGGGATTAGTTGTGAAACCTAATATTCATTCCGAAATGAACAGCCGATGTCAAGTAGATCTCACTGACATGCAATCGAATCGTCATGGGCAGTATAAATTCATACTAGTCTATCAGGATCATTTGACAAAGTTCATACAATTGAGACCCCTAAAATCGAAAACAGCTGATGAAGTGGCCACAACAATACTTAATATATTTTGTATATTCGGTGCACCAATGAATCTTCATTCTGACAATGGACGTGAATTTTGTAACCGTATACTGTAGCAATTAAAAAGTATGTGGCCTGGACTTGGAACTAGTTACCGGAAAACCTCGCCATAGCCAATTACAGGGAAGTGTAGAAAGATGCAACCAAGACGTAGAAAAAATTCTAGGGACATGGCTGAAAGATAATTACACAAATAACTGGTCGGACGGTCTTAAATTTGTGAAGTGATGAAAAATCGTGCATACCATGACGGGATAAAGCGTTCACCGTAAAGAGCAATGTTTGATATGGAATCAAAGATTGGCTTATTAGATTCCAAACTACCCAAAGAGCTTATTGAAGGAATCAATACCGAAGAAGAGCTCTTAGATATACTGAAAAATACCAGCATAGAAAATACTCTGGATGAAAATGACGTAGATCTATATGAAAACATATCTCATATGGAAGAAATAGGCATTGATAAGACAATTAATCAAACATTTAACAAAAATACAGATATACAAGTTAGCGGTCAAATAGAAGATAAAAATCACGGAATTGTAGAAGAGGAAAAGGAAGAGTCAGAATATTATGATATACCAAATGAGAATATACAGATTGAAATAATTGTTGTACCAAATTCGGCTGAAACAGTGAAAAATCACCAAAATAGAGTCCTTCAAGTAATCGAAGTCCACGAAAAGAACATGCAAAATATTAACTGTATTGAAGATAATAATAAAGTGAGAGAAGAACGAAACGACATAACTGTTGTGTTAAATGAGTGTCTTTGTCAAACTGGAGGTGAAAAGTGTGATATTTCTGTGAAGCAGTTTAGTATTTTGAAAATAGAGCACAAGCTAAAAAATGTTTGTAGAAACAATCTGAAAAAATGAAGCGTATATCGAAAGAAAAATTTCCATCTTGTTGCGTAGGGGATACTGTCAGAGTACCTATTCCAGATTCAGATAGAGGACGTTGTGACTTCAATAATGCATTGCTGACGATTGTAGACACTGATAATGACAAAGGATATTATGAATTAGGTAACAAAAACGGTACTATCCGTGAAAAATACTCTAGAAATGAATTTGCTGTTTGCAAACGAAAGTCAAGTCCATTAGATTGTGTGTCAAGTCAATCAATTTCCGGAGGACACGTATTTCAAGAATGTAAATGTAAAAGCAAATATTCCACCAAAAAATGTGTATGTGAAAAATCTGTTACGTAATTCTAACAGTAGTTAGAATAATATAGAATAGTAATTCTAATAAGTAATAAGTAGTAAAAGTAGGTACAAATAAGTTTTGATCCATAGGTATTAAACTTTAACCTATTAGCCTTTTGTTTTTTTTTATGTATATAACTATTTCTTTTTTTATTTTTATAATTTTAGAGAACATATTCCATTATTCTGTATTACTTATGTAACAAAAATCACAGCTCAGTACCTATACGCATGTCTATGAATGAATGACTGAATGCGGCATAAATAATTTTCAACTGAACTTATTACCCGGCTAATCATATTGTCTAAATCGCGTTCTAACCGAATAATTTGCGAATATTTTTCAATTATTGTTATTTCTTCCGTAATAACCGGCTGTATTGGATAATTCGCGTTTTAGCTGGTTAATTCGCGAATTAACTATTTTCTTGTATCAAAGTAACATGTATACTAATTTTCAAGAGAATATACATAGTTGTTGGAAAATTAAGGGAGAATAAAGATATGAGCAAAATTGATGAAACATCTCGTATCTCGGTTAGAAGACCCATTAACTATGGGTTATTTGGATTCACCTCAGTGACCTCTATCCACAGCTGAAGTATTATCCATTCCCAATGAAACACCCTGTATATTTTCCTTATCTCACATTATCTGGAACATGAAATTACAATTTCAGATAATTCAAAGAAGAAACCTTTCAGAGGGTTGATTAAAGTGAGTGAAAAAGAATTCACGAATTTTCGGATAATTTGAGTACCCCAATCATAACTCTGCTACTGATTGATTATGGAACTCGCAAAAAAATATTTTTGGTAGCTGTCAACAAACTATCATAAATACATTTTCCTAAAAATAAAAATACACTATTATAATATTAGTTCATCTCCAAGATAAAGTTATTTAATGTTGTTATTGTATTAGATCGAGTTTTTAATTTTCTATTTGTTTGGAACATATAATTCATTAGATTATTTTCAATTGAAACAAAAGTTCAATAGATACTGATCAGTAGATATCTTCTTACCATGCACACTCCATATATATTGTGATCACTAATGGTATGTCCACAAAGTTCATCTGCTGAATAATGATACATATCTACAACATGTTCTGTATAATGTGAGTCTAACATTGAAAGATCATTTTCTTCCTTCATTTTCAGAATGGCATGTTCTAGATCTACATAAGTCACTTTGAGCTCATCATCTACAACAATGTTATCAGGTGATATATCTGTTAAATAAAGCCGAAAATGTTTATGGTTTTTCGTGAAATTTCTTGCTGCTTGTAATATTTGATAGGCCACATAAGACCTATCAATCCAAGGGTAGTTCTCAATGTTATTCAGTGGATGTCCACAGTTTTCCATCATTGCCAGCCTTCCACAGAAACCAAATAGGATTGGAACTGGAAAATGATCATCTGCATTGAAAATTTTCATCAAAACTGGTTCAGCATTTATCTGCAGTATAGTTGAGAGGTGGTGTTTATTATCAAAATTTGCAAACTGCCAAAACATGTCAAGTGTTCTGTTATCACATACAGAAAAACTTTTTGGTTCATCATTGCTGCTGATCAAGAATTCTTTCACAAATTTCGAGTTGTCCAGGTCGAATTCATGCAGTTCACTATTATGGGCTAATTTTTTCAACACCACCTTCTTATCACCATATACAGCAAAAAACACATTTTTTACACTTAGGATATTATAAACCAAGTCAGAAACACTGGAATACTGCAATGTTACTTTATTCTGACGAATGTCCAGACACATATTCTCTCCATAGCAATGAGGGCACTTCTGTATTTCACAAAGTTCCAACACAGTTTTCATCTTGGTCAGACATATAATGCTTAGAAATATTGATAATATAAGATAGCAGAGAAGTTGTTTATTCATTGGATTCTGGGTATCTTCATCTGTTATTTCTTGTGCCTTGTTGTAGTGCTTTTTGTCTGTATGAGTATAATTCTTTAACCCACTTTTCCATCCTGGCTTCCTCATTCAAAAAAAGCTGAAAAAAAACATATTTTCATAAATAAACTAATGTAAACCAAGTTAAAGCTAATAATTGAAATGAAACATGTTTCTTCCCTATAGCTGACACTGCTTTTGCTATCAACAATCAACTAATCACAGTAAATTCGGAAAATAAGGTCAAATATTGGGGTTTCTATATTAACGGAAATTTGCTATGGAACTACCAAATTGACTTTGTTTTGAGAAAAATTAGATCATAACATGCAATTTCAAAATATATACGGAACTGTTTGAAATGACACATCGTAAGACTTTGTACTATGTGCTCATACAAGTATATATTACCTATGGTATTACCCAGCATGGGGCGGAGTACAAAATATCTACAGAGTGTGCGATTTCAAACTGCAATACCCTCTTAATTTGGATTTCATGGACCAACTTCAAAAAAAAAATTCTATGATATAGTACTCAACGAGCTTTCTTCGAATATGTAGACAGATCTGAAATATTCATATTTTCAATATGTACTATTGTTTGCTGAAGGGGTCGAAATTTCAAAAACAACTTTGTTCGAAAAAATTAACGTCCTATTCGATTCAGGCGCAACTGAAATAGCCCCATGAGATAATCTTAAATACTATCTTATACAGGGTTTTAGTTATCTAAAATTTTGAAATTATCGGATTTTTGATGCACACTGTATTCTGACGAAATCTAATGAGATTAGTTAACTGGTGAGGTGATTGTTAGGAAAAATAATTATTTCTGCTACATCAAGAAAATGTGGCAACATCTGCCCGACGAACAATCTGTGGTGTACCTGACTGGTCACGGACTGATAATAACGGTCGTTTCTATATAATTGCTATGGTTTTTTTTTATGCAATTAAATTGTTTGCTATTAAACAGGTCTAAATTGAAAACAATATAGTCCTCAACAATTTATTCTCACTCGAGAACAAATACCATAAATACATTTATTTCATAGTAAAATGATCTACTGCATAATAGATTGGGGAACATCACCTCATGATTATGAAATATTTTCTTTAAAAAAATGTCGGATCCTGGTTTATTATTTAATTTGCCATTTTCAAATACAGCTTTGGGAAGTGGATGCCACTAAGATAGGTAGAAGTTTTGTTTTTATTGAAAATATATTTGCATTTGCGATTATTTTGAAAACTAGGTTTCACTAATAATAGATTTCTCTTTTAGGTATCTGAAGGTCGAATTTCAAGAGCATTGACACTTTGGGGCAGATCAAAATCTGTCCTTATATTTGAACAAATATTTAAAATTCACCTTATCTTAGATGCCTATAATAAAAATGATGATTTCAATCATGTTGACTGATGTATGTATTACTTCACTTGATAATATTTCAGTTTGTCTGATATATAATGTTCTTTTCGTAGGACGTTTCTACTTGTGTATTTACAAATCAATGATTGAATTGATGATTGAATAATATATATATATGTATATATATAATATATTTTATATATATAATATATATATACATATTATACATACTTGTGTATACCTATATTATGTGTATGTGTACTTATGTATTCACAAATTTATCTCCATGAAGCCAGCAGAACCACCTTGGAGAATTCATTTTTTTTTGGCCATACGCAAGTTTTGTCCATGTCTCGAACATGTATGAAAAATGAATCCTGCCTTTTGACAAGAGTTATGTACTGGGTATGAACTTGTCAATAAAAACAATTATTATTATTATTATTATTATTATAATTCAAGGCCAATTTGAGGCTAATTTATTGCTCTTTGTTTTATTCAAGAGAACGTGGGTGGTGCTAGCTTTATATAAAGCTAGCAAAACCAATTCCAAAGAAAAATTTGATCATGCCATAATTTAAGACTAACTTGAGGCTCTCATTAAAAAATCATGGGTTTTGCTAGCTTAACTGAAAAGCTAGTAGAACCAATGCCAAAGGACAGAGTTTTTGTAATTTTTTTGCTATTTCTGTTTACCTCTACAAAATAATACAAATTCCTCTAGCTAATTAGCCATAAACATATTTCTTTGGAATTGGTTTTGCTAGCTTTACATAAAGCTAGCAGAACGGGAGTTTTTTTACATAAAATGAAGAGCAATAAATTCAGCAATAGGGTTATAAATTAGCCTTGAATTATGGCCAAAGAAATAACTGATTTTTCCAAGGTGGTCCTGCTAGCTTTTTGGATGTTACAAATTTGCTATTTAAGTATTTTTATCTGACTTGCCAAAACATCATGGTGTACTCGATACCAAGAACAACAATATCATTATTGTCATGTCACTCATTCCAATAAATGAAATAAAAGCAGAAAAACACACTCACATTATGATGAAATATGCCATCTGGTTCGACCTGCTCAATTTCAGCAACTTTAATAGTATTCTTCTTCAAATCTATGAGAATATTCTCAGGAACTTTCTTAGGTTTATTTGAACTGAACTCCTTAGGGGTGAACTTATCTTCATTAATTTCATCCAATATTTTACTATCTAAAATCACATCTGGAGATGTTCTGTCTCTATCCACTAAATCAATAACAGTTTCAACTTGTCTCAACTTTGAACTACTCTTGATGGATGGTTTTTTACTAAGTTCTGGGCTGGTACTGCTAGAGTGGGAACTGCGATGCTTTTTTGGTTTGCTGACAAATTCCTTTATGTAAGATTTAGATCTGGAACGGCGATATCTATGTTTATCATAAGACCTCTCCCTAGATTTGGAGCGTGTTCGCCTGTATCGATCTCTGTATCTGTCTCGTGAATCACTCTGATGTGACTTAGATTTTGATGATCTGTGTGAAGTACTCTTACTTGTAGACCTCCTGAAAAAAAAAAATTTGAACTACATAATTACCAAACTAAATTGCAATACCAATTTTACCTTGTTCGACCGTATCGATCCCTACTTCTTGATCTACGAGTGCTGTTTTTTTCTCCCCTACGTCGACTCCTCACATCATTCGAATCTGATGATGATGATCTACGAACATCACTTATAATGCATTTCGAACTCAACTTACTTGCCAAGTTCTGATCGAGCGTATTGTCTGGCTTACCTCCGTTTGCTTCTAGACTTGCTTGATTTTTTACTGCCACGTTTCTCATCTTCAGAACTACTGGAGTACTTACCCATCGTTTTATTCAGACATGAAGGAAACTGTTCACATTTATTTTTGTGTTGGTATAATAACTTCCAATGATATTCAATCAATCAAGTTTTTTAGAATTCACAATTTGCGATGGAAGAAAATAACAAGTAAGTTGGTGTTCTGTGACCATAGAAAACACCCCTGTTTTGCATGAATAACACAGAATAGAGATACGCTATGCAGCGTAGCGTATTTCATTGTCATTTGTCATTTACAATATTCGTTGCACAACTAAATTTTTATGTTTTATGCACCAATGCCTCTTTCACAAGTGACGGTATTTTCTAATCTTATCTTATCTAATCTATCTTAAGGTGATCTGTGATTTCAATACATAGTAGGAATCGGAGTAGCCATGTTTGGGACCAAGGTGGATATAGGATGGTGAAATAACTCTTCAATTGTTTCTTTCCAAAACATGTAGACCTGTCAAACGACCTCACTAAGGCCGCACCACTTGAGTATAGATGGCGATACGATCGTCGATCCGGTGAAGTCAAATCCGCTTTTACTGATAATGACGGATACCTGACAGTGATGGATAGCTAACAGTTCAGTTTTTACATTTATGTTGAATTTCAAATCCACATCGTGTTTCCAGCATTTCCAAGATAATCTTCGAGATCGGCATAGGTGACGCCACCTAGTTTCGATCTTGGGAAGCCTTAGTAAGGTATTGAAATCCGACAAAATCAAGTAGGCGAAGGTCTACAACTTTTTCTAGTGGCTGGGTATAGGGAGTTGAGACACCAGTCTTTATTTACATCATGTTTGGGACGAAGGAAATCCCCATGCAATTTTTCCTAGAAAACATCAGCAACGTTGGACTGTCAACGTATGGGCAGGCATTGTTGATGATTATTCGTTTCTCTATATATCCACCTTTATTAGGCCAATGACGTACAAAACGCTATAATGGCCTGATAGTCATGATTGAGGTGGTTATAAGATGGTGTGATTACTGATGCGCTTTTGTTTCAGAAATTTTTCTAGAGATAAATGAATGCGGGTTCGAGGACAATGTTTCAATGATTATCTGAGAGAGGACGAGTGTGATGGAGTCAGAATTATTTTGCGATCTGCGATCATGAAATAACAAATACACAATGTGTATCGTGTTTTGTGTCATTTGTGCGATTGACAAATCTGTCAATCGATTTTCAAATTAATTGGCGCAAATAAAATTACAATTGAAAGATAAATAACTAATAACATTATTTCTGTTACTTCTAATATTAGTACTTTTGATATGGACCCATATCGGTTCTGTTATTTGTGTGGTATTTCAAGGGCTCAAAACTCTAATCTACACATGTTTAAAGCACCAAAAGTGAGTAGTGTGAAACATTCGATTCATTATCTCATACAATATACGAAACAAAATATTCGAAGACATTTTTTGCTCATTTCAGGATGAGATAATGCGTCAAAAGTGGATATTATCTACAAAAAAAATATACCACCTGATATTAGTTAAACGTGCCATTTTTGCGCGAAACTTATTTACACTAAATGTATTTTTGACATGTGTTGTCAAGATCATCACTGTTAGACAAAAGAACGACGCGGCGTTGTTATGGAGCTGGAAACTTGATGGACTATGAACTTAATGGACTAACATTTTTGGATAATTTATTATAAGTTATTTTCAAAATTCCATATCTCGAAATCGGTTGAATTTAGGAAATGAAGCGCTTCATCAATTTTGTTCAGAATTTCGAGCAGAATTGAAATGTGGAATAATATACAGGGTGGCCCATTAGAGAAAAAGCAACTTTGTTTCGTCCTGACTTTTTGACTCATCCTGTATACCCAATTTTTCATTGGCTTAATGGATTTTGAAAAACCCTACAACTTTTGTATCCTAACATTGTTCGCTAGCTATCTTACTTTAGGAAATAATCGACCGTTTCCATACATATCAGCGACCCTGTATATGTATTAACTACGAATATTGATAATAAGGACAGCCTATCTGATGTCAAAAAAAGAGTGCAATTGGCAAGGATTTATTTATAGGCATGCGCCAAAATGAAAATGGAAGATGACAGACTCTCTTAGTGTTGTTTCACTCTTACGCCTGTCGTTGCTACTCAAATTGGGATGATCGTGCGTCGTGTCTTATACCTAATACTTTTTGTGCAGCGCAATTATTCAAACAACCAGATTCTTTGAACTGTCGTCTTGTCTATGTTTAAGAATTGAATATTTTCATTACCTGTAATTAGCGTTATCGTTAGTAATTGTTTTTTTTTCAGTGTTTGTGTTTAGACGTCAGTTCATAGTTGTTGTTGTTGTTGTTTGTAGTATTCGTAGTTTAAGTTTGTAACTGTTCACAAAATGTCCGGAAAAAACGTACAAATTTGTTTTCTCTGCGACTTCAAGAGCTCCAATTCATATCATCGGTGAGAAATTCATCACACGGATATGTGTTGCTTCCATGATGAATGTTCATTTACATCATTTCAATACTGAGGATATCTTATATTTCTACCGAGATTTCTACCATTTTTTAAATATCGATTGCTTCATTCTATTCAATCTGAAAAAAACGTACCTGTATAACCAGATCACCCTATATCAAAGCTGAGTATATGTTATGTTGTCTACCATCAATATATATATATACATATTCAAGTATATATTTTCCAAATAACATGATTATTTACAGAGAAAATCTTAGATGAGGATGATCCAAGGAGAAAATAGATAAGTAGTCCAAACATAACCTGTAAACTGAAGAGATCGACACATTACACATGAAGTTTCAAAATTTGAATTTTGCGCATGCGCCCTCGATCATCGTTGCCAAGGAAAGACGTATATGATGAAGCATCACTTTTCTAACATTGCTTTAATGGAGTTTGGTCAATATTGTAGTTAATACATAATACATATATGTTTATCTATTTTCTCTTTAGATCATCCTCATCTGAGATTTTCTCTGTAAATAATCATGTTATTTGAAGAATATATATTTGAATATGAATATATTGATGGTAGACAACATAACATATACTTAGCTTTGATATAGAGTGATCTGGTTATATAGGTACGTTTTTCTCAGATTGAATAGAGTGTAGCAAATAATATTTAAAAAATGGTAGAGATCTCGGTGGAAATATACGATATCCTCAGTATTGAAATGGTGTAAATTAACATTCATCATGGAAGCAACACATATCCGTGTGATAAATTTCTCACCGATGATATGAATTGGAGCTCTTGGAGTCGCAGAGAATACAAATTTGTACGTTTTTTGCGGACATTTTGTGTCAGGATTGAAATTAATTCAAACACCTCGACCATTGTGCTACGGCCCCCCAGGATGCTGCCGTTGAGGATACATTTCAGCATATCTTCTAGAAGCGTCTAACCCATTTCCCTGCGACAGACGCAGTAAACGTAATGCATATCAACCATTTGCTCATTTGTGTATGCCATTTCAATAACAAGTGAATTATTCAAGTAACAAATTGAAAACAGAACAACAATACCCAATCAGTGTGACTTCAAGTTTAAAAATTCACAAACTGACATCTTGATACCAATTTAATTGTCACTATCGCTAGTAGCTGCCTACTAGATTTATTAGTTTCGTATTTTCGTTTTATGGCGATATGTATCTTGTTCGTAAAATAATTTTCTGCTGCGAACTGGTTTCTTTTGGGCAAAAAATTCAAGGGACATTTTCTGTGCAGAATGAAACAGGCTATCGAATATGAATTTTTAAATGGTAAACAAAGAATGAGACAAAAAGTTATATTGGAAATAGATTTTAGGGGTTGCGTTTTCCACCCCTCACAACCATGGGGTAAACCAAATATATAATGGATGAGTGTCTTTCTGGTAGTGAAAAATTTCAAGTTAATTCCAATACTGTAACTTTTTTAGTGTTTTTGAAAAAATTGTTGAAAAAATTTCATGTACCCGCCCCTTCAAGGGGCTGTATCTTAACATGGGATGCTCCAATGAAATTTCTTCATATGAAAGATCCTATCTTTTTTTTGACGAGGAATGACCCCCTCAAATGTTTTACACTTATTTTTCACACCCGTATAATGTGATGTTTAATGTCATGATGATGAATGTTTTCTAAATCAACCTTTCATAGTGATAACGAAGAAAATTTTCGGAGCGACATAATACAAAAAAAAGGTGAATATCATATGGCTTGTGACTAGAAATTCAAAATAGTTTCGGCTCTTCATAGTATAATTAAAAAATCTTTACATTAGGAACAGCATGTTAATGTGTGAATGCATCATTGGGACGGCAGCAAATTACACGAAATTGAAAATTGATATTTTCCCATGATGAACTGAAACGAATCAACTAAGAAAACTGACCGATGAAAGAACTTTGAAACTACACCAATAATACAAACACCAACGAAAACACAACAGCAAAAGAGGACTTTTGGGAGGAACTAATCATAGCAACACACACAACAAATAATCTGATTTTCAAACTGATCGATTTTATCAAAATCGAAAAATTAAGAATGACCAGTCGAAACAGAAAACAGCTGGTGGCGCCCCCTTCAGGAAAACTTGTGACTCTTGCATTGAGGTTTGGCTGAAACAAGAGCACATTACTGCAAACACCATCTTCCTTACATCATGACGACTACTAATATGAAATCTGATGGGCATTTTTGAACTAATTCCTGGAGTGAATGTAATCAGCTGATTGAGGGCCGGTTTATCAATCACAAATTATCTGTGAGATAATGCCTAACTGTCAGTTATAATGAGAAGGTGAGGGCCGGTTTATCAATCACAAATTATCTGTGAGATAATGCCTAACTGTCAGTTATAATGGGAAGGTGAGTTTATCAATGACAGGATAACTCTCATCTGGCAGTTGAACTACCCGATAACTATCTAGAAGTTTCAACTGGTGGATAAGTAGATAACTAGAGGATAGCTCACGAAAATATCACGGAACGTGACACAAAAACGTCAGACGACAGACGATACAATTGTGGAAGTGTTGTTCATAGATAAACTTAAATGAAGTGTTGTTGTGTTTTGAATGTTTCGATGTAGTTTTTCAATATTTCTAATATTAGTAGTATAATAGTTTAGTAATCCTTATTCCCGATTCCACAATATGGCAATTAGAAACAATCAATTCCAATATTGATAATACAGTATCTTTCTGCATTCTGAATCTTGCATGAAAATCATGGTCATCCCATTTCTCGAAATTATCAACTCTTTCCCTTACGATATAAGGCCTCCGTTCGTGTTGAAGAACTTCCACAATATCCAAGTCTTCATCACTATCGAATATGTAATCCTCCACAAAATCCATCTTCTATTCAAAAGTATATTGATCTGGAACTAGATAAACCGGCCCAGAACCAAACAAAACAACAGCAATACATATTTTCAAAGGTTATAAACGTTATTAAACATTGTCATTTTAAACAGACTTTCTATTGGTGGGTGGGAACAATCAACCAATCAAGTCCATTATATTTATTTATCACTATTGCCAACATACCTCACCTGTCAGTTAACAAACTATTGGATAAAAAGTATTGGAAAAACCAAACTCAAACTATATCTGCAGGTTACTCATATCTGACGGGTACATAACTAGCAGATAAACCTGGAACTTGATAAACCTGCCCTGAGATGGATAATCTGTGCCAGTAGTAGAGGTACTACGTTCACTGGTCTGAGGGAGTTGGAACCATGTTGGAACACCAGTCTATATAAATCGTGCTCTCGGATATACTCTTTGCTCTCGGTCTTGGCCACAGATTTAAGGTGATCTGTGTCTTGGCTCTGAAGTGAAAGAGAAGAAAAAGAAAACCACCAATGAGATGATATAATTTCGATGCGATGAGGCATTTTTAGGTAAATTCATATTTTCCGATCATATAGGTTAGTTGAATGTGTCTTTATAGAATTCAAACAGATGATCAGTCCACACATGATTAATGAACTCCAGTTCCCAGTCACGTAAATAGAACCTACCAAGATGATAAATGTAGTTCATTGGAGAATCGGACTTTGGTATTATAGGCGTATATTGCACAATTCCCATCAATGGATCCGCCTCAATTCGACCAACAGAAAGATCTTTGAAATAGACAAAATGCGGAATATAGGAATACTGGCCCATATTGATGCAGGTAAAACAACAACTACAGAAAGAATGTTGTATTATTCTGGTTTAATACAGCATATGGGAGAAGTACATCATGGGAATACTGTCACAGATTACTTAGCACAAGAACGAGAGAGGGGCATTACTATCACATCAGCAGCAGTCACATTTCCTTGGAAAAAGTTTCAGTTCAACCTCATAGACACACCTGGACATATAGATTTTACAATGGAAGTAGAACAGACTCTGAATGTTTTAGATGGTGCCATAGTTGTCTTGGATAGCTCTGCAGGAGTAGAAGCACAAACACTGACTGTTTGGAGACAATCTAATAGATATAATATACCCAGGATTGTGTATTTGAATAAAATGGATAGAGAGGATGCTGATGTGAATATGTGCTGTTATTCTGTAGAGAGGAAATTGGAAACACCATATATATTGTTACAAATACCTGTGATAGAAAGCAAAAAAATTGTAGGAATAATTGATGTATTAACATTAGAATTTTTGAAATATGGCACAGCCAAAGAAAGGCTGGTGACTAAGATACCTCTCAATGAACAGGATTATCCAAAGTATTGGAATGATGCAAAATTAATGAGATCCCAAGTTATTGATACAATGACTGACTATGATGATGAATTTGCTGATAAAGTAATAGGATCTGATTCCCTTGATGATATTACTACTAATGATATTGTCAAGTCAATAAGGTCAGCAACATTACAGAAATCTGTTACTCCAATACTTGTAGGTAGTTCATATAAGAACATTGGTGTACAATCATTAATGGATGCAATCATCTTGTATCTTCCTTCTCCTCTTGAGAGGAACCAAAACTATTCCTACTTTGAGGAAAATATTTGTGCAAGAGCATTTAAAGTTATACATGACAAACAGAAGGGACCATTAGTATTCATGAGGGTATACAATGGTATGTTGAAGAGAAATCAAAGATTATACAGCATAAGGCAGGATATCTCAGAGCAAGTTGGTAAGTTGTATATAGCCTATGCAGACGATTTTGAGGAAACTGATGTCATAAATAATGGAAACATTGCTGTGGTGAGTGGTCTAAAAAAAATCATGTCTGGGGATGTGCTAACTAATTCTAGCTCATCAAGTCAGAAGGCAAAGAATAACTTTATGAAAAACTCAAAAATTGATATGGTAGATGAAAAAGATGTAGAAAAACTTCTTGGGATCAATGTTGCAATTCCAGAACCAGTATTTTTCTGTTCTGTAGAACCTCCTAGTTTATCTGTTCAAACTGCTCTGGAACAAGCTTTAACTGAATTGCAGAGAGAAGATCCTAGCTTGCGAGTAATTCATGATACAGATACTGGTCAAACTGTATTAGCAGGAATGGGAGAGCTACATTTAGAAATTATCAAAGACAGAATATTGCGAGAATACAAAATAGAAGTTGATTTGGGGCCCCTACAGATTGCTTACCGTGAGGTACCTAAAAAAGGTCTAACTGATTCAACAACAGTGGATACTAAAATAGGAAACAGTAAGGAACATGTAACAGTAAAACTAACAATTGTCCCAATGATGGAGAGCACTACTGATATATTGAAACTAGACAAGAGCCCTGAGAATGCCAGCAACATAGCCAGTATATACCCTAAGCATTTAGTTGCTGTTCGTCAAGGCATTGAAGTTGGATTGTCACATGGACCTAAAATAAGCTGCCAAGTGGTGAATGTTCAAGTGATTTTACACCACCTGGAAGTAGGTAGAGGCACTTCAAACACAATTATATCTGCCACAGTGACTCGTTTACTTCAAAATTTGCTGCATGAAGTTGGTACTGACATTTTGGAGCCAATAATGAAATTGGAGGTTCTCACTCCTGAAGAGTATCTTTCTTCGGTATTAGCAGATCTATCAAGGCGAAGAGCCATGATTAGCAACATTGGGATGAGAGGAAGTACCAAAGTTGTTGAGACCAAGACACCTTTATCAGAGTTGTTAGGATACTCAACTTTCTTGAGAACTTTAACATCAGGTACAGGAAATTTTTCTATGGAATATAGCAATTATGAAAGGTTATCATCAGATCAAGAAATTGATGCTATAAAAAATGTAAGAGGATTCTAGTGGCAGATTTTTTTTAGCAGAGTTGAAATATTAGTGTTTGAAATTATCAAATAGTTTTTTTAATGGTATTCCATCTGGTATCCTGATACTATTGATGTAGAAGTATGATCAAGAATAGTGCGTGCGATTTATTAAAAGTGTGAGATAAACCCAAGGAAAGCAACTATACTATGCTTTGGGCATTCTGTTGTCGATATGTCGATATGTCGATATATATATATATATATGGTGAGTCAATAATGTGTACCGAGCTTTCTGGGGGTGATAGAACATTGAAAAATAAGTGTAGTTTGATGATTAAACTCATGGCCCAAAATGCATATTAAGGGAGATATATCCTTCCAAAGTTGATAAAATTAAAATAATTCCTCCGCATAACTTCTGAACGATGAAAGCCACCCGATTGAAATTTTGTGCATGAATGTATGTTGTCAAAATACATTTTTTCGTTACACTTCTCGCGATGAATAAAATCAATCTGCTGATATCATGTAACTACAAAAACTCAAATATCTCACGAACGGCTCAATTTTTTGTATTCGAATAATTGTACCTTTTTCATGTTATTTTCTTCGCTCCATCAAATGCTCCTGTTTTTTCACCGAAAATAATACAGGGAAAAAAGTTTTATACAAAAAATCATGACTCACCCTCTGAAAACACCCTTTATAACAACATCAGAAATGTAGAAGTGTGACGAAAAAATGTATTTTGACAACATACATTCATGCACAAAATTTCAATCGGGTGGCTTTCATCGTTCAGAAGTTATGCGGAGAAATTATTTTAATTTTATCAACTTTGGAAGGATATATCTCCCTTAATATGCATTTTGGGCCATGAGTTCAATCATCAAACTACACTTATTTTTCAATGGTCTATCACCCTCAGAAAGCTCGGTACACATTTTCGACTCACCCGGTATATGCTGTTGCCATTAAGGGTTCGTCTGACGATTAGTTGATATACTTGTCGTTGACGTTGTGGTGACGTTGTGACGTTAAAAAATAAATCATCATATCACTGCAGAAATATCATTTTAAACTGATCCAAATTTATAGAGTCCATTTTATTGCGATGGATAAAAACAAAAATATCATAACCTCTTTCATTTATACCTCGCCTCTAACCAGCGTACAAACATAGACTATGCCTTCGATCATTGAACAGACTTTGTTGTTCGGAGGACTATGCATAGTCTATGTATGTACGTTGCTGCTCGAGAGTGGCCAAAATGAAATGAAAGCACCTTCTGGTATCACCATAGAAATCATATTGTAGAATATTTATATCTATGGGTATCACACGCACAGATTTCATTTAATTATTTCCCCGGGACTTGAAGTGCCGACTGCATTTTTTTTTCGCTCTTATCATCAACGTACCTTCATATTAGTGAATATCATTCAGATGGTGCAGATTACATCATTATGTACAGAGTGAGAACTAAAAATATTTTAGTAATGTCTCAAAATTCGATGTTATAATGGAATATTGATAAAATTATTTTGGCATGCAATATACTATTTTCAATCCATCATCAATCACAATCCATACATTCTGTGCAGGGTGATTTGAAATATTGGTGAAATATATTGTTATAAAGGTGTCAGGAAGCCAAGACAAGAGTCGGGAATCAAAACTGTCTTTATTCGCTTCTTCTATCAGGTTGCCACAACGTTGTTGTGTTAATACAATATATCTTTTTATACAGGGTGTCCTTAAAAGGTCTTTACAAAAAGCTACCACATATTCTTCAGACCAAAACAATTCGATACATGCAAACTTACCTCAGTAAAAAGTTGCTTAGTTTGGGCGCTAGACGGCTCTGAAGTTGAAATTTTCAAATCGATTTTGCTTCATAACTTTTGAACGGCTCATGAGATTTTTTTCAAATTTGGTACGTTGGCATAGACTCATCGGGCAATGAAACTCATATCATAATCATAATGAATATCATTCCATGGGCGTAGAACTTGGTTTTTTCAGTAAATAAACATCTAAAACTCCTACGCCAATGGAAAAAAAATAGTTTCAATATGAAATCTAAATTATTCAACTCATTCACTACAAAAAAGGTACTCTTGACAAAAGTCGATTCCTCTCATGGTTTCGACAAAATTTTAATTTTAGTGATTTAGAGCATAATTAATAATAAAACGATTAACAGATATTTCATAAAAATTGTTCAAAATGTTCACCATTTTTTTTATTTTAATGGAATGAGGATTTTCAATTGCATAAACGTGTTCATTATGAAAATTAGTTATTCCTCTTCTCGTGAAACAGGCTTCATCAGTGAACAAAATATTCTTTCCAAAGTTCAGATTCATTTCTCTTTGCAAATTAATGAACCTACAAAACATCAGACGACTTTGTGAATCATGGATTAATAAATCTTGAACTGGCGTCTTGTGGTATGGGTATAATAATTGTTCTCTTAGTACTTCATGAACGGCATTCCTAGAAACTTCTAGTTCATTACTTATCCGTCTAGTACTCACTTCTGGATTTTCTTCAATACGGTCTAAAATTTCTACTTCGACTTCGGGAATCCTTACATAACGCTGTCTTCCATAATCACCAGTTCTAGGAGCAAAATGACCGGTCTCCCGAAGACGTCTCTCAACTGCAGCAAAGGTTGGGTGGCTTGGTACGCGACGATTTGGAAACCTTGCCGAATACACCCTCACACTCTCTCGACCATTTCCTTGACAATATCCGAATACCAATAACATATCGGTGTATTCTTCATTGGTGTATTGTACGGCCATGATAAATCAGAAAAGTCCGATATCAACAATCAACGTCAATAAAACTCGACAAATCAACACAGATGAAACTATGGAAACCAAGAATGTGAATATCACTGTTTTCGAGCAGATAATAATAGTCTTCAGAAAAAAAACCAGTGCTACTTATTTTCAATAGAAATAACCTATGCAAAAAGTACATCTCAACTTTTTGCGTCGTATAAATCTTTGTATACGTGAAAATGGTGAACATTTTGAACAATTTTTATGAAATATCTGTTAATCGTTTTATTATTAATTATGCTCTAAATCACTAAAATTAAAATTTTGTCGAAACCATGAGAGGAATCGACTTTTGTCAAGAGTACCTTTTTTGTAGTGAATGAGTTGAATAATTCAGATTTCATATTGAAACTAATTTTTTTCCATTGGCGTAGGAGTTTTAGATGTTTATTTACTGAAGAAATCAAGTTCTACGCCCATGGAATGATATTCATTATGATTATGATATGAGTTTCATTGCCCGATGAGTCTATGCCAACGTACCAAATTTGAAAAAAATCTAATGAGCCGTTCAAAAGTTATGAAGCAAAATCGATTTGAAAATTTCAACTTCAGAGCCGTCTAGCGCCCAAACTAAGCAACTTTTTACTGAGGTAAGTTTGCTTGTATCGAATTGTTTTGGTCTGAAGAATATGTGGTAGCTTTTTGTAAAGACCTTTTAAGGACACCCTGTAGATTCTACATTATTTGAAGAGGTACAGGTGACTTCATATATACGATACATTAATAGTGTACAATGCCATTCATAATAATGAGGACCCATAACACCTCCCTTTTTTTTTGAATTACCTATAACCTATATCTTAATTATACATTAATCTATCAGGTTTTTTAACTTTTCTGCCAAACATCGTGGTTTCTGGTAGATTATACACAGTTTCATCAAAAGATGTATTTTCCAAATTCTCCTCTTCATGCCCCGTCGAATGCAATGAAGTATGTACTTCACTATCACTGAGTTTCGTAATTTCATCATCACTGGAGTTTGGTAACACGTCGATGAACCTACGATTTCTCCTTATCAGAGAACCATCTTCCTTTTCTAAAACATATGAACGATCACTAGGTCTATCTTCAATTTTACCAAACTGCCATTTTGATTTTAGTCTATCTTGAAATCTTACTTTAGAATTCAATGCAATTGGTTTTAAATGTTTGGTGATTTTATTATAATGATATTTTTGTTTATTTTGACTAGATGTCAAATTTTTATTGAAATTATTGAAGTTCATCTGTTTCGGTTTCAAATAATCTTCAGTAACAGGTAATATATCTCGCAAATTTCGTGACATGAGAAGTTGTGCTGGTGAAAATCCACTTTCTGAAGGACTATTACGATACATAAGAAAAACTAAATCTAAATCTTTTTTATCATCTATAGCTTTGCTAATCATTTTTTTCAATGTTTTTCAATTTCTGGCGTTCTACCATCCCATTTGACTGGGGATAGTTGGGACTGGAAGTCACATGTTGGAATCCATAATTATTCGAGAATTTTGAAAATTGTAAACACCGAAACTGCGGACCATTATCTGAAATCAATATAGCTGGAATTCCAAAATGACTAAAAATGGTTTTGAGATGTTTTGATAACTGTGATCGAGTGAGCATTTTTGTCCAGCAATATCAATTCGACCTATTTAGTATAATAATCCGTAACTAGTAAATACATGGTATTTCCCAAATATAAAATATCACACCCTATTTTATACCATGGTATCTTTGGTATCTCGTGAGAGAGCAAATATTGTTTTCCTTGTGTCACCCTGTGACTGAGACATATTCTACAATTTAGTATGGTGTCTTCTATTTGCTTGCACATGCCAGGCCAATAAAAACAATCTTTAGTTCGACTTCTACATTTCTGTATTCCGAAATGCTCAAAATGAATTTTCTCAACTATATCGCGTCTAAGTATCTTAGGTATAATTAGTTGTTGACCTTTGAAAAGTAAGCCCTTGCTTTCTATCATCATCATTTCTTGCATCAGCAATGAATAAATCTTTCCCGGGCTTGAAAACTAATTCCAAGTCATATGTTTGCAGTTGAATCATCATTCTTTGCAATCTGGAAGGACAGGCTGTCAGTGGTTTTTTAAAAACACCAAGTAGAGGTTTATGGTCAGTTTCAATTACAAAGCGTCGACCAAAAACAAACTCATAAAAACGTTCACAACCAAAAAGAATAGCGTAAAGCTCCTTTCCAATTTGTGCCCAACGTTTTTGTGTCTCTGTGAGAGCTTTTGAAACATAGGCACAAGGCAAATTATTTTGGAGTAGGCACCCACCTACACCATCTTTTGATGCATCAACAGAAATAACCACTGGCTTATTAACGTCATAATATTGTAAGACAGGCGCTTTTATCAATTTATCCTTCAAATCATTGAATGATTGCATATGTCTATCAGTCCACTCGAAAATGACTTCTTTTTTGAGCAATTCCCTCAGTGGAGAATTCACATTTGATAGATTAGGGATGAAACGACTGACGTATGTAATCATACCCAAAAATCTTTGCAAATCATTTTTATTTTCTGGAACTGGCATTTCTTTTATGGCAATAATTTTATTTTCATCTGGAAAATAACCATTTTTTGTTATCTTATGCCCAAAAAATTTAATTTCAGAGAGACCAAACTTGCATTTTTCCTCGTTAAAAGTTACATTATTTTTTTTCGCGAGTTCAAAAACTTTTGCCAAGCGCAAGTCATGCTCTTTTCGGTCCTTACCCCATACTATTACATCATCTATATAAAGATCTACACCTTCCAAATCAAATATACTCTTGAAGCGTTTATGAAAAACTTCTGGGGCGGATCGTATGCCATAAGGGAGTCTCAGACAGCAGTACCTTCCAAAAGGTGTTGCAAATGTACACATTTTCGCACTCTCATCGTCTAATTGTACTTGCCAGAACCCCCAGTTAGCATCTAATGTACTAAATACACAAGCTCCCGATAATTTTGTTGTAATTTGATCAATAGTGGGGAGCTGATAATATTCTCTTTTAATCGCACGATTTAGATCTGCTGGATCTAAACAAATTCGTAATGAACCATTACGGTTCTTTCGTACACATCCTGTATATTTAAGTGAATTATTATTAAATTATTATTAAATTCATATATCTGATGTGATTTTTATCTCTAATATTCACACTATTTCACATTTATTTTGATCTCAACATTCTCACATTTCACTATTTGTGAAATATCTTGGCCACTAGTAGAATTATGTACGCGTGAACGAAGTTCCTTCAACTCGTCAATAATTAATAACTATGGAACTATCCATACTAGGAAACTGAATTTTTGGGACAGTGTTGAGGAGAGAATGATGAATATATCAAATAATAATGAAAGAATTTCACCGGCTTAATCGTGAATTACAGGGTGATTTCTGAAACTTTGATATTTTGTCATTTTTATCATCGAAAATTTTCATGATTACTATCAGCTAACTTCGGAGGATGATAATTCACCTAAACATACAGGATGTGTACGAAAGAACCGGCCATATATTTCACCAATTTTTCAAATCACCCTGTACGAAATGTATGGATTGTGATTATTGTTGGATTGAAAATAGTATATTGCATGTCGAAATAATTTTATCAATATCTCATTATTACATCGAATTTTGAGACATTACTAAAATGTTTTTATTTCTCACTCTGTACATAATGATGTAATCTGCACCATCTGAATAATATTATATATATATATATATATATATATATATATATATATATGCCTTTATTCATTCCAGGAAGATTACAGTGGATCTTATATTAGGAACTAGGGCTATCTATATTAACAATTATAAAAGTAAAGATAAAGTACGTATATAGGTAGAAAGCACCATACAAAAAAACATAATACGTAAATCAATGTGGAAAAGCAAAATAACATCATAGACACAATTCACACTCATCTGATACAGCCTATGAGCGAATGGGACATGAAAAGGACATTATATTTGTTTACATAATACATGTTATACTAGATAAAAGAAAAAAGGAACCAAGCGCGCAAAGGAGAATTTTTGTCCGGATGAGCATATATTTCAAGCAAGTGAATACTGTTTTAGCCTGGTTTTGAACATGTGATCAGATACATGCGTGTTTCTAATACTTTGTCACCTTTAAATTTGACCCTACTCCTAAGAGGAGTAGGGTCAAATTTACCCAAATACCCCCCTGGTTTGTACGCCCCTGGTTAAAGGTGACAAAATCCGGGAGGCTCAAATTGATGAACCTACGAACTAGATTCCATGTCCCAAAATTGGTTGCGATAGCTGCAGTAGTACCGAAGCTATAAAACGAAAAGTAGTTTTTGAAGGTCATCTTCGAAGGGCCCTAGCTCCCTGAAGAAGCGTTTCCGGACCCATGTTCACATGAACTTTTTTTCTTATTTTCGTGTGTTTTATCTACCCTAGAAGTTTCTAACATGATCACCAGAACACCCTGTATAGTGCTATTTTATATTTATAAATATTTTCTAATGGAAGATATCCTCTGGGGGAATACAATTGAGTAGTGGGATACCTGAATGGCAGAAAATGAATATTCTTTATTGCTTTATTCTGTAACACTTACAGAGGATTAATTGCTGATTCATGAGCTGTTTCCCTGAGATAAGGTACTGCAGGTGACTATGTATATGTGAATAATATAGCTGTTTTCTGATCGTTAATGAAATCATCCTGGAAATTTTATACAGAACTCCAATGAATGGTGATATTTTTTTCTTAACATGGGTTATATGTTTTTTCCATGAGAGCACTTCATCAATGTATAGTCCTAGGTATTTGGTTGATTTTGAGTATATTAGCTGGCTACCACCAAAATGAATAGGGCATCCAATTTCACTTTTGGATGTTTTGGAGATGATCATTTACGGAGACTTGCCAATATTGAGGGTTAGTTTGTGAGAATTCAGCCAATTGTGTATGTATAGAAAGTCATCTGCTATTGATCTTCTTATGGATGTAACATCCCTACCGACGTATACTAAGGTTGTGTCGTCTGCATACAATTTCAAGTCACCGATGAGGGGTTGCAAAGATAATTCGTTGATGTATATTAAAAAAAGTGTGGGTCCCAGAATCGAGCCTTGTGGCACACCACATTTCATATCTTTTAGGTCACTTCTAATGCCATTGGTACTGGTCAACTGTTTACGGCCACTCAGATATCCGACAAACCAATCATTAGCTAGCCTTCTTATTCCTATATTACTGAGCTTACGTATCAATATATCATGATCTACGGTGTCAAATGCCTTTCGCAGGTCAAGCGAAACCAACGAGCAAATTTCACCCTTATCAACTTTCATTTGCAAGTCTGAAATCAAATCAACCACAGCAATTTCAGTATCACTTGACCTTCGAAAGCCATACTTACAGTCGTGTAAAAAATTTATTCTCTCGAGATATTGCACAAGTCGACGATTTACACAATCTTCAAGTATTTTAGAAAACGTGGGCAGGAGTGAAATCGGGCGATAGTTGTTTGGGAGTGTGCGGCTTCCAGACTTGAAGATCGGTATCACTTTCGCATACTTTGCTCCTGCAGGACCGCTGCCACTAATAAATGACAAATTAATCATCGCACTAATAAGATTATTTCCCTTTATGTAAGCATTTTCATTTTTGTTCTGTTTGTGTTTGCAGATGTCTTTTTAGTACTGCTAATTCTTCTCTTTGTCGGGTTGTAAGATCTTGCGAGATTGAGATCCCGGTTCCCTTCAATTTTTTACAGTTTGCAAAAACTTGTTTCTTAGTGAAGTTCGATACAAATTCCACTTTGACAGGGCTATTTTTTCTCGATCCCAGACTATATATATATCCTTGATTTGATTTAACGATACATCAATTTGTAATAGAGATTTTAGTTCATTCTGTATCACATTGAATGTAATTTCATGGCGTTCTTTGTTCAAACCGAATATTACAATATTGCCTTTTTTCTGTTGGCGTTCTAATTTCTCAATTTCCAATTTTAGAATGGAGTTTCCTGTTTCCAGCTGCCTTATTCGTTCGTTGGATTCTTCTATTCTAAGTTGAATACGTGCTTCGCTGGCTTCTATGGCGTTCTTCAATTCAACTCTATTTTGTTGGATCTCTTCGATTATTCGTTTTGACTCAGTTCCAATGGAGCTCATATTTCAGTGTAAATAGTGTGTAGCTATTTTCTGCACATACAACTGCTAACCACCCGTACTAATTCACAATATACTTTCCAGTTTTTATCCACCGATGATAAGCTGCTTCTTTATTTAACTTTTTATGTGTTCAGTTTTATATGTAAAGTTCTCAGATAGCTGTTATAGCTGTCATAGCGATGTCATGGATACTAAAAATAAAAAAAAAAACAACCAACATAGAAAGAATGACATGTTCGAATTACTCAATGTATTCTGCACTCATTCATTAAAATTCTAATAAAAACAAATATAGAAATACAGTCCACTTAATAGAAGAAACCCAACATTTGGTCCTTCGAGCCGGATGTCTTAGAAGAATACCGCTGAACTGCCGAAAAGGTCTTTGATAGAAAAAGGTCACTTGAGCTGTCAGTGCTTGTCAAGAAATCCGCCGTTGTGCCGAAGAATGGAATAGCTGAGCCGATTTGTTCCGCATCAGTATATGTATGAAGTATCTGCAAGAGCAAAAAGAAGAGTCGTATAGCTGCGCCGATTTTGTTCCGCATCAGTATATGGAACATCTTCAAGAGCAAGTAGCAGAATCAAACAGTAGAGCCGACTTGTTCCGCACCAGTATCAAGAATCTAAGAGAAGAACTTTATTGTGAGTCCTTTCCATTATATTTTTCAAGATAATTCCTAATGATTCCTAATGTTCCTATTCCCAATGCATTCGATTTGTGGGAAAATTGCTGTGTTATTTGTTTATAGATCAGAGTTCAAAGTGAAATCGGTAAAAGGTTGAATTTTCTTCGATTTCATTGATTCAGACAGCAAATTCCTTTGCTGTCAAATAGTTCCTTGAAACTCGAATACAGAGTATTCTAATTACAATCCAACGGAGTAAGCAAATCAATTATTTGCCAAAAATGTCAAATACGAAAAAAAGAAAGATTCTTTGTCGAAAAAGGGCTACAATTAAAGGAGCCTTAACTAGATTTGAGTCATTCTTGACGGAAATTGAAATAGATATCACTAGACGTGGTGATTTATTAGAGAGATTTGAAAGATTCAAGAAATTATTAGATGAATTTGAAATGATTCAGTCGGAAATTGAGGAATTATTCGAAGATGAAAATGTTGAAGAAATTCTAAATGAGAGTTTTCTCGAAAGAAAAGTTTTTGAAGACAAATATTATAATCTAATCACAAAAGCAAAACAAATACTTATCAGTGAACCTTCCAGTTCAGGTTCAGAAAATTTAGGAAAACAATCGGAAAGATCCATATCAGAAACAGGAGCGTCCCAACATTTAGGAACTCCAGGATCATCTCAAAACGTCAGAATAGAATCAGGGCAGGCTCATAATACAAGAACTACGGGTCAGTCACAAAATGTAAGATTACCAAAAATTTCTTTGCCAACATTTTCAGGTGATGAAAATTGTTGGTCAACATTTCATGATAGGTTCAAATCATTAATACAGGATGATGAAGGTCTGTCAACGACGGAAAAGTTCTTCTATTTGCAATCAGCCTTGAAGGGTGATGCAGCAAAGTTGATAAAAGAACTCGAAAGTACAGATTCTAATCATGGAGTAGCTTGGGGTCTTCTACAAGAAAGATACGAAGATACCAAATCATTGATAAAAAATCATTTGAGAAATATTTTTGAAATTCCAAAAATAGTTCGAGAAAATTTCGACGAATTAAGAAATTTTTTGGATATCTTGCAGATGAATTATAGAGCTTTTAAACAATTGAAAGAACCTGTAGATGCATGGGATACGATCTTATTATTTTTACTAGAAGAAAAACTAGATAAATCCACTAGAAGAGAGTGGGAAACAAAGGTTCATAAAATTAAAACTCCTTCAATAAATTCTTTTTTAGACTTCTTAAAGGAAAGATGTATAAAGAAGAATCTATATAACAATAACAATAATTATTATCAGAAGAATAATAAGATTCAGAGTCATTCTGCTGTAGGAACTGATAATAATAAAGCTTGTATACAGGGTGTCCTTAAAAGGTCTTTACAAAAAGCTACCACATATTCTTCAGACCAAAACAATTCGATACAAGCAAACTTACCTCAGTAAAAAGTTGCTTAGTTTGGGCGCTAGACGGCTCTGAAGTTGAAATTTTCAAATCGATTTTGCTTCATAACTTTTGAACGGCTCATGAGATTTCTTTCAAATTTGGTACGTTGGCATAGACTCATCGGGC